>QXEO01001034.1:3704211-5086711 GCA_007115705.1 Dactylis glomerata
ATTTGTTTACCCAGCATGTGTTATTTTATCTTATGGAGAGACACCACTAGTGAACTGTGGACCCCGGTCCTATTTCCTTCATATTGCTATCACCTGTTTACTTTACTCGCATATTACTATCACTTTCCACTCGATACGCTTATACCCTTTGTTTCAAGCAAACCGGTGAGATTGACAACCTCATCGTAAGTTGGGAACAAAGTATTTGGTTGTGTTGTGTGCAGATTCCACGTTGCTACTGGTTGAAGACGCGCTAACAAGTTATCGTTAACGGCGCCCTTGTTAGAGCATCACGCAGCTAGTGGGCATCACCTTCGGTCGTATTGACATCCTCCTCCTGGACGATTAAACCTTGGTTTCTTACTGAGGGAAAAACTTGCTGCTATATTCATCACACCTTGCTCTTGGGGTTTCCAACTGGCCGGTCATTTACTTCATTAATTACATGCCAACAAGTTCTCTGGCACTATTCATCACCGCGCCATCAATGCGGCTCTCTCTTCCTCTCTGGCCGGCCGTGGCGGCGAGGGGAGAAGAGGAGGGGGCCTCCTCTGGTGTGCGCTTGCTAGCGCGTGGTTGACGTGGGAGAATGTAATTGATATAGGAGCTTCTTATTCTTCAAGTCCTTGTCAACAGCACCAGAAGATTCCTTGTGCGTGGTGAATGACCAGCCAGTTGGGAACCCCAAGAGGAAGGTACGATGAGTATAGCAGCAGATTTTCCCTCAGTTAAGAAACCAAGGTTTAATATCGATCAGGAGAAGAGCAGACAATAACGACTGAAGGTGATGCTTGCTATTTTGCGACAGCTTCGGACAATTTATATATGGCGCCTCATCCAAGCTTTGCTTGCTAGCTGCAACGCGAAACCTGCACACAACACAACCAAATACTTTGTTCCCAACTTGCGATGAGGTTGTCAATCTCACCGGTTTGCTTGAAACAAAGGTTATGAGTGTATCGAGTGGAAAACAGTAGAAATATGCGAGTAAAGTAAACAGTGCGAGTAAAGTAAATAGTGCGAGTAAAGTAAACAGGTGATAGCAATATGATGAAAATAGGACCGGGGTCCACAGTTCACTAGTGGTGTCTCTCCATAAGATAAATAACACATGCTGGGTAAACAAATTACAGTTGGGCAATTGATAGAATAAAGATAAACGTGATATGTCAAGAAGATCACTATGAGATTTACTCTGGGCATTACAGCAAAATACATAGACCGCCATCCAACTGCATCTATGACTAATAATCCACTTGTGGCGAATCAATACGAGAACTCCACAAGTATTAAGTTGCGAACAACAGATAATTGCATTAAGCAAAGTGTGTAATGTAAACAAAGCATATGCCCTTGAGCATATGAATGTTGTTTTCTCCCTAGTAGCAACATCACATCTACAACCTTAGAGGTTTCTGTCACTCCCCCAGGTTAAATAGAGACATGATCCCACTATCGAGCATAAATACCCCCTCTTGGAGTCACTAGCAACTACTCGGCCAAGATAGCTACTAACAACGGAGAGCATGCAAGATCATAAACAACATAGAGATAACAAAATATATATTTCAGTACAGCAACTCAATCATAACACCAATATTCATCGGATCCCAACAAACCAAACAATGTAGAATTACATAACGGTGATCTCAATCATGTAGGGCAGCTCATGAGATCTAAACATGAAGCACATGGTGGAGAAGACAACCATCTAGCTACTGCTATGGACCCATAGTCCAAGGTAGACTACTCACTCATCGCTCCGGAGGCAAGCATGGCGATGAAGAAGACCTCCGGTGGCGATTCCCCTCTCCGGTAGGGTGCCGAGAAGAGCTTCTGGACCCTCCCGATCTTCGGGTCAACGGTGGCGGCGGATCGCGATGTGTTCTGGAAAAGTGATCGGGTGTTTAGGTTTTTCCCGTCGGGGGGTCTTTATAGGCGATGGGGCGATGTCAGAGGTGGAGCCAGGCGGCCTCACACCATGGCGGCGCGGCCAGGGCCTGGGCCGCGCCAGCCTGGTGTGAGGGCGGCCTGTGGCCCCTCTCCTACTTCTCTTCGGATCCCTGGAAGCTCCCAGACAAAATAAGACTTCAGGAACTTGTTTCGTCCAATTCCGAGAATATTTCCTGTGTATCACTTCTGAAACACAAAAACAGCAGAAAACAAGGAACTGGCACTGTGGAAACTTGTTAATAGGTTAGTTCCGGAAAATGCATAAAAGTGCCACGAAGTGTAACGAAACATTAGGCAAATGGTGTAAAAACAAGCATGGAGCATCAAAAATTATAGATACGTTGGAGACGTATCAAGCATCCCCAAGCTTAACTCCTGCTCGTCCTCGAGTAGGTAAGTGATAACAAAAGAATAATTTTTGAGGTGACATGCACCTACACAATCTTGATCATGTATGTAAGCATTTGTGAGCTGGGATCATAAAAACTTAAAACATGGGCATGAAAGATATAATCTTGACAATATGAACTTAGCAACCATGTTGTAAACATGCAAATGAACACAAACAAAAGATCATGAAAATGAAACAATGAAAGTCAAACATGTGTTCAAATCATAAGGAAAAACATACAAATGGTTTTCAGCTTGTCCTTCAAAGAGAGCAAAACATAAATGCATAGGACACCTTCAAGTTTAAAAGGGCGACTAGATACAAATAATTTGAGAACAAGTGAAACCAACAATATGAATCAATCAATGAAAACTTTGGGACAATGCACATTATACTAAGAATGACAACTATGCTCTCTTAATGGTGCATAAAGATAGAAGGTGGTGACTCAACATAAAAGTAGAAGAAAGGCCCTTCGCAGAGGGAAGCAGTGATTGCAAGTTTTATAAACTTCAAAAATTATGGTACTTACCGGCTTTGAGCTCTCATTGCCCCCATCATAAGCATCTTGAAGGGTTAAAGTTAATGCGAGAACAATTATGATGCATATGCTTGACAAATCATAAGTTGAAAACCTCGTGTCCCGTGAATACGAGTACCCAAACCTCATGCTACTTTACTTAGAGTCCCAAGCAAGGCTCTTGTCATTGTAAATATATGCATATCATTGAGAACCGCCAATGGGGTACCTCCGTGTCCGATGACATGGAACAAGCCCACATCAAAATGACAGGACAAGCAGACAATGAACACCTCGACATCTCTTTTATTTGCCATTTGTTTAGCTTTTTATTATGAGATGCGTCGTCGAATGTTCACCATGGGTATGCTGCAAATTTCCACCATGAATTATGCATGACTTAGATTAGCGGCCCGGCGTTTACCTAACACATATACAAACTCCATGACCCCCACAAGATTCCCAATTCATTTCACACCGCGGGCATCCATAAACAAAAGATCACGATATCAACTCAAATAAGAAGTGCAATGTTGAAAGCTTGCCCATGACTGCATGGCTGGGCTAGTCTCCAACTTACAACTTGCAAGCATAACAACTCAACATAAGAGACCACAATGTCAAATTTTAAGAATAGGAAAAAGTAAAGTGTGCCTTCCGGTTCGTGAGAGCTTTACTGACCGAATTTCGCATAACACTGGTAAGAGTTTAATTTGAAGAGAAAATAAAAGCAAGTCAAATTTACTTGGAATAGCAAATTTCTAGTAGGTATGTATGGTGGACACTTTGGAAAACTTTGGCTTTTAGGAGTTGGATACACGAATAGAGCTCATACTTAGTACAAGGCGAGGGCTAGCAAAAGACTGGGAGCGACCAACTAAGAGAGCAATAATGGCCATAATCATGCAAAGCGACAAAGCGACATTAAAAGAAGCATAAGATGGCATCAAAAGTCAAAAACTAAATGATCATAGAGGCTATTGGCGACTTTGTAAGAGTCTAACATGTGTGAGCATGCACCAAGTCAACCCAAATAAAGCATCAAGGAGAAAACCAAAATAATGCTTCCAAATAATCTCAGTTATTTGAGACAAGTCATGCTACAGCAAAACCACTAAGCATACTATCAAAAAGACATCAAGCATGACATGAAAAATCCTAAGCCGCAGTCTACACAAGCTCCTTCTTGTACCACTATTTTGCATAAAGCTTTTTCTCTTTTCCAACACCATTTGAAATTTTTAGAGACACCTCTTTGGATGAAAACCAATAAAGATCAGAGGAAAAAATACACCTTGATGAAAAGATATGACAAGGTCTGAACGCAAATCAAGGCGAAAATGAAAACCAAAAGCAGTAGCGGAAAAAGAAGAACACCCGGTGAAATTGTAAGAATGAAAAACGCAGTGTTCTTGGCAAATGAAAACGAGTACATCTCCTCCAAAAGAAATTTGTTGGGGTCCAACCATTTATTGCAGCAAACAAACTAAACTAACTAAGAAAACTAAAACAACTGACGCTCCAATAAAAACACATAGTGCATGAAGCAATAAAAATATAGTGTTTTGAAAGGTGACCTGATTTTTGCCGATGAAGAAGGGGTGCCTCGGGGGCATCCCCAAGCTTTGACGCTTGTACTTCTTGGATATTTTTTGGAGTGATGCATGGGCATCCCCAAGCTTGAGCTTTTGTGCATTCTTCAACTCATCTCATCATTCTCCAATCCCTACACTTGAAAACTTCCTTCATACAAAACTAAACACAAATCTATTAGCAATATTAGTGTAGCATAACATATAATCAACCTCTTTTTGCTTCAGGTTTCAACTCAAAACCACCACATATATATATAATACTACTGTAGCAACTTCCCCAAAAGTTCCGTGATCAAAAGAACTCAAAAGAAAGCGATAAAGCGGCAAACACAAATATTGGCAGAAATCTGTCAAAACAGAACAGCTGACAAATGAAGAATTTTTCAGGGGTTTTCTGTTGCTCAAATCAAAAAGTGTTCAACTAATGAAAGTTTGGATATAACCTGGGGCATATGCACAAGAAATCGCAGGTCCAAAAGATATACAGAGAATTTATACAAATTTTTACGGTGCAGCACCGAAAACAGTTTCAGGACGGCAACATCCCCAAATCTTTACCTCACTCGAATTAGAGGCTTCTCTTGGCACAAAAACGAAATAAACAAGATAAGGAGCGGTCATTACAGTAGTAATGACTTCCAAGACTCAAATAAAAGAAAAATTACTGAAAATAAAACATTGGGTTATCTCCCAAGAGTGCTCTTCTTTAACACCTATGAGCTAGGTGCAGAAAATTGCGAATCAAGTAACATCAGAAGGAGCATTAAGATCAACTGCAGAAGTCTTGTCAATAAGGCATTGTATTTCATTTACATAAGTTTTTGAAGACCCTTTGTGATCACGCTTTGGTTCACTCAAATCACTAAAAAGGTTTTGGGGACAGATCCAGTCAAAATTATTTTCGAAAGCTTCACACAATCCCAAGAGCTTGCTAGGTATAGGTATTTCGGCTCCTTCATCGTTTGTACTAATAACCTTTATAGGAGAACCGAGTTTATTAAAATGTTTAAGAACTTTTCTAGCTTCAATAACGACATCTTTAAATTCTAAGCGCAAAGCTTCCAAAATAAAAGCTTTCTTTTCGGGGTCCTCAATTTCATGAAGCTTAAGGAACATGTATTGCATAAAAGGATTAAGACTAGCAAACCTAGTTTCCAACATGTGAATCAAATAAGCAGAAGCAACTTCATAACTAGGAGCTAGCTCAACCAAAGACTTTTCCTCAACTTCCTTATGCATACTAATGTGATTAAAGAACTCCTCAATGTTACTTTTTCCAATAATTGAACCACTACCTACTGAGAGGTCCTCCAGAACGTACTTACGGAACAGCATGATGAACTAAAAGTAAAGAAATAACAACTACCAAGGATTCTAATTTTTTTGGGTTTTTTATATAAAACGATGCAGGTAAAATAAATAAAGTAAAGCAAAACAATAACAAAGTAAAGGATGTGTGTGCGAAAAACTCCCCTCGCAGAAGTCTTCCACTCTTCCCCGGCAACGGCGCCAGAAAATTAGCTGCTAGCGCGTGGTTGACGTGGGAGAATGTAATTGATATAGGAGCTTCTTATTCTTCAAGTCCTTGTCAACAGCACCAGAAGATTCCTTGTGCGTGGTGAATGACCAGCCAGTTGGGAGCCCCAAGAGGAAGGTATGATGAGTATAGCAGTAGATTTTCCCTCAGTTAAGAAACCAAGGTTTAATATCGATCAGGAGAAGAGCAGACAATAACGACTGAAGGTGATGCTTGCTAATTTGCGACAGCTTCGGACAATTTATATATGGCGCCTCGTCCAAGCTTTGCTTGCTAGCTGCAACGCGGAACCTGCACACAACACAACCAAATACTTTATTCCCAACTTGCGATGAGGTTGTCAATCTCACCGGTTTGCTTAAAACAAAGGTTATGAGCGTATCGAGTGGAAAACAGTAGAAGTATACGAGTAAAGTAAACAGTGCGAGTAAAGTAAACAGTGCGAGTAAAGTAAACATGTAATAGCAATATGATGGAAATAGGACTGGGGTCCACAGTTCACTAGTGGTGTCTCTCCATAAGATAAATAACACATGCTGGGTAAACAAATTACAGTTGGGCAATTGATAGAATAAAGATAAACGTGATATGTCAAGAAGATCACTATGAGATTTACTCTGGGCATTACAACAAAATACATAGACCGCCATCCAACTGCATCTATGACTAATAATCCACTTGTGGCGAATCAATCTGAGAACTCCACAAGTATTAAGTTGCGAACAACAGATAATTGCATTAAGCAAAGTGTGTAATATAAACAAAGCATATGCCCTTGAGCATATGAATGTTGTTTTCTCCCTAGTAGCAACAACACATCTACAACCTTAGAGGTTTCCGTCACTTCCCCAGGTTAAATAGAGACATGAACCCACTATCGAGTATAAATACCCCCTCTTGGAGTCACTAGCAACTACTCGGCCAAGATAGCTACTAACAACAGAGAGCATGCAAGATCATAAACAACATAGAGATAACAAAAGATATATTTCAGTACAACAACTCAATCATAACACCAATATTCATCGGATCCCAACAAACCAAACAATGTAGAATTACATAACGGTGATCTCAATCATGTAGGACAGCTCATGAGATCTAAACATGAAGCACATGGTGGAGAAGACAACCATCTAGCTACTGCTATGGACCCATAGTCTAAGGTAGACTACTCACTCATCGCTCCGGAGGCAAGCATGGCGATGAAGAAGACCTCCGGTGGCGATTCCCCTCTCCGGCAGGGTGCCGGGAAGAGCTTCTGGACCCTCCCGATCTTCGGGTCGACGGTGGCGGCGGATCGCGATGTGTTCTGGAAAAGTGATCGGGTGTTTAGGTTTTTCCCGTCGGGGGGTCTTTATAGGCGAAGGGGCGATGTCAGAGGTGGAGCCAGGCGACCTCACACCATGGCGGCGCGGCCAGGGCCTGGTCCACGCCAGCCTGGTGTGAGGGCGGCCTGTGGCCCCTCTCCTACTTCTCTTCGGATTCCTGAAAGCTCCCGGACAAAATAAGACTTCAGGAACTTGTTTCGTCCAATTTCGAGAATATTTCCTGTGTATCACTTCTGAAACACAAAAACAGCAGAAAACAGGGAACTGGCACTGTGGCAACTTGTTAATAGGTTAGTTCCGGAAAATGCATAAAAGTGCCACGAAATGTAACAAAACATTAGGCAAATGGTGTAAAAACAAGCATGGAGCATCAAAAATTATAGATACGTTGGAGACGTATCAGCGCTGTTCGGACGCGCGCCTTCCTGGCAGTCGGGCAGCTGCTCCGTCGTGCCCTCCTTCTACGCCTGCCTCCTCCCGCATGTGCTGGTGTGGGGGTTTCAACGGCAGGCCTCTCTTCTCCGTCGGTGGCGGTGGAGCTATGCTCTCTGCATCTTTTGTCTGGCATCGCTCGGGTTGGAAGCCCCCCTTTTCGAGCTCAACCTAGACGTTAGGTCGAAGCCGTTCTGCATCCAAGGTCCTTCGAGGACCTATCCTCAAGCCGGCCAGAAGCTCTGGCAAAGCAACCTCCATGGTGAGGCCCTTTTAAAGATTGGCTACCGCATTCAACGTCGGATTGAAGGCAAGTAGTTTCGTCCCCGCATTCATCCTTGACAGCGGCTGCCCGGATCTCTGGCTCGACGACGGTGGTAACAGAGGAGGACCTGATTGCTCTATTAGATCTTTTAGAGAGGTCTTTTCTACAATTATCAGGGACCTATGTGTGATTCCTTTTCTTATGGGGTCCTTTGTAATGTTTTATTCTGCCACCGCTTACACTTAATGTAAGGTTTTCAGGCCCTTCTGGGCTTTTACCGTTAAAAAAAAAATGTTGCAGGCCCGCAACTAGATAGCAACGCTACCACTCCAGGCTACACCTTTGCTGCCCACTTCAAAGCTGCTCTGTATGCATGCCCGCCATGACTCACATCGTGCATAGCGTATACCATCAAGGCTAGTGAGTACTCAATGCTTTAAAAAAATATTTAAGCTAATTTTGAATAGTAACTAGAATAAATATTTGAGAATCTATTATATACCAAAAGCACAATACGGAGTTTTAAAACAGAGACACCATGTTAATCCATATCATCTTAATTATGTGGATAGTTAGATCTATAATTAATGGATGAGATTAAAAGATCTAAGAATTACGTACATACAAATATGTAGTCCAGTTTATGTCTACCATGACCCAAACTACCAATCCTCCTATTGATTTAAAAAAATAAAAAGCAATCTATGTTGGGAGGTCACGTCACGTACATACTTGTGGGCCTATAACTGTGGGTCTAGATTATAATTTCACGTACATCCTGCTAAAAAAATATTAATATGGATCGGTACTCCAGTTTATTTAGTTAATTAGGGCTGGTACATTTCAAGGTTAGGCACTTGCCACAAAAGTAAGAAAAAATATACCACAATATAAAACTGTAACTCTCAAACTGGAGACTACTTTCTCCAAAAAAGACTGAATTTTCCTTGAAATTAAATACCCCAGCTGCTCTCGAGTCAGTAGGCGTATCGGAAGTTTTGCACCACACTCGCCATCCTACGGCCTCCATGGCTTCGAAGGACTGGCCTCCTCACACCTCCAAGGGCATTGCAAAGGTTTTCTAAGGCTCAACACATCCAGCCTTGCCTCAAGATAGTGCAAGGTCTAGAAATTTTGTTTATTTAATTAATTAGGGTTGTTGGATTCGAAGGTTAGGCACTTCCCATAAAAGTAGGAAAATATTGTACCATAATATAAAACCATAACACTCAAACTGGAGACTACTTCTCCAAAAAAAAAGACTAAATTTTTCTTGAAATTAAATACCCCAGCTGGTCTTAAGTTAGTAGCCATATCGGCAGTCGTGCACCACACTCGCCATCCTACTGCCTCCTCGCCTACAAAGGACTAGCCTCCTCACGCCTTCAAGGGCATGCAGCACCGCGAAGATCTTCTAAGGCTCAATAGGTCCAGCCTTGCCTCAAGATAGTGTCTTGGAGAAATTTAAAAAACATACACGAGTTTTGTATCCTACAAAAATTAAAACACTACGAGGAGAAAATTGATTCATGTAATCCAAGTACGACAAGTGAGAAAAACAGATGGGACAAAATAATAATTATAATGAATAAGAACTGCTCGCTAGCACCCATCTATCTAATTGATGATTGAGCTGGATTGATTGAAGGGAGGGTCTGGATTCAAGGTGAATTAGGGTTGTGGCAATATGCATAGATTGATGATGTAAAGTCCTTTTTTTCAAATATCTCGGGAAAGTATATATGTCTTTTCCCTAGACCTTCTCTAACAGTGAAATAATTAGATAGGTATGCAAACTTCTCCTGAAATTGTCACCTCACTAGGATGTTAGCTTATAACAATTATCGACTTATACACTGGGTGCAGTTGTAAGAGCAACATATTTCCTTACAATTAGATCTCTTATTGTATTAATCTTTGCACATTTTAATTGTTGATGCCTCTAGGAAAAGTTCTTACTATTTTCCTATTATATAAGAAATCATATAATCTTAAAGAATACATGTCATTGCAATCTTATGTGTATTTTTTCTTAGTTTTTGAATCATGTGAAACAAACAAGCCACGGATGGTTGTGCTCCTATATTGCAAATAAGAACTTTTGGCAACATTGCCATCTAATATTCTTAGTGTTTCTAGAAATATCATCACAATCACATATATGCATCAAAAGTAATAGTGATTAAAATTGTTAAAAAAACTAATATTTTATAGCATAATTTTGTGGCGCCTATATAGTTTGTTTATATTTATAATTACATGATCTAAGATCTAAGATTCTGTGAAGACGCGATTGCGAGGGCCTCTGTGCTAGTTAAGGAACAAAAAACATCATAGGACATCTAAGCTGTATCACACATCGTCGCAAAATCCATGCACATGAATACGCATACGCATCATCATGATGTCATTCTTGCATTACGTTGTACATCTAGGCGCAATTTTCGTGCACTCCTTCACGTAGATAGCAAGTGAACCAGCCCGTGCAGCAACACATACATAGGAACAAAAATCCGAGAACAAAAATATAATAACAAAAAATTCAAAAATCCAGGAAAAAAAATTACAAAAATCTGGAAATAAATTACAAAATCCAAGAACTAAAATCCAGGAATAAAATTACAAAAATCCAGGAAACAAAATTACAAAAATCTAGGAACAAAAAATAAAAAATCCCGGAATAAAAGTTACAAAGATCAGGAACAAATATTTCAAAAATCTAGGAACAAAAGTTTAAAAAAATATGAGAAAAAAATTTCAAAAATCTGGGAATTTTTTTAAAAAAATCCGGAAACAAAACAAAAAACCATGAAACAAAATTACAAAAATCTGGGAATAAAAATCCAGGAACAAAAGTTACAAAAATACAGGAACAAAAATTACACAAATCTAGGAACAAAAGTTCAAAAAATATGGGAACAAAAATCCAAGAACAAAAATTTAAAATCCAGAAACAAAAGTTTTTTAAAAAAATCCAAGAACAAAAATTTCAAAAATCAGGGAACAAGAATTACAAAATTCTAGGAACAAAAATTACAAGAAAACAGGAACAAAAAAAATTCAGGAAAACAAAATTACAAAAATCTGGGAACAAAAATCCAGGAACAAAATTTACAAAAACCAGGAACAAAAATTACACAAATCTAGGAACAAAGGTTAAAAAAATCCGGGAACAAAAAATCTAGGAACAACAATTTCAAAAAACAGGGAACAAAAATTACAAAAATCCGAGAACTAAAATCCAAGAAAAAAATTTACAAACATCAGGAACCAAAATTACATAAATCTGGGAACAAGAATGAAGGAACAAAAGTTACAAAAATCTAGGAACAAAAATTACATAAATTTGGGAACAAAAATTACAAAATTTTGGGAACAAATCTGTAGATTGTGAGAAACAAAAAATATAGGGACGGTAAAACAAAAGATGACTTCATAAAAGGAACAAGGCAAGCACGAAGAAACAAAATTTATATACCGGGAACCAAATACATCAGATGAACAAAAAATACTAGGAATGAAAAACTTATGGAACAAGAGAAATAATTTTTTTTGATCGAAGGAACAAACTTTTATACTTGAGGGAACAAATACATATATCACATAGAACACGGGACAAAATTACTACTTAAAAAAGAAAATTATAAGAATAGAAAGAAAAAGAATTAAAGAAACATATGAACTGAAAAAAGGAAAAAGAAAATAAAATAAAATTATGTGTAGACTAGTATGTACAGAAACTATGGTTGACTAGTAGTAGCAACGCATACGTACAGAAACAAAAAGTCAAATTGATCGATCAGCTCAGCTAGTTAATTCCCATACTATAGACTTGATCAAGTTGGGCCGGCCCAGTAGCTCCTGCCCTTTAGCGAAACGGTACTCGGTAGCGCTCGCGCGCTACCGAGTCGTTTCCTTCTTTTTTGGGTTTTCTTCTCTGTTCCGTCGCTAGATGGGCCGCCTCGGCCCACCTCCTTCCAGTGTGCTCGATGTGGTCGATCTCTCTCTCTCTCTCTCTCTCTCTGTGCAGCCGACCCATCGCAGCAGGCCATGACCAGTTCATCTAGCCCGAATCCCCAAAGTCCGTCTCTTTCCTTCTTTTTCCAATTCATATCAATAAAACCATAATTCAAAATATAAGTGTTCTAGAATATATCATTCATATTGCATCTCACTTTATGACGTGGTATTGTTCATATCATGTAATAAATAACATATGGAGTAATTAGGAATTGCAAATTATGGATGATGTTGTAGTTCCATACTGCAACAATTTTAGCTGCGGATGGGTGAAAAGAATGTTCAAGAAAGCATCTGCATGCTGCAACTACAAAAACATGATATGTCAGAAAACAGCCAAAAATACATGGTTTTTAAATTCTATATTGCTGGCATTGTGGATTTATGCTTTGTTGAAAAACAAGTAAGTTCAAAAATAGAATCTTAAAAAATAAGGATCACAAAAAATCTAGATGTAAAAATTCCAGACGTAAATTATTGATATGAAATTATATAACTTTTTGACACACAAAAAGAAGATAAAATGGCATTTATTCGTCGCCGGTTATATCCGCCATAAGACAAATAGAAAGCCTAAACTAATAATCCAGGCTTGGAGAATGTACTGCATAATAACCATCGTCATTTACACATAGTCGCTTGCCATCATGGATAAGTGTACATGAATGATCCCTAGCTCAAGAAATACTAACTGCCACAAAAAAGAATATTCAACTAACATACTAATTTATCTTCTATTATGATGGTGAGCAGAAAGTCAATGGGCATGGTGTTTATATATATTTTTGGCAGATCAGCGACTAAGGAAAATGAGAATCTATGCGAGACTTAACATCAGGTGGACACATCACGATATTGGGCCAACTCCAAGAAAAGCCGCGAAAGATGACTCAAATGGCCCAGGAGACTTAAATGTTAATCACGAAGGAAGGGCCAAACACGAGCCAAATATGGGTCAATATGATGCCAAAAAGGCCAAACATAAGCCGGATCAAGGCCCAAGAAGCGAGGAAGATCGATACCAAAATAGAGGGACCATGCAACTCGTATGAGTTCAGAAAACGCCCCAAGTCTATGTCCAGAGTGAAATATAATTCAACTTTGTTCCTAGTTTATAGAGTCTATGTGCGGTTCACAAACCGACATTATATCAATAAAGTAGTCCATGGCTTGCACAGGAAGACTAGCATCCCATATATATGTAAGGTGGGATAGCTAGCCGATTGAAATAAAGCACACAATCGAATCAATCTATTACCTTTGCATATACTTTTTACCCTCAAAACACTTGTCCGTGATTTCATTCTTTGGTGACTTAGCTTAGGCTTCACCGTAGATCCATAACTAAGATAGGAGCGGCGCATAGGTCATCCTAGTTCAACCCATTATAGTCGAAACCTTAGACAGGCCTCCATCCGAGAAACTAGGGCTTTGGCTCTCAAAAGCGCCTTCTAGCTATCTTGCGTACACATTGCTAGTCGGCCTCCCACGATGTGAGCTACGGATCTCTCTCAATACCGCAGGTAACCATGGTGGCAATATGCTTGCCATGCCCACACTGTGACTCACACGTGGAGGGTGTACGGAGTGAGAATCCACACGTAACACATGCTGATTTTGGTTCAGTCCTCATTGAAAGAGTTGGGAGTCCCTCACGATCAGCCCTTATTCTTTGGCATGACAACATTGGCGCCACATACCTATCATCCAAGCCAGTATTCCATGCATGCACGGAACACACCGAAGTTAACTATCATTTTGTGAGGGAACGTGTTGCATAGAAGCTCATGCAAATTAAGTTTACTAAAAGTCAACTTGCTGACATATTCACTAAGCCCTTGTCACTACCTCTATTTAAAGGTTGTCGATGCAGTCATAACCTTTTGAACAACTCAGGACATGTTTAAGATTGAGGAAAGGCGTTACCATAGCTTATGTATATACTTGCTGTAGTGTACGTTGTACAAACTCCTGTAACTCTTGTACCTATAAATACATGACACGGCCGGACCTTGTTGCTATTGCCACAATTTCAGCTGTAGAGGAGTGAAAGGAGTAGATACCATAGCTTATGTATATACTTGCTGTAGTGTACGTTGTACAAACTCCTGTAACTCTTGTACCTATAAATACATGACACGGCCGGACCTTGTTGCTATTGCCACAATTTCAGCTGTAGAGGAGTGAAAGGAGTGTTCAAGAAAGCCTCTGCAGGCTGCGGCTATAAATTATTCGTCCGGCCAGGTTTACATTGAACATGATATGTAGGAAGGAAGCAAAAAAAAACATGGTTTTTAAACTCTATATTGCTGACATTATGGCATTATGCTTGGTCCAGAAATTAATAAGTTCAAAAACTGAATCTAAAAAAATATGGGTCTGCATAAAAAAATCCAACGTAAATTATAGACCCAAAATTATATAAGTTTTTTATACACAAAAAAAATACAATGGCATTTATTCGTCGCTGGTTGTGCCTGTCACAAGTCAAAACAGAAAGTCTAACCTAATAATTCAGGCTTGCATAATGTAGTTTAATAGCCATTGTCGTTTACGCATAGTCGCTTGCCATCATGGATAAGTGTACATGAATGATCCATAGCTAAAGAAATACTAACTGCTAAGAAAAGAAAGGAGATTCAGCTAACAGACTAATTTATCTTCTACTATTATGATTGCCCATGCAAAAGTAAGAAGCAAGAGCTAAGAGAACGGTGTGCTAAATGAGCTGACAGTTGCGCTAAATTGAAAAACAAGGACATACGCGAAGCTTCCTTTATGCCCAAAGAGACATGCGCGAAGCTTCCTTCTACCTGTTGGGTTCCTACGTGAGACACAGATACTACTCGTTGGACATGTCTAATATAGGAAAATATAAGTATGCATTGCACGAAAAGAGGATCCAATCCAGTACAAAAGTAAAAAAAAACATTAAATAATGAATCAAAAGAATTATTACTCTGTTTTAAAATGTAAATCTTTTTAGAGACCTAAGTTAGCTTTCTAAAAAGGCTTACATTTTGGAATGGAGGGAGTATATATGAATATGTATAGCGATAGTAGTGTAAAACTGAATATTCTAAATTAAATAGTAATTGTTTTGCCACGGGAGAGAAAATCCTATAAACAAAATAGAAGTGATATGTCGACCAATGTCCTACCCACAAGCCCCAACACAATATTTAATTTACACGCCTTGCAAAGCAACATGTACTAAAACAGGTGACATCTGATCTCAGAAGAAATACATACAAAAAGAAAAAGGAATTTTGCAAAACGGAACGGGGATGGGGAGGGAGGAAGGAAGAAAGGAAAATGAGGGAATAATCGCTGACTCGACCTTGTCTGCTGATGCAGACAAGTTTCCTTCGTTTGTCATGCACTACGGGAGACGTCTGTGAGAGCACAAGTCCATCGTGTTGTTTTAGTGAGCCTCCCAGTAAAGGCAGCCAGCTTAGGCAGGTTCGCTTCAACACGCTCATCCACAATAAGCTCCATCGATCGTCTTGGAGCTCTGATCTGACGCGGCCTTGCTACTATAGCTGCGTTAAGCCGCGCACCGTCGTGATCTGTCGCCTATATAAACCGGCGTACACAGAACACCAGCAGCAGCAGTTCAAGAAAGAGCAGTAGCAGTATGGCCGCGGTAGGCTTTCAATTCCTCCCTATGATGACAGTCCAATGTCCGGCTACGATGCCGGTGCTCATCGTCCTGGGAGTCCTTCTCGTGATGGTCGGCTATGCCATCCGCTCGTACTGTTACTTTGCTTTTAAGATCAACTAGCCTAGACAAATCTCGGTGGCACTTTCTCTGTACACGATCTGACGATTTCTGAGAGAGAGAGGGAGATCAGAGAGAGAGAGAGATAACCTGCACCTTGGCTCGAGGAACTCGAGCCAGTAGCCATGGCGATGGGTGGTGGCGAGAACGTGGGTATGTGGTGGCGGCGGCGGTGCTTCCCGTGACTAGCGCTAGCCCTAGATCGGTAGGGATATCGGTGGGGCGATTGGCAGCACGGCGAACCTCGTATCGTGTGCCCCGGTCCCCACCTCTTTATATAGCGCTGCCACAGGGGCCCACCAACCATATTTTGGTTGGACGCCCCCGATCAGGGCGCGAGAGAGGGGTTGGATCGAGTCGTTGGACTCGGTCCTGTGAGATCAATCTAACATTCTCCCCCTTGATCTCAACTTTACTTTTAACTTTAACTTTACACTTTACTTGTTTCATCACGGATCAGTACATAGAGCATGTTTCATCGTCACAGCTCAATTGCCGATAGAATCAGACAGCCACTATACACTTTTCTGTTTTGAAACAAATTATGTTACTTTCGGGCCTCTTATGATCCAGGAATCATAGGCTTCCCATTAAACCCATGCCGGCTAAGTGTTCCTTGAACACATTGGGTGGTAAGCCTTTCGTTAGCGGATCTGTAAGCATATCATTTGTCCTTATATGCTCGAGACTTATAGTTTGATTCTGGATTTTATCTTTCACAACATAATACTTTATTTCTATTGGTCTGGTAGCTTTACTCGACTTGTTGTTGTGAGCATAAAATACTGCAGGCTGGTTGTCACAGTACATCTTTATTAGTTTGTCAATGCAATCCACCACTTTCAAGTCGGGTATAAATTTCTTTAGCCATAACACCTGATTTGTGGCCTCAAAACATGCTATAAATTCGGCATACATCGTGGATGATGCAACTATCGTCTGTTTGCAGCTTCTCCACGAAATAGCCCCTCCTGCGAGAGTGAACACGTATCCTGTTGTGGACTTTCTTTCATCTTTGTCTCCCGTATAATCTGCATCTGAATACCCTTTTATCTCCAGGGAATCAGATCTTCTATAGGTTAGCATGAGGTCTTTTGTGCCTTGCACATAACGCAATACTTTCTTTACCATCTTTCAGTGCTCTATGCCTGGATTTAACTGATATCTACCGAGTACCCCAGTGATAAAAGCTAAGTCAGGGCGAGTGCACACTTGTGCATACTGTAAGCTTCCAACAGCCAAAGTGTATGGTATTGCTTTCATTTGATCGATCTCATATTGATTCTTGGGGCATTGATATTCCCCAAAACTCTCGCCCTTGACTATAGGAGCAGGTGTGGCATTACTCTTATGCATATTATACTATATTAGAACCTTTCTAAATATGCCTTTTGTGATAGTCCTAACACTCCAATTTTTCTATCTCGGTGAATTTCTATGCCCAAAACATATGAAGCTTCACCAAGATCTTTCATATCAAAGTTTGAGGACAAAAACTTCTTT
Source organism: Dactylis glomerata (assembly GCA_007115705.1). NCBI lineage: Eukaryota > Viridiplantae > Streptophyta > Magnoliopsida > Poales > Poaceae > Dactylis > Dactylis glomerata. The sequence continues at coordinate 3,721,537 of QXEO01001034.1, forward strand.
GTTTCTCGCAGAAGACTAACATCACTGCTAGCAAGCAGGATATCATCCACATACAAGATTAGGAAAATATATTTCCCACTTTTAAACTTTGCATAAACGCAGTTGTCCTTGATATTTTCTTTAAATCCAAATCTTTTAATAGTATCATTAAACTTTAGATACCACTGTCTAGAGGCTTGTTTTAATCCATAAATGGATTTCTTTAGACGACATCCCATGTGTTCCTTCCCCTCCATGAAAAAACCCTTGAGTTGTTTCATTTAAACTTTTTCTTCTAAATCTCTATTTAGAAATGTCGTCTTTACATCCATTTGATGCAACTCTAAATCAAAATGTGCAACTAGTGCCATTATGATTCTGAAGGAATCCTTACATGAGACTGGAGAAAATGTCTCATTGTAATCTACCCCTTCTCTTTGTGTAAATTCTTTTGCCACTAGACGCGCTTTATACTTTTCTATATTTCCGTTAGAGTCATACTTTGTTTTATAGACCCATTTACAGCCTACTATTTTGGCTCCTTTGGGAATTTCCTCTAAGTCCCAAATATCGTTGGAACTCATCAACCTCATTTCATCTTCCATGGCCTCCAGCCATTTCGATGAGTTAGGGCCTCCCATAGCTTCTTCATATGAAGTGGGATCACCTTCCATATGAACTGTTTCTGTGTTATAAACTTTATAATCAGTAGAAATAGCTGATTTCTTGACTCTTTTGGACCTTCTAAGGGCCTCATTCTCTGGCTCATTATGTACCTCAACTTCTGGTACATCTATTAGAGGTGGCTGCTGCAGCTCCCTTTCATGCTCAACAAAGGGTTCAATCGGCTCCTAACGGACAAGTTCCGAAACTTCACACCTTGTTGTCATGGATGGAGTTACAACAGGTGCTTGCACCGCAACCTCAGGGATTGTTGGTGCAGACACAACAGGCAGCGAGAAAAATGGCTCCTGAATCATCGGATTAGGTGCATGCACCCTCTTCTCCTCAAGATCAATTTTCCGAGCTACCATGCTCTCCCTCATCAGTTTGTCCTCCAAGAAGACTGCATGTCTCGTTTCTACAAACTTTGTGTATTTGTCTCGACAGTAGAAACGATAACCTTTTGATCTGTCAGGATAGCCAATGAAGTGGCAAGTTACTGTTTTGGGGTCTAACTTTACAATATTTGGATTAAATACTTTTGCCTCAGCTGGGCTCCCCCAGACCCTCAAGTGGCGCAGGGAGGGAACTCTCCTATCCACAACTCGTACGGTGTTTTGGGCAGGCACCGACTTGCTTGATACTCTGTTGAGAATGTGAATGGCGGTTTTAAGCGCCTCCATCCATAATCCCAATGGAAGGGTGGAATAACTCATCATACTGTGCACCATATCCATAAGAGTATGGTTGCACCTTTCAGCTACTCCATTTTGCTGAGGTTCGCCCGACATAGAATACTGGGCGACTATTCCATTTTCCTGTAAGAACCTTGCAAAAGGTCCAGGTACTTGACCATATGGAGTGTGCCGACCGTAGTACTCCCCTCCACGGTCAGACCGGACTATTTTAATTCTTTTATCATGCTGATTTTCAACTTCTGCTTTGAATATTTTAAATTTATCCAATGCTTCAGACCTTTCTTTAATTGGATAAATATAACCATATCGGGAGTAATCATCTGTGAATGTTATGAACGAGTCATAGCCATCCACACTTTTCACAGAAAACAGTCCACAAATATCAGTGTGGACAATTTCTAGTGTCGCTGTGCTTCGATTTGCACCCTTTTTAATTTGTTTTACATACTTTCCTTTTATGCCATCTATGCATTGTTCTATATCGGAGAACTCTAACAGAGAAAGAATATCATTTTTAATGAGGTTTTCGATTCTTCCCCTTGAAATGTGGCCTAATCGACAGTGCCATAACTTCGATGAGTCATGAGTTCTTTTTCTTTTCTTTTGTTCTTTGTTCGACAAGGAAGTTTATTCATTCACATTACACACAGAATGCACTTTTTCACGTAAGGATAACAAATAAAGCTCGTTGTGAAGTAAAGCAACACCCACACAAGCATCTTTAAACCATATGGCACACTTGCCGTGTGCAAAATAACACTCATAACTGTCTTTATCCAAACGTGATACACTTATTAAGTTTCTGTGAAGCGAAGGAACAAATAAAACATCTCTAAGCAGAATCGTAAAGCCATCTGCTAACTTCAAGGAGATGTCGCCAACAACTTCAATGTCTGCTTGAACTCCATTCGCAACTTCAATGCATCTTTCGCTTCTTTGCATAGTCCTTATCGAATGGAATCCCTGTAAAGAATTTGCAACATGAAAAGTTGCACCTGAGTCAATCCACCAAGTAGATTTCGAAAACTGTGAATACAGGGATTCATTTACAAAAGAAACTATATCTTTACCTTTCTTTGCCATTATGGACTTGAGCCATTCTGGACAGTCTTTCTTGAAGTGCCCAGTCTTCTTGCAGTGGAAACACTGGTCTTTATCCACTGGGAGAGTGGGCTGATGATACTGTTGGGGACCTTTGCCATATGGCTTGGAGGGAGAACCTTGATTGCTGTTCTGGTAGTTCCTTTTCCTATTATCCTTGATATAGTTTATTGAACCACCATTTGAGGCTTTAAGCCTATCTTCCTCTTGCACACACACATGGCAATCATTTTGTCTAAGTCCCATTTTATCGGGAGACATGTTGTAGTTGATAACAAAGTTATGAAACTCTTTAGGCAATGAAGCCATGACAAGGTGAACAAGCAGAGCAGGCTTTAGTTCCAGATCAGCATCCATGGGCTTCAGTTTAGAAGCCATGTTGCTCATCCTCAGAATATGCTCCCTGATGCCATGTGCACCTCCTATGTACTTTTCTGTGACCAGCTGTTTGAGCAGCTGGGTGGCATAGACCTTTGAAGAGCCATTGAACTGGCTCTTTATCTTTTCCAGAAACTCCCCAATAGAAGTGCACTCTGCGATTGAGCCCGCAATGGCGTTCTCAATCGTGTTCTTTATAAAGGCCATGCACTTTTTGTTTGCATTGACCCACTTTTGATTCTCTAGCACATATGCCATCTCCACTGGAGCATGGTCCTTTTCCTTTTTGTCCCATGCAGCATCATCATCCTTTGCATCTCTGACTGGTCCTATCGGCTTGACTGGTTGTGGAGTGTCCACAACCCAGTCGACTTCAGCGCAGACAAAAGCCATGTCAACTTTCTTCCTCCACTCAGTGTAGTTGTCACCCCTGAGCGTCGGAACGTCTTTGAGGCAACTCATCAAATTGTAACCTCCTGAAATCCACAAAGATGTGAGATAACAAAACAATTGCATGCATTAATCCGACGTTGGTATAAATCAACACATACAACTGTTTGTGCAATTAAAACTATATCACCGTTGGGCAAAAATAGAGATAAATGCACCATTTAATCATACAATGAATAAATCATGATCATGCTATTAACAACGTTGGTCATATAATAATATAGTCATAATCACTTTTTAGAATTACTTTATCACATCTTTCAAAATTTAATTACCACTTTATTGCATTTAAGCAATTTCTTTTAACTATATGCAGCGGAAGCATGAATTAATAAATTCATTAACTTTAATCTTTTCAGAAAAGTTTCTGTAACTTTTTGAAATCTCTAATCAAAATTTCGTTGGAAAAATTTGAATAGAAAAACTGTATGAAATTTGCCCAAAATTTGGACAGGAAACTATTAAAACTGTGTTTTGTAAATAAAAACAGAGAAAAACCATATCGGCCCGTGGCCAGACGCGGCCCACGGCCTGCTTGGCGTGCGTGACGCCCCTGTGCGGCTGATAGACGCCGCCGCTCTGTTGTGGCCCGGCCTGTGATGGCCTACGGCCTGCTGGTCGGTCCGCCTCTCTGGCCCGTGGCCATCCGATCGGAATCGGACGGTTGTCCGCGACGATCGCCCAGACAAAACCGTCCTCGAGCGTCCCGACCAGAAACCCTAGCCTCACTCTCTCCCACTCGCTCTGTCTCTCCCGCTCGAGGCGGCTACGAGGGGATCGAGCCCCTGCCGGTTGGCCCGGCGCCGGCCGCGCCCCGCCAGTGACGGCGATGCGTGCCGCGGCTCGGTATTGGCAGAGGAGGTCGACGGCCGGTGGTCTCTGTTGAGGCCACGCCGGCGACGAGCCACGGCAGTGGACGGCGGCAACGCACTCTGCCCCTGAAGGGGACCTTTCCCTTTCGGCCGTGGTGGAGGCGAGCTCCCCACTGCCCTAGTTCTTCTTCCCATGCCTCCATCGGATGCGCATGGAGATCGAGCGGAATAGGCGCGGCCGGAGACGGCGGCGCTCTTTGCCGGCGAGCCCGAGGCTCTTCCGGTGAGTGCTCTGTTCTTTTCCCTTTCCCTCTTTTCTGATTAGGGTTAGGTTTCGGGCTCCTTTTCCTTTTCCTTCTACACTGAGAAAATCTAGAACTAGCTGGCTCTGATACCATTGTTACTTTGCTTTTAAGATCAACTAGCCTAGACAAATCTCGGTGGCACTTTCTCTGTACATGATCTGACGATTTCTGAGAGAGAGAGAGAGGGAGATCAGAGAGAGAGAGAGAGAGATAACCTGCACCTTGGCTCGAGGAACTCGAGCCAGTAGCCATGGCGATGGGTGGTGGCGAGGACGTGGGTATGTGGTGGCGGCGGTGGTGCTTCCCGTGACTAGCGCTAGCCCTAGATTGGTAGGGATATTGGTGGGGCGATTGGCAGCACGGTGAACCTCGTATCGTGTGCCCCGGTCCCCACCTCTTTATATAGCGCTGCCATAGGGGTCCAGCAACCATATTTTGGTTGGATGCCCCCGATCAGGGCGCGAGAGAGGGATTGGATCGAGTCGTTGGACTCGGTCCTGTGAGATCAATCTAACACGTACTTCCCGGGAAAGGTGGCACTGGCAGCCAACGTCGTCAAGCCGGCGCCATGGAAAGTGCTCAAGCAACGCCGCCGCTGCTATGCTTAGCAGCTGGCGAGCGAAACAGGTCAGCACCATATGCAACTTTTAATGTGTAGTAGGCCCATCGTCAAGTCCATGAAATTAAATCGTGATTTGATTTCGTGAAGCCTGGACAGTTCTTGCCAATTATGCATAGAAGTAGAAGTAGAATCACTTCCTGTCAAAAAGAAGTAGAATTCATTGAAAATTACTGATTCGTGTGGAATTTCACGTTGCCTAGATTCTGTATATAGAATCGATAGGCATGTACCAAATTGAGAAACTGATTGATGAATTCTAAATTTAGAGCATTGTCAATGCCTATTCAATGTGGAGCATTGTCAATGCCTGTTCATTTTCTCTTCATGGTCGTAGGTAGTAGTAGTTGCTTGGTAGGGGTTCAATTTCTCGTGGACGCAAATGTGAGTTTACTATTTAAGTATTTATACTGTCATAGTCTACCTTGCAGTTTTCCTTCAAGCAGCTTACTAGTCATTTCGATCCCAAGATATTTCACATATATGCTAGTATTAATTACCAGATAATGTAGGTGTTGCCCACTGAACACTGGATTAGCAATAGGTAACCAAGTTATGTGCGAAACTGAACCACTTATACTTCGAAAAAAACCCTGATCGAGTGATCGTACTTATTAATCATACTTCTTAAAAGGACTAGTCAATGCTGATACAGAGCAATTAAACAAATTACCCTTCTATCATACCTTCTGGAACCGTATTATCAAACCCTCATTGGTACACACATTGATCTTTTAGTATTCTTCTTAAGACGATGGTTAAATGATAAAGTACATTTTTTTTATAATATCCTGTTTGGCATGTTGCCTGCGTCATTTCTATTTTTATCTTCTTCCACTTTAAAGGAATGAACTAAAGAAATTGCTTTACTGAAATTGATGATTAATGTGTAGTTTTAAATTCAGGATCTTGCGAATTAAATTCTCAAGATGTTCATTTAACGCTGCCATGGTTTGAATTATATATTGTGTTCGGAGTCATTGTTTTTTTTTCTAGCGACACTTAGTTTCCCCTTTGTCCTTGTGATATTCCAAATGATAACAGTCCACACTGCGTTGAGTAGCATCAGGAGTAGTAACAAATTAGTTTATTACTTCACTGCAGCATGCCTCATTGCTAATACTTTGCCCCCATTGATGGATGTCTATGATAACTATTTAGCTCCGCTCTTCCTGTCCTGATCACTTGTTATTTACAGGTAAAACTAGTGTGGTATTATGACAATGCACTGGGGAGGCCAAAGCAGCAAAGATCAAGAACTTGCTTCAGCAAAGGGATATTTTTAGTAGAAACTGTATGCAATATTTATGATATATGAAGTACACCTCCAGGGACCAGGGTGTTATCGTATCGATTGTAGAAAGAAAAGTATGCTAAAATGCTTCCGGCCAAACTATTAACAGTTTTACAGCTAGGAAGTCAGCAACACACCAGCATGAAACCTGTTATTGTTCAATTCCCATTCAGTTCTGTGAATAACGTAACTGAATTCAAATTGACATTGAATAGAACTAATACTGTCAAAACTGAATCTTCAAACTGCGCCTTCATCTTCAAGATGGCTATCCATTCCACCATTCCCCTAATTCTAAAATATGAAATCCGAGCGTAAAGGCTAATGACACTAAAGTCATCTCCATTAATCTTGAACACAATTGTTGTCTTACGGGAGTTACAGGCCACTGCAGGTCGACCAGATAGTCAAGAATTTCTATTTTCTTATACCTCTCCCCAGATCAGAATTTTTAGACAAGCAATAACAATTTGTGCAGAACTAAAAGATCGCTGCGACGCTTTCAGAACAATGACAATACAGACTGTTAGCCGGCACATCAAAACGATAGTGCAAACTTCCCTGCTAATTGTCGATTAATTCAGGTGTGAAACAGGGCACAAGAGCAGAGCAGCATAAGCATCTGACTTGTCAAGAAATAGCAAGCAAAGACAGTTGCATAAATCGGTGTTAACGCCGACGTTGGCCTGCTTGAAGAGAAAAAAGAACAAGCAAGCACGGTATACTGATTAAGCAGTACTCCAATACACTGCTTGAGTAACAATTGCTAGTTTGGCTCACCAGTTTCAGACATTACCGATCCTAAACTCGGACGTAAAATACAAGTTCCTAATATGCTTACGAAGATTAATCGATCTCTAGCTGGTCTCTAACTAAAGTACTAGTAATAGCTTTAAATTTATTTAATCAAATCTCTGTGTGGTCTGTAATGGCTATTGTCATGCGCGCGTAAATAAGAAAATTTAGGCAGCTAAGCATATAGATACAGAGAGAAAACATGAGCCTGTTGGAATCCACACAATCAGATGCTTTTACCACAAGATTTTATCATGGCTACAGGCGGGGCATTGCAATTAGGGGGGGGGGGGGGGGGGGGGGGGGGTTGGGTCGTCATGTTGAGCTATAGATATTGTACCTATATCTGTCACGATGTAACTTTCCCCTTTTTCTTTGAAATGGGATCTCAGTCTCTCTGCATTAAAATGATGCATATGGCATTTCTTTATTTTCTTTATTCAACAAGAGTTGGCCAAAAAACTTACAACATTCTTACAAACCGGAGCCACCATAAAAATGCCAAACTAGTACACACGCAATATGCTAAATACGGGGCCTTGTGCCCTGATCACCATGTAAACTGACTCCCTGGCACAATCATGAGATAGCGCCTTGTGCGCATACTTCGAAAGTCGCCTTTACCACCTTCCGCCAATCCATCTCGAGAGTGATAGACCGAAGCGAAGCTTCTGACCGAACCAACCAACAACACCACCACGGCGCTAGAAGGTGCCTCCGCCCTGCGCGCGCACCTCGGCATGCGTCCTCCGTGGAGACTCCACGGCACCATTGCCGCCAAGGCCCACCGTCGTTGACGCTGAAAGAGACACTCCGCTCCAACTCAGAGCCACCTCTAACCATTGTGTGCTCCAAAAATGATGCCCCAAAGGGGAGAACGGCGCCATGCGTTGCCATCGTCCCATCTGGTAGACCCAGATCTAGAGTTTCCCCCAGAGTAGCCAAGGCGAGATGAAAGCTGCAATGACGATGCCTTCAACAAGGTAGCGACGTGCAAGCGCCGCCATCACCAACCATGACTGAAGTCTGGCTCGGTTTTCACTGGCAGCCCCGCTTTGCCATTGGGGACTAAATGACAGATCAAGAGATCCGACAATCTAGCCACAAAACACCGGTCAACCACCTCCGACGGAGGAGACGGCCACCACCACCATGTCAAAGACCGAAGCCTCTCGTGCAGCAGGAAGAGCCCATGGGACCGGAGACGACGTCGGAGCTAGGACGATGCCGAGGAGGAAGATCAGGACGATGCTCGTCCGAGCCAATCTGGGCCTATAGCAGACCTGCCTTCAGCATCGCCGCCACAACCAAAGCCGCTGCCGCAGATCGCCGGGACCTGGCCGCTACACCGTCGGCAAAGAGCAGCCAGGGCGGATGCCTCCGCCGTCGTCCGTCGGCCGCCATCACCACCACCACGCCACCAGGCTTTGTCCAGCGACGCCTATGGCAGCGGCGGGAGGGGATGGTGTGAAGGAGATATGCCCTAGAGGCAAATAATAAAGTATATTTTATTGTCATATTTTATGGCGTGAAGGACATGTCTGGCTATGTTCAATGCTTGAACGCTCTAGAATGTCAGATTCTAGACGAGCTTGCTATTGATAGGGTGCTGCAGTCGCTGACCTTAGCTATAAAGGATTTGTCCTGAATTACAACATGCAAGGGATGTCAAAGTCCTTGTCAGAGTTGTTTGCCATGCTCAAAACTACTGAAGTGGAGATCAAGAAGGAGCACACTGTGTTGCTGGTCAACAAGACTATGGATTTCAAGAGATCTGGCAAGTCTACAAAGGGTTCGAAGGGCAAGAAGCCTAAGAGGGACAGTACACATATTGCTAGTCCTCCCAAGGCGCCTAAGGCAAAGCCCGGATTCAAGTGCTTCTACTGCAAAGGGGATGGTCACTAGAAGCGCAACTGCCCCAAGTACCTTGAAGACAAGAAGGCCAGCAAGGTTGTTGCTAGAGACAAAGGTATATTTGATATAAATGTTATTGATATTTATCTTACAAGTGCCTGTAGTAACACGTGGGTATTTGATATCGGTTCTGTTGCTCACATAACTCTCAGCAGGATCTAAAGAGTAAGCAGCGCTTGGAGAGGAACAAGGTGATGATGCGGGTCGGCAACGACCAATGCGTGGACGTCATGGCTATTGGCACTCTGCATCTGCGGCTTCCCTCCAGATTTATATTAGTTTTAAATAAATGTTATTATGTTCCATCTTTGAGTATGAACATTGTGAGTGGGTCTTGGTTATTGGATATTATTTTGAATCTGAAACAAATGGTTGTTCCATTTCTAAAGATAATATTTTCTATGTTCATACGCCTGATCGTGATGGTTTATATATTTTGGATCTTGATTGTAATGAAACACATATCAATAGTGTGGAGGCCAAGAGATATAAACTTAGTGATGATAATACCACATTCATGTGGCATTGTTGTCTTGGTCATGTTGGCGTAAAGCGCATGAAGAAGCTCCATAGTGATGGTCTTCTCGGGTCAATGCACTTTGATTCATTTGACACGTGCGAGCCGTGCCTTATGGGAAAATGACTAGGACACTGTTTACTGCATTTGTTGAACAAGCGATCGACTTATTGGGAATCATACATACCAATGTGTATGGACCAATGATTGTTGCTACACGCAATGGTTATTGTTACTTCATGACCTTTACTAAAGATTTGAGTAGATATGGGTATATCTATTTGATGAAGCATAAGTCTAAAACCTTTGAAAAGTTCAAGGAATTCCAGAATGAGGTCGAAAATCAACTTGATAGGAAAATCAAGAACCTTCGTTCTGATTGAGGGGGCGAGTATTTGAGCTTCAAGTTTGAGATGCATCTTAAGGCATGTGGAATTGTGCCACAACATACGCCAGCTGGAACGCCGGAGCGTAACGATGTGTCTGAGCGACATAACCGCACTTTACTCGATAGTGTGAGGTCCATGATGTCTCTATCCGACTTGTCCATATCGTTTTGGGGTTATGCGTTAGAAACTGCTGCATTCATTCTAAATAGGGCGCCAGCCAAGTCCGTGGAGACAACACCATACACCTACCATGGCAAGAAGCCTATGTTGTCGTTCCTTAGAATTTGGGGATGTGAGGCATATGTAAAGAAGTTACAGCCTGACAAACTCGAGTCTAAGTCAGAAAAATAAATCTTTGTAGGATATCCAAGGGAAACCATTGCATACACCTACCATCCGACCGAAGGCAAAACGTTTGTTGTCAAGACTGGAAACTTTCTTGAGAAAGAGTTTCTCGCCAAAGGTGTAAGTGGGAGGAAATTTGAGCTTGACAAGATCGTCGACCCCTCACTCAAAATACTGAGTAGCGTAATGGAAGTGGTTCCTAATGCGCCCTCTATCGAAGAGGAAGAAGGGGCGCTCGATGTAAATCATGGAGAACTCGCTAAGCAAACTGAACGTAGGTCTGCACGACTTCGCAAATCCACTGAGTGATTTGGGAATCCTCACTATAAGAAAAGTATCCATCTACCACGACTGGCACTTTTGGTCGTTGTTGAAGAGCCTCCTTCTACCACGATTTTGGTCGGTTTCGTGGTAGATGGAAAAACTTTATTTCTCATTTCCGAGACCCTCTACTGCCACAGATTAGGGCAAATCATGGTAGATGGTCCTCCGGCGCGTGGTAGATGTCATTTTTTTTATTTTGCTTCCGATTTTGGACTCTGACCAACCTTTTCAGGCTGTGGGGCTGTTATGTCAGTGTCTCTAGTAGACCTTTTTTTTTCCATTCCCGTGACCTAGCTCACGCTGCTCGATGCAACAGTCTATGGTCTGGACCGTGGGTCCCCGATGTCAAACTCTCCGTTTGATTATCTGTTCGACATGATTGCTGGATACTTGCTTTTATTTTTCGAAACCGCTTGCTCTGATAATGTTCATGAACGCTGGAGTCTGGTGCGACCTCGATGTCAGCCTCTCTGAACAAGAAACCTCTGCTAGAATGTTCATGGATGCTGCTGTCGGGTGGGTCCATGATGTCAGCCTCTCTGTACAACAAACCTGTGCTACATATATATTTTTGGGATTTCTATTTTCGTGCCCTCGGGTCCTTAGTTGTGCTCAGTTTTCCCCAGCCACTTAGTTTTTCCTCAGTTTTGCCCAAGCCCTTGTCTGAAACCCTCATAAGGAGCTCGGACGGGAGGAATCCCGTTTAGTTGACTGTTGGTTGGTGCTGGCAAGTGGGGCCAGTGTTGGTGCCCCGCAGTGGACACGTCTCCACTTATCCAGATCATTGTGGGACCCACAACTTGTCCACGTTAGCGTGCCGGACCCACAGCTTACCCGGGTGACCGTTGCAAAATGGGAGCCCGAGCCAGCCCCGCGCCCGTGCCCGTGCCATTGCTTCCCCTTTCTTTTCCCGCACCCCATTGTTCTTCTTCTCCGCCAGCGGCAGCCCTTCTCCGGCAGGCGGGTGATGTCTAATTTCTCTTCGACCTCCCATTCTTCATGGCCGCAGTATGGACCCGTGCCTTTGACAAGATGCCCTGACTGCCCACACCAGGAGCCTCTAAAGCGGTCGATCTGTAAGACGGACGACAACGGCAACCATGGACGTGAGTTCCTTGCATGCGAGAGCTTGCCATATAGAGAGGGGGATAAGGTTAGATCTTGCTCCAATTGCTCTGTTTTCTCTAGATTTTCTTGTTATTCCCTCGAATTTGGGATTTAGGGTTCATGTTGTTGTTTTCAGATCCTGAAGAAATGCAGATATTTCGAGTGGATCGATGTGTACGTTCAGAGGCTTAAATTGCAGGAATCAATTGGCGCTACTGGGGAGCGCAATTTGGGAGGGGGGACTTGCTATAGAGAATGCGGCGGAGAGAGGAGCCGTTCCGATTATGCCTAATGCTCCCAATGCAGAACTGGTGGAAGTGAAGGAGAACTGAAGAAAATGAACAAGCAGTTAAAGCAGCTGATCGAGTTGAAGAAGCAAGCTAATCTGATGGCTGGTTGTTTTTTGTTGTTGTATAATTGCGATCGGATTCTTATCATTGCTCATCAGGCACTAGAAGTTGTTACAAGGGATCCCTTGTTACAAATCCATTATTCAGTTACATGTACTTATAGTTATTTTCAAAGTTAGTGTGTGCATTCACCGAAATTACCAAAAAAAATAAGTGTTAGGGAATATAGGAATGCTAAAGATAGTTGATAATTGTTAGAGGGGTGACAAATAATGCATTCACCGAAATCCCACAAATATGTATGTCTCATGTTTATACCAAAATTATACCACTTTGGGACGTTTCAAATAACCAAAACTATATCCCAAACTATATTCCCTAAAAGAAAAGGAATGCTAAAGAAAGTTGATAATTGTTAGAGGGGTGATAAATAATCCATTCACCGAAATCCCCCAAATATGCCAAATATGTATGTCTCATGTTTCTACCAAAATTATACCACTTTTGGGCCATTTCAAATTACCAAAACTATATTCCCTAAAAGAAAAGGAATGCTAAAGATAGTTGATAATTGTTAGAGGGGTGATAAATAATCCATTCACCGAAATCCCCCAAATATGCCAAATATGTATGTCTCATGTTTCTACCAAAATTATACCACTTTTGGGCCATTTCAAATTACAAAACTATATTCCCTAAAAGAAAAAGAATGCTAAAGATAGTTGATAATTGTTAGAGGGGTGATAAATAATCCATTCACCGAAATCCCCCAAATATGCCAAATATGTATGTCTCGTGTTTCTACCAAAATTATACCACTTTTGGGCCATTTCAAATTACCAAAACTATATTCCCTAAAAGAAAAGGAATGCTAAAGATAGTTGATAATTGTTAGAGGGTTGATAAATAATCCATTCACCAAAATCCCTCAAATATGTATGCCTCATGTTTATACCAAAATTATACCACAAACTATATTCCAAACTATATTCCCTAAAAGAAAAGGAATGCTAAAGAGACTTGATAATTGTTAGAGGGGTGACAAATAATGCATTCACCGAAATCCACAAATATGTATGTCTCTTGTTTACACCAAAATTATACCGCTTTTTAGTTTAACATTTTTAGATCGTGGAAAATAATGCATAAATAGAGGGAATATAGTTACGTGGCAAACTCGTTATTGCACATAAATAGAGGAGTGGCACTATCCACCGACAGAGAGAGAGAGAGGTGGCCACGAAGAGAGAGAGAGGGGTGGCCACGAAGAGACGGAGAGGGGTATACTGCCCGTTAGATCAGTGGATCAACGGTTGGTGGAGTCGATCCGTGTGACAATGGCTCAACCAATCAGGATAAGTTTGGGCTTTTGTGAGCATTTGTGACATTACTTGAGGGCAAAACTGAGTAGTACTAAGAAACCAAGGGCACGTAAATAGTAAATAGATTAAGGGATTCAAACAAAAGAATTACAAAATGAAAAATGCGTGTTTTGTACAATATAATTCATATTGGGCTACATCAAATTATTTGCAATTCAAATATACATGAGTGTGACAATTATGGCCTCATTTAGACAAACTATGTTTTGGGGAAGATGTTTTGCAAAGGGGTTTGAGTGGAAAACCATGCATCTTCATAGCTACTAGTAATTCTGAGAAGTGGCAATTTGTGGTAAAACTTGATTTATCTATGTTTGTTAAGGTTTCTTAGGTGGCAGGTTGCGTAGGAAGACTCCATGAGTAGGTGCCACTATGTTTTTATTTTTTTTGGATTTTTTTGCGCATGAAATGACTCAATTAGCTATGTTAATCTCATTTGTTGACTCTCTGTTGACCAGCTACTTGAGGGTAGAACTGAGTATATTGCACTTGCCAGTCTAAGTACTCGAGGGGAAAACTGAGTACACATAAAATTTCTGTATAAGGCCCGAGGTTAGAACTGAGTACACCAAACGTCCCAGGGTTAGCCTCGTGTCGCGGTGCACGCTGCAGCCGTGCATAGCGGACGCGTGTTGCGGTACACGCCACCTTCGTCTTTATAGAGCCCCTCTTTCTCTCCCTCGACGCTCGCCCACTCTCTCATTCTCACTGCAACCGCCTCTCCTGTCCCATCATCTTCTCCACTTCGCGTAGAAAAAACCCTGAAGAAAAAACCCCAGCGATGGAGAAGAATGAGATGCCCATTGTCAGCGCTTCTGACGTAGCCGCCGGCGCATCAGCCGCCGGCGCATCGGCCACCGCCCCCATCTAGGCCCCCGTCGCTGCTTCCAACGTAGCCGCAGGTGCATCAGCCGTCGGCGCATCGGCTGCCGCCCCCGTCTAGGCCCCCGTCGCTGCTTCTGATGTAGCCGCCGGTGCATCAGCCACCGGTGCATCGGCCGCCACCCCCGTCCAGGCTACCGTCGATTGGGACCCGTATGAACCAGTGCCGTACGTCGCGCCGGAGAACCCCTACGACACCAGCATCGTCGACGACGAGCCGGAGGTAACCCTTTGTTCCCTTGTTCTTATCCCATTTCAATCCTTTTGTGTTAGATCTTGCGTTATTAGGGTTCATCTATTCCTAGTTCAATCCTTTTATGTTAGATCTTGCGTTATTAGGGTTCGTCTGTTCCTAGTTCTATCCTTTTGTGTTAGATCTTATGTTATTAGGGTTCATCTATTCCTAGTTCAATCCTTTTGTGTTAGATCTTGCGTTATTAGGGTTCATCTGTTCCTAATTCTAGATCTTGCATTATTAGTGTTTGTGATTTGCTTTTGTTTAAGATTCGGTTAACTTATGTGAGTAATCAATCCCATCCGGTTAATTTGTGCCGATGATGATGAATATTTGGGCACAAATTGATTCAGGGTTTGGTTAGTGAACAATTGGTGTGTATAAATTTGTTGAACCGAGGCTACCTCTTTTTTTCGTTCCCATATTATCATGCATGATCTTTTGTTCACTCTTTGTTCCATCATTGCTGCAATGGACTCCATGTTTTTCGATCATTGGTGCTACGTGACAGGTGCAGAGCAGCGACGTCGACAGCGACGACGAGTCCTTCCACACCAAGACTCGTCACGTCCTCAGGAGGCTGCAGTCCAGCCATTACGATGGCCACTTTGCTCGAGGCGTTTACAGGTGCCCTGATACGTCTCCAACGTATCCATAATTTTTGATGCTCCAAGCTTGTTTTTACACCATTTGCTTAGTGTTTTGTTACACTTCGTGGCACTTTTATGCATTTTCCGGAACTAACCTATTAACAAGTCGCCACAGTGCCAGTTCCCTGTTTTCTGCTGTTTTTGTGTTTCAGAAAAGTTACACAGGAAATATTCTCGGAATTGGATGAAACCAAAGCCAGTCGCCCAGAATTTCACCGAAGCTTCCAGAGAACTGAAGAGGAGACGGAGTGGGGCCACGAGGGCCCCACACACCAGGGCGGCACGGCCCAGGGGTAGACCGCGCCCCCTATATGTGAGGGCACCTCGGTCCACTTCTGACGATGCCCCTTTGCCTATAAAGACCCCCCGACGGGAAAAACCTAAGGCCTGATCAGTTTTCCAGAACACATCGCGATCCGCCGCCACCGTCGACCCGAAGATCGGGAGGGTCCAGAAGCTCTTCCCGGCACCCTGCTGGAGAGGGGAATCGCCACCGGAGGTCTTCTTCATCGCCATGCTTGCCTCCGGAGCGATGAGTGAGTAGTCTACCTTGGACTATGGGTCCATAGCAGTAGCTAGATGGTTGTCTTCTCCACCATGTGCTTCATGTTTAGATCTCATGAGCTGTCCTACATGATTGAGATCACCGTTATGTAATTCTACATGTTTGGTTTGTTGGGATCTGATGAATATTGGTGTTATGCTTGAGTTGATGTACTGAAATTTATCTTATGTTATCTCAATGTTGTTTATGATCTTGCATGCTCTCCGTTGTTAGTAGCTATCTTGGCCGAGTAGTTGCTAGTGACTCCAAGAGGGGGTATTTATGCTCGATAGTGGGTTCATGCCTCTATTTAATCTGGGGGAGTGACAGAAACCTCTAAGATTGTAGATGTGCTGTTGCTACTAGGGGAAAACAACATTCATATGCTCGAGGGCATATGCTTTGTTTACATTACACACTTTGCTTAATGCAATTATCTGTTGTTCGCAACTTAATACTTGTGGAGTTCTCGGATTGATTCGCCACAAGTGGATTATTAGTCATAGATGCAGTTGGATGGCGGTCTATGTATCTTGTTGTAATGCCCAGAGTAAATCTCATAGTGATCCTCTCATCATGTGCACGTTGTCTTTATTCTATCAATTGCCCAACTGTAATTTGTTTACCCAGCATGTATTATTTTATCTTATGGAGAGACACCACTAGTGAACTGTGGACCCCGGTCCTATTTTCCTCTATATTGCTATCACCTGTTTACTTTACTCGCACTGTTTACTTTACTACCATACTATTACTATTTTCCACTCGATACGCTCATTCCTTTGTTTCAAGCAAACCGGTGAGATTGACAACCTCATTTGGGAGCAAAGTATTTGGTTGTGTTGTGTGCAGGTTCCGCGTTGCAGCTAGCAAAGCAAAGCTTGGACGAGGCGCCTTATAAATTGTCCGGAGCTGTCGCAAGCTAGCAAGCATCACCTTCAGTCGTTTGGCTTGTTCCCCTTTGGATTGATAAACCTTGGTTTCTTACTGAGGGAAAACCTTGCTGCTATATTCATCATACCTTCCTCTTGGAGTTCCCAACTGGACGGTGAAAAGATATCACCACCGCAAGCATCAAGAATTTTTCTGGCGCCGTTGCCGGGGAGGAAAAAGAAGACTTCTGCGAGGGGAGTTTTCGCACACACATCCTTTACTTTGTTTATTGTTTTGCTTTACTTTATTTATTTTACTTGCATCATTTTATCAAAAACCCAAAAAAAAATTAGAATCCTTTGTAGTTGTTTTTACTTGTCTGCTTTTAGTTTGCTAGAATGGCTACTCCTAAAAACACCAAGTTGTGTGACTTTACTAGCACGAACAATAGTGATTTTATCTGCACTCCTATTGTGCCACCTGCTCCTGCTGCAAATTTTTATGAGATTAAGCATGCTTTGTTGAACCTTGTTATGAAAGAGCAATTTTCTGGTGCTAGTACTGATGATGCTGCAGCTCATCTCAACAATTTTGTTGAGCTATGTGAGATGCAGAAATATAAGGATGTTGAAAGTGATATTATTAAGCTTAAGTTGTTTCCTTTTTCTTTGAGAGGAAAAGCTAAGGATTGGTTGCTGTCTTTGCCTAAAAATAGTATTGATTCATGGGCTAAGTGTAAGGATGCTTTTATTGGTAGATACTATCCTCCCGCTAAGATTATAGCTTTGCGTAGCAATATTATGAAGTTTAGTCAGTTTGATAATGAACATGTTGCTCAAGCTTGGGAAAGAATGAAATCTATGATAAAGAATTGTCCCACTCATGGACTGACTACTTGGATGATTGTTCAAACTTTTTATGCAGGACTGAATTTTTCTTCGAGGAACCTACTTGATTCAGCTGCTGGAGGCACTTTTATGTCCCTTACCTTGGGCACCGCAACGAAGCTTCTCGACAATATGATGGTAAATTACTCTGAATGGCACACCGAGAGAGCTCCACAAGGTAAGAAGGTAAATTCTGTTGAGGAAACCTCTTCCTTGAATGATAAGATTGATGCTATTATGCTTATGCTTTCAAATGATAGGACTCATGTAGATCCTAATAATGTTCCTTTGGCTTCTTTGGTCTCTCAAGAAGAGCATGTTGATGTAAACTTCATTAGAAATAATAATTTCAACAACAATGCTTATAGGAACAATTTTGCTGGTAACAATTATAGGCCGTTTCCTTCTAATGGTGATAATAGCTATCTTGGTAGACCTAAAATGCCTAGTGAAGAAAGAATTTTTGAACTTGAGAAGGCTACCAAGAATTTTATGCAGGCGCAATATGAGCAGAACAGGGCTTTCGCCAAGACTATGGAGGAGCAATCAGCTCTGTTGAGGACTATTAGTCATCAACTTGAAAATTTAAACAAGGCTATTCCTGAATTGCAAGCTAAGGTTTCCAAAGCTGAAAGCGATATTTCATCTTTGTCTAATGTGCAATCTTCTTTGGTTAATAGAATGTCCGCTAAGCCTGATCCTTTTGCTACTGCTAATGCTATCCAAGTTAGAATTGATGAAAATGTTAGGATGCTACCAGAATTGCATGCCAGGTGGGAAAGAGAAGATGATATGGCTAGAGAAATTAAGGTATGTACCATTACTACCTCTAATGATGTTTCTCCTAATGCTAGCAATCCTCTTACTTTGATTGGTGTAGAGAAAACTCCCACTCCTTGTGTTAAAAAGCCTAAAACTGCCAAAACTTTTTCTCAAAAGAGTGCTGAAAATTTTCAGAGTGTAGGAGATGATAGATCTATTTCCTTTAATGATTTTTATGTTGATGGCTGCAATATATCTGAAGTTATTTTGTTCTTGCAAAAGCTTGCTTTGACTCCCAATGCTAGTTCTTTAAATGTTGCTTTTACTAAGCATATTACCAATGCTCTCATGAAAATTAGGGATGAAAAGTTGAAGCAAAAAGCTTCTATTCCTAAGAAGTTAGAAGATGGTTGGGAACCCATCATTGATATGCATGTTAATGGTTTTGACTGCCATGTTTTATGTGATCTAGGTGCTAGTATTTCTATTATGCCTAGAAAGATTAATGACATGCTTGATTTACCACCGCTTGAAAAGTGTTATTATGATGTTCCTATTGCTGATGTTGCTAAGAAGAAACCTTTGGGAAGGATTAATGATGTTCTTATTGTGGTTAACAATAACCTTGTTCCCGTTGATTTTCTTGTCATGGATGTTGAATGCAATGCTTCATGTCCTATTATTTTGGGAAGACCCTTTCTTCGAACTGTAGGTGCCATCATTGATATGAGGGAAGGCACCATCAAATATCAATTTCCACTCAAGAAAGGTATGGAACACTTCCCTAAAAAGAGAAATAAATTACTTTTTGACTCTATTCTTAGAGCAAATTATGAGCTTGATGCTTCATCACTTGATGTTACTTGATTCGCAATTTTCTGCGCCTAGCTCAAAGGCGTTAAAGAAAAGCACTCTTGGGAGATAACTCAATGTTTTTACATTCAGTTTTTTTTCTTTTATTTGAGTCTTGGAAGTTATTACTACTGTAATGACCTCTCCTTATCCTTTTTATTTCGTTTTTGTGCCAAGAGAAGCCTCTAATTTGAGCGAGGTAAAATTTGGGGATGTTGCTATCCTGAAACAGTTTTTGGTGCTGCACCGTAAAAATTCTTGAAAATTCTCTGTATATCTTTTGGATCTGAAATTTCTTGTGCATATGCCCCAGGTTATATACAAACTTTCATTAGTTGAACACTTTTTGATTTGAGCAACAGAAAATCCCTAAAAAATTCGACCTTTCTCAGCTGTTCTATTTTAACAGATTTCTGCCAATATTTGTGTTTGCCGCTTTATCGCTTTCTTTTTGAGTTCTTTTGATCACGGAACTTTTGGGGAAGTTGCTACAGTAGTATATGCTTTATATGTGGTGGTTTTGAGTTGAAACCTGAAGCAAAAAGGGTTGATTCTATGTTATGCTTACACCAATGTTGCTAATAGATTTGTGTTTAGTTTTGTATGAAGGAAGTTTTCAAGTGTAGGGATCGGAGAGTGATGAGATGAGTTGAAGAATGGACAAAAGCTCAAGCTTGGGGATGACCATGCATCACCCCAAGAAATATCCAAGAAGTACAAGCGTCAAAGCTTGGGGATGCCCCCGAGGCACCCCTTCTTCATCGGCAAAAATCAGGTCACCTTTCAAGACACTATATTTTTATTGCTTCATGCATTATGCATTTTTCTTGGAGTGTCAGTTGTTTTACTTTTCAGTATTATTTTAGTTTTGTTGCTGCAATAAATGGTTGGACCCCAACAAATTACTTTTGGAGAAGTTGCCTTGCTTTTCATTTGCCAAGAACACTCCGTTTTTCACTCTATTCGTTTCAATGAGTGTTCTTCTTTTTCTAGAACTACGTTTAGTTTTTGTTTTCGCCTTGATTCACATTCACATCTTGTTATATCTTTTCATCAAGGTGTATTTTTGCCTCTGGTCCTTATTGGTTTTCATCAAAAGAGGTGTTTATAAAAAGTTTGAATGGTGTTGGAAAAGAGAAAAAGATTTATGCAAAAAAGTGGTACAAGAAGGAGCTTGTGTAGACTGCGGCCTAGGCTTTTGCATGTCGTGCTTGATGTCTTTTTGATAGTATGCTTAGTGGTTTTGCTGTAGCATGACTTGTCTCAAATAACTGAGATCGCTTAATGAGCCTTTGAAAAATCATGCATTGTTTTTATCGTTTGGAAGCATTATTTTGGTTTTCTCTTTGATGCTTTATTTGGGTTGACTTGGCGCATGCTCACACATGTTAGACTCTTGCAAAGTCGCCAATAGCCTTTATGATCATTTAGTTTTTGACTTTTGATGCCATCTTATGCTTCTTTTAATGTTGCTTTGTCGCTTTGCATGATTATGGCCGTTATTGCCCTCTTAGTTGGTCGCTCCCAGTCTTTTGCTAGCCTTCATTTTGTACTAAGTATGAGCTCTACTCGTGCATCCAACTCCTAAAAACCAAGTTTGCCATTGTGTCCACCATACATACCTATTAGCAATTTGCTATTCCAAAGTACATTTGACTTGCTTTTATCTACTCTTCAAATTAAACTCTTACCAGTGTTATGCGAAAATTGGTCAGTAAAGCTCTCACGAACCGGATGGCACACTTTATTTTTCTCGTTCTTAAAAATTTGACATTGTGGTCTCTTATGTTGAGTTGTTATGCTTGCAAGTTGTAAGTTGGAGATTAGTCCAACCATGCCGTCATGGGGCAAGCTTTCAACATTGCACTTCTTATTCGAGTTGATATCGTGATCTTTTGTTTATGGATACTCGCGGTGTGAAATGAATTGGGAATCTTGCGGGATCATGGAGTTTGTATATGTGTTAGAGAAACGCCTGGGCCGCCAATCTAAGCCATGCATAATTCATGGTGGAAATTTGCAGCATGTCCATAGTGGACATTCGACGACGCATCTCAAAATAAAAAGCTATACAAATGGTAAATAAAAGAGATGTCGAGGTGTTCATTGTCTGCTTGTCCTGTCATTTTGATGTGGGCTTGTTCCATGTCATCGGGCACGGAGGTACCCCGTTGGCGGTTCTCGATGATACGTATATACTTACAATGACAAGAGCTTGCTTGGGACTCTAAGTAAAGTAGCATGAGGTTTGGGTACTCGTATTCACGGGACACGAGGTTTTCAACTTATGATTTGTCAAGCATATGCAGCATAAGTGTTCTCGCATTAACTTTAACCATTCAAGATGCTTATGATGGGGGCAATGAGAGCTCAAAGCCGGTAAGTACCATAATTTTTGAAGGTTTATAAAACTTGCAATCACTGCTTCCCTCCGCGAAGGGCCTTTCTTTTACTTTTATGTTGAGTCACCACCTTCTACCTTTATGCAACATTAAGAGAGCATAGTTCTCATTCTGAGTATAATGTGCATTGTACCAAAGTTTTCATTGATTGATTCATATTGTTGGTTTCACTTGTTCTCAAATTATTTGTATCTAGTCGTCCTCTTAAACTTGAAGGTGTCCTATGCATTTATGTTTTGCTCTCTATGAAGGACAAGCTGAAAACCATTTGTATGTTTTTCCTTATGATTTGAACACATGTTTGACTTTCATTGTTTCATTTTCATGATCTTTTGTTTGTGTTCATTTTCATGTTATAACATGGTTGCTAAGTTTCTTCTATCAAGATCATATCTTTCATGTCCATGTTTTAAGTTCTTTTGATCCCAGCACACAACGCTTACATAGATGATCAACATTGTGTAGGTGCATGTCACCTCAAAAATTATTTCTTTTGTTATCACTTACCTACTCGAGGATGAGCAGGAGTTAAGCTTGGGGATGCTGATACGTCTCCAATGTATCCATAATTTTTGATGCACCATGCTTGTTTTTACACCATTTGCTTAGTGTTTCATTACACTTCGTGGCACTTTTATGCATTTTTCGGAACTAACCTATTAACAATTCGCCACAGTGCCAGTTCCCTGTTTTCTGCTATTTTTGTGTTTCAGAAAAGTTACACAGGAAATATTCTCGGAATTGGACGAAACCAAAGCCAGTCGCCCAGAATTTCACCGAAGCTTCCAGAGAACCGAAGAGGAGACGGAGTGGGGCCACGAGGGCCCCACACACCAGGGCGGCGCGGCCTAGGGGTAGGCCGCGCCCCCTATGTGTGAGGGCACCTCGGTCCACTTCTGACGATGCCCCTTCGCCTATAAAGACCCCCCGACGGGAAAAAACCTTAGGCCCGATCAGTTTTCTAGAACACATCGCGATCCACCGCCGCCGTCGACCCGAAGATCGGGAGGGTCCAGAAGCTCTTCCCGGCACCCTGCCGGAGAGGGGAATCGCCACCGGAGGTATTCTTCATCGCCATGCTTGCCTCCAGAGCGATGAGTGAGTAGTCTACCTTGGACTATGGGTCCATAGCAGTAGCTAGATGATTGTCTTCTCCACCGTGTGCTTCATGTTTAGATCTCATGAGCTGCCCTACATGATTGAGATCACCGTTATGTAATTCTACATGTTTGGTTTGTTGGGATCCGATGAATATTGGTGTTATGCTTGAGTTGATGTACTGAAATTTATCTTATGTTATCTCTATGTTGTTTATGATCTTGCATGCTCTCCGTTGTTAGTAGCTATCTTGGCCGAGTAGTTGCTAGTGACTCCAAGAGGGGGTATTTATGCTCGATAGTGGGTTCATGCCTCTATTTAATCTGGGGGAGTGACAGAAACCTCTAAGGTTGTAGATGTGCTGTTGCTACTAGGGGGAAAACAACATTCATATGCTCGAGGGCATATGCTTTGTTTACATTACACACTTTGCTTAATGCAATTATCTGTTGTTCGCAACTTAATACTTGTGGAGTTTTCGGATTGATTCGCCACAAGTGGATTATTAGTCATAGATGCAGTTGGATGGCGGTCTATGTATCTTGTTGTAATGCCCAGAGTAAATCTCATAGTGATCCTCTCATCATATGCATGTTGTCTTTATTCTATCAATTGCCCAACTGTAATTTGTTTACCCAGCATGTATTATTTTATCTTATGGAGAGACACCACTAGTGAACTGTGGACCCCGGTCCTATTTTTCTCTATATTGCTATCACCTATTTACTTTACTCGCACTGTTTACTTTACTATCATACTATTACTATTTTCCACTCGATACGCTCATTCCTTTGTTTCAAGCAAACCGGTGAGATTGACAACCTCATCGTAAGTTGGGAGCAAAGTATTTGGTTGTGTTGTGTGCAGGTTCTGCGTTGCAGCTAGCAAAGCAAAGCTTGGATGAGGCACCTTATAAATTGTCTGGAGCTGTCGCAAGCTAGCAAGCATCACCTTCAGTCGTTTGGCTTGTTCCCCTTCGGATCGATAAACCTTGGTTTCTTACTGATGGAAAACCTTGCTGCTATATTCATCATACCTTCCTCTTGGGGTTCCCAACTGGACGGTGAAAAGATATCACCACCGCAAGCATCATGCTCCTTCTGCAACAGGAGGCTCCGCGTCACTGACTTCAACTGTCTGGTGAACCATGCTGAATCCATTGGCAGAGCCATTGGCGGCGCTAGAGTTGGAACGACCGTGAACATGCATGCGTTCATGGCCAAACACAAAGCACTTGGGATTCACCTGCGCAGCCTCCAAGCTTAAATTCATGTAAAATGTAGCTTATGTTGGATCTATCGGTAGTACTGTTGGATCTGTCATGAATATATCTATGCTATGTTGGCTGCTGTATGCAGCTTATCGTATATTTTCTCTGGATTTGTGCCCTAGATTTCCTACTCCCTCTGATCCATATTACTCTTCGCTAATGTGGTTGTATCTAAACACATTTTAGTGGTAGATACATCCGTATTAGTGAAGAGTAATATGGATCGGAGGGAGTACCTGATTGGGTAAAAACGAAGGCATAAAGAAATGAATGGCGTTAAAAAACAGAAGGAGAAGCTGCTCTAGATTTGCTACCAATTTGGGCAATCAAAAATGAATGAGATCGAGCGAGAGAGAGGAAAAAGTGCATTGAAAACTGCTAATCTGGGCGAAAGAGACAGAAACCACCCGTGCCCACGTCCCGGACCCACACGGCTCCACACGCTACGGCCCCACACGCTACGGCCTCAGCTCCGCTCGTATGACCAAACACGGTCTCGTCCTGTCCCACGCGGTCCCTTTCTACCAGCCCCACACGACGTGGCCCCACTCGTCAGCACGGAACGGTCAACTGAACGGGATTCCTCCCGTCCGAGCTCCTTGTGAGGGTTTCAGACAAGGGCTTGGGGAAAACTGGGGAAAAACTAAGGAGCTGGGGAAAACTGAGTACAACTAAGGACCCGAGGGCACGAAAATAGAAATCCCAACTATAAAAAGTGCATATAAATGCCTTTATAAACAATTCGGAACCGCTCTCAACTTGTTTAGTATGGGTGACAAGGGTATAGTTAATAGAGCCCGTATGTTGAGTACCCCTGAGGCCCGTTAAGCTAGGCCCAATTGTAATGATAGTCGAATACGAGTCTTTACCGTATGTCGATATTGTAATCTGTATCGGACCCTACCCGATCCTCGAGACCTGGCCACCTATATATAGGGGCCAGGAGGGGACGGTGTAGGCCAGATTGAAAGCAAGCCAGGTTGAACACCTAAGTTTACTTTCGACACACACCTATTTCGACTAACTTTACCTTCGAGTTCATCCGATGCCCTATCTCCCCGATCCTAAGTCCTTCATCTAGGACATTTGTCGAGTTAACCCCTCGTCAATTGGCGCCGACCGTGGGAATCGGGGCGTTGGAATCATGAATTCGACGGCTTTTTTGCTTTTAGCCAACAACATTCCAGAACTCGACGGAAATCAAGAGATGGAGTTAACCATTGGAAGTTTGAGCATCATTATCGGGCCATCGGGTTCATCCCGCCTCTCGGATTCGACGAAATCAGATCCGTCGGCAAACAAGCCCGAAACAGAGGAAACGTGGGAATCATCAGAAGACTCTTCCAGCGAGGTAAACTCGCCAGTCAGCTTCGACAAAGCACCAATCACAGAAGGCGACAAAATTTGGGAAAATTTCGACTCAGAAGAAAGAGCGTGCCAGACGCACAACAACGCAAAGGACTTCGTCGTGGGAAGCAGCGGCGTCTCCAAAGTACTTCAGTTATGCGTTATTATCACCGAAGCAGAAGAAGAAAATAACAGCGAAGGAAGTAAAAAGGTCGACAGGCTAGTCGACAAAATGAAAGAACACAACAAAAAGGAAAAGGAGAAAGTCCACGTTTCGGCTGGCGAATGGAGAATGATCAAATCAGCTATCAATCATGGTACAGAAGTACCCGAAGGATCGAGAAGAGAAGTTCTAATGGGCTATCAGTATGCATTATACCAACACAGGAAGAAACTAAGGGAGGAAAGAGACATGGTTTTTCAAGATAATAACAGTATACCAAGGGAGGAGTACTGGGAAGACTATAGCGAAGATTCAGAGTACAGCAGAGAAAGGCACGGAGACCCAAAGCACAATAGAGAGGTGACGGCGCGTAGCAGAGAAGAAAGGTACTCAAGGAGCCCTACCCCACAGCTAGAAGAGGAGGAAGACAACTTCATACAAGAAACGCCAGAAGCAGCATTGGTAGCAGCACAAGCGTATTTACTAACTACAAGGCCAGAACCTGGGGACCCGCGAGAAGATATGCACCGAGCCGCGATACGAAGCCTTGGAATAGTGGAAAGCAAGATCAGGGAAAAAGGCCCAGAGATAAAGTCGACAAGCTGCAAGGAAAATCAAAAGGAGAAGTTCAGATACAACTTCGCAAATAACGAGTACAGCGAGTCATCAGAAGAGGAAAGGCGACAGAAGAGGAAAGAGGACGCAAGAAATATAATAGCGCAAGCTCGAGTAAACAAATCGCGTCATGCTTGGAGGGAAGAGAATTATGAAGACGACGATACAGAGATGGGGGCGTTATGCTTTACCCGCAGGGTTCGCAAAACGCGGGTACCCAAAGGATTCAAACTGCCACACGACCAGCATAAGTATGACGGGTCGCAAGAACCTACCCTATGGTTATCAGACTATCTGCAGGCAGTACAGATATTGGGGGGAACAAAGGCGACTGCAATGCAAAGTTTGCAGCTACACCTCACCGGCGCAGCACGGTCCTAGTTGAATACCCTACCCAATGAATCCATCGGAAGTTGGGGGAACTCGAAAGACAATTCGCACAAAATTTTCGTTCAACATATAAGCGCCCAGCATCACTGGAGGAAGTTAAGGCGTGCGTGCAGAGGAAAGGCGAAACTCTACGTTCTTATATACAACGATGGAGCATAATCAAAAACTCAGCAGAGGACGTCTCCGACAAACGAGCAATAGACGCCTTTACGGCCGAACTTCGTCGCTCAGATCTCGTGGAAGAAATAGGAAGAACAAGACCTACGACAGTAGCCGAGTTAATGGAACAAGTCAACAAATTCGCTGATGGAGAAGATGCATACAATAACAAAAGAGGACGTTCACCAGAAGTCGACAGAATAAGCAGACAGAGGAGACGATACTACAGCAGGGGTAACCAAGAAAGGCGAAGTCAGGTAGCCACGGGCTACGTAGTAGAAGAAGAGGAAGGATATGACAGTAGGAGGTTTCAAGCAAAAGAAGTAGAAAAGTCGAGATACTCCGGTCCTTCGGTCGAGGATATGCTATACGGACCTTGTCGAATCCACTACGCATATCCATTCGTTGACAGGAACAACCACCTCTCAAAACAATTTTTATCTCTGTTTTACAAATGAAAAGCTCTAGCACATGATAAATCCTTGCTTCCCTCTGCAAAGGGCCTATCTTTTACTTTTATGTTGAGTTAGTAAACCTATTCCTCTCTATCTCAAGCAAGCATTTGAGTTGTTGTGATCCAACCATCCATATGTTGATTTATTCAATCATGTCTTTTATCTTCCTTTGTTTGGTACAATGCTTTTATCTGAATGAATATATCTTTGAAAGCTATCAATGACCGTAAAGAGATTGTTATGATTGAGCATGTGATTTTTGTGGTATAAGCTCTTTTATAAAGACTCTGATCGAAATATAAGTACAATCTATTAATTGTTCTCTGACCAAGAACAAAAGTTTGCCATCACGAATCATGATTTTCTTTGTGCACCTTTATTGTGATTCCCTTTACTCATTGCAAGTTAAGTTATATAAGGGGAAGTTGTTGTCTATTATAACTTGTGTATTGATAAATGTGATGCTTCTTGTCTGTATTTTGTTTATCGACACCTCACTCCATAAACCTGTGGTCGTGTTTACTGAGTTTAGTTTTAGCTTGGGGACAAGCGAGGTCTAAGCTTGGAGGGAGTTGATACGTCCATTTTGCATCACTATTCTATACTCCCTCTGTTCCTTGATGTAAGGTGTATAGTTTTTTGTAAAAAAATTCAAAATGTAAGGTGTATAGCTAAAGAAGGACAAATTTGCCCCCCTCATATTTAACTCCCCCATGCATGCAATCCCTCAAAATATGGATGAGTAATTTACCAGGCTCAATTTCTACTAGCGGTTGCTAATGCTAAATAAAAAAGGAAACCACACATACCAAACGTGAGGCTCCATAGAATAGGAAAGAGATTGTCATCACTTAATTCTTTTTTCTGTCTACAATCGATCAATCACCTTAGAGGTAAATAAGGCCAAGATCCCCTAAGCGCTAGCTCCTCCTCTCTTCATATCATCACGTCCCATTGGGGAGAGTTAATACAGAGAAATTTGTGGGATTTGGCAATTGCTATAGGCTGATTAGGAGGTAAAATGGGACCGGGAGAGAGAAAAAACAAGAGTTTCCTAATCTCCTTTTAGTGTCACCGGATTGTCAAGGGGTATTAGCGTCCATAACCAACGAAATTTGCCCTCCCACCAGATGCGTTAATATTCGTGCAAGAAAACTATACACCTTACATCAAGGAACGGAGGGAGTATCATAATTTACTATTATTCATTGATATATTTCATATTTAGAGATGATACTTATGTTATTTCCTCTATTTTGCATGTTTGATGATTATTGGAGAATTCACTACCGGAGTTAGGATTCTGCTGGAAAAAGGAGTGTTAAGACACCATATTTCTGGAGATCCGCAATTCCAGGAAAATACCCAGAAGTTCCTATTTTGCCAGAAGATGGAGGTAGCTAGAAGGAGAGGCCAAGATGAGCAGCCAGGGGCCCACACCACCCCCTGGCGTGGGCCAGCCCTAGCCACACTGCTAGGTGGTGTGGCTGCCCTGGCCCACCTC
Organism: Dactylis glomerata; assembly: GCA_007115705.1. Classification (NCBI taxonomy): domain Eukaryota; kingdom Viridiplantae; phylum Streptophyta; class Magnoliopsida; order Poales; family Poaceae; genus Dactylis; species Dactylis glomerata. Next base: position 3,750,047 of record QXEO01001034.1, read on the forward strand.
TGCCAGTGCCCCTTCGCGTATATCACCTCCCCGAAAACCTAAGACTGGAGGAGGTTCGTGATATGTCGCAAGCGTATCTATAATTTTTTATGCTCCATGCTTGTTTTACACCAATTGCTTTGTGTTTTGTTTACACTTCTTGACATTTTTATGCATTTTCTGGAACTAGCCTATTAAAGAGATGCCACAGTGCGAGTTCCTATTTTCTGCTGTTTTTGTGTTTCAGAAAGTTACACAGGAAATATTCTCGGAATTGGACGGAACAGAAGCCGAAGTTCCCATTTACCTGAAAGGAAGACAGAGTCCGGAGGGGAGACGGAGCCGGACCGGCCGCACCATAGGGTGGCACGGGCCACCCCCTGGCCGCGCCACCAGGTGGTGTGGGCCCCTGGTCCACCCCTGACATCGCCCTTCCGCCTATAAATTCCCTTCGACGGGAAAACCCTAAGGGGACAAACACTTTTCCATGAAACATACTGCAAGCCGCCGCCGTAGTCAACCCGAGATCGGGAGGGTCCAGAAGCTCTTCCTGGCACCCTGCCAGAGAGGGGAATCATCACCGGAGGCCTTCTTCATCACCATGCCAGCCTCCAGAGTGATGCGTGAGTAGTCCACCTTGGACTATGGGTCTATAGCAGTAGCTAGATGGTTGTCTTCTCCTCCATGTGCTTCATGTCTAGATCTTGTGAGCTGCCTATCATGATCAAGATCATCATTATGTAATTCTACATGTTCTGTTTGTTGGGATCCGATGAATATTGAGTACTATGTCAAGTTTATTATTGATGTATCATGTCTATGTTATTTATGATATTGCATGCTCTCCGTTGCTAGTAGATATCTTGGCCGAGTAGATGCTAGTGACTCCAAGAGGGAGTATTTATGCTCGATAGTGGGTTCATGTCTCTAGTAATCTGGGAGAGTGACAATAACTTCTAAGGTTGTAGATGTGCTATTGCTACTAGGGAGAAAACAATAATCTTTTATTCAAGGACATTTGTATTGTTTACATTACACACTTTGCTTAAGGCGATAATCTGTTGCTTGCAACTTAATACCCAACGGTTGTTCGGATGATATCCGGCGGGTGGATTATTAGTCATAGATGCAGTTGGATTACGGTCTATGTATTATGTTGTAATGCCCAAGTGAATCTCATAGTGATCTTCATGACTTGTACATGCATTGTTATGCATTCTTTATTTTGTCAATTGCCCAACTATAATTTTTTTACCCAGCATGTTATTTATCTTTATGGAGAGACGCCTCTAGTGAACTGTGGACCATGGTCCATTCTTTTACATATATATTACCTCTACTGCAAGCACCATTTACTTTCCACAAGCATTATTTATTTACCTACTACAAACAAACATCTTTTTCCACATGATATGTTTAATCCTTTGTTTTCAGCAAACCAGTGAGATTGACAACCTCACTGCAAGTTGGGGCAAAGTTACTTGGTTGTGCTATGTGTAGGTTCCACGTTGCCGCTGGCGACGGTAGTGCGCCCTGCCAAAAGCCAGTTGGCAACAACCTTCAGAAGTGGTTTCTTTCTCCTACTGGTCGATTAAACTTTGGTTTCATAACTGAGGAAAACTTACTGTTGTGCTTATCACACCTTTCTCTTAGGGTTCCCAACTGGTCTGTCAACACCACACCATCAACAAGTTTTCTGGCGCCGTTGCCGGGGAGAAAGAGGATTTCTGCAAGGGAAGTCTCTCACTTCCAATCTTTTTTACTTTGTTATTGTTTTGCTTAGTTTCTTTACTTTATTTTTGTTTGCATCTTTTTATCAAAAATAAAAAAATAATTCCTTTTATAGTTGGTACTTTGTTATTTTATTTTTAGTTCATTATGTTAATCCCTAAGTACGTTTTGAAAGACTTATCAGTAGGTAGCGGTTCTATAATTGGGAAAGATAATATTGAAGAGTTCTTTAATCATGTCAGTAAGCACAAAGATATTGAGGATAGATCCTTAGCAGAACTTGCTCCTAGTTATGAAATCGTTGCTGCTTATTTAGTTCATATGTTGGAGGCTAGGTTTGTTAACCTTAACCCCATAATGCAGCAAATGTTTCTTAAGCTTTATGATATCGAAGACACTGAAAAGAGGAATTTTATTTTGTAAACTTTGCATAAAGAATTTAGAGATGTTGTTATAGAAGCCAGGAAAGTTTTTGATCGTTTTAATATGCTTGGCTCATGTGTAGATGTTATTGGTACAAATAGGGAGGAAATCAAAATACCAATACCTTTTAAACTCGTAGGAATGCATGAAGCCTTGGAAAAGAATTTTGATTGGATTGTTCCTAAAAACCCTTTTGATGAAAGTAGTGAACCCAAGAGTGTTGAGAAAGGATCTTCTAAAACTTGTATGGATATAATAAAATTCCTTGTTGAAAAGACTTCTGGTATTGATCTTGATGCTCCTTTATTTGAAAATACTTGATTCTCACTTTTTGCGCCTAGCTCAAAGGCGTTAAAGAAAAGCACTCTTGGGAGATAATCCAATGTTTTCTTTTTAGTACTTTTTCTTTTTGTTGAGTCTTGGAAGTTTTTACTACTGTAATTTCCTCTTCGTATCATTTTTATTTCGTTTTTGTGCCAAGAGTAACCTCTAATTGGAAGAAGGTAAGATTTGGAGAAGTTGCTATCCCGAAACAGATTTCTGCGCTTCACCGTAAAAATTCGTGAAAATTCCCAGAATGTTATTTTGATCTGCGATTTTTTGTGCACATGTCCCAGGTTATTATATAACTTTCATTAGTTTTGCACTTTTCGATTTGAGCAACAGAAGATTTTCGAAAAAATTGATCTTTACCAGCTGTTCTGTTTTGACAGATTTCTGCCACTATTTGCATTTGCCTCTTGATCTCTTTCTTTTTTAGTTCTTTTGATCACGAAACTTTTGAGAGAAGTTTCTACAGTAGATAATATGTTAATAAGTTTTTTACTTGAGTTGAAAATGAACCAAAGGTAGATTTACTATCTTGCATACACTAATGTTGCTAATAAGAATTGTGTGAAGTTTTGTATGAAAGAAGTTTTCATGTGTAGGGAAAGGAGAATGATGAGATGGGATGAAGTATGAACAAAAGCTCAAGCTTGGGAATGCCCATGTCTTCCAAGAAGTACAAGCGTCAAAGCTTAGGGATGCCCCAAGGCACCCCTTCTTCATCAACAAAAATATCAGGTCATCTTTCAAGACACTATATTTTTATTGCTTCATATGCTATGTGTTTTTCTTGGAGCATCTTTATTTTTGCTTTCAGTTTTATTTTGTTTTATTTGCTGCAATAAATGGTTGGACCCCAATATATTTCTTTTGGAGAAGACACACTCCATTTTCATTGCCTAGAACACTCTAGTTTTCACTTTTATCGTTCAATGAGTGTTCTCTTTTTCTAGTACTGCGTTTAGCTTTTATTTTTTGTCTTTGTTTTTTATTCAGAACTTGTTAGTTCTTTGTAGCTAGGTGTGTTTAGACCTCTGGTATTTGTAGATTTTCATCTTTGAGAGTTGTTTCAAATAGGTTGATTGGTGTTGAAAAAGAGTAAAAGGTTTCATGCGTATTGTGATGCAAAAAAGGAGCTTGTTTAGACTGTTGCTTAGACTTTATCATGTCATGCTTGATATTATTTTGATTATATGGTTAGTAGTTATTGTTGTAGCATGACTTGTCTCAAATGACTGAGAGTGCTTAATGTGCCTTTGAAAGAATCATGCGTTGTTTTTATTATATAGAAGCATAATATTGTGGTATTTTCCTTTGATGCTTTATTTGGGTTGACTTGGCGCATACTTACACCATGTTATGACTTTAAATCAGTCGCCTCAAGCCTCTATGATCATTTGGTTTTTGACTTGTGATATCACTTTATGCTTTGGTTAATAATGTTTTGTCGCTATGCATGATTATGGCCATTATTGCTCTCTTAGTTGGTCGCTCCCAGTCTTTTGCTAGCTGATGTCTACGCACACTTCTATCCTTGTAGACAGTGTTGGGCCTCCAAGTACAGAGATTTGTAGAACAGTAGCAAGTTCCCTTAAGTGGATCACCTAAGGTTTATCGAACTCAGGGAGGAGGAGGTCAAAGCTATCCCTCTCAAGCAACCCTGCAACTACGATACAGAAAATCTCTTGTGCCCCCAACACACCCAATACACTTGTCAGATGTATAGGTGCACTAGTTCGGCGAAGAGATAGTGAAATACAAGTAGTAGTGATGATTATAAGTAGTAAATGTAATCTGAAATAAATATCGCTGTGAGCAAACATGTAACAAAACTGAATGTAAACGGTGTTCAATGCTTGGAAACAAGGCCTAGGGATCATACTTTCACTAGTGTTCACTCTCAACAAAATAACATAATTGAACCCATAGATACTAACTTCAATATGCCACTCTAAACTATTCTCCAATGGATAACGAACACTAATCATGCGTATGGCTACAAAGCACTCCTCAAAGTTCGTATTTCCCCAAACTAGATTGTCCCACACTATCACCATGAACGCACTAGATGGTTCCAACAAACACCAACAATCATAGAGACACTAGCCAAAAAGACACACAATGCGCACACTGTCACCTTCACATCATGATACAAGGTGTCTCTGGAGATTGCAATAATAAAGCACGGGAGTAGCATAATATCTGAATAATAGCATCTACCAATTTAACTAGATACAAAGCTCACGATCACATAAATATCACATCATGGGAGAGAGAGGTGAACCACATAGCTACTAGTAGAGCCCTCAGCCCCGGGGAAGAACTACTCCCTCCTCATCATAAGAGACAACAACGTTGGTGGAGATGGCGGTGAAGTCGATGGAGATGGCGGTGGAGGCGACGGTGTCGATGGAGATGGCTCTGGGGGCACTTCCCCATCCCGGTAGGGTGCCGGAACAGAGACTTCCGTCCCCCAAAATTCGTCGGTGGCGGCGGTGGAGCTGCAGGACTCTTTCTTGAAAAACACCGATCGTTTTAGGGTTTTCCGTCGGATGGCTTTATATAGGCAAAGAGGCGGCATCAGAGGTGGGCTAGGGCCACCTCACCATAGGGCCGCATGGGTGATGTCTACGCACGCGTCTGTTCTTGTAGACAGTGTTGGGCCTCCAAGTGCAGAGGTTTGTAGAGCAGCAGCAAGTTTCCCTTAAGTGGATCACCCAAGGTTTATCGAACTCCAGGAGGAAGAGGTCAAAGCTATCCCTCTCAAGCAACCCTGCAATTACGATACAGAAAGTCTCTTGTGTCCCCAACACACCCAATACACTTGTCAGATGTATAGGTGCACTAGTTCGGCGAAGAGATAGTGAAATACAAGCGGTAGTGATGATTATGAGTAGCAACTGTAATATGAAATAAGTATCGCTGCGAGCAAACATGTAACAAAACAGTAAGTAAACGGTGTGCAATGCTTGGAAACAAGGCCTAGGGATCATACTTTCACTAGTGGACACACTCCCAACAAATATAACATGATTGAACAAATAAAGAACTTCTCTTCACTATGGTACTCTGAATTACTCTCCTATTCAACAACACTAATCATTGCGTAGGGCTACGAAGCACTCCTCAAAGTTCATCAAGTACTTGATAAACACCACTCATAGAGATATCCAAATCAAATCACAACTCAAGATAGATATTATTGCAACTTAGACCAAGTACTAACACGGTGCACACACTGTCAACATTACACCATGAAAGGAGGAAAAGATCACTTCAATACTATCATAGCGATAATTATTCTCATAATCCATAAGAGATCACAATCGTAGCCTAGACCAAGTATCACCATGATGCACGCACTGTCACCGTTACACCATGGCAGGAGGAATAAATTACTTTAATAACATCACTAGAGTACACATAATATCTGAATAATAACATCTACTTGTTCAACATGATACAAAGCTCACGATCACATAAAGATCACATCATGGGAGAGAGAGGTGAACCACATAGCTACCGGTAGAGCCCTCAGCCCCAGGGATGAACTACTCCCTCCTCATCATAGGAAACAGCAAGGTTGATGGAGATGGCGGTGAGGTTGATGGAGACGGCGGAGACGGCGATGGAGACCGATGGAGATGGCTCCGGGGGCACTTCCCCGTCCCGGCAGGGTGCCGGAACAGAGACTTCTGTCCCCCGAAATTCATCTTCGACGGCGGCGGCGCTGCGGAACTGTTCTGGAAATTTCGCCGACTCCCCTAGGGTTTTCCGTCCCGAGGCTTCTTATAGGTGAAGGGGCGTCGTCAGGAGTGGCCCCATGCCTCCTCACACCTAGGCGGCGCGGCCAGGGCCAGGGCCGTGCCAGCCTAGTGTGAGGCTGGCCTATGGCCCCTCTCCTTCGCCTCTTCGGATCTCTGGAAGCTTTCGGGAAAAATAAGACTTCAGGAACTTGTTTCGTCCAATTCCGAGAATATTTCCTGTGTAGCTTTTCTGAAACACAAAAACAGCAGAAAACAGGGAACTGGCACTGTGGCATCTTGTCAATAGGTTAGTTCCGGAAATCGCATAAAAAAGCCACGAAGTGTAACAAAACACAAGGCAAATGGTGTAAAAACAAGCATGGAGCATCAAAAATTATAGATACGTTGGAGACGTATCAGTGGGCCAGGGGCGCGCCACCCTAGGGTGAGGCTGCCCTCTGGCCCCCTCCGGCTCTCGTTCGGTCCTCGTCCTTCTTCCGGGAAAAATAGGAGTTTCGGTCTTCATTTCGTCCAATTCCAAGAATATTTCCTGTGTAGCTTTTCTGAAACACAAAAACAGTAGAAAACAGGGAACTGGCACTGTGGCATCTTGTTAATAGGTTACTTCCAGAAAATGCATAAAAACGCCACGAAGTGTAAACAAAACATGAAACAAATGGTGTAAAACAAGCATGGAGCATCAAAAATTATAGATACGTTTGAGACGTATCAGGCATCCCCAAGCTTAACTCCTGCTCGTCCTCGAGTAGGTAAGCGATAACAAAAGAATAATTTTTTAGGTGACATGCACCATCACAATCTTGATCAACGATGTAAAGCATTGAGTGCTGGGATCAAAGAACTTAAAACGTGGCCATGAAAGACATAATCTTGATAATAAAACTTAGCAACCATGTTATAACTTGAAAAGAAACACAAACGAAAGATCATGAACAATGAAACATTGAAAGTCAAGTGTGTGTTCAAATCATATGGAAAAACATAGCAAGTGGTTTTCAGCTTGTCCTTCATGAAATAGCAAACATAAATGCATATGACACCTTCAAGTTTAAGAGGGCGACTAGATACAAATAATTTAAGAACAAGCAAAACCATAATCATGAATCAATCAATGATAAACTTTGGGACTATGCACATTAAACTCAGAATGGCAACTATGCTCTCTTAGACGGTGCATAAAGGTAGAAGGTGGAGACTCAACATAAAAGTAAAAGAAAGGCCCTTCGCAGAGGGAAGCAGGGATTAAACATCTGCTAGAGCTTTTCATTTGTAAAACAGAGAGATAAAAAATTGGTTTTGAGAGGTGGTTGTCTATGTCAACGACTGGGAATGGGGTTCTTACTATCTTCCATACAAAAAGGCAAGTTTTGAGAGAGAGATTGGCACTTTGGTGCTCTTTTATAAAGCTTGGCACTCCTCCCCACCTTTTTCCTTTCACAAACCATGGCTAACCGATTCCATCGGGTGCCCACCAACATTCACATACCATGGAGGAGTGCCTTTTTTCTTTTCTTTTTTTACCTTTTTTTTCTTTTTGTAATAAAACAATATGGAAGATAACAAATCCGACCACTACGTCCCCATGAGCTGAAAATTGTGTCACAAAATGAGAAGTTTTTTGAAGTTTTTTTTTTCAAAGGTAGCACATGAAAATTTACTTGGAATGGCTTGCAAATACCATGCATAGGAATTTATAGTGGACACATTGGAATAACTTGGTTTTTGGGAGTTGGATGCACGAGTAGAGCTCATACTCAGTACAAAATGAGGGCTAGCAAAAGACTGGGAGCGACCAACTAAGAGAGCAATAACGGCCATAATCATGCATAGCGACAAAACATCATTAAAAGAAGCATAAAGTGGCATCACAAGTCAAAAACCAAATGATCATAGAGGCTTATGGCAACTTTGTAAGAGTCAAACATGCTATAAGCATGCACGAAGTCAACCCAAATAAAGCATCAAGGAGAAAACCAAATAAATGCTTCCATATAATAAAAACAACGCATGATTTTTTCAAAGGCTCATTAAGCAATCTCAGTCATTTGAGACAAGTCATTCTACAGCAAAAACTACTAAGCATACTATCAAAACAACATCAAGCATGGCATGTAAAAGTCTAAGCCACAGTCTAAACAAGCTCCTTTTTATACCACTTTTTTGCATGAAAACTTTTTCTCTTTTCCAACACTATTCAAACCTTTTTGAGACAGCATGGAGGTTCAAACAAACATACACCTTTCAACGCATTATTACTCATGATTTTTTGTTTATGTTTTTTTATGTTGTAACATGGTTGCTAATTTCTATGGTTAAAATTATATCTCTTATGCCCATGCTTAGAGTACTTTGATCTCAGCATGCAATGCTTTACCTTACGTTGATCAAGATTGTGTTGGTGCATGTCACCTAAAAAATTATTATTTTGTTATCACTTACCTACTCGAGGACGAGCAGGAGTTAAGCTTGGGGATGCTTGATACGTCGCAAACATATCTATAATTTTTGATGCTCCATGCTTGTTTTACACAAATTGCTTTGTGTTTTGTTTACACTTCATGGCATTTTTATGCATTTTCTGGAACTAACCTATTAATGAGATGCCACAGTGTCAGTTCCCGTTTTCTGCTATTTTTGTGTTTCAGAAAAGTTACACGGGAAATATTTTCAGAATTGGATGGAACAAAAGCCGAAGTTCCGATGTACCTAAAAGTAAGACGGAGTCCAAAGGGGAAACAGAGCTGGACCAGAGGGCGACCGCACCATAGGGTGGCGCGGGCCACCCCTTGGCCGCGCCACCAGGTGGTGTGGGCCCCTGGTCCACCCCCTGACATCGCCCTTCCGCCTATAAATTCCCTTCGACGAGAAAACCCTAAGGGGACGAACACTTTTCCACAAAACATACTACAAGCCGCCGCCATCATCGTCCTGAGATCGGGAGGGTCTAGAAGCTCTTCTTGGCACCCTGCTGGAGAGGGGAATCATCACCGGAGGCCTTCTTCATCACCATGCCAGCCTCCGAAGTGATGCGTGAGTAGTCTACCTTGGACTATGGGTCCATATCAGTAGCTAGATGGTTGTCTTCTCCTCCATGTGCTTCATGTCTAGATCTTGTGAGCTGCCTATCATGATCAAGATCATCGTTATGTAATTCTACATGTTCTGGTTGTTGGGATCCGATGAATATTGAGTACTATGTCAAGTTGATTGTTGATTTATCATGTCTATGTTATTTATGATCTTGCATGCTCTCCGTTGCTAGTAGATATCTTGGCCGAGTAGATGCTAGTGACTCCAAGAGGGAGTATTTATGCTCGATAGTGGGTTCATGCCTCTAGTAATCTGGGAGAGTGACAATAACTTGTAAGGTTGTAGGTGTGATGTTGCTACTAGGGAGAAAACAACAATCTTTTGTTCAAGGACATTTGTATTGTTTACATTACACACTTTGCTTAAGGCGATAATCTGTTGCTTGCAACTTAATACCCAACGGTTGTTCGGATGATATCCGGCGGGTGGATTATTAGTCATAGATGCAGTTGGATTACGGTCTATGTATTATGTTGTAATGTCCAAGTGAATCTCATAGTGATCTTCATGACTTGTACATGCATTGTTATGCATTCTTTATTTTGTCAATTGCCCAACTGTAATTTGTTTACCCATCATGTTATTTATCTTTATGGAGAGACACCTCTAGTGAACTGTGGACCCTGGTCCATTCTTTTACATATATATTATCATCTACTGCAAGCACCGTTTACTTTCCACAAGCATTATTTGTTTACTTACTGCAAACAAACATCTTTTTCCACACGATACGTTTAATCCTTTGTTTTCAGCAAACCAGTGAGATTGACAACCTCACTACAAGTTGGGAAAAGTATCTTGGTTGTGTTGTGTGCAGGTTCCACGTTGCCGCTGGCGCCGGTAGTGTGCACTGCCAAAAGCCAGTTGGCAACAACCTTCAGAAGTGGTTTCTTTCTCCTACTGCTCGATTAAACTTTGGTTTCATAACTGAGGGAAAACTTACTGTTGTACTCATCACACCTTCCTCTTGGGGTTCCCAACTGGTCCGTCAACACCGCACCATCAGTTTGCAGATAGACTCCGCCGCCGCCTTTGCGTGGTGGAAAACACATAGAGAGAGAAAGCTCTCCGGTAGGCAGAAATCTATCGGGGAAATTCCTTCCCGGAGGGGGGAAATCATCGCCATCATCACCGTCATCGACCTAGGCTTCATCGGGATCATCATCATCACCACCAGCACCATCATCACCATCATCACCACACCATCCCGCTGTAACATCTTGGGGTGAATCTTGTCTAGTTCATAGGGGAAACTTTCCCGATGTTAATTACTACTTGTAGTTGATGCTATTGAGTGAAACCATTGAATTAAGGGTTATGTCCAGATTGTTATTCATCATTATTTCATCTATGATCATGATCCATATGATGTCTTGTGAGTAGTTCGTTTAGTTCTTGAGGACATGGGAGAAGTCAAGATGTTAGTAGTGGAACTATGTTGAGTAATATTTAATGGGTTGATATTTATGTTGTGGTGCTATTCTACTAGTGGTGTCATGTGAACGTCGACTACATGATACTTCACCTTTATGGGCCTAGTGGAATGCATTGTGGATTTGCTACTAATTATGGGGTTGCCGGAGTGACAAAAACCTAAACCCCCGTTAGGAAACCAATGCACCAGGAAATGTTGGATCTCAGAGTTTAATGCTGTGGTTAGATTTATCTTAATTACTTTCTTGTAGTTGTGGATGCTTGCAAGGGACATAATCACAAGTATGTATTAGTCCAAGCTGGGGTAGTGCATTAGCATAGGTTCACCCCCATAACACCTATGAAACCAATGAAGATTAATCAACTGTATGAAGCGAAAGCACTTGACAAAACTCCCGTGTGTCCTCAGGAACGTTTGGTAATCATAAGTAACACAACCGGCTTGTCCTTTGCTCTAGAAAGGATTGGGCCACTCGCAGCAATTATTATTACTGTCTTTCATTTACTCGTACTTTATTTATCTGCATTATCAAATACCCCTGAAAACCCATTTGCTAGTATGTAGAGTGATTTCTTTATCAAAACTGCTTGTCAACACCTTCTGCTCCTCGTTGGGTTCGACACTCTTATTTATCGAAAGTACTATGATACACCCCCTATACTTGTGGGTCAACAACCTCAATATCTATTCTCTATCGAGGATGGACGTCTACATTATGATGCGCATGTTGAACAAAATCACCCCTAGGAACAAGATGAGGAAGAGGAAGTACCTGAACCCGATGATGAAGTAGAACAAGAACAAGAAGGCCTGGAACAAGAAGAGCAGCCCCGCTACACCACGTACCACGACATATTTGAGCTCGGAGGAAACATCACCAACATGAACAACCTCACCAACAACCTCCGAGACACCTCCTACAACTTTTCGTAACAATTCTCCTCATGGAACCCCCATGGGTATGAAGGTACGCACTATCCACCACCACAATGATTCAAGAAGAGGGCTTGCAAAGCCTAAGATTGGCGATGTCTCCCCAAGAATTGAGGGTGGTGTTTTATCTTTTAATTTTATTATGCGTTATTTGAGGTTGTGCTCCATTTGGAGATTGAATCACTTGTATTGGTTTTGCTCCAACACTTTATTTGTCTTAATTTTTTATCCCTTTCTTTTGTTTTATTCGAAGTTTTTAATAATCTTGTTTTGTTGCCAATTTCATTTTCTTTATATCCCAATCCTCAAAAAGTTCCTTTTATCCTTCGGTTTTAAGAGACTCCAATTGCCTCCAATGATTTATTTGAAAAAAAGAGGATCTTCCCGAGTTTTCAAGAAGAATATCATATGGAAGAGGTATGTGAAAGTCTCTACGAGAGGTATGCGTTATGTCTCCCACGTTTAATGTTTGGATGTCTATTATACTCCCTCTGTTCCTTAATATAAGGTGTATAGTTTTCTTGCTCGAATATTAATGCATAGGCTAAAAGGGCAAATTTTGTTTCTTTTAGATGTTAATATCGGTAGGTAATTGACATAAAACTATAGGAAAAATAGAGAAATATTAGCATCATGTCTCTCCTAATCAGATTGACTCCTAAAATGTCTAGAGGTAATAGAGATCATGCCTAAAATCTTGACCTGTTGATTAAAGTATGATATAGTTTTACGCGTGTCTGCAACACTGACACACTTCATGGTATGCTGACTACTCCTCTGGCCTACGAACAATCCTAATGGAGTAAATTCCTGGATTTCAGCTATGAGTTGCATAACATCTTTAGCAAGCAATTGCTACAATCAAAACATTGGCTATTATGGGTCTGCGTTCAAAGTGTTGGGTGCTATGCTCCTCTGATAAAATGTGCAATTAGTGTGCGCCCAACATCTGCATAGTCTGATCAAACTCACTAAAATTTTAGGCATGTTTTCGTTACTAAAAGATTAAAAAATTCAAAGGCAAGCAAAGAAAAGAAGTGTTAGAAAAGTCATGATTTACTAATGTGGTTGTAATGAATTTTCTTTGGCTATATTGTTCTTGACATGATCTCTCACTCTTAAATTGACTAAAGTTGAAACTGTTCCTCGTTCCTTGGCAAAACAGAGAGTTTTCTAGAAGAATTGGAATAGAACTTGCTAATCTAATTATTCATGCTTATAATTTCTTTATTGTGATTGTTTTGACTTATTGAAACCTGCATAGTATTGTTGCCATCACTCTACTTGTACTAGCTTTCAGATTGATGAAGGTGATGACGCATGAGACTACCAATTGTAGGTGATTTTGCTTTCTTATTATTTCGATTTAAACATCGAGTTCCTTATGATCTTTGGTTTGTTACTCGAGGACGATCAAGGTTTAAGCTTGGGGATGTTGATAGTTGCATAATCCAGCATCTATACCTTAAGTTTAAATCTTATATATGTCATGAAAATGATGAAATATCTCTCAATCCTTTGCCATTACTGACTAATTACCACCAAGTGTGGAAATCTTCTCTTCAAATGTTTCCTTTCATGAATATACCCTTTAATGACGAAATCTGGGCGAATTAATGAAGAATTATGAGTTTCCAATAATCCAAAGTCAAAGGGCTCGCGTTGCTGACCTCTAGAAGGTTTAACAAGCAGCCAGACGGGCAGGACCCGCCCATATCAGTGCTCATATTGGTTTCCATCGCCTTTGCCCTATCAAACCTAGCGACTTTCGTGAAGGAGCCTCTATATAAATCGAGCCTCAGGCGCTGCAAAGAAAACACACACCACAAGGAGGACATACAGAGATCACCACATCACATAGAGGAGAAGGAGTCCAGCCGCCGCCACCATCGCCATCCATTTCTCCACCTCATAGCCATAGCCATATACCTTTAATCTCGATCTCCATGATTAGCAATATTGTAAGGATACTTGATATTGTTATTTAATCCATCTATACAATGTTATATATCTTTGATCTCATTATGAGTGAGTAGTCCTCACGGGATGTGCATGATCTAATCTTTATGGGGTTATTGTGTTGAGTATGAATGTGTTATTTCACTTGTCTATCATCTCGTTGCCTCGATCCAAAGTCTTGTCAGGTACCCAAGATCTGAGGATTGATCAAGGTAATGAGGAGGGGTATGAGTGGTGCTTCACCCTCTAGATCAAATCCCTAGTGATGGAAGGGGTAATAGATTAGAGGATCTGAGACCCACTTGGGATCACGGCAATGTCACAAATCTTAATGCTCTAGTCTGTTTTACTTAGTTACTGCTTCCTAGACAGGGTTGCTACGGGAAAGTAGTAGGACTACAAATCCACTAGCATATGTAGCTCACTAAAACTAGTAGATTATATGGACGTGCTTCCCACAATATTTAACACTATTTAGCCTTAATACATGTTATGCTTATTATTATCTTTGCCCCTTATGCATGCATAGCTGCAGGTGAATCCTATGCCCATGGCTTATTCTCCATCCATCGACACACACACAAAACAATATAGTAGGTCTGGGAACAGACGAACGACCAAACTAGTAAGTGCTCGCCAAATAACGTAACCTTTAGCAACAAGCAATAGCTTCCCCAAGTTCGATAAACCTAGGTCTACTAGGGAAAAAGTGTCGCCATCCTACATCCTGAAACCGGATAGAAGGTATCAGCTATCTCTTATTTGCGCATTGATGGTTAGCTATGAATTACTTTGTTCATTAATAAATGCATAGCATTATGGACAATATGCATGATTGTGACTATATACCTTTCCAATGGCCAAGAAAAGAAAAAAAGCACACAAGCAAAGACTTGTTGTATCCATAAACCTTGAGCCAAACTTCTCCACAAAATCTCCACCATACTTACCTATGTAGCAAAATGCTATTCCAAGTATAGTATATATGCCATGCCTTTGCATTCAAAATCATATTCCCTTTTTATTGTGCAACTTATAACTCATGGGAAAGTAGCATAGTCTATTGTGATTATCATTATGTATGTTATATTTTTGACAAATTATAATTTGAATTTAAGTTAAACCATGCTGTCATGGAATAAGAATTTCAACATTGCACCTTATTATGTTGTTTTTATGTACCTTTAGTTATGCATGCCTATCGATGTAAAATAAGAGTGGGTTATCATGCTAAAGATTCGAGTATGCATATATGTTAGAGAAGAACATTGGGCCGCCACTGAAGCCATGCCTAATCATGTTGGAAGATTCAGCATGGACATCCTCAATTATATTTCATAAGTTAAATTACTATTCATTTAGTATTGAAAGAGGAGACCATTTTTCTGTTTTCCTGTCGTCCCGGTATATATGGTATTTGAAAAAGATCCCAAATCTCTAAGGGGACTTTGTACAGGAGGCATAGAGGTACCCCTTTGTGAGCACTTGGTTAAAACAATATGCATACAATGAAAATCTATGGAAATTCTATAGTTGAGCATGAGGTGTAGTTACTATTAACTATAGGGCATGATACTTCCAACTTGTAAGAGGTCAAACATATAAAACCATAGAGAGCAGATTTACTGCCCACCTATACAACTACGCATGTAGTGGGCACCGTCGGATGCACTGTGAGATCGATGTCTTTGTTGTTCGCATGTTGACCAGAAATCACAAGACACACTGGTGATACTAACGCAAAGTACTTTATATGGGTCCTTGGTGGTCTAATTTTTTGTGCGTATGGTTATGTTTCTGACAAGATTCGTTTACCAGAACTGGGTTTGGCGAGAATCAACTGGCGTGATGGCGCGATGCTCAACGAATCTATGATGACATGCACTACCTTCCAATAGCACCAGGCCCCACCTCCCGGCCCCGCACTCTCTCTCTCCAAAACATTTCTCCACCACCTACCACCGCCCCCGGGAACCCCCTCTCTGGTCGAGCACCTCCCACATGGTGGTCACCCGCCTAGAGCTCGCCAAAGGTCTGGCCTGGAGGTTGCCCGCCTGGAGTTTGCCCGCCTAGAGCTCGCCCCCTGGTTGCACCTTCCAGCACTGGCCCCTTGCCGATGCCTAGTGGAGTGGGCGCGGGGTTGTCCTTGCCGATCTCCGGCTGTGGCGTGCCGGTCGAGGCATGGTGCGCACTGATGGCGTGTAGATGACCACCCAGTTGGGAACCCCAAGAGGAAGGTATGATGAGCACAGCAGCAAGTCTTCCCTCAGTATGAAACTAAGGTTTATCGAACCAGTAGGAGAAAGAACCAACTTCCGAAGGTTGATGCTCGCTGGCTTGGCGACAGCTCCAGACAATTTATATACGGTGCCTCGTCTGGGGTGTAGCTTTGCACCAGCAGCAACGTGGAACCTGCACACAACACAACCAAGTACTTTGCCCCAACTTACAGTGAGGTTGGCAATCTCACCGGTTTGCTGTAAACAAAGGATTAAACGTAACGTGTGGTAAAAGATAGTAGTTGGCGAGAATGTAAATAATACGAGTAAATAGTAAACGGTAATAAGAAAATGGTAATAAGAATGTAAAAGAATGGACCGGGGTCCACAGTTCACTAGAGGTGTCTCTCCATAAGATAAATAACATGCTGGGTAAACAAATTACAGTTGGGCAATTGATAGAATAAAGCAAGCATACAAATGTCATTAGGATCACTATGAGATTCACTTGGACATTACAACATAATACATAGACCGTAATCTAACTGCATCTATGACTAATAATCCACCCGCCGGATGTCATCCGAGCAACCATTGGGTATTAAGTTGCAAGCAACAGATTATCGCCTTAAGCAAAGTGTGTAATATAAACAATACAAATGTCCTTGAACACAAGATTGTTGTTTTCTCCCTAGTAGCAACAACACATCTACAACCTTAGAGGCTTCTGTCACTCCCCAAGATTACTAGAGGCATGAACCCACTATCGAGCATAAATACTCCCTCTTGGAGTCACTAGCATCTACTCGGCCAAGATATCTACTAGCAACGGAGAGCATGCAAGATCATAAACAACATAGAGATGATAAATCAATAAATCAACTTGACAAAGTACTCAATATTCATCGGATCCCAACAAACACAACATGTAGAATTACACAACGATGACTTGATCATGATAGGCAGCTCACAAGATCTAAACATGAAGCATATGGAGGAGAAGACAACCATCTAGCTACTGCTATGGACCCGTAGTCCAAGGTAGACTACTCACGCATCACTCCGGAGGTAGGCATGGTGATGAAGAAGGCCTCTGGCGGTGATTCCCCTCTCTGGCAGGGTGCCGGGAAGAGCTTCTGGACCCTCCCGATCTCGCGTCGACGACGGCGGCAGCTTGCAGTATGTTTCATGGAAAATTGATCGGGTCTTTTATGTTTTCTCGCCGAGGAGAATATATAGGCAGAAGGGCGACGGCAGGACGTGGGCCAGGTGGCCCTACCACTTGGTGGCATGGGCCAGGGGCTGGCCGCGCCACCCTATGGTTTGGCTGGCCCCTGGCTCCCCTCCATCTCTGCTTTGCACTCCGTCTCGTGTCGGGAAAAATAGGAACTTTGGCTTTTATTTTGTCCAATTCCGAGAATATTTCCTGTATAGCTTTTCTAAAAACACAAAAATAGCAGAAAACAGGAACTGGCACTGTGGCATCTCGTTAATAGGTTAGTTCTGGAAAATGCATAAAAACGCCACGAAGTGTAACAAAACACAAAGCAAATAGTGCATAAACAAGCATGGAGCATCAAAAGTTATAGATACGTTTGAGACGTATCAAGCACCTCGGCGCCTACCTACTGTGGAGGTCGATCGCGCCCATGCGGTATCGTCCCGCCGCCCGAGCCGCTAGGAGCGGTCGATGGCGCCCTACCGTGGCCCGAGTCAGCGCCCTACCGTGGCGGCTTAATGCGCTAGGAAGTATGGTCGGTCCTCCGACTTTGATTAGTGGGCGTGATTGGTGCTCTCCGCCGGGACAGAAACGATGGGGAAATGAAGAGAAGAACAGTCCCAAAGAGATAAGATGTTGTGCCCCCGCCTCTGTCACGCGTCGCAGAGGCTTGCTAGCAAAGCTGACAAAACTACGGCCACCCATGGTTCGGTTAAAAACGCTAATATCAGCACAATAACAGGCGGGATGGGCTAATGAAGTTTGACTTGAAAGGGCACGTGTCATGTGTTGGATAGGTGCGTAGTTGTATAGGTGGGCAGCAAGTCTTTTTCATAAAACCATAATTGTCTTCACTACCATTGACATGAGTTGCATGATCAAAAATTTATTTTCTCTATTAGTATCGAAGTCTTGGCATATATACTCCCTACTCTCACTTTCAGTTTCCACTTGTTCAAAAGAAAGATAAGAAAGAAAGAAAAAGTTTTGAATTACACAAGCACTTGCATGCTTAATGTCCATAGTACTTTCATTTGTTCTTATACATTGTGATTGAGTGTTGAGTGTCTTTGTATTGAACAAGAATTACCACTTCATATCTCATTTGCTTGTTGTTGTTCATTAAAGTTTGAATCATTTATATTATGTACTATTACTGGCTATATTCAATCAAACAATAAAATCCAAAGTCCATGTTTAGTTATATTACCTTCATACTTGAGGACGATCATGGCTTAAGCTTAGGGATCTTGATGCATGTAAAATGCATACATAAACTTTGTAGTTTATTGTCATTTATTCCAACTTATTTACATGTTATGAGATCTTATATTCTTGATTTGCATTGATTTATGGGGATTCTCAATCGATCCCCTTTATTTGGTTTATTACTCTACAGAACAGGAAATACCTGTTTCTGTTTTGTGTATTTTTAAGTTTCAGGGACCTTCAAAACTCAAACGGATCAAGGATTTTTCTGGCGTTACCATTTTCCCATAGGAAGAGCATGAGAAGAAGAAGTGCACGAGAGGGCCAACAAGGCCCAAATAAGTATAGGTGGCGTGGGCCCCAGCCCAGGCTGCGCCACCCTAGCTCATTTTTGCCTCGAGCCTCTGATGTCGTCCTTCTTGATCTCAGATTGACAGGCATGACCTAAAAACTCCTATATAAAGACTCCCCAAGGCAATCTCGCAAGGAGGCGGCGGAGAAACACGAAAGCATGAAACAGAGCATGAACTTGCAAAGATTGGAGGGGGAAACACTGCCGGATCCGCCCCGGTTCTTTCTCCAACCTCTCCCACATCACCAACACCGCCATCATGATGAAGAGGGAGTAGTCCAGCTCTGGACTATGGGTTTGTGGCAGTAGCTTGATCTATCTCTCTCTTGTTCTATGATGTTTAGATGCCATATGAGCTACCTATCGTGATTATGGTCATATTATGTAATTCTTATGTGGTAGATGTTTAGTTTTATTCGATGATTCATGAGATTTGAACCTTTATTGTGTTGTTGATGTATGAATAGATGCATATTGTTACCTCGTTTTTTACTACTTGTTATGACCAAACATATATGCGAGAGCATGTGTGGGGGATGGTGTGTATTAGATGGAGTAATATGGTAGTAGTAGTGAATTGTGACAACAATTTCATATCTACTATGGTTTTTACCGATTCCTTTTATTACCTCACTAGGGAGAAAAAGAATGCATGTGCTAAAATTCTTCTTGACAGCTAAGAACCCTTGCTTACATTCATGAACAATAGATCCATTGTAATATGTTTTATGCTTGGTAGCATATTTATTGTTCAACATCATGTCAAAGTACTTAGGGCTATACTCTGTTAATTCTTAAATCTAGATTGCATGGAGGCAATACCTTTCTAGTGGAGTATAAGTAAGATGTATAGTATCATCTTTATATTAGGACGTGATGCCCATATGAATAATTATCAAGACACATGATAAAATCTTATCAATATTTAGTCATCTATCTTATTCTTAATGCCACCACAACTTTATAAGAGAGTAGACAAGTGAACCCATGAACCCCGGCCCATTTTAAACCATAAGAAACACCTTTTACTTGCATTTACTCGCTTTTACATTTTCTGCATTATTTAAATCAGGAAATTACAAAAACAATTTTACTTTTAACAACTATAAACAAAACCCAAAAACACCTTTACTTTTCATCATTAGTTTACTTTTTAGTTTTAGTTTACTTTATTGCATTTTACTTTTAGTTATTTATTTTATTTTGTTTTACTAATACCGAAGCCTTGTGCTTGACAACCACATGGTGGAGTTGGGGCACAAGACAAAGAACTTGTTTTCTAGGTTGCTGGACAAGGCTTGAAGAAACTAGACCGACTTTTCCTCGAGAGTTGGATATTAAACCCTGAGTCACCCTTGTGGGGAAAATTCTCTTGCCACATCACTCTGCATTTGGTGTCCCAACAAATTGGCACACTTGCTTAGTGTCATCACCCACATGGTGGGCCCTATCTCCTGCCTCATTGCGTCCCCCATTGACTTCTTCTTCTCAAGTTCTTCCATTTCTCAAAAAAGTGACATGGCAAAAAGATTGAGTTCATTTGACATCTGGAAGGTCTCTGAAAGTCAAAAACATGCAAAAACAAAAAATCTGCTTCGTAGTGTTAAAACCAAATGAAAGGGGATCGTTTAGAAAATCACCGGATCAATGGAAAACATGTCTAGATCCTTATAAAACTGTCAAATAACTAATAATATAATCTAATAAACTACAAAGATCATGGATGTATTTTACATGCATGCTGCCAAATTTATTTGTCATGGCAACAAGCACATTTTTTCAATGTTGGGTAGATAATCACTTGGTATGATTGAGTTTTTTACAATCTACATGGGCACTTAGGTAGAAAGCCAAATCAACTCGTACATTGTAGACCTATAGGTGAAGAGTTTTTTCAAACAATATCGCAATATTATAATTTTTCATGGGAGGCAGGTGACATAAGTGGAGTCCTCCTAGGATTGCCATCGCATGATGCTCTATGTTAGGTGATACGAGGATACATAATATGCCAGAAATTTGGCTCCTCTTTATTACTCTGATATTATAATAGTGTGCATCTTCGGATGCACACGACGGAAGGCTCGACTTCTCTTTTTATAAATCCGTATGTTTGAACATTTCGTATATTTTACAACTGGTGAATATGCATTGGATATATTTTGTGACTGTTTTTTTATCCATGTATAGGTTCTTTTACTAATGCCCTAAAAACTAATTTTTAGCAAAATATTATTTGGTCATTTAACTCTTGTATCTTGTGAAGATCTAATTTGTTTAATATGAATCTTTCTTGACCATCAACTCCCATCTAATTCGTCGTATATATGTACTCATGGTTCATAAAAATCCTCTTATTATTCATTTATTTATTTTTATATAATTATCGAGTATATCATGCTGGTTTGAATTTATTTGTTCATAGTCATAAATTCCCCTTATTAATCATTTATTTGTTTGTTATATAATTATTTAGTATATAATACTTATTAAATACAAGATATGATTATATCTATTTGTTCATTATCTATAAATTCCCCTAATTAATACTTATTAAACACAAGATACTATCATATCTATTTATTCGTAGTCTATTATTGAGTGTATAATAGTTATTGAATACAATAATACCTATTTGGTTTAACTCTACAATTTATGTTGTAGATTTCATATTTATTCACTATCAGCTACCAACCCCATTACTTCACACTATTTAAGTGAGACAATGCTAGAAATCACCATTCAATTTTGGCCACAATTTCAAAATGGAGAAGTCCTCTCAACAAATTGCATTATGTTTTGTGCTAATTCTTACTAGTGCAACCATAGGAGGATGCTTTCCTTCTAACAAAGAGGTAAATATCATGTGGTAGTGATAGATCTTAATTCCATATTCATAGTCATGTATTAGTTATTCGTCTCGTGCTTGACTTTCTTGTTGAATTCATTTTTTTCATGGACAAATTGAAGGAGAAAAACCGGACAATGCAATGGCCCTTACAAATTCATCCAGCCAATGGAGAACAAGTCTCTCCCCAAGATTCTACAAACTACATACATCATGTGAGTCTTACGCATGTATCATATGTGTTACTACTATATTTTTTATTATCTGTATTGTAATTGAGATTTTTGTAGAATGACATCAAATACATATTCTTTTGCCAGTTCGCAGTTCAAATATGGGATCGAAGGGTAGATGGTAAAAAATATTATGGGTTAGAAGTTACAATGGATGTGTATGGTTTTTATTTAGAACCTGAACAACATAGCTCGGCTACAATTTGGATCTATGATATGGGAGATGGAAGACAATCTTCGATGACTGGATTTATACTTGGATGGCATGTAAGTAACTATTTTTATTCAATATGTTTTAAGTACTAGTTTATTTTGGTTACATACGTCTACCTTATTGTTCACGCCATGTTGCTTGAGAAAAATTATCATTCCCCTCATTTATCTTCTCCCCCCTCTCTTTTGTGGGTTTGGTTGTTCTATCACCATATGGCATGTCCCCCTCACATAGATCTTCGGGTGTGAGGACCAGTTGCCTTGATAATGTCTGGTGATTTGAAGTTGTCCCGATGGAAAAATAATGCAAGCAACGACCCATTGCTAGTTCTTCAGCTCCTACTACGAATATAATAAAGGGGACCATATCTCTTGATGCTAGTATAGAAAGAGTTGAGAGCGTCAATATAGTACTCGAGCACCATGGAGCACAAAATTTTTTTTTTGAAAAAAATTCAAATTCGAAGATTCAAAAAATCTGAAAAAAATACCGGGGTGTAGAGAGTAATTTGTACTACTCGCGTGGTAAAAATCATGTGAGTATATCTTGTATTCTAGCCTCAGCAAAAAAGAGAAAATTGTAGATCTGGCCATGAATAGTGCAATTTTGAATGGGCCCCCATATTCCTATAAATATCCGTATTTGTCTTTTTTACTGTGCCCAAAATACAAGTTATTTTTCTTTAAAAATTTGCAGATTTGTAGTGCTCGTCGTTTGCTACACGTAGATATTATTTTCAAAAATATTTGATT
The DNA here is from genome assembly GCA_007115705.1 of Dactylis glomerata. Lineage (NCBI taxonomy): Eukaryota > Viridiplantae > Streptophyta > Magnoliopsida > Poales > Poaceae > Dactylis > Dactylis glomerata. The sequence goes on from QXEO01001034.1 coordinate 3,772,737, forward strand.
GATTTTTGAAAAATTCAAAACGGGCTCCATGGTTAACATTTCCTAAGGACAGCCTTCTCTTAGAGACTTCCCTTTGAGTTGTCACCATGGATTTTTTTTCTTAGTTAGAGCAGTATTTTATATTTAGGATTTATTAGAGAGACTACAAAATCCCTCTACGGGGCTTATCTCCTAAAGGTCCAACTGGGAATAGAGAGTTTGTTGATCACATTTCTCAAACGGCTAACCCAAAGGAAGGAAATAATTTGTTTTTCCTAGAAAACAGCCTTTCATATAGCTAAAGAACACAATTTATATTTTACTAAGAATTTGAGTGGAGGGGGGGGGGGGGGGGGGTGGAGAACTAAATGTCTATTTCATGAAAACTTATGAATATGGAAGTTTCATGATCAAATAAATGATGGTGGAAATATCCGAGCATAGATTAATGTTGTTTTGTAAAAAGCAGATGTTAGTACAAACTCTCTTGCACACTTCCACATACATTTATTTTCTTTAGTAAACCCAAATATTGTGATGAGGTCTGTTGTAGGTTTACAACACCTCTCTTAACTACGGGGATATTTCCATTACTCCTTGGAAAGTACTTTTTTACCATTGAGGATTAATTTCCAAGGAGCCCTTAACATAATCATTTTATTTGCACAGTTGCCTTAAAATAATAGTGATACATCATGCAAATATGTTAGCGATATTTTTCAATGTTGATGATTCTCTTGAGTTGATTCTAAAAGGACAAATAGTCTGGAAGGCAGGCGTACTTTTCTTTTCTTTTCTAGAACTTCCAGAAACACGTGTAATGGTAGCTAGTGGTCTCCTGAAGGGTTTTTTCTTTCTTCCGGGGCATTAGATATTCTAAGAATAAAAATGTTAATTAATAATGCGTATTTGAGTATTTAATTACCACCTTATGGAAAATAGTTTCGGGCCATTAAAGTATTGATACCTAGTTGTTTTGTGTTTTACACAGGTTAATCCAACACTCTACAAGGATTCTGATACACACTTTGTCACATGGTGGCCCGTAAGTGTATTCCTGGATATCACCAGCTAATTCAACAGTAATTCATACTAGCTTGATTCATATAAAGATAACAAGGATGTCAATCACATATTTAAATATTTTACCAAAATGAAAATAAAGTAGCCTTGCCGGAATAAATAATTTGTCACAAGCACTCTGTAGTATTGCATGATCTGATGTATTCATTTTCAGGGACGGAGCCAGGATTAATACTTGAAGGAGGCCAAATGGACATTTGACTACATAGAGGGGGGCCATATAGCCAATTTTTAGCAAATCTGGGGACCAATACACAAAGTGTACATGAGTTTTTTCACAAAAACATTCAGCATAGGGGTGGCCATGGCCCCAGCGCGCGCCCCACTGGCTCCGTCCCTGTTCATTTTACCCATGGACAATCCTCTTGATGCTAAGAATCAAAGTTTATTTTTAGTCAAATAGCTCCAACAATTATGCAACTTATGAATAACCATATTTTGACAGATAATTTCATTATAAAAATAATATGAATCAAATGCTTGTCCGGGAATTTTGCGTAAACATCAGCGGACAACAAAGACTTGATCGACAACAAATCAAACTAAATGGCCACCTAGGAATTATTCTTTATCATGTATAGTTGTTGGCTAAATAGTTCTCAGTCATCCTGCTATCCAAATTGTACATGATACAAATTCCGATATTTTAGCCTCACATACTTCACAACTTCTGTTGTCATACCATGACAGGGTAATGGATCATCTCCAGGGGGTTGCTACAACAGTGATTGTCCTGGTTACATAAAGATAGGTTCTAGTATAGCTCCTGGTAATGTGATTAATCCAGTGTCCGAAATTCTGGGTAAAAAGCAATACATAACAATCAGGGCATCCAAGGTAAGCATTCTACTACAGTGAATGTCAACATAACTGATGACCCGTCATGTTCCACCCGTACCAACTAGTTTAGTTGCTCGACATATTTGATATTTCAAGATATTTAGAAAATTCTAGAATTATGCTTTTTTATATAAAGAAAGCAATGAGCATCAGATTATAGAATAAATTTAAAAAAACAGTATACCTTTATCTGACTTAACGCTTTGTTGTCGTACTTGTAGGATAAATTATCTGGTGATTGGCAAGTCTACTATGGATTCAATGGTCCTGCACAATTAGTTGGATACTTTCCAAAATCGTTGTTCCCGAAGTTGGAAAAAAATAAATTTAATATTGTATTTGGTGGATACACAAGTCACAAGAATACACAAGCAAGCCCTCCAATGGGGAGTGGTTTCTTTCCGGGGAGAATGAACGGATCGTATGGGCACCTAGAGGGGGGGGGGTGAATAGGTGCTACTCAAATTTTAGTTCTTTTTCAATTTAGGCTTGACACAAAGGTAAATTCTCTAGATATGCAACTAAGGTGAATTTACCTATATGTCAACTAGCAAGCTAAGCAAGATACAAGTAGTAAAGGTAATAAAGGATAGAGGTAACCAAGAGTGGAGCACACGGAGACACGGATGTAATTCCCGTAGTTCCTTCCTTTTTAGGGGAAGTACGTCTACGTTGGAGGGGTGTGGTTGCCACACAGGCCTAACCAACGCCACAAAGGCTCACCCTATTCTCCGGTGCAAGCTTCCGCCACAAAGGCCTAGCTCACTTTCCACTAAGGGATTCCTCAAGGCGGAACCGGCCTTTACAAAACTTGGGGCACAACTCCACAACTGAATTGGAGGCTCCCAAGCACCACAAAGATCTCAATCAACAAGTATCAAGATTTCAATCACACAAACAAGGTCAAGGGACACAAGGGAACCCAAGACCAAAGGGCCCTCTAGCAAATGAGAGGGGAAATCAAATCGCTTTGGTGAGGATGTAGATCAAGGCCTTCTCCTTCGATTCTCCAAAGATCAACGACTTTGGTGGGTTGAGGGAGGAGATCTTGCTAATTTGGTGGCTCCAAAATGGGGTCTTTTCTTCACAGCTCGAGCAGCTTGAGGTTGAAGAAGGGGAGGGGTATATATAGCCCCTCCCAAAATGTAGCCGTTGCTGACTTGGAGGGGCGGATAATCCGGCCAAAGTTGGGCCGGATAATCCGGCTGGCCGGATAATCCGGCCCCTGGCCGGAATATCCGCCCCCCCTACCTGGGTGACGCCGCGCCAGGTCCTTAGCAGAATTTCAGCCACCCCCGGGGGAGGGCGGATTATCCGGCCAAGTCTGGGGCGGAATATCCGGCTGGCCGGATTATCCGGCCCCTGTCCGGAATATCCGGCCCCCCTATCTGGGTGACGCCGCGATAAGTCCTTAGCCATTTTTCGGCCAGCCCAGAGGGGGCGGATTATCCGGCCACCCCTGGCCGGATTATCCGGCCTAGCATTTCTTCAAATGAAAAACCTGCAAATCTTAGCACACAATTATTATCACTAATGTTGTTATCTAACACACAAAATCTGAGGGAAACAAAGTTTGCACTTTCAATCTCCCCCTTTTTGGTGTTAGATGACAACACTAGGATTTGCAAGAAAGGTCGAATAATTCAAACAACGAATAATTGATCAAAATACACAGCTCCCCCTAGATGTGTGCAACTTCACCAATGAGTTTAGAAGAGACATACCATTGCATAGATAACTCAAATATTATGGATTATGGAATCCCGAATATGATAATATGATATGCCGGGCAATAATTCCATAGCCATTTCACCAATAACCATGAGCTGATAAAAATAAGTGAACAACACATAATGATCCACATAGCATATTAAGAACATATGACAGAGTCTCATACACCACATGGTAGCATATAAACGACACGAAGTTCAACCACACACAAAGTTCGACTTAAGACAAACGAAATAAGAAGAAACACAAGCGCCAAAGAATGATAAGCGCGCAAGCTTGTGTTTCCACCCATGCAAATCCCGACAAATTCCTAATAGAACTACTTCTCCCCCTTTGGCATCAAGACACCAAAAAAAAAGGAGAAGAGCGATGCTACACGTCCCGAGAAATCACTCGTCCACGTCATCGAAGTCCTCATCAGCATAATCTCCGCCATCACCCTCGTCATCTCCAGCATCTTCATCCTCATCATCAAAGTCCTCCTCAGCCTCAAAGTCCTCCTCAGCCTCTGCACGAGCACCTCCTGCGGGAGCATCTGGAGCATCAAAGAGATGCTTCTGCATATCCACCCAGTTGTAGCGATCGGTGTTCCAAGCATTATAGGCCACAGGAGCAGTAGGAGTGGGATCGGCGGTCTGAGCACCACTGAGACGGTGAAGGATAAGCTGCTGAGTGTCCTGGATGCTCTTCCTCTCGACATAGGCCTGGTAGTTCTCACGGTGGATCTCTACCTTCATGCACAGAACATTCCGCTCAAACCAGCTGAGCTTCCTCACCTCCCTAGACACAACAGATGCAGCAGCCCTTTGTTCACGAGCAGTAGCACTAGTCCTCGCATCAGCCATGAAAGTGTCAGGATATGCAGCTGAAGGAGCAGATTTCGCCTTTCTCTTGATATACATCTTCTTGACCTTGTGCTCCACACAGTCATCATGAATATCATAGTCTCCAAGGACATGCTTAATGAGAAGCATGATGAAAGGAGCATATGGCACAGTGTTCCTCTGAATAATAGCATCCTTGATCTCATAGAAGATGAAGTCCATCACATCAAGGGTAAAGTCCTCAGCAGGGTCAGTCGACGTGGCACACTCATGAGCAAAAGCAAGCAGATCAACCAGAGAGGTGCGAATGGCATCATTGTTGCCACCACTAGGAGCAATGTTCTCCCTGAAAATGCGGACCAGCTGATCATAAAGCGGATGTAGGCCATTGATGAAGCCCACAACACCTGTGGAGTCATAGAGGTCATGGAGCTTGTCCTTGTCAGGCTTGTTCCCCGGGTTGTGAATACGCCGACCCACTGGGGTCTCTCCATTGTACGCATACCCCAAGAGAGAGGCAAACGTAGGAAAGTCCGATGTGCACTCATGTTCGCCGGTCATCCACTTCATAGACTTCTGAGCATTGGGCAAAATCACCAGAGTAGCATAGAACTGCTTGATAAGACCGGGATTGTAGTCGCACTGAATGTTGGCTAATCCCATCAAACCCAACTTCTCAATCACAGAGAGTGCTTCATCAAAGTAAGACTTGCTGCGGAGGTGATCAAAGTCAATCGGATGCATTGGACGGCAAGGATTCTTGAAAGGCTCATAAATATCACGAAAAATCCCCCACTGCTCCTCATTCCAGAAACCCCTATCTTCAATGTCTTCATCTCTTGCAGTAGCATACCAATTGTTCCTCCGCACAAGAATGTACTCGGCCTCTGGCATCTTCTTGTAGTCAGGACGAGGTTCTTTGCCTTTGCGGCGACGGGCACGAGCTTTGGCAACCTTGGCAGCTTTCTCCTGCTCAGCCTTCCTAGCAGCATCCCTCTGTGCCCGCCGGATAGCAATCTCATCCAGAAGAACTCCTTCCTCATTCCGAACAAGCCGACGCTTGCGCTTCGGCATACTCGGACCACCTGTGAAAGAGAGATGAAGGAGAGCATGGGGATAAGCGTATGCACACGAGTATCGGAAAAGATCAAAGAACCATGTAGTATGAATAAACAACCTTCACCAAAACAGCAAATTGAGAGCAGCAACAACAAAAAAATGACAGATATCTTCCCAGGCCGGATTATCCGGCCAAGGGGGGGCGGATAATCCGGCCCCCTCAAAAAAAATTCTACGTGTTGCTGCAGCCTACAATTTGATAGATCGGGAAGAAAGTACCATACAACATGATTCAGGAAAACAACACCTAGAGAGCAAAATCACCAAGAACAAGAAGGGGTAAAGACACATCCAATGAGAAGAGCAATACCCGCATCCATTGCGAAATCCGCTTGGTGAATGCCTTCCGGGGGAGAAGGAGAGCAACCTCCGAAGAAATCAGGCCAAACGGTTGGCCGGAGCTCCGGCGGCGGCGATGGGAAGGAGGCGGCGGCGGCAGGGATCACCTGGAAGGGGTGGGGAGGGAACTGCCCTAGGGCAGCCCGACCCGCCCCCTTATATACCCAGGGTCACTACGGCCGGATTATCCGGCCAGGAAGGGGCGGATAATCCGGCCCCCCGGATATTCCGGCCCAGAGATGGCGGATATTCCGGCCTGGAGCCAGCAAACTGGCCAACTCGAATTTTTCAAAAACAGATGTTGTTTTGATGAAAAATTTGAACTCGTGTGCATAGATAGATGTCTTGAGAGAGGATGGCTTAGGTGAGAGAGCAAACACGGAGTGGTTCTCGGCACTTAACATTGCAAGAGCAAATCGGCTAAAAATCCAATGCAAGTGCCTTCCCATCCAAAAAAAAATAAGAAAAAACATCGGGAGAGAACCTCAAATAAGATATGCAATGAATCAACTCTTCGCAAAGAAGAGGTCGGTGGCCGAAGCCACCATGTTTGAGTGTTATGGCATTGGACCGCGAAGATGTATCTTGAGTCCATAACCACTACTCATCATTGAAGCTCAAAAATCATAAAATGATATTAAGAGAATGATATGATTACTATCGGCATTATGGGGGGAGGGATAGCCCAATTAATTAGGACCGCACTCCCCCTATCTCCATGCCCACACCTAAACCAAGCAAGCATTGAAATATAGGTGTATTTGCAAGATGTTCAAGCCACACTCCTTGAATCGATGATATTTAGCTCATTCCTCAAATATCCAAATCTTGCTTCATCAAGAGGCTTCGTGAATATATCGGCAAGTTGATCCTTGGTGCTCACATAAGCAAGCTCAATATCACCACGGGCAACATGATCCCTAATGAAATGATTCCGGATCTCAATATGCTTGGTTCTTGAATGTTGCACCGGATTATAGGCGATCTTGATAGCACTTTCATTGTCACATAAAAGAGGCACTTTGTCACAATTGACACCGTATTCCTTCAAAGTTTGCCTCATCCATAACAATTGAGTGCATCCACTTGCGGCGGCAATGTATTCGGCTTCGGCGGTGGAGAGAGATATACAATTTTGCTTCTTAGAAGACCAACACACCAAAGACCTACCAAGAAATTGGCAAGCTCCGGAGGTTGATTTCCTATCATCCTTGTCACCGGCCCAATCCGAATCCGTGAAGCCACAAAGAGAGAAATCCGAGCCTTTGGGATACCAAAGACCATAAGTTGGGGTATGAACCAAATATCGAAAGATTCTCTTAACCGCCATAAGGTGGCTTTCTTTAGGAGCGGCTTGATACCTTGCACACACACCTACACTCAACACAATATCGGGTCTAGATGCGCAAAGGTAAAGCAAAGAACCGATCATAGAACGGTATACCTTTTGATCCACATCTTTACCATTGGGATCAAGTTCAAGATGACATTTTGTGGCCATTGGTGTTGCGGCTCCATTAAGTTCCTTCATCTTGAACCTCTTGAGCATGTCTTGGACATATTTAGCTTGATAGATGAAAGTCCCTTCTTTCAATTGCTTGATTTCAAAACCAAGAAAGAACTTCATTTCGCCCATCATAGACATCTCGAACCTATCGGTCATAAGCTTTGAAAATTCATCATTAAAAGCTTTGTTAGTAGAGCCAAAGATAATATCATCAACATATAGTTGGCATATGAAAAGCTCCCCATTGACCCTCTTAGTAAAAAGAGTAGGATCGATTTGCCCAACTTCAAACCCACGGTCTACCAACAACTCCCTAAGGTGCTCATACCACGCACGTGGGGCTTGTTTAAGGCCATAGAGTGCCTTATGGAGTTTGTAGACATGGTTAGGGAAGTTGAGATCCTCAAACCCCGGGGGTTGCTTAACATACACTTCCTCTTTTAATGGACCATTAAGAAATGCACTCTTAACATCCATTTGTTGCAACTTAAAATTATGATGAGTGGCATATGCAAGAAGGATACGGATGGACTCAAGACGAGCCACGGGAGCATAAGTTTCTCCAAAGTCAATGCCTTCAACTTGAGAGAAACCTTGAGCAACCAATCTTGCCTTGTTCCTCACAACAATTCCATGCTCATCTTGCTTGTTCTTGAATATCCACTTTGTGCCAATCACATTGCGGCACTCCTTTGGCTTCTCTACTAACACCCAAACATTATTGCGCTTGAAGTTGTTGAGTTCTTCATGCATAGCATCCAACCAATCCGGATCTTCAAGAGCTTCAAATACTTTCTTGGGTTCAACCATGGAGATATAAGCATGATGAGAGCTAAATTGTGCCAATTGACGCCGGGTTGACACTTTGCTTCTTAAATCTCCAATAACCCTCTCAAGGGTATGACCTTTAAGTTCCAAGTCTCTTTCAACTCTTTTCTTGCGATGGGCTTCGATCTCCTCATTAGACCTTGAAGGAGATACTTGATCATCTTGATCATTTTGGTCCCCGTCTTGACCATCAAATTGACCTTGATCATCATTGTCTTCATGAGTAGGTTGATCTTGGTCATGTGAAGAATTGGGGGCGGTTGAGATAACCGGAGAGGATGGAGGTGCCCCTTCTTCTTCATGAAGGTCCTTGACTTGTTCTTCGGTTGGTGCATTAGTTGCTTCCTTGGGAGAGGCTTGTTGAGCTTGTGAAGATGAAGGCTCCACTTGAGTAGAGCATAGTCCTTCCCGGTCGGCCACAAGGTGTCCCTCAATGGGGCGGAAAAATCCCACGCCCATTCTTCCTATGGCTTCTCGAGGTATTTCATCATCTACATCACAAGAAACAACATCTCGCCCCCCTTGGGAGCCGTCATTCTCTTCGAATACCACACTACAAGATTCTTCAACACGCCCGGTGGACTTGTTGAAGACTCGATAAGTGTGAGACTCGGCACCATACCCAACAAAAATACCTTCTATTGCTTTTGGATCAAATTTACCTAAACGAACTCCTTTTCTTTTAAAGAAACACTTACACCCGAAAACCCGGTAGTAGGAGATGTTGGGCTTGCTTCCGGTGAGTATTTCATATGGAGTCTTGTTTAGGCCTTTGCGGAGGAAGAGCCGGTTTGAAGAATGACAAGCCGTAGAGATAGCTTCGGCCCAAAAGTTGTATGGAGACTTAAATTCCGCCAACATGGACCTAGCCATATCCATAAGAGTCCGGTTCTTCCTTTCGGCTACACCATTTTGTTGAGGGGTATATGCAGCGGAATATTGATGACGAATCCCCTCATCACTAAGAAATCCATTTAAGGTGTAGTTCTTGAACTCCGAGCCATTGTCACTTCTTATTGCCAAAATAATTTGACCATGTTGACGTTCAACTTCCTTGGCAAAGTCGATGACGGTTTGTTGAGTCTCACTCTTATGCTTGAAGAAGTAAACCCAAGTATATCTTGAATAGTCATCAACAATCACCAAACAATATTTCTTCCCACCAAGACTTGCATGAGAGGGAGGACCAAAAAGATCCACATGAAGGAGCTCCAAGATCCTCTTGGAAGAAATGATAGTCTTGCTTGGGTGGGGAGAATCATGCATTTTTCCTAGAACGCAAGCCCTGCAAACACGATCTTTGGCAAAAGAAACATTCTCTTTTAGTCTGAGTATGTGGCCACCCTTGTGAAGGCTTTGCAAAGTTCTCATATTGACATGGGATAAACGGCGATGCCAAAGCCAACCCACATCGGCCTTTCCAAATAAACACATTGCACTTGTAGTGGTTTTCCCCGAAAAGTCCACCACATACAAGTTATTTTCAATGTGTCCAACGAAAGCGACCTTTAGAGACTTGCTCCACAAGAGTACCACAATGTCATTATCAATGAAGACGGCAAAGCCCATCTTACCAAGTGCACGAACTGAAAGTAAATTATAACCAAGGGTCTCAACAAGCATGACGTCCACAAGGGAAATATCCGGTGCGACCACCACCTTGCCAAGACCCAATACCTCGGATTGTGACATGTCTCCATAAGTGACGGTTATATGATTGTCATTAGGCCTCAACTCCGTCATAATCTCCTTGCTTCCGGTCATATGACTTGTGCATCCACTATCAAGCACCCATTTCGATCCACCGGAAGCATAGTCCTACAAGAGATCATTGCTTGGTTTTAGGTCCCCATTTTTCAATGGGTCCTCTTTTGTTAGCAACAAGGGTCTTTGGAACCCAAATAGACCAAGCAATATAACCATCATTTGGACCAACATATTTTGCATAAACATCACCATAATAATCACGGAATAAAACATAGTGAGGGTTAGCAATTCCCGCATGATCATCATGAGTGGCTTTGCCACCCACAATAGGATCCTTCTTTGCTTGAGCGGGCTTGGACTTCTTTTTCTTGTTGTTCTTCTTCTTCTTCTTTGAGACATAGCCAATCCCCGTTTTATCACCGAATGCCTTTTGCTTACTCAAAAGGTCATTCAAGTTTTTCTCACCTATGGGAATGGAGGACTTGGCAAGCTCATCTTTCAACCTAGCATTTTCTTCAATGACATTTGCATGATCACAAGTAGAAGTAGAAGAACTAGGCACATTATTCTTAGTCAATTGAATTTGAAGTTGTTCATGTGACTTGGTAAGAATAGAGTGTTCACTTTTCAAGACCTTGTGAGCCTTGTCAAGATCTTCTAAATCCTTAACAAGTATATCATGACCAACACCAAATTCAACCTTTTCCTTTTTAAGCATTTTTACTCTAGCACGAGCATGATCTCGCTCTTTAATGAGTTTGGAAACAACTTCATTATTAGCTTCCTCAATGGAGTCGAGCTTCTCTTCAAGAGTTGCTCGTTCCTCTTGCTCTTCTTCAAGAGACTCGGTTAGTGAGGCAATATCTTGAGCATATTCTCTTTCAAGCCTCATTTGTTCATCTAGTTTTTCAAGAGTTTTACCATATTGGCTCAATAGACGTTCAAAGTGAATCTTGTGAACGCCATCTACACTAGACACATAGTCATCAAAAGCAATAATTTCTTCCTTTACTCTAAGACTAGCAAGATCATTCAAGGAAGCATCATTTGTCTTAGAGGAAGAGAAAGATGTGGGTGATACCTCGGAAGACTTGGCCATAAGGCATTTGACGTTCTTGAGAAGAGAGTCCTCATTGGGGGATTCAAAGAGTGATGTGGAGGAAGTGGAGGTGGTTGCCATTGCGGCCATCTCACTAGTTGTGGTTTCTTCTTCATCACTCTCACTTGCGGAGTACTCTTCTTGAGTCAAGAACACAAACTTTGGTTGCTTCCTCTTTGGTCCACCCTTCTTCACAAAAGACTTCTTGGATGGTGACTTGGTCTTGTTCTTGAGTATGAGCTTTCCACCATGGTCTTCTCTCTTCTCATAAGGGCACTCGGCAACGAAGTGAAATCTATCATTGCAATTGTAGCAAGTCCTCACCCTTTGACCATTGTTGTCATTCCTTTGATAGCCACTTGACTTGCTTCTTCTTTGATTGTCTTCTTTAGCCTTGTGTGGATCAACCCAAAAGGTTTTTCTGTAGAAGGCCATGTGCTCATTGTACTCATGCCTTATGTCCTCGGGACACATCTCTAGCCTTGCTTCAATACTTGCTTGAAGAGGAACCTCTTTCTCAACCACACTTGCTTTCAATGCAAGATTGGAGCTTCTTTGCATCCCTATGGCACGAGCACGAGCATCTTCCGCATTTTGTGCGGAAACCTTGTAGGCTTGAATTTCTTGCATCACTTGATTGGAGGTCATCTCATTGAAGTTGTGCTTTCCTTGAACACTCTTTATATCCGCGGGCTCATATGGAGTGAGAGCAAGAATTTACTTCATCTTGATCCACTCATCATCAATATGGTGAGCACCGAGGTTCTTGAAGGTGGTAGCAATGGTCTTGAGTCTTCTATACATTTCTTGATGGTCCTCACCATCCATCATGAAGAAACCCTCCGCTTGATTTGAGAAGGCAATATATCTTGTTTTCTTCATGCTCTCATTGCCAACAAAGACATCGGAGAGCGCTTGCCAAGCTTCTTTGGCGGTGAAGAAGTGTTGGATGTGAGGCAAGTCCTTGGATCCCACGGCGACTTGAATCATGTGAAGAGCGGTAGCATTGAGTTGGCTATCGACCGTCTCTCTTCTTGTCATGTTGTGGGGATCCACGGCCTTGAATCCTTCCTCAACGATCCTCCAAAGCTCGATGCAAGAACTGCGCATATGAGAGATCATTTGATATTGCCATTGACCAAAATTTAATGCATCAAGCTTAGGTGGATCTCCTCTATGGTTAATATGAGGATGAGGAACCGGCGGGTCGGGTGAATACCAATGAGGGAATTCACCTTTCCCGTCGCCCTTAGAGGAAGACTTAGCATCGCCATTTTTATCGGCACCCTCCTCTTCTATCCCCACATTCTCCACTTGTGGAGTAGCGGGTTTTTCCGGAGGTGGAGGAGCATTAGCATTTTTAGCTTGCAAGAGTTGCGCTATCATTTCACGCAGCTCATTTACTTGAGTTGTCATGGAAGCCATGGATGATTCCAAAGATTTGAACTCACCCATGGAAACTTGACCCGAGCCCTCACTCGGAGAGGTGTCCATACTCTTAGGCGGTTAAGCCCGAATAAAGAGCCGAGGCTCTGATACCAATTGAACGGATCGTATGGGCACCTAGAGGGGGGGTGAATAGGTGCTACTCAAATTTTAGTTGTTTTTCAATTTAGGCTTGACACAAAGGTAAATTCTCTAGATATGCAACTAAGGTGAATTTACCTATATGTCAACTAGCAAGCTAAGCAAGATACAAGTAGTAAAGGTAATAAAGGATAGAGGTAACCAAGAGTGGAGCACACGGAGACACGGATGTAATTCCCGTAGTTCCTTCCTTTTTAGGGGAAGTACGTCTACGTTGGAGGGGTGTGGTTGCCACACAGGCCTAACCAACGCCACAAAGGCTCACCCTATTCTCCGGTGCAAGCTTCCGCCACAAAGGCCTAGCTCACTTTCCACTAAGGGATTCCTCAAGGCGGAACCGGCCTTTACAAAACTTGGGGCACAACTCCACAACTGAATTGGAGGCTCCCAAGCACCACAAAGATCTCAATCAACAAGTATCAAGATTTCAATCACACAAACAAGGTCAAGGGACACAAGGGAACCCAAGACCAAAGGGCCCTCTAGCAAATGAGAGGGGAAATCAAATCGCTTTGGTGAGGATGTAGATCAAGGCCTTCTCCTTCGATTCTCCAAAGATCAACGACTTTGGTGGGTTGAGGGAGGAGATCTTGCTAATTTGGTGGCTCCAAAATGGGGTCTTTTCTTCACAGCTCGAGCAGCTTGAGGTTGAAGAAGGGGAGGGGTATATATATAGCCCCTCCCAAAATGTAGCCGTTGCTGACTTGGAGGGGCGGATAATCCGGCCAAAGTTGGGCCGGATAATCCGGCTGGCCGGATAATCCGGCCCCTGGCCGGAATATCCGCCCCCCCTACCTGGGTGACGCCGCGCCAGGTCCTTAGCAGAATTTCAGCCACCCCCGGGGGAGGGCGGATTATCCGGCCAAGTCTGGGGCGGAATATCCGGCTGGCCGGATTATCCGGCCCCTGTCCGGAATATCCGGCCCCCCTATCTGGGTGACGCCGCGATAAGTCCTTAGCCATTTTTCGGCCAGCCCAGAGGGGGCGGATTATCCGGCCACCCCTGGCCGGATTATCCGGCCTGGCATTTCTTCAAATGAAAAACCTGCAAATCTTAGCACACAATTATTATCACTAATGTTGTTATCTAACACACAAAATCTGAGGGAAACAAAGTTTGCACTTTCAGAGAAGTGCTGCCTCCTTCTATGATATTAGGTTTGTTGATGAAGAAGGCTCTACCCATCAAATCGATGAAGTTCTACCGGTTCATGATACTTCTCCTTCGTGTTATCATATTTCTACTATCGCATCCGGTGGGTTCTCCTATGGGGGGCCGGGTCAATGTGGTGTTTGAAAGCCAAACGAACATGGGTGTTGCAGATCGCTCCAATGTAATGTTTCTTAATAGTTAATAATAAATAGGTTTCGACAAGAAATTGTGATTTATGATTTTTTTTCAAGGTGGTGTGTTGCTGGCGTTCACTTTGAATCTTACCACATAGTTTTTTTTTCATTGTTTCCGAAAAAAGAAAATTGTGCACTCACACATACCTAACTGATTATTATAGCCGGTTTTAGTAGGAAGGCCTATGTCTGTTGTGCCATCTGACTAGAAGCGATATACTCTAATAATACATGTTTCTCACAAACGGTACTGAAACTGATTCAGATACTTAGGCTCTGAATTTGTTTTGACAACATAACCGAAAATCTAGGATATGTTTTGACTCACAATCGGGTTCACTGGCGGATCTAGGAGTGTACAGGGTGGTTCATGGACCACCTTGAGATTTCTAAATAGGCTATATATCATAGAAAATATATTTACGAAAGTTATATCATAGATCGTCTATGTTAACTAGAGGGGGTGAATAGGTAATGTTTGATGATCTTAATGAAAGTTGGCAATTTAAACTATATTTGCTAGTTGCCTAAAACACTCTACACTTGCAATTCTACTAGTACAAAGATAAAATACGGAAAAGCCCCACTACAGAAGTTTTGGAAGAAAGTAAAGGAGCAAGGTAAATGGATCTCAAATATAAAGATGTATCCCGAGGTTCGGATAGATGGCGATAATCTATGTCCTCATTGAAGAAGGCTAGGAAACAACTTCCAAGTGACACCAAATCCCCACTAATATAATCCACTCCGATAGTACTTTGTTGGGGTAGTGTCACCAGACTATACGACCAATACAATGTAAAGCACTCGCTCATATATGGAACCACAACATATCAGCCATACTAATCGGGTAAAAAAAAAAAGCAGCCATACTAATTGGAGCATCATCAGCATCAGTAGAATTTCTACGTCGCACACAGAGATGGACGCTTCATTAATCCGCCGCCACTCCCTCAGCTCATATACATTCATCACACGTACGGCGCCATCTCCAAACACCACACAACAAGTAGAAATGGCAGATTCAAGCAGAAACCCTCATCAGATCGCACGCATCAAGGATAGCTAGCAGAGCAGAGCACGCCAGCCCCAATTAGCATCCGTTCGGTTATAGGTACACCGGCGATCGACAGACATAAAACTCACTCACTCTTCAGCGCTCGCAGCGGCAGCTCATTGCGCCCGCTCTCTGATGACGTCGAATCCCATCTCGGAGGCGTCGGTGGCCTGCACCTCATAGTGGACGCCGTCGAGCACCCGCCGGAGGCCTTGCTTCGACGTCGCGTACAGAATCTTGGCCCTTATCCTGGATGCCGCCGGCGACCTGCAAAGCAACGAATCAATCAGACCCACTGCCGATGGTTGTGGCTGCATCCCAATCCCACTGAATTGTATGCACTCGATCGCATCAGACAACGCAACAGCAGCAGTTGCCATCAAACAGAGCGCTTTAGCAAAAGGAGACCACCGGAGCTGGTGGTGGACTTGCTAACAGTACTTAAATAACCATTCTGATTTTTTGATGAGGGGTCTATAAACAATTCTAGTACTACAGAAGAAGGAAGGACAGACAGATCTGCACAACAGATGGATCCACCCCAGATCTGATCTGATTAAAGACCCTGCCTTAGCTGTGGATCCATGGAAAGTACTAAAGACAACAGTAATGGTACAATTAAAAGATGCCGGGCAGGGAGAAAGAAGGATGTTGATGGCCGTGTCAAGAAAGTTTGGTCCCTGTCATGATCTCGACTAATAAAGCTGCATTCGAGTTTGACAAGGCAGCGGGGATTGGTGGGGGCAAGCATATCCTTTGTGGAAAATAGAAAAAGTTTGATGCGTATTCCTCCTTTCCTTTGTGATAAGGATGCGGGGACTGATTGCGGAGTCATTTGGTCTGCAGATTTCTAGTCAAATTCTTGATGCTCCCTGGCACCTTGGTCTGTGCAGAGGAGGTGCTCCTATCTCAGTGACCATGCAAGATGTGATTGTAATTATATTTATATTTTATTATTGCACGAATAACACTTACGTCATGTAATTACCAACTTAATTTAGCGTTTTCGGTAGCGCACAAGACAAAAAAAAGGATTTGGTTCATTAGCCAGTTGGCAGTTGCCGTAATTTACGAATGACTTGCGCATCTTCCAAACTGTAGTTGAGCTTGCAGAGAAAAACTTGACAGCCACGGTTTGGACAATCAAAGCTGTTCATTAGTAATACCGTGCGCAGCCAGCAAGGAATGCCTAAGCTAGAATCAAGACCTTGCTAGCTTTCCTAATTCCGAAGGAAATACTTCCGGCTAGCAATCAATCAATTCAAGATCGAGGTAGTAAATCCTTGCGCTGATAGAATTGATTAATAAGGAGGGTAAAAATAGAAGGGAGTGATTTACCAGGCGATGAAGAAGATCTTGCTCTTCTGGCAGTTGTCGACGGAGACGAAGTCGAAGTCGAAGACGGCGTAGCGGCAGTCGTCCTTGGGCAGCGCGGCGACGAGCTGCTCGTACCCCTCGCCGGGGCCGCCCACCTTGTCCACCAGCACGGCGCGGGTCTTCTCGTCGATCTTGTACACCACGAACCGGTGCACCTTCTTCCACTTCATCTCCGTGAACCAGCTCTTGCACTCGTCCTTGATGTTCATCCCCTGAGTCGCCTGCGGGCACCACCACAAACACAAAAACGCTGTGAATCCATGCGATTGCGATGCCCCTGGCTGCGCTGGCGAAACGCTGAGATGAGATGCTGGGTTCTTACCATCTTGTAAGCCATTGCCATGGCTGAAGGTCGTCGCTGGTGGGCGCAGCGACGGTGAGGGAAAGGGTCGGTGAAGGGAGGGAGGGTTCTTCTTTGTTGGTGGTTTGAGGAGGGGTGAGGAGGAGAGCTCTTCTTTCTTGTGCTGCGTGGGTTTGGTCCTCTTGTGTCTGGACAATTAGGTGAGGTCAGGTCGACTTTATACAAAAGAAGTGCGGCAAGCAGCCTAAAATTCCATCCTGCTCTTAAAAAAAAAGGAAAAGCCAGAATGCAATTTGGTACTGGCCATTACCCCACCCATGCCTGTGTTGCCTGCACGCATGCCCGTTTTTTCCAAAATATATAAATAAAATTATCATGTTTGCACTATACAAAGGAACTTTTAAAAAATATCCAAAAAGTCAATTCTCTTTCATGACAATGGTCAAAACCAAGGAGGGGTGCTCTGGCTTCACGGAGGCGCAACACTATATCTTAAGTGGGTTTTTTTAGGTACATCTTCAATGGGTTTGTACGTGTTGAAAAAATCTTAAGCACTTTGATTTATGTTCTTCCCCAACTTTGACTCTAGGTCGCCATTGGTCAAGAATGTTTGAGTGCTTGTCTTGTCCACCTTAATTTCTAGTGCTAACCGGTGCATATTTACACATAATAATCTATTTTACATTTTTAATTACAAATGTAATTGTAGTTAAGGCATGAAATGAAGTTGAGACGATGCAACAGAGATACCGGTTGCCGCGATTTAGTTGAAACTCGTGTCTTAGTTGACAACCGAGTGTTTTTTTTTTTGAAAAGTCCACTGGTCTATTCATAATTCTTAACAACAGTAGCTCAAAAGTAAGAAAATTACAAATAGATTCTTGAACCACATAGCGACGACTACAAACACTCAAGCAAGCGGAAGTACGGCTTGTTGTAGTAGGTGAACCGGAAGTCGTCATGCTAAAGACCCAAGGGACTAACGCACGAGAGCAACTATCGTCACTGATGAAGAAAATTGTAGATCGAAAGGAACACCGGCAAAAACCGGCGGCCGGAACCACACCTCCACATGCCCTCCGACAACGCTAGACGCACCACCCAAAATGAGGGTTATACGGGGAGGAATTTATTCCATCTTTAGGGAGTCATCGCTGCGACAAAAAAAAAACCAAAAATGCAAGAAACGAAGCCCTCCCACCGACAAGCACCGGGATCTAGCACGCCTCCATGGCTGTAAGGCCAGAGGACGCGAAAGAGATCACCGACGGCACCGATGGAAGGCAGGGAAAACCTATCGCTTGTGTGTCTCAAGAGTTCGAAACGAAGCTGTATGTGTTGCTCTAGTTTTGTAATTGACACGCGTGTTGTAGCTGAGATGATGCAGTCGAAGCAGATTATGTTGTTAAATACACGAGTCATAGTTGAGACTATAGAGTCGAGATGCAAGTTTAGCGGAGAAACCGTCTACTCGATTGCCACAGAGTAAATGTTTACCTTGAGATTTTGTTATTTGGACGCGGCTAGTTCTCGGCCGATCTAGAACTAACTTAACTCTCAGTCGATTTCATGTGCAATCCACATGTAATGAGAGAAAAAATGTGCAATTCATGCGTAAGTGAAAGAAGAGATGGCAATTGCAATTATCATGCAGACGAATCACGCTGGAAATCTAATGACAGCGGAGTCGACCTAAAACTAGCGTAATTCTTGATCGACATATAACTAGCAGAAGTAGAAAAAAATGATTATGTGTGTGCAATAATCGTTTTGCATAACGAGAAGCGACGTGACACGCCACATCAAGGAGCAGTACGACGCTACGGCGTGCAATCATGGTCACAGTGAACCGGCGATGATGCCATCTCGCGGCAGGACGATCTCTCCCGAGATTTTGGCACTGGTCACCCGGCGTACGAGACCGTGGGGCATGGGAAGACGCTACCGCACGCTCCGCCTAGGATCGAATCTACCTACGCGCCCATTCCCCACACCCATTCTTGGCTTGAAAGGCAAGGGAGGAAAGGTAGCCGGAGCCCATTCGCCATTGGCCCCCGATCGAGAAAAGAAGAGAAAGCGGTGGCGACCGGGGTAGGTTCTCTTTGCTGAGTTGCTGCGCTTTCTCTGTTTTCCTCGCATCCACAGTAGGGGAGGGGCTCCACGTGCGTGCTGGTGCTGCCGGTGTCGGTGATCTGAGCCACGGATGGTGCGCAGCACGAGCGAGAGAGAAGAGACGCAGGAGCATGTTTTTTGTTTTGGACGTGCGCGTGCGAGGTTTTAGGTGGGACGAGGCGACCCGCTCGCGCGCTCGAAATTAAAAGCCTGCTGCGTGCTCTGGGTTGATCGCGCCGTGCGGGGCTGCGTTTCAACCTCCGGATTCATGAGGTGCAGTGCACAGTACTGCTGCCATATGGTCACCGGTGGCATCAGTGCATCACTTTCTTCTTCTGGCGGGGGAGAGGCATTTATCACGCGGGCCAAACACCCCACGTACTGTACTACACATGATCAGCATAATGCAGAGCCTAATTCGTACTGTGAACAGAGATCGCACGAACATCACGGGACATGGTTTTTCTGTTGGAGATATAAGCGCGAAACTTGCTAAAGCCAGGCCACTTTCCTTTACAATCATTAAAGCCATTGAGCCGGGTAGGTATAGGTAAACATGATGAGCCTACTTAGCTAGTCTGGTAGTATGATTTCGCAGAATTACCTTAGGTCTAGCAACTGTTTACTACAGTGAGTCATGTCCCCGACGAGTAATCATGTTTTGGCGCTTTGAGGTGAGCAAGCTCACTCATGAGTAATCACCGGTTGTTTAGGCTAGTAGCTAGGTAGCTTTACATTGCTGATTTTTCCTTGTTCCAGATGATTTTGAGTCAATCGACGGTTACACAGAGCATATGGAAAATGATGGAGGAATAGTAAACGAAAACAAACTATTGTGATGTGTATTATTTCCTTTTTATTAGTTGAGTATTCCATACTGAAAGTCAATATTACAACTAGTACATAAATCCTCTGAACTTTTCTCTGTCTCTCCTCTGCTATTCAACGAATTTTGTACTGCATTTTTAAACCATTTCGGTTGCGTCAATGATTGAACCACGGCGCGCACTTAAATCTCCAGACGCGATCAGAACGCCGCGTCCCCTAACAAATCGAAGACGTGCGGTGGTAGGACCCTTGACAGCGGAAGGACGACGGAGACGGAGACATCTGACGAGAAAGTCAGATACAACTAGACAAGAATGCGGTATTGTGGCTGCTGCACAACTGTCTGACAGAGGTTTTGGGAGGAGCATGTACAGTGGATGGGATCGGAATCCGATCGCCGACGAGGAGACCCGGCCAAGCGCGACAGCTTATCGCCCGACCTGGCTGGCGAAGAAAAAGCTCGGCGGCTTCATGGGCGAGGGAGTGCGCGACACGCCCGTTCGTCCGCACGCGCGGGGCGACGACGACGACGAACGCAAAAGCCACCGCCAGTTGGCTAGAAAAGAGGGACGGAAAGCGATGTGTCATCACCTCGCCGTCGATCCGTACCGGAAGAGAAATGCGGCGAGGCTCCCCCTGTCACTGATGTAGACGACGGGCGGGACGCCGGCGAGCGATGGGGTCCTCCCTGATTGGGTTATGCGGAGCCTAGCGAACGTTTGGGCGCTGGTCTAAACGGAATCAAAGGACAGGAAGGCCGGAGAAGCACCGATTGGCCCCGTATTGTTAGCGTCGAGATGCAGTGCTTGAATTAGGCGCAGACGCGTGCGTGCGTGCGCGTGTGCATCGGTTGGTCTTGGATGGCGACGCGGTCTGTCGATGGATCCTGGTCATGGTGGACAAGGAGCTCTGGCCAAAGGGGATCATGTCTCTAATTCTCAGATTTTTTTTTTGAGGGCACTATAATTCCTAGACGATGTCGGTAATGTGCGGCGCACCATAAACCCGGGCTCTGGGCTGGGGCCGAAAAAGTCCAAAGCTAAAAATAGACCTGAGCCCAACCGTCAGGCCTATAAATCAGGCCCAAGCTCGGCCCAACAATAGCCTAAATCGTGTATTTCCTCCACCCACACCCAGCATGGCCCAATGTCCGGGCTCAATTTTTCGGCTTGAGCCGCCTCGACATGCAAGCATAGCCCAGGATTTTCGGGTCGGGCTTCCCATGCCTAGGGCTACCGCACCAATAAATATCACTGAACTGATAGTTCATAAGAAACAGAACATTAATAAAAGTATGAGAAACTTGTAAAAGAACGCCACCGTTTAGGTAGAGAACCACTGTCATTGTCGATTGTGATACCAAACAACCATTTTTGGGGCAGGATCGTGACAGATTGCACCGACCGTTTGTACCGACATGTCGGGTGGCACAAATTCCAGCACACTTTGTGACTCAACGATTTTAATTACAAGTCCACCTCTAAGCACCTTCTAGATTTTTCATTTTGGGCATTATGTCAAGCAGTGGCAGAGCTAGCTCCCGGCGACCCTAGGAAACTGGCCGGGCTCAGCCATGGAATTTGAGCACAACATGAAGATTACGAAAGGGGATCAATAGGGAAAAAACTAAGCTAGTTCATGCCCTTCGTTCACTGCCCATGTTGTATTTTCTATCTAGCTCCGCCACTGGTGTCAAGCACTATGTGTGCACCGTCTCACCTAAAGTTGTCGGTAATGTGCGGCGCACCATAAACCTAGGGTTTGGGCTGGGTCAAAAAAACCTAAAGCTAAAAGTAGACCTAAGCCCATCCCGAGCCCGACCATCTGGCCTATAAATCAAGCCCAAACCCGATCCAACTGTAGCCTAAATCACGTATTTCCTCCACCTGCACCCCATCCTGGACCAATGTTTGGGCTCAATTTTCTGGCTTGAGCCCGCCTCGACATGCAAGCCTGGCCTGAAAATTTTAGGTCGGGCTTCCCATATGCCCATGTCTAGCGTACCAATAAATATCACTGAACCGATAGTTTATAAGAAAGGGAACATCAATAAAAGTACGAGAAACTTGGAAAAAGAACACCACCTTTGAGCTATTTGACTCAACGATTAAACTTACAAGTCCACCTCTGAGCACCTTCTGGATTTATCATTTTGGGCATTGTGTCAAGCAGTGGCGGAGCTAGCTCCCAACGACCCCAGGCAGCTGGCCGGGCTCAGCCATGGAATATGAGCACAACATGAAGATTACGAAAGGAGATCAATGGGGGGAAAACTAAGCTAGTTCATGCCTTCGTTCACTACCCATGCTGTATTTTCTATAGGGATCATGTCTCTAATTCCCAGATGATCTCGATAATGTGCAGCGCACCATAAACCTGGGCTTTGGGCTAGGTCCAAAAAAACACTAAGCTAAAAGTAGACCTAAGCCCATCCCTAGCACGACCGTCCTACCTATAAATCAAGCCCAAGCCCGGTCCAACTGTAGCCTAAATCACGTATTTCCTCCACCTGCACCCCATCCTGGCCCAATGTTCGGGCTCAATTTTCTGGCTTGAGCCCGCCTCGACATGCAAGCCTAGCCTGGAAATTTTAGGCCGGGCTTCCCATGCCCATGTCTAGCGCACCAATAAATATCACCGAACCGATAGTTCATAAGAAAGGGAACATCAATAAAAGTACGAGACACTTGGAAAAGAACACCACCTTTGAGCTATTTGACTCAACAATTAAAATTACAAGTCCACCTTTGAGCACCTTCTGGATTTATCATTTTGGGCATTGTGTCAAGAAGTGGCGGAGCTAGCTCCCAGCGACCCCAGGCAGCTAGCCGGGCTCAGCCATGGAATATGAGCACAACATGAAGATTACGAAAGGAGATCAATGGGGGGAAAACTAAGCTAGTTCATGCCTTCGTTCACTGCCCATGTTGTATTTTCTAAAGGGATCATGTCTCTAATTCCCAGATGATGTCGGTAATGTGCAGCGCACCATAAACCTAGGCTTTGGGATGGGTCCAAAAAAAAACCAAAGCTAAAAGTAGACCTAAGCCCATCCCGAGCCCGACCGTCCGGCCTATAAATCAAGCCCAAGCCCGGTCCAACTGTAGCCTAAACACGTATTTCTTCCACCTGCACCCCATCCTGGCCCAATGTTCGGGCTCAATCTTCTGGCTTGAGCCCACCTCGACATGCAAGCCTGGCCTGGAAATTTCAGGTCGGGCTTCCCATGCCCATGTCTAGCACACCAATAAATATCACTAAACTGATAGTTCATAAGAAAGGGAACATCAATAAAAGTATGAGAAACTTGGAAAAGAACATCACCTTTGAGCTATTTGACTCAACAATTAAAATTACAAGTCCACCTCTGAGCACCTTCTGGATTTATCATTTTGGGCAATGTGTCAAGCAGTGGCGGAGCTAGCTCCCAGCGACCCCAGGCAGCTGGCCGGGCTCAGCCATGGAATATGAGCACAACATGAAGATTACGAAAGGAGATCAATGGGGGGAAAACTAAGTTAGTTCATGCCTTCATTCACTGCCCATGCTGTATTTTCTATAGGGATCATGTCTCTAATTCCCAGATGATGTCGGTAATGTGCAGCGCACCATAAACCTGGGCTTTGGGCTGGGTCCAAAAAAACCCAAAGCTAAAAGTAGACCTAAGCCCATCCCGAGCCCGACCGTCCGGCCTATAAATCAAGCCCAAGCCTGGTCCAACTGTAGCCTAAATCACGTATTTCCTCCACCTGCACCCTATCCTAGCCCAATGTTCGGGCTCAATTTTCTGGCTTGAGCCCGCCTCGACATGCAAGCCCAGCCTGGAAATTTCAGGCCAGGCTTCCCGTGCCCATGTCTAGCGCACTAATAAATATCACTGAACCGATAGTTCATAAGAAAGGGAACATCAATAAAAGTATGAGAAACTTGGAAAAGAACACCACCTTTGAGCTATTAGACTCAACAATTAAAATTTCAAGTCCACCTCTGAGCACCTTCTGGATTTATCATTTTGGGCATTGTGTCAGGCAGTGGCGGAGCTAGCTCCCAGCGACCCAAGGCAGCTGGCCGGGCTCAGCCATGGAATATGAGCACAACATGAAGATTACGAAAGGAGATCAATGGGGGGAAAACTAAGCTAGTTCATGCCTTCGTTCACTGCCCATGCTGTATTTTCTATAGGGATCATGTCTCTAATTCCCAGATGATGTCGGTAATATGCAGCGCACCATAAACCTGGGCTTTGGGCTAGGTCTAAAAAAACCAAAGCTAAAAGTAGACCTAAGCCCATCCTGAGCCCGACCGTCCGTCCTATAAATCAAGCCCAAGCCCGGTCCAACTGTAGCATAAATCACATATTTCCTCCACCCGCACCCCGTCCTGGCTCAATGTTCGGGCTCAATTTTCTGGCTTGAGCCCGCCTCGACATGCAAGCTTGGCCTAGAAATTTCAGGCCGGGCTTCCCATGCCCATGTCTAGCGCACCAATAAATATCACTGAACTGATAGTTCATAAGAAAGGGAACATCAATAAAAGTACGAGAAACTTGGAAAAGAACACCACCTTTGAGCTATTTGACTCAACGATTAAAATTACAAGTCCACCTCTGAGCACCTTCTGGATTTATCATTTTGGGCATTGTGTCAAGCAGTGGCGGAGCTAGCTCCCAGCGACCCCAGGCAGCTGGCCGGGCTCAGCCATGGAATATGAGCACAACATGAAGATTACGAAAGGAGATCAATGGGGGGGGAAACTAGGCTAGTTCATGCCTTTGTTCACTGCCCATGTTGTATTTTCTATAGGGATCATGTCTCTAATTCCCTGATGATGTCGGTAATGTGCAGCACACCATAAACCTGGGCTTTGGGCTGGGTCCGAAAAAAACCTAAAGCTAAAAGTAGACCTAAGCCCATCCCGAGCCCAATCGTCCGGCCTATAAATCAAGCCCAAGCCCTGTCCAACTGTAGCCTAAATCACGTATTTCCTCCACCTGCACCCCATCCTGGCCTAATGTTCGGGCTCAATTTTCTGGCTTGAGCCCGCCTCGACATGCAAGCCTGGCCTGGAAATTTCAGGTCGGGCTTCCCATGCCCATGTCTAGCGCACCAATAAATATCACTGAACCGATAGTTCATAAGAAAAGGAACATCAATAAAAGTATGAGAAACTTGGAAAAGAACACCAACTTTGAGCTATTTGACTCAACAATTAAAATTACAAGTCCACCTCTTAGCACCTTCTGGATTTATCATTTTGGGCATTGTGTCAAGCAGTGGCGGAGCTAGCTCCCAGCGACCCCAGGCAGCTGGCCGGGCTCAGCCATGGAATATGAGCACAACATGAAGATTACGAAAGGAGATCAATGGGGGGAAAACTAAGCTAGTTCATGCCTTCGTTCACTACCCATGCTGTATTTTCTATAGGGATCATGTCTCTAATTCCCAGATGATGTCGGTAATATGCAGCGCACCATAAACCTGGGCTTTGGGCTAGGTCCAAAAAACCCAAACCTAAAAGTAGACCTAAGCCCATCCCGAGCCCAGCCGTCCGGCCTATAAATCAAGCCCAAGCCCGGTCCAACTATAGCCTAAATCACGTATTTCCTCCACCTGCACCCCATCCTGGCCCAATGTTTGGGCTTAATTTTCTGGCTTGAGCCCGCCTCGACATGCAAGCTTGGCCCTAAAATTTCTGGCCGGGCTTGCCATACCCATGTCTAGCGCACCAATAAATATCACTGAACCGATAGTTCATAAGAAAGGGAACATCAATAAAAGTACGAGAAACTTGGAAAAGAACACCACCTTTGAGCTATTTGACTCAACAATTAAAATTACAAGTCCACCTCTTAGCACCTTCTGGATTTATCATTTTGGGCATTGTGTCAAGCAGTGGCGGAGCTAGCTCCCAGCGACCCCAGGCAGCTGGCCGGGCTCAGCCATGGAATATGAGCACAACATGAAGATTACGAAAGGAGATCAATGGGGGGAAAACTAAGCTAGTTCATGCCTTCGTTCACTACCCATGCTGTATTTTCTATAGGGATCATGTCTCTAATTCCCAGATGATGTAGATAATGTGCAGCGCACCATAAACCTGGGCTTTGGGCTGGGCCCAAAAAAACACAAAGCTAAAAGTAGACCTAAGCCCATCCCGAGCATGACCGTCCGGCCTATAAATCAAGCCCAAGCCCGGTCCAACTGTAGCCTAAATCACGTATTTCCTCCACCTACACCCCATCCTGGCCCAATGTTTGGGCTCAATTTTCTGGATTGAGCCCGCCTCGACATGCAAGCCTGGCCTGGAAATTTCAGGCCGGGCTTCCCATGCCCATGTCTAGCGCTCCAATAAATATCACTGAACCGATAGTTCATAAGAAAGGGAACATCAATAAAAGTATGAGAAACTTGGAAAAGAACACCACCTTTGAGCTATTTGACTCAACAATTAAAATTACAAGTCCACCTCTGAGCACCTTCTGGATTTATCATTTTGGGCATTGTGTCAAGCAATGGCAGAGCTAGCTCCCAGCGACCCCAGGCAGCTGGCCGGGCTCAGCCAAGGAATATGAGCACAACATGAAGATTACGAAAGGAGATCAATGGGGGAAAACTAAGCTAGTTCATGCCTTCGTTCACTGCCCATGTTGTATTTTCTATATAACTCCGCCACTGGTGTCAAGCACTATGTGTGCACCGTCTCATCTGAAGTTGTCGATGTCGACGGTTCATAGCATCACCGATGGAAGCCTCCCTAAACTGGAACGACGAGTCCACGATCTCTTCATCATCATCCTTTTTGTTCACGCTAAAGGAATCGAGTCAAGGGACAGGAGCACACCGAGCTCACTTGCTGATGGTCGGCATCATACCTGAGCGCTTCTGTGAGATCCTTTGATGAGATAATTGTGCTCAGTGAGAGTGAGATGTTGATCAGATTTAATGGTAAATATATTTTTACATTGCAACATTAAGGGAAAGTTCTTACAAATAGTGACTATTAGTAAGAGACAATACTATATGGAGCTTACTAGGCATTGCCTCCAAGAGGGGATTATGCCAATTTCATCCAGTCGTATGCAAGAAGAAAATGAGGAGTCTCAATTCGCCACAGAGGATGTTTGAAGTTACATGAGACATATTGTTGGGGTTCGATGCAAATAACAAAAATATTATTTGTACGCAACCCCGAATTATCCAAGGATCTATCTACTAGTAATGTTGTAATGGTAAACAGTAGTTCGGTGACATACCCTTGTAGATCGAACGTGGGGATTACGCTCCCGCACAAGCATTGATGATGAAGACAACATAGCTGACCTCAAGGTCGTGAAGATCTTGGAGCAACGACTCTGGCGCCACACGAGCAGAACCTCCGCATATTCGCACACGTACGGTGATCACGATGAACTCCGGAATTCCCGATCCAGCCAGAAATGCGGGAGTAGATGGTGTTGGACGGAATCTAGAAACTCCGCAGCATGACGGGGTGCAGCGGTGGTGTGATCTCTATCCTGCGCAGCCCTTCGGGAAGTCACGTGGGAGAGAGAGGTGGAGGAGGCCGGCGGCCAAGGAGAGGAGGGCGGTGGCCAGGTGGAGGAGGAGAGCATCCAGGGCTCTTGGAATTGTGTGTGCTCGATGTTTCCGAATATTACCAAAACCATCTCAAGCATCAAGATCCCTTAAGTGTGTTACCCGACGGTTCAAGAACACTACAGACATTACAGAGAACTCTCTCTCGTAAATGTTCATCTATCAGATCTGGATATCTATGATGATCCCTGTGCATTTTAGAGAGTTCTTTTAGTCGTTTCAAGGTAAGCATCGATGTACCTTTCCCTTTGCTTTACTGATACTAGCATAACCAAAGATCTGATCGTCGGTATTTCTGTACCTTGTTCAATCTTATTACCGGCTAGTGTTGTTTAACTCATACCATGATATTCCATCCCTGTGACCTAGTCACATGTTCTACTACTTTTGATAGTAATGATTTTGATGTTGATGGTTGCAATATTTTTGAAGTAATTTTATTCTTGCAAAAGCTTGCTAAAATTCCTAATGCTAGTTCTATGAATATGGTTTTTACAAAACATATTACTAGTGCTCTCATGCAAATTAGAGAGGATAAGTTGAAATGAAAAGTTTCTATTCCTAGAAAGTTAGAAGATGGTTGGGAGCCCATCATTAAGATGAATGTGAATGATTTTGATTGTAATGCTTTATGTGATCTTGGTGCAAGTATTTTTGTTATGCCTAGAAAAATTTATGATATGCTTGGTTTACCACATCTTGAAAATTGTTATGTTGATGTTCCTCTTGCTGATGTTGCTAAGAAGAAACCTTTGGGGAGGATTAATGATGTTCTTATTATAGTTAACAATAACCTTGTTCCCGTTGATTTCCTTGTTTTGGATATTGAATGCAATGCTTCTTGTCCTATTATTTTTGGGAAGACCTTTTCTTAGAACTATTGGTGCTATTATTGATATGAAAGAAGGCACCATTAAATATCCATTCCCACTCAAGGAAGGTATAGAACACTTCCCTAGAAAGAGAAAGAAGTTACCTTTTGATTTTATTCTTAGAGCAAATTATGATGTTGATGCTCTTTCATTCGAAAATACTTGATTCTCACTTTTGTGCCTAGCTCAAAGGCGTTAAAGAAAAGCACTCTTGGGAGATAATCCAATGTTTTCTTTTCAGTACTATTTCTTTTTGTTGAGTCTTAGAAGTTATTACTACTGTAATGACCTCTCCTTATCATTTTTATTTCGTTTTTGTGCCAAGAGCAACCTCTAATTGGAGGAAGGTAAGTGATATGTCTCAAACACATCTATAATTTTTTATGCTCCATGCTAGTTTATACACCATTTGCTTTGTGTTTTGTTACACTTCGTGGCATTTTTATGCATTTTCCAGAACTAACCTATTAATGAGATGCCATAGTGTCAGTTCCCTGTTTCTGCTGTTTTTGTGTTTCAGAAAAGCTACACAGGAAATATTCTCGGAATTGGACGAAACAAAAGCCAAAGTTCCTATTTTTCCCAAAGCATCACAGAGTCCAAAGCAGAGATGGAGGGGAACCAGGAGGCGGCCGCACCACCCCATGGCGCGGGCCACCCCCTGGCCGCGCCATGGCCTGGTGTGGGCCCTTGGTCCACCTCCTGACGCCGCCCTTCCACCTATATATTCCCCTCGATGGGAAAACCTAAAAGCCCCAATCAATTTTCCACGAAACATACTGCAAGCCACCGCCGTCATTGGTGCGAGATCGGGAGGGTCCAAAAGCTCTTCCTGGCACCTTTCTGGAGAGGGGAATCACCACCGGAGGACTTCTTCATCACCATGCCTGCCTCCGGAGTGATGTGTGAGTAGTCTACCTTGGACTAAG
Source organism: Dactylis glomerata (assembly GCA_007115705.1). Lineage (NCBI taxonomy): Eukaryota > Viridiplantae > Streptophyta > Magnoliopsida > Poales > Poaceae > Dactylis > Dactylis glomerata. Next base: position 3,801,795 of record QXEO01001034.1, read on the forward strand.
GGTCCATAGCAGTAGCTAGATGGTTGTCATCTCCTCCATGTGCTTCATGTTTAGATCTTGTGAGCTGCCTATCATGATCAAGATCATCGTTGTGTAATTCTACATGTTGTGTTTGTTGGGATCTGATGAATATTGGTACTTTGTCAAGTTGATCTATTGATTTATCATCTTTATGTTATCTTGTTTATGATCTTGCTTTCTCTCCGTTGCTAGTAGATATCATGGCCGAGTAGATGCTAGTGACTCCAAGAGGGAGTATTTATGCTTGATAGTGGGTTCATGCCTCTAGTAACTTGGGGGAGTGACAGAAACCTCTAAAGTTGTAGATGTGCTGTTCCTACTAGGAAGAAAACAACAATCTTGTGTTCAAGGACATTTGTATTGTTTACATTACACACTTTGCTTAAGGCGATAATCTGTTGCTTGCAACTTAATACCCAATGGTTGCTCAGACGACATCCGGAGGGTGGATTATTAGTCATAGATGCAGTTGGATTACGGTCTATGTATTATGTTGTAATTCCCAAGTGAATCTGATAGTGATCCTCATGACATTTGTACGCTTGCTTTATTCTATCAATTGCCCAACTGTAATTTGTTTACCCAACATGTTATTTATCTTATGGAGAGACACCACTAGTGAACTATGGACCCCGATCCATTCTTTTACATTGTTATTACCGTTTACCATTTACTTGTTTTATTTACATTCTTGCAAACTACTATCTTTTACCACTCGATACGCTTAATCCTTTGTATACAGCAAACCGGTGAGATTGACAACCTCACTGCAAGTTGGGACAAAGTACTTGGTTGTGTTGTGTGCAGGTTCCACGTTGCTGCTAATGCAAAGCTACGCCCTGGACGAGGCACCATATACAAATTGTCCGGAGCTGTCGCGAAGCTAGCGAGCATCAAGCTTCGGAAGTTTGGTTATTTCTCCTACTGGTTTGATAAACCTTGGTTTCATACTGAGGGAAGACTTGCTACTGTGCTCATCACACCTTCTCTTGGGGTTTCCAACTGGGCGGTCATCTACAAAACTCCTACATAAACACCACACCACCAACAAGTTTTCTAGCGCCATTGTCGGGGAGAAAGAGGATTTCTGCAAGGGGAGTCTCTCGCTTCCAATCTTTTACTTTGTTATTGTTTTGCTTTATTTTATTTTTGCTTTCATCTTTTTCTCAAAAATACAAAGAAATAGTTCCTTTGATAGCTTGCATTCTGTTACTTTTACTTTTAGTTTATTATGTTGTTCCGTAAGTATGCTTTGGAGGACCTTACAATAGGTAGTGGTTCTATAATTGGGAAAGGTAACATCGAGGAGTTCTTTAATCATGTTACTATGCATAAAGATGTTGAGGATAGATCTTTAGCCGAGCTTGCTCCTAGTTATGAAGTTGCTACTGCTTATTTAGTTCACATGCTGGAGGCTAGGTTTGTTAACCTTAATCCTTTTATGCAACAAATATTTCTTAAGCTTCATGATATAGAAGACTCTGAAAAGAAAGACTTTATTTTGGAGACTGATGGCGCGGTGATGATGGTGCCAGAAAACTTGTTGGCGTGTAGTTGATGAAGTAAATGACCGGCCAGTTGGAAACCCCAAGAGAAGGTTTGATGAATATAGCAGCAAGTTTTCCCTCAGTTATGAAACCAAGGTTATCAATCCAGTAGGAAAAAGCCAAACGACTGAAGGTGATGCCCACTAGCTGCGTGACACTCTAACAAGGGCGCTGTTAACGATTTCTTGTTAGCACGTCTTCAACCAGTAGCAACGTGGAACCTGCATACAACACAACCAAATACTTTGTTCCCAACTTACGATGAGGTTGTCAATCTCACCAGTTTGCTTGAAACAAAGGAATGAGCGTATCGAGTGGAAAGCAATAGTAACATGCGAGTAAAGTAAAAAGGTGATAGCAATATAATGGAAATAGGACCGGGGTCCACAGTTCACTAGTGGTGTCTCTCCATAAGATAAAATAACACATGCTGGGTAAACAAATTACAGTTGGGCAATTGATAGAATAAAGACAATGTGCATATGTTGAGAGGATCACTATGAGATTTACTCTGGGCATTACAAGATACATAGACCGTCATCCAACTGCATCTATGACTAATAATCCACTTGTGGCGAATCACTCTGAGAACTCCACAAGTATTAAGTTGCAAACAACAAATAACTGCATTAAGCAAAGTGTGAAATGTAAACAAAGCATATTCCCTTGAGCATATGAATGTTGTTTTCTCCCTAATGGCAACATCACATCTACAACCTTAGAGGTTTCTGTCACTCCCCCAGATTAAATAGAGGCATGAACCCACTATCGAGCATAAATACCCCCTCTTGGAGCCACTAGCAACTACTCGGCCAAGATAGCTACTAACAACGGAGAGCATGCAAGATCATAAACAACATAGAGATAACATAAGATAATATTCAGCACATCAACTCAATCATAACACCAATATTCATCGGATCCCAACAAACACAACATGTAGAATTACATAAAGGTAGTCTCGGTCATGTAAAGTAGCTCACGAGATCTAAACATGAAGCACATGGTGGAGAAGACAACCATCTAGCTACTGCTATGGACCCATAGTCCAAGGTAGACTACTCACTCATCGCGCCAGAGGCAAGCATGGCGATGAAGAAGACCTCCGGTGGCGATTCCCCTCTCCGACAGGGTGCCGGGAAGAGCTTCTGGACCCTCCCGATCTCGGGTCGATGGCGGCGGCGGATCGCGATGTATTCTAGAAAAGTAATCGGGTATTTAGGTTTTTCTCGTCGAGGGGTCTTTATAGGCGAAGGGGCGGCGTTAGAAGTGGACCAGGGGGCCCACACCACAGGCCGGCGCGGGCCAGGGGCCACGCCCCCTGGTGGTGTGGCTGCCCTGTGGCTCCTTTCCGTCTCCTCTTCGGTTCTCTGGAAGCTTCGGTAAATATCTGGACGTCTGGCTTTTGTTTCGTCCAATTCCGAGAATATTTCCTGTGTAACTTTTCTGAAACACAAAACAGCAGAAAATAGGGAACTGGCACTGTGACATCTCGTTAATAGGTTAGTTCCGTAAAATGCATAAAAATGCCACGAAGTGTAACAAAACACTAAGCAAATGGTGTAAAAACAAGCATGGAGCATCAAAAATTATAGATACGTTAGAGTCGTATCAGTATCCCCAAGCTTAACTCCTGCTCGTCCTCGAGTAGGTAAGTGATAACAAAAGAAATAATTTTTGAGGTGACATGCACCTACACAATCTTGATCATATATGTAAGCGTTGTGCGCTAGGATCAAAAGAACTTAAAACATGGGCATGAAAGACATAATCTTGATAGAAGCAACTTAGCAACCATGTTATAACATGAAAAAGAACACAAATGAAAGATCATGAAAATGAAACAATGGAAGTCAAACGTGTGTTCAAATCAAATGGAAAAACATACAAATGGTTTTCAGCTTGTCCTTCATGAGAGAGCAAAACATAAATGCATAGGACACCTTCAAGTTTAAGAGGGCGACTAGATACAAATAATTTGAGAACAAGTGAAACCAACAATATGAATCAATCAATGAAAACTTTGGGACAATGCACATTATACTCAGAATGACAACTATGCTCTCTTAGACGGTGCATAAAGGTAGAAGGTGGAGACTCAAAATGAAAGTAAAATAAAGGCCCTTCGCAGAGGGAAGCAGTGATTAAACATGTGCTAGAGCTTTTCATTTGTAAAACAGATATAAAACTTGGGTTTTGAGAGGTGGTTGCTTTTGTCAACGACTGGCAATGGGGACTTACTATCTTCCATAATAAACAAGTGGAAGCGGTTCCGAGTTCTTTGAAAATTTGGCACATTGGTGCTCTTTTATAAAGCTTTGGCACTCCTCCCCACCTTTTTTCCTTTCTCAAACCATGGCTAACCGATTCCATCGGGTGCCCACCAACATTCACATACCATGGAGGAGTGCTTTTTTTTCTTTTTTAGAATTAGATTGCAATGGTCTGACCAGCTCTCATGCAAAATTAATGACGAGCAGATGAAGCTGCCTAGTCGAGGGTACTTAATTTAATATGGAAGATAGCAATTCCGACCACTACATCCCCATGAGCTAAAAACAGTGGCACAAAACGAGAAGTAGTTGAAAGTTTTGAAAGGTAGCACATGAAAATTTACTTGGAATGGCTTACAAATACCATGCATAGGAATTTATAGTGGACACAATGGCAAACTTGGTTTTTAGGAGTTGGATGCACGAGTAGAGCTCATACTCAGTACAAAATGAGGGCTAGCAAAAGACTAGGAGCGACGAACTAAGAGAGCAATAACAGCCATAATCATGCATAGCGACAAAGCGACATTAAAAGAAGCATAAGATGGCATCAAAAGTCAAAAACTAAATGATCATAGAGGCAATGGCGACTTTATATGAGTCTAACATGTGTGAGCATGCGCCAAGTCAACCCAAATAAATCATCAAAGGAGAAAACCAAAATAATGCTTCCAAATAATTAAAACAACGCATGATTTTTTCAAAGGCTCATTAAGCAATCTCAGTCATTTGAGACAAGTCATGCTACAGGAAAACCACTAAGCATGCTATCAAAAATACATCAAGCACGACATGCAAAAGCCTAGGCCGCAGTCTACTGAAGCTCCTTTTTGTACCATTTTTTTGCATAAAGCTTTTTCTCTTTTCCAACACCATTCGAACCCTTTTTTGAAACAACTCTTTTGATGAAAACCAACATGGACCAGAGGTCAAAACACACCCTGATGAAAAGATATATCAAGATATGAACACAAATCAAGGCGAAAAACGAAAGCTAAACGCAGTTCTAGAAAAAGAGAACACTCGTTGAAACGATAAGAGTGAAAAAACGGAGTGTTCTTGGCAAATGAAAAGCAAGGCAACTTCTCCAAAAGAAATTTGTTGGGGTCCAACCATTTATTGCAGCAAATAAAACTAAACAAAACTGAAAACTAAAAACAACTGACGCTCCAAGAAAAATGCATAATGCATGAAGCAATAAAAATATAGTGTGTTTGTCGGTGTTCTGGATACCGGGGTATCCCGGTCCACCTGCTCCTGGGCCACGTCATCGGCCCATCTTCAGCCCAGGGAAGAATCAATGACCCAAGCTACGGAGAAGACCCTCACGAGGAGGCGCCTCGTGAGGAGAACGACGATGGAAAACGCTAAGGACCAGAAGACCTCCTCACGAGCCCCCGCTGGTGAGGAGAGAGACCAAGTCCGCGCCAGCTCAGCACGTTGGCGTGGGGAGCAAGAAGACAAAGGACAGAAGACCGCGTACCGCCCACGCTACCCCCGACAGGGAGGAGACCAACTTTCGATGTGCCTGCCCAAAGCGGTACAGTGGTTGTTGGCCACCCCCCTAAAAATAGCGTGGACGGTGCAGGGCGCCAGAGGAAGACGTCAGCTTCCTCCACCCACTCCTGTGGACCGGCGCCACTACCCTACGAAGACCATGTCTACAGAAGAGTGTAGTCTACAGCTGTCCACCCTCATTGGCCGTGTGTGTGGCAACCCCTTCCCCAAGAAGATAAGGGGAAGGAGGACCTTGGCGCTATAAAAGGAGGGGAGGCCACCCCTTAGACGGGATCTGATCTTCTCCAAGTTTTCTAGCTGGGCACGCAGGTTCTTCAACCTCTGGCCAGCTAGAACTCTGTAACCAAGACCTTGTACTCCTCGCGAGGTGTCGCGTGGCAATACAAGAAGGCAAGAAGTAGGGGTTTTACCTCACCACGAGGGCCCTGAACCTGGGTAAAGCTCGGCGTCTCTCTCTGCAGTGCGTAGTGCGTTCGACAGCTCGAGACTTCCGTCACCGTGCTTCGTTGCAATCCTAGATCTCACACGTTCAGCCCCCTGCGTTCGAATCTTTGGGTCCGTCGCGTGGTACCCCGTGTTCTTGCAACACGAAATCCATCGACATTTGGCGCGCCAGGTAGGGGGCTGTGGTGTGTATTCTCCTAGATCTGCTTCGACATGGCCGACGCCAACGCAAGGCTCGAGCGTCTTCGCCGTCGCAACGCTGCTCGGGGGCAAACCGAGCCCATCTTCCGTCGTCGTGAAGCTTCGGCCGAGGAGGAAGAGGAGGAAGATCTGGAGTCCTCCTACCTCCCGTCCGGGCGTACAGAGCCTTCGCTCTCCTTCACCGCCACCGCCACTTCTCGCGCTCGTTCTGGGAGTTAGCTGTCTCCTGCGCAGGCTCTTGCCATGGCGCAGGAGCTGCTGCGCTATCAACCCACCGATGACGGGCGTGAGGGGTGGCGTGCTCAAATCGCCGAGCTCGTCGCCATCGCCAACGAAGACCCGACCCAGGGAGGAGCCCAGGGCGCGGGAGACCCAGATCCGGCGGCGGGGCGTCGCGCCCTGGGCGCCGGAGATGGGAAGGCCAAGAGGGTGGTTTCCCGCGCCGCATCTTCGCCGCGCGGGGAGCCCAGCTGCCAAATCGTCCAACGCGCTCCGGAAGACGCACGCGTCTCCCTCGAGCGCCGCCGCGAAAATCATGACCGCGCCATCGACGACATCGGCGAAGCTGGCAAGAACGTCAGGTGTCGTCGTGGTGAAACAACATATGCCATGGGATGGCTTAAATGGGGGCCGAACTAGACGCTGGAGGATTCGGGAGAGGGGAACGAGCTAAAAAGCACGACAGAAAGGAACACTGATCTACCCAGGTTCGGGGCTCTCGTAAGGAGATAATACCCCTACTCCTGCTCTACTGGTTATATATTTGGATCGATGGAGTATACAACAATGGTGCTTCCAAGCTCTCAGCTAGAGGAGGAAGATGAACTGCTAAGTGTAGGAACACTGAGTGACCAACCCTTTACTAGGGCTCCCTGTGCCACCTTATATAGTGATGGCCAGGGTTACAACGGTCATAAGAGACCAGAAGACACCAACTACACTCCAAATAGGACTTGCTGACGAAGGTAGAGACCCTTGACTTTCTCCCTGATTGCTCTCGATGGGACTCCACATCACTGTACCTTGTACCTCTTGAACTGTGACCTTACCTCTGTGAGGTAAGGGCTGTACTGGTGCACAGAGTGGGTAGGTAGACCACCACTATGCACCCAGTCACCATGATCTCTCTCCATACTTGGCAGAACCTCTCCTTGATTGTAGGGATTGGACACCTTAGCTGACTTATGTATCCCGGATATGACCGTTGACCATATCCTGGACCTATATGCCGGACCATCGACCTATGAAGGTCGGGTAATACGGCTACCCTGCTCCTGCACGATATGACATATAAGTCAGGCCGGCATATCTATGTATATGCCGGCACTCCTCAATAAGTATACCGGTTATACCGGTATATCCGGACACCAGTCGGGATACACAAATATGCCGGCATGGCCGATGCTCTTATATTCCGGCCAGGCCCTTCCTTGGTAATCCGGCATAAAGTCAACCATAGTCCTTGTATCTTTCTAGTCTCTTGACCCTACCGGGGGTCATCCCCCCGACACTAGTCCCCGAAGCTGCCGAGGTTCCCCAGTCATAACTGTGGAGCCTTGACAGGTTCAACATAACATCCTTTCGTTATACCCCGGCTTTCCATTTTATCCCGACGATCAGATTATATGCCGGGATATCCTTGCATATACCGGCCATTGTTCCTTCTCTAAAAGTTAATCCGGCCGGCCCTGAGGGTATTCCGGACGGAACTTATTCTCCGGGCAGCCGAGCCGGCATATAGATGAGACTTCCTCGAGAAGCCACGCCTGACAGTTTGCATCGAAACTCGGAACCGCCCTGCCATCACGAACGGTCACACACGATGTGACGGTTCACAGTGCATTTACTCCCTGCCATCATTACCCAGTGGCACGGTTACAGGAACCGCCGCCCCACTCCGTTCCGCCACGTGGCGACTTACCGCAGAAACGGTCGGGGTAGTGGAGCACTACCATCCCCACGACTCTTACCTGGTAGGCATATAAATAGGGCAGCGGGGGTAAACTTATCCTTTTTACCCCACACCATCGTCTCCCTCCCCTGTCCCTCTGCCTCCTGCGCTTCACCGCCGGACCGAAGAACAGAGGACCAGCATCGCCACCGCCGTCGATCTGCTCCACGCCGACGCCGACGCTCGACGACGCCCGACATCTCTGTCGACGACGCCGCCGCTGCCGCCTCTTTCCTCCATGACATTGCTGGAAGATTGGACCTTCTTCTGCACGCTCGCTGCCGTTGTTCCCCCGCCGTCGGCCAAGCTCCGGTGAGTTCCTCTTTCTCTGTTCTTCATCTTTTCTGCTTCTCTATAGCTTCGCATTGGTAACCACACTTGCATAGATCTGCTGCAGTTCCTCTGCTTGTTATCCCTTTGATTCGACTAGCATTGCTAGCAACGTTCCTTAGCAATTCGCAGGTGTTCTTCCTTAGAAGTTTTACCCTTGTTTGTCTCTGGTTTTAACTGCCTCGGTAGATCTTCTATTTCTGCTAACTTCTGGGATAGTGGTATACCGGAGAGACTAACCTCCCCCTTTTCTCTGGCCTTGATAGGATTAACATCACGGGACTCCGGCTCTCACGCCTTGTTCCGGCCATCCAGATGGCTTCCTCAAGCATGACGGGTACCTCGGCCTCAGAGGAAGATAACTCGGCCCGGGTCCAAGGACGCTCCGGCTGGGAGGGGTCGGAGGTTACCCCGGCCGACATATCCTGGGTCACCTCCACCAGGAGAGTGCCGGAGGGTGTTGCATGCCGGCTACCTGTGGGAGAGACTGCGCCGGCACCTGAACCCGGCGAACGAGTCGACTTCATTGCCCACTTCGAGCGGGGTTTCGGCCTGCCAGCGTCGGACTTCTTCCGGGACGTCCTCGACACCTACGACCTGCAGCCTCACCATATCCCGGCGAACGCGGTGATGATCCTCTCCGCCTTTGCCGCATTCTGCGAAGGCTTCGCCGGCATAGAGCCCTTCTCCCAAGCCTGGGCGAAGTACTTTCAACTACGGAAGCAAGTCGTCCAAGAGCCGCCCCGGAGCAAGGATGACCCGCCGGAGACGGCCCAGGAGAAGAAGGACCGCCCCATGACCCTTTGTGGCGCGGCCACCATCATGTCCCGGAAGGGCTCGGACTTCCCCAAGGTGGAACTCCTCGAGTCTTGCAAGAAGTGGCAGAAAAGCGTCTTCTACGTCAAGAACACCACCGACGTGGATCTGCTCAACCTGCCGCCATTTGTGGACGAGCCACCCTTGGCTATGAAGAATTGGACCTACAATACGAAGAACTCGGTGATGCCAGTGAATGCCCTCCACCGGGTTAAGGGCGAGCTCCGGGATGCCGGCCTTACCCCTCAAGATTTAGTGGCATGCTTTATCAGCCGGCGCGTCTCTCCTCTGCAGCGCCGGTCACACAAAATCTGCCAGATGAGCGGGCCCATGGACCCCACCCGGCATTCTACACATGAGCTGACCCCGGCCGACATTCTGCGGCGGATCAATGACGTCTGCAAGTCCTCTCAGGCCACCTTTGCCTGGGGACTTGAACCATACAGCCGGGACCGGCCCGCCCCAACGGTAAATACTCTGGCTGATACATACTCTCTTGTCCGGCATATAGATACTTATCATGCATGACCCGAGATTTGTTATTTGCCGACATACTTATAATGCTTGATCCGACATATTTCTTGCACCGGCATACTTCTTGCTTCTGACCCATTTACGCATTATGCAGCAGTTCAGCTTCCAGAGTATGGAGAACTCCCGGATCAAGATCGCGGCAGACCGCACTGCTGCGGATGTTGAAGATCCGGATCACTGGGACAAGCTACCCCGGAGCACCCGTGCTGCAGCTGCCATGGGTAAGGGCTCTTCATCCCGGCATTTCACTCAAGACTGGAGTGACGACGATTCCGATGAAGACTGCCGGATGTTTATCTGCCCGACACCTCTTGCTTATGCTTTTCCAGAAACACCTGTTGCTTACGCCTTTCCAATGCCGTCCTCAGCTATCCCGGACGACATGGTTGTCGACGCCGCCCCTCTGAACCAGGGACCTCCTTCCACCGGCGGGCGTGCCGGCCGGAAGCGAGGCGTGAAGCCCCAGCCCGACACACCTCAGCAACACAAAAGGCAGAAGGTTGGCGTGCCTATTCCGAAGAAACAGAGGCCTGTTGCCTCGGGGTAAGTTTCTTTTCTTTGCATTGTTCTCCGGCATACTTTCTTCTTTGATTACTAACTTGGTGCTTTTCTCTCATTCAGGGCTCCTCTTGCGCCGGAACAAGCTTCTGGCTCGAGTGGCGGCCCGAAGGTTACTATGCCGGCGGAAACTGCCACCTCCGACATACCATCTGCAAGTCAAACGACCTCCCCGGCGCCGGCATATTCGCCTGCGCCCGATAGACCTACCTCCCCGGCGAAGGACGATCCTCCGCCGGAGCAAGACAACTCTGCCCCCGACGTCCACATGGACTCGGGGGCTCAACAGGAACCTCCAGCTTCTGATGTCCATATGGACACAGGAGCCCAACAAGATGCCCCAGACTCCGGCGTGCCCATCAGCGGCGCCGGGACTACTGAGGATGCCGGCGCAAGCAACAGGAGCGCCGGCACAGATATCAAAGGAAAAGGCCCTGCAGTGCCGGAAGTCCGGACTACTCCGGAACCTGCCTCTGCTGGCCAAGCTGCACCGGCCGCGCCGGAACAACCCGCACCCAAGACTCCCTCTGCTGAGAAGAATCCAGCACCAGCCAAGACCGCTGCCTCGGCCAAGACCTCCATCCCGGACAAGACCTCTGCCCCGGTCAAGTCTGGCACTCTCAAGATCCAGCCGACCAAGTCCGGCACACCATCCGCCGCCACTGCTCCCTCTAAAGCGGCGTCCCGGCCCAGCTCTGCCCTGGCCCTGCATCTTGGCAGGGCAGCAACCCCGCCTGGCTACCGGCCCAGCTTCTTCGACACGCCAGAACTCGAGGGCCGCGTCTCCCTGGTGACGAAAAGTGACCAGAACCTTGGGTCTCTTAAGGAGCGCTGCATCAAGTGGAATGACGCCGACAGCATGGACACTGTAGACTCCAGGAGCAAGAAGTTGGGCGAAGCCTCGGCCACTGGCAATCCATCTGACATCCTCGCCGCGAAGCCCATTCCTATCGCCTGCGAGCTCCTCAGCCTCCAGCAAAGACTTCACCTCCTAGCCGATGCCACCAACGTAAGTCTTTTCCACATATATCCCCAGTCCCCGAAAATGTCGGCTGTCCGGGATACGGACATCCGGGATTTTCCAATACTCTGTTAGTTAGCTGTTCTCAAAATATCTGCCGACATATGAGCTCGATCCGAGCTTCAAATCCTAGTCACCGAGAACCGGGATAGGTGCGCAGCACCTGTGCCAGGTCTTCAAAAAAATAAAATCTGATGTAACTTTCAAATCCTTCTGACCGACATATAAGCTCGATCTGAGCTTCAAATCCTAGTCACCGAGAGCCGGGATAGGTGCGCAGCACCTGTGCCGGGTCTTCAAAAGAATGATCTCTTGATAGAATCTTCAATTTAACTGATATGCTAAGTTTCTCTCCTGACATTTCAAATCCCAACACTTTTGCAGCGCATGAACAACACACGGGCCGACATGTATCATGACTTGGTATGCGAGCATCGGAAGTTATCCGACGAGCATAGCAAGCTTCGGCTGGAGCTGTCCAAGAAAGGTAATCTTCGCCGACATACCGCTATATGCCGGATATCTTTCCTCTTTTTACTTTGCAATACTATTCTTGCCGACACATAACCTTGTGCCGACATTCTTCAGCTGGCACTGAAGAACAAGTCGCCGAGCTTCTTAAGAGGGTGAAAGAGCTTACAGGTATGCCGAATCCTGCTAATCTTTAACTAAACATTTTGTACTTCAAATCCTTTATCTCTTGTCACTGTTTTCTATCTTCACATTATTTTGACTTCAAATCTTTTCAGATGATAAAGCTACACTGGAGGCACGCCACCAGGACTGTATGCCCTCAGTGGATGTGGCCCAGCAACTGGACGACCGGGATGCCGCTCACAAGGTCGAGATAGAGCAGTTGAAGGGCCGGATTGCCGAGCTTCTGGAGGAGAAGGAGCAGAGGGAGGGCCAACTCAAAAAAGCCCAGGAGCTGCTTGTCACCTCTGAGACTGATGCCTCCAACGCCCATGCCGAATTATCTAGCTTGAAGGAGGAGGCAACGAAATGGGAAGTTACAGTTGCCCAGCTCAATGCCGACCTTGCCAGTAAGCTTCAAATCCTTTTTTCCTTATCCTGCCCGACATATCCTCCTTTCCGGCATAACCTTTGCCGACATATTTTCCTTTTGCTAACATTATTTTGATTTCTCAGACATGTTTCCCGCTGCCGTCGAAGACGTTGAGAGGGCTCTGCAGTTGGATCGAGAAAACCGGGGCGTTCCGGTTGACTCGGCCAATTGGGACATGTCGGAGCAATTGTTGGCGCTTCAATCCCGGAAGAACGCCATGACCCTTTACACTGAAGAACTTTTTCTTGGCGCCCAGGAGGCATATTCTGCCCTCTGGCCGGGGCAAAGGACCCCCACTGACCCCGTCGACCTCGGCAATGATCTGCAGCTCGCCAAGGTTTGCCTCTGGGAATGGCGGGATTCCGGCGCCCGGGTGGGAGCTGATGAAGCTCTCACCTACTTCCTCTCTTGGTATGAAAAAGCTGATCTGGAGACTTTGCGCACTGTGCGCGAAGGATCTATCTGGACCACGGATCCGGAACACATCCGGCGTCGGCGGGAACTGGCCCACAGTTATGTGGACTATGCCGACACCGATGCTTTTGTCCGGGACATCCGCGAGCCGGAGAAGACAGCAGACGATGCCAAGGATGATGCTGATGCTGAGGGTTCCGATTCCAGCCAAGACGAAGAGGAAGCTGAAGAGGCCGGCACTGATGCTCCGGAACAGGCATCTGTCCCAGGCGGAGGTGATGGCTCCATTCCATCTGCTGGGTCCGGCACTCCTGAAGCCGACATTTCCACTGCTACAGCTCCACCAGCCGGCGGCTCTGCTTCTGCCCCTGCTTCTTAACTTTGCCGTACCAAAAACTTTAAGGTTTATCAGATCCCTGGTATGCCGGGTGCAGATGTAATATATACTCTATTTCCCTTAAGTTTGCTAGCTGAACAAGTTTTAACTTGGCTTGCTTGTTTATGAATGCCGGATCATCTTTTGGCTAAGTCACCGAGTTTGTTTTCCTGTTTCCTCAACTTCACAACCTTGGCTACTTGTCTACCTTTTTTGGCTTTCGACATATGAGTCTCAAGGTTGCTTCATTAAACATACAGTACTTCAACTTTGAAACTTAGACTTCAAATCATCCGACATTTCAAGTTTTTACACTTAGCAATAACATAAATGTCGGTTTGCTTGCTCTATATTTCCTTAGCCATTTTCCATGTGTAGACAATCTCTGGCATCTACTCTTGCTAGCCATGAAGCCGGGTTTCGGACAGCAGCTGAGTCGAAGAGCGGCCTTTGGTGCCGACACATTACTAGGCCGACATAGGAAATATTCAAATCAAACCAGCCGGCATACTAACAAGAACTGAAAACAAACAGCGATATATCTCGGAGACAGTACCCGATCTCTTCGGGATGCTGACATTTCATTTATTAGCCTTATACCGGCCTAAAGTGCCGGCACATAAAGTAAATATGGAAATACATACATTGTGCTTCTCAGGAGTAAAAGGGGTAGAGTAGGGCTATGTTCCATGGTCTCTTGGTTTCTTCTCCCGACCTGTCCGCCTTGTCCTTCTTGGGGGCCTGCGCATCTATAAGATAATAGGCATCATTGTGCAGAGCTCTGCTCACAATGAATGGCCCCTCCCATGGAGGAGTTAACTTATGCCGGCCCTCTGTGCCTTGCCTTAGCCGGAGTACTAGATCTCCCTCTTGGAATCTCCTTGGATTTACCTTCTACGCATGATAGCGTCTGAGGTTCTGCTGATATACTGCTGTTCTTGACAGTGTTATTTCTCTTGCTTCTTCCAGCAGATCAACATCATTTTCCCTAGCTTCTTTAGCCTCTTCCTCAGTATATAGCACCACTCTTGGTGCATCATGTATCACATCTGTAGGGAGCACAGCTTCTGCTCCATACACAAGAAAAAAGGGTGTATAGCCTGTTGACCTATTCGGAGTTGTCCTTAAACTCCAAAGCACAGCTGGCAACTCATCTAGCCAACATCCCGGAGTTTTTTCCAGTGGCTCTATCAGCCGGGGTTTTATGCCGGATAACACTAGTCCATTTGACCTTTCTACTTGGCCATTGGTACAAGGGTGAGCGACCGACGCGATGTCCAGCCGGATTCCCACTTCCTCACAAAATCTGGCAAATGGCCCTTGGGCAAAGTTCGACCCATTGTCAGTGATGATGCCATGGGGAACACCATATCTCAAGATTATATCTTTTAGGAATTTCACTGTTGTGTGTCCATCACACTTGCTTATGGGCTTTACTGCAATCCACTTGGTGAACTTGTCCACCATGACCAAGATATGGGTCATCTTTCCTCTGGCCGGCTTAAAAGCCCCGACCATATCTAGGCCCCAAACAGCAAAGGGCCAGGTTATCGGGATAGTCTTCAAGGCAGATGCCGGCTGATGAATCTGATGGGCATATCTTTGACACCCATTGCATTTCCGGACCAAATCTTCTGCTTCTTGCAGTGCCGTTGGCCAGTAGAAGCCATGCCGGAATACCTTTGCCACCAATGCTCTGGATGAAGCGTGGTGACCACACTCCCCCTGATGAATTTCCCGGAGCATCTCCAAACCTTCAGCAGATTCAACGCATCTCTGTAATACTCTGGTGGTACTTCTCTTGTATATTTCTTTGTTGACGATGGTATATCCTTTGGATCTCCTTATAACCCGGCGGGCCTCATTTTCATCCGCCGGCACTTGGCCATTCACCAGGAAATCCATGATTGGACGTGCCCATGAGGGCACTTCCCTGATAGTGAATACTGCCTGATCTATCTCCATCATTTCGGCCGACACATAATCGATCTCCATGGGCCGCAAAGTCCCCGGGACTGAGGGATCAGTCCCCGGGTATGCCGGAGCAGTCCCCAGGTATACCGGCACAACCTCTTGGTACATTTTACCCTTGCCCCTATTTCTGCTTCGGAATACTGCACTCACTGCATATGTCGGCCCAGTCCCCGGGACTGAGAAAACAGTCCCCGGGTTGTCCGATCTAGCTCCGGCATCTATCTCCATTGGAACTGCATCCTCCGGACTCGGCGGGACATAAATGGAAGATGACTCCGGCGAGGGCTTGATTGACGGCTTCCTCAGATGCTCCAATGAAATGCCGGGCGGGATTGAATCTCTGGAAGATCCCAGCTTGGATAATGCATCAGCTGCGTCGTTCTGAGCCCGGAGAACATGCCGGAACTCACAACCTTCGAAGTAACCGCTCAACTGCTGCACCAGGAAATGGTAGGATCCCATGTTTGCATCATGCGCATCCCATATGCCGGAACATTGCTGAATCACTAAGTCAGAATCACCGAAACACATAATCCGGTGAATTCCTATGTCCTTAGACACCTTCAGTCCATGCACAGGTGCCTCATATTCCGCCACATTATTTGATGCTGCAAAATGAATCTGCGGAACATATCTCAATTGGTCATTCTTGGGTGAACTGAGAACTATGCCGGCACCCAGACCATGTATTGTCTTGGAACCGTCGAAATGCATCCTCCAATAGTTCGTATCCGGCAGTGGTGGCTCATATTGTATCTCTGCCCAGTCAATAAAGAAATCAGCCAACACCTGGGACTTGATTGTATCTCTCTTGTCATATTGAGGAGTATATGGCGACAACTCTATTGCCCACTTGGCTATTCTGCCACTGGCATCTTTGTTGCCTATGATCTCCGAGATAGGGGCCTCGGCCACTACCCGGATTGGATGCTCTTGGAAGTAATGCTTGAGCTTCTTGGCCGCCATATAGACACCATAAGTCATCTTCTGATAGTGTGGGTAGTTTTGCTTTGAGGTGGAGAGGACTTCACTCAGATAATATACCGGCCGCTGCATAGTTTTGCCTCCTTCCTCTCGCTCTACTACCACCACAGCACTGACGACCCTATTGGTTGCCGCTATATAGAGCAACATCGGCTCCCGGGGCATCGGAGACGCCAATACCGGCGCTGTTGACAACATCTGTTTCAGCTCTTTGAAAGCTGCGTCTGCTTGCATTGTCCAGACAAATGTGTCGGACTTCTTCATCAACTGATATAACGGCAAAGCTTTCTCTCCCAGCCGGCTTATGAAACGGCTCAGGGATGCGAGGCATCCAGTGAATTTCTGTACTTCCCTCAAATCTGTCGGCGGCTTCATTCTTTCTATGGCACGAATCTTGCCGGGATTCACCTCAATACCCCGGCTGGAAACTAGGAAACCGAGCAACTTGCCCGCCGGCACACCGAAGGTACACTTAGCCGGATTCAACTTCATCCGGAATCTCCTCAGGTTTCCAAAGGTTTCCTGGAGATCATCTATGAGAGTCTTGCTCTCCTTGGTCTTTATGACGATATCGTCGACATATACCTGCACATTTTTATCTATTTGATCGTGCAAACATTTTTGCATACACCTTTGGTAAGTTGCGCCGGCATTTCTTAAACCGAACGGCACAGTGAGATAGCAATAAGCCCCGTACGGGGTAATAAAGGATGTCTTTATTTGATCCGGCTCATACAAGGGGATCTGGTGGAAACCAGAATAGGCATCTACAAATGATAACAGTTCACATCCAGCTGTGGAATCAATCACTTGATCGATCCGAGGGAGCGGGAATGGATCTTTAGGGCATGCCTTGTTCAAGTTAGTGTAATCGACACACATCCGCCCTATTTTCACTATGGCGGGCTCATCCTTCTTCTTTTCCACCAAAACCGGATTAGACACCCAATCCGGATGAAGCACTTCTTTGATAAAGCCGGAGGCTAGGAGCCTAGCCACTTCGTCCCAAATGGCTTTCCTTCTATCACCTGCATTCCGCCGGAGCGGCTGCTTCACCGGCTTAGCATCTGGTCTCACATGCAATGCGTGCTCAGCCAGCTCCCTCGGCACACCTTGCAGGTCTGAAGTAGACCATGCAAAGATATCCCGATTCTCACGGAGGAAGCTGATGAGATCGCTTTCCTATTTGGGATCCAAACTTGCCCCGACGAGGGCATGGCGCTCCGGGAAAACTTCATCCAGAGGCACCTTTTTGACTTCCTTGCCCACTTGGAAAGAAGCACTGCCATCGGGATTTGCCATGCCCGGCATAGATTTGCTGGCCACGACCGTCTCAGCAATTTCCACTGCTCGCTTGAGCCTCTTCCTTTCCTCTGCAATGATCAGAGTCTCGGCCAGGTTAGACCCGGCTGTTGCACATGCCATCGAACGCTTGTAATCACCAATGATGGTGATCACTCCCTTGGGCCCCGGCATTTTCATCTTTAGGTACGCAACATGCGTAGAGGCCATGAACTTTGCCAGTGCCGGCCTACCCATCAAAGCATGGTAGGGGCTTTCCAGATCCACCACCTCAAACATGAGGTTCTCCACCCTGCAGTTATCCCGGTTGCCAAACATGACATCCATCCGGATCTTGCCCATCGGCGCACACGAAAGTCCAGGCACAATGCCGTGGAATGTAGTCTTGCTTGGCTCCAGCATATTCTCCTTGATTCCCAGCTTCTGCATCGTATCCCGATACATGATGTTGATGCTGCTTCCATTGTCAATGAGGACCTTGCTGAACCTCACGTTATTAGCCGGCCCGATGAATGTCGGATCCATCACCAGAGCATATCTGCCGGGGTTTGGCATGATCCTGGGATGATCTGCCCTGTCCCAGCCAATGGCCTGGTCAGACCAGTACATTAGCTTCGGAACTGCCGACATAACGGCATTCACCTCCAAACACCTCCGGTACAAGCTCTGCTTGTCTGTTCTTTCGGTCTCAAAGACCATGTAGCTCTGATCATGCTCCTTGTACTCATTTCGGCCCGCTGCTGGGCCTCCGGCATAGTACTCCGGATTATAGTTCCGATCTACTTGATTTACGTCGGCACTTCCGGGATTGCTCTGATTCCCGGGATTAACCGGCCTGGACGGGACTGCGACTGTATTGGCACCTGTCAACGGCGATGGAGCTGCCGGGACAAGTGGTCTAGCCGGTCCCCAGGGACCTGCACGACCTGCTAATATGTCGTCCAGCCATGAACAGTTTCTCGTCAAATGGTTTGCCGGCTTACCCGGCTGGAACGTGTGAAACACACAAGGCTTGTCCATGGCCAGACCCACCGTATACTTCGGCCATTGCTTCTTCTGGCCGGCACCGCCGCCGGCATTCTTGTTGATCCAGACATTCTTCTTCTGGAAGGGCTGCGCTTGCTGCTGTGGTTGTTGCTGCTGCTGCTGAGGCTGCCGATTGCCCTCATATCTCGGACGCTGGCTACTGCCGGCGCCCTCTTGCTCTTCCTCCACAGCTGCTACTTGTGCCGCTCCATACCGGTAATCCGGCCTTTCATTTCTTCTCTTGTTCCGGTTATCAGAGCGATAGTATTGCCCTGGTCTCCCGGCGCTGTTGGTGTTCCCCTGAGTCTGCCCCTGTCCTTGTGAATCAAGGGTGGGCTGCATGGGATCTCCCAGAGCATAACTATCGGCAATCTTGATTGTCTCGGCCAACGTGGCCGGCATTTCCCTCTGAAGCTTTTGCCACAACATGGTGCCATGCCGGCACCCATGAGCGAACCACATGATGGCCTGCTGCTCCACAACTCCTTCGCAGGAATTGCGCAATGTGCACCACCTGGTCAGGTAGTCATGGTCGGTCTCATTTACTCCTTGCCGGCAGTTGGCTAGCTGCTGCGGACGGTTAGGCCTCTTGTAAGTACTGGTGAAGTTTGACACAAACCGCTCCTCGAAATCAACCCAGCCGTTGATACTTCCGGCCGGCAGATTATTCAGCCATATCCTGGCTGGTCCTTCTAGCATTTGCGGTACATACCGTACCGCCCACCTCAGGTTTCCTCCGGCAATGTTCACTGCGGTGGAGTAATCCTCCAACCAATCTTCCGGCTTTGTACTGCCGTTGTATGTCCTCGCGCCACGCGCGAGCTGGAAGTAGTAAGGTACCGGCTCACCCATAATCCGGGGTCCAAAGCACATAGGACCCGGAGCTCCTTGCCTCTCCACCAACTCTGATTGGTGAATCCTGTCCAGCTTGAAGCGCGCATCACTTGCTGCCAAGGACCGAGGTCCTAGCCGGGACGCAATTGGGCCCGCGATCATCTTTTGCTACTGCTGCTCCGGCTGACACTACTCATTTAGCTGGCCTTGCTGATGCTGCTGGCCTTGCTGGTGCTGTTGTTGATATCCCGCCCTGGCAAGGGCGGAATTCCCATCATCTTCCCGATGTCTCGGCTGACCTGCTCCTTGCTGCTGTGCTGCACCCCCGGCATCTTGCGGCTGACGCCGAGCACCACTATTACTCCGGCCACCACCGGCCGACACTGCTCCTTGCCCGGCCAGCACATTTTGGCCTGCCTTCTTGCTGCCGACATACTTGTCAGCTTGGCCGGCACTCTTTTGCACTATTGCTTGCTTTCCGGCGATTGCCGGATCATACACCTGGATCTGCTTGTCCCGGCGGCCAGAGGTCACACTTCCAGCACGCCGGGCGCTTCGATGCGGGGACGAAGCTTCCCCCCCTTGACCTTGCGCCGGCACCTCCTACCGACGCAACGTACTGGGATGCCCCGGCACCTGGGTTTGCCTTCTTAAAGGCCTCCTCCTGCTTGGTAGCTTCAGACAAAAGATGGTTAAGCCGGGCTTGCTGCTCATGCAGTGCTTCGCGAGACAAATTAGATAAGTCCTTAGCTACCTCCGCTGCTGCTCTAAGGTTCTTCACTGGTGAGCTATAGACTACCTTAGGCACAGTGCTAGTTGCAGTATGACTCTTAGCTCTAGCATCTTTACCTAGCTCAGTGTTAAGATCTCTACCTCTAGTTGTAACCTCATCTATCCGGCTAGGCCGGGTTACCACAGGAGTAAAACCATGTGCTGCCTCATACTCACGGAGTTGCCGGTTAAACCGTTCGCGCTCCTGATGCATGCCCAGGGCCTCATCGATGAGGGCCTGGCGAGATCCCTCCAGGACCTCCCTTGTCTACTCCGGATCATCGCCGGATCGCACCGGCTCGAGAAGCCGGTCGATGATGGGAAGAAGTACCTGACCCTTTGCCGGCACAGCGGAAGTGCCGGCCAGGTTCTCGACACGCTCCAACGGAGGACGTGCCGACCTCTTAGCCTTCGGCGGCTCCGAGGGAGTATCCGCTGCTGCTGCTGCTTTGCCAGCACCATCTGCCGGCGGCACTAATGTGCCGGCCATCATTACCTCGGCCGACTCTACTGAGCGAGCGCTACGCCCAGCGTGAGCCAGCCGATGTGACGGAGGATCCGCCGCCACCAGTACCTCTTCACTACAAACTCTCTCAGTCCCCACGTACACCTCGTGGGAACCGAAAGACATGATCCGGCCATCCCTGGGGAACGGCCGGCCGCCGAGACATCCGGCGTTGTCACTGACGAAGCTGAGCGAGCCTAGCCTCTGGACGAGGCCAGAGACCACGCGCACTCCCGAAGCTGCTATCACAGACCCCGTCCGAATAAACACTCCGCCCAGCATATCGATCAGCCCCACGGTGGGCGCCAAATGTCATCGTGGTGAAACAACATATGCCATGGGATGGCTTAAATGGGGGCCGAACTAGACGCTGGAGGATTCGGGAGAGGGGAACGAGCTAAAAAGCACGACAGAAAGGAACACTGATCTACCCAGGTTCGGGGCTCTCGTAAGGAGATAATACCCCTACTCCTGCTCTACTGGTTATATATTTGGATCGATGGAGTATACAACAATGGTGCTTCCAAGCTCTCAGCTAGAGGAGGAAGATGAACTGCTAAGTGTAGGAACACTGAGTGACCAACCCTTTACTAGGGCTCCCTGTGCCACCTTATATAGTGATGGCCAGGGTTACAACGGTCATAAGAGACCAGAAGACACCAACTACACTCCAAATAGGACTTGCTGACGAAGGCAGAGACCCTTGACTTTCTCCCTGATTGCTCTCGATGGGACTCCACATCACTGTACCTTGTACCTCTTGAACTGTGACCTTACCTCTGTGAGGTAAGGGCTGTACTGGTGCACAGAGTGGGTAGGTAGACCACCACTGTGCACCCTGTCACCATGATCTCTCTCCATACTTGGCAGAACCTCTCCTTGATTGTAGGGATTGGACACCTTGGCTGACTTATGTATCCCGGATATGACCGTTGACCATATCCTGGACCTATATGCCGGACCATCGACCTATGAAGGTCGGGTAATCCGGCTACCCTGCTCCTGCACGATATGACATATAAGTTAGGCCGGCATATCTATGTATATGCCGGCACTCCTCAATAAGTATACCGGTTATACAAGTATATCCGGACACCAGCCGGGATACACAAATATGCCGGCATGGCCGATGCTCTTATATTCTGGCCAGGCCCTTCCTTGGTAATCCGGCATAAAGTCAACCATAGTCCTTGTATCTTTCTAGTCTCATGACCCTACCGGGGGTCATCCCCCCGACATCAGGACCCCCGGCGACCCTATCTACAACCCGGGTGTCTTGCTCTCACTCGCCAGCAACTCTACGTCGTCTGGCCTGACAAGTTCAAGCCGGACATCGGCGCGCGTTACGACGGGACCACCAACCCCGTCGAATTCCTCCAACTCTACGTTGTCGCCGTCTAGGCCGCGCGTGGGGATCAGCGTGCCATGGCAAATTGGTTCCCCATGGCCCTCAAGGACGCTCCGCGAACTTGGCTCATGAATCTTCCTCACGAATCCGTGACTTCATGGAAGGATTTATGCCGTCAGTTCGTTGCCAACTTCATGCCCACGTATGAGCGCCCCGCTACCAAGAACGATCTTAAGGCGGTGCATCAGTACAAGGGCGAGACGCTTCGTCAGTATATCCAGCGCTTCAGCCAGACGAGGAACAAGATCCCCAGGATCTCCAACGAGGAGGTCATCTCCGCATTCTCCACGGGCGTCTCCGGCATCAAGATGAGGGAGAAGCTGTCCGTGAATGATGAGTTGACTTCCGTCGTCAGGCTCTTCGAGATCGCCGACCGCTGCGCCAAGGCCGAGGAGGGGAGGCTCTTCGTGCATAACCTGCCGGAGGCGCCTCCCCCTAAGCCAAAGTCCAAGGACCCCAAGCGAAAGGAGGCTGCTGTCCTCGCGGCAGAGCCAGATCATAAGCAACGCCGCGGGGACCGCACCGAGCGCGACAAGGGACGACGTCGCCGCTACTGCGTTCTCCACAAGAAGGACACCCACAATACCGACGATTGTTGGTTTGTCCGGAAGTTTCATGAAGAAAATGGTGCCTCCAAGCGCCGCGGGGGTGGCCGCTGCTACGGCAAGAGTGGATCCCGGGGCGATCGTCGCGACGACAACCGTGAGGAAGGTCGCCGCCATGAGGGTCTGTCTCGAGCCGATCCCGAGCCGCTGCCGTTGCCCCCACCAGCAAACGATCGTCGGGAGGAGAACCAGGGGGGCTATCAAGAGCCGCGAGACTTCGCCGCTTGCCTCCTGGGTGGAGCTCAGGCTCCTTTGTCCAACCGACACTTCAAGCAGCTGTCGCGAGAGATCGCGGTGGCACAGCCCAACGTTGGCAACCGCCTAATGAAGTGGTCAACATGCAAGATCGGCTTCGACGAGGAGGATCATCCGGCCTCCACCAGGGGCGTGGGCACAATTCCTCTTTTGTGCACGCCAACCATCAACAACGTCGCCGTAAATCGCACTCTCATCGACGGAGGGGCGGGCCTCAACATCATCTCGGTCGAGATCTTCGAGAAGATGCAGGTGCCGTACCACCGGCTCATGCCAACCCGACCATTCTTCGGGGTAACCGAAGGTTCTACAACGCCAATTGGGCAGGTACGCCTGCCCGTTACCTTCGGCACCCGGGACAACTACAGGACCGAGAGCCTCGACTTCGACGTCGCCTACATCGCGCTGCCATACAACGCCATTCTTGGCTATCCAGCCCTGGCAAGGTTCATGGCAGCCACGCATCATGGCTTCAACGTTCTCAAGATCCCGGGCGCTAACGGCACGATCACCGTGCGCTGCAACGAGAAGGATGCTCTCCGGTCAGTGGAGCACGTCTACCGTGAGGCCGCCACCATGTTCCATGCCGACGAAGATCTGCTGGAACACTCCGGCGACCTCGCGAGGAAGAAGCAGCTCGTATCCCAAGAGCGGGCTGCTGCAAAGAAGGCCTCTCTTGAGCCCCACCTGCAGGGCTCAACAGGGAAGAAGTTCGCCGCCTCTGTGTCGCCTACTCCAAGCGAGGACCTGGTCCATCCGATGCTGGACATGAGCATTGGGGAAGCAGCGGTACCCTCAAGGAGGAGGCCCCAGTTCACCCAAGAGCGCTCTGCAACCAAGAAGGTCCCGCTTCGGGCTGGGGGCTACGAAAACTTCGTCACCACCGGGTAGGGCTTTCCCCCAAATAGGAAAGCGCGCTCGTCACCTTCCTGCGGGCAAACTCTGACATGTTCGCTTGGACTCCGTCAGATATGCCCGGCGTTCCCAGGGAGGTGATTGAGCACCACTTAGCCGTGTGCCCTCAGGCACACCCCGTGAAGCAGAAGACTAGGAAACAAGCGCAAGAGAAGCAGGACTTCATAGTTGAGGAGATAGAGAAGCTGAAGAAGGCCAAGCTGATACGCGAGGTAGCCCACCCCACCTGGATTGCAAATCCGGTGGTCGTCCCAAAGGCAAATGGCAGTGGGCGCCTCTGCGTGGACTTCACAAGTCTCAACAAGGCCTGCCCCAAGGATCCTTATCCACTCCCGAGGATAGATCAAATAGTCGACTCCACCGCCGGCTGTGACCTCCTTTGCTTCTTGGATGCTTTCTCCGGCTATCATCAGATCAAGATGGCAAAGGAGGACGAGGAGAAGACCGCCTTCATCACGCCTTGTGGTGTGTACTGCTACGTCTGCATGCCCTTCGGTCTAAAGAACGCAGGAGCCACCTTCCAAAGGCTCATGCGCAAGGCCTTGGGGGCTCAGATGGGAAGGAACGCGGAGGCCTACGTCGATGACATCGTCGTCAAGACTCGCGAGGGTAACACCTTCATCGAGGATCTGGAGGAAACATTCGTCAACCTGAGAAAGGTAAATATCAAGCTCAACCCCGCCAAGTGTGCCTTCGGCGTACCGTCGGGAAAACTGTTGGGGTTCCTCGTGTCCCATCGTGGGATAGAGGCAAACCCTGACAAGGTCAAGGCCATCGAAGAAATGCGTCCGCCACGCAACCTCAAGGAGATGCAACGCCTCGCGGGGTGCATGGCAGCCCTGGGGCGCTTCATCGCGAGGAGTGGGGAGAAAGCCTTGCCCTTCTTCAAGCTCATGAAGCGCGCTGGGAAGTTCGAGTGGACTCCGGAAGCCGACAAGGTCTTCGCTGAGTTAAAAAGGTACCTCACGAGCCCACCGATCATGGTTGCCCCAGCAGTCCGCAAGCCCTTGCTACTCTACATCGCGGCAACTCCAAGGACTGCAAGCGCCGTCCTCGTCGCGGAGCGAGACGCAAAGGTGATCGCCAAGGAGAAGGTCGGTCCTCCCGGTCCGGGGGCTCCTCGCGAGGAAGAGGCCGCTGCACCTCTTGTTCCTCAAGAGGAACCGCTCGTCACATCTCCGCCGACCGAGCCGCTCCCTCAGAGCAACGCTCCAAGGCCTCCCGGGGAGGAACCTCCCGAGGGTGTCACCAAGGTGCAGAAGCCCGTATACTTCGTCAGCACGGTGCTACGTGACGCTCGGGAGCGCTACACCATGCAACAAAAGCTGCTCTACACCCTACTCATCGCCTCGCGGAAGCTACGCCACTACTTCCAGGGTCACCCGATAAAGGTGGTAACCGATCGTCCCCTGGAGACCATCCTACACAATCCCAACGTCACCGGGCGGGTGGCAGAATGGGCCGTGGAGCTTCAACCCTTCGAGATCTCCTTCGAAACTACAAAGGTAATCAAAAGCAAGGCTTTGGCCGAGTTCACTGCGGAGTGGACCGATTCGTTCGCCGACGAGCCTCCAGAGGTGGAGTCAACGCTCCCAGGAGAGGAGGCCCCAGGCCTCTGGGTCATGCACTTCGACGGCGCCTTCAACCTCCCCGGCGCGGGAGCTGGTGCTATCCTAACCTCTCCCTCTGGAGACAAGCTCTTCTACGCCGTACAGCTCTGCTTTAAGCCTGAGCACAAGGTCTCCAATAACATCGCGGAGTACGAAGGACTACTCGCCGGCTTAAGGGCGGCAAACGCTTTGGGCATCAAGCGCCTCATCGTCAAGGGAGATTCACAGCTGGTTGTGAACTTCTCGAACAAGAGCTACACTCCAAAGGACGAGCACATGGCGGCTTATCTCGAGGAACATCGAAAGATGGAAAAACGCTTCCAAGGTTTGGAGCTGAAGCACATCCCGAGAGGAGAAAATGTGGAAGCCGACGAGATCGCCAAGCGCGCCTCTCACCGCCTGGCACAACCTGCCGGCGTCTTCGAGGAGCGTCTCTTCAAACCGTCCGCTTCTCCACCGTCATCTGGATTAGACCCTCCACCTGCCCTGCCGCCACCACCGGAGCAGGGGGCTCCAGACTGCGGGCCTCCTTCGGGTGACCGCGTCCTTCTGACATTGGCACGACAGGAGGGAGTGGATTGGATTCTCGATCTCAAGGCCTTCCTCACCAGCAGCAGGCTTCCCGAGGATGAAGAGGAGGCCGAAAGGATTGTGCGCCAAGCTTCGGGCTACTGCGTCAAGGATGGCGACTTGTACCGGCGTCGCCCAAACGGCGTTGCTCTGAAGTGCATATCTACTCACCAAGGCCAGGAGCTTCTCAGGGACATCCTGATGGGTTTGTAGCATAGAAAACAAAAAATTTCTTACGCAAGAACACATAAACTAGCCAAGAACATCTACGAGATGGTAGCAACGGAGACTAACCCTCGATGACCGGTAGCGGGGATTACGTTCCCGCACAAACGTTGCCGATGGAGAGTCGAGGAAGACGCACGTAGTCGACGTAGTCGTTCACTTGACGTAGTCGACGTAGTGGTTCACTTGACGATCACAAGATCGTGTACACAGTGCCACAAGTGGCAGCGCCCCCGTGCTCGGTCACACGTACGGCTCATAGTCGACTCCTCCACGCCCTCGGTCCAGCGGGGCAGCGGAAGAAGGGATCCGCCGGACACTCCAACACACACTTCTCCAAGTGTATGAACTACGAACTAAAAATCCGGCAGAGCTTCGCTAAGCTGAGACGGATATTGGGCAGCAACTATGCGGGGAAGGGGAGAATCAAGAGTGTGAGAAGAGGGAGAAGAGGGCTCCTTTTATAGGAGAGGAGGTGGCAGCCCCCTCTTCATGGTGGTAACTCCCTCTTCATGGTGGTAACCCCCTCTTCATGGTGGTAACCCCCTCTTCATGGTGGTAACCCCCATTTTAATTTTGCATGACATTCATGCTAATTAAAATTCACACTAATTGAATTAATAAAACATTTTTATTTCTTTAATATTTGTTAATTCAATCAATTAACAAACATTAACAAATACCCCCTTGAGTTATTTCGATATGCCGAAACAGTTTCGGTGCTTTTCTGAAATAACCCCTATGCTATCCTATAATTCGATCGGAGTATCGTATCCACTCAAAAACAACGGCGAACCTTAAGTGTGTCACCCTACGGTTTGTGAATAACGTGGACATGATCGAGACTCCTCTCCGATCAATAATCATCAGCGGGATCTGGAAATCCATGATGACTCCCACTTACTCAACGATGATCTAGTGATCGTGTGAACCATTAACGAACATAGTTAATTCCTTTTGTCTCACGATATTATTACTTGTCCGAGATCCGATCATTTGGTATCAACCATACCTAGTTCGATCTCGTTCCTGACAAGTCTCTTTACTCGTTCTGTGATAATGCATTCATGTGACCTAGTCACATGCTTGCAAGCGATTCTAATGCAATATCACCGAGAAGGGCCCAGAGAATATCTTCCCATCATCGGGTCGGACAAATTCCGCTCTTGATCCATGAGCCTCAACTAATACTTTCAGAATACCCAAATCAACCTTTATAATCACCCTGTGACGGTGTGACGTTTGATATCATCAAAGCACTCTTCCAGTATCAGTGATTAACATGATCTCATGGTCTGAGGATTAAAACTATTTCGTATGAGTTTGATATAGCAATGAACTTGATGACTTGATCATTTTGCTATTCATACTATGGGTGTGAGTGTTCATCACATCATTCTTCTAATGATATGACCCCGTTATTAACAACATCCAATGTTCATGATCAGGAAACCTTGATCATCAGTTAATCAACGAGCTAGTATAAAAGAGAGGCTTTACTAGGAACCTTTTTAGTTTATTAATCACACAAGTATTAATGTTTCCGATTAATACAATTCTAGCATGAGAAATAAACATTTATCATAAACATGGAATATGATAATAACCACTTTATTATTGCCTCTCGGGCATATTCCCTTCAGTCTCCCACTTGCACTAGAGTCAATAATCCAGTTGATACTTGCGTATATAACACTTATGGCTTTCACGTGTTATCCATACGCGTTGTAGTGGTTAATCTGATCTCCAGATCTGACACTTTCAGTTCAGTGTGTATTTGCATGTATTTGCGTCTCTACGCATCACTCATTCTCAAATGAGATAGTTGGGTATAAATTTGGTCCTTAGGTGAGACCTTAGTTCCTTTAGCTAAAATTATGTTGTCACTATTGTCGCACAATAGATCTTCATAGTAATAGCCATCTTGGAACTACACCTAGTTTGATAACAAACTTCTTGACACAAATGCCCTCCTTTGCTACTTCTACAGCAGCCATATACTCAACCTTTGTTGTAGAATCCATCACAATGTCTTAACTTTGGAACTCATCCAAATCCACCATGGAACTTCCTTCCATTACATTGTGCCACCTAAACATATAGCTAAAATTGAGATAAACTTAATTTGTATCTTGTGACAAACTTAGTATCAATGTAACACTTTACAATGAACTATGTGTCACTTTGTCATAATATATCCTTAGTCCTTCCAAAGCACATAAGGATATCCTTACTATTGTCCAGTGATCATCTTATGACATTTATCACTCTGGTATATGCTCATAACATTTAGAGCATAGGACATATCTGGATATGTACATATCACGGTATACATGATCGATCAAATCATCCATGTGGCTTCACTCATCAAGTGTCAAAAAAAAAACCTGAATCTTGTTTCAACCTCTTTCATGCGACAAGAACTTTTCTTGTCGTTTCCATATTGAACTTCATTCAATATTTCATCTATGTACTTTGGCAAAACCATATTGGTACCTCGATCTATCTATATAGACATCGAGACCCAATATTTTGGTTTTGCCTAAGTCTTTCATTGAAATCTAATTTTAATGAAATTCTTAACCTATGCCAATAAAAGATACATCATTTCCAATTAACAATATGTCTTCTACATAATGTACTGAAAATATGTCTCAGCGCTCCCACTTAATTTCTTGCAAATGCAAGCATATTCATCGTATCTGATGAAACTAAACCTTTTAATTATTTCATCACGGTGAATATTCCAACTCCACGATGCTTACTTCAACCATTGAAGTTTGCATGCCTTTTAGCATCCTTTGAATTTACAAAACCCATTGGACCATGTCATGTACATGTCCTAGGCAACCATTCTATTAGAAGAATGTTGTCTTGTTTGTTCAGCTAACATATACCAAACTTGGCATATGTAGTGGTTGCTACAGTAATCCTTGCAGACAAAATATCGCTATGAAAGATCAAATCTTGTCATAGTCAACTCATTGAACACAATCGTAAACTCTTTTAACGATGTGTCGACTATTTCATAGATGTTAAACATCCATGCCTGTCTTTATAGATCCAAATACGTTCATTAGGCTTCATGCCTTTTGAGGGTCTTCCAAGTTCATAAACTTGAATTCTCGTGTATGGAACTATCACGGATTTTATGGCTTCTATCCATTTGACGGAGTCAGGGCCCATCATCGCTTCTTTGCATGTAGTCGGTTCATCATTGTCAAACAATAATGATCTGTTCTCAAATCTAACTATTTGATTGTTATCCGACTCACGCGGTTCAATAGGAACTTAGATCTATGTGACCACAACCTTTGAGGTACGATAGCCATGCGCATTGTGGCCGCCTCCGGGACACTTCCCAGCGCTGCGCTACTCAGCACATATAGCTTAGGTTCAATAACCCAATCAAAGTTCTATTGTCCTCCCACTTGACTTTTTGCGAAAAATTCCTTCTCAAGAAACTTGACATTTTCAGCGACAAACACTTTTGTTTTCAGTGTTCTGGAGGAATACCCAACAGTTACTTTGGGATAACCTACAAAGACGTATTTATCCGACTTTGGTTGTAAACATTTTACATATGCCTAGCATACCAAAATTTTAGAAAAGACAACTTGGGTTTTATCCCATGCCATAACTCATATGGTGTCATTTCAACGGATCATGATGGCGCTCTTTTCAGTGTAAAAGCGGTAGTCTCTAAAGCTTTATCCTTAAAATATAATGGCAGTTTTATATACGACACCTTTGATCCAACGATGTCAAACAAAGTTTGATTTCATCTCTCGAACACTCCATACTCCTATGGTGTTTCGGGAAATACAAGTCTATGGAACGATTCCTCAACTTTTAGGTGTTTGCTAAACTTGTAACTCAAATATCTTCCTTTATGATCCAATCATAAATTCTTTATTCTCTTGTTACAATGATTTTCAACTTCATCTAGAAATACTTTGAACATTTTTCAAATATTTCATACTTCTTCCTTATCAAGTAAATATACACATATATCTACTCAAATCCTTGGTTAAAGTAAATGAAGTTCAAAGATCCACCACACACGGCTACACATAATGGACAACATACATCAACATGTACAACGTCCAATAAGTTAGTCGTCCGTTCTTCTTTGGCCTATGAACGGAGTTTTAATCATCTCTAGGAAATTTTCGCAAGCGTCAATTGATTCAAAATCAAAAGACTCCAAAATCCCATCAACATGGATTTTCTGCATGTTTACTTTCCAATATGATTTAAACGGTGGTGTCACTCATAAGTGATCTTCTAATCATTTGTCTTGAGACACTTTTAGCATCAGTGTTATGGATGTGATTTCTCCAACAAGATAAGCGTTCATCCATCTTTTATGAATGCGGTAATAATTTGAACAACCATTGTTCTCATAATACCAGAACAAAATAACAATTATTAAAACAAATCTTGAAGGCTAGGTTTAATTCCAATGAAACACAATAACACTTTATTTATTTTCGATGAGAATCATCCCATATTCATTTGCTAGTTAATTAGGCCATTGTAGTTCTTGTATTGCGTTGTTTTGTATGACAGTTCATACCAACCAATTTAGTATCAAATACTCAAGAACCACATTGTTTTAACAAGCAATGAATACACCCATAACATGTATATCTTCTATATACCTGAGCTGGACATTTTCAGTCTTTTCTTTTCCGCCAGAATAAATTTTGGATTCTATTTTAGCAATTCTTTTCCTTCTAGAAGAATCTATCAATATCAATAGTGGCGCCATACACATGGCACATAGTTCAAGGCATGATTAGTCAAACACTAATACCCTTGGACTCGCACTTTGAAGTAGATCACCATTATCAAATATTTGGCGTTCTTCCAAATTCCATTCTTTAGTAATCTTTTAATGTAGTAAACATTTTACCTACATTTTCCATTCATCCTATCATGACAACTTTCATGATCAAGCTACTATAGCTCATGAGGACGAATTGTGAGTATAATGTTAGTTCCTAAACCTTTTAGGAGATCTGAACGCCTAGCGTCTCCAATCTTCGCAAATTCTCATACAATATGAGAACATGTGTCTTACAAAATTATACTCTATCACTTTGCAACCAAACATTGTTTCAGATATCACAATATCTTCCACATATGATAGTTTATGAAACAATTCTTTCAACTCCTAGATAACCTTGATACTAAAAACAACTTTTGAATATCAAGGATCATGGAGGCAAGTGTGATACTTAGATACTAAGACCGGAATTGTTACTCTTGATTTAATACTACTTATTAAATTTTATCGAGTAACCAAGGTTTGCTAAAAGTTAGCAATATGACTTTAAACTTTAGATTGACATTCAAACAATACGATACCAGTTCGTAAAGTTAGCATCCAGAATTCAATAGTTCTATCATCTCAATTATAGCTAATCGCAAGGTAGTAAACGGATGCCAATGACTACAACAAACTATGCAAATTCACTATGATTTAGTTCATGATAAATTGAGTTCTATAATTCAAAATTACTAAATGAACTCCCACTTAAAAACAACATCCCTCTTAGTTTTCTTAAGTGATTACACGAACCAAATTCACTATACCGCAACCGATCATCACGTGCAACGGCATAGTTTCAAAGGCGAACATCACCATGTTCATCATATCAACCATATGACTCATGCTTAACCTTTCGGTTCGTGTTCCGAGGCCATGTCTGTACATGCTAGGCTCGCCAAGTAGAACCATAACATTCGCGTGTGTAAAACTGTCTTACACCCATCGTATGTGAACGTAGAGTCTGTCACACCCGATCATCACGTGGTGTCTCGAAACGACGAACTTTCTTGACGGTGCATGCTATGGAAGAACACATTTTTATCTTGATATTTATGTGAGAGGGATCATCTTATAATGCTACCGCGCGATCAAATCTAAGCAAAATAAGATGCATAAAAGGATAAACATCACATGCATATATAATGTGATATGATATGGTCCTTCACGCATTCGATCTCCATCTTGTGCGTCATGGTATGATCTCCATCATTCCACCGGCGTAGCACCAAGGTCCATGGCGCGCCACCTTGGTTGTCTTCCTCCATTACAATATATCACTTGGATATATATATACGGCATGCAGGCCATTTAAATGTAAAGACAACCATATGGCTCCTGCCGGTTGTTTATAACTTACAAAAAGGATCATCGCATACAATTTGTAACATAAACAATTTAACCATATCACATCACATGCCCTGCAAAAACAAGTTAGACGCTTCTAATTTGTCTTGCATATTTTACGTGGTTTGGGGCTTTCTAGGAAGAACCGTTCTTACCTACGAACATGTAACCACAACGGTGATAAAAATATTATTAATAACTCCTTGTAAAATAGATCATAACTATAGTGGGAGAAACGTGCACCCGCAAAGCCACATATGCCGAAGCATGTCAAGTGTGGGACAAGTCTCGTGAACGCGGTCACGTAAGGTTAGTCTCGGGCAGCTTCAATCCCACTATGCCACTATGATCCAAAATACAAAAAAAATTGCAATAACATGATCATCAACGCCCACATCCACATGTGTTCTAGTCGTGCATACCAACTACGCATAGATATGGCTCTGATACCACTGATGGGTTCGTAGCATAGAAAACAAAAATTTTCCTACGCAAGAACACATAAACTAGCCAAGAACATCTACGAGATGGTAGCAACGGAGACTAACCCTCGATGACCGGTAGCGGGGATTACGTTCCTGCACAAACGTTGCCGATGGAGAGTCGAGGAAGACGCACGTAGTCGACGTAGTCGTTCACTTGACGTAGTCGACGTAGTGGTTCACTTGACGATCACAAGATCGTGTACACGGCGCCACAAGTGGCAGCGCCCCCGTGCTCGGTCACACGTACGGCTCGTAGTCGACTCCTCCATGCCCTCGGTCCAGCGGGGCAGCGGAAGAAGGGATCCGCCGGACACTCCAACACACACTTCTCCAAGTGTATGAACTATGAACTAAAAATCCGGCAGAGCTTCGCTAAGCTGAGACGGATATTGGGCAGCAACTATGCGGGGAAGGGGAGAATCAAGAGTGTGAGAAGAGGGCTCCTTTTATAGGAGAGGAGGTGGCAGCCCCCTCTTCATGGTGGTAACTCCCTCTTCATGGTGGTAACCCCCTCTTCATGGTGGTAACCCCCTCTTCATGGTGGTAACCCCCATTTTAATTTTGCATGACATTCATGCTAATTAAAATTCACACTAATTGAATTAATAAAACATTTTTATTTCTTTAATATTTGTTAATTCAATCAATTAACAAACATTAACA
Organism: Dactylis glomerata; assembly: GCA_007115705.1. NCBI lineage: Eukaryota > Viridiplantae > Streptophyta > Magnoliopsida > Poales > Poaceae > Dactylis > Dactylis glomerata. The sequence continues at coordinate 3,835,178 of QXEO01001034.1, forward strand.
AATACCCCCTTGAGTTATTTCGATATGCCGAAACAGTTTCGGTGCTTTTTCTGAAATAACCCCTATGCTGTCCTATAATTCGATCGAAGTATCGTATCCACTCAAAAACAACGGCGAACCTTAAGTGTGTCACCCTACGGTTCGTGAATAATGTGGACATGATCGAGACTCCTCTTCGATCAATAATCATCAGCGGGATCTGGAAATCCATGATGACTCCCACTTACTCAACGATGATCTAGTGATCGTGTGAACCATTAACGAACATAGTTAATTCCTTTTGTCTCGCGATATTATTACTTGTCCGAGATCCGATCATTTGGTATCAACCATACCTAGTTCGATCTCGTTCCTGACAAGTCTCTTTACTCGTTCTGTGATAATGCATTCCTGTGACCTAGTCACATGCTTGCAAGCGATTCTAATGCAATATCACCGAGAAGGGCCCAGAGAATATCTTCCCGTCATCGGGTCGGACAAATTCCACTCTTGATCCATGAGCCTCAACTAATACTTTCAGAATACCCAAATCAACCTTTATAATCACCCTGTGACGGTGTGACGTTTTATATCATCAAAGCACTCTTCCGGTATCAGTGATTAACATGATCTCATGGTCTGAGGATTAGAACTATTTCGTATGAGTTTGATATAGCAATGAACTTGATGACTTGATCGTTTTGCTATTCATACTATGGGTGTGAGTGTTCATCACATCATTCTTCTAATGATATGACCCCGTTATTAACAACATCCAATGTTCATTATCAGGAAACCTTGATCATCAGTTAATCAACGAGCTAGTATAAAAGAGAGGCTTTACTAGGAACCTTTTTAGTTTATTAATCACACAAGTATTAATGTTTCCGATTAATACAATTCTAGCATGAGAAATAAACATTTATCATAAACATGGAATATGATAATAACCACTTTATTATTGCCTCTCGGGCATATTCCCTTCACATCCACGCCGGTGAGTGTGGCCATCATGCTTCTGCGGCAACTCTAGTCGCGAAGGCATATCGAAGCGGCTTCTACTGGCCCTCAGCGCTTGGTGATGCGGCGGAGATGGTCAAGAGGTGCGAGCCGTGCCAGTTCCATGCCAAGCAGATCCACCAGCCGGCGCAGGAGCTGCAAACCATCCCACTCACTTGGCCCTTTGCAGTTTGGGGGCTGGACATCCTTGGTCCGTTCCCCAGAGCGCAAGGGGGCTACCGCTACCTCTACGTCGCCATCGACAAATTCACCAAGTGGGTGGAGGTGGAACCGGTGTGCACCATCCCGGCTAGGTCCGCAGTCAAGTTCATCCGTGGGCTGGTCTGTCGTTTTGGTGTGCCTAACTGCATAATCACCGACAACGGCAGCCAGTTCACCAGCGGACTGTTCCGGGAGTACTGTGCATCGGCCGGCATCAAGATCTGCTTCGCCTCCGTCGCCTACCCCCAGAGCAATGGCCAAGCCGAGCGTGCTAACGCCGAGGTCCTCAAGGGACTCAAGACGAAAAGATTCAACGCCAAACTCGAAGCCTGCGGCAAAAAATGGTTAGACAACCTCCAATCCATCTTGTGGTCCATCAGGACTACCGCCACCAAACCCACTGGAGAGACCCTTTCTTCCTGGTCTATGGGGCGGAGGCTGTTCTTCCCACCGACGTCAAGTTCGGATCGCCAAGAGTGCTCGCCTTCGACGAAATTCACCAAGAGGACCTCATCAAGGATCGTCTCCTCTTGCTCGAAGAACCTCTGTGCCAAGCCGCGCTCCGCGCCGCGAGGTACCAGCAAGGACTACGCCGCTACCATAGCCGCCATGTTCAAGCAAGGACTCTAGAGGTCGGCGACCTGGTGCTGAGGAGAATACTCTCTCGCGAGGGCCTGCACAAGCTGTCTCCAATGTGGGAAGGACCCTTCAAGGTGACGCACATCGCCAGGCCAGGCTCGGCGCGGCTGGAAACCGCAAAAGGCGTGCCGGTGGGGAACCCGTGGAACATAGCTCATCTGCGAAAGTTCTACCCTTAGGTTCCTCACGAGGAGATAAAGACCGTTCTCACGGCACTTGTATCAGCTCAAACTGCTCTTAAGCACTGATATTAAGTTATCGCGCAGCATAGCGCCTCTGCTTCGGCATGACATTAAAATGGCATGAAGTCCATTTATTTTCTGTTGTACTCCACGCGGAAGGGGGCTAGGCACGGTGTCTATGATGGGGCCTTCGCCCGGAAAAAAGCGAGCCCGAAAAACCCGAAGGGAATGAGCTCTGGTCGGGGGCGATGGCCCTGTTATCGATCACCTCTAAATACCCATGGTGCTTAGTTCCTCGCGAAGTACATCGAAAAATAAAAAATCTTCGAGGAAAGTCCAAGGTGTGCCCCAAGGCACCCGCTAAGGACCTACCCCTCGTGAGCAACCCTCACGAGGAGGCAAGAATGCGTCGATGCGACAGGCATCCGCAGGAAGATTCCCTCTATCGAGGAAGGCCTAACGTGGCAGGATTATTGAAGACCAAGGCCGCTCCGATCATCTTGCGAAGGAGACGCAGATCCGGAGGTCCGCGCCAGGCCTTTCACCTCGTGAGCAACCCTTGCGAGGTGTCGACGGTCTCTGGGCTCTCTTAAGCGTCGATGTTTTCACGTCCGTGAGGGTCCAGCTTCCCTCAACGACGAGGAAGGCCCCGTGAATCGCCACGCGCGGCAATTTGCTCTTAGCTGCTGGCACAGATAGTGCCGCGCTCCTCCACGACGGAGAAGGCCCCTGTGCCGGTCACAGGGGCATCTTATTCGCCTTCTTTTTTCGTTTGTTTTATCGACTTGTTTTTCCGTTTTCGGGGATTTGGGGTTTTTTCTTTTCCAACTCTTTCTTCAACTTCTTGTCTCAGGAATCGTCCAATGTGTCGTCGGCGCCGACCCCGTCTTGAGCTCTGAGGCGAAGGGAGGCCTCCCGACGACGCTAACAGCTCACCAGGGCTCTCGAGCGTGCGAATGACCAGGACAGTGAAGAGCATTGGGAAGCGAAGTGCAAGACAGCTAAAAAGCGGACTTCATTGATGTAATCCCATCAAAGGGAGGAGCAAAGGCACGGCGGGGCATACCCCGCCGGTGAGGACTACACAAAAAAAAAGAGGGGAGGAGACTAGTTCCCCTCCCCAAAAGACTACCGCGCCGGGGCCTCCTCTTCACTGCGCCGCGGGCTGGGGGTAGGTGCGGTGAACGCCACCGGCGGTGAAGATCCGCACCGAAGCCTCCAACGTCCCCAGCTTGAAGTGGAAGACGAGGTGGTCGCCGACGCGGAGGCAGTGGCCGAGGGCGAAGGCCCTCCAGCGGCCGGAGAGGACGGCGTTGCCGCCCACGCCGAGGAGGATGTCCACAGGCCAGAGGAGGTCTGGCCTACTCTGCTCCCCCAGGGCAATCTCCCCGGCGGCCACGCCGGGGTTGTAAATCACCCTCCGCACGGCGTCGGGCAGCCGGAGGGAGCTGAAGCCCGGGGCGTCGAAGACGACGAGGAGCTCCAAGAAGCGGGACCCCGGGCCGGTGAGGGGTCCCAGCATCGCCGCCGCCAGGTGGCCCGGAGTGGCAACCACTCCGTTCGCCGGCGGGGCCGGAGGATCTGCAGCAGGGGGAGGGGGGCCCAGGGCGGCCTCCACCTCCCGGAGGACTCGGTCGACGCTCCCCGGGGCGCGGGGAGCAGGCGCCGCCGCCAGCGGCGACGGCGAGTTCAGAGCGCCTCCACGCGCAGGACCCCTAAGGGTCAGGGCGCTGGAGGTCCCCGAGGCGGAGCGACTCGCCTCATCCTGCCTCGGCGCGCCGATGCGAAGGGGGCCGCCGGCGCCGGGCGTCCATCGGCCGGGATCTTCACCTTGATCCCGCTGCCCGGGGGGCGTCCGCGGCGCTTGCTCCCGGAGCTTGGTCCAGCGGCGGCGACGGAGGCGGAGGAGTCCATCAGCTTGGGGGCACGGTGGAAGAGGTGGCACTGGAGGAAGGAGGTGAAGTGCCGGAGATCTCGAGGAGACTTTATTTAAGGGGGGCGTCTGGAGTTGATGCGTCAAATCTCAGAGCGGGAATCGAAGCGTCGACGCTGCGCTCCGCAGTGAAGCGACGCGCCATCATGACGGATTGACGCCTCGGAGACTGTAGCGTCGCCCGCCGTTTCGCCTCTCCAGCTGCGGCCTCGCCACGTGTCCGGAGCCTCTGCTTCTTCACATGGTCCTCTGACCGCGCGGTTGATACGTGCCGTTGGAGGGCCCAGCAGCTTCGGGGGGCCCCGGCCCTTCGCTTCCTCAAGAGGGCGTGTTCGCGGGCCAGGCTCCCGGGGGCTACTGTCAGTGTTCTGGATACCGGGGTATCCCGGTCCACCTGCTCCTGGGCCACGTCATCGGCCCATCTTCAGCCCAGGGAAGAATCAACGACCCAAGCTATGGAGAAGACCCTCACGAGGAGGCGCCTCGTGAGGAGAACGACGATGGAAAACGCTAAGGACCAGAAGACCTCCTCACGAGCCCCCGCTGGTGAGGAGAGAGACCAAGTCCGCACCAGCTCAGCACGTTGGCGTGGGGAGCAAGAAGACGAAGGACAGAAGACCGCGTACCACCCACGCTACCCCCGACAGGGAGGAGACCAACTTTCGCTGTGCCTGCCCAAAGCGGTACAGTGGTTGTTGGCCACCCCCCTAAAAATAGCGTGGACGGTGCAGGGCGCCAGAGGAAGACGTCAGCTTCCTCCACCCACTCATGTGGACCGGCGCCACTACCCTACGAAGACCATGTCTACAAAAGAGTGTAGTCTACAGCTGTCCACCCTCCTTGGCCGTGTGTGTGGCAACCCCTTCCCCAAGAAGATAAGGGGAAGGAGGACCTTGGCGCTATAAAAGGAGGGGAGGCCACCCCTTAGATGGGATCTGATCTTCTCCAAGTTTTCTAGCTGGGCACGCAGGTTCTTCAACCTCTGGCCAGCTAGAACTCTGTAACCAAGACCTTGTACTCCTCGCAAGGTGTCGCGTGGCAATACAAGAAGGCAGGAAGTAGGGGTTTTACCTCACCACGAGGGCCCTAAACCTGGGTAAAGCTCGGCGTCTCTCTCTGCAGTGCGTAGTGCGTTCGACAGCTCGAGACTTCCGTCACCGTGCTTTGTTGCGATCCTAGATCTCACATGTTCAGCCCCCTGCGTTCGAATCTTTGGGTCCGTCGCGTGGTACCCCGTGTTCTTGCAACACGAAATCCATCGACAGTGTTGAAAGGTGACCTGATTTTTGCCGATGAAGAAGGGGTGCCTCGGGGGCATCCCCAAGCTTTAATGCTTGTACTTCTTGGATATTTCTTGGGGTGACATGGGCATCCCCAAGCTTGAGCTTTTATCCATTCTTCAACTCATCTCATCATTCTCCAATCCCTACACTTGAAAACTTCCTTCATACAAAACTAAACACAAATCTATTAGCAACATTAGTGTAAGCATAACATTGAATTAACCCTTTTTGCTTCAGGTTTTAACTCAAAAACCACCACATATAAAGTATATACTACTGTAGCAACTTCCCCAAAAGTTCCGTGATCAAAACAACTCAAAAAAGAAAGCGATAAAGCGGCAAACAAAAATATTGGCAGAAATCTGTCAAAACAGAACAGCTTACAAAGGTCAAATTTTTAGAGGGTTTTCTGTTACTCAAATCAAAAAGTATTCAACTAATGAAAGTTTGGATATAACCTGGGGCATATTCACAAGAAATCGCAGGTCCAAAAGATATACAGAGAATTTTCACGAATTTTTACGGTGCAGCACCGAAAACTGTTTCAGGACAGCAACATCCCCAAATCTTACCTCACTCAAATTAGAGGCTTCTCTTGGCACAAAAACGAAATAAAAAGGATAAGGAGCGGTTATTACAGCAGTAATAACTTCCAAGACTCAAATAAAATAAAAAGAACTGAAAGTAAAATAATTGGTTATCTCCCAAGAGTGCTTTTCTTTAACGCCTTTGAGCTAGGCGCAGAAAATGTGAATCAAGTAATATCAAGTGATTCATTAAGATCAACTGTTTCCTCAAGATCACCACTTACCACACTAGGCACTTTAGAGGTTCCCGAAGATGATTCAACCTGCAAGTCACTCTTAGTTGAACTAAAAGTCTTACCAATCTTAAAAACATGCTGCGGTTTAGGCACAGACACCTTGGGAACATACATAAATTTTTGCTCTTTTCCAACAAAAGCTTTCTCCTTCTTAAACTTAAGAGAAGAGAAAATTGAACTTAAAGTTTCCATGGACTCCTCTAGTTTCCTAATCCTAAGGTTTTGACTATCAAGAGTAGTGCTAGCTTTTAAAATGGTGATCCTGTTACCGATACTTTATATCGCTTCATTAACTCGGCTAGCGTTATCAAGGATATTTGGCAAAGTTTTTTCTAAAGAGCCTACTTTTTCTATAACTTTCTCCAAAGTGATCTCAGTTTTAACAACATGAATAGGTGGTACTCCCACTAAACTTTCTATTAAAGTGCATGCTTCAAGAGCGGGAGTACCCAGAAAATTACCTCCTGCAAGAGTATCAAGAACGTACCTATACCAACTAGTTATACCAACATAAAAATTTCTAAGAAGGATCATGGTAGAATTCTTCTTTGTACACCTATGATGAGAATTGCTAATACGGTACCAAGCATCTTTCAAGCTCTCTCCCCCTTGTTTCTTAAAAGTACGAACTTCAACTTCAGGATTACTCATTCTAGCAAAACTAAAAGCAGACAAGTAATAACAACTATAAAGGAAACTAATTTTTTGTGTTTTTGATAAAATGATGCAAGTAAAAATAAAGTAAAGAAAAATATAAAACAAATTAAAGGATGTGCGTGCGAAACTCTCCTTGCAGAAGTCTTCTTTTTCCCCGGCAACGGCGCCAGAAAACTTGTTGATGGTGCGGTGATGATGGTGCCAGAAAACTTATTGGCGTGTAGTTGATGAAGTAAATGACCGGCCAGTTGAAAACCCCAAGAGAAGGTTTGATGAATATAGCAGCAAGTTTTCCCTCAGTTATGAAACCAAGGTTATCAATCCAGTAGGAAAAAGCCAAACGACTGAAGGTGATGCCCACTAGCTGCATGACACTCTAACAAGGGCGCCATTAACGATTTCTTGTTAGCGCGTCTTCAACCAGTAGCAACGTGGAACCTGCACACAACACAACCAAATACTTTGTTCCCAACTTACGATGAGGTTGTCAATCTCACCGGTTTGCTTGAAACAAAGGAATGAGCGTATCGAGTGGAAAGCAATAGTAATATGCGAGTAAAGTAAACAGTGCGAGTAAAGTAAACAGGTGATAGCAATATAATGGAAATAGGACCGGGGTCCACAGTTCACTAGTGGTGTCTCTCCATAAGATAAAATAACACATGCTGGGTAAACAAATTACAGTTGGGCAATTGATAGAATAAAGACAATGTGCATATGTCGAGAGGATCACTATGAGATTTACTCTGGGCATTACAACAAGATACATAGACCGTCATCCAACTGCATCTATGACTAATAATCCACTTGTGGTGAATCAATCCAAGAACTCCACAAGTATTAAGTTGCGAACAACAGATAACTGCATTAAGCAAAGTGTGTAATGTAAACAAAGCATATGCCCTTGAGCATATGAATGTTGTTTTCTCCCTAATGTCAACAGCACATCTACAACCTTAGAGGTTTCTGTCACTCCCCCAGATTAAATAGAGGCATGAACCCACTATCGAGCATAAATACCCCCTCTTGGAGTCACTAGCAACTACTCGGCCAAGATAGCTACTAACAACGGAGAGCATGCAAGATCATAAACAACATAGAGATAACATAAGATAATATTTAGCACATCAACTCAATCATAACACCAATATTCATCGGATCCCAACAAACACAACATGTAGAATTACATAAAGGTAGTCTCGATCATGTAAAGCAGCTCACGAGATCTAAACATGAAGCACATGGTGGAGAAGACAACCATCTAGCTACTGCTATGGACCCATAGTCCAAGGTAGACTACTCACTCATCGCGCCGGAGGCAAGCATGGCGATGAAGAAGACCTCCGGTGGCGATTCCCCTTTCTGGCAGGGTGCCGGGAAGAGCTTCTGGACCCTCCTGATCTCGGGTCGACGGCGGTGGCGGATCGCGATGTATTCTGGAAAAGTGATCGGGTATTTAGGTTTTTCCCGTCGGGGGGTCTTTATAGGCGAAGAGGCGGCGTCAGAAGCGGACCAGGGGGCCCACACCACAGGCCGGCACGGGCCAGGAGCAGGCCGCACCCCCTGGTGGTGTGGCCGCCCTGTGGCTCCTTTCTGTCTCCTCTTCGGTTCTCTGAAAGCTTCGGTAAATATCTAGACGTCTGGCTTTTGTTTTGTCCAATTCTGAGAATATTTCCTGTGTAACTTTTCTAAAACACAAAAATAGCAGAAAACAGGGAACTGGCACTGTGGCATCTCGTTAATAGGTTAGTTCCAGAAAATGCATAAAAATGCCACGAAGTGTAACGAAACACTAAGCAAATGGTGTAAAAACAAGCATGGAGCATCAAAAATTATAGATACGTTAGAGACGTATCAGAGACCTTGCGTAGAGAATTTAGAGATGTTGCTGTTGAAGCTAGGAAAGTTTTTGAGCGTTTTAATATGCTTGGCTCACGTGTAAATGTTGTTGGTACAACCAAAGAAGACATCAAAGTACCAATACCTTGCAAACTTGTAGGATTGCATGAAGCTTTGGAAAAGAATTTCGATTGGATTGTTCCTGAAAAACCTTTTGGATCTTCAAAAACTCATTTGGATACAATACAATTCATTGTTGAAAGGACTTATGCAATTGATATTAATGCTTCATTTGAAAATACTTGATTTCCACTTTCTGCGCCTAGCTCAAGGCGTTAAAGAAAAGCACTCTTGGGAGATAACCCAATGTTTTCTTTTCAGTACTTTTTATTTTTTTTGAGTCTTGGAAGTTATTACTACTGTAATGACCTCTCCTCATCATTTTTATTTTGTTTTTGTGCCAAGAAGAACTTCTAATTTGAGGAAGGTAAGATTTGGGGAAGTTGCTGTCCTAAAACAGATTTCTGCGCTGCACCGTAAAAATTCATGAAAATTCCCAGAATATCTTGTTAATCTGCAATTTCTTGTGCGCATGCCCCTGGTTATTTCCAAACTTTTATTGGTTTTGCACTTTTTGATTTGAGCAATAGAAGATCCTCGAAAAAATCAATCTTTGTCAGCTGTTCTGTTTTGACAGATTCTGCCACTATTTGTGTTTGCCTCTCGATCGCTTTCTTTTTGAGTTCTTTTGATCACGGAACTTTTGAGGAAGTTGCTACAGTAGCTTATTCTTTAATAAATGGTATATTTGAGTTTGAAACTGAACCAAAAGAGTAGATTTACTATCATGCTTACACTAATGTTGCTAATAGAATTGTGTGAAGTTTTGTATGGAGGAAGTTTTCAAGTGTAGGGAAAGGAGAGTGATGAGATGAGATAAAGTATGGACAAAAGCTCAAGCTTGGGGATGCCCATGTCACCCCAAGAAATATCCAAGAGGTACAAGCGTCAAAGCTTGGGGATGCCCCACCCCTTCTTCATCGGCAAAAATTAGGTCACCTTTCAAGACACTATATTTTTATTGCTTCATGTACTATGCGTTTTTCTTGGACCGTCTTTACTTTCGCTTTCAGTTTTGTTTTGTTTGCTGAAATAAATGGTTGGACCCCAACAAATTTCTTTTGGAGAAGACACACTCTGTTTTTCATTGCCAAGAACACTCTAGTTTTTACTCTTATCGTTCAACGAGTATACTCTTTTTCTAGAACTGCGTTAAGCTTTCGTTTTTTGCCTTGATTTTTGTTCAAATCTTGTTATATCTTTGTATCAAGGTGTATTTAGACCACTGGTCTATGTTGGTTTTCATCTCAAAGAGTGGTTTCAAAAAGGTTGAATGGTGTTGGAAAAGAAAAAAAGTTTCATGCCTATAGTGGTACAAATGGGAGCTTGTTTAGACTGTGGCTTAGACTTTTGCATGTCATGCTTGATCTTATTTTGATAGTATTCTTAGTAGTTTTTTCTGTAGCATGACTTGTCTCAAATGACTGAGATTGCTTAATGTGCCTTTGAAAGAATCATGCGTTGTTTTTATTATATGGGAGCATATTCTTGTGGTTTTCTCCTTTGATGCTTTATTTGGGTTGACTTGGTGCATGCTTACAACATGTTTGACTCTAACAAGTCGCCATAAGCCTGTATGATTATTTGGTTTTTGACTTGTGATACCACTTTATGCTTGGTTAATGATGTTTTGTCGCTATGCATGATTATTGCCGTTATTGCTCTCTTAGCTGGTCGCTCCCAGTCTTTTGCTAGCCTTCATTTTGTACTAAGAGGGAATACTTCTCGTGCATCCAACTCCCAAAAATCAAAGTTTTCCAATGTGTCCACCATATCTACCTATTAGCAATTTGCTATTCCAAGCACATTCGTCTTGCTTTTATCTATCCTTCAAATTAAACTTTTTGTGTTATATGAAAATTAGTCAGTAAAGCTCTCACGAACCCGATGGCACACTTTACTTTTCTTGCTTTTAATAAATTTGACATTGTGGCTCCCTTATGTTGACGTTATGCTTTCAAGTTGTAAGTTGGAGGTTAGCCCAGCCATGCCGTCATGGGGCAAGCTTTCAACATTGCACTTTTTCTCATTTAGTTGATATCATGATCTTTTGTTTATGGATACCTGCAATGTGAAATAAGTTGGAAACTTGTGAGCTCATGGAGTTTGTATATGTGTTAGAGAAACGCCTGGGCTGCTAATCTAAGTCATGCATCATTCATGGTGGAAATTTACAACATGCCCATAGTGGACATTCGACGATGCATCTCACAATAAAAAGCTATACCAATGGTAAATAAAAGAGATGCCGAGGTGTTCATTGTCTGTTTGTCTTGTCATTTTGATGTGGGCTTGTTCCATGTCATCGAGCAAGAGGTACCCCATTGGCGTTCTCGATGATACATGTATGCTTACAATGACAAGAACTTGCTTGGGACCTAAGTCGAGTAGCATGAGGTTTGGGTATTCGTACTTCACGGGACACGAGATTTTCAACTTATGATTTGTTAAGCATATGCTTCGTAATTGTATTTGCATTAACCTTAACCATTCAAGATGCCTATGATGGGGGCAATGAGAGCTCAAAGCTAGTAAGTATCATAATTTTTGGAGGTTTATAAAACTTGCAATCACTGCTTCCCTCTGCGAAGGGGCTTTTCTTTTACTTTTATGTTGAGTCTTCACCTTCTACCTTTATGCACCTTCTAAGAGAGCGTAGTTGTCATTCTGAGTTTAATGTGCATAGTCCCAAAATTTATTATTGATTGATTCATGATTATGGTTTTGCTTGTTCTTAAATTATTTGTATCTAGTCGCCCTCTTAAACTTGAAGGTGTCCTATGCATTTATATTTGCTATTCCATGAAGGACAAGCTGAAAACCACTATGCTATGTTTTTCTATATGATTGAAACACACACTTGACTTTCAATGCTTCATTACTCATGATCGTTTGTTTGTGTTATTTTTAATGTTATAAGATGGTTGCTAAGTTTTATTGTCAAGATTATGTCTTTTATGCCCATGTTTAGAGTAATTTGATCTCAGCACTCAATGCTTTACATCGTTGATCAAGATTGTGTTGGTGCATGTCACCTCAAAAATTATTGTTTTGTTATCACTTACCTACTTGAGGACGAGCAGGAGTTAAGCTTGGGGATGCTTGATATGTCTCAAACGTATCTATAATTTTTGATGCTCCATGCTTGTTTATACACTATTTGCTTTGTGTTCTGTTACACTTCATGGCATTTTTATGTATTTTCTAGAACTAACCTATTAACGAGACGCCACAGTGCCAGTTCCCTGTTTCTGCTATTTTTGTGTTTTAGAAAAACTACACCGGAAATATTCTCGGAATTGGACGAAACAAAAGTCATAGTTCCTATTTTTCCTGAAGCGTCGCGGAGTCCAAAGCACAGACGGAGGGGAACCAGGAGGCGGCCACACCACCCCATGGCGCGGGCCACCCCCTGGCTACACCATGGCCTGGTGTGGGTCCCTAGTCCACCTCCTGATGCTGCCCTTCCACCTATATATTCCCCTCTACAGAAAAACCTAAAAGCCCCGATCAATTTTCCATGAAACATACTGCAAGTCACCATCGTCGTTGACGTGAGATCGGGAGGGTCCAGAAGCTCTTCTCGGCACCCTGCCGGAGAGGGGAATCACCGCCGGAGGCCTTCTTCATCACCATGCCTGCCTCTGGAGTGATGTGTCAGTAGTCTACCTTGGACTACGGGTCCATAGCAGTAGCTAGATGGTATTCATCTCCTCCATGTGCTTCATGTTTAGATCTTGTGAGCTGCCTATCATGATCAAGATCATCATTGTGTAATTCTACATGTTGTGTTTTTTGGGATTCGATGAATATTGATACTTTGTCAAGTTGATCTATTGATTTATCATCTTTATGTTATCTCTATGTTGTTTATGATCTTGCATGCTCTCCGTTGCTAGTAGATATCTTGGCCGAGTAGATGCCAGTGACTCCAAGAAGGAGTATTTATGCTCGATAGTGGGTTCATGCCTCTAGTAAATTGGGGGAGTGACAGAAACCTCTAAAGTTGTAGATGTGCTGTTGCTACTAGGGAGAAAACAACAATCTTGTGTTCAAGGACATTTGTATTGTTTACATTACACACTTTGCTTAAGGCGATAATCTGTTGCTTGCAACTTAATACCCAATGGTTGCTCGGACGACATCTGGAGGGTGGATTATTAGTCATAGATGCAGTTGGATTACGGTCTATGTATTAAGTTGTAATGCCCAAGTGAATCTCATAGTGATCCTCATGACATTTGTACGCTTGCTTTATTCTATCAATTGTCCAACTATAATTTGTTTACCCAGCATGTTATTTATCTTATGGAGAGAAACCACTAGTGAACTGTGGACCCCGGTCCATTATTTTACATTGTTATTACCGTTTACCATTTACTTGTTTTATTTACATTCTTGCAAACTACTATATTTTACCACTCGATACGCTTTAATCCTTTGTATACAGCAAACCGGTGAGATTGACAACCTCACTGCAAGTTGGGACAAAGTACTTGGTTGTGTTGTGTGCAGGTTCCACGTTGCTGCTGGTGCAAAGCTATGCCCTGGACGAGGCGCCATATACAAATTGTCTGGAGTTGTCGCGAAGCTAGCGAGCATCAAGCTTCGGAAGTTTGGTTCTTTCTCCTACTGGTTCGATAAACCTTTGTTTCATACTGAGGGAAGACTTGCTGCTGTCCTCTTCACACCTTCTCTTGGGGTTTCCAACTGGGCGGTCATCTTCAAAACTCCTACATCAACACCGCACCACCAGTAAGATTTGGGGAAGTTGCTGTCCTGAAACAGATTTTTGCGCTATACTGTAAAAATTCGTGAAAATTCCCATAATGTCATTTTGATCTGCGATTTCTTGTGCACATGTCCCATCTTATTATTTAACTTTCATTAGTTTTGCACTTTTCTATTTGAGCAACAGAAGATTTTCAAAAAAAATGATCTTTACCAGTTGTTCTGTTTTGATAGATTCCTGCCACTATTTGCATTTGCCTCTTGATCGCTTTCTTTTTGAGTTCTTTTGATCACGGAACTTTTTGAGGAAGTTGCTACAGTATCTTATGTTTTAATTTATATTATACTTGAGTTGAAACTGAACCAAGAGTGTATTTACTATCTTGCATAAACTAATGTTGCTAATGAGAATTGTGTGATGTTTTGTATGAAGGAAGTTTTCAAGTGTAGGGAACGGAGAATGATGAGATGAGATGAAGTATGGACAAAAGCTCAAGCTTGGGGATTCCCATGTCACCCCAAGAAATATCCAAGAAGTACAAGCGTCAAAGCTTGGGGATGCCCCATGGCACCCCTTCTTCATCAACAACAATATGAGGTCATCTTTCAAGACACTATATTTTTATTGTTTCATATCCTATGTGTTTTTCTTGGAGCGTCTTTATTTTTGCTTTTAGTTTTCTTTTGTTTTGTTTGCTGCAATAAATGATTGAACCCGAACATATTTCTTTTGGAGAAGACACACTCCGTTTTCATTGCCTAGAACACTCTAGTTTTTACTTTTATCGTTCAACGAGTGTTCTCTTTTTCTAGTACTGTGTTTAGCTTTTATTTTTTGCCTTCATTTTTGTTCAGAACTTGTTTGTTCTTTGTAGCTAGGTGTGTTTAGACCTCTGGTCTTTGTTGCTTTTCATCTTTGGGAGTTGTTTCAAAAAGGTTGATTGGTGTTGGAAAAGAGTAAACTGTTTTATACTTATAGTGATGCAAAAAGGGAGCTTGTTTACACTGTTGCTTAGACTTTATCATGTCATGCTTGATATTATTTTGATTATATGCTTAGTAGTTGTTGTTGTAGCATTACTTGTCTCAAATAACTGAGAGTGCTTAATGTGCCTTTGAAAGAATCATGCGTTGTTTTTATCTTATAGAAGCATATTTTTGTGGTATTCTCCTTTGATGCTTTATTTGGGTTGACTTAGCGCATGCTTACACCATGTTTGACTTTAACCAGTCGCCTCAAGCCTCTATGATCATTTGGTTTTTGACTTGTGATACCATTTTATACTTTGGTTAATAATGTTTTGTCGCTATGCATGATTATGGCCGTTATTGCTCTCTTAGTTGGTCGCTCCCAGTCTTTTGCTAGCCTTCACCTGTTCTGAGAGGGAATACTTCTTGTGCATCCAACTCCCAAAAACCAAAGTTTTTCCAAAGAGCCAACTACAAATTCCTGTGCATTGTATTTCAAGCCATTCCAAGTAAATTTTCATGTGCTACCTTTCAAAAACCTTTACTTCTCATTTTGTGACACTATTTTTTGCTCATGAGGACATAGTGGTCGGGTTTGCTATCTTCCATATTGAATTAAGTACCCCTTGACTTGCATGCTTTATCTGCTTGTCATTAATTTTGCAAGAGAGCTGGTCAGACCATTGTAACCTCTAAAAACAGGCACTCCTCCATGGTATGTGAAAGTTGGTGGACACCCGAAGGATTCGGTTAGCCATGGTTTGTGAAAGGAAAAGTGGGGAGGAGTGTCAAATTTTGTAAAAGAGCATGTATGTGCAAATTTTTCAAAGAACTCGGAACCGCTCTCAACTTGTTTAGTATGAAAGATAGCAAGAACCCCATTGCTAGTCGTTGACAAGAACAACCACCTCTCAAAACAATTTTTATCTCTGTTTTATAAATGAAAAGCTCTAGCACATTTTAAATCCCTGCTTCCCTCTGCGAAGGGCCTTTCTTTTACTTTTATGTTGAGTCTTCATCTTCTACCTTTATGCACCAATTAAGAGAGCATAGTTGTCATTCTGAGTATAATGTGTATGGTCCCAAAATTTATTATTAATTGATTCATGATTATGGTACTGCGTGTTCTCAAATTATTTGTATCTAGTCACCCTCTTGAACTTTGAAGGTGTCCTATGCATTTATATTTTGCTACTCCATGAGGGACAAGCTGAATACCACTTTGCTATGTTTTCTATATGCTTCAAACAAACATATACCTTTCAATGCATTATTACTCATGATCTTTTGTTTGTGTTTCTTTTTGTGTTGTAACATGGTTGCTAAGTTGTATGGTTAGAATTATATCTCTTATGCCCATGGTTAGAGTACTTTGATATTAGCATGCAATGCTTTACCTTAAGTTGATCAATATTGTGTTGGTGCATGTCACCTCAAAAATTATTGTTTTGTTATCACTTACCTACTCGAGGACGAGCAGGAGTTAAGCTTGGGGATGCTTGATACGTCTCAAACGTATCTATAATTTTTGATGCTCCATGCTTGTTTTACACCAATTGCTTTGTGTTTTGTTTACACTTCATGGCATTTTTATGCATTTTTCGGAACTAACCTATTAACGAGATGCCACCGTGCCAGTTCCCTGTTTTTTGTTGTTTTTGTGTTTTAGAAAAGTTACACGGGAAATATTCTCGGAATTGGACGAAACGAAAGCCAAAGTTCCTATTTACCTGACACGAAAAAGGAGTCCAGAGAAGAGACGGAGACGGACCAAGGGGCAGCCGCACCATAGGGTGGCGCGGGCCACCCCCTGGCTGCACCACCAGGTGGTGTGACCACCTGGTCCACCTCCATACATCGCCCTTCCGCCTATAAATTCCCTTCGACAGGAAAACCCTAAGGAGACAAACACTTTTCCATGAAACATACTGCAAGCCGCCACCGTTGTCATCCCGAGATTGGGAGGGTCCAGAAGCTCCTCCCGGCACCCTTCCGGAGAGGGGAATCATCACCGGACGCCTTCTTCATCACCATGCCAGCCTCTAGAGTGATGCGTGAGTAGTCTACCTTGGACTATGGGTCCATAGCAGTAGCTAGATGGTTGTCTTCTCCTCCATGTGCTTCATGTTTAGATCTTGTGAGCTGCCTATCATGATCAAGATCATCGTTATGTAATACTACATGTTGTGTTTGTTGGGATCCGATGAATATTGACTACTATGTCAAGTTGATTGTTGATTTATCATGTCTATGTTATTTATGATCTTGCATGCTCTCCGTTGCTAGTAGATATCTTGGCCTAGTAGATGCTAGTGACTCCAAGAGGGAGTATTTATGCTCGATAGTGGGTTCATGCCTCTAGTAATCTGGGAGAGTGACAATAACTTCTAAGGTTGTGGATGTGATGTTGCTATTAGGGAGAAAACATCAATCTCTTATTCAAGGATATTTGTATTGTTTACATTACACACTTTGCTTAAGGCGATAATCAGTTGCTTGCAACTTAATACCCAACGGTTGTTCGGATGATATCCGGCGGGTGGATTATTAGTCATAGATGCAGTTGGATTACGGTCTATGTATTATGTTGTAATGCCCAAGTGAATCTCATAGTGATCCTCATGACATGTACATGCATTGCTTTGCATTCTTTATTATGTCAATTGCCCAACTGTAATTTGTTTACCCAGCATGTTATTTATCTTTATGGAGAGACACCTCTAGTGAAATGTGGACTCCGGTCCATTCTTTTACATATATTACTTTCTACTGCAAGCACTATTTACTTTCCACAAGCATTTCTTTATTTCACTGCAAATAAATATCGTTTTCCACACGATACGTTTAATCCTTTATTATCAGCAAACCGGTGAGATTGACAACCTCAGTGCAAGTTAGGACAAAATATCTTGGTTGTGTTGTGTGCAGGTTCCATGTTGCTGCTGGCACAGACACCACGCCAACAAAGGCTTCTTCTGGCATCGTTGCCAAAGTCAGCTAGCAACAACCTTCGGAAGTGGTTTCTTTCTCCTACTGGTCGATTAAACCTTGGTTTCATACTGAGGGAAAACTGACTGTTGTGCTCATCATACCTTTCTCTTGGGGTTTCCCAACTGGTCATGTGAGACATCAGTGAACCCTCTGTGGATTATCCATTATGTGGATCTTCTTTGCGTCGTGGTGCTCCAGGTGTCGTCAGTTTGAGGTTGTAGGTTGAGATTCCTTGTTGGTTTGAAAGTTGTATGTTTTAGGTGTTGTTCTCTTGTGGTTTTGTTATAACGGTTTTCGCCCTGTTTTCCGTTAATTAACTAGGCAATTCTCTTCTTCTTACTTAATAGATTGAGCTAAATCTTTTGCCTCCGTTTCAAAAATAATAACAATTTCTTTACCATTTCCCTAGTCCATATTTATTTGATTATTATTTATTTATATGATAACAATCAGGAGCTGTCTGATGTAAGACTTTTTTTTAGCTTTTTTCATAAATGCATATATAATATTTTAGTGTGTAGATTCATTGTTCCATATTCAATTCTCTTTGAAATATTTGTTTATTTATTTATATGAGAACAATCAGGAGCTCTGCCTGATGTAATACTTATAAGCTTTTTTTCCTAAATGCATATAGCATATTTTAGTGTGTGTACTGATACGTCTAAAACGTATCTATAATTTTTGATGCTCCATGCTTGTTTTTACACCATTTGCCTTATGTTTCGTTACACTTCGTGGCGTTTTTATGCGATTTCTGGAACTAATCTATTGACAAGATGCCACAGTGCTAGTTCCCTATTTTCTGCTATTTTTGTGTTTCAGAAATTCTACACAGGAAATATTCTCGGAATTGGACGAAACAAGTTTCAGAACTCCTATTTTTCCCGGACGAAGGACGAGGACCGAAAGAGAGCCAGAGGGGGGCTAGGGGCCAGCCTCACACCAGGGCAGCGCGGCCCAGCCCCTGGCCGCGCCCCCTATGTGTGAGGAGCCCCTGGCAGCCCCCTGACGATGCTCTTTCGCCTATATAAAGCCTCGGGACGGAAAACCCTAGGGGAGTCGGCGAAATTTCCAGAACAGTTCCGCAGCCCCGCCGCTGGCGAAGCCAAATTTCGGGGGACAGAAGTCTCTGTTTCAGCACCCTGCCGGGATGGGGAAGTGCCCCCAGAGCCATCTCCATCGGTCTCCATCGTCGTCTCCGCCGTCTCCATCGACTTCACCGCCATCTCCATCAACCTTGCTGTCTCCTATGATGAGGAGGGAGTAGTTCTCCCCCGGGGCTGAGGGCTCTACCGGTAGCTATGTGGTTCACCTCTCTCTCCCATGATGTGATCTCTATGTGATCGTGAGCTTTGTATCATGTTGAATAAGTAGATGCTACTCGTCACCATTATGTGTACTCTAGTGGTGTTATTAAAGTAATCTATTCCTCCTGCCATGGTGTAACGGTGACAATGTGTGCATCGTGGTGGTACTTGGTCTAGGCTACGATTGTGATCTCTTATGGATTATGAGAATAATTATCACTATGATAGTATTGAAGTGATCTATTCCTCCTTTCATGGTGTAATGTTGACAGTGTGTGCACCGTGTTAGTACTTGGTCTAAGTTGCAATAATATTTATCTTGAGTTGTGATTTGATTTGGATATCTCTACGAGCGATGTTTGTCAAGTATTTGATAAACTTTAAGGGGCGCTTCTGTAGCCACTACGCAATGATTAGTGTTATTCAATAGGAGAGTAATTCAGAGTAGCATAGTGAAGAGAAGTTATTTATTTGTTCAATTATGTTATATTTGTTGGGAGTGTGACCACTAGTGAAAGTATGATCCCTAGGCCTTGTTTCCAAGCTTTGCACACCGTTTACTTCTGTTTTGTTACTTGTTTGCTTGCTGCCATTTTTATTCTAGATTGCATTTACTACTTATAATCATCTATACCACTTGTATTTCACTATCTCTTCGCCGAACTAGTGCACCTATACATCTGACAAGTGTATTGGGTGTGTTGGGGACACAAGAGACTTTTTGTATCGTAATTGTAGGGTTGCTTGAGAGGGATAGCTTTGACCTCTTCCTTCCTGAGTTTGATAAACCTTGGGTGATCCACTTAAGGGAAACTTGCTGCTGTTCTACAAACCTCTGCACTTGGAGGCCCAACACTGTCTACAAGAACAGACGTGTGCGTAGACATCAAGCTCTTTTCTGGCGCCGTTGCCGGGGAGGTAAGGTAAAAGGTACTCGCATCCTCCTGTGTGAGTGCTCGGAGTTATTTCCTTTAGATTCTGCAATTATATCTTTTTGTTTCTTGTTTTTATTTTCACTAGTTAGGCTTAATGGAAAATAAAGAGTTCTTTAGTCTTTTCTCTGAGTTTAGATTTGAAGAGAAAATTGAAAAACCTTTGGAGCTTATTTCGCATAGCAATGTTATTAGTACGAATGCTTTGAATCCCGTTATTGCTAATGCTATAGAAAAATCTAAGCTTGGGGAAGCTGGTTTTGTTAAGCATGATATTTTTAGTTCCCCAGCTTTAGTGGAGAAAGTTTGCTCTGATGATATTTTATCTCCCATATGTGATGTTTCTAATGATGCTTGTGCTCCTCATCCTTTTAAAATACCTATGAAAATTGTTGAACGTGTTATGAATAACCGCTATTCAGGAGATGGGACAGTCCCTCCGGGTGATCATTTACTCTTTATACAAGAATTATGCGAGTTGTTCAAGTGTGCAGGTATTTCATCAAGCCAAGTTAAGAGGAAGCTATTCTCTTATTCACTGAAGGGTAGAGCTGAGGAGTGGTATCAGCTGCTTAAAGATGGTCCATCTATTGCATGGGAGGAAATTGTACCTCTCTTTTATTCCAAGTTTTATCCTCCAAGTGAAATTCGTAAAGATCGTAACCGGATATATAACTTTTGGCCTCATAATGAAGAAAGCATTGCCCAAGCTTGGGGAAGATTGAAGTTACTAATGCATAAATGTCATGTTCATGATCTTCCCCATAATATTGTTATTAATAATTTTTATGCAAGGCTTTCAGGATATTACAAGGACTATCTAGATGCATGCTTTGATGGGTCTTTCACAAGCAAGGATGAACGGATCGTATGGGCACCTAGAGGGGGGGGTGAATAGGTGCTACTCAAATTTTAATTCTTTTTCAATTTAGCACAAAGGTAAATTCTCTAGATATGCAACTAAGGTGAATTTACCTATATGTCAACTAGCAAGCTAAGCAAGATACAATAAGTAAAGGCAATAAAGGATAGAGGTAACCGAGAGTGGAGCACACGGAGACACGGATGTAATTCCCATAGTTCCTTCCTTTTTAGGGGAAGTACGTCTACGTTGGAGGGGTGTGGTTGCCACAAAGGCCTAACCAACGCCACAAAGGCTCACCCTATTCTCCGGTGCAAGCTTCCGCCACAAAGGCCTAGCTCACTTTCCACTAAGGGATTCCTCAAGGCAGAACCGGTCTTTACAAACTTGGGGCACAACTCCACAACTGAATTGGAGGCTCCCAAGCACCACAAAGCAATCAATCAACAAGTATCAAGATATCAATCACACAAATCAAGGTCAAGGGACACAAGGGAACCCAAGACACAAGGGCCCTCAAGAAAAAGAGAGGGGAAAATCAAATCGCTTCGGTGAGGATGTAGATCAAGGCCTTCTCCTTCGATTCTCCAAAGATCAAGAGCTTTGGTGGGTTGAGGGAGGAGATCTTGTGGATTTGGTGGCTCCAAATGGGGTGATCTTCTTGTGCAGGACGAGCAGCTTGAGGTGGAAGAAGGGGAGGGGTATTTATAGCCCCTCCCGAAATGTAGCCGTTGCTGACTTGGAGGGGCGGATTATCCGGCCAAAGTATGGCCGGATTATCCGCCCCCTCCACCAGAAAATCCGGCCCCTTTACTGGATGACGCTGACCCAAGTCCTTAGCAGAATTCTGAGGTCGTCGAAGGGGGGCGGATTATCCGGCCCCTGGCCGGAATATCCGGCCCCTGGCCGGAATATCCGGCCCCATTACTGCATGACGCCGACCAAAGTCCTTAGCAGTTTTTTGAGCTCTCGCCGGGGGGGGGGGGTTATCCGGCCACTGGCCAGAATATCCGGCCCCATATCTGGTGGACGCCGAGCAAAAGACTTAGCCGTTTTTCGACCTCTCGCCGGAGGGGGGGCGGATTATCCGGCCCCTAGCCGGATTATCCGGCCTGGAACAGGGAGACGCCATCCCAATGACTTAGCCAATTCTTGAGCTGTAAAATCTGCACCACTTAACACACACTTAAAATTCCTAATGTTGTTATCTACCACACAAAACATGAGGGATACAAAGTATGCACTTTCAATCTCCCCCTTTTTGGTGTTAGATGACAACACTAGGATTTGCAATAGAGATCGAATATTTCAAACCAAAAATTTGAGCAAGAAATAAAAGCTCCCCCTAAATGTGTGCATCTACACAAATGAGTTTGTAGGAAGCATACCTTTTCATGGATAGCTCAATCAATATGGAATTCCGAATATGATAATGATGAGAAACCGGACAACCATGAGCTCACAAAAACATAAGTGAACAAGCATAATGTTCCACACGACACATATAAAACATAGAACATAGTCTCATACACACCATAGTAGCAAATAAACCACACGAATTGTTCCAAACTTAAAACAAGTAAAATAAGAAGAAACACAAGCACCAAAGGAATGATAAATGCGCAAGCTTGTGTTCCCACCCATGCAAATCCCGTGAGACTCCTAATAGAACTACTTCTCCCCCTTTGGCATCAAGACACCAAAAAGGGAGAAGAGCGATGCTACACGCCGGAGGAATGAATCCTCCCAATCACCGATGTCGTCGGAGTCCTCAGCATAGTCATCTCCACCATCATCATCATCTCCTCCAGCATCTTCATTGCCTGCAGCATCTTCATCATCCACGTCCTCCTCAGCCTCTGCATGAGTATCTCCTGTGGGAGCATCTGGCACACCAAAGAGATGCTTCTGCATATCAACCCAGTTGTAGCGATCGGTGTTTCAAGCTTCATAGGACGTAGGTGCAGTAGGAGTGGGATCGGCGGTTGGAGCACCACTGAGACAGTGAAGGATCAGCTGCTGAGTGTCCTGAATGTTCTTCCTCTCAACATAGGCCTGGTAGTTCTCACGGTGGATCTCAACCTTCATGCAGAGAACGTTCCTCTCAAACCAACTGAGCTTCCTCACTTCCCTGGACATAGCAGATGCAGCAGCCCTCTGATCACGAGTAGAAGCACTCGACTTCGCATCAGCCATGAAGGTGCTAGGATATGCAGCTGATGGAGCAGGAGTCTTCTTCTTCTTGACATACATCTTCTTGACTAGGTGATCCACACAGTCATCATGGATATCATAATCTCCAAGGGCATTCTTGATTAGGAGCATGATATAGGGAGCATAGGGCACGGTGTTCCTCTGAACGATAGCATCCTTAATCTCATAAAAGATGAAATCCATCACATCAAGAGTAAAATCCTCATCCGGGTCAGTCGAAGTGGCACACTCATGAGCAAGAGAGAGAAGGTCAACAAGCGAGGTCCGAATGGCATCATTGTTACCACCACTAGGAGCAATGTTCTCTCTGAAAATGCAGACAAGCTGATCATAAAGTGGATGTAGGCCATTGATAAAGCCCACAACGCCTGTGGAGTCATAGAGGTCAGAGAGCTTATCCTTGTCAGGCTTTGTCCCCGGATTGTGAACACAGCGACCCACTGGAGTGTCTCCATTATACGCATACCCCAAGAGAGAGGCAAACGTAGAGAAGTCTGATGTACACTCATGCTCTCCAGTCATCCACTTCATAGACTTCGGAGCATTGGGCAAGATCACAAGAGTGGCATAAAACTGCTTGATGAGGCCGGGGTTATAGTTGCACTGAATGGTAGCCAATCCCATCAAACCCATCTTCTCAACCACAGAAACTGCTTCATCAAAATAGGTCTTGCTGCGGAGATGATCAAAGTCAATAGGATGCATCGGTCAACATGGATTCTTGAGAGGCTCATAGACATCACGGAAAATACCCCACTGCTCTTCATTCCAAAATCCACGGTCCTCAATGTCTTCATCTCTGGGTGTGGCGTACCAATTGTTCCGCCGCACAAGAATGTATTCGGCCTCTGGCATGCTCTTATAGTTGAGACGAGTCGCTTTGCCTTTGCGATGACGGGCTTGAGCCTTGGCAGCCTTTTCTTTCTCAGCTTTCCTAGCAGCCTCCCTCTGTTGCTGACGAATTGCAACTTCATCAACTAGGACTCCTTCCTCATTCCGAATCAACCGGCGCTTGCGCTTCGGCAAACTCGAATCATCTATGAAGTAGAGAGGCATATCCTAGAGGGCCAAACACCATGCTGCAGCACACAAATTGATAGATCGGGAGAAAACAGCATACTACAAGATTCATGATGACAGGAATTCAACAAATAGAGGGCCAAACACCAAGAATATGCATAGGTAAAAACAACCCTAGGGTTAGGAAAATACCCCCATCCATTGCAAAAACAGCTTGGTGAAAACCCTCCCAAGGTGGAGGAGAGCAACCTCCGGCGAAATCCAGCCAAGGGGATGGTCGGAGCTTCGGTGGCGGCGGCGGAGAGGCGACGACGGTGGCAGGAGAGACCAGGGGGTTAGGGTTGGAACTGCCCGGAGGGCAGCCCGACCCGCCCCCTTTTATACCTGGCCGACACTCCGGCCGGATTATCCGGCCAGGACGACCCGGATAATCCGGCCCCCCGGATATTCCGCCCAGGGGGGCGGATATTCTGGCCTGGGAGCCAGAAAACAGACCACCTGAAATTTTCAAAAACAGAAGTTGTTTTGACGAAAAATTTGAACTCGTGTGCATAGATTAGATGTCTTGAGACAGGATGGCTTAGGTGAGAGAGCAAACATGGAGTGGTTCTCGGCACTTGACATTGCAAGAACAAATCAACAAAAAATCCAATGCAAGTGCCTTCCCATATCAAATTAAGAAACAACACCAAGAGAGAACACCAAGACTTCAAATAAGATATGCAAGGAATCAACTCTTCTAAAAGAAGAGGTCGGTGGCCGAAGCCACCATGTTTGAGTGTTATGGCATTGAACCGCGAAGATGTATCTTGGATCCATAACCACTACTCATCATTGAAGCTCATATATCACAAAAATGATATTAAGAGAATGATATGATTACTATTGGCATTATGGGGGAGGGATAGCCCAATTGATTAGGACCGCACTCCCCCTATCTCCATGCCCACACCTAAACCAAACAAGCATTGAAGTATAGGTGTATTTGCAAGATGCTCAAGCCACACTCCTTGAATCAATGATATTTAGCTCATTCCTCAAATATCCAAATCTTGCTTCATCAAGAGGCTTCGTGAATATATCGGCAAGTTGATCCTTGGTGCAAACATATGCAAGCTCAATATCACCACGGGCAACATGATCTCTAATAAAATGATTCTAGATCTCAATATGCTTGGTTCTTGAATGTTGCACCGGATTATAGGCGATCTTGATAGCACTCTCATTGTCACATAAAAGAGGCACTTTGTCACAATTGACACCGTATTCCTTTAAAGTTTGCCTCATCCATAACAATTGAGTGCATCCACTTGCGGCGGCAATGTATTCGGCTTCGGCGGTAGAGAGAGATATATAATTTTGCTTCTTAGAAGACCAACACACCAAAGACCTAACAAGAAATTGGCAAGCTCCGGAGGTTGATTTCCTATCATCCTTGTCACCGGCCCAATCCGAATCCGTGAAGCCACAAAGAGAGAAATCCGAGCCTTTGGGATACCAAAGCCCATAAGTTGGGGTATGAACCAAATATCGAAAGATCCTCTTAACCGCCATAAGGTGGCTTTCTTTAGGAGCGGCTTGATACCTTGCACACACACCTACACTCAACACAATATCGGGTCTAGATGCACAAAGGTAAAGCAACGAACCGATCATAGAACGGTATACCTTTTGATCCACGTTTTTACCATCGGGATCTAGTTCAAGATGACATTTAGTGGCCATTGGTGTGGCGGCCCCATTTATTTCCTTCATCTTGAACCTCTTGAGCATGTCTTCGACATATTTGGCTTGATTAATAAAAGTCCCTTCTTTCAATTGCTTGATTTCAAAACCAAGAAAGAACTTCATTTTGCCCATCATAGACATCTCGAACCTATCGGTCATAAGCTTTGAGAATTCATCATTAAAAGCTTTGTTAGTAGAGCCAAAAATAATATCATCAACATATAGTTGGCATACAAAAAGCTCCCCATTGACCCTCTTAGTAAAAAGAGTGGGATCGATTTGCCCAACTTCAAACCCACGGTCTAACAACAACTCCCTAAGGTGCTCATACTACGCACGTGGGGCTTGTTTAAGGCCATAGAGTGCCTTATGGAGTTTGTAGACATGGTTCGGGAAGTTGAGGTCCTCAAACCCCAGGGGTTGCTTAACATACACTTCCTCTTTCAATGGACCATTGAGAAAAGCACTTTTAACATCCATTTGTTGCAACTTAAAATCCCTTCAACTTGAGAGAAACCTTGAGCAACCAATCTTGCCTTGTTCCTCACAACAATTCCATGCTCATCTTGCTTGTTCTTGAATATCCACTTTGTGCCAATCACATTGCGGCACTCCTTTGGCTTCTCCACTAACACCCACACATTGTTGCGCTTGAAGTTATTGAGTTCTTCATGCATAGCATCCAACCAATCCGGATCTTCAAGAGCTTCAAATACTTTCTTGGGTTCAACCATGGAGATATAGGCATGATGATTGCTAAATTGTGCCAATTGACGCCGGGTTGACACTTTGCTTCTTAAATCTCCAATAACCCTCACAAGGGTATGACCTTTAAGTTCCAAGTACATTTCAACTCTTCTCTTGCGACGGGCCTCGATCTCCTCATTTGACCTTGGAGGAATCACTTGATCATCTTGATCATTTTGGTCCCCGTCTTGACCATTACCTTGACCTTGATCATCATTATGCACATCATCACTTTCTTCATGAGTAGGTTGATCTTGGTCTTGTGAAGAATTAGGGGCGGTCGATATAACCGGAGAGGATGGTGGTGCCCCTTCTTCTTCATGAAGGTCCTTGTCTTGTTCTTTGGTTGGTGCATTAGTTGCTTCTTTGGGAGAGGCTTGTTGAGCTTGTGTAGATGAGGGCTTGCTGCGTGTGGTTAACGTGGGAGCAGATTGTCCTTGTGCGTGGTGAATAACCAGCCCGTTGGGAACCCCAAGAGGAAGGTATGATGAGTATAGCAGCTAGTTTTCCCTCAGTTTAAGAAACCAAGGTTTATCGATCAGGAGAGGAGAGACAAACGACTGAAGGTGATGCGGAACCTGCACACACACAACCAAGTACTTTGTTCCCAACTTGCGATGAGGTTGTCAATCTCACAGGTTTGCTTGAAACAAAGGTTATGAGCGTATCGAGTGGAAAACAATATAGTATGCGAGGAAAGTAAACAGTACGAGTAAAGTAAACAGTGCGAGTAAAGTAAATAGGTGATAGCAATATGATGTAAATAGGACCGGGGTCCACAGTTCACTAGTGGTGTCTCTCCATAGATAAAATAACACATGCTGGGTAAACAAATTACAGTTGGGCAATTGATAGAATAAAGATAAACGTGATATGTCAAGAAGATCACTATGAGATTTACTCTGGGCATTACAACAAAATACATAGACCGCCATCCAACTGCATCTATGACTAATAATCCACTCCCGGGGATATCAATCCGAACACCCCAGAAGTATTAAGTTGCGAACAACAGATAATTGCATTAAGCAAAGTGTGTAATGTAAACAAAGCATATGCCCTTGAGCATATGAATGTTGTTTTCTCCCTAGTAGCAACAGCACATCTACCACCTTAGAGGTTTCTGTCACTCCCCCAGGTGAAATAGAGGCATGAACCCACTATCGAGCATAAATACCCCCTCTTGGAGTCACTAGCAACTACTTGGCCAAGATAGCTATTAACAACAGAGAGCATGCAAGATCATAAACAACATAGATATAACAAAAGATAATATTCAGTATAGCAACTTAATCATAAACACCAATATTCATCGGATCCCAACAAACCAAACATGTAGAATTACATAACGGTGATCTCAATCATGTAGGGCAGCTCATGAGATCTAAACATGAAGCACATGGTGGAGGAGACAACCATCTAGCTACTGCTATGGACCCATAGTCCAAGGTAGACTACTCACTCATCGCTCCGGAGGCAAGCATGGCGATGAAGAAGACCTCCGGTGGCGATTCCCCTCTCCGGCAGGGTGCCGGGAAGAGCTTCTGGACCCTCCCAATCTTCGGGTCGACGGTGGCGGCGGATCGCGATGTGTTCTGGAAATCTGATCGGGTACTTAGGTTTTTTCCGTCGTGGGGTCTTTATAGGCGAACGGGCGTCGTCAGAGGAGGAGCCAGGCGCCCTCACGCGGGACCCGCGCGGCCAGGGGCCTGGCCGCGCCACCCCTGCGTGTGGAGCCCTGGTGGCCCCCCTCCGACTCTTCTTCGGATCTCTGGAAGCTTCCGGGTAAAATAAGACTTCAGGAACTTGTTTTGTCCAATTCCGAGAATATTTCCTGTGTATCACTTCTGAAACACAAAAACAGCAGAAAATAGGAAACTGGCACTGTGGCAACTCGTTAATAGGTTAGTTCCAGAAAATGCATAAAAGTGCCACGAAGTGTAACGAAACAATAGGCAAATGGTGTAAAAACAAGCATGGAGCATCAAAAATTATAGATACGTTGGAGACGTATCAAGCATCCCCAAGCTTAACTCCTGCTCGTCCTCGAGTAGGTAAGTGATAACAAAGAATGATTTTTGAGGTGACATGCACCTACACAATCTTGATCATATATGTAAGCATTGGTGAGCTGGGATCATAAGAACTTAAAACATGGGCATGAAGATATAATCATGACAATAAGAACTTAGCAACCATGTTGTAAACATGCAAATGAACACAAACAAAAGATCATGAAAATGAAACAATGAAAGTCAAACGTGTGTTCAAATCATAAGGAAAAACATACAAATGGTTTTCAGCTTGTCCTTCAAAGAGAGCAAAACATAAATGCATAGGACACCTTCAAGTTTAAGAGGGCGACTAGATACAAATAATTTGAGAACAAGTGAAACCAACAATATGAATCAATCAATGAACTTTGGGACAATGCATATTACACTAAGAATGACAACTATGCTCTCTTAATGGTGCATAAAGAAAGAAGGTGGTGACTCAACATAAAAGTAAAAGAAAGGCCCTTCGCAGAGGGAAGCAGTGATTGCAAGTTTTATAACCTTCAAAAATTATGGTACTTACCGGCTTTGAGCTCTCATTACCCCCATCATAAGCATCTTGAATGGTTAAAGTTAATGCGAGAACAATTATGATGCATATGCTTGACAAATCATAAGTTGAAAACCTCGTGCCCCGTGAATACAAGTACCCAAACCTCATGCTACTTTACTTAGAGTCCCAAGCAAGGCTCTTGTCATTGTAAGTATATGCATATCATTGAGAACCGCCAATGGGGTACCTCCGTGCCCGATGACATGGAACAAACCCACACCAAAATGACAGGACAAGCAGACAATGAACACCTCGACATCTCTTTTATTTGCCTTTTGTTTAGCTTTTTATTGTGAGATGCGTCGTCGAATGTTCACCATGGGTATGCTGCAAATTTCCACCATGAATTATGCATGGCTTAGATTGGCGGCCCGGCGTTTCCCTAACACATATACAAACTCCATGATCCCCACAAGATTCCCAATTCATTTTACATCGCGGGCATCCATAAACAAAAGATCACGATATCAACTCAAATAAGAAGTGCAATGTTGAAAGCTTGCCCCATGACAGCATGGATGGGCTAGAATCCAACTTACAACTTGCAAACATAACAACTCAACATAAGAGACCACAATGTCAAATTTTTAAGAACAGGAAAAAGTAAAGTGTGCCTTCCGGTTCGTGAGAGCTTTACTGACCGAATTTCGCATAACACTGGTAAGAGTTTAATTTGAAGAGAAAATAAAAGCAAGTCAAATTTACTTGGAATAGCAAATTGCTAGTAGGTATGTATGGTGGACACTTTGGAAAACTTTGGCTTTTAGGAGTTGGATGCACGAGTAGAGCTCATACTCAGTACAAGGCGAGGGCTAGCAAAAGACTGGGAGCGACCAACTAAGAGAGCAGTAATGGCCATAATCATGCAAAGCGACAAAGCGACATTAAAAGAAGCATATGATGGCATCAAAAGTCAAAAACTAAATGATCATGAAGGCTATTGGCGACTTGTAAGAGTCTAACATGTGTGAGCATGCGCCAAGTCAACCCAAATAAAGCGTCAAGGAGAAAACCAAAATAATGCTTCCATAAAATAAAAAACAACGCATGATTTTTTCAAAGGCTCATTAAGCAATCTCAGTTATTTGAGACAAGTCATGCTACAGCAAAACCACTAAGCATACTATCAAAAAGACATCAAACATGACATGAAAAAGCCTAAGCCGCAGTCTACACAAGCTCCTTCTTGTACCACTATTTTGCACAAAGCTTTTTCTCTTTTCCAACACCATTTGAAATTTTTAAAGACACCTCTTTTGATGAAAACCAATAAAGATCAGAGGCAAAAATACACCTTGATGAAAAGATATGACAAGGTCTGAATGCAAATCAAGGCGAAAATGAAAACCAAAAGCAGTAGCAGAAAAAGAAGAACGCTCGATTTTTAATAAGAGTGAAAACTAGAGCGTTCTTTGCAAATGAAAACAAGGCAACTTCTCCAAAGGAAATTTGTTGGGGTCCAACCATTTATTGCAGCAAACAAACAAACTAAACTAACTAAGAAAACTAAAACAACTGACGCTCCAAGAAAAACACATAGTGCATGAAGCAATAAAAATATAGTGTTTTGAAAGGTGACCTGATTTTTGCCGATGAAGAAGGGGTGCCTCGGGGGCATCCCCAAGCTTTGACGCTTGTACTTCTTGGATATTTCTTGGGGTGATGCATAGGCATCCCCAAGCTTGAGCTTTTGTCCATTCTTCAACTCATCTCATCATTCTCCAATCCCTACACTTGAAAACTTCCTTCATACAAAACTAAACACAATTCTATTAGCAGCATTAGTGCAAGCATAACATATAATCAATCCTCTATTTGCTTCAGGTTTCAACTCAAAACTACCACATATATAGCCAATACTACTGTAGCAACCTCCCAAAAAGTTCCGTGATCAAAAGAACTCAAAAGAAAGCGATAAAGTGGCAAACACAAATATTGGCAGAAATCTGTCAAAACTGAACAGCTGACAAAGGTCGAATTTTTGAGGGGTTTTCTGTTGCTCAAATCAAAAAGTGTTCAACTAACAAAAGTTTGGATATAACCTGGGGCATATGCACAAGAAATCGCAGGTCCAAAAGATAAACAGAGAATTTTCACAAATTTTTACGGTGCAGCACCAAAAACAGTTTCAGGACAGCAACATCCCCAAATCTTTATCTCACTCAAATTAGAGGCTTCTCTTGGCTCAAATACGAAATAAACGAGATAAGGAGTGGTCATTACAGTAGTAATGACTTCCAAGACTCAAATAAAAGAAAAAGTACTGAAAAGAAACATTGGGTTATCTCCCAAGAGTGCTTTTCTTTAACGCCTTTGAGCTAGGCGCAGAAAATTGCGAATCAAGTAATATCAATAGATGAAGCGCTAGTTACCTCAGTAGGCTCTTTGAAGGTTCCCGAAGATGATTCAACCTGCAAGTCACTCTTAGTGGAACTAAGAGTCTTACCAATTTTAAGAACATGTTGAGATTTGAGCGCAGAAACCTTGGGAACATACATAATTTTTTGCTCTTTTCCAACAAACACTTTCTCCTTCTTAAATTTAAGAGAAGAGAAAATTAAGCTAAGAGTTTCCATAGACTCCTCTAGTTTACCAATCCTTAAGTTTTGATTGTCATGAGTAGTGCTAGCCTCTAAAATGGTAATTCTCTTACCAATGTTTTCTATTAATTCACTAACGCGGCTAGCATTTTCTAGGATACTTGGCAAACTTTTCTCTACAGAGCTGAGCTTTTCTACCACCTCCTCCAAGGTGGTCTCGGTTTTAGCAACATGAATAGGTGGTATTCCCACTAAACTTTCAATTATAGTGCATGCTTCTCCAGCGGGAGTACCCAAAAAATTACCTCCTGTAAGAGTATCAAGAACATACCTATTCCAACTGGATATACCAACATGAAAATTTCTAAGGAGGATCGTGGTAGAGTGCTTTTTGGTACACCTATGATGAGCATTGTTAATACAGTACCAAGCATCTTTTAAACTTTCTCCCCCTTGTTGCTTAAAACTACGAACTTCTACTTCAGGATTACTCATTTTAACAAAACTAAAAGCAGATAAGTAAAAACAACTACCAAGGATTCTAATTTTTTGGGTTTTTGATAAAAAGCAATGCAGGTAAAATAAATAAAGTAAAGCAAAACAATAACAAAGTAAAGGATGTGTGTGCGAAAAACTCCCCTCGCAGAAGTCTTCTCTTCCTCCCCGGCAACAGCGCCAAAAAAGAAGCTGCTGCGTGTGGTTAACATGGGAGCAGATTGTCCTTATGCGTGGTGAATAACCAGCCCGTTGGGAACCCCAAGAGGAAGGTATGATGAGTATAGCAGCTAGTTTTCCCTCAGTTTAAGAAACCAAGGTTTATCGATCAGGAGAGGAGAGACAAACGACTGAAGGTGATGCGGAACCTGCACACACACAACCAAGTACTTTGTTCCCAACTTGCGATGAGGTTGTCAATCTCACCGGTTTGCTTGAAACAAAGGTTATGAGCGTATCGAGTGGAAAACAATATAGTATGCGAGTAAATTAAACAGTATGAGTAAAGTAAACAGTGCGAGTAAAGTAAACAGGTGATAGCAATATGATGTAAATAGGACCGGGGTCCACAGTTCACTAGTGGTGTCTCTCCATAGATAAAATAACACATGCTGGGTAAACAAATTATAGTTGGGTGCTGTGTGTGGTTGACGTGGGAGCAGATTGTCCTTGTGCGTGGTGGATAACCAGCCCGTTGGGAACCCCAAGAGGAAGGTATGATGAGTATAGCAGCTAGTTTTCCCTCAGTTTAAGAAACCAAGGTTTATCGATCAGGAGAGGAGAGACAAACGACTGAAGGTGATGCGGAACCTGCACACACACAACCAAGTACTTTGTTCCCAACTTGCGATGAGGTTGTCAATCTCACCGGTTTGCTTGAAACAAAGGTTATGAGCGTA
This sequence comes from Dactylis glomerata, assembly GCA_007115705.1. Classification (NCBI taxonomy): domain Eukaryota; kingdom Viridiplantae; phylum Streptophyta; class Magnoliopsida; order Poales; family Poaceae; genus Dactylis; species Dactylis glomerata. The sequence continues at coordinate 3,867,902 of QXEO01001034.1, forward strand.
TCGAGTGGAAAACAATATAGTATGCGAGTAAAGTAAACAGTGCGAGTAAAGTAAACAGGTGATAGCAATATGATGTAAATAGGACCGGGGTCCACAGTTCACTAGTGGTGTCTCTCCATAGATAAAATAACACATGCTGGGTAAACAAATTACAGTTGGGCAATTGATAGAATAAAGATAAACGTGATATGTCAAGAAGATCACTATGAGATTTACTCTGGGCATTACAACAAAATACATAGACCGCCATCCAACTGCATCTATGACTAATAATCCACTCCCGGGGATATCAATCCGAACACCCCAAAAGTATTAAGTTGCAAACAACAGATAATTGCATTAAGTAAAGTGTGTAATGTAAACAAAGCATATGCCCTTGAGCATATGAATGTTGTTTTCTCCCTAGTAGCAACAGCACATCTACCACCTTAGAGGTTTCTGTCACTCCCCCAGGTGAAATAGAGGCATGAACCCACTATCGAGCATAAATACCCCCTCTTGGAGTCACTAGCAACTACTCGGCCAAGATAGCTACTAACAACGGAGAGCATGCAAGATCATAAACAACATAGAGATAACAAAAGATATAATTCAGTACAACAACTTAATCATAAACACCAATATTCATCAGATCCCAACAAACCAAACATGTAGAATTACATAACGGTGATCTCAATCATGTAGGGCAGCTCATGAGATCTAAACATGAAGCACATGGTGGAGGAGACAACCATCTAGCTACTGCTATGGACCCATAGTCCAAGGTAGACTGCTCACTCATCGCTCCGGAGGCAAGCATGGCGATGAAGAAGACCTCCGATGGCAATTCCCCTCTCCAGCAGGGTGCCGGGAAGAGCTTCTGGACCCTCCCGATCTTCGGGTCGACGGTGGCGGCGGATCGCGATGTGTTCTGGAAATCTGATCGGGTACTTAGGTTTTTTCCGTCGGGGGGTCTTTATAGGCGAAGGGGCGTCATCAGAGGAGGAGCCAGGCGCCCTCACATGGGGCCTGCGTGGCTAGGGGCCTGGCCGCGCCACCCCTGCGTGTGGGGCCCTGGTGGCCCCCCTCCTACTCTCCTTCGGATCTCTGGAAGCTTCCGGGTAAAATAAGACTTCAGGAACTTGTTTCGTCCAATTCCGAGAATATTTCCTGTGTATCACTTCTGAAACACAAAAACAGCAGAAAACAGGAAACTGGCACTGTGGCAACTCGTTAATAGGTTAGTTCCGGAAAATGCATAAAAGTGCCACGAAGTGTAACGAAACAATAGGCAAATGGTGTAAAAACAAGCATGGAGCATCAAAAATTATAGATACGTTGGAGACGTATCATTGGGCAATTGATAGAATAAAGATAAACGTGATATGTCAAGAAGATCACTATGAGATTTACTCTGGGCATTACAACAAAATACATAGACCGCCATCCAACTGCATCTATGACTAATAATCCACTCCCGGGGATATCAATCCGAACACCCCAGAAGTATTAAGTTGCGAACAACAGATAATTGCATTAAGCAAAGTGTGTAATGTAAACAAAGCATATGCCCTTGAGCATATGAATGTTGTTTTCTCCCTAGTAGCAATAGCACATCTACCACCTTAGAGGTTTCTATCACTCCCCCAGGTGAAATAGAGGCATGAACCCACTATCGAGCATAAATACCCCCTCTTGGAGTCACTAGCAACTACTTGGCCAAGATAGCTACTAACAACGGAGAGCATGCAAGATCATAAACAACATAGAGATAACAAAAGATAATATTCAGTACAGCAACTTAATCATAAACACCAATATTCATCGGATCCCAACAAACCAAACATGTAGAATTACATAACGGTGATCTCAATCATGTAGGGCAGCTCATGAGATCTAAACATGAAGCACGTGGTGGAGGAGACAACCATCTAGCTACTGCTATGGACCCATAGTCCAAGGTAGACTACTCACTCGTCGCTTCGGAGGCAAGCATGGCGATGAAGAAGACCTCCGGTGGCGATTCCCCTCTCCGGCAGGGTGCCGGGAAGAGCTTATGGACCCTCCCGATCTTCAGGTCGACGGTGGCGGCGGATCGCGATGTGTTCTGGAAATTTGATCAGGTACTTAGGTTTTTTCTGTCGGGGGGTCTTTATAGGCGAAGGGGCATCGTCAGAGGAGGAGCCAGGCGCCCTCACGCGGGGCCCGCGCGGCCAGGGGCCTGGCCGCGCCACCCCTGCGTGTGGGGCCCTGGTGGCCCCCCTCCGACTCTTCTTCGGATCTCTGGAAGCTTCCGGGTAAAATAAGACTTTAGGAACTTGTTTCGTCCAATTCCGAGAATATTTCCTGTGTATCACTTCTGAAACACAAAAACAGCAGAAAACAGGAAACTGGCACTGTGGCAACTCGTTAATAGGTTAGTTCCGGAAAATGCATAAAAGTGCCACGAAGTGTAACGAAACAATAGGCAAATGGTGTAAAAACAAGCATGGAGCATCAAAAATTATAGATACGTTGGAGACGTATCAGGGCTCCATTTGAGTAGAGCATAGTCCTTCTCGGTCCGCCACAAGGTGTCCCTCAATGGGGTGGAAAAATCCCACGCCCATTCTTCTTATGGCATCTTGAGGTATTTCATCATCTACATCACAAGCAACAACATCTCGCCCCCCCTTGGGAGCCATCATTTTCTTCGAATACCACACTACAAGATTCTTCAACACATCCGGTGGACTTGTTGAAGACTCTATAAGTGTGGGATTCGGCACCATAACCAACAAAAATACCTTCTATAGCTTTCGGATCAAATTTACCTAAACGAACTCCTTTTCTTTGAAAGAAACACTTACACCCGAAAACCCGATAGTAGTAGATGTTGGGCTTGCCTCCGGTGAGTATTTCATATGGAGTCTTATTTAAGCCTTTGCGGAGGAAGAGCCGGTTCGATGAGTGACAAGCCGTAGAGATAGCTTCGGCCCAAAAGTTGTATGGAGACTTAAACTCTGCCAACATGGACCTAGCCATATCCATAAGAGTCCAGTTCTTCCTCTCGGCTACACCATTTTGTTGAGGGGTGTATGCAGCGGAATATTGATGACGAATCCCCTCATCACTAAGAAATCCATTTAGGGTGTAGTTCTTGAACTCGGTGCCATTGTCACTTCTTATTGCCAAAATAGTTTGCCCATGTTGACGTTCTACTTCTTTGGCAAAGTCGATGACGGTTTGTTGAGTCTCACTCTTGTGCTTGAAGAAATAGACATAAGTATATCTTGAATAGTCATCAACAATCACCAAACAACATTTCTTCCCACCAAGACTTGCATGAGAGGGAGGACCAAAGAGATCCACATGAAGGAGCTCCAAAATCCTCTTGGAAGAAATGATAGTCTTGCTTGTATGGGGAGAGTCATGCATTTTTCCTAGAACACAAGCCCTGCAAATACGATCTTTGGCAAAAGAAACATTCTCTTTTAGTCTGAGTATGTGGCCACCCTTGTGAAGACTTTGCAAAGTTCTCATATTGACATGGGCTAGTCGGCGATGCCAAAGCCAACCCACATCGGTCTTTCCAAATAAACACATTGCACTTGTAGTGGTTTTCCCCGAGAAGTCCACCACATACAAGTTGTTTTCAACGTGCCCAACGAAAGCGACCTTTAGAGACTTGCTCTACAAGAGTACCACAATATCATTATCAATGAAGACGGCAAAGCCCATCTTTCCAAGTGCACGAACTGAAAGTAAATTGTAACCAAGAGTCTCAACAAGCATGACATCCACAAGGGAAATATCCGGTGCGACCACCACCTTGCCAAGACCCAATACCTCAGATTGTGACATGTCTCCATAAGTGACGGTTATATTGTTGACGTTAGGCCTCATCTCCGTCATGATATTCTTGCTTCCGGTCATATGACTTGTGCATCCACTATCAAGCAGCCATTTTGAACCACCGGAAGCATAGTCCTACAAGAGATCATTGCTTGGTTTTAGGTCCCCATTTCTCAATGGGTCCTCTTTTGTTAGTAACAAGGGTCTTTGGAACCCAAATGGACCAAGCAACATAACCATCATTTGGACCAACATATTTTGCATAAACATCACCATAATAATCACGAAATAAAACATAGTGAGGGTTAGCAATTCCCGCATGATCATCATGAGTGGCTTTGCCACCCACAATAGGATCCTTCTTTTCTTATGCGGGCTTGGCCTTCTTTTTCTTGTTGTTCTTCTTCTTCTTCTTTGAGACAGAGCCAATCTCCGTTTTATCATTAAATGCCTTTTGCTTACTCAAAAGGACATTCAAATTTTTCTCACCTATGGGAATGGTGGACTTGGCTAGCTCATCTTTCAACCTAGCATTTTCTTCAATAACATTTGCATGATCACAAGTAGAAGTAGAAGAACTAGGCACATTATTCTTAGTCAATTGAATTTGAAGTTGTTCATGTGACTTGGTAAGAATAGAGTGTTCACTCTTCAAGGCCTTGTGAGCCTTGTCAAGATCTTCTAAATCCTTAACAAGTATATCATGACCAACACCAAATTCAACCTTTTCCTTTTTAAGCATTTTTACTTTAGCATGAGCATGGTCTCGCTCTTTAATGAGTTTGGAAACAACTTCATTATTAGATTCCTCAATGGAATCGAGCTTCTCTTCGAGAGTTGCTTGTTTCTCTTGCTCTTCTTCAAGAAACTCGTTTAGTGAGGCAATATCTTGAGCATATTCTTTTTCAAGCCTTATTTGCTCATCTAGTTTTTGAAGAGTTTTACCATATTGGCTCAATAGAAGTTCAAAGTGTAGCTTGTGAATGCCATCTATACTAGACACATAATCATCAAAAGCAACAATTTCTTCCTTTACTCTAAGACTAGCAAGATCATTCAAGGGAGCATCATTTGTCTTAGAGGAGGAGAAAGGTGTGGGTGATACCTCGGAAGACTTGGCCATAAGGCACTTGACGTTCTTGACGAGAGAGTCCTCATTGGGGGATTCAAAGAGTGATGTGGAGGAAGTGGAGGTGGTTGCCATTGCTGCCATCTCACTAGTTGAGGTTTCTTCTTCATCACTCTCACTTGCGGAGTACTCTTCTTGAGTCAAGAACACAAACTTTGGTTGCTTCTTCTTTGGTCCACCCTTCTTCACAAATGGCTTCTTTGATGGTGACTTGGTCTTGCTTTTGAGGATGAGCTTTCCACCATGATCTTCTCTCTTCTCATAAGGGCACTCGGCAACAAAGTGGAATCTATCATTGCAATTGTAGCATGTCCTCACCCTTTGACCATTGTTGTCATTCCTTTGATAGCCACTTGACTTGCTTCTTCTTTGATTGTCTTCTTTAGCCTTGTGTGGATCAACCCAAAAGGTTTTTCCATAGAAGGCCATGTGCTCATTGTACTCATGTCTTATGTCCTCGGGACACATCTCTAGTCTTGCTTCAATGCTTGCTTGAAGAGGAACCTCTTTCTCAACCACACTAGCTTTTAATGCAAGATTGGAGCTTCTTTGCATTCCTATGGCACGAGCACGAGCATCTTCCGCATTTTGTGCGGCTACCTTGTAGGCTTGAATCTCTTGCATCACTTGATTGGAGGTCATCTCATTGAAGTTATGCTTTCCTTGAACACTCTTCACATCCGCGGGCTCATATGGAGTAAGAGCAAGAATGTACTTCATCTTGATCCACTCATCATCAATATGGTGAGCACCGAGATTCTTGAAGGTGGTAGCGATAGCCTTGAGTCTTCTATACATCTCTTGATGGTCCTGACCATCCATCATGAAGAACCCCTCCGCTTGATTTGAGAAGGCCACATATCTTGTTTTCTTCATGCTCTCATTGCCAACAAAGATGTCAGAGAGTCCTTGCCAAGCTTCTTTGGCGGTGGAGAAGTGTTGGATGTGAGGCAAGTCCTTGGACCCAACGGCGACTTGAATCATGTCAAGAGTGGTAGCATTGAGTTGACTATCGACCGTCTCTCTTCTTGTCATGTTGTTGGGATCCACGGCCTTGAATCCTTCCTCAACGATCCTCCAAAGCTCAATGCAAGAACTGCGCATATGAGACATCATTTGATATTGCCATTGACCAAAGTTTAATGCATCAAGCTTAGGTGGATATCCTCTATGGTTAATATGAGGATGAGGAACCGGCGGGTCGGGTGAATACCAATGTGTGAATTCACCTTTCCCGTCGCCCTTGGTGCAAGACTTAGCATCGGTACCTTTGTCGGAACCCTCCTCATCTACCCCCACATTCTCCACTTGTGGAGTAGCGGGTTTTTCCGGAGGTGGAGAAGCATTAGCAGTTTTAGCTTGCATGAGTTGCGCTATCATTTCACGCAACTCGCTTATTTGAGATGTCATGGAAGTCATGGATGATTCCAAAGATTTGAACTCACCCATGGAAACTTGACCCGAGCCCTCACTTGGAGAGGTGTCCATACTCTTAGGCGGTTAAGCCCGAATAAAGAGCCGAGGCTCTGATACCAATTGAACGGATCGTATGGGCACCTAGAGGGGGGGTGAATAGGTGCTACTCAAATTTTAATTCTTTTTCAATTTAGGCTTGACACAAAGGTAAATTCTCTAGATATGCAACTAAGGTGAATTTACCTATATGTCAACTAGCAAGCTAAGCAAGATACAATAAGTAAAGGCAATAAAGGATAGAGGTAACCGAGAGTGGAGCACACAGAGACACGGATGTAATTCCCGTAGTTCCTTCCTTTTTAGGGGAAGTACGTCTATGTTGGAGGGGTGTGGTTGCCACAAAGGCCTAACCAACGCCACAAAGGCTCACCCTATTCTCCGGTGCAAGCTTCTGCCACAAAGGCCTAGCTCACTTTCCACTAAGGGATTCCTCAAGGCGGAACCGGCCTTTACAAACTTGGGGCACAATTCCACAACTGAATTGGAGGCTCCCAAGCACCACAAAGCAATCAATCAACAAGTATCAAGATATCAATCACACAAATCAAGGTCAAGGGACACAAGGGCCCTCAAGCAAAAGAGAGGGGAAATCAAATCGCTTCGGTGAGGATGTAGATCAAGGCCTTCTCCTTCGATTCTCCAAAGATCAAGAGCTTTGGTGGGTTGAGGGAGGAGATCTTATGGATTTGGTGGCTCCAAATGGGGTGATCTTCTTGTGCAGGACGAGCAGCTTGAGGTGGAAGAAGGGGAGGGGTATTTATAGCCCCTCCCAAAATGTAGCCGTTGCTGACTTGGAGGGGCGGATTATCCGGCCAAAGTATGGCCGGATTATCCGCCCCCTCCACCAGAAAATCCGGCCCCTTTACTGGATGACGCCGACCCAAGTCCTTAGCAGAATTCTGAGGTCGTCGAAGGGGGGGCGGATTATCCGGCCCCTGGCCGGAATATCCGGCCCCATTACTGCATGACATCGACCAAAGTCGTTAGCAGTTTTTCGAGCTCTCGTTGGGGGGGGCGGATTATCCGGCCACTGGCCGGAATATCCGGCCCCATATCTGGTTGACGCCGAGCAAAAGACTTAGCCGTTTTTCAACCTCTCGCCGGAGGGGGCGGATTATCCGGCCCCTAGCCGGATTATCCGGCCTGGAACAGGGAGACGCCATCCCAATGACTTAGCCAATTCTTGAGCTGTAAAATCTGCACCACTTAACACACACTTAAAATTCCTAATGTTGTTATCTAACACACAAAACATGAGGGATACAAAGTATGCACTTTCAAAGGATGTTGACACCAAGTGGAATCTGCTTGAAACAATTCAAAACAATATTGAAGGTTGGGATAGCGACAAAGGTAAAGGATCAGGTATGAATTATGAGTTTGATTGCATTAAGTCTTTCCCTGAAACTGCTAATTTTCAAGAGCTTAGTACTAAATATGGTCTTGATCCTCAAATTATGGTTGATTGCTTTAAAGCCTTTGCTTCCCATATGAATGTTCCTAAAGGAAATGGGGACGTGTATCATGAACCTTTTAAGGACACTTGCATAGAAAGTGATATTGTTATTGATGATTGCAATAAACATGCTCAAACTTCTAAAAGTCCTATTTCTTATAAGCATGTTAATTTTTGTGGAGTACATAGACCTTGTGAACAAAGTTACAACAAGGAAGATTATTGTGTCCACCATGCAAATGAAGAAACCCGAATGTGGTACAAGGATATAGGCGAGATCGGTAAAAAGGTTTGTGAGCTTTATCCTTTTCTTTGTAAACATTGCGATGACATAGGTCATTTTAATTTCCAATGCTCAAGCCCTAATAGTTACTCTTCTAGTACCTTAATTTTGTATTGTGATGACAAGATTACTCTCAATCAGCATGATGAGCTCACTTTGTTCTTGGCGTGTGAAGACATATCTAGAAAGATTGCTTTGATAGATATGAATGATGTTGATATTAATAGCACCCTGCGTGGTTGTCGTCTCTATTGTGCTAAAGATTGCCTTGCAAATACTTACATACAAAATCTTATAAAACTTGATATTTTGCCAAGCTATGACAGGACTGATAGATGTTTTTATCTTATTAATAGAGAGGAGGAATCCTCCAAAGTTTCTTCTGTTGTTTCTGTCAGTAAACCAGATTATGTGGAGAAGATGCCTTTCCCTCCTAAAAAAAATGTGGAGAAGATGCCCTTCAAGTCTCTCCCTCCTAAAGGAGAGAGTAAGAAGAGTATGAAGAAGAAGAGGAGCAAAAGGCGAGAGGACACGGTACCTTCCCCTAAGCGTTATGATCCTGCTATAGATTATGATAATTCTGATTGGGATGATGTTCCTATGCCTGTTACCTATGTTAGTGATCATGATTGGGAAAAGCACTCTACTTTTGATATTGAAAATCTTTTTGGTGCCAATTCTAAGGTTAATAATTGTTGTACCATTGGTACTATCCATGTTCCTTCTTATGATGATATGTTTGATGAGTATGCTTTGCGACATAGTAGTTCTCCAGCTTGTGATGATACTGAACCTCTAGTCTATGATGGTTACAATGATGAGTATAATGTTTTCAGTTCACCTACTTTTGAGGAGAAAATTAGTTATGATTACAATATGCCTCCTGTCTTTGATGATTATGGTGATGAGAATAATTATGCCGTTGAATCTGCTCCTACTACGATTGTTCATGTGGGGAGTATTAATCCTTTTATGCATGTGGCTCATGATAGAGATGCTTTATGTGATAGTTATATTGTTAGTTTTATTCATGATGCTACTGAAAGTTATTATGAGAGAGGGAAACATGGTTTGATGGATCTCAACAATATTGAGTGTCCCCTCTTTATGTTGCAACTCTTGAAGTTGTACTTGTTTTGCCTTCCTATGCTTTTTGCTTTGCGCTTTCATGACTTGTCTCTTTACAAGACTATTTTTCATAGGAAGTGGTTTAGATTTAAATGTCTTTCACATTTGCTTTTTGATGCTCTCTATTGCTTTAAGTTCCTATATGGCGCCTTTGTCATAAGCTCTTATATGGCGCCCACATGAGCATCTTTGCAAATTACTGCGCCTAGCTCAAAGGCGTTAAAGAAAAGCACTCTTGGGAGATAACCCATTGTTTATTTTCAGTACTTTTTCTTTTATTTGAGTCTTGGAAGTTATTACTACTGTAATAACCGCTCCTTATCCTTTTTATTTTGTTGTTGTGCCAAGAGAAGCCTCTAATTTGAGTGAGGTAAGATTTGGGGATGTTGCTGTCCTGAAACAGTTTTCGGTGCTGCACCGTAAAAATTTGTGAAAATTCTCTGTAAATCTTTTGGACCTGCGATTTCTTGTGCATATGCCCCAGGTTATATCCAAACTTTCATTAGCTGAACACTTTTTGATTTGAGCAACAGAAAACCCTCTAAAAATTCGACCTTTGTCAGCTGTTCTGTTTTGACAGATTTCTGCCAATATTTGTGTTTGCCGCTTTATCGCTTTCTTTTTGAGTTTTTTTTATCACGGAACTTTTGGGGAAGTTGCTACAGTAGTTTATGCTTTATATGTGGTGGTTTTGTGTTGAAACCTGAAGCAAAAAGGGTTGATTCATTATTATGCTTACACTAATGTTGCTAATAGATTTGTGTTTAGTTTTGTATGAAGGAAGTTTTCAAGTGTCGGGATTGGAGAATGATGAGATGAGATGAAGAATGGACAAAAGATCAAGCTTAGGGATGCCCATGCAACCCCCAAGAAATATCCAAGAGGTACAAGCGTCAAAGCTTGGGGATGCCCCCGAGGCACCCCTTCTTCATCGGCAAAAATCAGGTCACCTTTCAAAACACTATATTTTTATTGCTTCATGCACTATGCGTTTTTCTTGGAGCGTCAGCTATTTTTGCTTTCAGTTTTCTTTTTCTTTGCTTGCTGCAATAAATGGTTTGACCACATCATGTTGTTTTTGAGGGAGATGAACTCCGTTTTTCATTGCCAAGAACACTCTAGTTTTCACTCTTATCGTTTCAACGAGTGTTCTCTTTTTCTGCTACTGCGTTTAGCTTGCACTTTTCGCCTTGATTTTTGTTCAGATCTTGTTTTATCATTGCATCAAGGTGTATTTGGACCTCTGGTCTATGTTGGTTTTCCTCAAAAGAGTTTCCTCAAAAAGGTTTGAATGGTGTTGGAAAAGAAAAAAAAGTTTAATGTAAAAAAGTGGTACAAGAAGGAGCTTGTGTAGACTGCGGCTTAGGCTTTTGCTTGTCGTGCTTGATGTTTTTTTGATAGTATGCTTAGTGGTTTTGCTGTAGCATGACTTGTCTCAAATAACTGAGATTGCTTAATGAGCCTTTGAAAAAATCATGCATTGTTTTTATCGTTTGGAAGCATTATTTTGGTTTTCTCCTTGATGCTTTATTTGGTTTGACTTGGCGCATACTCACACATGTTAGACTCTTACAAAGTCGCCATAGCCTCTACGATCATTTAGTTTTTGACTTTTGATGCCATCTTATGCTTCTTTTAATGTTGCTTTGTCGCTTTGCATGATTATGGTCATTATTGCTCTCTTAGTTGGTCGCTCCCAGTCTTTTGCTAGCCCTCATTTTGTACTGACTATGAGCTCTACTCGTACATCCAACTTCCAAAAACCAAGTTTGCCATTGTGTCCACTATAAATTCCTATGCATGGTATTTGTAAGCCATTCCAAGTAAATTTTCATGTGCTACCTTTCAAAAAACCTTCAAAATACTTCTCATTTTGTGACACTATTTTCAGATCATGGGGACATAGTGGTCGGATTTGCTATCTTCCATATTGTCTTATTTCAAAAATAAAAAAAAATAAAAAGAAAGAAAGAAAAAAGGCACTCCTTCATGGTATGTGAATGTTGGTGGGCACCCGATGGAATCGGTTAGCCATGGTTTGAGAAAGGAAAAAAGGTGGGGAGGAGTGCCAAGCTTTATAAAAGAGCACAAAAGTGCCAATCTCTCTCAAAAACTTGCTTTATTTTTGTATGGAAGATCGTAAGAACCCCATTGCCAATCGTTGACAAAGACAACCACCTCTCAAAACCAATTTTTATCTCTCTGTTTTACAAATGAAAAGCTCTAGCACATGTTTAATCACTGCTTCCCTCTGCGAAGGGCCTTTCTTTTTACTTTTATGTTGAGTCTCCACCTTCTACCTTTATGCACCGTCTAAGAGTGCATAGTTGTCATTCTGAGTATAATGTGCATTGTCCCAAAGTTTATCATTGATTGATTCATGATTATGGTTTCACTTGTTCCTAAATTATTTGTATCTAGTCGCCCTCTTAAACTTGAAGGTGTCCTATGGCTATTCCATGAGGGACAAGCTAAAAACCATTTACTATGTTTTTCCATATGATTTGAACACACGTTTGACTTTCATTGTTTCATTATTCATGATCTTTTATTTGTGTTCTTTTTCATGTTATAACATGATTGCTAAGTTTCTTATTGTCAAGATCATGTCTTTCATGCCCATGTTTTAAGTTCTTTGATCCCAGCGCACAACGCTTACATCGATGATCAAGATTGTGTAGGTGCATGTCACCTCAAAAATTATTTCTTTTGTTATCACTTACCTACTCGAGGACGAGCAGGAGTTAAGCTTGGGGATGCTAATATGTCTCAAACGTATCTATAATTGTTGATGCTCCATGCTTGTTTTTACACCATTTGCCTTGTGTTTCATTACACTTCATGGCGTTTTTATGCGATTTTTGGAACTAACCTATTGACAAGATGCCACAGTGCCAGTTCCCTGTTTTCTGCTGTTTTTGTGTTTCAGAAATGCTACACAGGAAATATTCTCGGAATTGGATGAAACAAGTTCCAGAACTCCTATTTTTCCCGGACGAAGGACAAAGACTGAAAGAGAGCCGGAGGGGGGCCAGGGGCCAGCCTCACACCAGGGCGGCGCGGCCCAGCCCCTGGTCGTGTCCCCTATGTGTGAGGAGCCCCTGGCAGCCCCCTGACGATGCCCCTTCGCCTATATAAAGCCTCGGGACGGAAAACCCTAGGGGAGTCGACGAAATTTCCAGAACAGTTCCGCAGCGCCGCCGCCGTCGAAGCCAAATTTTGGGGGACAGAAGTCTCTGTTCCGGCACCCTGCCGGGACGGGGAAGTGCCCCCGGAGCCATCTCCATCGGTCTTCATCGCCGTCTCCGCCGTCTCCATCGACTTCACCGCCATCTCCATCAACCTTGTTGTCTCCTATGATGAGGAGGGAGTAGTTCTCCCCCGGGGCTGAGGGCTCTACCGGTAGCTATGTGGTTCACCTCTCTCTCCCATGATGTGATCTCTATGTGATCGTGAGCTTTGTATCATGTTGACTAAGTAGATGCTACTCTTCATCATTATGTGTACTCTAGTGGTGTTATTAAAGTAATCTATTCCTCCTGCCATGGTGTAACGGTGACAGTGTGTGCATCGTGGTGGTACTTGGTTTAGGCTACGATTGTGATCTCTTATAGATTATGAGAATAATTATCACTATGATAGTATTAAAGTGATCTATTCCTCCTTTTATGGTGTAATGTTGACAGTGTGTGCATCGTGTTAGTACTTGGTCTAAGTTGCAATAATATTTATCTTGAGTTGTGATTTGATTTGGATATCTCTATGAGCGATGTTTGTCAAGTACTTGATAAACTTTAAGGGGTGTTTCTGTAGCCACTACGCAATGATTAGTGTTATTCAATAGGAGAGTAATTCAGAGTAGCATAGTGAAGAGAAGTTATTTATTTGTTCAATTATGTTATATTTGTTGGGAGTGTGTCCACTAGTGAAAGTATGATCCCTAGGCCTTGTTTTCAAGCTTTGCACACCGTTTACTTGTTGTTTTGTTACTTGTTTGCTTGCTGCCATTTTTATTCTAGATTGCATTTACTACTTATAATCATCTATACCACTTGTATTTCACTATCTCTTCGCCGAACTAGTGCACCTATACATCTGACAAGTGTATTGGGTGTGTTGGAGACACAAGAGACTTTCTGTATCGTAATTGCAGGGTTGCTTGAGAGGGATAGCTTTGACCTCTTCCTCCCTGAATTCGATAAATCTTGGGTGATCCACTTAAGGAAAACTTTCTGCTGTTCTACAAACCTCTGCACTTGGAGGCCCAACACTGTCTACAAGAACAGACGCGTGCGTAGACATCATGTACTCATTGTTCCCCCATCTAGTGAACGGAGGAAGTTAATGAAAATGGATAGCACAGACTATTTTCTGGAACTTAAACACAGACGAGAATAGACCAGTTCTGTTTTTTTTCATAGTCTGACGCTCTACCGGATGGAGTTATGCGAAAAGGGTTAGACGTGATTTTTTTTGTAAGATCCAGTTGTTTTTGTGCTGAAGTTTAAGAAAAGGGCTAGTATTTTCTAAGATATCACTAAACACTATGCCTGTAACGGCCTATTGGCCATATTCTGCAGCCCTAGTGCCCTACGAGCTACGAATGGTGTTGTCCCATGGATCGTCTCCCTCCAGCACGTTGTTGCTCGTAAACGAAGCCCAGTGACCTTGCTTGCTCGTAGACTTCCACACTCCTTCCCCTTCTCACTACACACACCCACTAGCAGCTGCCGAACCCGTATGGCCGTATCGACTTCCAGTCGCGACACGCCGGTGGATTTCAGCTTCCGTGTCGACAACCCATGGGCCATGGCTCCTCACCACCCACTGCTGTGACGACTTCATCAGGCTGCGGATCATGCAAGATAAGGCCAGAACAGAGCTTTCGGAGGCCTTTCCTTACTTCCTAGTTCCTGGAGCCCCGTATGAATCGAGCTGGCGCTCTCCTACCCCGTCACAACAACACATGGCCTTTGCCGTCCAAGGGTGAGGCGCCATGGCAAGTGCAGTTACTTCGCGTCGTGGTGCAGTATCTCGTCTAGTTCCAGGAGTCGTTCAGGCACAATCTCCTCGAGAGCAAGCGCAAAGTTCGGGCCCGACTCCTTTGCGCCTTACCACTTCGTGTGGCGCGTCAAGAATAATTACTTCGCGGTCGTGGAGAGGCATTTCATCAAGGAAGAGGAGCTAAACCACAATCTCGTTGAGTTGCAGGAAAGACTTCAGGCGTGTCCCAGGAGCAAGGATGTCAAACGCACTCTCGTCGACATCGAGCCTCGATTTGAGGTCATTCGCGTGATGCTATTTCGTCAAAAGGATTTGGAGTTTACCACTATATCACTCAAAATCCATGAGGTCAAGCACGTGTTCGGATCTGACCTGTTCATTGCAGACAGCAAGCTGCTGCCACCTCCGCTACCGATAAACTCACATGGAATTGTGTTGGATGGCGTCAGTAGATGAATCGTGGTCATGGTGAACAGGAGTTCTGGCCTAAGGGGTCATGTCCAATTCCAGATGACGTCGTTAATGTGCAGAGCACTAGTAAATCACTGATCCGATCTTTCATAAGAAAAGGAACACCAATAGGATAGATTCTTTTCTGCGTTAAGCAAGTAAATGTTTACTGCTGCAGAAGCAATGCCTACCCCAACCATGGTCACTAGTTCACTACAATGGCAAACATTAGTTTCACTTGAACACAACATTAAGTGTACAAAAGAATTTGCAACATGTAATCCCTTAAACATACATAGAGTAGCGTTTGTGCAAGCAGGCATAATACAAATTCTTTGGCATTTAAGTTCTCGTCAACACAGTTACAAGAGGATAAGTAAATTCATAGCCAAGTGTAAAAGCAGCTGATGCATGCAACCTTCAATTCTTCATGCGCCTGAAAGGATGGGAAAGAGATGTTAATTGCCTCAGCACAAATAATAAATTAATTAGCAGCTAATATGTGTGTTTTCATCTTAGAAGCTAGGTGGAGAAGATTAATGTGAATTTCAAAGGCTAGAAAACGACAATGTTGCTTATCGCAGCAAAAGATAGGAGGACTGAAAACGTCAGCCCATAGTGTGGAACATATCAGTCTCTGCAACATATTCATTTCAACAATGGACAAAAGATGCATCTTACTGGAATCTTACATAAAAGCTACGAAGCGAGTTCAGTTCTTTCCATCTTCAGGCTTGTCTGGCTTGTCGGACTTATCTTTCTGCTCCTCTTGCTGCCAGACAACTCGTAGTCAGATTTGGCAAAGAATATACAGATAACAAGAAAAGATAAAAATGCATTGTAAAGGAACTGTGGTTGCTAGCATAATTACATAAAACTGCCTTTAATAAACCAACGAACTAACCAAAGTTTCTTCACTTGGCTACATAAAACACTATTTTTGCATGGACATGAACATGTGGCCACACTCCTTAACATTTTCAAATTTACTTATCTGAAGATGACGAAATATAACTCTCTATATTCATTATTAATTTTTGAAATTCCGTGGTAATTTTATTTGTCAGTCTCCATGAGAAACTAGATCCCTTCAGAGTAAGCAAGATGGAAAACAACATCAGATTAACAGGTGCAAACTCTGTGAGTAGAAACTGAGATGCATAACTCAAAATAAGTGTACAAATTTGCACCCTTAAGAGGTAAGAGGGACGTCCACAAGAACAAAAACACTGTTCAAACATGGCATCACTACTAGAAGACCATCCATCTAACAAAAGGAACTAACAAAAAAACAGCAAGAGGATGTTACCTCTCCTTGGCCATGCAATGATGCCAGCAGATCTTTCACGGATGGATCATTGGGGTCAACACCAGGAAGCTGAAAAATGAGGGACAGGGGGGCATTATAAACAACTGATGCTAAATTCATTATTACATGTAATTGATTCTCTAAGAGATGGCTTACCGAATTAAGGATGGATGTCACAAATGATCTGTCTTCAAACACTTTGCTCATATCAGACTGACCAGACATCTCTGCATCCTGGACAGACATTTGAAGAGCTGCATACAACCAAGAAAATTACACATAAGAACATACAAATTCCAATCTGAGATCAAAACAGAAGTTCTGCAAGCATGCGCCATATGCATAACTATACATAATTCGTACATAACCAAGAGGATAAAAATTGTGTTTATCGATCAAACAAAAAGAAACTAGACATGTTTGAACATTATTAAGATGGCATTATGATATATGACACCAGCAAGCAGCTCTGAAAGTTTTATCTTTAGGAAAATAACTGGTTTGCTGCAATTGTAGGTGTGAACATAAAATTCAGGTTATATAGTTAACGCCAAATCCTCAAGGTTTCACACAAGAACCGGTTTTTCCAGTGTATGGTGCAAAGCCTACAATTATTTGGTGTTACTAGTTGTCTCAAAGAAACAGATTGTCAGGCAGAGGATGTAGTGAATTTCAGTCGAGCTTTTTGAGTATCAGCGATAGAAGCAAACATTGTCCTACACAAGGATAAACATGGGACTAGAAAATATCTCTAAACGAGCAATTGGAATATTGTTTTCTCCAAGAATTTAAATGAATTTCGTAATAATCCAACTGAGCTAAGAAACAGGATGCCTACCTAATGCCAAATCCTGGTCATCTGCAGCAGCTTCAGCCATAGCGGCATCAACCACAGCTGCAGCTCCTGAAGCTCCCTCGTCCATTGACATTGCTAGTGCCTTCTGTAGAAGCTCAGCATCATCATCATCCTGTAAACCACAATTCACAACTATATTAGCCATCTGGTATCACTCCTCAGATAAACATGCATAGAATATAATATTGCTGAAACATGTTCTCAGATGCCACCAAGAGATTCATCAACGAAATAAAAATGGTTGCCATTTTTTGGGGGCGAACAATGGTTGTAAACCAGTTGTAAAGTTACAAACCAAGAAAGATCTATGCAAGAAGTTGCATCAACAATACTCCACTGTCATTCATGGAAAGCATATAGTTACATAATCTAAACGTGGACCTTTATTACCAATTTATGTGCAGTAAAAGCACCCACCAAGTCAATGTTTTTGCTTATATATAAACATTACTCCCTAATGTATTCATGTACATCACACTGAATTATGGAAGTCACAATATTAGAAAAAAAGTACTGTACTATTTAATAAACATGGTTGAAGCTAAAACACGTATAGTTTATTATGATTAAAAGTGTCCAAGATCAGAAAATTCACAACATGTAACAGATGGGATAATGGAAATACCTTTGGTTGATCTCCCTTATCATCAGCAGAAGCATTTGAGGCAGGTTCCGCATCAGCCATAACAGAATCAGTGTTTGAGCTTGAGGCATGGTCCTTATTGTCAGTGCCAGAAGATTCTTCTGCAGCCTTTTTCGCGATAGCCTCTTGCCTTGCTCGCTCTTCTTCCATAGACAAACGTAGGGCGAGTGCCAACTCTGGATCCTGATTTGGGTCCACGCCAAAATCGTATCCAGTAGCACCAGTAGCTGCAGCAGCAGCTGCAGAAGCAGCAAAACCACTTCCACCTTCTTCACCAGTAAAGATAGGAGTGCTGAGAGAAGAGATACGAATAATAAGGTGTCAACACAAGCACATTAACACTAAAACCTAGAGCGCCGATAACATCAAACAAAGTTTGTTACCTTATAAGAACATCAGAAAGCGCATGTTCACCCGGAGGAACATGGACAATGTGGCTGCTATCACTGCTGTTACAAGCAGCAATCAGCGCTTCCAGTTTCTCGGGCTTCTCATCATCAGTTTCACCAAAATCAACAACGTCAAGAGCAACATTATTCTTCTTCAGCTTTTTCCCTATTGACTCCAAAGCCTTCTTGTCGTATGTCACAGGGCTGAGAGATAAGGAACACTTCATTACCCACAGTTCAGATAAAAAAAGGGACACAGAAGTTATCTTGCTCGACATACCTTCCGATGAAAACTATAATTCTCTGCTGCTGCCTCTTGTTCTGGCGATGCTTTAGTGCCAGTTGAGCAACCTGGATGGATGCAACCAAGTTTGCCTCAGCTCCAACCTCCAGCCCTGCACGTTAAATCGTTGGACATCAATGTGTTGTACAACTAAAATCGCTCTTATAAATCCAGAAGATGTAATATGACCAAGCGCCATCCACAGGGCTACACAGTTATATCCTAGCCAAGGCCAACGAGCTTACGCAGTAACACTCACCCCTTAAACTACTACATATACAAGTTCTGCACTGGTTCGACTACAAGGTAGACAAGTCTGTAGTGGTTCGAGATATAAGCCAGCGAGACTCTAGTAAAGGCGGAATTCGAGGATTGACGCCTTGATGGGAAGCTTACCGTGCATACAGGCGAGGATCTTGCCAAGGTCGCTGGTGGGGGTAACGAGCACGCGCACGCCCTTGCCGGCCATCGTCATGACGCCCACCGTATTCTCGGGGTTCGACTGCAATCGGCAACCAACAAAAAAGTCAGATCCGGAACTCAAAACCCTAACCCACACACGCCAAGACGAACCCGATCGGTCGATCAGATCGGAGGGGGCGCGGGACGGTCCGTACCTGGGTCTTGGCGCCGCAGATGAGGTTGACGGCGTCGGCCTGCGCCTGGAACCGGGACGGCGAGTAGTCGCCGTTCCGCATCCACTCCGAGTTGTCTATGCAGATCATCGTCGACTGCAAAAAGGGGGAAACGAGCAGACGGTGAGGAACAGGTTAGAAACCGGGGGCCGGCGGGAGCGATCTGGGAGGGAGGGAGGCGGGGTGTACGGACCTCGAGCACCATGGTTGCGCCGCCCTGTGTGCGCTCTGCCTGCTGCGGTGGAGGGTTCGGTTTGGGGAACAAGCTGATCCAAGGAAGAGGGGAGAGGTGAGTTCTTATTTGCACTGTGGCCTTCGTGGGCGTGGATTGCTTTCCGAAGCGGTAACAGATTCGGGACCCTATACACGTCGGTCCGGCCCGTGGTGGAATTGGAAGATTTTGTGATCGGTTGGGCCTTAAACGCTTCGTAAGGCCCATTTTTGGATTTGTTTTCTTTTTTGCCATGGCCATTAGTCTAACTCCAAGATCTCGAAACAAAAACCTGTCGCACTGCATCCTCTCTATGAGATGAATTTATACTTATCTATAAAGATGTATGTATCTATACACTAAAATTTATTTAGATATATCTATATTAAAGATAGATAATAGTAGTTGGATAGAGTATTATTATTGTGAGACTACGATTGTTAATTGTGTTGAACTTATACTAACGGCTTTTTATCAGTCTAGACTTTTGGTTGCATTTGCTAGTGCATAAAACTTGAAATAACATTATATACAAGTTTTGAGTTTGACCATGGATTCACTTACCCCTCGGTGTCCACGTGTAGGCCCCTTCAGCCATACCTCTAAGTCATCGGTCCACACATCTTGTGTCTATCTCATAGTCTCTAAATGTGTTGACTTTTCCTATCCGTCACATGTGAGTGGAGGTGTTGAAGTGTAGTATAAGTGAATTGTACTAGCCCTTTCTATCAGTTTAGACTTTGGTTGTGTTGGCTAGTGCATAAAACTTGACAAATTGGACACTGTTGCTTTTTGTCTTTCCCAAGCTTAAATGTGATTATTATGTTTTCCAAGATACATACATGTATCGATAGTAAGTCCAACTACTCAAACTATGTCGAACTCGAAAAGATGGCTAGACTATAATTGTTAAATACCGAGCAACATGCTTTACTCGTTTAAATCATTGCAGATGTGAACAACATATCTTGGATGCTTCTACATGGCAGTTAATTGTTTCATCAGGAATTCAGGATAAGAGAGAGAATAGTGTTGGTGCGGCCGCGGGGTGAAGAGATTGTCTCCTATCATCAACTACTCACCATCTCGTCTCGGGTTATAGCGGGTGCCTTTCTTGGATGCCATATGTGCTAAATTATGGCCTTATGATTAGAAGACATGTGCCATGGATACTAAGATGGAGGAAATAGTCGAACAAAGGAATGGTAGATGTTCTAACTGATGGGAATTAGCGACATCAGACATACAATAATGCCTCTTCTCGACACGGGACATCAATGATTCTAGAGGATCTTGAGTAACTCTGTCCGGGCTATGCAATGTAGGGTTTATTGCTTAGGTCGATGGTCCTTGAAGTTGGAGGAATTGAGTAGCTTTGGTGTTTTTAAATCTCCCTAGATCGGCTGTTTCTTATTATGGACTGAACCAAACCAAACATAATGCGTTAAATGAGTAAGCCGTATTTTGTTCAGTGGCGGTGGTACACACACTTTGTGATGTACAAAAAAGAGTTGTTGCCCACCTATAGCTACGCATGTGGTGCATGGCCAACACATGTTTAGTGTTTTCTATTTTCATCACTATGCCCATGTAATCATGATTTAGTTGAATTGACATCATATGGTCTTAAAGATATCATGGTCATTAGTCTTCTTAGACTTGTTACTACCTCCGTTTTAGTTTACTAGTCCTCCCATGTCCCCAGGTCATAAATTTTATCAACTTAGGATGTGATATATATTACAAAAGATATACCATTAGTGACGAGGTTCTACCCCGGCAATGCCCATGTTTAAGGGCTTTCGACCTATGGAGCGCATTGGGGACCTGGCGAACTCGACGGCGATCAGACGAAAGCAGAAGAACATGGGATTTTACCCAGGTTCGGCCCCCTTGGTAGGGTAAAGACCTACGTCCTGCTTGTCTGACTTTTTATTGATGGGGTGGCTTTGATGGAGATGTTACAATGGCGGCGTAGATTGGATCTAGCCGAACCAGAGAGCTCTGAGTTAGCGAGCGCTCCGGCGTGAGGTGGGTGGAAAAAGTGTCTAGGGTTTCGAGACCTTCCTCCTAGCCTTTTATATGCGAAGGTTGGGTCTCGGGATTGTTCTCCAAGTTGATTACAGGTCGGATCAGCTAGAACAAACCCTAATCGAGTCCTATTCGACTAAGTCTCCGTCTTCGAGTCTTTATCTTGTATGCCAAGTTACATCCCTAGGCTGCGCCAGGCTATCATCTTCATGGGCTTTGTGATCCCTTCGACGGTATCCCCCCTGGGCCAAAAAGCCAGGTAGGCAAAAGTCGAGGGCCCATTTGTCATTCCTTCGTCAGTAGCCCCCAAGTGCCTGGGATAGTCGAAGACTATGGCAGGGACTCTAACTCGAGCCTCCCTCTCATCGCCCGAAACTATTTTCGCCCTTCCTAAAAAAGTACAGTTACATAGCAAGTATACAAATGATGCATCCGACAGACGCGATCAATTCGAGTAATGCTCATGCTGAGCCTCGAAAAAGTGTTCAGCTTGGTTTGCACGGGGATGCGTGATACGTCTCCAACGTATCTATAATTTTTTATGCTCCATGCTTGTTTTTACACCATTTGCCCAATGTTTCGTTACACTTAGTGGCACTTTTATGCATTTTCCGGAACTAACCTATTAACAAGTTGCCACAGTGCCAGTTCCCTGTTTTCTGCTATTTTTGTGTTTCAGAAGTGATACATAGGAAATATTCTCGGAATTGGACGAAACAAATTCCTCAAGTCTTATTTTGTCCGGGAGCTTCCAGAGATCCGAAGAGAAGTAGGAGAGGGGCCACAGGCCAGGCTCACGCCTGGCTGGCGCGGCCCAGGCCCTGGCCGCGCCGCCATGGTGTGAGGAGGCCTGGGGCCACTCCTGACATCGCCCCTTCGCCTATAAAGACCCCCCCCCGATGGGAAAAACCTAAGTACCCGATCAATTTTCCAGAACACATCGCGATCCGCCGCCGTCATCGACCCGAGATCGGGAGGGTCCAGAAGCTCTTCCCGGTACCCTGCCGAAGAGGGGAATCACCACCGGAGGTCTTCTTCATCACCATGCTTGCCTCCGGAGCGATGAGTGAGTAGTCTACCTTGGACTATGGGTCCATAGCAGTAGCTAGATGGTTGTCTTCTCCACCATGTGCTTCATGTTTAGATCTCATGAGCTGCCCTACATGATTGAGATCACCGTTATGTAATTCTACATGTTTGGTTTGTTGGGATCCGATGAATATTGGTGTTATGATTGAGTTGCTATACTGAAATATATCTTATGTTATCTCTATGTTGTTTATGATCTTGCATGCTCTCCGTTGTTAGTAGCTATCTTGGCCGAGTAGTTGCTAGTGACTCCAAGAGGGGGTATTTATGCTCGATAGTGGGTTCATGCCTCTATTTAACCTGGGGGAGTGACAGAAACCTCTAAGGTTGTAGATGTGCTATTGCTACTAGGGAGAAAACAACATTCACATGCTCAAGGGCATATGCTTTGTTTACATTACACACTTTGATTAATGCAATTATCTGTTGTTCGCAACTTAATACTCATGGGGTGTTCGGATGATATCCCCATGAGTGGATTATTAGTCATAGATGCAGTTGGATGGCGGTCTATGTATTTTGTTGTAATGCCCAGAGTAAATCTCATAGTGATATTCTTGACATATCACATTTATCTTTATTCTATCAATTGCCCAACTGTAATTTGTTTACCCAGCATGTGTTATTTATCTTATAGAGAGACACCACTAGTGAACTGTGGACCCCGGTCCTATTTCCATCATATTGCTATCACCTGTTTACTTTACTCGCATACTCTACTGTTTTCCACTCGATACGCTCATAACCTTTGTTTCAAGCAAACCGGTGAGATTGACAACCTCATCGCAAGTTGGGAACAAAGTATTTGGTTGTGTGTGTGCAGGTTCCGCGTTGCAGCTAGCAAGCAAAGCTTGGACGAGGCGCCATATATAAATTGTCTGAAGTTGTCGCAAACTAGCAAGCATCACCTTCAGTCGTAATTGTCTGCTCTTCTCCTGAACGATTAAACCTTGGTTTCTTAACTAAGGGAAAACAAGCTGCTATACTCATCACACCTTCCTCTTGGGGTTCCCAACTGGCCGGTTATTTACTTCATCAAATCGGTAGCATCAAGCTTCTTTTCTGGCGCCGTTACCGGGGAAGAGTGGAATACTTCTGCGAGGGGAGTTTTCGCACGCACATCCTTTACTTTGTTTTATAGTTTTGCTTTACCTTATTTATTTTTACCTGCATCGTTTTATATCAAAAACCCAAAAAAATTAGAATCCTTGGTAGTTGTTATTTCTTTACTTTTAGTTCATTATGTTGTTCCCTAAGTACGTTCTGGAGGACCTCTCAGTAGGTAGTGGTTCAATTATTGGAAAAAGTAACATTGAGGAGTTCTTTAATCACATTAGTATGCATAAGGAAGTTGAGGAAAAGTCTTTGGTTGAGATAGCTCCTAGTATTGAAGTTGCTTCTGCTTATTTAATTCACATGTTGGAAACTAGGTTTGCTAGTCTTAATCCTTTTATGCAATACTTGTTCCTTAAGCTTCATGAAATTGAGGATCCCGAAAAGAAAGCTTTTATCTTGGAAACTTTGTGCATAGAATTTAAAGATGTCGTTATTGAAGCTAGAAAAGTTCTTAAACGTTTTAATAAACTCGGTTCTCCTATAAAGGTTATTAGTACAAACGATGAAGGAGTCGAAATACCTATACCTAGCAAGCTCTTGGGATTGTGTGAAGCTTTCGAAAATAATTTTGACTGGATCTGTCCCCAAAATCTTTTTAGTAATTTGAGTGAACCAAAGCGTGATCACAAAGGGTCTTATAAAACTTATGTGGATGAAATACAATTCCTTATTGACAAGACCTCTGCAGTTGATCTTAATGCTTCTTCTGAAAATACTTGATTCGCAATTTTCTGCGCCTAGCTCAAAGGCGTTAAAGAAAATCACTCTTGGGAGATAACCCAATGTTTTATTTCTAGTACTTTTTCTTTTATTTGAGTCTTGAAAGTCATTACTACTGCAATGACTGCTCCTTATCTTGTTTATTTTGTTTTTGTGCCAAGAGAAGCCTCTAATTCGAGTGAGGTAAAGATTTGGGGATGTTGCTGTCCTGAAACTGTTTTCGGTGCTGCACCGTAAAAATTTGTATAAATTCTTTGTATATATTTTGGACCTGCGATTTCTTGTGCATTTGCCCCAGGTTATATCCAAACTTTCGTTAGTTGAACACTTTTTGATTTGAGCAACAGAAAACCCCTCAAAAATTCGGCCTTTGTCAGCTGTTCTGTTTTGCCAGATTTCTGCCAATATTTGTGTTCACCGCTTTATCGCTTTCTTTTGAGTTCTTTTGATCATGGAACTTTTGGGGAAGTTGCTATAGTAGTATTTGCTATATATGTGGTGGTTTTGAGTTGAAACCTGAAGCAAAAAGAGGTTGATTATATGTTATGCTACACTAATGTTGCTAATAGATTTGTGTTTAGTTTTGTATGAAGGAAGTTTTCAAGTGTAGGGATTGGAGAATGATGAGATGAGTTGAAGAATGGACAAAAGCTCAAGCTTGGGGATGCCCATGCATCACCCCAAGAAATATCCAAGAAGAACAAGCGTCAAAGCTTGGGGATGCCCCCGAGGCACCCCTTCTTCATCGGCAAAAATCAGGTCACCTTTCAAGACACTATATTTTTATTGCTTCATGCACTATGTGTTTTTCTTGGAGTGTCAGTTGTTTTAGTTTTCTTTGTTAGTTTGTTTTGTTTTCTGCAATAAATGGTTGGACCCCAACAAATTTCTTTTGTAGGAGATGTACTCGTTTTCATTTGCCAAGAACACTCCATTTTTCATTCTTACAATTTCACCGGGTGTTCTTCTTTTTCCGCTACTGCTTTTGGTTTTCGTTTTCGCCTTGATTTGCGTTCAGACCTTGTCATATCTTTTCATCAAGGTGTATTTTTGCCTCTAATCTTTATTGGTTTTCATCAAAAGAGGTGTTTATAAAAATTTCAAATGGTGTTGGAAAAGAGAAAAAGCTTTATGCAAAATAGTGGTACAAGAAGGAGCTTGTTTAGACTGCGGCTTAGGCTTTTTCATGTCGTGCTTGATGTCTTTTTGATAGTATGCTTAGTGGTTTTGCTGTAGCATGAGTTGTCTCAAATAACTGAGATTGCTTAATGAGCCTTTGAAAAAAATTATGCGTTGTTTTTAATTATTTGGAAGCATTATTTTGGTTTTCTCCTTGATGCTTAATTTGGGTTGACTTGGCGCATGCTCACACATGTTAGACTCTTACAAAGTCGCCAATAGCCTCTATGATCATTTAGTTTTTGACTTTTGATGCCATCTTATGCTTCTTTTAATGTCGCTTTGTCGCTTTGCATGATTATGGCCATTATTGCTCTCTTAGTTGGTCGCTCCCAGTCTTTTGCTAGCCCTCGCCTTGTACTGAGTATGAGCTCTACTCGTGCATCCAACTCGTAAAAACCAAGTTTGCCAAAGTGTCCACCATACATACCTACTAGCAATTTGCTATTCCAAGTAAATTTGACTTGCTTTTATTTTCTCTTCAAATTAAACTCTTACCAGTGTTATGCGAAATTCGGTCAGTAAAGCTCTCACGAACCGGAAGGCACACTTTACTTTTTCCTGTTCTTAAAAATTTGACATTGTGGTCTCTTATGTTGAGTTGTTATGCTTGCAAGTTGTAAGTTGGATTCTAGCCCAACCATGCTGTCATGGGCAAGCTTTCAACATTGCACTTCTTATTTGAGTTGATATCGTGATCTTTTGTTTATGGATGCCCGCGGTGTGAAATGAATTGGGAATCTTGTGGGGATCATGGAGTTTGTATATGTGTTAGGGAAACGCCGGGCCGCTAATCTAAGCCATGCATAATTCATGGTGGAAATTTGTAGCATACCCATGGTGAACATTCGACGACGCATCTCACAATAAAAAGCTAAACAAATGGCAAATAAAAGAGATGTCGAGGTGTTCATTGTCTGCTTGTCCTGTCATTTTGATGTGGGCTTGTTCCATGTCATCGGGCACGGAGGTACCCCGTTGGCGGTTCTCAATGATATGCATATATTTACAATGACAAGAGCCTTGCTTGGGACTCTAAGTAAAGTAGCATGAGGTTTGGGTACTCGTATTCACGGGACACGAGGTTTTCAACTTATGATTTGTCAAGCATATGCATCATAATTGTTCTCGCATTAACTTTAACCATTCAAGATGCTTATGATGGGGGCAATGAGAGCTCAAAGCCGGTAAGTACCATAATTTTTGAAGGTTATAAAACTTGCAATCACTGCTTCCCTCTGCGAAGGGCCTTTCTTTTACTTTTATGTTGAGTCACCACCTTCTATCTTTATGCACCATTAAGAGAGCATAGTTGTCATTCTTAGTATAATGTGCATTGTCCCAAATTTTTCATTGATTGATTCATATTGTTGGTTTCACTTGTTCTCAAATTATTTGTATCTAGTCGCCCTCTTAAACTTGAAGGTATCCTATGCATTTGTGTTTTGCTCTCTTTGAAGGACAAGCTGAAAACCATTTGTATGTTTTTCCTTATGATTTGAACACACGTTTGACTTTCATTGTTTCATTTTCATGATCTTTTGTTTGTGTTCATTTGCATGTTTATAACATGGTTGCTAAGTTTCTATTGTCAAGATTATATCTTTCATGCCCATGTTTTAAGTTCTTATGATCCCAGCTCACAAATGCTTACATATATGATCAAGATTGTGTAGGTGCATGTCACCTCAAAAATTATTCTTTTGTTATCACTTACCTACTCGAGGACGAGCAGGAGTTAAGCTTGGGGATGCTTGATACGTCTCCAACGTATCTATAATTTTTGATGCTCCATGCTTGTTTTTACACCATTTGCCCAATGTTTCGTTACACTTAGTGGCACTTTTATGCATTTTCCGGAACTAACCTATTAACAAGTTGCCACAGTGCCAGTTCCCTGTTTTCTGCTGTTTTTGTGTTTCAGAAGTGATACACAGGAAATATTCTCGGAATTGGACGAAACAAGTTCCTGAAGTCTTATTTTGTCCGGGAGCTTCCAGAGATCCGAAGAGAAGTAGGAGAGGGGCCACAGGCCAGGCTCACGCCTGGCTGGCGCGGCCCAGGCCCTGGCCACGCCGCCATGGCGTGAGGAGGCCTGGGGCCACTCCTGACATCGCCCCTTCGCCTATAAAGACCCCCCGACGGGAAAAACCTAAGTACCTGATCAATTTTCCAGAACACATCGCGATCCGCCGCCGTCGTCGACCCGAGATCGGGAGGGTCCAGAAGCTCTTCCCGGCACCCTACCGGAGAGGGGAATCGCCACCGGAGGTCTTCTTCATCGCCATGCTTGCCTCCGGAGCGATGAGTGAGTAGTCTACCTTGGACTATGGGTCCATAGCAGTAGCTAGATGGTTGTCTTCTCCACCATGTGCTTCATGTTTAGATCTCATGAGCTGCCCTACATGATTGAGATCACCGTTATGTAATTCTACATGTTTGGTTTGTTGGGATCCGATAAATATTGGTGTTATGATTGAGTTGCTATACTGAAATATATCTTATGTTATCTCTATGTTGTTTATGATCTTGCATGCTCTCCGTTGTTAGTAGCTATCTTGGCCGAGTAGTTGCTAGTGACTCCAAGAGGGGGTATTTATGCTCGATAGTGGGTTCATGCCTCTATTTAACCTGGGGGAGTGACAGAAACCTCTAAGGTTGTAGATGTGCTATTGCTACTAGGGAGAAAACAACATTCATATGCTCAAGGGCATATGCTTTGTTTACATTACACACTTTGCTTAATGCAATTATCTGTTGTTCGCAACTTAATACTCATGGGGTGTTCGGATGATATCCCCATGAGTGGATTATTAGTCATAGATGCAGTTGGATGGCGGTCTATGTATTTTGTTGTAATGCCCAGAGTAAATCTCATAGTGATCTTCTTGACATATCACGTTTATCTTTATTCTATCAATTGCCCAACTATAATTTGTTTACCCAGCATGTGTTATTTATCTTATGGAGAGACACCACTAGTGAACTGTGGACCCTGGTCCTATTTCCATCATATTGCTATCACCTGTTTACTTTACTCGCACTATTTACTTTACTCGCATACTCTACTGTTTTCCACTCGATACGCTCATAACCTTTGTTTCAAGCAAACCGGTGAGATTGACAACCTCATCGCAAGTTGGGAACAAAGTATTTGGTTGTGTGTGTGCAGGTTCCGCGTTGCAGCTAGCAAGCAAAGCTTGGACGAGGTGCCATATATAAATTGTCCGAAGCTGTCGCAAACTAGCAAGCATCACCTTCAGTCGTAATTGTCTGCTCTTCTCCTGAACGATTAAACCTTGGTTTCTTAATTGAGGGAAAACAAGCTGCTATACTCATCACACCTTCCTCTTGGGGTTCCCAATTGGCCGGTTATTTACTTCATCAAATCGGTAGCATCAATGCGCATAACCGGCCTGAGACTCACGCCGGTTCTCAGTTAATTGCATAGCCGCAAAGACATTCGGTTAGCTTACTCAGATTCGAGTCCCCCGACTCGAACCCGCGTGGGCTGGCGCTACCCCGACCTGAGCCGCGTTGGACTCACCAGGTCGAAGCCCAGTTCAATGTGAGGCACCCGATGCGTCCATCGGTGCAAACTTCATACCGTAGGTATGGAAAATTTCTCAGCAGAGCGCGCTTGATACGAATACCGGGCCATCTGGTGTTGCAAACCGTGGACTTACCTTCGTATTTGACATACGGCATCCGAACTGGTATGTTGCCACCAAAATTCAGGTTTTTTGAGCGAATGGTGTTGATAGCCTGAAACAGAGATTCGAGGGACCGGGTGCCGAACTCGAATAAAGCAGGAGCGCTGCTGGCTCGAAGGAGATGATTCGAGGGGCTGACGCCCGAGCCCGAATAATTTGAAGGCACTGCTGGCCTGGAGAAAACAATTCGAGGGACCGAAGCCCAGGCTCGAATAATTTGATGGCACTGCTAGCCCGAAGAAAACAATTCGAGGGACCGAAGCCCACTCAATACATCAAGTGAAAAACAAAATCGCTCAGAGAACAATGCACGCACTCGGGCAGTGCCAAAAGAGCACCAAAACTTTGAGGAAGAACTCAAAACCAAAAAGTGTTCGGGTTACTGGTCGTTCGTACCTTTGAAATTTCAATGGACCCTCGTCAACCTCGCCCCTTGGGTCGAATAGAATCAGCTTTTCCTGGGAGCTACGTCAGTGGTGATGCTAGACTTCCTCGAGTTTTCACGCCACCCTCTGCCGAGATGGCCTGACTCTGATAAGACTAGACGCGCGGCGGGCCCAGCGGCCGCACGTCCCGACTATTGACCGTAGTTGACCGCACGTCCCGCGCGTGGGTGAAAAAAGTCTGCGTGGTTTCCTTGATTACCGCGCGTAGTGGAGGCCATGGCTCCCGTGGTGTTGACACGTGGGCGGCTAGATCCGCTCCGCCGTTCCCACTTCATAGCAGACGGCCCAGATCAACCGTAACTTCCGAATAAAATGGCAGCGGAGAGGTACAGTTCATCCCACTCCGCCGCCACCGTCTTCCTCCTTGCGCTCTGCAGAAGTTGCCTCCTCCGCCCATGCCATTTTCACAGCCTTCGCTGCGCGCCGAGCCCATGGGGAAGAGGAGTTCCTCCGCGACCAGCACCGCCGCCGGCGCCGCCACCAAGAAGGCCAAGACGGCGGACGCTGACGGCTCCGTCGTCGGCCGTTGGGTCCAGACCAAGGCCGGGGACAAGGAGCTGTCCCAGGCCGAGAAGATGGGCCTCCTGAAGAACACGCCGGCGGAATCGCTTGCCGCCGGCCCTGAAATCATTCCCCGGCCTCCTCCTGGATTCCGGGTACTTTTTATCGCCTTTCTGTTGTGGGGTTTGTCTCTTCCCCCGCATCCTTTCCTCCACGGCCTTCTTTTTGCTTACGGGATTCAGCTCCATGATCTGAATCCCAACACAATCCTACACATTGCGTGCTTCATCACGCTTTGTGAATGTTTCCTGGGGATTGAGCCCCACTGGGTGCTGTGGCGCCGAATCTTCGTCATTCGGCGCCCTCTGCAATTCCAGACTGGCGGCTTCAGCTGTCAGGTGCGCCCAGATGTCCCCTACTTCTCCC
Source organism: Dactylis glomerata (assembly GCA_007115705.1). Classification (NCBI taxonomy): domain Eukaryota; kingdom Viridiplantae; phylum Streptophyta; class Magnoliopsida; order Poales; family Poaceae; genus Dactylis; species Dactylis glomerata. The sequence goes on from QXEO01001034.1 coordinate 3,898,188, forward strand.
TCCAGACGCCCAAAAACAATCCCGGCTGGAGGACGAAATGGTTCTACGCCAAGGACAAGTTCTCCGACGGCGAAACTTTCGGGCTCGAGGAGTTCCAGACCACCACCGTCCTTCGACCCCGCGTGTCCTGGAGACATGATCTTTCGGATGAGGAGATGAAGATCATGGAGCCGCTGATGAAGAAAATCGAGCAGCTTCGAGCCACTCCGAAGAAGGAGCTTTCGGGCCTCCAACTTATTCGGACCTTCATCGAGCGTCGGATCCAGCCCCTCGCTGCTCGAGCCCACTGCATGTGGGATTACAGCGATCGACGGGATTCGACCCGGATTTCCTCAGACGAATTGCGCGAGGCCGAGATCGACGAGTGCGTGCGTGCCATCACGAATATCAAGAAGAAGTCACCCATGCCGAAAGCCTTCGGCGCGGTGGCCTTCAGCAAGGCTTTTCCCCGCACCGAGGTACGCCTATCATCTTAATAGAATACTTCTTTTGTACCGCAATTGTGTTGATCAGTTTTGAAGGCAATCGGAATCCTTGCATAGGTAATCGAGGTAGCCCGATGCTATCCGCCCCAGCCCGAAATGGGTGAATATCCACGGCGTGATTTTACCGAAGTGCCGGAGGGATCGACCTCTGCCGCTCCATCGCCACCAAGAGCCCCGAAGAAACAACTGATCGCGGATGTTGTCGAGGACTCAGAAGATCTCGATGATACCCATCTCACTTCGGGTGATGACGATGACAACGCGATCCCTGCAGCGCCTTTGAGCAGCCGTCCTCCTCTTCGAGTAGGGAAAAGGGCCCTTCCGAAATTTGGAGTCGACGCCTCGTAAGTTCCCCTCGTATCATACGGCCCTGTTTCGAAATGATTGTGATGTATTGACTTTGATGCTTGCTTCAGATCATCCACCGAAGAGACCTCGGCCAGCCGAGGGGACCGCGACCAATATCATATTCATCCTCATGACGACTCCCTCGAGCATACCGCGGATTCGCAAGAGAGGGGAACTAGAGACGCCGCTCCTGAGGTCGACCCCCCGAAGCCTCTGTCTCATCCGAAGAAAAAGAAGAATGAGCCTGAATTCGTCCTGATTTCTTCCTCTGGCGAGCCTTCCAGCTCCAAAAGCCATGTAAGTCCAAAATTTCCCGCTTTTATGCCTCGTATGTTTGCCTGTCAGTAGCCCCCGAGGGTGAGTCGAAGTGTTTACACTTGGGCTCGCCCTCCTAATCGATAATTCGGAGTTCTTATCCTTGCTTCTTTTTGCACAGCCCGTTGTTAGGGATTTATCGAAGGTATGTCAGAACTTCCTTGCGCTGGAGGAAGAGAACAGACAACTGATCGCCCAGCTCGACAACGTTCGACGTGAGTACTTCTTATTCTCTTGTGGTAACTTGCTTCTGAAGGCTATTTTGCTTCACTTCCTTACAACCTCCTTTAAATGGTCAGGGATTGGAGCCCAGGTTGCTGCTGATAAGATGTCCCTGGAGACTCAGTTGGACGATCTTGCCGCGGAAAATTCGGTCTTGAAGGCTAAAGCTGACGAGCTGGCCGACGAAATCGCCCGATTAAAGGCCGAATCATCCGAAGCTCAAGAGCGTGCGAAGAAGAGTCGCCTGGAGGCTGAATCAAGAGAGAAGGACTTGCACCAGCGACTGCAGGCCTTGCTCGACGCTTTACGCGGTGAGTCTTCGATATCCCTTGATTGGGTTTTTTCATGCCGATTATTTGTCTCCCATAACTAAAGAGCTTATCCTTTCTTGCAGCTGTTGCGGAGTTGGATGCCGGGGCTATGAAGGAGCCTGCTGGACTCGAGTCCAGTGTCGGTACCACCGAGCGCCTAAGTCGGGAAGTTAGCAGCTTCCTGGCGAAGGTGCGGTCGACGCTTATCCGCGTTCGGGATACCTCTATCCCTGACTCGGTCAGCGACACCATGGCCGGGATCCTCGAAGCCCTAGCGGTGAAGCCAGACGGCGAAGATCCGTTAGTTGCTGCGGTTCGCTGATAGGTAACTATCGGCTCTGAGTCTATCTTCTCTCTGATGATGATGCACGAGGTGGAGTTCGATGCCGACAAGGTCACGAGCACATATCCGAAGGATGTTGATGGACGTGATAAGTCGGCGAAGAGCTATGTTGCTCGTGCTCGTGACTTGGCTGCTCGGTTGACGAGCTTCTTGGCCGAAAGGAATGAGCAGCGAGTGGCGGCGCGAGCTTGAAAGCGCGGGACCTCCGGCACCCAATCCAGCAAGGCCCCTGGTAGCTCAGCGTAGTACCGTTGATGCCTCTGTCGCGCATCTGTAATTAGTCGTGTGATGCTATGTCGAACAATGTTGTGTTAATGCGGGTGTACCGCCTGCTGTAACTTTGCTGCACTTGATTTGTTATCATCTTCTTTGTCTGCTTTCTTAATTACTGATGACTATGCGTGACTGGGGTCGCCTTGTGCAGGATGCGTCCGTGCTTTCGAGTGCATGGCATGTTTCTTACGAGACAGTTGCTAGCTCTTCCAATGCTAATGAGAGGCGAGCACCTTCCACGAGCGAATTGTCCTTGATTCGATCCTTGCGTGATCAGCTCAAGAACACGCAACAACGGCTGAAAGCAGTTACTGCTAAGGTTGACGTTGCTCTGTCCAAGGCATTGATGTCTACACACGCTTCTGTTCTTGTAGACAGTGTTGGGCCTCCAAGTGCAGAGGTTTGTAGAGCAGCAGCAAGTTTCCCTTAAGTGGATCACCCAAGGTTTATCGAACTCAGGGAGGAAGAGGTCAAAGCTATCCCTCTCAAGCAACCCTGCAATTACGATACAGAAAGTCTCTTGTGTCCCCAACACACCCAATACACTTGTCAGATGTATAGGTGCACTAGTTCGGCGAAGAGATAGTGAAATACAAGTAGTATAAATGATTATAAGTAGTAAATGCAATCTAGAATAAAAATGGCAGCAAGCAAACAAGTAACAAAACAGCAAGTAAACGGTGTGCAAAGCTTGGAAACAAGGCCTAGGGATCATACTTTCACTAGTGGACACACTCCCAACAAATATAACATAATTGAACAAATAAATAACTTCTCTTCACTATGCTACTCTGAATTACTCTCCTATTGAATAACACTAATCATTGCGTAGTGGCTACAGAAGCACCCCTTAAAGTTCATCAAGTACTTGAAAAACACCGCTCATAGAGATATCCAAATCAAATCACAACTCAAGATAAATATTATTGCAACTTAGACCAAGTACTAACACGGTGCACACACTGTCAACATTACACCATGAAAGGAGGAATAGATCACTTCAATACTATCATAGTGATAATTATTCTCATAATCCATAAAAGATCACAATCGTAGCCTAGACCAAGTACCACCACGACGCACACACTGTCACCATTACATCATGGCAGGAGGAATAGATTACTTTAATAACACACTAGAGTACACATAATGAAGAAGAGTAACATCTACTTATTCAACATGATACAAAGCTCACGATCACATAAAGATCACATCATGGGAGAGAGAGGTGAACCACATAGCTACCGGTAGAGCCCTCAGCCCCGGGGATGAACTACTCCCTCCTCATCATAGGAGACAGCAAGGTTGATGGAGATGGCAGTGAGGCCGATGGAGACGGCGGAGACGGCGATGGAGACCGATGGAGATGGCTCCGGGGGCACTTCCCCATCCCGGCAGGGTGCCGGAACAGAGACTTCTATCCCCCAAAATTCGTCGGTGGTGGCGGCGGAGCTGCGGAACTCTTTCTGGAAATTTGCCGACTCCCTTAGGGTTTTCCGTCCCGAGGCTTTATATAGGCGAAGGGGCGTCATCAGGGGGCAGCCAGGGACTCCTCACACCAGGTGGGCGCGGCCAGGGGCTGGGCCGCGCCCCCTACGTGTGAGGGCGGCCTCTGGCCCCCCTCCGGCTCTCTTTCGGTCTTCGGGAAGCTTCCGGGGAAAATAAGACTTCTGGAACTTGTTTCGTCCAATTCCGAGAATATTTCCTGTGTAGCTTTTCTGAAACACAAAAACAGCAGAAAACACGGAACTGGCACTGTGGCGACTTGTTAGTAGGTTAGTTCCGGAAAATGCATAAAAGTGCCACGAAGTGTAACGAAACAGTAGGTAAATGGTGTAAAAACAAGCATGGAGTATCAAAAATTATAGATACGTTGGAGACGTATCAGGCATCGCAGGCTGCAGATGCTGAGAAGTTTCTTCTCGAGGAAATCGAGAGGCTTGGGAAGTCCCTGAAGTGTGAGTCTGTCGAACTTTGTCAGTCTGTCTTGCGATCCGAGCATGCAGAACCTGATATTCTTCTTCTTTCTGCAGATGTGTGCCTTGACAGCGCAGCTGAAGCCCGACGCGGCAACGCCCATGTTCTTGCTGCCCAAACACATGCTAATTCGATTGCTGACAACTTCTGGGCAGATCGGTCGAAGGCGATGAAGCTGACGCTTCTCCAGGACAGGATCGCCCAGGCTAGAGTGTTGGCTGAAACGAGCTGTAGCGCCCTTGCTCTGGTTCATGAGGCGATGTTTCCTCTGAACAACCAACCCGAAGGCCTGCCGGCGCTGCTCGACCGATTCGAGAATGGCAATGCTGTCTACTCCTTCGTTCGGGAACATCTGCGCTGCGGAGCCGTGGTCGCCCTTTCCTTCGTGCGCGCTCGTTATCCTGAAATCAAATTGAAGCTGCTGAAGACACTTCCTCCGTCCCCTAGTGGTCGTGTTGATATGGAGCACCATTATGCTGCTTGCAGAGACACGGCCAATTGTATCGCTCAACGGATTATCACCAAAAGTGATCGTTAGAGGGCAAACCAGGGTGTCGCAGCGCAATGAGCTGGCCTTGTATCTGAACCTTGTGTATATATTGTGTATGTGTGTGTCTCTTTGAAGTTCGTCTGGGTGCTTTAAATGGATTATGTGGGCTGCGGAGCAAAGCTCCTGAGCGTATATCTAAGGGGCGAAGCCCCCGAGCGTAAGGCAGAGCCCCTGAGCGCGGGTCGAAAGGCGAAGCCCCCGAGCATAGGGCGAAGCCCTTGAGCGCGAGTCAAAAGGCGAAGCCCCCGAGCGTGGGTCAAAAGTCGAAGCCCCCGAGCATAGGGCGAAGCCCTTGAGCGCGGGTCGAAAGGCGAAGCCCCCGAGCATAGGGCGAAGCCCCCGAGCGTGGGTCGAACAATGATGTGAGGGAATAAACTTTATTACTTGGCGCCGAAGGCGCAATGGTTGAGCGTGGACTGCTGCCGACGCTTAGTTACATAGAGATGGGGGGGAAGGTGTGTTGGCTCTAAGGATAGAACCGACGCATCTGCTGTGCGTTCCATGGATTGTCGATGTCCTTCCCTGTCTTGGGGTCGCGCAGCCGATACGCGCCTCCCGGGATTGCTTCGTGGACGAGGTATGGGCCCTCCCATGGCGGCTCCAACTTCGACGTGCTTGTTTGCTTCAGTCGGAGGACAAGGTCGCCTGGCTCGAAGGACCGTCCGCGTACCCGTCTGCTGTGGTAATTGCGGAGGCTTTGCTGATAAACAGCCGAGCGAACGAGGGCGACGTCCCGGGCCTCATCCAGCAGGTCTTGCACGTCTGCCAGTGCCTTTTCTGCGTCTTCTTCAACATAGGCCACCACGCGGGGCGCGCAGTAGCGCACATCCGTAGGTAGCACTGCTTCTGCCCCGAAAAGCAGGAAGAAAGGTGTGTAGCCGGTCGAAGAGTTGGGCGTGGTCCGCAGGCTCCACAGGACCGAAGGTAGTTCTTCGACCCAAGCGCCTGCCGCGCGTTTGAGGGGTGAAGCAATCATTTCTTCAGGCCCCCGCAGACGAGTCCATTGGCCTTTTCGACTTGGCCGTTGGACTTGGGATGTGCGACCGAGACGTACTTGATCTTGATGCCGAGATTTTTGGCGAACTCCTGGAATTCGCCTGAAGTGAAGTTGGTGTCATTGTCGGTGATGATGCTGTTCGGCACCCCGTACCGGTAGACGATGGACTCGAAGAACTTGACTGCTGTGGTTGCTTCTTGGTTGGTGACCGGGACAGCTTCGATCCATTTGGAGAACTTGTCCACCGCGACCAGCAGGTATGTGTGCCCTCCCCGAGATGACTTGGGCAGAGGTCCCACCTGATCGAGGCCCCATTGTGTGAAGGGCCAGGCGACGGGTATAGTGTGCAGTTCGGACGCAGGTGCGTGAGGCTTGGTGGCAAAGAGTTGGCATGCTTCATAGTGCAGGACGATGTTCCTGGCGTCGTAGAGGGCAGAAAGCCAGTAGAACCCTGACCGAAAGGCCTTGGCCACAAGGGTCCGACTGCTGGCATGATGCCCACAGGTTCCTTCATGGATGTCTCGAAGGAGAGCGATTCCATCTTCCTGCGCTATGCATCGCTGGAGTACCCCCGTGGTGCTCCGCTTGTAAAGCTCCCCGTTGATTATGGTGAAGGCTTTGGAGCGCCTCATAACTTGTCGCCGGTGGATGGGGTCTTCTGGAAGCTCTCCCCGAATCAAGTAAGCCAAGTATGGCTTCGTCCAAACTGCTTAAACGAGCATAACTGCTGCTGCGTCCTTGGGGAGATCTTCTGTTCCCGCCGTTAGGGTTGCGCTGCCCTGCTGAGCCCCCGCGCGTGTTGCTAACGCCGGGTCGGTGACTGGCTTGATCTTGATAGAGCGCTCGAATATTTCTTCAAAGAAGACTCCGGGCGGTATTGGGAGGCATCTTGACCCGATGTTGGCCAGGTTGTCTGCCTCTTTGTTGCTTTCCCTGCCGATGTGCGTTACTTCGCAGCCCTCGAACTCGCCTTCGAGCTTGTCGTACATGGCGCGATATGCGATCATGTTTGCGCAGGTTGCGTCGCACTCCTTCATGACTTGCTGGGCGATGAGGTTCGAATCTCCATGGATTTTGATGCGGGTGGCCCCGCAGGCTTTCGCCATGCGCATGCCATGGAGAACGGCTTCGTATTCTGCCTCGTTATTCGAGGGGTTTGAAAAGCGCATGCGGAGAACATAGCGCATTCTGTCCCCCTGCGGTGATATGAGAACCACTCCTGCTCCTGCCCCCGAAACCCCCTTGGACCCATCGATGAATATGGTCTAGCTGTTCGACAGGTCTGGGAGTTCGGGCATCTGAGCTTCCGTCCATTCGGCTATGAAATCCGGTAGGACTTGGGACTTGATTGCGGACTGGCGCTGGTATGCGATCTCCCAGGGTCCCAGCGTGATTCCCCATAGTGACACACGTCCTGTGGCGTCTGGGTTGTTGAGGATGCTGGAGACTGGATTCGAGGCCACCACTGTGATGGAGTGGCATTCAAAGTAGTGTGGCAGTTTCTTCCCCGTCATGTAGATGGCGTAAGCTAACTTCTGGTAGTGTGGGTACCGCTGTTTGGTCGGGGATAAGACCTCGCTGAGGTAATATACCAACCTTTGGACTCCATGCTCTTTACCATCCTCTGCCCGTTCGACCACAAGGACCGAACTGACGACCTGATTTGTGGCTGCTATGTACAGCAACATTGGCTCCTTCTCTCGGGGGGTGACTAAGACTGGTGATGTCGACAGGCGACGATTGAGATCGTCGAACGCGGCTTGCGCCTCTTCTGTCCATGTGAAGTTGTCTGTCTTTCGAAGCAGCCGATAGAAAGGGAGGGCTTTTTCGCCGAGCTTGCTGATGAATCGGTTAAGCGCTGCGAGTCGACCTGTCAACTGCTGGATGTGTCGAAGCGTTTTGGGCGGCTGCATGTTGATGATGGCCTGTATCTTCTCTGGGTTGCCTTCGATTCCTCTCTCAGAGATGAGGTAGCCCAGCAGTTGGCCGGTGGGTACCCCAAGGAGCACTTCTTCGGGTTAAGCTTGATGCTGTAGCGATCGAGGTTGGCGAAGGTTTCTCGCAGATCGTCGAGCAAGCTATCTGCTTTCACCATTTTGATGACGATGTCGTCGACATAGACCTCAATGTTGCGTCCGATCTGTTCCTTCAAGCATGCCTGCATGCACCGTTGAAAGGTGGCTCCAGCGTTCTTGAGCCCGAAGGGCATTGTCATGTAGCAGTATACCCCATGTGGGGTTATGAACGCTGTCTTGTCTTTGTCTTCGACCTTCATCCGTATCTGATTATATCCGGAGTAGGCGTCGAGGAACGAAAGGCGCTCGCACCCCGCGGTAGAATTGATGATCTGGTCGATTCGGGGCAGTGGGAAGTAATCTTTCGGGCAGTGCTTGTTAAGTGCCGTGAAGTCGATGCACATCCTGTAGATCTTGGTGTCCTTCTTTTCCACCATGACTGGTGGCGAAAGCCACATGGCTTCCTTGATCTCTCTGATGAACTTGGCTTCGAGGAGGCGATTGATTTCTTCGCCTATTGACTTGGCCTTTTCTGGATTGTAGCGGCGCATAGACTGCTTAACTGGCTTCGTGTTCGGAAAGATTTTGAGCTCGTGCTCGGCGAGTTCCCTAGGGATGCCTGGCATATCTGCTGGATGATACGTCCAAAACGTATCTACTTTCTCGAACACTTTTGCTATTGTTTCTCCTCTAATTTGTGAGTTTTGAATACAACTAACACGTACTGACGCTGTTTTCAGCAGAATTGCTCTGGTGTCTCGTTTTTGTGCAGAAATTCAACTTCCAGTAAAAATTCGGGAAAAATCATGAAAAATCCTATTTCACCAGAAGACCCACGGAGCCAGAAGACCGGAGGGAGAAGAGGCTCGAGGGCCTATCACACACAGGTGGCGCGGCCCAGCCCTGGCCGCACCACCCCTGTGTGAGGGGGCTCCAGGACCCCTCTCGACCTCCCGTCTCGCGTACATATACCCCCTGACGACTTAATATCGGGGAGACGGCATTTTTCCCAGAGAGACTTCCGCTGCGCCGCCGCCATCAGAAACCGCGATTCAGAACCAGAAACTCCGTTCTGGCGCCCTGCCGGGACGGGGATTCGGAGGAGATCTTCATCACCATCACCACCGACGCTCCTCCATCGACCATCCATGACTCCCCCATCCATGTGTGAGTAATTCCCCCGCTGTAGGTGAGGGGATGGTAGGGATTGGATGAGATTGTTCATGTAATTTGATATGAGATTGATAGGGCATAGTGCCTAGTATCTTTATTTAGTGCCTATGACATTGTTGCAACTTGTTGTGCTTAATGCGTGTCACTTAGGGCCCGAGTGCCATGATTTCAGATCTGAACATGTTATTATTTCTATGATGATACTTGTTGTTTATGGTCTTACCTACAAGTTGTATACACATATTGTTGTCCGGAACCCGAGGCCCCAAAGTGACAGAAATTGGGATAACCGGAGGGGATGGCTATGATGTGAGGATCACATGTGTTCACCGAGTGCTAATGCTTTGCTCCGGTACTTTATTAAAAGGAGTACCTTAATTACCAGTAGTTTCCCTTGAGGCCCTGCTGCAACAGGCTGGTAGGACAAAAGATGTCGTGCAAGTTTCTCCTTGTGAGCACGTACGACTATATACGGAACACATGGCTATGATTGTTTGAACTAGGATGCTTTATCATTATTTATCTGCAATGCCCATATCTCATTGATTTCATGAATTATCTTATCCATGCAACGCCCGTTATCCATCCCTATGCCTACAGTATTTGTTCCTACTGTTTACAACCGTTACTATTACTGCTGCTATTTTACTACTGCTGTTATTGTTTCATTACTGTCACCACTATAAAAATGTTGCTACTGATAAACCACCGCGAGCGAGACTGTTTCCAGGTGTAGCTGAATTGACAACTCATCTGTTAAGGCTTACATATATTCTTTGGCTCCCCTTGTGTCGAATCAATAAATTTGGGTAATACTTCCCTCGAAGACTGTTGCGATCCCCTATACTTGTGGGTCATCAAGACTATTTTCTGGCGCCGTTGCCGGGGAGCATAGCTTTATCTGTAAGTTCACTTGGTATTCATATTGTTCGCTGCAATCCTTTCATCATGGGTAAACCTTGTGATGGAAAAGTTCCTATATTGCCATCCACTACAAGAAGGGGTACGACTCTCAACACCTCTGTTGCTCTTGATTCACCATCTGTTATGAGTAAGTTGCTTACACCACCACACCCACACGCTACTGCTACTACTTCTGCTGAGATTGAAAATGCCACTGATAATTTAGATGATGCTTCTACTGTGCTTGATGAGAGTGGTTCACTAGGTTCCTTTTTAGATGCTACTATTGCTAGAGCTAAGTTGGGAAACATCATTGTTACACCTGTTAGTTCACCTGAGTCTAGGGAATGTCCTAGTAATGATTATGATGATGATGCTTATATTGAGCTTAATGATGACTTTATTGCAGAAGCACGTGCTGCTCGAGATGCTGGTAAGATTAAAGAACTTCTTGCAAGACGCTCTGTTAGATATAATTTGTCTCCTGATCCTAAGTTTGCTGCTTCTCCTATAAATATTAGAGACAAGGATTATGATTTCTCTTTGGATTTATCTTACATATCTATTGTTGAGAAAACTCCTTTTTGTGGTACTAAAGATGAGAGTGCTATGGAGCACATGAATGAGCTTTCTACTTTGAGTAATTTGTTTTCTGATGATATTAAGCTCCGCACTTACTTTGTTGCTAAGATTTTTCCTTTTTCATTGAAAGATGCTGCTAAAACTTGGTTTAATAGCTTGTCTCCTGGATCTCTTACTAGTCCTATTGCTTTGGTTAATGCTTTCTTTCAGAAATATTTTCCCGCTAGTGCTCAACATGCTGCTGTGCAGAATTTTTTTGATTTTGAACAGGGAAAAGGAGAGAAATTGCCTGAATCTTGGACAAGGTTTTGTTCTTTAATTAGAGCTTTGCCTAAAGAACCATTGCCTAAAAATGAACTCCTTGATATATTTTATAATGGACTAACGGATGAATCTAAATCATATTTGGATAGTTGTGCTGGTTGTGTTTTCAGGGAAAGAACTCCGGCTGAAGCAGAAGAATTAATGGCTAAAATAAGCCGGAATCATGATGATTGGACTTTAGTTGAGCCAACACCAGCACCAACCCCTGCGCCATCTACGGAGCCTACGCCGAAGAAGAGAGGGATGATTGAGTTAAATGATGAAGCTATGAAGGAGGCTAAGAAATCTCTTAAGGAGAAAGGTATTAAGGCCGAAGATGTGAAGAATTTACCTCCTATTGAAGAATTATGTAAGCCAATCCCTCACTCATCTACTATTGAGGTACACTCTCTCCAAAGCTTTGATGAAAGAGATATTCCTTATACTAAACCTCCTGATCAATGCTTAGATGAATTTGATAATTTTATTGTTAAGCAAGAAAATTTTAATAGAATGGTGCATAATCATCTGTTGGAGAATTCTAGAGTTATTAACAAGTTGCAAGATATTGTGGAGAGAACCGCCAATGACATGAAGATACTTGTTAAACATTTTCAAATGGTTCAAACACAAATTGATCAGCATACCAAAGTGCAGCAAGACCTGCTAGTTAATGCTGCGAGAGAGAAGCAAGCATGTGAAATACGCACAAGAAGTGGTGCTGCTACTCAAGACCCATTATATCCTGAAGGGCATCCTAAGAGGGTTGAGCAAGATTCTCAACGCACCTCAAATGATGATGTCCCTTCTAAGAAGAAGAAGAAGAAGAAGCATAAAACAAATGCAGAATCCTCTGATGCAGGTAAAGATCCTAACAGTGTTTCTATTTCTGATGCTGAAACTGAACCAGGAGATGCTTCCGACAAAGAAGAAGATAAAGAAGAAGTTGAAGAAGAACCGGAAAAGAGTGATAAAAATGCAAAGTACACCAAAGAAGACTTCATTGCCAACAAGCATGGTAAGGAGAGGGAACCTTGGGTACAGAAGCCAATGCCTTTTCCTAGTAAGAAACACAAGTCCAAGGAAGAAGAACACTACAACAGGTTTTGTGAATGGATGAGACCTTTATTTTTGCAAATTCCTTTGACTGATGCTATTAGAATGCCACCTTATGCAAAATATATGAAAGATATTGTCACTAACAAAAGGAAAATTCCTAGTGAGGAAATTTCCACTCTACTTGCTAACTATTCTTTTGATGGTAAAGTTCCAGAGAAGCTTGGAGATCTAGGTATACCAACTATTCCTTGCTCCATTAAAAATAACTATGTTAGAACTGCTTTATGTGATTTGGGAGCTGGAGTTAGTGTAATGCCTTTTTCTCTTTATAAGAGACTTGATTTAGAAAAATTGGTTTCAACTGATATATCCTTGCAGATGGCTGATAAGTCTATTACTATTCCTATTGGTATATGTGAGAATGTTCCTGTTCAAGTTGCTAACAGCTGTTTAATATTAACTGATTTTGTTGTGTTGGAAATGCCTGAAGATGATAATATGTCTATTATTCTTGGGAGACCTTTTCTAAACACTGCAAGTGCTGTTATTAATTGCAATCAAGGAAAAGTCACTTTCAATGTCAATGACAAAGAGTATACGGTTTATTTTCCCAAGAAGATTGATAGGAGGAATGCTCTAAATTCAATCAAGCATGTTGAGACCATCAAAGTTGGTCAAATTATTTGTTCAGAGCGAAAGCCCAAGGAAGAATGTCAAATTGTTATGGTTGGGACTATACCTATCAAAGTTGAGGTAACATAAGCATTAAGTGATATGCAAAGTTTCTCCTCATATAAAGTTAGTTTGGTAACAAGACTTGATCAACCTTGTTAGCAAAGTGAATTTATATGAACGAAACTTCGTTTTCACCGCATCCACTCCACCTCACTTGTATTTACTTTCATCAAATTTTATTCCTTCAGTTCAGTTGTATGATTAAGAGTATCTCAGAGCTGCTCATGCTTAGTTTTGATTTGCTTGAAATCTTTTCATCCTCGTTTTTTTCCTGAGTTTTATCGATATGCCAATTTCTGAAAAATCCTCGAAAATAAAGTTTCTCGAAAAATTCCAGAAAATTCTTTATAAATTTTTATGTCAAAAATGGGGCAGAGAGACACCTGGGAGGCACCAGGTGGGGCTGCCACACCACCTAACACACAGGTGGCGCGGCCTAGCCCTGGCCGCGCCACCCAGGTGTGAGGGGGCCCCACTAGGCACCTCACTCATCTCTTTTTCCCCTGCTCTTTCTCTCTCCCGAAAAACACCGCCCCATTTGCTCAAGCTCGAGTTCTTGCTGTCCTTCACCTGGATTTCTCGATCTCCTTGTTCAGCCCAACATTTTTGCTGAAACTTGGATCATTTGTTCTCCGGTATGTGACTCCTCCACTTGTCCAAGTAGATTTTCTTTTGGTAGAGTATTTCTTGAGTATTTTAGCATTGTAGGTGACAGTATAAATGAGTATGCATGCCTGTTCTATTGTTTAGGAAGGTTATTTTGATGCATGATAGTTCTCTAGTAACTCACCCTAGTAGTTTCCTACACTTGCTTGTCTTTAAATCACTTTTTATGAGGTGTGTCAAAATTTTCAGAAATGGAGAGGAATGCATATCAACTCCCTCAATATGAACTAGAAGTGCAAGATGTTATGAAAGTTCATCGTGAAGAGAAGGTCTTCCCCTCACATTATCCATGTTCAGCATTCTTGAGTGCTGCTGGGATCCTGCAGGATTTTCAAACCTTACTCTCTAATGCAGGTTTAGAATACTTTGTTGAGGGTGAACCTCCCCAATATGTTAAACTAACAATGTCTGTGGTGCAGGATTTCAGATTTAGTTGGTCCGCTTCTAATCCCATGGTTCATTATAAAATTTATAACAAACCTGTGGACTTGCCTCTTGATGTTTTCTGTACAGCTATTAGAGTACCGCAGTGGGGATCGCTCGAGAAGATAAGGGGACAAGCAAGGCAATTGTTAGAACTATACGAGGAGATTTGTCAAGAAAGAAGCTTCACAGGAGAGGGTGGTAAAATTCGAAACATTCATTTTCCATCCATTCGATATTTCGCCTTCTTCATTACCAAATGTGTTCTTGCTAGGAAAGCTGCAAGTAAATTGTCTCTCCATGATCTAGCTTTCATTGCTGTTGCTTTAAGGCGCGATAGAACTTACAATTTGGGTGCCTTAATAGCTTTCCGTCTTGATATTAATCGTGAGAAAGGGGGAATCTGTGGGGGGCTTATAGCTTCACGCCTGTTAGCTTTGCATGGCGTTTTGCCTCATTTTCGAGATTTTCAGTTCCCCGAGGAGAGACTTGGCCTTGATGCTATGGTTCAACATAAGTTTATTTCTCCTCCTGCCAGTTTGATTAATTTAACATTTGAGCTAACCGTTTTCAAGAAGACTACCTGGAAGGTAGTAAAGACTGAACGATCAATCCGTTTGCCTGCACCTCTTTTGTTTAACCTTGATCGCAAGAATGGATGGTCGCTTACTGAAGATGAGCTTGATGCGTACATAGGGGAGCATCCGCCGCCAGTGCACGATGAGGAAGGCGCCGAGGAGTCGGGACAGCCCTCCAACACTACGAATTTCCCATATGAGCAGCCTTATTATGATTATGCGCCGTCAGCTTCATCTTCACGAGAACCGGGGTACGATTACACCTATGATGACCCACCAGCATGGAGCAGCTACCAGAGCCGGCATTGATCTCCACTTAGGCCAAAAGCCTAAGCTTGGGGGGAGGTACGCCGACGGTTCACTCATCTACATATCATATTCTGTCGGACCTTTGTATATTCATGTTTCGCTTTCTTTACTGTTCTCGTTCTTGTTTTCATTGTTTCCAAAACACAAAAAGACCAAAAATATTTCCGTTGTTTCTCTCTATTTGGTTCTTTAGTTTTCTACCTTTGGTTTGCTTTATTTGCTATTTTCGATTTGCTACTTGAAAAACCCCAAAAATATTTGCTGTTCTTCTTCGGTTTTGTAAAGTTTGTTGCAGAGTTCAGTTCCCCGTTACTCTATTGGAGCTTGGTATTCACTTTATACTATTCAAGCCACGCAAGTGAAGAGCAATAATGACGACATATGACAATCCGAGATGTGGTAAGAGGCTGGTATAAACTCTATTTGTTTTCATTTTTGTACATATACTCATCTATGTGGACATGCTTAGTCGGTTCATGTAAGGTATATGTCATCTAATGGATGCTTTGTAGTTCTTGCTCTCATATGATTAGTTCCAATTTACTATTAGCCTGTAGCATGTCATGTAGATGCTTGCATGCATTGTTTTATTCATAGTATGGTATGATATTGTGGTATCCACCTCTGAAAGCTTCATTTGAATCGACTTGGCACATGCTCAAGCATGCATATGACTGAACAAAAAGTCAATTAAGCCTCGATGATCTAAATTGCCTCAGAGTTCTTGTATCATTTTTATGCCTATATTAATTTTGTTTTGTCGCAAGCATGATTATGACAGTTATTGCTCTCTCGATTGTCGCTTCCCAGTCTTTTGCTAGCCTTCACTTGTACTGAGTATGAGCTCTACTCGTGCATCCAATTACCAAAAACCAAGTCTTCCAAAGAGTCCACTATAAATTCCTATGCATGGTATTTGTAAGCCATTCCAAGTAAATTTTCATGTGCTACCTTTCAAAACTTTCAACTACTTCTCATTTTGTGCCACTGTTTTTAGCTCATGGGGACGTAGTGGTCGGAATTGCTATCTTCCATATTAAATTAAGTACCCCTTGACTAGGCAGCTTCATCTGCTCGTCATTAATTTTGCAAGGGAGCTGGTCGGACCATTATAATCTTAATTTTAAAAGAAAAAAGGCACTCCTCCAAAGGAATGTGAAAGTTGGTGGGCACCCGATGGAATCGGTTAGCCATGGTTTGAGAAAGGAAAAAGGTGGGGAGGAGTGCCAAAGCTTTATAAAAGAGCACCAATGTGCCAAATTTCAAAGAACTCAGAACCGCTCTCACTTGTTTATTATGGAAGATAGTAAGTACCCATTGCTAGTCGTTGACATAGAACAACCACCTCTCAAAAGAAACTTTTATCTCTGTTTTACAAATGAAAAGCTCTAGCACATGTTAAATCCCTGCTTCCCTCTGCGAAGGGCCATTCGTTTACTTTTATGTTGAGTCACCATCTTCTAACTTCAAAGCACTTCTTGAGAGCATAGCTGTTATTCTTAGTGTAATGTGCTTGTCCCAGAACACGGTTAATTGTGGTATAACTTTGATGCTTGTATCTTTGATATCTTTAACTTCTAGTCTTCCCTTGGACTTCAGGGGTGCCTCAGCATTTATGTTTTGCTCTACAAATAAAGGCAAGCGGGATACCACTCTTTCATATCATTTATGCATATTACAATCTTGTAACTTCTTATGTACATGTTACTTGTTATTAGTGCATTGGCACTCTTTCATAGCTTGCTTGACTATGAGATGACATTAGTTGCATATTTCTTATTATGAATTGCCTGAGTACTTGATCACATAGTTAGTATATATACATCATATGAGCAAATGTGTTCGTGAAAGTTTCTTTTATCGCTCTCAGTTGTTAACTGAATTGCTTGAGGACAAGCAAATAGCTAAGCTTGGGGGGAGTTGATACGTCCAAAACGTATCTACTTTCTCGAACACTTTTGCTATTGTTTCTCCTCTAATTTGTGAGTTTTGAATACAACTAACACATACTGACGCTGTTTTCAGCAGAATTGCTCTGGTGTCTCGTTTTTGTGCAGAAATTCAACTTCCAGTAAAAATTCGGGAAAAATCATGAAAAATCCTATTTCACCAGAAGACCCACGGAGCCAGAAGACCGGAGGGAGAAGAGGCTCGAGGGCCTGTCACACACAGGTGGCGCGGCCCAGCCCTGGCCGCGCCACCCCTGTGTGAGGGGGCTCCAGGACCCCTCTCGACCTCCCGTCTCGCGTACATATACCCCCTGGCGACTTAATATCGGGGAGACGGCGTTTTTCCCAGAGAGACTTCCGCTGCGCCGCCGCCATCAGAAACCGCGATTCGGAACCAGAAACTCCGTTCTGGCGCCCTGCCGGGACGGGGATTCGGAGGAGATCTTCATCACCATCACCACCGACGCTCCTCCATCGACCATCCATGACTCCCCCATCCATGTGTGAGTAATTCCCCCACTGTAGGTGAGGGGATGGTAGGGATTGGATGAGATTGTTCATGTAATTTGATATGAGATTGATAGGGCATAGTGCCTAGTATCTTTATTTAGTGCCTATGACATTGTTGCAACTTGTTGTGCTTAATGCGTGTCACTTAGGGCCCGAGTGCCATGATTTCAGATCTGAACATGTTATTATTTCTATGATGATACTTGTTGTTTATGGTCTTACCTACAAGTTGTATACACATATTGTTGTCCGGAACCCGAGGCCCCAAAGTGACAGAAATTGGGATAACCGGAGGGGATGGCTATGATGTGAGGATCACATGTGTTCACCGAGTGCTAATGCTTTGCTCCGGTACTTTATTAAAAGGAGTACCTTAATTACCAGTAGTTTCCCTTGAGGCCCTGCTGCAACAGGCTGGTAGGACAAAAGATGTCGTGCAAGTTTCTCCTTGTGAGCACGTACGACTATATACGGAACACATGCCTATGATTGTTTGAACTAGGATGCTTTATCATTATTTATCTGCAATGCCCATATCTCATTGATTTCATGAATTATCTTATCCATGCAACGCCCGTTATCCATCCCTATGCCTACAGTATTTGTTCCTACTGTTTACAACCGTTACTATTACTGCTGCTATTTTACTACTGCTATTATTGTTTCATTACTGTCACCACTATAAAACTGTTGCTACTGATAAACCACTGTGAGCGAGACTGTTTCCAGGTGCAGCTGAATTAACAACTCATCTGTTAAGGCTTACATATATTCTTTGGCTCCCCTTGTGTCGAATCAATAAATTTGGGTAATACTTCCCTCGAAGACTGTTGCGATCCCCTATACTTGTGGGTCATCACTGGACACCAGGCGAACATCCTCCAGTGCTCACGGAGGAACCCGACGAGCGCACTTTCCTATGCGGGGGAGAGAGAATTCGACACCCGCGCCGTCTTGGTTGGATCCGTCGGGTGGATCTGGTGCTCCCGAGTGTCTTTACTGGCATCGAACGAAAGTTCTGGGGCGTTCTGCTGCGCCGGCGGGTCGATGTCCATGTTGGTGGCCTCCCTGATGTGATGGAGCTCCTCGTGCACTCCGAAAGTCTGGGACATGCTGTTAAAGTCCTTGTCACAGTTTTCAGAGCGGGCAAAGCTACCGCTGATCGTCAGCGGTCCTCGACTAGCTGGCATCCGCAGCTTGAGGTAGGCGTAATGCGGGACTGCCATGAATCGGGCGAACGCTGGTCGTCCAAGAATGGCATGGTACTGTGAAGGCCAATCGACGACCTCGAACTCGATCTTCTCCTTTTGAAAGTTCGAAGGGGTGCCGAAAATGACATCTAAATGTATTGCTCCTAGTGGGTACGTCAGCTTTCCTGGGACTATTCCGTGGAAGGATGTCTCGGTTGGCAGAAGGTTGTTCATTGGGATCTTGATTTTGCGCAGGGTGTCTGCGTATATCAGATTCAGACTGCTCCCTCCGTCCATGAACACTTTCTTTGAGGTGAACCCCCCAATCTGTGCCTCAAGGACCAAGGCGTGGTGCCCAGGGCGCGGGATCTTTGGTGGGTGATCTGACCGGTCGAAACCAATTGGATGTTCGGACCAATTCAGGTACTCAGGCGTAGCAGGTGGCGCGTGCTCGGCATGGAACACCTCCCTTGCACGCTTCCGCTGTACTTTGTTCGTCGGGCGCCCTCTCTGAATCATGGGCACGAATCCTCTTGGTGGCGGGAATGCCTCCTCCTCGTCGACTGGTTGCCGTGGCTCGCCGTGCTGGATTGTCGCGGCTTGGTGACCCTGTTGGACCACATTCGCCGGCGGATTAGGCGGCGGCGGTGGAGCGTTGTAAGCTATTGTGCCGGCCACTGGTTGCTCGGTCTGCATCCTTTCTTGGAGGGCTCGACTGAGATGAAGGAATTCCCTGCACTCGATGAGGAGATGTGCAGGTCTTCGGATGCCGTCTTTATCGAGGTAAGTGTGCCTTGTGCACCCTCCGTCGAACATCTCTTCTGCTGATAGTTGTGGCTGCTCGCGTCGTCGGCGTCACTCGGTTCTTGGTTTCGAATCACGGCTAGCGCTTCTGCTGCTACTACCGTAGTAATTGTTTCCTCGTTGCGGTAAGTCACGATTGTCGTCATGGTCTTCGTGTATGTAGCCTGCTGCTACCAGGTCTGTGTTATCTGCATCATCGAAACGGTTCCGACGGCCCTTCTTTCGGGAACCTGAATGGAACTGGTCTTTTGCGTCGACGTCGCGCTCCGCTGATCGGCGACGGCTTCTAGGTGCTGCGATGGAGTCTTCGCCATCGGCCCATTCGTTTGCCAAGCTCATGAGGTGGTCGATGGTCTTTGGCTTGCAGCGTCCGAGCTCCTCCTTGAAGTCGCGTCAGAAGAGATCGTCCCGAAAGGCGTCGATGGCTCTTTTGGGCGAAATATTCTCTGTCGTGTTGCGGAGGCTGATCCACCGCGAGATATATGACCTCAAATTTTCTCCGGTCCTCTGCACGCACAGGCGCAATTCTTCGAACGACGTGGGTCGGTGTGAGGTGCCTCGAAAGTTAGCGATGAACGCTTGCCGGAACTCCTCCCAAGAGCAGATACTATCTGGGGCAAGATTGTTCAGCCATGCCCTTGCGTTGTCCTTTAAGTGCAACGACAACAACTGGAGGGCGTTGTCCCTGGACCCGTCGCTGATTTTGACGGCGGTTACGAAGTCGTCGAGCCAAATTCGGGGACCTGCTGCCCGTTGAACTTGACTACACCGTCGCTGAGCTTAATTCCCTTCGGTAGCGGTGTGGAACGGATTAGGAGGCTAAAACACGCTGCCCCACAGAGTCCGTTCCGAGCTCCGCCGAACGTATCATGTTCTTCCTCGAAGCGGTGCGCCTCGCGTCGCGCTCGCCCTTGGTCTACTCTGTTTTGGGCCAAGCCATGCCGAAGCTCCCCGTTGATGGGTTCGACCACTTGGGTTCTGGGCACCACGACTGGCACCGCTGCTGGGTGTCTAGCTTGCTCCGGTGGTGGTACGGTTTTCCTTGGCGTCGCGTCGTGTACTAGGCGGGGTGTGCCTTAAAGCACCCTTACCCCTTCGAGTGCCAAGTTTCGCAGGTGCCTCATGTGCTCATCTCCGTTGGATGCGTTTGCGGCAATGTATGCTGCCGCATCCATGATTGCAGCTTCTTTGGTCTTGGGCATCAGTTCAGCCTCGTTGAACTCTGCCTCCAGATTTCGGGTGATATTGTGCATATCGGCCCTGGGCTGGGTGCGTGACCTCGTCCTATGCTGGACGCTTGATGAATAATGGGACGATCTTTCGGCCCGTCTTCTGCTGGACGCGTCGGCCTCTTCTCTTCGTCGTTCCAGTATTCGCTTGTCGGCGCTGATCTGGGCTTTTTGCTCCTGGACGACGAATCGGAGCGCAGCCATATCGCTTGGGCTTGGATTGGGACCGAAGTTCGCCTCGCCCGTGTAAACCCTTCTTGCGAGCCGAATCTGATCGTGCGTGACCACCTTTCAGCCACTGTTTGTCCGGTTTCGGCCATCATTAGCTCTGTTCTCGTTTCCGTCGTCGTGCGACGCCTTCATGCAGTGGCCTCCGGACCACGGAATCGAATTGTCACTGATTTCACCCAGCGCTGGAGGGTAGACGTCGTCGTTTTCGACGTAGGGTCTGACCTCGATCATGAAGTCAGAGTCGTAGTCGGCCGCGTAGTCGTTGCTTGATGCGGCAGATTCGCTTGGTGAGCAGGAGCTTGCTGAATTGCCGATTTTCCCCTTAGCTTCGGGGTAGACGTCATCATCATCGTCAGAGCATGTGTAGTCCGAATATAACCCTTCGACGTAGTTGGGGTCATATGGTGTAGTACGGAGCATAAGGGCGTTGAGAGCCCGCTCGCACTCGGATATTGTCGGGTAGACAACTGCCGTGCCCCCCGAGGATCTTCACAGCCGGCGATCTCATGAGATGAGAAATCTCCGGCACCCACGTAGTGGTATGCGTCGCAGTCGACGTAGTATGCGGTGGTTGGGGATGGCGGTGGATCTTCGAAGCCATTGGACCCTACTGATGGGGTCAACTCCTCCAGTCTTGGTTCCTCCTTCAGCAGCGTCGACGGCGCTGGTGGTGCGGTCGCCGAGAGATTGCCCCCGGTAACTGGCGGTGTGCCTGGGGTCGTCCCAGGTGGCGCGGAATCGCCGACGGAGATCAATTCGGCGACTCCGTTGTCGTCGACGTGGAAGCTGAACATCCCGAAGGCCATGTCAAAACCTCCAGTGACCGTCGAAACTGATCCCGTCGTGCCCGAGGTTGGGCCGACGATAGTCGCGGCCGGAACTATTTTGGTGGCGCTAGACGGGATGGTGCCGATGCTGATGTCGGCGTTGGGGTCGGTGTAGATCGGCACAGCAATGCCGACG
Source organism: Dactylis glomerata (assembly GCA_007115705.1). Classification (NCBI taxonomy): domain Eukaryota; kingdom Viridiplantae; phylum Streptophyta; class Magnoliopsida; order Poales; family Poaceae; genus Dactylis; species Dactylis glomerata. The sequence continues at coordinate 3,919,631 of QXEO01001034.1, forward strand.
GCGGTGTCGATCTTGGCGTTGGTGTCGGCGTCGATCGGCACAGCGATGCCGACGGCGGTGTCGATGGCGTGGTCGATGTCGATCTTGGCGTTGGTGTCGGCGTCGATCGGCACAGCGATGCCGACGGCGGTGTCGATGGCGGGGTCGATGTCGATCTTGGCGTTGGTGTCGGCGTCGATCGGCACAGCGATGCCGACGGCGGTGTCGATGGCGGGGTCGATGTCGATCTTGCCGTTGTTTGGTGACGGAGCCAGCGAATCCGTAGATCCAGATCCCGTCGTCCCCACGGTCGGCGCCAATTGACGAGGTTCTACCCCGGCAATGCCCATGTTTAAGGGCTTTTGATCTATGGAGCGCATTGGGGACCTGGCGAACTCGACGGCGATCAGACGAAAGCAGAAGAACACGGAATTTTACCCAGGTTCAGCCCCCTTGGTAGGGTAAAGACCTACGTCCTGCTTGTCTGACTTTTTATTGATGGGGTGGCTTTGATGGAGGTGTTACAATGTCGGCGTAGATTGGATCTAGCCGAACCAGAGAGCTCTGAGTTAGCGAGCGCTCCGGCGTGAGGTGGGTGGAAAAAGTGTCTAGGGTTTCGAGACCTCCCTCCCAGCCTTTTATATGCGAAGGCTGGGTCTCGGGATTATTCTCCAAGTTGATTACAGGTCGGATCAGCTAGAACAAACCCTAATCGAGTCCTATTTGACTAAGTCTCAGTCTTCGAGTCTTTATCTTGTATGCCAAGTTACGTCCCTGGGCTGCGCCAGGCTATCATCTTCATGGGCTTTGTGATCCCTTCGACGGTATCCCCCCTAGGCCGAAAAGCCAGGTAGGCAAAAGTCGAGGGCCCATTTGTCATTCCTTCGTTAATTAGAAACTTCAATTGTTATACTTTCTAATGGTATAATTTTTGTATTCTAAAGTTTATATTATATAGAACAAATTGACTATCTAGGTATACACGCTGGACTAGTAAACTGAAACAGAGGGAGTATGTTTAGTACTTACTCCCTCCGTTTAGAAATATAAGATGTTTTAGCTTTATGAAGTGAGTGTATCTAGACATCTCTATACACTAAAAGATGTCTAAATACACTCACTTCACAAAACTAAAACATCTTATATTTCTGAATGGAGGGAGTATTTAATAACCAATACCACTTAGATAGTTAAGAGTGTGGGTTTGATCCGAGTTTCCTTAATACCCAAGCTTAAAGATTTATTTCCATACCTAGGTGCGTATGGTGTTTTTGTTGGAGCCGACCTGCTACTTACCTTTTCTTTTATGCCATGCACTCCATTTAAGATGTTGTTTTCTCATGTGATCGCTACGTGCGGGAAAAAAATTCATTTTATTAGGATTGAATTTTTGGAAGATTGGTCCTAGACAATAGCTAATCGTTCTTCAATCGAATGACCTCACCTAGCATGTCTCAAATAATGTGTTTTTCCTATTGTCATAGAAAATATATGCATGTGTTCTTATAACATTGGGAACAAATTTATAGGTGATCACAAGATGTGTGTTTACATTCGTTAGAATTTTCAGAAATAAATTCGAAATACACTAAGAGAAATAAAAACAAAACAAATTACTATGTGAATAGTGTCATTTAGTGTTTTTGTCGTTTTGTGACACTAATCAAGTTGGGTTTGTCTTTTTTTTTTGTTTCTTTAATTGTATTTCTAATTCGGTTCTCAAAATTTTAGGGGTAGATTGCAAACACATATTTCGTGGACATTCACAAATCTATTTCAGAATTTTTTAAAACTTAAATTTTGATATCACTAGGTATGTTGCCTTCTCGCCTCTTTTCTAAAAAAACATCAACATGCTCATGTGTGGAAGAAGCTAGCTGGACTGTATGCTTGTTTGCAAGGACCTTCTTTCGCTAATCATACCCATCATCAACCCATTACCCATCGCTCTCGAATCTAATCCTTTGCTGGTAGTTAATGCCCTCAACAGACATCCATATAAATCAAGCTGAAGTAGCATCATCATCGATGATGCATGCAAATTCTAGTCAAAGCCCAAGAGATGTGAGGCAAGAAGGCCACCCAATACGGGATGAGAAGCGAGGAATGTGGTGTCTGGGGTAACCGCATCTCTGCTTGCGTGATTGCAATGATAGATTAATCGATTAACCAATCTTCATTTCTCTAGAAGAGAGAAATTGATTGGGTCATTGTATGGAGAAATTACAGAGTACTACAACTGAAATTCTCAAACCAGATTCCAAAAAGGATGAGCTTGAGTGGTTAGTTCACATTCAGCTAGTAGTACTTTTAAATGGGTTCGATGCTGATCGGCAAGCTGCAATCATTACCTCGGCGAAATTCATAGAGCAGAGAGCCGACGCGGCGAGGTGAGGACGAATTTCCGGAGCAATTCCGCGACACACGCAAAGCAAAAAGGGCGACGAAAACCCCAAAAATCTCCAAATTTCGGGAGCTCAGCACTCGCTGTCTCCGTGGCTAGCCCGACGTGCCGAGGGGGAAAGCCAAGCCAAAGCCAAGGAAGAAACGATCAAACGAAAGCCCCTGACGGCATCGACGTCGCCCCCTCCAAGCCCGATCGCGGTGGACGAGACCTTTTCCGCCCGCCGCACCAAACACAAACAGGAGCATCCCTCGTGGCGGTCGTATCCGGCCGAATATGCCACTCTCCCACCCCAATTACTCCCTCGTCTCTTCTCCCTCCCTCCTTGTCTCTCTTCCGCTTTCCCTTTCCCCTCGCCGACCCCAACCGAACTACCCGCTGCCTCGCTCCGTCATCTCTTCCACCCGCGGGATTCATGGAGCTGCTGTTCGAGCTGCTCCTCACGGCGGCGGCCACCCTGCTCGTCGCCTGCCTGCTCGCCAAGCTCTTCTCCTCCTCCGCCAACGCCGACCCCCGCCGCCAGACCGATCGCGCGGTGGGGCCCGCCGACGTGATCGCCGAGGAGGAGAGGATCGTCGAGGTCGACGACGCCATGGCGAAGGGCACGCGGGCGGATGCGGCGGCGCAATCGCTCGCCGAGGGCTGGGTCGAGGTGGAGAAGGCCCCGGCCGAGGCCGTCGCGGCGGAGGGGAAGACCGAGTCCGCGTGGGTGGCCGTGGAGGAGGGGGTCTCCGCGACGCTCGCCCCGGAGCTGTTCCTCGGCACCGTGCTGGAGGAGCGCAAGGAGGAGGGCGAGGTTGGCAAGATGCCGCGCGATTTGACCGCCGCGGCTGCCGCCACGAAGGTGGCTGCCGAAGCGAAATTGCGGGATTTGGGCGACGGCGTTGTTGACTTGGAGCTGGAGGAAGAGGCGGCGCAGCGGCATGGTTTGGCTGCTGAAGCTGCAGCCCCGACTGAAGCCCTTGACGCGGGATTGCAGAAACAGGAAGCTCGGCCTACCGAAGCCGTTGTAGTGGAAGAGCGTCATCTTGTTGCCGAGCCTGCACCTGCACAAGTTATTGAAGCGCGACTGGAGGAGGAGGAAGACGGAGCGCAGGATGTTGAAGTGATTCCGCATGAATTGGCTTCTGAGGCTGTACCTGACGCGGTTCTTGACGCTGTACTCGAGAAGCAGCAGCAGGAGGAGGAGCAAGCTATTGAAGTGGATCAGCACGAATTGGCTGCAGAGGTGGCTCCAAGAGAGTTAACCGATGAAGTGGCAAGGGAATTGGCTGCAGAGGTGGCTCCGAGAGAGATCCCCGATGAAGTGGCAAGGGAATTGGCTTCAGAGGTGGCTCCAAGAGAGATCCCCGATGAAGTGGCAAGGGAATTGGCTAAAGAGGTGCCTCGGAAAGCGATTCCCGATGATGTGGTGGCAACCGAGGCGGAGGAAATGAAAGAACAATCTGTGGAAGAAGTCGTCGATCAACACGAAGAAGTTCAGAATAAGGAGGAAGCTCAATGTGAGCTCAGCCCTGTCGATCAGCAAGAAAAACTGATCCCTCAGGAGGAGGTGGTAGTGCCGAAGGCAGATGATCTGAATGTCAGCCAAGATGGCAGCTCTCATGAGAAAGCGGTTGATCAGTTACCAGAGAAGGAAGCAGCATTGCTAGAGATGCCGGAAGATGAGGATAGGGCAAACATGGAGTTTGAGGAGTGGGAAGGGATTGAGAGAAGCGAAGTGGAGAAGAGATTTGGTGCAGCAGCAGCATTCGCAGCTAGCGACGCTGGGACGGCTGCTCTCTCAAAGCTGGATAGCGATGTGCAGCTGCAGCTGCAGGGGCTTCTCAAGGTTGCCATTGATGGTCCCTGTTATGACTCCACTCAGCCGCTTACGCTGAGACCTTCATCTCGTGCAAAATGGTACTTGTTTTCTCTCTCTTTTGTACTCTGCCTCAACTTATCTTTTGTATGATGCAGTCGGTTATACTATTACTCAGTGATCACAAAACACATTTGAGTACCGCAACACCCCATGTGTGGTAAATGGTAGTATATGCATCACGGCCTACAAGAATATCATTGACACCGGACCCTTGCTGTATTTTCGTCAAGGAAAGTGAGGTGTAGTATAGTATCAATAAGGAAGAAATGACATGAACAAATGGATTGTTTGGTGCTTTGCTGTTCTAAGTTGGGTAACGGCCAAAAATAGGTAGCCACACCATAATGGCAATGAAATAATCTGGTACTGTGTCTATTACTTCTTGTGCTGACTACTCTGATTATTAAGCTTGTTCAAACGTGGTGCACTTACAGAAATAAATAACTGAATATTTCTAAAGGACGTCTCTCTGCATGCGGTTGCGTGATTTATAGGAATCGTTTTGAGTTTCTAAATAGATTACGCGTGAAGGTGAAGTAATAAATATAAAGAAATCATTTTAGAGGTATGAGTCCAGTATTATTTGAATAGTCACTAATAATTAAAAAAGGCAAAACACTTGTTTGTATATGCACAACATGAATCAAGCATAGCTACCAGAAGCATACTTAGCAAGATACATATATTCTCACTTTAGTCGCTAGATGATTCAGTGCTTGCCCAAAAAGTTTGGTAGCTAATCCTGAGGGTATTCTTGTCTGTTATTAGGAATGGAATAAACCAAAGATGGGCAGACATAATGTTTTATACTAAATTTAGTTCCAGAAGCATTCTTAGATATAACTAGTTGATATGCTCTGAATGAATTGCTTAAAATAGAATCCTACGCATCTAACCAATATTTTGGCATACAAACTGTTTTTTTAATCATCTCAGTTAACCTCATCAGTTAGATACTATTTGAAACAGTGGGCTGACAGCCAGGACTCGCCTGTCAGTGTTTGCATCTATCTTCACCTCTCCTATAATTGACATGTGGGACCCATGTGCCAGCGGCATGTGAGTAACAGATCAATTGAAATCGTAGAATGCTCTGTGCTCACAGGACAAACTTATACACTAGTTTGTGCTCACATAAATCTCAGATCCTATTTCGTGCTAAAGACTGTATGTATGAGGATAGATTGAAAAGGATTATACTATAGCCATACCTGCAGAGTGGAGAAAATTGCACTGGACATACCCATTGTTGATATCCACCTGTACTTGAGAAGTTGTCATTTTACCACGTGTGCTGTAAAATTTTGCACACATATTTATCCATATTTGATAAAAAATGATTTTGAGACCATGTATGAAACTTATGAATGTGTAATCATGTACAACTTCGACAAGTACTGATGGGTATTCGTAGTAACTCAAATTATAGGTCAGTCTGGTGCAATTTCCTCCGTGAAGTGAATTGACAATTATCCATGAAGTGATTTACCTTCTATTATCTAATCTGGCATAACTGACAGCAAGTAGGTACTGGACTCATGCCCAAGTTTTTTTGTGTAAGGATCAGCAGTAAATGATTTCACAGTATATATTATACATTCTTGTGCAAGTTTAGCTGGTGGCTCTGGTCATATCTTCCAAATGGCCTCAGAACATAAGAAGCCTGTCCAGAAACATGCATTTGTATGTTTAGATTTGAGTGTACTGCTGTGATGTAGTCCATTCCGATTAGAAGATACCTCTGGTTACTTGTTAGCACGATACAAGTACCCTATTTTGGAGTTGCAAATACTGCCTGAGGTCCTAAGTTCTGAACCCAGCTGTGATGATATCCTAGGCCATAGTTATCCTTGAGTGTTAATCTTTTTGTTTACCCCTTTGAAGATACCCATCAGAGTATTAGTTGTGAGATAGTTTCCTGATAGCCATCACCTTAAGAGTTAGGGAAATAAACAATATAGATTTGTATTCTTCTGATGCAAAAAAGGAGCATATGCATAAAACATACTCCCTCCGATCGGAAATAACTGTCAGGGATTTTGTACTAACTTAGTACAAAGTTTGTACTAAGTCACCGACACTTATTTCCGATCGGAGGGAGTACAGATTAAAAAAATTACTAACTGTTGATTTGCCTTCAGAGTTTAGAATTAGGGTATAGTGAATTGTGATGTGGCACGAGTTGGCTGACTCTAGCAATTTAGTATGATCCACAAGTGCAATGAGAACAGAAGACATCTCGTCATATACCTTTGCACATGTTGAACCATTGGCATATTTTTTGTTGGCCATTTATATACAAGCCTTACATATTGATTAATTAAATGGACTACTGCCAATCAGTGACGGTAGACATCTAACGACCAAACTTACCTATTGTCGGAACGTCAAGAATTTATAGATGTTAAAATATGCAATGTTGGTCAAAAGTGCACTATTGAAATCTTGACATACTAACACACACCTAACTGATATGCATGACATGAGAGGGCAAATATCTTACCTATTTCTGATGTGTGATCTGTAATCATTTTTATTTATCCGCAACTGATGCTGGAGTTGTACTTAAAATAACCATGAATCTGCTACATCATGCATACTGGGTGTTTTTTCATATCCTGTCATGGTTCTGTCATTATTGACATCTACTATACTGTGCTTGTTGATGACTTCTGCCACATTGCCTTGCGTTAACTTTTATAATGTTATGGCTGTGTGCAGAGGCCAGAAGGTTTAACCTTCCTTTTTTTTAAAAAAAATACTTGTTTTCTGTTTCCAACATTGTGGAGTCTACATCCAAGTTTTCGGAAAGTATGAGCAGAAATAGACATGAGGAATACGCACACGCTTTATCCGATAAGAGATATATAATCATTTCACAATTTTGACTTGACTATCATCCTACTATTTTGGACTTATCGTGTTGAGTCTGAAACACCTTAACGGAAAAATGGTTAGATAATATCTATTGGCATCGTTATTTGACAATGACGAGCTACCAGCTTTTAGCAATAAATTCATATTTATATTCGTGATGGGTTCTCTGTAGGTACACCCATGCTTAGCTGGATCTATTCCTAACTAATAACAGCCAATTCTTGTTCTGTCAGGGTCTCTTGGCAAAAGCTGGGAAACATGCATCCTGAGATTGCTATGGAAAAATACATGGATCTTCTGTCAGAATTTATTCCTAGATGGATGGGAGACAAAACCTCTGTAAGCTTTTCTTGGGTCAAAGTGTATGCCTAGGTTTTCTTCCACGTAACCTTTTGCTTCCTTGCTTAGTTTAAACTAGAGAAAAGAGCTAATGGTTTATGTATATTATAATATAGAGCACAAAGAAGCATGAAGGTGGTGTTGATTCTGAAGGGGCCGCCTTAACAATGACTTCTCACACAAGCGACCCACAGACCTTTCAAGGGTAAATTACTAACTACTGAAGTGTGGAATTATGAAGCGTAGCTAAATGAGGACAGGGTTACCTATCGGTGTTGTGCTTGCCATATTGACTGGTATCTATTGGTGTGAAATATCCAGCACCCTAGTTGTACCAGTTGTGTTCAGTGGCAGTATGTACAATGACCTGGTATGGTAACCCTGTTTCATGTCTTTCAACAATGGTTTATGACCATGACGTGCTGCTATGGATGAATTTCTTAACAGGAATGAAGGTAGTACTAGCATAGACGAAGGTCCACTAACAAGTCCTCCTAACCCAGACAAAGGTACATGCTTTGACATTGTTTACTCTCTCCTGGGAAAGAAAATATGTTTGCAGCTTGTTCAAGTGATGTCGAATACTTGTGTTTTCTGTCTGTTGATTTGAATTCATCATGATGCTAACTAACCGAACTAATTGAATCTGGACGTTTCATTTGTCAATCACTTGAAGTATTTTTGTTTGCCCACTTAATTATGTTTTACCAATTCAGTCCACCCTATTAACTTTCAGGGCAGAGTTGTGACATCCCTGCCGAATGAAGGTACCACTCATGAAGTATTTGTTGCATGGGTGATATCAGCGCATTGCTGAGATCTCCGTCGATGCCTTGCTCATAAGATTAAGATTAGATTTGTACAGTGGCTGTGGTTGTGCTAATATTAGTGCTGTAATGGGTGTTGGTACGTGTATGTATGTATATGACTGTATATATATATCCTCCCATAACGACCTCTCCTCATGCCTGTATATTTGGCTTAGTACCGGAGCGAACTTATCATCGGGTTTAGACTGTGTAACAGCACCTGTGGTAAGCGGTAATTGTATGTCATCTCGCTGTTTGGAACGAGCAATTAAGTGTTGAAGGAATCATTATGGGTCCCCTTTTCAGAAAGAAGAAGAAATGCTTCTTCCCCCACTTAAGTTTCATCCTATCTTCAGTTAGATTTTCCCCATAGCTTTCACCTTATCTTTTTTTCTTTTTTTTTGAAACGGAACTTTCACCTTATCTTCGGTTGCATGACCGAAGAAGAACATCATTTCATTTTCTTTAGTGATGGCGATTGCTGCACGTTGCGCGTCGCAGTCGTCGCGATCCATGGTTTTCCGAAGCGGAATGGGCTCTCTTGTGGACAGCATGGTCCCGTGGCCTTTGGCTGGATGCCTGGATCGGCAGAGGTGGAACTTTGCGCCCTCTGACGGGAGAGTGGTGAGTTTTGCCGATTGCGAGAACCGCCGTGGTCACGAGCGCTCGTATCGTATCTCGGTCGTAAATGCTTGGCATGGACCGTGCGATGACAGGACTCGCGACATGTCTGGGACAGACAGAAGGACGGCACGGATCGGCGTGGCTGAGCGGAGCTTCCACACGTCGGAGGAACACACGGCCACAGGCATGCGCATTGCTGCAGTGTGGTGTGGCCGTATGCTGCACAAACGGGTCACATGACCCAGGACAAGAGTGGAAAGTAGTTGTCCCGGATGCGTCCGTCGTATTGAAGGTCGGCGGCCCCAGCGCGGCACGGCGAGTCAAACGTACCCCGTGGTCGTGTCCGGCGGATGCCCGTGAACCACCGCTCTCCGGTGGCCGCCGAACAGCTACAAGACCCCCGCCAAAACGCACAGGCGCGCGCGTGCCACGACCGGGCAACCGCCAAGGCGGCACGGGCTCATCGTCATCGGGAGGCGGTGGACGACGCATATTATACGGCGCCGCCCAGCGATGCGCTTTATGCATATGGTGGCCGGCCGGCGGCCGGCGAGTGAATGAACAGTATTCGCCAGCTCGTGGGTATCTTCGTGATCTAGCGTGCATGCGTCGTTGTGTACTCCGGCCTACAAAAAGGTTTCCCTTTTTGGCCAGCCACCCCCGAAAGCTCGACAAATAATTTTGCTTCCAGAGAGATAACCGCAGGCATTATTCAGTTTAGTTGATAGAATGTCAGCCTACCAACCGCGGTGGCGTGCGGTGCTTTTTCGAGCTTGGACCAATTTTCATGTGGAAGAGAGCTCGATGGGTTTAAATCATTTCCACGTTTCTTCCCCTTCATTTATTACATTTGGTGAAGATAATGTGAAGTATGATTCACTCGGGTAACTTCTTTTCAAACGGGGCAAACGATTTGTTATTTTTCATTGAATAAGGATAAGTTTTAGAGGTCTTACAAGAGCAATTGCATAGGACACTCCCTAAGACTTCTAAATAATCCTACTCTCCCCTCATCACATTACTCAAATATTTTGAGCCCGAGAACCAACCTGAGATTGGGTGGTTGTACCCCCCCAGCCCACCAGAGTTCAAATCCCAGATTTGACATCTGTGTGTCTCATAAAGGCAGAATATTCTTTCAGTGGGAGGCGACGTTTCTGTCGATAGCGAGGCGCCCGTGGTGACTTCGTCAATCTCAAGACCCTGATCCACCGGCTCAGTCTTTCGGAGGTGCTCATAGAGGTAGGGTGTGCGTACGTGCATTCATAGGAATGAGTGTATGCGCGTGTATGTGATCGCTTGCGTTTGTACTTTGTTTTTCAAAAAAAATTACGCCGGCAACATACCAGATTCTTGCCTCCGCTTTGACATTGTCAATGGCGACATTTGATCGCCTAGCACGGTGTTGAAATATCCTAGCATTCCGCTCCTTTCAGATTTCCCAAGAGGCAAACATAATCATGGAGGTTATTGCCTGCCGGTTCTCACAAGATTCATCCACCGGTCTTTGACGTTTTCATAGTTTTCCCATGCCGCATTAGAAATATCATGAAACCCACTCCAAGAAAAGATACTCATCCAAATCCTCATGGAGAAGAGTCACTTGAAGAGAAGATGCACCACCGATTCTTGAACTTGATTTAATAGAGGGAAATTCCCACAATTATGCAACCCTCTATTTTGAAGGTAGTGATATAGGTTGTTACTTTTTCTTTTAGAGCAACCCTGTATTTCATTAACAAAAAATCAAGTTACAAGAGTACTGATACGTCCATTCTGCATCACTATTTTGTATCATAATTTACTGTTATTAATTGATATATTTCACATTTAGAGATGATACTTATGTTATTTCCTCTGTTTTTACATGTTTGATGATCATTGGAGGATTTGCTGCTGGAGTTAGGATTCTGCTGGAAAAAGGACCATCAAGGCACCATATTTTGAAGATCAGGAAAATTCTAAAAAAATACCAGAAAATTATATTTTCCCACAAGACTGAAGAAGCCGGAAGGAGAAGGCGAGAGGGGCCACAGGGCAGCCTCACCACCAGGGGCGCGGCCCAGCCCCTAGCTGCGCCCACCTGTGGTGAGAGCCCCTGGCCCACTTCTGCCATCGCCCCTTCGCGTATTTCATCGTCCCCAAAAACCTAAGTCAAGGGGGGGGGGCTCAGAGATAGACACCGCCGCCTCTACGGGGCGGAAAACACCAGAGAGAGAGAAAAGCTCTCCGGCAGGCAGAAATCTGCCGGGGAAATTCCTTCCCGGAGAGGGGAGATCGTCGCCATCGTCATCACCATCGCACCGGACTTCATCGGGATTATCATCTCCATCACCAGCACCTTCATCTCCACCATCACTACGCCATCCTACTGTAACATCTTGAGTTGAATCTTGTCAAATTCTTAGGGGAAACTTTTCCGGTGTTGATTACTCTTGTGGTTGATGCTATTGAGTGGAACCGTTGAATTAAGGTTTATGTTCAGATTGTTATTTACCATTATTTCACCTCTGATCATGATCCATATGATGTCTTGTGAGTAGTTCGTTTAGTTCTTGAGGACATGGGAGAAGTCAAGTCGTTAGTAGTGGAATTATGTTGAGTAATATTTAATGGTTTGATATTTATTTGTTGTGGTGCTATTTCGCTAGTGGTGTCATGTGAACGTCGACTACATGATACTTCACCATTTATGGGCCTAGTGAGATGCATTGTGTATTTGGCTACCAATTGTGGGGTTACTGGAGTGACAGAAACCTAAACCTCCGTTGGGAAACCATTGCACCAGGGAGCGTAGGATCTTAGAGTTTAAGGCTGTGGTTAGATTTATCTTAATTACTTTCTTGTATTTGCGGATGCTTGCAAGGGGTATAATCACAAGTATGTATTTATCCTAGTAAGGGTAGTGCGCTAGCACAGGTTCACCCCCCATAACACTTATCAAACCAGTAAAGATTATTTAGCGGAATGAAGCGCAAGCACTTGACAGAAACTCCCATGTGTCCTCGAGAACGTTTGGTCATCATAAGTTACACAACCGGCTTGTCCTTTGCTCTAGAAAGGATTGGGCCACTTGCTGCAATTATTATTACTGTCTTTTATTTACTTGTACTTTATTTACTTGCATTACTAAATACCCCTGAAAACCCGTTTGCTAGTATTTACAGTGAATCCTTGATCAAAACCACTTGTCAACACCTTCTGCTCCTCGTTGGGTTCGACACTCTTATTTATCGAAAGTACTACGATACACCCCCTATACTTGTGGGTCATCAAGACTATTTTCTGGCGCCGTTGCCGGGGAGTGAAGCGCTATTGAAGAGTGGATTTGGTAAAGGTAACCGTCGTTGTGAGTATTGTTTTTATTTTTGTCTTTTACTTTTATTTTATTTTGCTATGGAGAATTCTCCATTTGGTTTCCTATTTGGAAACACTTCTACCACTGCTGCACATGTGGATGAACCACCACCACCACCTGCTCAATTAGATCCTTTTAAAATACCTATGAAAATTGTTGAGCGTGTTATGGATAACTGCTATTCTGGAGGTGGAACTGTCCATCCGGGTGATCACTTACTTTTTATACATGAATTATGCGAGTTGTTCAAGTGTGCAGGTATTTCACCGAGCCAGGTCAAGAGGAAGTTATTCTCTTTATCATTGAAAGGCAGAGCTGAGGAGTGGTATCGGCTGCTTAAAGATGGTCCATCTATTGCATGGGAGGAAATTGTACCTCTCTTTTATTCCAAGTTTTATCCTCCAAGTGAAATTCATAAAGATCGTAATCGGATATATAACTTTTGGCCTCATGATGGAGAGAGTATTGCCCAAGCGTGGGGGAGATTGAAGTTACTAATGCTCAAATGTCCCATTCATGAGCTCCCCAATAATATTGTTATTGATAATTTTTATGCGAGGCTTACTCTTCCTGATAAGGATTATTTGGATGCTTCTTGTTTTGGATCATTTACTCATATGAAAGAAGATGCTAAGTGAAAACTTCTTGACCGTATCCAAGAAAATGCTGAAGGATGGGAAAACGACAAAGATAGAAAGTCAGGTATAAACTATGATTATGAATGCATTAAAACCTTTATGGGAACTGATGACTTTCAGAATGTTAGCACTGCTTATGGTCTTGATTCTCAAATACTTGCTAACTGGTTTAAGGCCTTTGCCTCATATCTTGATGTTCCAAAGAAAGATTGGAACAAATATCATGCGCCTTATAAAGATTCTATTAGTCATATTCCTGCTGCAGCTACTGAAGTTTGTACTATTGATATCATTGTGCCTGAACCTTATTTTGAGAAGACACCTTTCCCTGCTAAGGTAAAAGAGTATTCTACTTTGGTAAGTGTGTCTAATAAAATTACTAAGAAAGCTGTAGAACCTGATGAGCAAATTACTATTAAGTCTCCTGTAGCTATATTGAAGGACCTTGTTACTAAAGATGTAGGGGATGAATATATTCTCTTTTTTGAAGATGCTTCTAACATTATCTCACATCCTAAAAGGCATAGGAAAACAAGTGTTCCTGTTATTTCTATCAGGATTGGCGATCATTGCTACTATGGCTTATGTGACACTGGTGCTAGTGCAAGTGCCATCCCTTTAGAGCTTTACAAAGAAATTATGCATGAGATTGGCGATTGTGAACTTGAAGATATTGATGTTGTTGTTCAGCTTGCTAACAGAGAGACTGTTTGGCCTCTGGGTATTGTTCGAGATGTGGAAGTTCTTTGCGGTAAGACCAAATATCCCACTGATTTCCTAGTACTTGGTAAGGAGGCTAGTAAAACTTGTTTTATTATTTTTGGTAGACCCTTTTTGAATACTTGTGGTGCTGTGATAGACTGTAAGAAGGAGAAAATTTTCACTAAGTTTAATGGAGAGTCTTATGAGTTTAATTTTTCTAAGTTATCTAAGACTTCTTATGAAAATGACATGCCTGATGAAAAATTTCGAGTTGAACAGCTTGCTTCTATTGCTCTTGCTCCTAATAATGCTTTGCAACAATTCATGGAAGACCATGAAAGTGATGTTTACAGGAAGGAAAGAGAAGAAATTGACGATATTTTCCTTCGTCAACAACCATTGATCAAGCATAATTTACCTGTGGAGGATCTTGGTACCACTTTGCCACCTAAAGAAGATCCTGTTTTTGAATTAAAACCTTTACCTGATGATCTTAAATATGCCTATATAGATGATAAGAAAATATATCCTGTTATTATCAGTTCTAAGCTTTCAGGAAAGGAAGAAGAAAGGTTATTGGAGATATTGAGGAAACATCGAGGAGCTATGGGATATACTCTTGATGATTTAAAAGGGATTTGCCCCACTTTATGTCAGCATGCTATTAATATGGAGGAAGACGCGAAGCCAGTTGTGGAACATCAGCGTCGCTTAATTCCTAAGATGAAGGATGTGGTAAGAAATGAGGTATTGAAGCTCCTTGATGCTGGTATTATTTATCCTATTGCTGATAGTAGATGGGTGACAAAGGTATAGATAATAGAGCCCATCAGTTGAGTACCCCTGAGGCCCGTTAAGCTAGGCCCAATTGTAATACTAGTCGAAATACGAGTTCTTACCGTATGTCGATATTGTAATCTGTATCGGAACCTACCCGATCCTCGAGACCTGGCCACCTATATATAGGGGCCAGGAGGGGATGGTGTATGCCAGATTGAAAGCAAGCCAGGGTTTACTCCCACGTTTACTTTCATAGCCACCTTGTTTGACTGAGTTTACCTTCGAGTTTATCCGACGCCCTATCTCCCCGATCTTAAGTCCTTCATCTTGGACATTTGTCGAGTTAACCCTCGTCAATTGGCGCCGACCGTGGGGACTCTGGGCGTTGGAATCATGAATTCGACGGCTTTTTCATGTTTAGCCAATAGCAACCCAGAAGTCGATGAAAGTCAAGAAAAGGAATTGACGTTTGGAAGTCTAAGCTTCTATATCAGACCTTCGGGTTCAACCCGCCTTTCGGATCCAACGAAACCAATTCCGTCGGCAGGCAAAGCAGAGAGGATAACATTATCTGGATCATCGGTAGGCTCTTCTAGCGAGGTAAACTCGCTAGTCAGCTTAGCAGCGATAGAAGATCTGCTGGGAAAATTAGAGGAACCCGAAGAAATCGGGCAAAGGATCATTGTGAAAGAAACAGTGGACAAGTCAAGGGATACCGCCAGCAGAAGTAGCAGTGCCTCCAGGAGCGTACATCAGTTATGCGTAATCATCACTGAAGCAGCAGAAGAAGAAAACAATCACTCCGGCAATAAGGAGGTCGACATGCAAGTCGACAAAATAAGGAGCAATAACAAGAAAGAGAAGGAGAAAGTACATGTTTCGGCTGGAGAATGGAGAATGATCATGACAGCTGTCAACCATGGGACTGATGTACCCGCAGATTCAAGAAGAGAAGTTTTAATGGGGTACCAATACGCGCTGCACCAGCACCGGAAAAAGCTAAGGCAGGAAAGAGATATGATTATGAGAAGTCCAGATTACAATAGCACACCAAGTGAAGGATATTGGAGCGAATATGCCAACTCATCAGAATCCAGCATGGAGAGGCACAAAGACCCGAAGCACAAAGCTATACGAGAAGCCCAAGCACGAACCAACCAGAAGAGGAGGAAGAATTCGTACAAGAAACACCAGAGGCAGCATTGATAGCAGCACAAGCATACCTACTAACCACGCAGCCAAAACCTGGTGATCCACGGGAGCAAATGCATCAAGCCGCGATACGGAGCCTTGGGCTAGTCGAAGAAAATCTAAAAGGAAATTTTTCGGAGAAAAAGTCGACTCACCGTAGTAAAAGGAAAAAAGAAGAGGTCAAGCGCAAGTCTTCGCGGAACGAAACTAGCGAATCCTCAGAAGACGAGAAAAGCCAAAAGATAAAGGAGGATGCAAGGAACATAATAGCGCAAGCAAGGGTAAATAACTCACGTTACGCATGGAGGGAAGAAAACTACGAGGACGATGAAAAAGAGATGGGCGCGCTATGCTTTACCCAAAGGGTTCGCAAAACGCGGGTACCCAAAGGTTTTAAGTTGCCGCATGACCAAGAGAAGTACAATGGATCGCAAGAGCCAACCCTATGGTTGTCCGATTACCTGCAAGCAGTACAGATACTAGGAGGCACAAGAGCAACAGCCATGTAAAGTTTGCAGTTACACCTCACTGGCGCAGCATGGTCCTGGTTAAATACCCTACCCAACGATTCCATTGGAAGTTGGGGAGAATTAGAGAGTCAATTCACGATAAACTTTTGCTCAACATATAAGCGCCCGACATCGCTAGAAGAAATCAAGTCATGCGTACAGCAGAAAGGTGAAACACTACGTTCTTATATACAACGCTGGAGTGTAATCAAAAACTCAGCAGAAGACGTCTCCGACGAAAGAGCGATAGATGCTTTTTCGAGCGGCCTTCGCCGTACAGACCTAGTGGAAGAGATAGGAAGAGCAATGCCAAAAACAGTATCAGAGCTAATGGAAACAGCCAACAGATTCGCCGATGGAGAAGACGCGTACAATAACAAAAGGGGTCGATCACCGAAAGTCGACAAAACAAGCAGGCAAAGGCGAAGATACCGCAATGGCGACAACCACGGAAGGAGAAATCAGATAGCCGCAGGATATGACAAAAGGAATGAACAAGGCTATGAAAACATCAAATTTCCTACAAGAGACAGCAGGAGAATGGAGAAGCCAAGGTACTCGGGTCCTTCAGCAGAAGATATGTTATATGGTCCTTGTCGCATCCATTATGCTTACCTAGACGGGAAGAGAGTGTCCAACCACCAGATGAAGGATTGCAGAACCTTCCTAAGGTTGCAAAACGCCATGGATCCAAGCCAAGGGGCACGACAGGGAGGAAAAAGTATAAATCAAGGATATCAAATGCAGCGACTCGCAAAACAGCTGGAGTCAAAAGTATATATATCAGCAATGATCCAACCAGTACCAAAGTGGAAGAAAGAAAGGAAGAGCATATCAAGACAAGTCAACCTGGCAATAACATCACCACCAACTACTACAGAGTATCTAAAGTGGTCCGATCAACCAGTTAGGTTCAGCAGAGCAGACCACCCGAGAAAAGTCCCCAGACCAGGTAACTCACCAATGGTGCTCAAAGCTCAAATAGTAGGATATGATGTCGGAAGAGTATTCATGGATGCAGGAAGTGTTATAAACCTGATATACGCCAGAACATTGAAAGCAATGTGCATATCATTGGAAAATTTAAAGCCAACAGATTGTTCTTTCCATGGAATAGTACCAGGAGCCACAAATTATCCTTTGGGCAAAATAGAACTCGACGTCTGTTTCGGCGACAGCATCAATTATCGCAGAGAAAAACTGGAATTCGGAGTTATGGATTGGCCTTCACAGTATCACGCAATCCTGGGTCGCCCAGCATTTGCAAAATTTATGGCAGTACCTCATTACGCGTATCTTACACTCAAGATCCCAGGACCCAAAGGAACAATCACGGTGCAGAGCAGCTTTGAAGTCTCAAACACCTGTGACAAAGAATTCAACAGGCTAGCACAAACCTTTGGCATGACAGCAGAATATGCGAGACTAAAAGGCGAAACCGACCACAACGTACTACCCGACGTCGGGCGATCCCTGCCAGATCAGGCTTTCGATGCAACTCAGGACTCGAAGAAAATCCAGATCCACCCTACAGACCCAAGCAAAACTACCTCCATAGCAGTAAACTTGGATCCCGCATAGGAAAGCGCGCTCGCTGGGAAATCTTCGCCTGGTGTCCTTTAGACATGCCAGGGGTTCCCAGGGAACTCGTCGATCACGCACTAAACGTCGATCCCAAAGCGAAACCAGTCAAGCAACCATTGAGAAGATTCGATGAACCCAAAAGGAAGGCAATAGCATCGGAACTGCACAGGCTAGAAAATGCAGGGTTCATCCGGGAAATCAAATCGTCGACTTGGGTATCTAATCCAGTTATAGTCCCCAAGAAAAACACGGATGTGCAAAGAGTGTGTGTCGACTATACGTCTCTCAACAAGCACTGCCCAAAGGATCCCTTCCCACTACCTCGCATTGATTAGATAATTGACTCAACAGCAGGGTGCGAAAGGCTTTCCTTCCTGGACGCATATTCCGGCTACAACCAGATCAAGTTGAAGAAACAAGACGAGGAAAAAACAGCTTTCATAACACCTTATGGCGTGTTCTGCTACCAAGTCATGCCTTTTGGCCTAAAAAACGCAGGAGCAACCTACCAGAGGATGATGCAAAACTGCCTCGGAAGTCAAATAGGGTGAAACATACAAGTTTACATCGATGACGTGGTCATCACCACGAGAAAGGAAGAGTCTCTTATCAGCGACCTGGCAGAAACCTTCGACAACCTGAACAAGTACAATCTCAAGCTCAACCCGACAAAATGCTCCTTCGGTGTATCAGCAGGGCAACTTTTGGGGTTCCTAGTATCAGCAAGAAGAATAGAAGCAAACCCAGAAAAGATCCAAGCAATATTAACAATGGGAAAACCAACAAAGCTACACGACGTACAGAAACTCGCAGGGTGCGTCGCGGCGCTAAGTCGATTTTTGTGGCTCGACTAGGAGTGAAAGCACTACCTTTCTATGCGCTCATGAAAAAATCAGATGATAAATTCGAGTGGATAGAAGAAGCGGACGTAGCCTTCGCGCAGTTGAAAAAAGTGCTGTCCACACCTTCGGTGTTGGTCGCGCCAACGGAAAAAGAACCACTACTATTATACATTGCAGCAACACATCAAGTGGTAAGTACAGTACTAGTAGTCGAAAGAAGTGAAGAAGGAAAAGCTCACGGCGTTCAGAGGCCAGTCTATTTCATCAGTGAAGTACTCTCTCTAACAAAGCAAAGGTACCCGCACTACCAAAAGCTCGCATACAGTGTTTTCACAACATCTCAGAAACTACGGCAATACTTTGCGGTGCACCCAATCATAGTGGTCAATGAAGCACCACTCTCCAATATATTGAATAACCCTTCGGCAACAGGACGTGTCTCCTTATGGGGAATTGAATTATCACCCCTGGACATCACGTATGAAAAGCGAAAGGCAATCAAGTCGCAAATTCTGCCAGACTTCACAGCAGAGTGGCTGGAATTACAAAGTGCAGGTCCTCCAGATTTATCGAGTGTTTGGACGATGTATTTCGACGGCTCAAAAAGAATCCAAGGCGCAGGAGCAGGCGTAGTCCTGATTTCACCACAAGGCGACAAACTAAAATATGTGTTACGGATGAGTTTTCCCCAAGCTTCTAACAATGAAGCCGAATACGAGGCATTGCTCCACGGAATGAAAATGGCAAAAGCTTGTGGAGCAACTCGACTTAAAATATTTGGAGACTCGAACCTCGTCGTTCAACAAATAATGAACAAATGCAACGCCATCAGCGACAACATGACAGCATACAGAAACTTATACTACTATCTCGAAGGAACATTCGATGGATGCGAAGTTTCGCACGTCAGCAGAGCCAGCAACGAGGAAGCCGACAATTTAGCAAACATCGGGTCCCAATGCTTACCCGTACTACAAGGAGTCTTCTGGGAGGAAATCATAGAGCGATCAATAAAGAACAGCAAAACCTCGACTACGGAGGGGCAACCGACAGGCTTGGGGGCTGGAAAAACAAGTGTAGCAGAATCGAAAGAAGTCATGATGATAGAAGAAACTTGGATGCAGCCATATCTGGCATACATGATAAACAAAACACTACCCAAAGATATGGTAGAAGCAAAAAGAATAATACGACGATCCAAGGCTTTTGTCGTATTACAAGGAAAGCTATACAAGAAAAGCATATCGGGCGTCCTGCAACGATGCGGCACTCCTCAAGAAGGACAAGAAATCTTAAAAGGATATTCATGCAGGAGTATGTGGACATCACACGAGTAGCAGAGCTATCGCAGCCAAGGCCTTTCGAGCAGGATTCTATTGGTTAACAGCCATCAAAGACGCAAAAGATATAGTTCGAAAGTGTGAAGCATGCCAAAGGTTCACATCTCGGCCACATGCGACAGCAGCAGAGTTACAACCAATACCATTGTCCTGGCCCTTTGCGCAGTGGGGTCTCGACATGGTAGGAAAATTGCACAAGTCTTGGCCAGGAGGGCACGTTTATATGCTGGTGGCAGTCAACAAATTCACCAAGTGGGTAGAAGCAGCCCCAGTGACAACCCAAGATTCTAAAGCCGCAATAAGTTTCATAAAATCTATAGTCTTTCGCTTCGGTGTACCACACAGCATAATCACAGACAATGGTACGAATTTCACGTTGAAGGAGTTCAAGGACTATTGCGAAGGACTGGGAATCAAACTAAAATTTGCATCTGTAGCATATCCGAAGATAAACGGACAAGTCGAAAAAGCCAATGGCTTAATATGCAACGGGATAAAGAAACGGCTGTTAGCACCCCTTGAAAAAGCCAAGCACGCTTGGGTAGATAAGCTACCCTCCGTACTCTGGAGTCTACGAACTACACCCAACGCAGCTACTCAAGAAACACCGTTTTTTCTGGTCCATGGCGTCGAAGCTGTGCTTCCAGTTGAAATAACTCATGAAGCTCCAAGGATCGCAGCATACGATGAGGCAACTTCCACAGAAGCACTACAGGATGATGTCGACGCACTCAATGAGGCAAGAGATGTAGCGCTCGCCAGAGCTACTCAGTATCAGCAAAACTTGCGAAATTACCACAGCAGTCGAGTTCGTCCACGATCTTTCATGGTAGGAGATCTAGTTCTACGACTCAAGCAAGATAGCCATGGAAAACTGGAGTCCCCATGGGTGGGACCTTACATCGTGACAGAAGTGATACCAGGAGGAGCTTATCAACTACAAGACAAGAAAATGGGGCAACACGAGAGTAACCTGTGGAATGCAGAGCAGCTACGACGGTTCTACGCATAGGCGAAATAAGGAGACCAAGGAGTTTTTTTGAGTTATGGTCCTCTGAATTCAGAACATGAGGCCATAGGTCGGGTTCATTGGGTCAAGTCGACTATATGTGTAAATATCTTACTTACACTCGGGGGCTAGGACCCTCGAGTCGTACGAAGTAATATTAACAAGTTTGGTAATTATCCATGATATACTCTACGGTTGATCGCAACCCGATATTTTCGATAGCACAATAAACGGTTCAAAGGAACCTGATAAAATATTAAATGCATACCTCGGAACCATGATTTGTTCCCATGGTAAAACACATAATTCAGATACGATTGTTTGTTACAAATAAGCACGACAGCTGGATTACATAGCCAAGAAATCTAGTGAAACTACGCTTCGGCTTCATACTCCTTCTGGCACTAGGTGCAGTCGTAGATTCTCACGTCGAACTTCGACGTGCCAACATGATAATCAAAGGTCATGAAGAACCCCTGATGGAGGCCATGGTCCTCCGCAAATCGCGACCAGCCGCCCTTGAAGAACTGTTCACCGGCGCCGTCGTACCACACCTCCACTTCATATGGAGTTCCTCCACCAGAGTGTTCACGGAGAACTGCTTCGCGCAGTTCCCGCCCATCCATGAAATCCGTGAATTTCGATGGCAGGCGTTGAATCTCGCGGCACTGCGCGTTGCAGATACAAAAGAAAGAGTAGATCCTGGGCAACGAAGAAGAAGTACCAGGGGAAGGAGCACTTGGACCTGGTATGACAGAGGGCACCTTAGGCTTATTTTTGCTCCCAGCCGGACGACCGGGGCGTCGCTTCACCAGAGAAGAGGATGATGCCCCCATGGCTGCAGCAGTAGTTTTATTTTTACTACCGCGCGGGCGGCCGCGACCCCGCTTCACCACTGGGGCATCGATGTTCAATCGAGAATCACTCGCATCGGCCATGGGGGACAAGCTTCAGAGGTGTAAAACCCTAGATGGGATGAGAAGACGATGCGGCGAAGGAAGATGGAGGAATTAGGGTTTTCACCCTGGTCAAACGTGCTTTATTTATAAAATAGGTGGCAAGGCCCAAAGTAAATTTCTGGAACTTTTACAGTGCAAATAGCACCAAGGGGTTACAGTATCAAGAAAATAGGTACGTATAAAAAGAGAGAGAAGAAGCAAAGAGGGATCAGAGGGAACACAAGATCCTATCAAAACGAACAGGCTTCCCTCGTCTTCAACTCGGGGGCTTGCAACGAACACAGAAGGAAAATCCATTCAAAAAGTGAGAAAAACTAGTAAATGATACGAGAAGAAGTGCATGGAGCAAATTTAAATATTCTCTTGAGCCTATACCCGAAAATTTTGGCTATAGCCTCGGGGGCTACTCCCATCGGGAGCGCTGTCGCGCACCCGATAGAAATAAGTCGACAAAAAGAGAATAGCAAAGGAACTTTGGTTACATCATCAGCAAAACATTGACTACTCCCATCGGGAGGTACTCACAAAAAGTTAAGGATAACTCGAAAAGATGCGTATATTGATTCAGTCAAACAAGGCTGCGAAATATAATTCTTGAGTTGCGTCATCGCGACAAAACTTGAATGTCGTGGTTGAAATATATCACGAAGGTAAGACCCTAGGATCCGTCCTGTGTGGCCCGGTATACGCACATGGATGCGCTCTGCTGGTATGTATCTGTGTACGGGAAGAAAAATCCTGGTGGACGCACTGGGTACCTTGAGAATCACTGGGATTCATTCTTTGTAAGTCCTAAATGCGGCAAAAGATTGGATTTGACCGGTTTCCCGAATTCAAATCCAAGGGGATTGAATTTGAAGTAGGTGACAAGTATCTGTTCCGGTAGTTAACTGGCCTCTTGATCCGTCAGAGTTGTCAGACTTGCTCATCAAAACCCCTTGCGAGGTATTATAATGAAAATAAGTCGAAAGACCAAGTCGAATATTTGAAGATATGAAGAAGTCAAAGAAATGATCAAGTCAAAGATTTAAAGATTAGAGATTCAACCCGAATCCGCAATTCTGGTAGAATCTCGGGGGCTACTGACAAGGGTATAGATAATAGAGCCTGTTAGTTGAGTACCCCTGAGGCCCGTTAAGCTAGGCCCAATTGTAATACTAGTCGAAATATGAGTTCTTACCGTATGTCGATATTATAATCTGTATCGGACCCTACCCGATCCTCGAGACCTGGCCACCTATATATAGGGGCCAGGCGGGGACGGTGTAGGCTAGATTGAAAGCAAGCCAGGTTTTACTCCCACGTTTACTTTCATAGCCACCTTGTTTGACTGAGTTTACCTTCGAGTTCATCCGACGCCCTATCTCCCCGATCTTAAGTCCTTCATCTTGGACATTTGTCGAGTTAACCCTCGTCAATGGGTTAGTCCTGTTCATTGTGTTCCTAAGAAAGGAGGTATGACTGTTGTGCCTAATGAGAATAACGAGCTTATTCCTCAAAGGGTAGTAGTTGGTTATATGATATGCATTGACTATCGAAAAGTTAACAAGGTTACTAAGAAATATCATTATCCTTTACCGTTTATAGATCAAATGCTAGAGAGGTTGTCTAAGAAGACTCATTTTTGTTTTCTTGATGGTTATTCCGGTTTCTCTCAGATTGCTGTTAAAAAAGAAGATCAAGAGAAAACCACTTTTACTTGTCCTTATGGAACTTATGCTTATAGACGTATGCCATTTGGTTTATGCAATGCTCATGCTACTTTTCAAAGATGCATGTCTGCTATTTTTCATGGTTTTTGTGAAGAAATTGTGGAGGTTTTCATGGACGATTTCTCCGTCTATGGAACTTCTTTTGATAATTGTTTGCACAATCTTGATAAAGTTTTGCAGAGGTGTGAAGAAACTAATCTTGTTCTTAATTGGGAGAAATGCCACTTTATGGTAAATGAAGGAATTGTCCTTGGACATAAAATTTCTGAAAGAGGTATTGAAGTTGACAGAGCAAAAGTTGAGGCAATTGAGAAAATGCCCTGTCCCAGAGATGTTAAAGGTATTCGTTGTATTCTTGGTCATGCTGGTTTCTATAGGAGGTTTATTAAAGATTTCTCTAAGATTTCAAAGCCTCTCACTAATCTTTTTCAAAAAGATGTACCATTTATCTTTGATGATGATTGTAAGGAAGCTTTTGAAACTCTTAAGAAGGATTTAACTACTGCTCCTATTGTTCAACCACCTGATTGGAATTTACCCTTTGAAATTATGTGCGATGCTAGTGATTTCGCTGTTAGTGCTGTTCTTGGACAGCGCGTAGATAATAAGTTGAATGTTATTCATTATGCTAGTAAGACTCTTGATGCTGCTCAGAAGAATTATGCTACCACTGAGAAAGAGTTTCTTGCTGTTGTTTTTGCATGTGATAAGTTTAGACCTTACATTGTTGATTCTAAAGTTACTATTCATACTGATCACGCTGCTATTAGATATCTTATGACTAAGAAGGACGCTAAACCTAGGCTTATTAGATGGGTGTTGCTTTTACAAGAGTTTGATTTGCATATTGTAGATAGGAAAGGTGCTGAAAATCCCGTGGCTGACAACTTGTCTAGATTGGAAAACATTTCTTTTGATCCTATTCCTGTTAATGACAGTTTTCCAAATGAACAGTTGGCCTCAATAAATGTAACTTCGCGAGACCTTCCTTGGTATGCTGATTATGCTAACTTTATTGCTTCCAAGTATCTGCCTCCAACTTTTACAGCTCAGCAAAGAAGAAAGTTCTTTTATGATTTGAGGCATTACTTTTGGGATGACCCACATTTATATAAAGAAGGAGTTGATGGTATTATGCGAAGATGCGTACCAGAATATGAGCAACAAGAAATATTGAGGAAATGCCATGGAAGTGCTTATAGAGGACATCATGCTGGAGATAGAACCGCACAAAAGGTTCTACAATCAGGTTTTTATTGGCCAACCCTCTTTAAAGATGCTAGAAGGTATGTTTTATCTTGCGATGAATGTCAAAGAGTTGGTAATATTTCTAGACACAATGAAATGCCTATGAGTTACACTCTTGTTATTGAACCATTTGATTGTTGGGGATTTGACTTTATGGGTCTTTTTCCTCCTTCAAAAGGCTATACTCACATACTTGTTGTTGTTGATTATGTTACTAAATGGGTAGAAGCCATACCTACAAAGAGTGCCGATGGTGGGACCTCATTAAAAATGCTTAAGGATGTTATTTTTCCTAGGTTTGGTGTGCCTAGATATCTTATGACTGACGGAGGTTCTCATTTTATTCACGGTGGTTTTAGAAAAAACTCTTGCTAGATATGATGTTAATCATAGAATTGCTTCTGCTTATCATCCCCAAACTAGTGGGCAGGTAGAGCTTTCAAATAGAGAGATCAAGTCTATCTTGCAGAAGACTGTCAATAGATCTAGGAAAAACTGGGCTAGCAAGTTAAACGATGCTTTATGGGCTTATAGAACTGCTTATAAGAACCCCATGGGCATGTCTCCTTACAAAATGGTTTACGGAAAAGCATGTCACTTGCCCTTAGAATTAGAACACAAAGCTTTTTGGGCAGTGAAAGAGCTTAATAGGGATTTTAAACTTGCCGGTAAGAAAAGGTTGTTAGATTTGAGTTCTCTAGATGAGTGGAGAAACGAAGCCTACGAGAATGCCAGACTTTTCAAAGAGAAAGTCAAGCAATGGCATGATAAGAGAATTCTTAAAAGAGAGTTTCATGTTGGTGAGAAAGTTCTATTGTATAGGTCTCGTCTCAGATTTTTTGCAGGAAAATTACTCTCTAAATGGGAAGGACCATATATTATTGTGGAAGTATACCGCTCAGGTGCTATAAAGATTGCTTCATTGAAAGATGACACTACACAAGTGGTGAATGGGCAAAGACTCAAACATTATATTGCTGGAGATTCTTATAATGAAGATGTTGATGTTATTGAAATAGTTTCTCTGGAGGAATTCATCCAGGACAATTTGCAGGAACCTGCAGAGTTTGTTTTTGAATAGGTAACAGTTCTAGTCAGAAAAGGTTCGCGTTAAACTTTTTCATTAATAATTTTGTTGTTTTTACTAAATATGAAAAATCACGAGACGAAAACGGGCAGGAGACGGAGTCCGGTGGCTCCTCACCACCAGGGGGCGCGGGCCCACCCCAGGCCGCGCCACCCTGTGGTGAGGATCTCGTTTCCGTCCCGGTTTCCTCCTGTGATTTTGTCTCGATGTATAATTTTTGCCTATATAACCCCCCGAAGTCCCCGAGGCCTGTATATCGTTTTCTCGTCGTGTTTTGTTTCGAGCTGTTTCTGTCAGGGGATTGTTTTCAGCTTTGAAGTTGCAATGTCTTTGTCCGGTCCACCCGAGGAGAACCCTCTTGCGGATATCATTAATCCGTATATGAGGGAGCTGAAGATGCATCCGAAGGAGTTGTTGCTCAAAGATGGGGAGTTGCAGATCAAAGATGTCCAAGTCTCAAAGGGAGAAGGAAGTCTCGAAGCCAGGATGGAAGCTCTGGAACAAGAAGTTTTTAAATACAAGAAGATGGCGGAACGTGAGGTGGACATCATCCATAGGATTAATCAAGAGCTTGTTACCAAGTACAAGAAGGAGACTACAGAACTCTAGAAGGATATCTTTTCGCTCCACGAGACCACTAACCAATTACAAGCACAACTCTACAACTTGCAGAACCAAAATTGTGAGTATGAAGCTAGATTTCAACAAATGAGTGCTGCTGCAAGTTTCAGGATATTGGAGACCAAGACATCCTTCCTTGACGGGGGACCTCGGCCTTGGAAGTACAATGATGATAAAGACTCACCACCACCGCCAAAGGAGTAATTCGTCATCGGTATAGGCATCCCCTTGGCTTGTTCCAAGCTTGGGGGAGTGCCGCGGTATCACATCATTACCTTTTACTCATTTACTTTTCAAGTAGAGTCATATCATGAATAGAGAAGTTATCTTATAGAATAGTTTGCAGTGTGGAAGTATCCCCCTTGGTTGGTTATCTATGTATCCCTTGGTGTGAGTTGCGGTAATGAAATATTAATGAGAAGTTTTATCGTTTGCTTTCCGCACACTTTATTTTAGTTTGCAATGTTTCTTATATGATTACTCTTATTGATTAGTATTGGTATCACTTTGGGAGCATGAGTAAATTTAGTTGGTTTTGGCAAATTTAGCTTGGTTAGTAGCAACATTACCTTGAGGTTTGAGTAGAAAAGAAGAAGAAGTGCTTGTAGTTACATCACTTCAGTTTTCCTTCATGTTTGGCTTATAAGCATTATTATTCTCAAAGTTAAAATCATTGTACCTTCAAGGAAGTTTGCATGATTGTTCTTATTATATGTATGCTTGTTTGTTTCATGCAACTCTTATGCTTGCTACCCAGCCTTGCTAGCCAAAGACCCGTACTGAGAGGAAATACTTCTCGTGCATCCAACTCCTAAAAACCAAGTCCCTTCCAAAGAGTCCACTATAAATTCCTATGCATGGTATTTCAAGCCATTCCAAGTAAATTTTCATGTGCTACCTTTCAAAAAACTTCAAATAATTCTCATTTTGTGCCACTGTTTTTAGCTCATGAGGACGTAGTGGATGGGTTTGTTATCTTCCATACTAAATTGAGTACCCCTCGACTAGGCAGCTTCATCTGCTCGTCATTAATTTTGCAAGGGAGCTGGTCAGACCATTATAATCTCAAAAAGAAAAAAAGAGCACTCCTCCATGGTATGTGAAAGTTGGTTGGCACTCGATGGAATCGGTTAGCCATGGTTTGAGAAAGGAAAAGGTGGGGAGGAGTGCCAAGCTATAAAAGAGCACCAATGTGCCAATTAATCAAACATGTCGGAACCGCTCTCACTTGTTTAGTATGGAAAATATCAAGAACTCCGTTGCTAGTCGTTGACAAAAGCAACCACCTCTCAAAATAAATTTTACCTCTGTTTCACAAATGAAAAGCTCTAGCACATGTTTAATCCCTGCTTCCCTCTGCGAAGGGCCTATCTTTTACTTTTATGTTGAGTCAACCTATTCCCCTCTATCTCAAGCAAGCATTTGAGTTGTTATGTTTCACTCATCCATATGTTGATCCGTTTAATCATGTTTATTAACTTCTTTTGTTAGTACAATGCTTTTGTCTGAAGGAATATATCTTTGAAAGCTTTCTATGAATGCAAAAAAGTTTGTTTCATTGAGCATATGGTTTTTGCTATATTAGCTCTGTTTTAAAAAGGCTCCATTCAAAAGCTAGTATAGTTTGTTCATTGTTCTCTGACCAAGAACTAAGGTTTGCCACCATCAATTATAGTTTACCTTGTGCATCCTTACTTGTGATTCCCTTTTACTAATTGCAAGTCTTTATCATATAAAGGGAAGTTGCTGTCTATTATACCTTGTGCCTTGGTGAATGTGATGCTTCTTGTCCGTATTTTGATTATCGACACTTCACTCCATAAACTTGTGGTCATGTTTACCGAGTTTAGTTTTCGCTTGGGGACAAGCGAGGTCTAAGCTTGGGGGGTTGATACGTCCATTCTGCATCACTATTTTGTATCATAATTTACTGTTATTCATTAATATATTTCACATTTAGAGATGATACTTATGTTATTTCCTCTTTTTTTACATGTTTGATGATCATTGGAGGATTTGCTGCCAGAGTCAGGATTCTGCTGGAAAAAGGACCATCAAGGCACCATATTTTGAAGATCAGGAAAATTCTAGAAAAATACCAGAAAATTACATTTTCCCAGAAGACTGAAGAAGCCGGAAGGAGAAGGCGAGAGGGGCCACAGGGCAGCCTCACCACCAGGGGGCGCGGCCCAGCCCCTGGCCGCGCCCACCTGTGGTGAGAGCCCCTTGGCCCACTTCTGCCATCGCCTCTTCGCGTATTTCATCATCCCCGAAAACCTAAGTCAAGGTGGGGGGGGGGGGCTCAGAGATAGACACCGCCGCCTCTGCGGGGCAGAAAACACCAAAGAGAGAAAAGCTCTCCGGTAGGCAGAAATCTGCCGGGGAAATTCCTTCCCGGAGAGGGGAGATCGTCGCCATCGTCATCACCATCGCACCGGACTTCATCGGGATCATCATCATCATCATCTCCATCACCAGCACCTTCATCTCCACCATCACTATGCCATCCCGCTGTAACATCTTGAGTTGAATCTTGTCAAATTCTTAGGGGAAACTTTCCCGGTGTTGATTACTCTTGTGGTTGATGCTATTGAGTGGAACCGTTGAATTAAGGTTTATGTTCAGATTGTTATTTACCATTATTTCACCTCTGATCATGATCCATATGATATCTTGTGAGTAGTTCATTTAGTTCTTGAGGACATGGGAGAAGTCAAGTCGTTAGTAGTGGAATTATGTTGAGTAATATTTAATGGTTTGATTTTATTTGTTGTGGTGCTATTTCACTAGTGGTGTTATGTGAACGTCGACTACATGATACTTCACCATTTATGGGCCTAGTGAGATGCATTGTGTATTTGGCTACCAATGGTGGGGTTGCTGGAGTGACAGAAACCTAAACCTCCGTTGGGAAACCATTACACCAGGGAGCGTAGGATCTTAGAGTTTAAGGCTGTGGTTAGATTTATCTTAATTACTTTCTTGTATTTGCGGATGCTTGCAAGGGGTATAATCACAAGTGTGTATTTATCCTAGTAAGGGTAGTGCGCTAGCACAGGTTCACCCCCATAACACTTATCAAACCAGTAAAGATTATTTAGCGAAATGAAGCGAAAGCACTTGACAGAAACTCCCGTGTGTCCTCGAGAACGTTTGGTCATCATAAGTTACACAACCGGCTTGTCCTTTGCTCTAGAAAGGATTGGGCCACTTGCTGCAATTATTATTACTGTCTTTTATTTACTTGTACTTTATTTACTTGCATTACCAAATACCCCTGAAAACCCGTTTGCTAGTATTTACAGTGAATCCTTGATCAAAACCACTTGTCAACACCTTCTGCTCCTTGTTGGGTTTGACACTCTTATTTATCGAAAGTACTACGATACACCCCCTATACTTGTGGGTCATCAAGTACACAAACATTTAGAACTAAATGATAGATCATGAGAAATAGTTATCTTGAAAACTTTGAAGATAGAACCCTAAAGGATAGAAAATAGAGAACCACCCTTAGAGTTTGCTTTAGTCGCTGAAGCTAGCGACCTCCAAACTCCAACGCCGTCTAGATCCATCCCCAGATCTGAAGAAGCACCATTGCTAACAAGGCTTTATGAGTCCATGAACAGGCCCACTACAAGCAGCAATGCACATGTCGTTGTTGCATGTCGATGGGGGACATCCTCGTGCTGCCTTGGACCAAGATCCACCGCATCCCATCGATGAAGTCAGGGAATAACGACTGATCCATCACCTCTAGACCAACATCTCTCCTCCAGAGAATCCACCCATCCCCCGCTGTCAGCGCTATCATGGATAATGATGAATTTCAGTGACACACTGAAAAACTAATCTCACAGAACGGCGAAAAGACCAAGCTGTTGATCTGAAGGAATGGCCATCATATGTTGCCATCAACTCTAAGACGCTGCTGTGAAGGTGGCAACTGGTGTACTGGGAGTAGAGTTGAGGCATGTTTATTCGACTGAACGTCGCTTCCACCATCTCAACGTTGCACCATAGTAGATAAATTCTAACCCTAACTACTAGGCCAGAACGGAGGAAGGAGGGGACCAAGGCCATGGCCGTTGAAGTTTGGTGGTGGTCGCCTTTGGTCGCCTGCGAGAGGAGGAAGACGCGGACGGTTTTTGACAGAATGTTAGGGCGTCTCCAGCGGGCCGACCCATTTGACCAGCGCGCGTCCGAACGCGTCCGCGCGGACAGGAAAATGGGGAAAACGCACCCCAAGCGGGCCGACGCAACCGGACAGACGCGGTCCGATCGACCCATTCCCGACCCAAATGTGGGAGAGAGATGGGTCAGCCCGGACAGCCGCGGGCGTCCGCGTGCGCCTCCTCATGTCCTCCCCTGGCCCACCTGGCAGCGAGACGACCGGAAACTCAAACGTCTCCGACGGTTCGCGCCTCGCGCCTCGAGCATTGATGCCGTTTTGCGCGTGGTAGTCCTCGCCGGTGATCAATGCTGACGCCTCGGCGACCACGCAGGGTGGCAGGCGCCCCGGGCCTTCTACAAATAGGACTGGCAGCGAGTCGGCGTCCACATCGCCAGCAACACAGACCAGAACAATGACCGGAGGAAAATGGCCGTTCGGGCGCAAGGGCAACAACGACGACGAGACATCGGGGTCGCGCAGCCGGCGTTCACCACCGACGCTGTACGACAGGGCTCCTCCAGTCCGCCATCGCCCAGCCACGCCACGGCCAGCACCAGCGCCTCCAGCTCCGGCGCATCAAGCACCGGCGCGCCAAGCACCTCCGCGCCAAGCACCTCCGTGTCCGCGCGATAGAGTGTACGTGCCCGTGCTCATGGCACGGCGGCTCTACACGCACAACCGGACCGTGCCGTGGCCGGATGTCAACCTCCCTAGGAGGTGGCATCTGAACAGCAGGAGGGTGCCGGTCCCGCGATGAGGCCAAGAACGGGTCCTAGAGATCCGCCGCCGCCGTGCCCTCCTGCCTCCGGTGCTGCGACGCGATCCCGTGTTCGCCATCGAGTTTGGGCACATGGGACACGTTCGGCCGATGGGAGTGGAACGCGGAGCGGCACGCCGGTTACCTCGGCGACACCGACTGGACCGCGCCTGGGTCCAAGAGGACCAATCCTCCGGCGACGAGGACGAGGCATTCGAGGAGGACGATGAGGAGGAGGGCACAGACGAGGACGAGGAGGACGACCTCGATTTCTCCATCTTCGACGACGACTGCCAGCCGCCGCACCCGCAGCCTCCATCTCCTCCGGCGCCGGTAGGGGGCTGCGACGTCTCCGGCCACGTCAATGATGGCGTTGTCATCCACGACGACACCGAGGACTTTGTCGGCAATGTTGCCTACAACGTTCTCCTCACCAGAGACAACGGCGAGCACTACGTGCTACCGCCGGAGCTGACGGAGGACGAGGAGCTGCAGGTGGCAGTCCTCGTCAGCACGGAGGAAGAGAAACATGCGTTCCCCGGCCTCGAGGATGCCGTCCTCCTCTCGGTGGTGCCACCACCACCTCCACCGCCTCCTCCTTCGCCACCGCACACACCACCTTGTCCTGGCCACGCCGAGGCCGCCGAGGCATGGGACCCGTGGCCCGAAGCCAACGCTCCGGCGATCGGCTGGCTACCTCCGCCGCCACCTCCGCCACCAGGACCTCTGCCGCCACCCCCACCACCAGGACCTCCACCTCCGCCCATGGAGGATTGGCCGTGGCCACAGGGGCCCCTCATCGACCTCACCCGCGATGAAGACGACGACGGCGGCCTTCCGTAGGCCAACGGCGGCGGCGGCGCAACCCTAGATTTGTCTAGGGTTTATATTTTTTTTATGTCTATTTATTTTCTTTTTAATATATAAATATTAATATAAATGCATCTTAGGCCCATTTGTCAGGACGCGAAAAAAACTTTATGCGTCGCCCCGCTGGGCGCACCCCCTTACCTATTCGGACAGGCCACAAAATACTGTCCGCGGCCCGACCCAAACGGACCGATTCGGACACAAAATGGGTCGGCCCGCTGGAGATGCCCTTAGAGCACGACCATATAGGTTGTTAGCTGAATATGCACAAATGCCATGTGTTTCTTTTTGACAATCAAATGTCACGAGTTTGTTAAGTGGAGTAGAAGGCAGTGGTGTGTAGAGGTTGTTAGCTGAATTATGGTTTATGGAGTATTCCTTCGTAGCAAGTGCGTGAGTTGGCTGTAGCGCGCGCAGCATAGCAATGTTGTCAAAACCAACAAACCTAACATAAGAATAATTCGCTGCCATCTCTCTAATGATCAATTTCCCTTCCCTGGAAGGAGATGTCACATGTTTGATGTTTCTATCGCAGTTGCATGCATCACATGCTTGCTAGGCTGTTAATGGGATAGTAAGTTGGAGATCGATCCTTTAGTTCTGCCCTGCAGGGAAATGTGATGATGAACGGTGAACCTATAGTAGACTACAGTTCAACCCATGCTCGCCTGACTCGCGAACACGGCACAACGACGAACGTGACAAGCTATCGGCAACCGTGAGCTATACCGCCACTCGAATTTAACGTGTACACGGGCCGTCAAATTCATTGCCGGAGCTAGGCAACAGAAGAAACTTCCAGGCCTGCACTGTTGCAGCGGTACAATTCCCACGGGACCAGTACGAGACAAGAGAATGAGGCAAGGATTGTTGTTCGCAGGACCTGTGATCTTTGAAAGCCAGCACGCATGTGAACCCACTAGGGAGTGCTGGCTGCTGGCTAGGCCCGGCGTTGGAGCACCACAAGAGCACTGCACCAAACCAGGCACCGCTCTTCCTCGGAGGACCAGGCGCAGCTGCTGCGTGGGTAGTAGGTGCCCATGGCGGCCCGTGATCTGCCGGCCAATGGCGGCTCGCCAAGTGCGGGCAGAGCGGCCAGGCCACGCCGAAATGCCCCGTCTTTGCCGTCTTCTGTGCTTCTGCTATATATAGCCTTCGAGTAGCTGTGATCATATAGCTGGTACACAGACATTTTTCATCCATTCAGCTGCTCGTGAGAGCTTCATACACAGTGTGAGAGCAGCCGCCATAGCTTGAGAGCTTCGCAAGCAGGGCGCGAGAGAAGATTGAGCAAACGAAGCTGCAGGGCGAGCAGAGCGCGGGTGGAAGATGAGGAGCGGTAGCTCTGCTCTGAACCACGCGGTGGTGTTGCTCGTGCTATGGATGGTGCATTGCTGCAATGAGCTTGCTGCAGCCGCGCCTCCCGGTCAGTCCCCTCCCTCTCGTCAGAAAAGTGTGTGCTTCTTCCCTCTCCTGCATTCTTCTCGCTCCGTGGCCTCCCTCTCTAATGTTTCAACTCTTTGATGTCATGCAGCTGGCTGGTACGACTACTCGGCCTACACGGACGTAAGTCTCTTACTGACTGATCCTCTGTTCTTTCCATGAAGTAGTGTTCTGTAACTGCAAGGTCTTCGCTGACAGAGTGACAGTGTAGCCTTTTAACACTGAAGTACGATAAGCTGGTCTTTCTTGCTTTGTTACGGTACCATTGCTTGTTTACAACTAGGAAGAGAACGAGGGAAAGACAATGCGCAAATCCATTAGACCACCAGCGTTTAATTCCTTTCCACAGTGTGCACCTGAACGTTTTTCTTCAGTTATTTCAGTTTTGTTTCCATGTGTGCGCTGTGAGACCACAAGCCCACTCGCACCAACCTGCCGAAGAATAAAAACTATCACACACAACAAGTGACAACTAGTATTGTAACGTACTTTTCATGGCATAATTTAAGTACTATTAGAATTCTCTATGTCCTGAATGACTAGAAGTATCAAGACGAGGTAGTTCAGCATGTTTCTTCGATGCTCTTCTTTGGAATCCAAACACAGTATCCTAACATGCGTTTTCAGACCGACCAACTGAACTGACACAGCCAATTTGTACTATTTTTAAATTAGCTTACTAGTGCCACTAATTTGGTGCTATGCTTAGCTGCACTTTTGGTGAGCCGCGTGTCATTCTGTCCCTGTCCTGTCCGTGTTACAGTAGCCTAATTAATTAGTAGCACAAGGGACAGGGATTCAAGGAATTTTCAGTGCGTAAAATATGTCTGCTATGCATCATTCGTACTGTGGATAGTAAGTTGCTACTTGCTGCTAATGGCCGCGCGATCGTTGTACATGGCGTTCAGTGCAGAGGCCAGCCGGAGCCGGCGCAGTACAACGGCGGGATTTTGAGATACAGCAACAGCGACGACCCGACGGGGTACAAGACGACGGAGACCGGCGTCCTGTCCCCGGCGTTTGTGGTCTACGACCTCAACAAGACCACAATGTACACCTTCTCAGGTGAGCTCCAGAACCAGCTCCTTTCTCACTCCTGCACTAGCTCATTTGTGCGTTTCGGAAGCTTCAGTCGTATTCAAATTTCAACATTTACGTTATGCAGGCTGGATCAAACTGGAAGGCTCTTCCTCGGCTCTGATCACCGCGAGGCTTGCCCCGGACAACTCCGGCACCAGGTGCATCGGGACGGTTCTTGCCAGGAGCGACTGCTGGTCCTTCCTCAAGGGCGGCTTCGTCCTGGACTGGCCAACTCAGACCTCGGTCATCTTCTTCCAGAACGCCGACAGGACCCCTATGAAGATCACGGTCGCAAGCGGCTCGCTGCAGCCGTTCACCACGGAGCAATGGTCGATGCACCAAAAAGATACGATCCGGAAGGTAACTTTTTGAATCTCCCTAGTATAGTGCTAAACTGCTAATTAACCTTGTGGGCGAGTAATTTGATGTGTTTTTTGGTGGGAGCAGAGGAGGAAGCGGATGGCCACCATCCACGTCGCCGACCCGCACGGCACCCGCGTGGTGGGCGCGACGGTGTCCGTACAGCAGACCGCCAAGGACTTCCCGTTCGGGTCGGCGATCGCCTCCACCATCCTGGGGAACGACGCCTACCAGAAATGGTTCGTGGACCGCTTCAACGCGGCGGTGTTCGAGGACGAGCTCAAGTGGTACTCGACGGAGCCGGCGTCGGGGCTCCTCCGGTTCGACGTCCCCGACCAGATGCTGGCGTTCGTGCGCTCGCACCGGGTGATGGTGCGCGGGCACAACATCTTCTGGGAGAACCAGGACGCGACGCCGCGGTGGGTGAAGGGCCTCTCGCCGGAGGACCTCCGCTCCGCCGTGAACACCCGCATCCAGAGCCTCATGACCCGGTACCGCGGCGAGTTCGCGCACTGGGACGTGAACAACGAGATGCTCCACTACAACTTCTACGAGCAGCGGCTGGGCCCCAACGCGACGGTGGACTTCTTCAGCGTGGCGCAGGACGCCGACCCGCTGGCCACGCTCTTCATGAACGAGTACAACGTCATCGAGACCTGCGACGACGTCTCCTCCACCGTCGACGCCTACGTGGCCAGGCTCAAGGACCTCAGGGCCGGCGGCGCCGTGCTTGAGGGGATCGGCCTCGAGGGCCACTTCTCCAAACCCAACATCCCCTACATGAGGGCGGTGCTCGACAAGCTGGCCACGCTCAACCTACCCATCTGGTTCACCGAGGTCGACATCAACAACAAGTTCGACGCGCAGACGCAGGCCGTGTACCTGGAGCAGGTGCTCCGGGAGGCGTACGCGCACCCGGCGGTGAGCGGGGTGATGCTGTGGACGGCGCTGCACCAGAGCGGCTGCTACCAGATGTGCCTCACCGACTGGAACCTCAACAACCTCCCCGTCGGGGACGTCGTCGACCGCTTGCTGCAGGAGTGGCAGACCGGGCAGGCCACCGGCCCCAGCGACGCGCACGGCGCGTACAGCTTTAGCGGCTACCTCGGCGAGTATGTCGTCACCGTCAGCTACGGCAACACCTCGACGCAGTCCACCTTCTCGCTCTCTCCTGGGGACGAGACCAGGCACATCACCGTTCAGATATGATCACCGTGACTGCTTTCGGCTTCTGCCTCCGCCGGCATGTCGGCTGCATATGGGTAGTGCATGTCGCTTGATTATACTAGCATAGAGGTTGTTGAGTTGTCTATGATAACTTGCATCATTATGTCTTTGTGATAATTTCGTCTCGTCTAACAAACGGTCTTCAGAAATTTCATCAAACAAGTAAATAAATGGATATAAAAACATCCTAGCGACAATGAACGGTAAAAGACATGGGAACAAACACATTTTTTTCTTGAAAAAGGAGGTTGAAAATCCCGGGTCTCTGCATCTAAATGATGCATAGGGAACAATCTTAGAGAGTGACGATATGGAGGACGAGCTACAGGTAGGATGCATAGGGAACAATCCAGAAGCTGATGCAATTCTCAATATTCCATTGAGACGTCAAGGAGGTGAAGATTTTTGGGCCTGGTCTCTTGATAAAATGGGTGTCTACACTGTAAAATCCGTGTATCGTACGTGGTCTGATGAGTCGCAACAAGCAAGCTGCTCTAGACGAAGGGACGGTGATCGAATCATCAAATTCAGAGAAACAGTTATGGACCACCCTGTGGAAGCTGAAAGTTATGCCTAAAGTTCGTGTTTTTTGGTGGAGGGTACTGCGAGGCATTCTCCCTGTTGAAGCAACTTTGAAGCATAGACACATTGTTCCAATCGGCAGATGCAAGATTTGTCTTGCAGGAGATGAAGATCTAATGCATGCACTGATCAACTGCGAGCATGCACCAAAGTTTTGGCTGGAGGCACAGTCCTGGTTAGATTTCTTGCTACCACGGTTGCACCCACTCACATGGACAGTGATATTACGTGTGACTTGAGGTTTTTCGATTCTAATCGAGCCCAGATGATTACAGTTATGTGGGCGATCTGGAACTCGAGAAATAGCTGGACACATGACAAAGGAAACTTTGATCCTGTCCATTCTTTAAAGATGGCCAAAGAGGTGATTGCGGTGCTGGAGATTCCACAGAAGCATGCAGCAATTTTACTTGGCCACGGTTGGCGG
This sequence comes from Dactylis glomerata, assembly GCA_007115705.1. Classification (NCBI taxonomy): domain Eukaryota; kingdom Viridiplantae; phylum Streptophyta; class Magnoliopsida; order Poales; family Poaceae; genus Dactylis; species Dactylis glomerata. The sequence goes on from QXEO01001034.1 coordinate 3,957,027, forward strand.
CGAGTAAATGACATCGTGGGTCATACAACTTGTCTCGTATGTGCAATTAACTCACACATCTTATAAACACGACTAACCGGTCACACAACTTATAAAACATGTGCACCCGAGGTCACAAACCGATCCGCTGTCCAGTTTTTTGTAAAAACCCATCATGCGCTGGGCACATGAGGTTAGTTGGACTCATTTTCTTGCAGTTAAATCTGCATTACAGATCTCTGCATATCTTTATTCCTCAAAATACAAGTAGAACTGGCATGTATTCTCCAAAAGTATACTACATTATTTAAGAAGTCTTGATATAATAACTTACAAATAGTTCACTTTAGAAATTAGTATTTATCTGAAGCATTCAAAATACAAGTAGAACTGGCATGTATTCTCCAAAAGTATACTACATTATTTAAGAAGTCTTGATATAATAACTTACAAATAGTTCACTTTAGAAATTAGTATTTATCTGAAGCATTTAAACAATCACAAACGTAAGGTGAGCAGGTTGACTATTCAGCTGCTTTAATGAACCCGAAGCTTTACAAATCGATCGAGCTACTTTAATCAACCGATGATTGTGGAGACGCAAACAATTCCGTCCTTCCAATTTTCTACTCGGGGTTAACTGCGAAAAAAGAGTCTAAATGACCTCACGAGCCCAACACATGATAGTTTTTACCAAAAACCAGACAGCAGACCGGTTTGTGACCTCGGGTGCACACGTTTCGCAAGTTGTGTGACCGGTTAATCGAGTTTGCAAGATGCGTGACTTAAGTGCACATGCGGGACAAGTTATATGACCCCCAGTGCCATTTACTCGCAGTGGCGGATCCAGAATTTCGCGTTAGGGTGGGGCAACTAAATTATTTGTTTCTAAGACCAACAAATATAACATGACAATATACATCTATAAAAGTTTACCAATTAGCATAATTAAATATATTTATAAAGTCATGATCACAACATAAATTTAATGATATGTCTTAAATTTGCATATATGAATATTACACACTCGCGGTGGTAGTGGTGGCGGCGGCGACAAGGAATATGGAAATGAACTGAAGTTTTCTCTTCTACGCCAATCGTTCAGGGTAGAAAATCCTCTTTGTTGCATGCATGTTTCTAAAAAAACAGATGCAATGTCCCCAATCCTCTTAATGGTTTAACATTTGTGTAATGCAAGAAATTCTAACTAATAACTAATCAATTCTCTGATTACATTGAGCCAGTTTCAATATTCACTGATCACTAATAAATTAAAATTGCAAGGCCTAGCAGGACATTACATTGAGCCAGTTTCAATATTCACTGATCACTAATAAATTAAAATTGCAAGGCCTAGCAGGACACTAGCACCTGATGCACAGGATGGAAGCATTTAATGAAACTGAATGCATTTTTCACTGATTTGGCTGAGATTAATGCCTTTTCCATTAATTTGGCTAAGCTTAATGCATTCTCTATTGTTAGATAACATATAATATAAGGTAACATGCCAATTTCTTAGGGTGGGGCACGCCCCACCCGTACACCCTGCTGCCTCCGCCCCTGTTTACTCGTTGGCGACCGTCTGAGGCGAACGTGATAAAGATCAACACAGACGGTGGTCTTGCCATTGAGGCTCGCAAGGAAGGAGGGGGGGGGGGAGTCGCAAGGTCATCATCTTCCTTCGTTGCAGCCTGGTGTAAACCCTATCAGGGTATTACAGATCCTCTCATCTCTGAGGTTATGGCACTACGCGATGGTGTCATTTTTGTGCAGCTTGGAGGTTACTCCGACGTGGTGATGACTGGTTGATTGCCTGGAGATTATAAATCTCTGGAACTCTCGTCACGACTGTCTTTCAGTTGTGGCACCGGTTTTACAAGAAATTGGCGAGCTACTCCTAGTTTTAATTCGTTGTAATTCAGCATAATCCTCGTTTAGCTAATCTTCCGGCTCACCTGTGTGCTAAGTTGGCATGCAACCTGTTGGTGACGGATAGCTGGATCGATTGTATCCCCGACTTTCTGGTGATTAGCCTATTGGCTGATCAATGAGGCTCTGTTATTGCTGAATAAAGCTCACCGGTTAAAACGCAAAAAATACCAAGCTGTGACAAATCGCAACCAGGTGCCGATGGATAGGATAGCGAGCTACATGTAGCTCGGGCACCATATAGAGTTTTAAACAATCTTATGTATATTTTTCTCTAGTCTTGTTAAATAAATCCTGTATAAAAAAGTAGTGAGCCTCGCTTGGCAATCAGTAAATACAATCAGCATGCCCGTTGTATAGTAATCTCTATGCAGGGTGCGTGGCTATCTGTACCAACAATTATAATGTTATCGAAGGTCCCTTCTTATAGGGCGCCGCTGCATGTCTCATGGATAAAATTCCAAGTACTGTTCTTATTTGTGGAATTCTGCAAAAATGGTGTGAGTCGTACTAATTGTACACGTCATCGTCACTGTATAGTTGTTGTTATGTTTGGACGATCTCTTGGTACCCCGGGCATAGAGATTATAGAGGGCTATCGGCTCTTGCATTAACTGTGTGTGGCAGCTTGTCAGGGTGTTGTCTTCTTTTTTCCAAGTTTAAGGGTTTTGTAAAATATGATTGTATGCATCCTAGTTGGTGGAGAGGCTAGGGTAATAAATCTTCCATTTTCTAAAACAAGTAAGTTCCACAGACTAAAAACTTATAAATATAGATATGTTGCCTCTATAGTCCACCTCTATGGTCTTGTACCAGGACATACAGTAGCACCACACATAAACAAACTCAACCATAGTTGAGACACAGGAGAAACAGTCTGCGATGATAAATAGGATGTGTTGCATCGCAAGTGCACATTAGGAATATGAGGTACTGGGAAACACATCTCATGCCACAACTAGTTTGGTTGTTATTATCCAAGGCAAAGAAGTGTAAACAGCTACGGACATGCTATGTTGAAGTGTGAGGAGACCAACTTGAGGTGGTGCAGAAGTGAGGAGATGCTAAAGGATAGCTGTTGCGTCGACCTACATGAGCAGTGGGGAGCGATGGTATCTCTCATGTGTCATGACCCTCCTACCTGATGTCGCCCTAATCGCCCATATTTACTCTAAAATGGCGCTGATCACAAGCCCACTCAGCCCGATAAGTATGCAACTGTAGGGAGAAAAAAAAATTGTGAGTAGGAAGCAAAGCTTTTGCAAAAAGGAGATAACAGAAATGTTGTAGGCTGCAAACACTTCCCCCTTTCTGCTCTCAACGGTTCAATTAGATGCAAGTTGTGTCTCACCATGATGTGCATATAACATGTCTCGGCTTTGAAGTTGCGGTGGAGGTTCAGTGATACCAGATTTTGGGCCGCGCTTGTACAGTTTTGCTCGAAGAGTTGGACGAGGGCATCCGTCATGCTTGCTTCCCTGGTGGAAGAAGACGAGATCTTTTGAGGTGCATCCCTGGAATAAGTGTCTGGTTGGTGGCTACGCCGAGGGGTGATGTGTCACGAAATTTCCTCCGGCCGGCCGAGGAGGTGAGGGAAGGAAACATATCAGCATGTCCTTCTTGGCTACGTCGAGGTGGTGCGAGCACCTCTCTGCTGCATCAACTATCTCATCACACGGTGGACTGGATTGCCTCCGCGACCTTTCACATAAATGATGGCCATGTGAAGCGCCATGATGGCGCTCTTCTCAACCTCCGTGAAGGAGGCCTTTCCCAGAGTTTCTCGCTGGAGCTCCCCTTCTCGCTGCTCACCTTCGGTGGATAAGACGGGGGACCCGATTGCATTCTCAGTTTTATTTTAGAGGTCCTTTGTGCAGTTTTATAGGGCAATATTGTAATCATAATTTCCTTCAAGGTTATGTATGTAACTTTACCCATTGTTTTAATATAAAGTGCAACTAGACCCCACGGTTAATGAAAAAATGAAACGCTAGGCACTTTTGAACATGTATATGATTATCCCTGGATTCCTCATTGTGGATGATATAATTGTCACGACTGTCTTTCAGTTGTGGCACCGGTTTTACAAGAAATTGGCGAGCTACTCCTAGTTTTAATTCGTTGTAATTCAGCATACTCCTCGTTTAGCTAATCTTCTGGCTCACCTGTGTGCTAAGTTGGCATGCAACCTGTTGGTGACGGATAGATGGATCGATTGTATCCCCGACTTTCTGGTGATTAGCCTGTTGGCTGATCAATGAGGCTCTGTTATTGCTGAATAAAGCTCGCCGGTTAAAACGCAAAAAAAATACCAAGCTGTGACAAATCGCAACCAGGTGCCGATGGATAGGATAGCGAGCTACATGTAGCTCGGGCACCATATAGAGTTTTAAACAATCTTATGTATATTTTTCTCCAGTCTTGTTAAATAAATCCTGTATAAAAAAGTAGCGAGCCTCGCTTGGCAATCAGTAAATACAATCAGCATGCCCGCATGTTGTATAGTAATCTCTATGCAGGGTGCGTGGCTATCTGTACCAACAATTATAATGTTATCGAAGGTCCCTTCTTATAGGGCGCCGCTGCATGTCTCATGGATAAAATTCCAAGTATTGTTCTTATTTGTGGAATTCCGCAAAAATGATGTGAGTCGTATTAATTGTACATGTCATCGTCACTGTATAGTTGTTGTTATGTTTGGACGATCTCTTGGTACCCCGGGCATAGAGATTATAGAGGGCTATCGGCTCTTGCATTAACTGTGTGTAGCAACCTGTCAGGGTGTTGTCTTCTTTTTTTCCAAGTTTAAGGGTTTTGTAAAATATGATTGTATACATCCTAGTTGGTGGAGAGGCTAGGGTAATAAATCTTCCATTTTCTAAAACAAGTAAGTTCCACAGACTAAAATTTATAAATATAGATATGTTGCCTCTATAGTCTACCTCTATGGTCTCATTCCAGGACATATAGTAGCATCACACATAAGCAAACTCAACCGTAGTTGAGACACAGGAGAAACAGTCTGCAATGATAAATAGGACGTGGTCCTTTTTAGAGAAATTAAAGCTCTTTTATCTGTAGCTTATGACAATGTTAAAATCTATGTATGCCTTAGATCTTGTAACACAGTAACTCATGAACTTGATGCGCGTGGCGCTCTGTTAGGGAATGGCCAGCGTGATGTTTGGGTTGGCCATTTACCTCAGTTTATATTAGACTTGTGTGCTGGCGATTTGTCCAGCATATCAGTTTAATGGAATGTGACAGTGTTCCTCTAAAAAAAAAAGAACCACACTCATCTCCCTGTGGCACATTGCTGATCAAATTTAGTGCCAGTTAATCATCTTTAATGTACCAGTTAATTCCATGATTACTGCTCTATTATTCATGACTTTTGTCCTCTATACATATTATCCTTCGCTAGCCGCTTGATCTCGTTGTTGTTTCATGTGTCGTTAACTGAAACTAGCAAGCAGACCCTCGCAAATAGGAGGGCATCATCTTAAACACACTCAATTACTTGTTATTGAATATTTTATTTTTATGAATGGTATTATTTTGTAGCCATCACACATGTTATGTTTAAGATAATATCACTAATATATATTAATCATTTTACTTAGCAAATAATTATTATGTTTTTCCAAAAACATCAAGTCACCATATTCTGGAACATCCTATTATGATCTATATTACTTTATACATGCCATCCACTGCGCTTCAATCCCTTACCCACAGATTAGTTGTGTAACAAAATGACTACGAATTTGGATCGTGGTAGTGTCGTCTTATTATCCAAAACTTTAAGCCAATTATATTTGATGTGATCCCAATACTTTAGATCGATTCTTCATTCGCATGATTAAATCTCACATAAAAATAAATATTAAGTTTGCAATTATACTAATATTTAATCATACAAACTTAGAAAATATAGAACATACAAAAGTGTATTTAGTCACATCTTGGAAAAGTGTATTTGGTTACATCATGGAGAAGACATCCCTCAGAGTAACACACTCTTGGCTATTTCGCACGCTCATGTCGTCTTACCCGACATGCCTAGGTCGGTTTGGACAACATAGTTCAAACATAAGCAGACATTACTTTTGATGTGGTAACCCAGCCACATAATCCTTTTTCGTTCCCATGGAACCACCAATATGTTATGCTCGCAGCTAGTCATAAGCATTCCTAGTTAACGTCTTCATACCACGGAAATAGTTTAGGTTAATATATTGATCCACATGATCAAACAAAAAATACTATGATTTTCCAGTATACCATTTGGTTCCTCTTCTTAAATCTTGTACCTGTATGTCACATTTGGCTCGGAACACTTTGTTCCAAAAAAATAAAAATAGTGTACCTACAGTTTATATTCTACAAATATGAAGGTAGAAAGTATTGGACTATCGTATTTAAAAGTTCCACAAACACGAGAGCCATACGTTAATTTTTTTTAATAAGCAAGTGGAAGCATATATATATTTGTTATATTTTGAGTACAACAATATGATAAAATTGTGCTATTGGATAAGCCTAAAATTAACTTGGAAAAATGAATGCATGCACCATCCATGTGAACTATACAGAATAGGAACCTGATCTTGTAGGGGCTGCGCGCTGAACTTGTGAATGCATGGGGCAAGTAAAAGAAAAAAGAAATTTGAAAAATTTAAACCTGATCGATTCACGTTATTGTGCACCGGGAGGAAAGAACCAATCCAAGAAAGTCCAGCACCAGTATAGAGGTATAGCTTTTTGAGTCCCATGTGTAATATGAAGAGAATAAAATAGAAGAGAAGGATGCTTATGTTGGCCTGCCTTGCCCCGCTCTCATTTCTAAACGAACGCTGACAGTCCTCATGGATTACCATGAAGGGATCTTATTGCAGGATAGATCGTGCCGTTTCCATCTTGTGCACCGCAGCTGGCGACGACAGCGCAAGAAGAAAGACCCATCCATCCCAGATCTAAAATTTTATTATGGGGTGCGAGAAAATAAAGTAGGCGTATTAGGATTTTTTTAAATAATGCGATCAGCTCATGAAGTACCATCAACTATGGTTGTCCGACTAAGAGAACTTTTACAGTACCCGGTACTCCAAAACGTGGCGCCGGAGTACCGGGTAAATCAGGCCGTCGGTGATGAAGGACAAACCCGTCATTCCCCAAGGTTCCAGAAAAGGCATTTTGGATTTCTTATCCTCCCATCACGATAGAACACATCAGCCTGATTGTTTTGCTTTTCGTGTGGCGGCGCGCCGGCGCCTCACCGTGCCGCCGCCGGCAGTGATCGGCTACCTGCACCGTTGTGGTCGATCCACACCCAGGTTCCTAGATAAGGTCTTCTCTCCCGTCTTCCAGCCATTCATCCCAGCAACCAAGCCGTCCGTCGGCATTGATCGTGGCCGTCGGTCGCCCATTCCCCAGACCCGCAAGCCATCTCCCTGTCGCTCGTGACCCCTGCGTCGTCGTGGTCGAGCGTCCGTCCGCGCGCGAGCCCTCGCCCTGTCACTCCCGATTGACAGCCGTCGCGCCGCCGTCCGGATCGATGGTCTCCGCTTGCGCCGCCGTCCTGGTCCGTCTTGACCGCCCAGGCGTCGTTAGCAGGTTGAGCGTCTCTGGTGGATACGCCACCTGCCAAACGATCCGTAGTCCTCCCGCCGGAAATTCTTGACAGGTTCGTCGCCGTTTCATTAAACATTTAGGTGGGTTTCTTTTTGCAAACTATAGATGAATCTCGGATAAAATCCATGGTATATAGAGTACTCAGATTCAGAGCTAATATACATCTTCATTAATTTGCGAAGTATGATATAGATCATTGTAAATATGCAAGTTCTTGAAGACCTTTGATAATTGGCATTATAACTACATGTCATTCAACTCCTAAATTTTTACATTGTTGCATATATAAGTGAACTAAAGAGTTTTCCAGTTCCTAGGAGGAATGTCATATCCACACTAAGCAATACAGCAGTCATGCTTTTCGGACCGAAACGGATCCTGGCAATATCATGGATTCAGGTCCGAGGAGCCTTCCTCATGGATGTGGGCATGTCGGTCAATATATAGATATGTAGCAGAAGCAGCGAGCACTGCTTTATCTGATGGAGCTAACTGAATGTTGTATGGCCGATTGCCATTCTTTATTTCATGCCATTATCATTTTGTTCTTCTTGCCTTGCAGTAACAGACTGTACCTTGTATGCAAGATTACAGTTGCAATGCCAAAAGTTTGAGACACTAAAGTATGCAATACAGAGATGAAATTTGATATATATTTTCCAGTAGCTTTTTACATTATTCACAATGGAATACCAAAAAGTAAGGTTACGTATAGGCCCCCGTCCCAATTGCAGTGCCCCATGGCCTCTGAAATGCCAGAGATGTTTACACTTTACAAGCACTAAAATTTTTATCAATTTGCTACCTCTAGATGTGCCTCGAGCGATAGATGGAACTTTTACATGTGTTCCACAAAATTTGAGTGAGGCCGGGTGTGGTGATCTTGGCATTTCCAACAATAGCAGCCACCAATTCAGGATGCGAACATGCCTTCATTAGTTTTCTTTTCGCAGTTTGAAGCATCAGGGATGTGCCTGAATAAGCTCATATAGCGGTTTTGGCAGCTGAAACCAACAAAGCAAAAACCATGAACACTTGATCTACCAAAAAGATAAAACGCAGGAATGGCAAAATGCTGCAACCTCGGTATTCCAGAATGAACTGTACCCGCACGAACTCATGCATAGTTACTGTGCCAGAAGAACATGTTTCCAGGAGTTTGAGTTCTGAAGAGTAGATCAGCCTTATGGCACATCAATGCAGTTTAGTTCAAATATTTTTCCTGTTAGGCCATAAATTTTTGTTTGTGAGCAACTTTCATGCAATAAGCTTCGTCAGGCTCCGAGATTGTTATATGATATTATCATTCAGGTCGAGAGGTGGTTTTAGACTACCATCGTGTAAATTGATCGCACCCGGCTTATCATCAAGTAACTACACAACATGATTATGTCAGGCTTTGAATTGTTGTTTGCTACAGTATTATCATCTTGTTTTGGCACAAAGGAGCGTGAGCAATGGGGTCCCTTTCGCTCCTCACCGTGTGGGAAATTTGGAATGAGAGAAATGCGAGAATCTTCAACAACAAGCACTCCCCAACGTTTGTAATCTTAGATAAGATTAAATGTGAAGCCCGCTTGTGGGTAATTGCGGGTGCGAAAGACTTGGGTAGATTAATTCCGGGAGAGTAGGCTTTTGTGTAACCTCTTTTACTTCCTGTAAAACTCCTTCTTAATTAATCGATTGGGGCAAAGCTTTTGCCCCCCTTTAAAAAAAAAGGAGCGTGAGCAATTGGCCAGTTTAAGTCAACGAGAAATGGATAACAAGTAGTCAAAATGTAGTTTTAGATCTGCACCTCCCACCTTCTTCTTGTTTTAGAGATGATAATGATGATTAGCAGGGCTACTGATCCCAGTCTTCCTTGGTTGGATTAACCAGCAGTCAACAGCTTATGACTTCTTATGTTCTCTAAAGAAATAACTTATGAATTTCTTCATGCTTGTAGCACCGTACTATCATGTATTGGATAGAACAATGGAAAGGACATTTCGAGACTATTTTAGTGCCACACTATAATGAAGCAAAACCCATATGGATGGCCAAAAAAATATGTAATTCAGACTTGAGCAATCACTTATGCAAAGAGCTCCCTTGTTCAGACTGACAGAAGCTCCATTGAGGTGAAGTGCTTTAACGCAAAGGACCACCGACCACAGCATAACAGAAACTGGCCCTAATAGCAATTCTGAGTCTGTAGCTACGCAATTGACAGATAGCAATCCATCGCATGAAAAAATAAGAGGAACTAGGAAGGTAGGCGCAGCGGCACGCCGCGCCCGTGGCCTGTGCTGATAAGGTGTGGATCGAATTTTTTTTCTTATGTTTCAACTTCGCAAGGTGTAATCTACAATGGAATGTAAGAGTGGTGTTAGGATCAGCCTATAAGAAAGAGACACCCCACTTCGTCAGCTTCATAGGAAAGAAATCCCAATTAGAAGTGTCATGCTTAACTATGTTTAGATAACGTTGTCAAATTAATTAGCGAACTGGTAATACAATGTCGAATTTGGGAGAAACATGTTACATCAACCTCTATTTTGTAAGCCGAATAATTGCTTCAGACCTCGAGGAAAGGGGGTACATTTGAAATTACATCGTTGAAGAAACTGGCTTTGTGGTACTTCACTGATTCTGTCAATTATATAACTATAGCAAAAAGTACCAAGTAAATCTTTCTAGATTTTGCAGCATGCCAACCATTTTGATATCAGAAGCTGAACTTGGACATTAGAAAACAATGGGATAAAATCATCTATGGCTTCTGGGTTCTGTACACAAGTAGCAATGTAATGTTAATTTCAGTATGATTAGTTGCTTTGATTAAGACAAATGTTAGGAAAAATACTTAAATGAAAAACTTCAACGAATTAAATAGCTTATTGGCATTTGGAATTTATTCTATGACGAATAACTACATAGTATACCGAACCTGATTAGGTATTATTGCTGTATGGAAGAAAGATCATCCTATGAATGCATCAACCCCATAAAAATTCTCAATTATTTTCCTATGATGATGTCTCTATCAACAAACTTACAATTTGCAAGAAAACCTACATAGTAATAAGAAGCACGAACCAAAACAGTAAATATTTGAGTGAGATCTAACTTCAACACACACCTTTGTTAATTTTTTTTTATGTTGAATATCAACCAAATAAAATTAATTTACTTAGTTTAGGGAAGCTAAGGATATCGGTAATTTGGTAGTTAGAGATGGCCTACCCATAGGCAATCATCTAAGCTCAACCTTCTAGTAAATTCTCATGTCTAGACTAATCCCAATCTCAAAACGGGGGCATTATAGTTTTTCACCTTAAGTGTGTGAATTGGGATAGAGAAAAAAGCCACCAAATCAAACCAGATTATGTAAGGAGCTGCGCATGAAAATCATGAACGCTGTGAAACCTTATTACTGTTCATCAGATCATGGTAGGTACATGCATTACCTTCGAGAAAATACATGCTGCCACATGCCTTTTTTTTCCCTCTTTACGTTCAAAATATTACAGTTAGCAAAAGCATGCTGCAAACCTAACACTAAGACTGGATGATATCAATAATAGACATTGTAAAGTAATATGGGGAAATCACCTGAAATATTCTTATTTAGAAATCACGGATCTTCGACCTGTACCAGAGTATCTGGGCCTGCACATGACGTTGTAACCATATAAATCCAAAAGCAAAATATTTCCCCAACTTAAATCAACATGCAATCTAGCTACTCCCTCCATCCCGGTTTTAAGGGCATAATTTGCAAATCTCTTTGCCCTAGGTGATCTATGATTGGTGGTAAGATTTGCTCTTTATCCTCATTTAAATACCTATTAATTAATAAGAAAGCGCATGCATTGGTTGTTTGGTCTTAGAAATGCAAAAGCTACTCATGCAAAGCTGCTAATTAAACACCTTAAATGCTAATATGCCTAGGAGGTGGAGGTATTTTGGGATTGCATGATTTGCGAATTGTGCTCTTAAAACCAGGATGGAGGGAGTAACATTAATTTAGAAAAAGGAGATCTATCGAATACCAGAATGCTCATGAATCCAAAACAAAACATGCATATACAGCATGGACATGCACACTATATTACCAAACGTCACATAAATTTCTGTGCAAAAGCAAGCAGATACTACTCTTTGAGGTTGCACAACGACGACTAAGAAATACTACTATTTGAGGTTACACCATTTAAGTAACTTGTTCCTAGCACGTCATTGTGCTTCCACAGCAGCTACAGATCGATGCAGGTTGTCCGAAAAGGATGCAGGTGCAACCAATGGCTACCAGTTGGTGAAAACAACTGTAGCCGGCAAACTGTATGGGTCAGGGGAGAAGACACCGAGTGGAGTCTGAGATAGGCAGTACACATGCGTTGTGAGTATGCATCTCTTCTGGCTCTAGGCGGCCGCCAAAGCGACCATAATGTAAATCAACCAGCGCTCCCGGCAAGGAATCCGCAGCGCGGCGTCTGTAGACATCTATGGAGAGAGGAGAGGACAGTTCATACAGATGAACAATAAATCTCATTCCGTAGAAAACCAAGGAGCTCAAGGTCAAGGACCATATTAATTCATATAGAGGAATGATATCATTGGTACTGAAAACACGTAAATACTACTTAATTAACTTATAATAAATTTAATTTCTTAGTCAAAATAATGACCGAGTAAAAAGATGTTGACAATATACCTTGTTCATTTGCTCTGACTCTCCGCCCGGGCAAAAGTTTCCTTCCCATGGTCATCCATAGTAACTGCTGACAGCTTTGAAAGTACCAAACCTACTTCAAAAGGGTGACCTGGATTGCTACTGAAAAAAATACATGGTATGCTATGTGCACTCTGAAAGATAGATTCACTAAACAGAAGTTTGAGTACCTCTCTCTGTCTCCGTATGTGATATGAATATTGCCAATGGACAACTTCATGTTTGCAATTACAGTACCAGTGAAATACCCAAGCAGATGATGAACTCTTCATAGATGAAAAGTTCAAGTCAGAAATTAATGAGCATAAGCACGTTAAGATGGTGAGTTCCCAAACCACACAACAGGAGGCAAAACGTGACGAACTATCCAAACCATTCAGTAGATAATCAACACAGCACACAAATACACATACAATTGTAAGAAGGGTAAGCACCAATATGTACCAGTTCGGGGTTCAGTTGTTGTTGGCTCTCCAATATAATTTCATTTTCATTTCCTGTTTCAGTAAACAAAATATCATTGATACATGGTTCAAGCAGCAACTGTCAAAATAACTTAACTACCATCACAAATTCCTCAACCTAACTCTACTCTTCGTTTGACTTCTTGGACAATATCCTCACTGCAACCTTTAACATATGTTGCTGGTTCAGCTAATATAAAAATCCAATCATCATAAACCAAGACTGGTTCTTGGCCAAGTCTGCTCCACGGGACCTAATAATCATTGATGCAATCATCCTTTAGCTTATTCAATCATGTAGCAGATATCATAACATAGTAGATTCAGGAAAAATATTTCTGCTAACCGAAGCAACTACTACAGACCTTGAGCTTCACTGAACCAATAAGATCAGCTTTGATTTTCATAGGTAATAACTTGAAGGAATTGAGTGCCTCTGGCTTCAACTGCATGTTTGTGAGTTCTAGATCACCTGAAATAATATTGCAAAAAACATAATAACAGTAAGTTGCAGATGGCTAATATCATTCATAAAACATGAACCATATTTAGCAGAAGGAGAACAACCTTGCATGGCAACTCCTCGTGTGAGCCAAGCTCCGCGCAGCCGTACTCACAGCCGTCACCGTAACAACCTTGTCGGGCAGCTTCTCCTGCAAGGAAACCGACCGCATCATCCACATGATCCATGTATAATTCGCCGCTGAGGCACATAGCAGCAACTAAATTGGTATCTTGTAACTTCAGTGTAAGATGTGCAAGCACTGTTACAAAGCATGCATCATAAAAGGTTAATGAACAAAGTTTTTAAAAAATAATGTCCAAAGGGGCAAATGGTCCTGGTCGGTGTGCGCATTTCAGTTAATCAGGCAACGGGAAAAGTTGAAACAAATTACATAGATAATGAGAAAGCAGATACGCTCGACATCCATGCAGTAAATTGCTAGCATTTAACTTGGAAGCAAACTTTATTGTTATTGCCAACTCAAGTGCCTAAAGTTCAGTAGCAGTAGCAGACTACGAAGCAGATAACTGAATCAAGAATACACATTGATCGTAACACAACTTACACCAATATTGACCTCACCCGAGAGAAGCATGTATCAGCCACCACCAGCATGTTCAAAACCTGCACCATCTTCTCCCCGCTCGCAGCGCTGCCCATCATCGTCCTTTCGCGGAAGCGAAAAATCTCTCATCCACCATCGGCATCAACGCGACCGCGCCCCCTCCGCATGCTGCAGTAGCGTGGACGGCTGCACTATTCCAGAGAGTAGAGCAAGCTGTGGCATCGAGGACCTCTGCTGGCGTGTGACGTCCCGACTTCGTACCACGCCGGACAGGCCGAGCAGCACCGACGCCATACATCTATAGAGAGCAGAGACAACAAAACAACCATCGAAATTCAATGACGCCATACATCTGTAGGGAGCAGAGGCAACAAAACAATCAGAGAAAATCAATGCAAATCAAAAGACGGAAGGAAGATCAGAATTTCAGAAAGAAGGACATCCTCAACCTGAACTCCAAGAAATTGACCTTCTTACTCGCGCTTGTCTAAAACGGATGCCAACCCGAACGAATCAAGATAGCCCTGAAGGAGAGGGGAAACGAAATCAAACAGAGAAGAAGAGGGGAAACACAATCCAACAAAGGAGGGGAGGTCGACTACGTACCACCACCGACTACCTGATTCTGCCGCGCGCTGCTCACTGCTCCGGCCCTTATCGGGCTGACGGTGAGGAAGAAAAGAAGGGGAAAAGATGCTGGAGAGAGATAGGAGTGGAGGGGATAATAAGGATGCACGCCCGGACCATCGCGATGGCCTCCGAAGAACTCAACAGCCAAACTCGATTTCGGCTCTGAAAACACATCGGTGCTGTATTGAGAGACACAAGATCCGGTGAATTCACATCAAAATCAAAGAGAAACGCCCCTCCACCCTCCATCCTCTGGCCGCTACAGATTGGACGCCTCCTGCGTGGTCGCCGCCGCCGCACTCCCGGTTCTCCAGCTCAGCGCCGCCACTCCTACCTGGCGCTTAATAGTAGTCCTGTGCCATCTCTGCGTTGTCGCCACCGAATGCTGCAAGAAAAAGCCAAGAGGTGAGAAGAGAGAGAGAACGGAGATGAAGAAGGCGGATAGAAACCTGAGGCGTCGTCCCCATCCGCCGCATGCTACTCGTACTGCTCGCCATCTCTATCGTCCGAAAGGAGAAGGAGGCGACCTAGGTGGGGGCAAAAAATTCTGACCAGAGGCGGGGACAACTGGGAAGGAACATATGAGATATCGTCCGAAAGGAGAAGGAGGCGACCTAGGTGGGGGCAAAAAATTTTGACCAGAGGCGGGGACAACTGGGAAGGAACATATGAGATTGGATGTCTAAGATTTGTACCGTGGAGCAATGTGGATGGTTCTTGAAACTGGGGACGTGGCACTGTTTGACTACATGCTATCACTACACCACCGCTTTGACTGCAGCAGACTGGTACTGTAGATTGCAAATTTGCCATCTACAGTATCATCAGCCAAATGGCATCTCTAATAGAGCGTCAAAGATTTAGTGTGTATAGCTAGTTTGCGAAGATATGAGATGATCAATAAAAGAAGATACTCTCTCTGATCCATATTACTCTTCGCTAATACGGATGTATCTACCACTAAAATGTATCTAGATATATCTACATTAGCGAAAAATATTATGGGTCGAAGGGAGTAGTTATATTTTCTCCAATAAAAGAGGAGACAAACAATCCAGTTTGCATGCCATGAGACGATCAATAAAATAAGGTAGTAATATGTTTTCTAAATAAAAGAGGCGATGTATGATGGAGTATGTTCATATGGCGACCATGGGCAATCAAGAAAATCAGGTATGATGCGATCAATAAAAAAACGCATAAGTTGTTCGATAAAACAATATAGTGTATGTGACGAACAATTCAACGCTTTTTATCTCTGAAGTACTGTAAAAGGTAATGTTGGCGAATGGTCCAATAATTTTCCTAAACTACCATTAAAGATTTGTACCGGTTAAAAGAGGCGTAGAAAACTATAGCACTACAGCATGCCACACACATATGGTGAACCTCATGAGGAGATCAAGAAAAGAAGTTACACAAATAAAAGAGCCGAAGAATGTTGGAATGTTATTTAAGTAAGTAGGGAGTAGTGATTTTTTTGGGATAAAAGAGACGCCGACAAACCAACCCAACAGTTTATATTTTTCAAATAAAATATACGACAAATAGTGAAATATTTTATTTGCCTAAGTTATTGTAGGAGAAACCGAAACTACCGCGAGGAAGGCAGTTACCATCGGTGGATTAGTGTTGAAAATTACTATTCCTTCTCCGTTAAAATTTTTCTCTGAAGTATTGTAGCTTAGAAGCGGGACAACACGCTGCACCTATGGTGATCGCGAGGATATCAAGGAAAAAAGGTAGTGATATTTTCCCGAATAACAGATTCTTCGAATAATAATGTCAATTTTGGCGAACGGTTTAATAATTTTTTCCAAACTTCTATAGAAGATTAGTCCCATATAAAAGTGGCATAGAAGTTGTAGCATGATACGCGACACCTGTGGCGATCGTGAGGAGATCAAGAAAAAATGATAGTAATATTATCTCGAATAAAAAAGGCGACGAATAATAGTGTATTTATTTTGCAAAGTAGCAAGGAGATCAAGAAAAAATGATAATACTATTTTTCTCAAGCAAAAAAATGTGTTGAATAATAGAGTATATTTTATAAAAGAAATTGTAATATATTTTTATGAAGTTAATATAGAAGAAAGCAATAGCATAGTAGTATGTATTTATTTTGTATATGAAGCCGCTTGGATTTAAAGATGAGAGACAGACACGTAACTACAAATGACACTGTTTACAGGAACCACTGTTCATGTGGAAAGTACTGTTCATATGTGCGCATCTACAGTAGCAGGGAAACGTGGCATAGCTCTTAGAACTGATGGGTTTGAGGAGTAGGTGGGCTGCCTGGATTGTTCGGTGGTGGAGGCCACCTAGTACATCACCGCTTTGACCAACTCAACCACAACCAGAAACTTTTAAACAGTTAGACTGTAGATGTTGCACATCAACAGTGTCATCACTGACGTGGCAGTGCCCTCATCAGTACTGTTCATACCGAGGTAATGTTCACCGGGTAGATAGAGTTCATGGCTGGTACTGTTTTTATACCGGTACTGTTCATGCGCACTACCCGTTCATGACTGGCACTATTCGTACCAGGTACTGTTCACCGGCGCTTACTGTTCATGCGACCAGTGTTCGATGACGTGACAGACTGGCAGAGCTCTAAATCTTTGAGTCTGCACTGTTCATATCGAGGTACTGTTCACGCGCACTTACTGTTTATGCGAACAGTATACGCTGGCGTGGCAGGCTGGTAGCGCTCTAAAATCTTGCAACCTTTATATATGTAGTATTGATTGGTACAGGGATGTTCCTCACATTCTACACTCCTTGATGCATGAAACTGCAATCTCTTGCACGCGCAGTTGGCCAGTTGCTGTCCTTGTCGAACACCGGCAGACAATTCTAGTCGTACTGGTGCAGGGGCACGCATCAGTCGACGGGCTGACGCCGTGCCCCGTCGCTTATCGTCCCCCCACCTCGCCGCTGCAGTTAGCCAGCCCCTTCTCCTTCGGTCCTTCCCCGCTGTCAGCCGCTCGGCACCTCGTGTCCACGTCCCCCTCCTTGCCAGCCGTAACGTAGTGGCCCCGGCAGGAAACGGACCCCCTACCGCCCCGCCGTCGGCACTCCTCCGTCGGGGGCTGGCCGCCACGGCCGCGCCTCCCTTCCCCCCGCCTCCCTGCTGCAGGGATCAGACCACCACTGGCACCCAGACTTTGGCGCTCCTCCGTCGGGAGGCTGGATGCCACGCGTCCTCGTCCCCCTCCCCGGCCGGCTCCTCCACCGTCGCCGCCATTTGGTTCACGGGGGAAATAAGACCAATAAAGCTTGAGATAAAAAAATACCGCAATACCCCTGCAGCAGCTGGATTACAGTTTTGCCCTTCTGGTCGAGGTACTCCTCCAGTTTTCGCTGAGTTTTCGGGTTCGTACTCCGTGGCCTGCTCTTGGAGTACCATCGCACATATGCCCTTGGATTGTGAAAAATAAACGGTTCCTGTTAATTTCAGGGTATTGTAGAACTCCTCCCGGCTAAACATAAAGAATTGTTTGGACTCGGTGTACGTGTTAGGCACGGTGCTGGGTGTACAATAAAATTACGTAATTATTCGCTAAATCCTAACCATAAATTACAGATCTAATAGTTAAATTAATTTTAATAATGTGGATTAACGTGATGCCTCTATTTTAGACCTCCGTATTGTGCTTTTAGTATATAGTAGATATAGGTGTTTTACTAGACTGATTAGCAGCAACACTCATTAACTGAAGCTAACTAGAGAAAATGAATTCCACGATCCTACATGCATCCAAAAGCATGGACATACCTGCTAGGAGTCGCCTTTCATCTACTCCCTCCGTTTTAAAATATAAGATGTTTTAGCTTTATGAAGCAAATGTATCTAGACATTTTTTAGTGTGTAGATTCATTTGAATAGACACTAAAAAATATCTAGATACATTTGCTTCACAGATCTAAAACATTTTATATTTTGAAAAGGAGGGAGTATAAAAGAAAACCTATTGCAGCTCGCCGCAGGATGGGATAGAGGCGACAAGATAGTTTGGCACAGACACAGTAACTGCAATCGAGATTTATATAGAGAAACTATATATAAGATACAAGGCATATAAACCGATGCAAGCTAGACTGAAAGATAATACGTTCTTACAGGTTAGCATTAGTAGAATCTGCAGCAAAAAGGAGATACATAAAGATCCCCCGACCATCGCCTCCAAACATCTAGTGGAATAGAGAGAGAGAGAGAGAAAAACTTAATGGAGGAAGCTCCACCATGGAATGAAATCTCACTGGAGGAATCAAAATCAGAAGTTCACATCCAACATACATCCAAAGTATGGATATACCTGCTGCAGCTCGCCGCAGGTCGAGACCAAGGTAACGATGACCAAGTGGTCAGGGCTACATCGCCATCAAGATCTCCATTTCTAGATCGTATCCAACACTCTCCAGCGGCTCCTTTCTTCTCCTCTCCTCTCCACGCCAAAGTCCAGTCACAAGTCACGCGTATTCCACACGCGGCTTGTAATAATATCTTTGTATTTATAGAATAGAATGAGATTGGAGGGAAGAGCCATCTACTGTTTGACTGTTTGAGTATACTGAGAGGGAAAGGAGGGAGATGATCGGAGGGAGGAAAATGGCTGGCCTCGCATGACGCCCACAGAATCGCTGACATGGCTGCTACCCCGTAAACTGAGGCATGAAATTGATTGCTCCCGTCGTAACCTGAGTCATATGACCCCGTAAATTGAGGTATAATTATTGATTGTTTCGTGGGTTACTACTACTTCCTCCGTCCCGGTGTATAGGTCCTGCGCGTACCCTAAGTCGTCATTTTGATAAATATAATATAAATTTTACAATATAAAAATTATACCACTAAAAAGTACATAATCTAAAGTTTCCAGTGATACATATTTTGTAGTATATATCTTAGATTATATTGATCAAAATGGCAACCTAGGGATACGCGCAGCGAAGGTTGCAGCGAAGGTTCTTTACCTTCAAATATTAGACCATTACGGCATTTCCAAATCTCCAGATCAAATTCAAGCAGCTTGGTAGTACTGAGATCTTATTTCTATAAATGATGATGATATTTTACATAGAGTAACTGTTATGTAATACTGAAATAGCTAATGCACTCACCAATCTTCCATCCTGCAAGACCGACCATCCCTCATAAAAGATGTACCTGCTATATTCTTCTTCAATAACCTCCTACCTAATGTATCACATGCTATATAGTCGAACACAATCGTAGCCTAGGCATGAGAGGAAGGGTGAGCAATGGCAATTAGGATGGGCTGGGTTCGGCCGTTGCAATACATTGGGAATAGGAGGCACACAGAAACACATATTCTTATCTAGCTACTCTCCTTGCTGCCTCATGTGTCACAACTGTAGAGATAAATGACCACTTCCTTAAACCCCAAGGATAACTAGTCAAGGTGGCGCAACGACGAGGTGATTGTGAAGGATAGAGGCCACAGTGAGAACAACTGAGGCCATGAGGTTAGGGTGATATCTATCGTGGTCATTCAGTAATGTATTAGGAGATGAGCTATATCCTCTCCCTAAGGAGCACCTCTTTACCAAGTTTGATATGTGTTTGATTGTTTTAAGGTGTTCTTCTTGCCCATCTAATGGTTGTTCACTATGTCAAAAACTTGTGACAAGAACAAAATGTGCAAAGAAAAGAATAGAAACAATGCAGATTGCAAACACTAAAACTTTCCCGCTCTTGTACATTTAGATGCAAATTATAGCTGACATTCATTTGGATTTTACGTGTCTCGACCCACTAGTTATTAGATAAAATTGGCCCATATGGGGTATTTCCTTGTATAGAGATCTGATGGGATCGTAACCATCAATTGTAGTAGTGCATGTTCAATGCTACTAATATTTATTAATTTTCTCTCAAGGAGACTATTTCCACCATGTATTATCATGAACCAAACCAGTAATATGTTTGTCTCTCAATTTCTAGGTGCCGAAAAGCGTACATGTTCAACTCTTAAGATATTGGATCTCTCTAGGTGAGGACCCTCTGGCGGCTATTCCTCTTCGGACCGATTGTCATGTTTTCAGGTTCTCTATCATTTTACTCACCAAACGGCTCACTGACAAATCACACCTCGTATTTCTTATCGCCCCTTGTCAGTTGCCTGTCTTGCCCATCCATGAAGGTGAGAATAACGTATGTACTAAACAAGTGGAAACTTGTATTATGTCTCAAATATCTCGGAAGTGTTAGTTGTATGTTATTTTTCTAGAAATCTTGGCCTCTGCATAAATTGATGTATATAGACATATTTTATTTATTATTCAAATTTCCTTGAAAAGCCAAGCAACAATGTCGAACAAGTCGACCAGAAAAACCAAGTCCGTCTAGATACAGGAGCTTCATCACCCTGCCACAAACCCTATGATGAGTGATTTTTTTTTTGAAAAGGGGAGCTATGTCTCGGCTGCTGCATTGAAGTGATTCACACATCTGCATAGTGACTGAAAGTCTGCAACAAATGAAAAATACATAACTCTACTGGGGCAACTTATAGAAGTGTAAGCATGGTTAAATCAACAACTACATGTTATAGACTATTACATATGCAACAACCTTTTGTTTATTAAATATTTAGCGATCATTTCCGGGTTCCATTGCCCCAATACAAGGGGAGCAAAGCTCCATCCATAGCCATAGTAGAAAAGAAAATGCAAACAACACAGTAGATTAGTGAGATAATTCCATAGGTTCATAGTTGTAGTTCAGATCAACCACCACTTCAGATTTACTAATATAACCCCATTAAACACTAAGCAATTTATTTTATTCTATAGGCTCCACATAACAACACTAGCATGAAAACTTTCAATGTACATTCACAATTGAATGGTGTGATTCCTGTGTCTCAAGATCACAAATAGTGCAATTCGTGCTTCTGAAAGCATTTATGAGTTAGAAAAAGTGATTCACAAAGATTAATATACTCCTATTGCACTTATTCTTTAGATGAATCATGAGAGTACATCCTACTTATTCATCTAAAGAAAAAGTGATTCACAAAGCATATATAAGCGCAATAAGCATTTATGAATCATGAGAGTACATCCTACTTATTGCGCTTAAACTGTAAAACTTCTTCTGAAACCCAGCTCTCTTCACTATTAAAGAAAACATTCAAGCTCCGGTGTCTTAAATGTCATATCAGATCTGGCCTAGTGATCCTTTGTCAGTACATTTTGTAACCCAGTTCTCCCTTACCATTGAATTCAAGCAGCTTGGTAGTACTGAGATCTTATTTATATAAATGATGGTAAGATTTTACATAGAGTAACTGTTACGTAATACTATAATAGCTAATGCACTCACCAATCTTCCATTGTGCAAGACCGACCATCCCTCATAAAAGATTTACCTGCTATATTCTTCTTCAATAACCTCCTATCTAATGTATCACAAGCTATATATTCGACCACAAATCGTAGTCTAGGCATGAGAGGAAGGGTGAGCAATGGCAATTAGGATGGGTTGGGTTTGGCCGGTGCAATACATTGGGAATAGGGAGCACGCGGAAACACATATCCTTGGCTTGCTACTCTGGTTGCTGCCTCATGTGTCACAACTGTAGATAGAAATGACCACTTGTTAAACCCCAAGGATAACTAGTCAAGGTGGCGCAATGACGAGATGATTGTGAAGGATAGAGGCCACAGTGAGAACAAGTGAGCCCATGAGGTTCTGCTGATATTAGGAGAACTCATGATATGAGGTTCTGCTGATATCTGTCGTGGTCTTTCAATAATGTATTAGGAGAAACCACGATACACAATTGAGGACGGAGCTGATTACCAAGTTGACTAATCAGATCAGCTCATTCATGAGCTATATCCTCTCCCTAAGGAGCACCTTGTTGGTAAATGTCCCCATAGTCTAAGAGGACCAATTGGAATGTGAAGTTGGCGTTAACCACTGCAAAGACCAATGAGCCATTTGATATGTGTTTGAAGGTGTTCTTCTTGCCCATCTAATGGTTGTTCACTATGTTGAAAACTTGTGACAAGACCCGGTCAAAAAAAAAACTTGTGACAAGAAAAAAATGTGCAAAGAAAGGAATAGAAACAATCCAAACTGCAAACACTAAAACTTTCCTGCTCTTGTACATTTAGTTGTAAATTATAGCTGACATTCATTTGGATTTTACGTGTCTGAACACACTAATTATTAGATAAAATAGACCCATATGGGATATTTCCTTGTACAGAGATCTGATGGGATCCTAACCATCAATTGTAGTAGTGCATGTTCAATGCTACTAATATTTATTGTTTCTATCTCGAGCCACCATATATTATCATGAGACAAACCAATAATATGATTGTCTCTCAATTTCTAGGTGCCAAAAAATGTACATGATCAACTCTTAGGATATTGGATCTAGATGTAAGCTAGACTGAAAGGTAATACGTTCTTACGGGTTAGCATTAGTAGGATCTGCAGCAAAAAGGAGATCCATAAAGATTTCCGCACCATTGCCTCCAAACATCTGGTGGAATAGAGAGAGAAAAAATTAATGGAGAAAGCTCCACCATGGAATAAAATCTCACTCGAGGAATCAAAATATGAAATTCACATCCAACATCTTTACTATTGGTTTCGAGTTGGTGAAGGCACTTTGCAAATACATCATTTGAATTCCGATTTTACCCCTAACCCAAAAAACAAATTACTAAAAATAGTACACAAATTAATCACGGTGAGGCAAAAAAGGCAACCACACAATCAATCTTTATTAATACGTACAATAATTAGCCTAAACTTTAGGCCAACATTAACTACGAAAAATCATGGAAAATCGTTATCTCTTCTCTACTAATAAAACGGCTAGCGGATATGATGGTCGTGATATTATGGTACCTAAGAAAACCGATCGATGGCTTCGTGCGTTAAAAAGACCGTTCAGTAGGTTGCCTACATCCTCGCTTCCACACGAAAAAAATGAACGTCGTCTCCAGGCCGGAAACTGAGGCCGTGCCTCCTCCAGTCCTCCTCCATTAGCACCCAAGCTCGCCTCCCGACGGCGGGCATACTTGGGTGTCCGTCAGGGCGCCTTCGTCCGTCATAATTCCTTCGTACGTGGCCCTGTGGTACCTCTTCTCCCCCGATCGAGAGGCACCCACTAAAATACTGGATCGATCCGAAATCTTGAGCAAATCCCCATGCCACCGACATGGGGATAGGGTTCATTGATCCACGCCGCCGCCGCTCCTTCCGGCCGTGGGCGCCACGCCTCCCTCCGGTCCTAACACTCCCTGTTGTTGTCTGGAAACCACAAGTACAAGGATGAAGTACTATATTAGCGATCGAGTCTCCAACATAACGCCCATAGCAATGTTCGCCCTGCGAGGCGCCGGCACCGGCGGCACATCACCCGTCTCTACCCTCGACCTCGGTGTCAGGCAGGCGACCGGCTACCACGTCTCTTGAGGTTAAGGAGAAGGGGCCCAATGGCCAATGGCCACATGACGTCAAGTCAGGCCTGCTCAGAGTCGGTGGCCATGAGTGCCGTATCAAGTGCTAGCGGCCAACGAGTGGAACTAACAACAAACATGGCTATTTCTCCCTCTTTGTAATGCTTGTACAGAGCCATGCTAGCAAGACAGACGATGCCACTGGCGAGATGCGAGATCAGTATACTTGACATGGCCTGGAAGCCATCGTGAGCAACGGTTGCGGCACGGGAAACGCTTCACGGGTAGGGTGGTGGTGGAGTAGTCGAGCATAAATGACTGCCTTAGTTGGACAAAAGTGATGCAGCCTGGTACGACGGGCACAAGCTCTGATGTTACCATTGCCATGAGTATACTCATGGAAAGTATATGCATACACTGAGTAGAATTTTATTCGTATGAAGAGGTGAAGCAAGGTGAGTAGCATAAGCCATTCGATTATTCAGCCTAACTGCAACATCAATCAAAAATAATAGGTACCGCATAGTCCCTACTTCACGTTAAATATCATTGTATAGCTCTGACACTAGCAAGGGGGGCAGAGATGTGTGTTCTTTTCTCAAACAAGTGTGTGTTCGTTAATTGCAGGAAACATGTGTGCTAGCAAGGTGGAATAATCCACTTGCAGAAAAATTATTACTACCTCCATTCTAATTAACGTGAGCCAGTTTGATCTATAATTATGTATACGGAGGTATATAGGCACGTTCTAATGTATATCTACACAAAGTTGTGCCAATTTATTTGTAAGGGACGGAATGTTAAACACAATGCTGATAATTTTTAAGCTAGGCCACACTATGATAAAGTTTTAGTCTCAAGCTACATAGGTCAAGACAAAATTAATCTGATCAGGTAAGATGTCATTCATAATTAGAGCTCAGTACAATGCTGACTGACTCATAATGCTAATAATAAATTATCCGTAATAAAATAATATTGTATGTCCGTGGCAACGCACGGGTATTCAGCTAGTACATCCTAAGTATGGATACCTGCTGGAGCTTGCCGCAGGTCAGGACCAAGGGGACGATGACCAAGTGATCGGGGCTACATCACCATCAAGATCTCCATCTCCAGATTTCATCCAACACCCTCTGCAGCAAAAAGAAGATCCATAAAGCTTCCCCCACCACCGCCTCTAAACATCTGTTGGAATAGAGAGAAAAAACTTAAACATAAAAATGAAAAACAGAATGGAGGAAGCTCAACCATGGTGAAATCTCATTTGGGGAATCGAAATCAGAACTTCACATCCAAGATGCATCCAAAAATATGGACATACCTGCTGCAGCTCGCCGCAGGTCGGGATCAAGGTGACAATGAACACTAGTGGAAAAACGGGCTTCCATTCGTCCCATTTGTCTCGGACCAAATTCGATCCGTGGCTAAAGGGTCCATCAGTCCCGGTTCATTTGAAAATGTGGGCCAGGGGGCATTAGTCCCGGTTCAAAAGGGACCTTTAGTCCCGGTTTCATCTAACAGCCGGGACTAATGCCCCATGGCCCTTTAGTCCCGGCTCGTGGCACAAACCGGGACTAAAGGTTACTCTTTAGTCCCAGTTCGTGCCACGAGCCGGGACCAATGACCCGTTCAAACGAACCGCCCACTTCGCGCCAGTTATCGATCGACGACGCTTCGATATCGATCGACATTACGACGACGCTTCGATATCGCGCGTGTGATTGGGAACCGGCGCCGGCGCACAAACTCGCCTGCATTCACATCTCATCGCCGACGTGCTCATCTTCCCTCTCTCTCTCACTATATAAAGCACTCATATTTGATCATCTAAAGCACACCATTAGCCTTCTTCTTCCCCAAAACATCTCCCACATCACCACCATACCGCCGGCGCCCGCGAGCTCTCTCTCCCTCGACGACAATGGAGGAGCAACATTGGCCCCGGTCTCGGATCTACTACGTGGTCATCGAAGAGATGAACTTCACCATCACGGAGACTCTCCGTGCTTCGAGGGTGGAGAAGTGGATCCGCATGGTCAAGCGCCGGTTCCTCGACGACGCACCGGTCAAGTGCGTGGGCTTGGACTGTGAGTTCACCACTCACGCGCACCCTCAACGTGCCATCGTCCTTCAACTCTCGGTGGAGTCCGAGATATTGGTCTTTTAAATTTGCAAGGCCAATGGCGTGCCGCAACTACTCAAGGACTTCTTGAAGGACACCACCATCAATTTTTGTGGTGCGGCTATCGACAACGATCTGCGCAAGCTAAGGCCATACGGAATTGTCATTCCGTCCGCGTATGATCTTCAACAAGTTGTCCCAAACCCCACTAGCAAGCCAACGCCGAGTCTCTATGATTTGGCCAATGCTACTATTGGGACACATCTTGAGAAGAAGAAGAGGGACAACAAGAAGAAGAAGGACAAGAAGAAGAAGGAGAAGAAGTATAAGAAGAAGGGAGAAGAAGAAGAAGAAGAAGAAGATGATGAAGAAGATGAACTAATTTTTGGTTGGAAAAAAGTTCCATTGAGCTTGAACCAACTAAAATATGCCGCTTTAGACGCTCGCCTAGGCTTTGAGATAGCTAGGAGATTCTGGAAGCTAAAGGGCTATAATAGCAATGTTGATCGTCTTAACCTTAATAATTAGGTGGATGATTATGTATGGAAAAATGTTGGATGAGCAATTGGAAAATGTACTTCATTTGAGCCATATTGGATGAGTATGTTTGGAAAAATGTACTCCCTTTGTTTCGGTTAACAAAGTCTATTAATTTTCGAATTTGTGATTTTTCAAGTATTTTGGCTTTTTTGAATATTTTAATCATCTAAAAATTAATAATTAAATTATATATAAAGATTATTTGAAATTCATTGGTGCTTATTATTCGTAATCATTGTTTCTTATTTTGTGAATTTATTTGGAATTTAAAAAAGTAATATTATATATTACCAAAGTGTATAGGTTAATAGAATTGGTAGCATACAACTATCAACAAGTCGCGAGCGCAGTCTTGGAAGCTAGTAGGGAAGGAATGGAGAAGTTAAGCGTGCTAAGGGTGGAGCAGTGTGAGGATGGGTGACCGACCGGGAAGTGAGGACCACAAGTACTTGTAATTGATTTGAGATATAGAGTGAGAGCTATAAGTATCTAATTTGATATGAGATATGAGAATAGAGAAGATTAGATAATAGAGAAATAGAGAAATAGAGAAATAAAGATAATACAGAAATTCCGAAATAGAAAATACAATTTTATTCCGAATGGACCTTTAGTCCCGGTCCCTGTTACGAACCGGGACCAAAGGTCCTCCAGCCGCTGCACGTGCCCCGGGCCATGTGGAGGACCATTGGTCCCGGCTCGTAAGCAACCGGGACTAAAGGCTGGAGCCTTTAGTCCCGCATGGTTAGTCCCGGTTGCGGAAACCGGGATTAATGGGCTTTACAAACCGGGATTGAAGGCCTTTTTTCCACCAGTGGAACAAGTGATCGGGGATACATCACCATCGGGATCTCCATCACTAGATTGCATCCAAGAGCCTACATCGCTCTCTCCTCTTCTCTCCTCGCTAAAGTCCAAAGTCACAAGTCACGCGTATCCCGCACGCGGCTTATGATAATGTCTTTGTATTTATAGGATGATAATGGAGAGAAGAGACTTCTCTATCTTCTATGTAGGCAGAAAGGAAGGAGATCAGGAGATGATCCGAGGGAGGAAAATAGATGGCCTCGCTAGACACCCACGGATCGCTGACATGGCTAAAACAAAGGCTAGCCTCGTAAAGTGAGGCATAATTAATCAGTGGAACCACCTATGAGTCATCTAACCTTGAAAATTGAGGTATAATTATTGATTGCTTTGTGAGTTGCCTCCGATGGGCTATCCACGCCTAAATTAGTGCGGCCACTAGCTAGAGGCTTCCACGATTTAGTCATACTAGTTGAATGCCCGTGCGTTGCTACGAGCCATTATATTTCTTGATATATTTTTGAAAATCTTTTAAAAACATGGTGTTCGTGTTTTATATTGGTTATTTCTTTAAAGCATTGAGAATATTGATTTTTTGTCCACCATCTACAAAAGCATAACTTTTATTGTGCAACGATTAGGTTTTTTTACAGATTTTACATTTTTTTACAAAAGCATAACTTTTACTGTGCAACTATTTGTTTCAGCAGGAATTCAAATAAAATACAAAATATTTTACAGTTTTTTTAATGAATATCAAGAGGTAATTACAGTCATTTGTCTTAAACGAAATCCAAAATCACTGAATTTCACTGAAATATTTTTGAAGCCGAAATTTGAAACCATGTTCTTACATATCCAAAAGAACAAGAACACCTACATCAGTAATGAGTCGCGCTGGCTCACTTTCCTCTTCTTCTCTCCCCTGGCCTCACCCCGTTCCCCACCTACTGGCCAGGCAAGGATACCAATCGTGAACTCAGGCCTAGGGTTGGACTCGTCTCAGCCGGATCCGCAGCCGCGGTGCGACGGAGGCTGAAGTCTGGGGTCTGGCCAGGACGTCGGCGCTCATCGGCATCAACCTCGGCGACGACGCCATCGTCGACCTCACCAACGCGAAGCTCTTCCCGCCGCCCGCCGACAAGAAGGCCGAGGGAGATCACGCCGGTACGCACCTGCCAAGGAGCAGGTGGTGTGTGTGGCGGCGCTCGTGCAGCACTGCGATGCCGGGCTCGCAAAGGTCAGCCTCGCGTCTCCGCTGGGATGGGCTGAGCCGGGCGGCGTTCCCCAGGGGGTTCGTCTTCGGGACGGCGACGTTGGCGTACCAGGTAGAGGGCATGGCAGCCGGAGGCGGCCGCGGACCTTCCGTCTGGGACGTTTTCGCCCACACCCTAGGTGAACTTCTCAACAATCCGCTCATCACTACTGAAACTCCCTTTTCTCAATACTGGTATTCTCTCACAGCTTAAACTTTCTTATACTCTGAAAAATTACCCGTGCGTTGCAATGGGAGCTGCATTGTTAAAATAATGTTAGAAAAGTATAGATAAGCACGGATTCACCCACAACCTCACACTTTTTCAAGTTTTTTTATTATCACAAACTATATAATTCTATAAATATTTAGGCAGATTCACAAAAATGTAATTAAATTGTTTTATACATTGAAAATATGTAGAAACAATGTTTTATTCAAAAAATATCATTATATACTTACATGATATCATAAAAAATAATCAAACTATTTTCTAAACATCTTAGTTCTACTTTTTCATAAAAATCTTCCATCAAGTAACACTTTATCACAAAAAATATTACAAGTAAGTAAATAAACTTGTGTGTTGCTACGGTCAAATAGTGTAATGAATTGATAGGGCATAGAGCAATATGAATTAGATTTTTAAAATAAAAATTACAAAATTTTGATGAATAAAATTTGAACTGCAGAGGGAGCTGCAACCTCATCAGTGTGGTTGCTCTCCTAGATGACATACCTAGGACAGCAAGGTTGAGGAAGTTGTTCTGGGTGATGACCTTTTTTTTTGGAACATGGGCTTTATTTCATGAAAAATAAGTCTGATTTAGAGCACAATCTTTGCCAATAAATAATATTCAGAACACAATCACGTTCGGTTAGTTTCACTATATACACGGAGGAGCCCTCCCAATGAAAACATTATCATGCATCATACAAGGCCAAAAACTCGCTAGCTCACGAGGCACTATATTTCTAGATTAATTCACTTTTGCAACAAAAATGTTAGGAAGCAGAGCTTTGCTATCTTCTGCACTCCCAGATATAGCCAAATTAGAGTTTACGACTGTACTCCGTTCAAGCATCAGAGAGGCACAGCCGTTTTGAAGATGGATATGGGCGTGATAAACAGACAACCATCATCGCGAAGAACTCTATCCCAGGACCAAGTTATTTCCTCTTCAATGCCTGCATCAAAATTTGATTTTGCCCAGCCTGAAGCAGGCTTAGATGAGGGCATGAGGCTCACGAGCGGCCACTGCCAGGAGATGCAGATCCCATATCCCCTGCGCCATCTTGTCTGACACCACCACCTACTCCTCTCCCCCCTCTTGGTCGCCTCTCCCGTCCGCCCCAGGCAGCGCATCGGCAGCGAACAACTGCGTGCATCTCCATGGCCTCCTCCCTTCCCCTGCACGCCCACCCACCACGCCGCAGCCACGGGCACCTAGCTCGCCGCCGTCCTCTTCCAGCCCTCTCCGCGCATAGACAACAAACCAAGGCAGGAAGCGACGCCGGCGAGCTCAGATTTGAGTCGAGGAACACAACGGAGGCAGGGATAGAGAGGCAGGGGAGGGGGAGATGTTTGAGGCCACCGCGGTCCCGTCCTAGCGACGGCCGGAGGAGGTGAAGGTCGCCGGTGCCACAGATCGATGGGTGGCGGCCAGGGACAGCTCTGTTCAGGGGATCCGATTCATGTGGAGGAGGAGGCACGGCCTCGCGGCTTCCGACCTGGAAGCGACGTCGATTTTTTTTCCTACGGGCCGACCGGTCTTTTTGACGTACGAAATATCTACCGATTTTTTGACGTATCACGGTTTTTTAACCATCACGTCCTCAAGCCATATTATTATTAGAGATATCGTATTTGTAGGCAACCGACACACCTTTTTTTAAAGACCCTACTCATGCGGTTCAGACTTTATTTTTTAATTATTTGCAGATGCGGCTTAGACTTCTTCTCCTCCTAATGTGTCAACTTTATTTTTTCTTCACCGATGGATTTTTTGATATATATTTGGTTTGGCAATATTCAACATGAAAAAGGAAAAAATTGACAAATTATTTTCTTTATAATGTGAAAATTATGAGAACAAATCCTACTACTTCTTGACCGAGGTTTCCAAAAAGAAAGCAGTACAAGTCCTATCGAGCAAATTATTGGACACCTGCTGGATGTCACTTTTCCCCAGGCAACAACGATTATAAATAAATCCATGAAACACTTGTTGCGCTTATGTATTTAGCTTCAACCATCCAAAATAACCATTGTGTTTACATCAGCTAGAGACATAGTACATGTTATAGCTTCCATTCAACAGAAAAGAACCATTGTGTTTACACAAAAACGCACACTATCTGCACCAGCTTGCATCGATGTTGGGCTGCTCTCACACAATTCAGTGTACGGGACCAGCCACACGAAAAACAACTATGCAAATCAATGATATATATTCAACACACCATGGCTCCTTGCTTCCTGGACAATCTTGCTTCTGTTTGGGCTGCTGTGCAGCTGCCCAGCCGCTCCGGATGGTGGACTCTCCTTGCTCTGGACGGTGGCATCGGCAAAACTAGCATGGGTCACTTCTCCGCGTGCATGTGCAATTTAAAAAGCCATCAGTCCTTCATACCGCCATTTGAAGCGGCCTAGCCAAACTGTCAAGTGTTATTGACGGAAAGCACAAGTTAGCATCAAATATTATCATGTCAGCAGATAAAATAGTCATCTAGAGACGAAGTTTAAACAGTCTGTTGCTTGTAATGTAGGAAGATATCTTGATAAAAAAGACAAGCTTGTGCAACAAATTGTGGAAATTAAACAGTCTTGCTTGTAATGTCGGAAGATATCTTGATAAACAAAGACAAGCTTGTGCAACAAATTGTGTCCTTCCCATCACTTCGGACTTTTTGTTGCGTTGGCTAGTGCATGAAGCTTGACAGAACTAATCATGTAGATGCAACAAGCCCATAAAAATTGCTCAAATAAAATAGTCGCAGGCAAACACATGTGGCATGAGCATGAAATACCAATCTCATTATGAACAGTATAGGCATCATTTCAGGAGAAAACACACATTTATGTAGCATCCATTCAGACAAATTAGTTTTACAATGCAAAATTAGCACCAAAAAAATCCTCTCACTTTTAACTTGATCAAGTGGATTTGCTTATGTCTTGCATAATGCAGGTAAAAACGGAGAGGGAAAGGCTAAAGAGCACGAAAACTTACTTTCCAACTGGATGCAGACCCATATGGTGAAACTGCTTCCCCTCCAATGCATATTGTATAGTCCTCATCTTCAATAGGATCCCACCTCTTAGGTGATAGAAAAGAGGATAACCGAGTAAAGGTAAATAAAATTGCCTTCACAAAATTTGCAGGCTACAGCCTAACTAGATTTAGCCTCCTATTGAGAACAATCATATACGATTGGTAAAAGGATTATAAATCATACATTTTTCTACTTCTTGAAATAACTCCGTTAAATATACAAATAGAATTAGATATTTTACTTGGTTGCTATAGCAAAACTGATTCCCACAGGACGCTAAAGAGGTGATAAAAGCTCCAATCAAAAAAATCGAAGAGTGAAATTGGATGCTCTACTGTGACTAAGGTTCAGCTCAGACATTTACGGAGAATAAAATTGGATGCTTACCTTCAGGATGTATGATGAAAGAAGTAGCATGCAATCAATCAGCATGTGATCACCGAGATCATCACTCTATTAAACGGATACTGCACATTGGAGCCACCTACAATAGCAAAGATGTTGCAGCAGAGCATCATCTCCACAATCCAAAACCCAACACTATTCACATCCCTCCTGAAAGTCTTCTTAAAAGCGTCACATTTAAAGATTCTAAAGCCATTGCTGGTGCCAGCACAGAAGCAACCGCATTCTTGATTCCATGGAACAGACTCTATCCTAACTTTCTGGTAATCACTGCATCCTCCTCGTGATCCTGGACGAGAACAAAGCATTATGGTCAGCTCTGGAGAAAATCTAGCAATAACAAATATATTTGGAGGGGTATTCCTTAGCTTTGTCAACATCGGCAACTACATTTAACTGAGATTTTATCATTTTCCAAATTTGGTAAAAATACGAGACAACATCAGGTTTCAGAGGTTCTTCCAAATAATACAAAATAGTAATGCGATAAGCCAAACTAGAAATCAATAATGATAATTTTCAGAGATAAATCATGCAAACATATTTACAAGAAAATAAAGAGATATTTGAACATCCAATTAAGGTTGGCACACAATCATCCTTAGAACAAAAGCTTCAATAATGCAGGTCAAGATGTAAAGAACATCCAATTAACTAACACCCAACCGTGACCTAAGTGACAACATTACAAACTAGGGAACCAATGTAATCCTTCGGCAAATAGAAACACAAGAGCCCTAAATAGGAAGTATTGAAGCCAACTGAGACCAGATGATGCTGACCTTGAGCAAAGCAACAGATGTTCCTCCAAGTACAGCATGCAAGCCAAAAACTTCAGTGTCCCTGATATCCTGGACAGCTACCTCAGAAGTGTCTCATGCTCTGTAAAAAGGAGATTGTCAATCACCAACTATCTACGGCGTGAGCCGTTAAACAAATAAACATGGTAAGACATGTACAGTACAAATTGGTGACTTTTCATGAATCCTTCTATCTATATATTGTATAACTACCATGTTTTTAAGGCGGTAAAGTGAGGTAAGGCGCCTGACCCCCGCATTACCTGTTAAGCGCTTATGGCGAGGCGGGAAGGCGAGGGAAGGCGTCGCCTTAAACATTGCAGAAAAATATGAATCAACAGTTTTGCACGGAAATTGCAAGGGGAAATAACAGCTAGACCACTACTTATGCACCTCCCAGTGGCCCAAAAGCCCATCTATTGGCCATATACTCCTCCCGTGACCTAATTTCACTATCCTCCTTGCCTTCTTCCCTACCACAGCTGCCACACACCTTCAGCTCCCTTTCCTCGTGGTAGCATCACACAGCCCTTAAAACTCATTCCTCCCCCCACCCTTCTCCCTCACAGTGGCATCTTTTTACCACAAAATAAATAGATCGGGCGATTGAAGGGTGACGGCATAACCCGGTGCACAACAGGATGCTCGCCGGAGTGCATGGAGGTAGTAGGGTCGTCATCTCCAAGCCCCAGGAGCGGCCATGGCGATGGTGCAACGGCAGAGACATCTTACGAGGTTGGAGACTTCACTGAGGTAGCTGTACATTTCTTGTCTAAGGCGGGGCGGACGCCTTAGCTCCGCAGGGCTCCTCAACGCTTAAGCCATGCCTTAAAAACCATGATGACTACAAAAGATACTCCCTCCATTTCTGATATTATTTTTTCCCATACACTTTTCACCTCAAGGTAAACTTCCCAAATACCCCATGCTACGCCTCACATTCATGTATGCAAATACTGAGTGGTTTTGGTCAAATTTTATTGTAATTATACCTTGGTATGCTTCATTTGGTCATTAGTGCCAAGTATTTAGAAACAGGAGTGCCTCCAGAATATAGTGTCAAGGATCAGGCATCAAAGAGAACTAAGAATAAATAGCAGAGCTAATTTGAAGGAATTCTTATTTCAAACTCCAGGCAAAATTTATGTTCAATCTATTTTCTTCATTATTAGAGAGCACATGCAATCACTTACCATCCTGAGGATCTTTCTAATGCGAGTTCAACACAGCTGCCTTCTCTAACTCAACAACTTGAAAATGCAAGTTTTTCATAGATTTCAGGGTCTGATGTCAAACTCGTTACCAAAAACATCTTCATCAAACTTTCTTTTCATTCTCAGTGTTGGCACCTTGATAGCTTTGTGGTCCACATCTTTCTGCACATCCATTACGGAAGTTAGAAAATGTGACTTCCAAATAGGGAGAACAGGCACAACATATATATTAAAAAAACAGTATTGTTATGTACACAAAGATGTAATATTGTTCTGTCCACAAAGTAAAACTTTGACCTATCCCTGCTGGTTACTAGGAAATAAAAGGAGGAAATACTTTCACCTAACACTATTCAGCATGGATCACTGAGCGGACTCATATTAAACAAACCTCTAAAACCAAAGTGACTTTGCAACATAAGAAAAAAGAATAGGGTTGTGCTTCTGTGATGACTGGAAGACACACCTAATAGTGAACAGACCTGTTTAAGCTGCAAAGCAGGTTGGTCTATTTACTTGAAAATACCAATATGGATATTTCCAAACTAATGTATGGGCAGCACCAGTAGTATTCATCATGGTGCACACAGTGACCCAAGCATCAGAGATATGGACATACAACACAAAGTAAAAAAAAAGAACTTACAGTGTTCTTCAAACTATTCAGTGTTTAGTGGTATCGGCAATGTAGATTTGCTAATTCACGGTCACGGTACAAGCAAGATTATTTGACATGAAAGAAACAAATGAATTCAATCATCCACGACAACTTCCATCTCACAAGCAACAACACTTGAAACAACCAAAAAGCCAACTTTAAACAAATGAATTTAAATATTTTTTGCTCGATGTAACATATCATCAAGTGATTAAGCCAATCATCATTCATCTTTTTGTGCAATTTAGACTTGATAATTTTCATTGCGGAGAAAGCTAACACCGGCAATAACAAAGCCAACTTGATGAGCTTATAAACCAATGAAAATACCAAGTGCTTCTTTGTTTCAACAATTTTTGTACCCAAACTTTCAAGATCATTGCAAGCAGAAAACAAAACATGATTTCTCAAATGTAGAACATAAGTTTCAAGTTGATTCCTTAATGATAGGGCCACTGCGTGTCCCTAGGCAGCACAATGGGGACGTGTGGTAAAGATAAGTATACTGCTAACGTGGTTCTCCCTTACCATTAAATTCAAGCAGCTTGGTAGTACTGAGATCTTATTTATACTAGTAAAATGCCCGTGCGTTGCAACGGGTCTCTCGAGTTTTTTTCCTACCACATGTGTGAACATGATAGTTACATACACATGCATTATTACAAAAATACAAATATATTAAAAATATGACAAATGGTTATTTTGAATTTATGAACATGTGGGATGACCAATAGCTCGATATTTGCATAGATGAAATGTTGGTACAGACATGATGTATTGTTACATTTGTGTCACCCGCAAATAAATATGCTTACAAAAAAGTACCCTAACATTATCCCTTAAGCCAAGTCATTATATGTTTCATTCTCCCTATTTGTATTCCTCTCAGTCTGCTCGCTCATTGTTTCCTCCGGTCAGCTCCGATGTCACCCTGAGAGAATAACCATATTGTTCTTTATCTTGCATATGAGCGTCCGCCTCATTATTTTCTTTCTACTGTCACCTTATATAGCAAAAATATCCAATTAACACACCATGTAAGGACATATAAAATAGTAGATTAATAAAAAATTAATCAAAGGGTCAATCTATTTTGTAAACACACCAATCAAATGCAACACAAATGCAGTTTTGTGCCATATCAAGATGATGAACACAAACATCCTCAATTCACTCTCTCCCTCTAGATTGGCCATCTTTCTCCTGGAAGCTTCTTCACCACCATCCCGGAAAAAACCATCTTTCTCCTAGAAGCATCTTCACCACCATCCAGAAAAAAACCAAGATGCTTAGCAGTGACAATGAAGGTACCGAGAAGGAGAATACAAAAGCATTAAAAGAATACAAGTTTTTAGCATACCCAATACCAGCTTTTATGTTCTCCCTGCCCTCACCTTGCATATGAACCTGCTAAACAGAAAAATATATGCTAATATCAAGATGAGTCCACAAAGAGTCGTGCAACCAACAATTGCAGAAGTACTTAAAGTATATTACAAAATATAAAAGAGGGGGAGACCATCACTGCCAGTGTGTGTGGCATGCTCATCTCACTCTCTTACTACGTAACTGAACATATGATACCGATATGAACCAAATAAATGCAAGGCCATCCAAATATAATACAACAACATCTAGCGCATTCATCAGTGGCTTGTAATATAATTGATCCTTGCGATGGTTTTTGAAAAGGTCCCAATTTCAGAAACCAAGGTTCACAAGCATTGTAGTTCACCAAGGTTCACAAGCATTGTACAACCTTTAAATTATGAAGCCTGGAATACTCATTTTTGCCAACCAAAAACGTTGGATATGCAAACAATTATCTGACTGTTTTATCAACTTAGCAACACTTAGAACCCTTTCCTACCAAAATCTCTTGTTCCTACCCTGACTCCCCTGTACCATGGTTCTAACCCGTTTCGTCGCATTGAAGCCTATAAAAAATCTAACAACACAATCTAGTTGCTGAATTTGAGGCGATCATTTAATATTGTTTGCAAACAATTATCTGACTGTTTTATCAACTTAGCAACACTTAGAACCCTTTCCTACCAAAATATCTTGTTCCTACCCTAACTCACCTGTAGCATGGTTCAAACCTGTTTTGTCGCATTGAAGTCTATAAAAAAATCTAACAACACAGTCTAGTTGCTGAATTTGCAGCGATAACTTAATATTGTTTGGTACCGTGACGCAACTAAAGTGATAATCAAATGCACAATACAAAGGTACTTGATATTGCATAATAATCTAGTACACCATTATGTCCTTCCTTAATTTGGCAACAAATCTGCTAAGTGAGATGTTAACAAACAGGCTCTGTAAATACAACCACGAACTAACCAAGAATTTAAACCAAACCTAGGTAATATGAAAAGCATCCAATTCAAAATTGTTGTTGGAGACTGATCACATGCATGCCTCTCCTCCATTATTTTCGACCTGCCAAATAACTGATGAACCAGTTGATGATCAGAGAGCAATGAGGAAAAACACTTTACATAAAGAAAAGGACAAATTAAACCAAGGAAACACCACTAAATAGTAAAAATAGATAAACTCTTCTGATCCCCAAAACCTGCAGAATTCACCAGCACAGGCTGTTCTAAACCCCACAGGAATGCAGCAGCGGAATAGAGTATGACAATTAAAATTATGACTTAGATCGTAAAACTTCAGTGTTGCTGTTTGACAGTTCACATCTAGTAGAAGAACTATGATTTTGCAATCTTATGTTGGACGTTGCAGGGTGTGCATGACTGATTGCTAATTCATACTGGATTTAAGGTTCTTCTTTGTTTTTGTTATAACTCTGATGATTATTTGGATTGTCTTTTTGAAAATTTGACTATGCACCGGTGTAAACATGTGACGGATATGTCACATGTTTATAATTTGCGTAACTTTTAGAGTATTAAATCTTAACCGTTAGCCGTAAAATCAATGGTATATTTATTTTTAGCCTATGTGGATTAACGTGGTGGCTCTAATTTAAGACTCCGTACTATGCTTTTAGTATATCATAGATAATTAAATATGCGGTTTAGTTATACAATTACAGAAATAAAAAAAGAGTACCGGTTTTACAAGTCGTACTGGGGCCCCCAATTTCTGGAGACGGCCTGGACATGCCCATGCCGCCGTGGCGTGCTCCTCGGTCGCCGTCGCCGGAGAGGTGGAGGCGCGCCTCCTGGTGGTGCTCACCGACGCCTTCGGGCTCGACCCGGGATGCCTCAAGCTAGATAAGCCCATGCCGTCGTCGGTCGCGCGCTCCTCATGCTGTGTGGCGAGCACGCGGAAGCGGACGCGGTGCACGCGGAGGCCGCGGCGAGGCTCGTCCTTGAGGCCGCCGAGCTCAGAAGGGAGGTCGGCTGGCATGCGGCGGCCCGGGAACGCGCGGCGACGGCTCGTGCAGAGGCCGAGCGGGTGCTGTTCGACGCCGCCATCCCTGATGCCACGCTCGGAGGTGCGGTCTGGGAGCATGCGTGCCACTTGTCCGCGCTTCCGCGACAGCGTCATCCGCTCTCGCCGTGGAGCTGAACACGGTGCTCGTCCTAGAGGATTTTCCTGCGATGTGGTACAAAGACTGAAAGACATCTACGAAGGAATCTGCAGTGTACAAAGTTGTCTAGCTTAGCTAGCTGATCTATTGATCGTTTATGCTCCCTGAAGAGTACTCTCCGCCGAGGACCAGCAGGAAGATGCAAAGCTAGGGCCGGCAAGCTAGCTTATGGATTCATGAGTAATATCCGCTAGGGACTCCATCGCTCGAGAAAACCGTGGCTTCTATACTTCATGTCGGAACGTGTAGCGGAAAGACTCGACGTGATATACTCCACGAGGACCACGACCACGACCCACAATTTAGAGTCCGATCCGGTTCTAGATGCAGGACGACTCTAGGCACGTACGTGACGTTGGATTGAAACGGCTAGGCTAAATGAAAACGTATTTTTGGTGGATTGAAAGCGTACTTGTGATGAGCACGGACCATACCTCTAGCAATATTATTAGTAGAGATAAATGATGGTAAGATTTTACATAGAGTAACTGTTACGTAATACTGTAATAGCTAATGCACTTAGCAATCTTCCATTGTGCAAGACCGACCATCCCTCATAAAAGATTTACCTGCTATTTCTTATATCTTATATTTATTAATTGGAGGTACCATCTGAGCCTCCACATTAATTTTGGAGTTTAGAGAATTACGTCCACCGATTGAGATGTAACTAATTTCGAGCCGTATGATAAACAAAGAGAGTCCGATGGTCCGATCCCTTCTCCCTCGCGTTTAATTACGGCTCCCTTCATGCCGAGGAAAAAAAATCCTAACGCTGCCTATTCACCTCGCGGTGGCGGTGGCGGCGGCGACAGCAACGACGATCAAGCAGAAAATTGTGCATCGCGAATACTCCTCAGATGGATTCTTGCTAAACCAGCATAAGGCGGAGAAGCTTCTTTGACTCGCCATCGCGTTGACCTCTCCTGCACGTGTTGCTGTTGTAGGGCGGAGAGTACATGTAACATGCCGACCACGATGAAGTTACTGTATCTTCGGCTACCTCCACCTGTTGTACATACAACACCAGGCCACGAATTGCAATACGTACGGGGTAATTGGTCATGCAGCGGTTGATATTTCTGCAATGGTGGTCCAGGATTTTAATTAGAGGTAAATACGATAGATTGCATCTCTACTCCATACAATATGTTGATGTTCGCGTTGTTTAACCTATCCGTCGAGGCCCTTATGCAAAGCTCTTCTCTGTGTGCCAATCTTCATCCGATGCGTATCATAACTTATTTCCGATCAGAGGAAGTAGCAAACTGCAATAGAATTGTAATGACATGGAGATAGGAGAGAGGAATGAGCTATCGGTTCTTTTCTTTTTTCAAAGTATGTCAATGAACAAGAACGACTCAGGCAAAATTCAGCTTTTAGTGTTTCCTAAATATTGTCCTATTTCCAAAAGGTATATTTCTTACTGAATTTTCTGCAGTAAAATTGTAATGACATGGAGATAGGAGAGACCAATGAGCTTACATAAAGTTTGTCGACATGAGGACAAGCGTCTAAATATTGGTTTGTTATATATTTCCAGCTTAATTCGCAATTTGTGTTTCCTCTTAATTATATGTACTTGATTTTATTTCTTTATGTTAACATTTGGCCATTAGACCAAATTCTTTTTCTATTCAACCAGCCAAGCTGTCACATGAATTTCATCTTCCCTAAATTGTAAATACATCATAATTTTCTTAGAAAATATCCATACCTAATTGAATTGATTATTGAAAAGTTTAATGATCCATGTAGGATGAAATAACATGAAATAAATTCAAAATATAATGTTAGCGTTCCCAAATCACTCAATACTAAAGTATATTTGAAAACCTGCTAGCCCACGCAGGTGCGTGGGTTGATGACTAGTTTGTTATAATAGGAGATGAACAATAACGAAAAACGATAAGTAAACACTGCAGAGGACACGAGATTTAACGTGGAAAACCCCTCCAACACGAAGGGAAAACCACGAGGGCCAGCCAACAAACTAAACACTGCAGAGGACACGAGATTTAACGTGGAAAACCCCTCCAACACGAAGGGAAAAACCACGAGGGCCAGCCAACAAACTCTTCACTATTTTCGGTGGGTGTTTACAAACGCCGTGGGTTATCAAAGACGCGATAAACCCTAGGTGGCGGCTTACAAGATGTATTTATAGACAATGGCAACGATCCATACCGCGGGGGGGGGGGGGGGGGGGGAGGGGGCTGCCGCTCCTATTATAACAATATTCTTCTTCAATAACCTCCTATCTAATGTATCACAAGCTATATATTCGAACACAAATCGTAGTCTAGGCATGAGAGGAAGGGTGAGCAATGGCAATTAGGATGGGTTGGGTTTGGCCAGTGCAATACATTGGGAATAGGAAGCACGCGGAAACACATATCCTTGGCTTGCTACTCTGGTTGCTGCCTCATGTGTCACAACTGTAGATAGAAATGACCACTTGTTAAACCCCAAGGATAACTAGTCAAGGTGGCGCAATGACGAGGTGATTGTGAAGGATAGAGGCCACAATGAGAACAAGTGAGCCCATGAGGTTCTGCTGATATTAGGAGAACTCACGATATGAGGTTTTGCTGATATCTGTCGTGGTCATTCAATAATGTATTAGGAGAACTCACGATACACAACTAAGGACGGAGCTGATTACCAAGTTGACTAATCAGATCAGCTCATTCATGAGCTATATCCTCTCCCTAAGGAGCACCTTGTTGGT
Source organism: Dactylis glomerata (assembly GCA_007115705.1). Lineage (NCBI taxonomy): Eukaryota > Viridiplantae > Streptophyta > Magnoliopsida > Poales > Poaceae > Dactylis > Dactylis glomerata. Next base: position 3,998,285 of record QXEO01001034.1, read on the forward strand.
AAATGTCCCCATAGTCTAAGAGGACCAATTGGAATGTGAAGTTGGCGTTAACCACTGCAAAGACCAATGAGCCATTTGATATGTGTTTGAAGGTGTTCTTCTTGCCCATCTAATGGTTGTTCACTATGTTGAAAACTTGTGACAAGAAAAAAATGTGCAAAGAAAGGAATAGAAACAATCCAACCTACAAACACTAAAACTTTCCCGCTCTTGTACATTTAGTTGCAAATTATAGCTGACATTCATTTGGATTTTACGTGTCTGAACACACTAATTATTAGATAAAATAGACCCATATGGGATATTTCCTTGTAGAGATCTGATGGGATCCTAACCATCAATTGTAGTAGTGCATGTTCAATGCTACTAATATTTATTGTTTCTATCTCAAGGATACTATTTCCACCATATATTATCGTGAGCCAAACCAATAATATGATTGTCTCTCAATTTCTAGGTGCCAAAAAATGTACATGATCGAGTCTTAGGATATTGGATCTCTCGAGGTGGGGACCCTCTGGCGGCTATTCCTCTTCGGACCGATGTTCATGTTTCCAGGTTCTCTACCATTTTACTCACCAAACGGCTCGTTGAAAAATCACACCTCATATTTATTATCGCCCCTTGTCAGTTGCCTGTCTTGCCCATCCATGAAGGTGAGGATAACGTATGTACTAAACAAGTGGAAACTTGTGTTATGTCTCAAATATCTCGGAATTGTTACTTGCATGTTATTTTTCTAGAAATCTTGACCTCTGCATAAATTGATGTACATAGATATATTTTATTTATTATTCAAATTTCCTTGAAAATCCGAGCAACAACGTCGAACAAGTCGACCAAAAAAACCAAGTCCGTCTACAGACAGGAGCTTCACCACCCTGCCACAAACCGTATGACATTTGGAAAAGGGGAGCTATGCCCCAGCTGCTGCATTGAAGTGATGCACACATCCACATAGTGACTCAAAGTCTGCAACACATGAAAAATACATAACTCTATTGTGGCAACTTATAAACATGTAAGCATGGTTTAATCAATAACTACATGTTACATACTATTACATATGCAACAACCTTTTGTTTATTAAATATTTAGCGATCATTTCTCGGGTTCCATTGCAAAGAATGAAACCATATAAAGGTCTTTGTCCCAATACAAGGGGAGCAAAGCTCCATCCATAGTAGAAAAGAAAATGCAAACAACACAGTAGATTAGACTAAATGAAGTGAGATAATTCCATAGGTTCATAGTTGTAATTCAGATCAACCACCACACCTGTTTCAGATTTACTAATATAACCCCATTAAACACTAAGCAATTTCTTTTATTCTATAGGCTCCACATAATAACACTAGCATGAAAATTTTCAATGTGCATTCACAATTGAATGGTGCAATTCCTGCATCTCAAGATCACGAATAGTGCAATTCATGCTTCTCAAAGCATTTATGAGTTAGAAAAAGTGATTCACAAAGATTAATCTACTCCTATTGCGCTTATTCTTAGATGAAACATGAGAGTACATCCTATTTATTCATCTAAATAAAAAGTGTTTCACAAAGCATTTATAAGCGCAATAAGCATTCATGAATCATGAGAGTACATCCTACTTATTGCGCTTAAATTGTAGAACTTCTTATGAAAACCCAACTCTCTACACTATTAAAGAAAACAATCGAGCGTCTTAAATGTCATATCAGATCAGGCCTAGTGATCCTCTGTTAGTACATTTTGTAACTATTCAAAGTTTTATCTGAGGCCTTCTGAAGTTCTGATCTATAAGATATATTTCTTATTTTTGGATAACATGAATTGATGTTCATATGTCTACATATCATGGGTGAACACTCTATGTCTCTACGAGAACCTATAAATAATCAACTAGTAAGAGGTTTATTCCATCGATTTCTCTTGCTTCACTTATAGTAATCAGCAGAGATTAGTTTTCATTTGCCTTTTGCGAATGCATCTTCACAATGGCCATAGTAACTGAAGCACACGGGTGTATGGACTTGCGGATTTCCTTTGTACACTTTATATATATAATACATACTGCCATGTTCAGCATACAACCTTCTTCCACAACGACCTTAGCTCTTCCTTTCCAGCATGTGGTGTGGAGAATACATGTGTTAGTAAGGGCACGTGGAATGGGTGGCATCAAAAAATAAAAATTTCGTAGAAGTGATTGTATTGAGAAAAATCAGAATGGTCTTCCTTTCATTCGGTTGCAGTGGTTGCATGCACCTCACGGCGCGGCTCTGTATGGATCCAGTTAGCTAAGAGTCTAGGGTGGCACGTCTGCTGGTGAAATTTGTCTTGGCGGACGATGGCGGTGTCCTATGCGTCACTACCTTGACGAATGCATTGTCGTTGCAGATTTTGTACCCTAGCTCAGGTTGTTTTGAGGAAAACCCTAGGTCTAGATCCCACGGATCAGACGATGGCGCCGCTCAGTGCTTCTCTCCCTCTTGAGTGCATCGTTTTGGAGCAGGACGTGGTTGGGAGGCTCTGAAGGCGAAGCGATGTGGCATCTACCGCGTCAAGAATTGTGGGTCCTGATATTGTGGTGTGGCAAGGTCTGGCCTATGCTTGACAATGATGTACGTAGGACGGTGGTGTTGTCAGGTGCCGTGGCGGCTTTGATGGCAGGCCTAGAAAGGGCTATGTGGATCTCTACCTTGAAGATTGACCAAATATGGATGACGGTGACAGATTCTAAAGCGAGTGCATGAGGTGCACGTCGAGGGTCTCATAGACCGAATGTGTGCTCCTGTTTTCACTATCGGGCGACTAAGTAATTCTCGGATTTTTAGCTGGTGGGACATTAATTTGTGTTCCTAGGACATAAAGCCCTGGCGACAATTTATTCACTCATTGTCGGATTTGTAGGTGTTAAGTGGTCACTTCGGATTTTGCGTTATATGCTCTTTTCAGATCTTTGTTGAATAAAATCAAAATAAATTTGTATGCATCTCTTTGATGAAGTGGCCGGGGTCTCAAACTCCATTTTTTAAAAAGTAGTGAGCATCGCTTGGCAATCAGTAAATACAATCGGCATGTCCGCATGTTCTATAGTACTCCCTATGCAGGTGTAATCAAGGTCTGGCTATTTGTACCAACTACTATAATATTATCGAAGGTCTCTTCTTATGGGGCGCCGCTGCATTTCTCATGGATAAAATTCCAAGTATTGTCCTTATTTGTAGAATCTCACAAAAGTGATGTGAGTCGTATTAATTGTTTTAGGGATCATACTTACTCCGTCCAGAAAAGAGTGTACGTGAGAGATTTTCAAGAGAAATTCATTTTACTCCAGAGAAAGAAAAAGAGGCGGCGGCTAGGGTTCCACCCTAGCAGCCGCCACCATCTGTCTTGTCCTCGCCGCCTCCTCTTATTGCCGCTCCGGTGGCGGGAGGGGGTGGCAACCTCGAACCCACACTCGGCGTTGTTGAAGGTCTCTAAGTTAGAGTTTGGTCAACCAGCATCATTGTTATGGTGGCTATGGCAGCATTATGCTGGACAAGAATAAGGTATACCTGTCTCCTTGTCCACCTCGTTGGCGACGATCTCGCTAGCGTTGAGGAGGGCGAGGATTCTTCTGGTCACTGCTTCCATGGAGTGGTGAATCTCGTTCAGTCTATGTATGTTACAAGTTTGGTGTTAGAAACTTTAGATCGATTCAAGGATTCAAATGCGGCGACTTCGGCTCTGGGGTGCTGGTCCTTAGGGGCACGTGCACGAAGACTTCCCGACTGTCATCAACAACGTCAGGCAGACTCAGGTAAGGGAGCGGCGACATCGACGCGTCGGCGGCTCGCTCTGGCGGTAGTAGTGGTCGTTAGGTGGTCCAAGGACCTCAATGTAATTTTTATTATATTTGGGTTGCCTTGTACTTCTTATGAACTCATGGATATATTTGGATCTTTCTCACAAAAAAAAACTTCCCCACCTCCAATAAACTAAGTGCATGTTAAAAATGAGAAGACCATATGCTAAATCTTATTGGTCTTGATTTCCACGCGATGAGAGAGAAGCAAATTTTCTTATTTTAAAATGTATTGAAAAAAGAGATGTACATTTTTTTGTGGACAAAGTTTAGAGCTGGATATACACCTGAAGGAGTAAATACTAAGCACTTGTACACGTCATCGTCGCTGCATAGTTGTTGTTGTGTTTGGACAATCTTTTGGTACCCCGGGCATATGGATTATAGAGGGCTCTCGGCTCTTGCATTAACTGTGTGTGGCAACCTGTCAGGGTGTTGGGTTTTGTAAAATATGATTGTATACATCCTAGTTGGTGGAGAGGCTAGGGTAATAAATCTTCCATTTTCTATAACAAGTAAGTTCCACAGACTAAAAACTTACAAATATATGTTGCCTCTATAGTCTACCTCTATATATGGTCTCGTACCAGGACATATAGTAGCACCATACGTCCATACATAAACAAACTCAACCGTAGTTGAGACACAGGAGAAACAGTCTGCAATGATAAATAGGATGTGTTGCATCGCAAGTGCATTACATAGGAATATGAGGTACGGGAAAACACATCTCATGCCACAGCTTTTGTTGTTGTTATTATCCATGGCACAGAAGTGGAAATAATTGCGGACATGCTATGTTGAAGTGCGAGGAGACCAACTTGAGTCTTGAGGTGGTGCAGAAGTGAGGTGATGCTAAATGATAGCTGCCGCGTCGACCTAGATGAGCAGTGGGAAGCGGTGGTATCTCTCATGTGTCATTTTTTTTCCGATAAAGATCTCTCATGTGTCATGACCATTCGCTGTAATCGCCCGTATTTACTCTAAAATGGCGCTCATCACAAGCCCAATCAGCCTGATCAGTATGCATGCGGGGAGAAACAAGAAACCTGTCAGTAGGAAGCAAAGCTATTGCAAAAAAAAGGAAATAATAGAAAATTTGTAGACTGCAAACACTTCTCACTTTCTGCTCTCAACGGTTTAATTTAGAGAGATTTTACGGTGCATCGGACTATATATTTAGTTGGTAGTATATTTTTTTATCGGACGATCCAAATTAATTAGGCCAGTTTTGGGTCAAGATCGTAAAGATAGATTGTTAATTTGCGTGGTTCTAGAGGTACAATTGGCTTTCATGTGTAAGTTACAAATTTGGAGGAGTTATTTCTTCTAGCTGACACACGAACGCCCAGAGGCCAGCGCCGCCACAATCCTTTTTTGCGTCGAGCTCCTGGAGCTCGCACAGCTCCGTCGTGCCCCGAAGCTCGCCCAGCACCACCACCACCAGGCCGCCCAAAGCTCGCCCCAGCACCCATCACACCCCGGACCTCCTGCTCTCAGACCGGCAGGTGGAGTTGGCATTGAGCAGATGCACCGTCACCAGCTGGAGTACCATGATTGCGTCCTCCTCATTCATCTCATCACCATGGTGAGCCATGGCGACCATGGCAATCAGTGCTAATTTGGCCAAATCACGTACCAAAATAGCTTTTCTGCTAATATATAGGCGGGAAATATTTGTTCCCCGCCCATGCATAGTGTAGTTCATGTGCTAAAGGGGAAAAAATGGGGGCTTTTCTTCCCAGTAAAACGGTTTCAAACTACTTTTATGCACTATCAAGGATAATCATGAATCTTGAGAGTACACCATACTTAGAGCACTTAAACTAAACCTAATTATCTATAAAGAAAATAACCATAATAAGATGTCTTAATTGTTACATTAGATTAGGGCTAATGATCCTTTGCAAATACATTTTTCGCCTATATAGCAATTTATCTAAGGTCCCTGAGTTGCAAGACATTTTTATTTCTTATGGAATAGCACGATTTGATGTTCACATGTCTAAAGAACATGGTTGGACACCAAACCCGATATTTTTATGGAACCATATGAATACTCTAGTACTAATAAATTTATTCACAAGTTTCTCTCGCGTCACCTATAGCATTCAAAGGAGAAAATCTCTCAATTGCTTTTGTGAGGTGCATCATCACAAGGACCATTATCTCACATGGTAGTACCGGCTTGCGATTTTCTCTTCTACACACCCTTTTATGTATAGGACACACTACCTTCTATGATACTACCATGTTCAATATGCACCTTCTCCGCGATGGCCTTAAGTATTCCTCTGCAACACGAGGTGCGTAGAATACAACTACAAAGAAATACAAGGGAAGTAGTGGGTGGATCTTAAAATACAGCTTTCATCAAATAGAAGAAACTAGTTCCCTTGGCTGCAAATTTGGAAGAAGTTCGATGAAATTCTAGAAAATACCTTTTGTTTGGTTTGTACTAAATACAAAGACATTGAACTGAGACACCTTGGTAGTTAGGAGTTGGTACCGAGATATCCTTTCTACAATTAGACGAAGAGATGACTTTACTTGGAAACAGTTAATATGCTCACCAAACATCCCTTATCTAAGCATGACCCGCCCCTTATAAAAGATGTATTGCCTCCTACATACATACCTATTATACAAAAGGATTATATAGTAGCACCCACACTAAAACAAACCATATACAGTAGTTGAGACATGGGAGAAAGAAAGTAATATGTTGCAACTAGAAGGCATTAGGTTGGCTGGTGCAATACGTTAGGAATAGGAGGTACACGGAAAGCCATCTTCTCCCACATAATACCTGGTCGTTGTCATACGTTTCATGGAAACAGAAGCAATCAAACACCCAGCAAGACCAATTCCATGCGGCACACGATAAGTGAAGTGCTGCCAAACAACGAATGCGGATTTGGGGGTGATTTTGTTTGCGGTCACCGAGTTCCTTGCCACAGGCTCACAGGTACCTTTGTTGCTTGTAATAGATGTCATTTGAAAATTTGGGTAGGTAATGCCTCAGAGGGTCCATTCTGAACGAAATGAGGGCAAACCAAATATTGCCGTGGCTTCTCCCATTTTGGGCCCATTGCGGTCCCGCATGTCAGTATTTCTCCGTTATGTGCCGAGCCAGTGGGTCCTGCTTGTCAGGAGTCTCTGTTATGTTGCCTCGTTAGTTGACAATATGCCAACTCCACCTGCAATTCTCAGTACGAACAAATCCCCTTTCTTGTCCTTCCAACCCTAGACCCCCCCTAGGTCGGCGTCGAATTCCGGCGGCGGCGCATGTCTACCAGCAGGAAACGAGAGGCACCATCGCCGCCAGGAGCGGCGATTGCTGGAGCTGCCAGCCAGGAAAGCAGCCAGAGATCTTGCAACAAGCCAGCAGCGGGGAGCAGCGAGAAGCGGAAAGCTTGCCCGACAGCGGTGGCGCCGCTGTCCAAGCGAATAGCCGGCCCGGCGTTGGCGCCGCCGACCAAGAGCAATCGAAGTGGTAGCCCTCCGGCATCGCTGGCGCGGCGCCGCCTGCAGATTGGAGCAAAAGAACAAATCCCAAAGATGAACGGAGTTGGGCCTTCTACTGTTAGTGTGAGCGCCAGAAAGCCGAGGTGAATATTTCAGATCCCTCTCTTATATCCCGATAGCACTAAGATGTTTTATGGAATGGCAGGAGTAACTGTCAGTATCTAAACAATTGTAGAGAAGCAACTGACTGATTTTTATCATATGTGTTCCCAAATTGTGGTATGATTTTGTATGCAATTAATCCTCAATCTCTATCAAACCAACCAACATGCAAACCCAGATTTTTTATCTTATGGAAGTCATATTAAATTTATGTTCATATCTGAAGGCTCCAATTTATCCAAAAGCAGAAAACATACTTTTTGTCTTATGTTTTCCCAAATTGTGGTATGATTAGAGAAAAGCAACTAATTTTTATCTTTTGTTTTCCAATATTTATGAGACAACGCTGATTCAGAGAACATTGATTGCTGGTTGATGGCGCCAGAAAAGAGTTGGTGCCTAGTTGCATGTCCAGCCCGTTGGGAACCCCAAGAGGAAGGTGTGATGAATATAGCAGCAAGATTTTCCCTCAGTTAAGAAACCAAGGTTTGTCGATCAGGAGAAGAGCAGACAATGCAACTGAAGGTGATGCGGACTGGCTTAGTAACACTCCAACAAGGGCGCCGTTTAACGATACTTGTTGACTCGTCTTCGGCCAGAAGCAACGTGGAACCTGCACACAACACAACCAAGTACTTTGTTCCCAACTTGCGATGAGGTTGTCAATCTCACCGGTTTGCTTGAAACAAAGGTTATGAGCGTATCGAGTGGAAAACAGTAGAAGTATGCGAGTAAAGTAAACAGTGCGAGTAAAGTAAACAGGTGATAGCAATATGATGGAAATAGGACCGGGGTCAACAGTTCACTAGTGGTGTCTCTCCATAAGATAAATAACACATGCTGGGTAAACAAATTACAGTTGGGCAATTGATAGAATAAAGATAAACGTGATATGTCAAGAAGATCACTATGAGATTTACTCTGGGCATTACAACAAAATACATAGACCGCCATCCAACTGCATCTATGACTAATAATCCACTTGTGGCGAATCAATCCGAGAACTCCACATGTATTAAGTTGCGAACAACAGATAATTGCATTAAGCAAAGTGTGTAATGTAAACAAAGCATATGCCCTTGAGCATATGAATGTTGTTTTCTCCCTAGTAGCAACAGCACATCTACAACCTTAGAGGTTTCTGTCACTCCCCCAGGTTAAATAGAGGCATGAACCCACTATCGAGCATAAATACCCCCTCTTGGAGTCACTAGCAACTACTCGGCCAAGATAGCTACTAACAACAGAGAGCATGCAAGATCATAAACAATATAGAGATAACATAAGATATAATTCAGTACAACAACTCAATCATAACACCAATATTCATCGGATCCCAACAAACCAAACATGTAGAATTACATAACGGTGATCTCAATCATGTAGGGTAGCTCATAAGATCTAAACATGAAGCACATGGTGGAGAAGATAACCATCTAGCTACTGCTATGGACCCATAGTCCAAGGTAGACTACTCACTCATCGCTCCGGAGGCAAGCATGGCGATGAAGAAGAACTCCGGTGGCGATTCCCCTCTCCGACAGGGTGCCGGGAAGAGCTTCTGGACCCTCCCGATCTTCGGGTCGACGGCGGCGGCGGATCGCGTTGTGTTCTGGAAAAGTGATCGGGTACTTAGGTTTTTCCCGTCGGGGGGTCTTTATAGGCGAAGGGGCGATGTCAGAGGTGGAGCCAGGCGGCCTCACGCCAGGGTGGCGCGACCCAGGCCCTGGCCGCGCCAGCCTGGTGTGTGGGGCCCCTGTGGCCCCCCTCCTACTCCTCTTCGGATCTCTGGAAGCTTCCGGGTAAAATAAGACTTCAGGTACTTGTTTCGTCCAATTCCGAGAATATTTCCTGTGTATCACTTCTGAAACACAAAAACAGCAGAAAACAGGGAACTTGCACTGTGGCGACTTGTTAGTAGGTTAGTTCCGGAAAATGCATAAAAGTGCTACGAAGTGTAACGAAACAGTAGGCAAATGGTGTAAAAACAAGCATGGAGCATCAAAAATTATAGATATGTTGGAGACGTATCAAACATATATAAAATAAATGTCCGAGTGCATCAGTATATTGCTAGATTATATTATGGCTTGGAGAGGTATGTGGCTTCGCAGTCTGTGCAAATGAATGTGAATTGCAGTGAGATTGTGTCAGTTTCGCAGCTTGTTGACATTCTTCACGCTAGGATTCCTTGGGGCTTCAAACAGAAGGCTAAGTTTGTGTGGATGAACATAAATCAGGTGTACGAACAACTTGAGCACTCCCATCAGCTGTTGCAGATTTGAGAGAAGTATAATGGTACTCATCAGTTGGATCTCTTTGTTATGGTTGATGATGTTGATGCACCAGAAGCACAGTTAGGTGCCAAAGGTGTTGATCCAGATGGTGGTGCTCCCAGTGGTATGGATGCTTGTAAACTAGCAGCTATTGACCATTCACAACCGTATCTAATTGCTTTGTAAGTAGATCCTTACACTGCAGTACTAGATGATGGCCAAGAATTTGCTGTGGAGAACGATCGTATAGAAATAATGGTAGATCCCAAGACAGTTACTGTTGACCAGATTCTTGAGCAGCTAAAGCAGAGATGTCCTTGGGGCCCTAATCAGCAGGCATGTTTACGTTGGTGGCACTTTAAGAAGAGGGATTTTATCGAAATTGTTAAAGATGACGATCTTATGCAGGTTTTCCGAAGGAAGAAATTGAGTAAGAAGGTATTTTTTGTAGTTACAATTTCAGAAATGGTTGGAGATGATGAGACTGCTGTAGAACTGTCTTCTTGAAATTTTGAGTTTCCGCTTCTTAGGTACAGATATGTTACAGTGAGAAGTGCAACCCAATTCTGGTCACTATTTAATTCATCTCCTTCATTCTGCATCACTCTGTAAATGTTTGTGAGTGTGCTGTAGCTGCTCCATGCAATAAGATGTTGTATCTTAGAAAATATTGTATCTCATATTGTCTGCCTCAAACTTCTTCTGAAAACTAGTGTCAATTTGAAATTTTATTGTAGAACTATGTTGAGAGAATGTAATAAATTCATTTCTGGGATATTGAGATGTTGTAATATATTGACTGCTGAAATAATAAACGTTGTTTACATCACTTGTTGTATTATATTACAAACAAATCATGTCGTGTATCTACATGCCTTGTAGTGTATAGATTCACATTTGTAAAATACATTTCAAATTTTGAAGACTATGCATAATTGAAATATTTAAAACTAAAAATCAAATATTACAAAAAATACCAACTAGTAGGGGACAGTCATTGTTCTGCATAATTTACCTGATGTATCCAAACTCAATTGCCAACTTATGTGTTGTTTTCCTTTTGAAAGCGTATAAATTATTTATTTCAACTGAGGCATGGGTAGTAGGAGGCATGGGTAGTAGGCAGAACAACATATTTATATTCAAACTCACCGTTGAGTCACTACCTCGCACGCCGGCTCTACCACCCTCTCTCTCCTTCCTCTAGTTCTACCCCCCTCCCTCTTTCCTTCACCATGCCGTCTTGTAATGATGGCGACGATACAAGCTACGGCAGCAGTAGCGACAACGGCAGCCTTCTCTCCGATTTGGACTACTGCCGGACCAATGTGAGTTCCTTTTATTCGACGTGTTGGTTTATGGGGTTAGGAATTTAGATTTAGGTTTTGTTTTAGGTTCCACAGACCATCTACGACCCAGATTGGGATGGTTTGGCGATCGAGAGGGAGGCACCATGTGACCATGGGTTGAAACTAAGAAAATTTGTTGCCTTTGAAGGCACTAACACAGGGAAAAGGTTTATAAGATGCGCAAAGGAGGTTTGGATTATTTATATTGCAAAAGTCACAAGTCACACGCACTCCGCACGCGGCTTGTAATGATATCTTTTTTTTAATAAGCTTGTAATGATATCTTTGTATTTATAGAATAGAATGAGATTGGAGGGAAGAGCCATCTACGGTTTGACTGTTTTTTTTTTTTTAGGGAAAGGAGGGAGATGATCGGAGGGAGGAAAATAGCTGGCCTCGCATGACGCCCACAGATCGCTGAAATGGCTGCTACCCCGTAAACTGAGGCATGAAATTGATTGCTCACTTCGTAACCTGAGTCATATGACCCCGTAAATTGAGGTATAATTATTGATTGTTTCGTGCGTTACTTGCCCAATGGGTCATCCACCTTAATTGCTGTCACTTGCCCGATGCTTCCAGGCATGAATGTAACACCTTTTTTTAGTATCCTACTCGTGATGCGGTTCAGACTTTTTGAAAATTGATGCGGCTTAGACTTGGTTCGTTCCTTTTCCTCCTAACGTGGCAGCTCTGTTTTTCTTCATCGATGGATTTTTAGATATATTTTTGGATTTCGTTTGGCATAATTCAACAAAAGAATGATTTTTCGGACAAATTCTTCTATTCATTATATGATAATTATGAGAACCAATTCTACTATTTCTCAGTCCCAGGGTTTCCACAATAGAAAAAGAAATACAGGTCCCATCAATCAAATTATTCAACCCGTGCTGGATGTCAATTTTCCCCAGGCAACAAACGATTATAAATCCTTGAAACAACTTGGTGAGCTTATGTATTTTGCTTTATACCATCCAAAATATACATTGTTTCCATCACCTATAGACACACACTAGTGGAAAAAGGGCCTTTGGCCAGGACCCTTTAGTCCCGGCCTCCATCTGGGCCGGGACTAAAGGCCCGGCCACGTCGCCCGAAATTCGCCAGCCGCCCGGGAGGCTTTGGTCCCGGCCCGTAATGACCCTTTAGTCCCGGGTTGAGACACAAACCGGGACTAAAGGGCTACGCGCTGGGAGGTCCCCCTGTGCGCACCCTTTAGTCCCGGTTTGTGTGTCAAACCGGGACTAAAGTCCTCTGCCTATATATATGGCTGCAGCCCCTCTTTCCACTCTTCCTTGCATTTTTCTTGGATGGATCTAAGTGGGTGTGTGCTAGCTCTCCTTTTTGCATGGATGCACTAGAGGTGTTTGATGAAATGTGTGTTAGAGCGATGCCGCTTCAGTTCACCGAACACAACTACGATATGAGGTGCCCGAGCCACGCTTAAGTCTCTTCCTCTTTATTTCCACTTATTCTAAAAGGTTAGCAACTATATTTTCTCGTTTAGACCGTGCGGTACTAATTTTTAGGATCGTGATTATGTTTGATATACTGTTGCATGACGCAGATGAGCCATCCATGGATGTACGGTGATCGACGCACAGCCGCTTACAGAGAAGGCGTGCATTCTTTTCGAGATGCGGCCGATGCGAACAAGCATGGTGGTGGCTATATGTTTTGTCCATGTGTTGAATGTCGGAATGAGAAGGACTACACTTCCTCAAGAGTCATTCAGAGCCACCTGCTTCGGTCCGGTTTTATGTCGGGCTATAATGTTTAGACCAAGCACGGAGAAAGAGGGGTTATGATGGAAGACGACGATGAAGAAGAAGAGAACGATGATGACAACTACCGATCTATGTTCCCTGAGTATGCTGATACCGCAATGGAAGACAATGAAGAAGAAGATCAGGGTGCAGAACGGGAACCAGATGAGCCCGCTGATGATCTTGGCCGGGTCATTTCTGAAGCACGGCGAGGCTGCGACACAGAAAAAGAGAGGTTGCAGTTCGAGCAGATGTTACAGGACCACAACAAATTGTTGTACCCAACTTGTGAAGATGGCCAGAAGAAGCTGGGTAGCACACTGGAATTGCTGAAGTGGAAGGCAGAGACCGGTGTGACTGACTCGTCATTCGAAAAGTTGCTGGTACTGATGAAGAAGATGCTTCCAAGAAAGAACGAATTGCCCGCCAGCACGTACGAAGCAAAGAAGCTTGTTTGCCCTCTAGGATTAGACGTGCAGAAGATACATGCATGCCCTAATGACTGCATCCTCTACCGCGGTGAGAAGTATGAGAATATGGATAAATGCCCGGTATGCACTGCATTGCGGTATAAGATCAGAAAAGATGACCCTGGTGAGATTGAGGGCGAGCCACCCAGGAAGAGGGTTCCTGCCAAGGTGATGTGGTATGCTCCTATAATACCACGGTTGAAACGTCTGTTCAGAAATAAAGATCATGCGAAGTTGTTGCGATGGCACATGGAAGATCGTATGAAAGACGATAAGTTGAGGCACCCCGCCGATGGTCGGCAGTGGAGAAAAATCGAGAGAGAGTTCCCGAGATTTGTAGGTGACGCAAGGAACTTATGGTTTGGTCTGAGTACAGATGGCATGAATCCTTTTGGGGAGCAGAGTTGCAGTCACAGCACCTGGCCCGTTACTCTATGTATCTACAACCTTCCTCCTTGGTTGTGCATGAAGCGGAAGTTCATTATGATGCCAGTGCTTATCCAAGGTCCAAAGCAACCCGGCAACGACATTGATGTGTACCTAAGGCCATTAGTTGACGAACTTTTACAGCTGTGGGCCGAACCAGGTGTATGTGTGTGGGCCGAACCAGGTGTACGTGTACTGGTGCTGAAGTATTTGATATGGTCAAAGATTTAAAAGTAATCTTTGGAAAGGGTCCTGGCAGCCAACCTGTTCCTAACGGCCCTGATAAGCGCGTACCCATGTGGAAGAAGAAATCTATATTTTGGGAGCTACCCTATTGGGAAGTCCATGAGGTCCGCTCCGCAATCGACGTGATGCACCTGACGAAGAATCTCTGCGTGAATATTCTAGGCTTCCTGGGCTTGTATGGGAAGTCAAAAGATACACCGGAAGCACGGGAGGACCAGGAACGTCATAAAGGAAGAGATGGCATGCATCCAGGGCAGTTTCAAGGGCGTGCCAGCTACGCTCTTACTAAGGAAGAGAAGGAAATCTTCTTTGAAGTCCTTTTCAGTATCAAGGTCCCGACTGGCTTCTCGTCGAATATAAAGGGAATCGTAAATATGAAAGACAAAAAATTCCAAAACCTAAAGTCTCATGACTGCCACGTGCTTATGACGCAATTGCTTCCGGTTGCATTGAGGGGAATTCTACCGGAAAATGTTCGCCTGGCAATTGTGAAGGTATGTGCATTCCTGAATGCAATTTCTCAGAAGGTAATCGATCGAGAAAGTCTATCAGGGTTACAGATTGATGTGGTCCAATGTCTGGTCAGCTTTGAGTTGTTGTTCCCACCATCCTTCTTCAATATAATGACACACCTCCTAGTTCACCTAGTCGAAGAGATTAGAATTCTCGGTCCTGTGTTTCTACACAATATGTTCCCCTTCGAGAGGTTCATGGGAGTCTTAAAGAAATATGTTCGTAACCGTGCTAGGCCAGAAGGAAGCATCTCCAAGGGCTATGGAACAGAGGAGGTCATTGAGTTTTGTGTGGACTTTCTTCCTGACCTTAAGCCGATTGGTGTTCCTGAATCTCGGTATGAGGGTAGGCTGACAGGAAAAGGCACACTAGGAAGGAAAGCAAAAGTATGTATGGATGGGCATTCTTTCTCTCAAGCACACTACACAGTTCTACACAATTCCACCGTGGTGGCTCCGTATATCGTGAGACACAAGAATATTCTATGCTCCGAAAACCCGGGGAAGACTGACTCTTGGATTAAAGGGGAACACGAGAAGACTTTCGGCAGTTGGTTGCAGACACATCTCATGAATGATGACACCGTTGGAGATCAGCTATACTGTTTGGCCAGGCCACCATCTTCTACTATATGTACTTTCCAAGGGTATGAGATAAATGGGAATACATTTTACACGGTTGCCCAAGATAAAAAGAGCACCAACCAAAACAGTGGTGTCCGCTTTGATGCAACAGACGAGAATGGTCACTGTTTGGAAACATATTACGGGTACATAGAGGAGATATGGGAACTTGACTATGGACCTACTTTTAAGATCCCTTTGTTTCGGTGCAAATGGGTGAAGCTGACAGGAGGCGGGGTAGTTGTAGACCAAAAGTACGGCATGACAACAGTGGATCTCAACAATCTTGCGTACATGGATGAACCATTCGTCCTAGCCAACGATGTCGCTCAGGTTTTCTATGTGAAGGACATGTCTACAAAAACGAGAAAAAGAAATCAGCAAAAGAAGACATCGTCCGATGAGCCAAAGCGCCACATAGTTCTTTCAGGGAAAAGAAACATCGTGGGAGTAGATGACAAGACAGACATGTCAGTAGATTATAATAAGTTTCATGAAATTCCGCCCTTCAAAGTGAAAACTGACCCAAGCATCCTACTGAACGATGAAGATTCTCCATGGCTACGACCCAGGAGAAAACAGAAATAATAGATAGGATTGTTGGTGCTATAATGTAATAATGTATTAAACCTTTTATGTAATGCATGATGAAGATTCTCCATGGCTACGACAGACACGGTTACATATAGTTTTAATTGAAAATGGCAAACTAGTTAATAGTTTGGATAGTTAAAATAAATAATTTTGAAAATATAAAGTATTTTTGAATTAGTTATTCAATTTCAAACACTTTTCATATTCATAGTTTTATCAGATTCTAAAATATATAAAAAGAATATTAATTAATATAGTTTTAATTGAAAATGGCAAACTAGTTAATAGTTTGGATAGTTAAAATAAATAATTTTGAAAATATAAAGTATTTTTTGAATTAGTTATTCAATTTCAAACACTTTTCATATTCATAGTTTTATCAGATTCTAAAATATATAAAAAGAATATTAATTAATATAGTTTTAATTGAAAATGGCAAACTAGTTAATAGTTTGGATAGTTAAAATAAATAATTTTGAAAATATAAAGTATTTTTGAATTAGTTATTCAATTTCAAACACTTTTCATATTCATAGTTTTATCAGATTCTAAAATATATAAAAAGAATATTAATTAATATAGTTTTAATTGAAAATGGCAAACTAGTTAATAGTTTGGATAGTTAAAATAAATAATTTTGAAAATATAAAGTATTTTTGAATTAGTTATTCAATTTCAAACACTTTTCATATTCATAGTTTTATCAGATTCTAAAATATATAAAAAGAATATTAATTAATATAGTTTTAATTGAAAATGGCAAACTAGTTAATAGTTTGGATAGTTAAAATAAATAATTTTGAAAATATAAAGTATTTTTGAATTAGTTATTCAATTTCAAACACTTTTCATATTCATAGTTTTATCAGATTCTAAAATATACATTAGTTATTCAATTCAAAATTAAAAATTGATATTTGAAAATGAAAACCTGAAAAACTATGGCTTTGGCGCGCATTTATTGCGCCTTTAGTCCCGGCTGGAGCCACCAGCCGGGACTAAAGGGGGGGGGGCTCGGGCGCCAACCGCCCATAACCCTTTAGTCCCGGTTGGGGGCTCAAACCGGGACTAAAGACACCCTTTAGTCCCGGTTTGAGCCCCCAACCGGGACTAAAGGGGGGAGGGTATATAAGCCCCTCTTCTTCCTCCCCAGCACTTAGCCGTTTCAACGTCGACGCGCGCGAGGAGTCCTTTGCCGAGATCGTTGCGGCCACCGGGAAACTCGCCGCGCCGCCACCCTCCGGCCACCGCCCGCCGCACCCGACCCGCGCCGCCACCGCAGCCACCCCGAGCCACGCCGCCACCGCAGCCACCCGAGCCGCGCCGCCGCGTGCCACCACTCTCCGGCCACCGCCCGCGCCGCCACCTCTCCGGCGACCGCCCGCGCCGCCACCCCTCCGGCCACCGCCCGCGCCGCCACCCCGCCGCGCCCGGCCGCCCGCCACTCCTCTCGGTGAGACGCCCGGCCGCCCACCGCGCCGCCGGCCCCTTTTTTTTATTAATTAAGTGTTAATTTGTTAGGTTAGATTAGATAGAATTGTTAGGTTAGGTTTTTTTTAGATAGAATTGTTAGGTTAGGTTATTTGTTAGAAATTGTTATGTTAGATAGAATTGTTAGGTTAGGTTTTTTTAGAATTTATTATTTGTTAGTGTGTACTAGAAATAGCAAATAGAAATAAGTTAGAAAAAAAAGCAAATAGAAATAAGTTAGGTTTTTTTAGAATAGAAATAAGTTAGAAATAGAAAATAGAAATTTTAGTTAGAAAAAATAGCAAATAGCAAATAGAAATAAGTTAGAAATAGCAAATAGCAAATAGAATTTTTAGTTAGAAAAAATAGCAAATAGAAATAAGTTAGACAAAATAGAAATAGAATTATTTTCCAAATAGAAATAGAATTACTTTGCAAATAGAAATAAAATTAAATAGAAATAGAATTATTTTCCAAATAGAAATAGAATTACTTTGCAAATAGAAATAGAATTACTTTGCAAATAGAAATAGAATTATTTTGCAAATAGAAATAGAAATAGAATTACTTTGCAAATAGAAATAGAATTATTTTGCAAATAGAAATAGAATTATTTTGCAAATAGAAATAGAATTACTTTGCAAATAGAAATAGAATTACTTTGCAAATAGAAATAGAATTATTTTGCAAATAGAAATAGAATTATTTTGCAAATAGAAATAGAAATAGAATTACTTTGCAAATAGAAATAGAATTATTTTCCAAATAGAAATAGAATTACTTTGCAAATAGAAATAGAATTACTTTGCAAATAGAAATAGAATTACTTTGCAAATAGAAATAGAATTACTTTGCAAATAGAAATAGAATTACTTTGCAAATAGAAAGGGAGAACGATGATCGTGGCGCTTGTCCCACGGGAGTACTACGGCCGTCCCGAAGACATCCATATCGACTTTGATGAACTCTTCCAGATGTACAATGCCGACGCCCTCGACAAATCGCTTATGAGTTGCTATTGTCTGTAAGTTTTTCAATTCGTTGTCTACATATAACTTGTTCAATTATTTCAATTCATTGTCTACATATAACTTGTTCAGTTATTTCAATTCATTTTCTACATATAACTTGTTCCGTTCTGACTTGTACTCTATTATGCAGAATGAAGATTCTAGAATGTAAAAGTAGGAACATCCTAAATATTGGGTTTATTGACCCAGATAAAATACATATAAAGACGCTAACTGATAACCCCAAGGAGACGGAGGAAAACCTTCTAAGGTTTCTAACAGATCAAAATTACTGTGACCACATACTGTTTCCATACAACTTCAAGTGAGGGTCTTACTCTATTGTGTCCATTCACTTATGAGTGTAATTGATAAGTTACTGACACATATATATATATACATGTGCAGCTACCACTGGATTCTGTTGGACATTCAAATTGATAAGGGAAGAGTTGATGCCTTCGACCCATTATCGAGACCCTTGGAACAGTTCCAAAGCCTGCAGGACATGCTCCAAGGGTAATTTCAATCATTCTTGCGCTCTATCGGTCTCTTTCGATGATTTTCTGTTATATCAATTAATGAAAAACTTAGCAAATCATTTTCCTTGTCGGGCAGGGTTTGGAAGCGGTTCAAGTGCGTGACTCCCGGTATCCGGCATGAGAAGCTAACCTTTAGAGCGGCTCAGGTAAGTAGTAGTATGATATACTTCTATTTTCAATACTTTTGTAATGCTAGATTATTATTTTGATTATATATATTCTATTCTCGTAAAGTGCGACCAGCAGCCACGGGGGACGCATCTATGTGGATACTATGTTTGCGAGACCATTCGCACGTTTACCTCTGAGCACAAGGATTACAGATACGATGTAAGCAATAAACATTCACACCTCTATTTTTACTCGTCATTCTTTGTTATCATGATTGATATTCATATTCATCTCCTCTTCTTATATAGTACACGGCCATGCGGGAGAAGTACCTACCAGAGCAACGCGCGATTGCTGTTGCAGAGGAGCTGGCGACCTTTCTGAGAATAGAAGCTATAGACGACAAAGGACGATTTAGTGTAGCTAGGGGCCATTACTGATGTTGGTCCATGTAATCGAATAGACGGGCTCTAGTCCCGATAATTCTGATCTCCATATAATTGTATATATATGCTCGCTTGTAAGATAAGTTAATCTTATATATATGCATAAACTAATTCCCGAACACGCACCAAACGAGGCATCACGTTAATCCCCCGAACACCTAAAACCCTAGAACCCCTAAACCCTAAAAACCCTAAAGTAAAAAAGCAAAATCTGTAGATGCCTTTGGTCCCGGTCTGTGTTACAAACCGGGACTAAAGGTCCTGGCCCTGGATCCCTCGGAGACGCCCACGTGGACAGCCTCCAGTCTCGGCTGGTAACCAGGCCGGGACTAAAGGGTTAGCCTTTAGTCCCGCGCCTGGGGTCCCGGTTGGCAAACCGGGACTAAAGGCCATTACGGGCCGGGACAGAAGGTGCTGTCCCCACTAGTGACAGTACATGTAATCTCATTGAGTTCATATAAATTGTGTTTTCACAAGCACACACACACAATTTGTACCAGCTTACATTGATGCGGGTTGCTCTCACGCAATGCCGTGTATGGGACAAGCCATATGGAAAACAACTATGCAAATTAATGTTATATATTCAACACACAACAAACATTGGCTCCTTGCTTCCTGGACAATGCTAGGTTTGCTTGGGATCCCCGCTATGCAGCTGCAGCCGCTCCTGATGGTAACCACTCCATGCTCCCGACGGCGGCATCGGTGAAACAAGCAGGCGTCACTTCTCCGCATAAACATGCAATTTGAAAAGCCATCAGGAAGCGGGCATGCCATACGCCAGCCCTGGTCTCCAATGTCGCCAAACTCTCTTGGGAGTCTGTTGACATATCTTGCATATTCAACACACCATGGCTCCTTACTTCCTGGACGATGTTGCTTCTGTTTGGGCTGCTGTGTAGCTGCCCAGCCACTCCGGCTAGTGGACTTTCCTTGCTCTGGACGGTGGCATCGGCAAAACTAGTAGGGGGTCACTTCTCCGCGTGCATGTGCAATATGAAAATCCATCAGCCCTTCATACCGCCATTTGAAGCAGTCTAGCCAAACTGTCAAGTGTTACTGATGGAAAGCAAAAGTTAGGATCAAATATTATCCATGTCAACAGATAAAATTGTCATCTAGAGACCAAGTTTAAACTGTCTGTTGCTTGTAGTGTAGGAAGATATCTTGATAAACAAAGACAAAGCTTGTGCAACAAATTGTGAAAATGATACATGTTGAAGTGTAGAAGTGGATTGCACTAGCCCTTCCCATCACTTCGGACTTTTTGTTGCGTTGGCTAGTGCATGAAGCTTGACAGAATTAATCATGTAGATGCAACAAGCACATAAAAATTGCTCAAATAAAATAGTCGCAGGCAAACACATGTAACAACAACCACCAGGCATGAGCATGAAATACCAATCTCATTATGAACAGTATAGGCATCGTTTCAAGACAAATAAGTTTTACAATGCAAAAGTAGCACAAAAAAGTCTCTCACTTTTAACTTGACCAAGTGGCAAGTGGATGTGCCTATGTCTTGCATAATGCAGGTAAAAACAGAGGGAGAAAGGCTAAAGAGCACGAAACTTACTTTCCAACTGGATGCAGACCCATATGGTGAAACTGCTTCCCCTCCAATGCATATTGTATAGTCCTCATCTCCGATAGGATCCCACCTTTTAGGTGATAGAAAAGAGGATAATAGAGTAAAGGTAAATAAAATTGCCTTCACAAAATTTGCAGACTAGCATAACTGGATTTAGCCTCCTATTGAGAACAATCATATATGATTGGTAAAAGGATTATAAATCATACTCCCTCCGACCCATAATACTCTTCGCTAATATGGATGTATCTAGACACATTCTAATGATAGATACATTCGTATTTGTGAAGATAAATATGGGTCGGAGGGAGTACATTTTTCTACTTTTTGAAATAACTCCGTTAAATATACAAATAGAATCAGATATTTTACTTGGTTGCTATAGCAAAACTGATTCCCACAGGACGCTAAAGAGGTGATAAAAGCTCCAATCAAGAAAATCAAAGAGTGAAATTGGATGCTTTACTGTGACTAAGGTTCAGCTCAGACATTTATGGAGAATAAAACTGGATGCTTACCTTCAGGATGTATGATGAAAGAAGTAGCATGCAATCAATCAGCATGTGATCACCGAGATCATCACTCTATTAAACGGATACCGCACATTGGAGCCACCTACAATAGCAAAGATGTTGCAACAGAGCATCATCTCCACAATCCAAAACCTAGCACTATTCACATGCCTCCTGAAAGTCTTCTTAAAAGCGTCGCATTTAAAGATCCTAAAGCCATTGCTGGTGCCAGCAGAGAAGCAACCGCATTCCTGATTCCATGGAACAGACTCTATCCTAACTTTTTGGTCATCACTGCATCCTCCTCGTGATCCTGGAACAAGAACAAAACATTATGGTCAGCTCTAGTGAAAATCTAGCAATAACAAATATATTTGGAGGGGTATTCCTTAGCTTTGTCAACATCGGCAACTACATTTAACTGAGATTTTCTCATTTTAGATAAAAAATCATTTTCCAAATTTGGTAAAAAGACGGGACAACATCAGGTTGCAGAGGTTCTTCCAAATAATACAAAATAGTAATGCGATAAGCCAAACTGGAAATCAATAATGATAACTCTCTGAAATAAATCATGCAAACATATTTACAAGAAAATAAAGAGATATTTGAACATCCAATTAAGGTTGGCACACAATCATCCTAAGAACAAAAGCTTCAATAATGCAAGTCAAGATGAAAAGAACATCCACCTAACTAACACCCAACCGTGACCTAAGTGACAACATTACAAACTAGGGAAGCAATGTAATCCTTCAGCAAATAGAAACACAAGAGCCCTAAATAGGAAGTATTGAAGCCAAATGACTAAGCACAAGGATGAGTGCATATTATTTAATCAGAGCTAATATGAGACCAGATGATGCTGACCTTGAGCAGAGCAATAGATGTTCCTCCAAGTAAAGCATGCAAGCCAAAAACTTCAGTGTCCCTGATATCCTGGACAGCTACTTCAGAAGTGTCTCATGCTCTGAAAAAAGGAGATTGCCAATCCATATAAAATATACACAAGACTAACATTTGAGCCATCTAGTACTGCATATGATCAATATCTACTCAAGATTGAGCAAATCTGATATAACCTACCAGGAGTAGTATTTGAGCAAACCATCAATATTATGCTAACAACTGATCTGTTCAACCTAGCAATGGTTACAATGCGGAACACTAGCCAATCTACTTGAGAGAGCAACTAATCAAGTCAACTAGAGCAAAACTGAACCAGAACTTTCTAAACTGTAACCAAGAGCAGTGTCTAGTGAACCACACCAATCAAGGCATGCCAATCAAGAAGAACCAAGGAATATAGCATCATTTTTTCTATGGAGGTCATTACAGCAAAACACATAAAACAAGGACTTGATATGTTCATCATTACCTTAGATCAAAATATTTATATCACAACAATTCAGTAAACAAAATCAAACCTCATTTCTACGCAAACATGCATGGAGCAGCCCATGGAAAATAGAGCTTAACTGTTAGAGAAAGAGAGACCTTCCAATGGGGGGCGCGATGTTGTAGGAGAGGTCCAAGTTGAAGAAGGCAGGAAAAGCTGTCCATAGTGGATCCGACAGGTGGAGCTCAGTGATACGGATGCTGGCAGCATCATCTGGAGCGACAGTGGACAGCACCGCCACCACAACATCCTAGGAGGGCACCGCCACAAGAAAACAACTGTGACCTAAGAAAAATGGAACCAAAGCATGAATAAAAAGTTACTTTGACACAATAGGTACGATAATATAAAACAACATTTTAAGTGACATAAACTAGAATTACAAATAGCAATATCCCCTAGAAAATGCATACAAGTGCTTTGATCCACTTACTACTCACATCAATGTGCTACCATTTTTTCTAAAAAATCACATGGTAATCAAGAGAGAAATCAAGTTGCACACAATTACTTAATTAATCAAGCTAGAAAATCAAATGCAAAGTAGTAGTAGAAGAACAAGTACTTAATTACTAATCAGCAACCGATATACAAGGCATGCACCTATCTGGAAGAAGCAAAGAGCACATCAGCCTAGACAAGTGTGCATTCATAAGTGGAATTCTTAAGCATAAATAAGCAAACAAGTAGAATAACAGTTTCATGGTTTTCAGACCTAATCTAGAACGGTGAGTAGGACATGGAACTGGAGCAAGCAAGCATGCGGGTTTTGGAAACAAATCGGACCTTTGACCCCAAATTAGCATATTCTCAGATCTTTAAAAGAAAAAAATCATCTAAAAAAACTAAGAAAGTAAATCATTGGGATGCATGAGCCCGATTTATTGGTCCGTTGCACTCTCATACACAGCGTAGTCCAAGGAAAGTGGGACGGTCAAGAGAGAGACCTTCAGAGGGGGTGTCATGGACACGGACATGTTCTCCGGTAGATAGCACAGCCACCACATCACTACCACCGACAGCAACTCCTGGGGAGGGGACCTGAGGAAAATTTAATCCAGGAAAACACTCCAGTTCAGTTAATTAGTTTGTACAAGGTTTGCTAGTTGTATCTAACACGAGTGTAGCATGTGTCCACACAGGAGTAAGCAATATCAACTTACTATAACATAGGAATGGAATGAAATAGCACTCGTATTATGTGCCAAACTTATCGAGTCGACTGCCTTCATGCGTGTCCCCAAGTCCCTTCTCCTTAGCTGCACAAGGAGCAGAAACAAGATGAAATATTGCATATTGTCAAAACACGCATAGCACACTCATCCATTCTACAGAAAAAATTCCACTTCATTCACGACATTCTACAGAAATAACTTGCACTAGCTAGACAATTCATTTCATCATTATCAGAAGTTATTATAGCAGAAACAACTAACAAACAACAACAATCTCATGAATGGTTCCCACGGTAGTGAATGGAAAAAATAGTACATTTACAAGAAGACTTCTCTTTCCCAAAACCGTGGATAAAGAAATACATATGGATCATCTATTTGTTGTTTCTTGGATAAAATTGCTGATTTTGTCATCCATTCCATAGTATGTCATCATTTTATATTATGTACCAGTTGATTTGAACGCTGCTAAGGAGGTACCTCTGGATGACTATGTCGGCAAGCTCCTGAACGGCGGCGGCAAGGTCGCAAGGATAGGCCTTGGCAGCAAGCAGGTTGACTTCATGTGCAATATGGGCGCACCCCACCCGTCCTTGGGGACGAGCAACTCATGTTGCTTCCTCGCTAGTGCGATGCCAAGCCCCACGCCCTCTTTGCTTCCTCGGGCAGAGCCTGCCAGTACAACTTCTCCTCCGTGTACACTCGCTCCATAATAAGTGCCAGAGCCATGGTGCTACTGGTTGAATCAGGGGCTCCCCTTCAACAACGTCACGACAATCTGCTGCTTCATGCACTGCTCTAGCGTCGCACTTGGAGGCCACTGGTGGTAGAATCAACTACTTTACCAGGCCTAGGACGGAGGTTGTAGGGGAAGGAGGGAGCTGTGTGAGAGCGGAGGCGAGGGCGCCGGCGAGTCGGCGCCGTCGCTTGAGCTGGGAGAGGCGGCGGCTAGAGGAGGAGGGCGGCGGCTAGGATTGGGAGACCGACTCCTTTGGGAGTCGGCAATAAAGATTATGTTTATTGCTTGTCATAAAACGAAGGGGTACACGTGTTTATATAATAGGCTAGCTACTCGAAACCCTAGATAACTTGGGCTAAGCCCTTAATCCGGTCCACTATTGGGCCTACTGGAGCCCGACCATAACATTTCTCCCCGCCTTCTCAAACAGCTCGTCCTTGAGCTGAACATCTGGAAACTGCTGGCGGAACTCATCCCGAAATGGTGTCGGCCTTGGAGACGGCCGCGTCGGCCAGCCCAGCTGCGACGTCATCAGCCGCAACGTCGTCTACGGTCTCCAAGTAGAACAGGCGGGGGCAAACGTGGCCCTTTACGTAGAGCTCGTCTCAGTTGAAGCACAGCCCTTTACGACGGCGCTCGAGCTGTTCGGCCGTGGTCAGCCGACGGAACGGCCGCGTCGCTGCTGGATCGGAGCGCTCCGCAGAAGTCAAGGCCGTGAGCGCCTGGCCTGATGGTGTCGGCGGAGGGCAGGCGGGCGGCCAAACGTCGCTGGCCGGGAAGGCCTGCTGCATGGCCAGCGCGCGCTGCTCGAAAGCGCGGGCGTAGTACATGGCCGACTGCAGGTCTTGCAGTTCGCGCATCTCCACGTCGACGCGAATGTGGTCCGGCAGGCCACCGACGAACAGCTCGGCACGCTGGCGAGCCGTGACGCCAGGCGCATGGCACGCCAAGGTCTGGAAGCGGTCGGCGAAGTCCTGCACCGAGGAGGTGAAGGGTAGGCGGCCCAGCTCGGCCAATCGGCTCCCACGTATCGGGGGGCCAAACCGGAGGAGGCAGAGGTCGCGGAATCGCTCCCACGGAGGCATCCCGCCCTCGTCCTGCTCGAGGGCGTAATACCATGTCTGGGCGGCGCCGCGGAGGTGGTAGGAGGCGATCCACGTGCGGTCGGACGCCAGTGTGCGCTGCCCACGGAAGAACTGCTCGCACTGGTTGAGCCAGTTGAGGGGGTCCACCGAGCCGTCGTAGGTGGCGAACTCGAGTTTGGCGTAGCGGGGAGGCGTCGGGGCAACGCCGCCATGAACGTACGGCTCAGCGCGGGCCGCGGGGGGAGGGGGGGGGCGCGAAACCTGAGGAGGTGGCGTCCGAGTGAGGAGGCCGCGGCTGATCCCCGGTCGTCGTATAGACCGGTGGAGGCGACGACTCAGTGAGCCACGCCGGAAGTGGTGATGGCGACGAGGGGAAGCGGACGTGTTGAATCGGGACACCGGTCGAGGCGGCGGGGGCCGGGCCGGTGGTGATCGGCGGCTGCCACTGCAGCCACGGCAGGGGCGCGGGCGGTTGATGCTGCAGCGGCGCGATCGGGAACGCCGGGATCCATGGCGGACCGGTGACGGCGGCCGGCTGCGACGGTGTAGGCTGCCCTTGGGATCCGATCAGAACAGCCTGATCCCTTGGACGGCGATGACGAGGTCGTTGAGGATCCCGCTCATCTGCTCGGGCGTGTAGACGACGGCAGACGACGCGGGGGCGGATGTCGAGGTGGGGAAGAGCGGTCCGAGGGGCAGCGGCGCGAGCGCCCCCGAGGTTGCCGTCGACGGCGGCGCGGAGGTCCCGGACACGTGGGCGGCGACGGTGGAGGGCGGTGAAGACGACATGATCGAACGAGAGCAAGCTGATACCAAATTGTTAGAATCAACTACTCTACCAGGCCTAGGACGGAGGTTGTAGGGGAAGGAGGGAGCTGTGTGAGAGCGGAGGCAAGGGCGCCGGCAAGTTGGCGCCGTCGCTAGAGCTGGGAGAGGCGGCGGCTAGAGGAGGAGGGCGGCGGCTAGGGTTGGGAGTCGGCAATAAAGATTATGTTTATTGCTTGTCATAAAACGAAGGGGTACACGTGTTTATATAATAGGCTAGCTACTCGAAACCCTAGATAACTTGGGCTAAGCCCTTAATCCGGTCCACTATTGGGCCTACTGGAGCCCGGCCATAACAACTGGTTGGTTGAACAAGCTCGCCTCGTCCACCGCCTACACAACAGAAAACCAAGAATCTATTAATCAACATTCAAAACAAGTGTAGGACAACATAATGTTGATAAACAAAAGATCTGCTGCTATGCCAGACAGATATTTAACAACTTAAAAAATATTAAGTGTGTGCAATCAGCACGAGAAGCGAAGGGTTCCCAGAGCAATCAAAGACGGTATGTAAAAAATAAGATACAAAAGATACATACTGCTCTTTGATATTTCTTTAAGCTAATAATTAATTTTCTTGTAAGCTAGAAACAAAAATATGCCAGTACAGACCCCAATTGCACATGTGTCTCCTAATAATCAACTGGTAGATACAAGAGCTAAATAAAAAATAAAAAATAAACAATAGCAAATATCACTTGGAGATCTCCCTATATCACTTTAGGGGGTGAGAACATGTGCTATTAGGTAAGAACATGTCAGTGGGTTACTAGTGAGAAACGAAACAACATTTTGATGACCAAACAGCACAACAGCCTAGACAAGTTTGCATTCAATAAACAAGCAGGTAGTAGAACCTACCCAGGACTAGCATTTGAGCCATCTAGTCAAGCGCATGATCAACATGCACTCAAGATTGAGCAAATCTGATACAACCTAACCGGGACTAGTAACTTTAGAGAGCATCTAATCAAGTCAAAGCAAAACTGAACCATAACTTATTAAACTGCAACAACTACTAGAACCAAATTAACCGAAGACCAGTGTCTAGTGAACCAAACCAATCAAGGCATGCCAATCAAGAGGAACCAAGGAATATAGCATCACTTTTTCTATGGAGGTCATTCCAGCAAAACTATTCACACATTCATCATCACCGCAGATCAACATCTTTATATCACAGCAATTTAGTAAACAGAATCGAACCTCATTTCTACGCAAACATACATGGAGAAGTTCAAGGAAAATAGAGTAACTGTGAGAGAAAGAGCGACCTTGGAGGCGATGTTGTAGAAGAGGTCCAAGTCGAAGAAGGCAGGGGCAGCAGGCCCTAGTGGATCCAGCAGGTGGAGATCAGTGACACGGATGCCAGCAGCATCAGCTGGAGTTTTGGTGGACAGCGCCGCCACCACAACATCCCCGTAGGGAACCGCCACAAGAAAATGACCGTGACCTGAGAAAAATGTAATCAAAGCATGAATAACACGTTACTTTGACGTAATAGGTATGATAATATAAAACAACATGTTAAGTGCATCATGGTACTAAATTCATCAGGTATGATAATATAAAACAACATCTTTATATCAGTACATCAGGTGCTAAATTTTTAGAATTAACATAAAATAGTTTGCTTCTTTCCATCTGCACACTTTACTTAATCAACACAAAGTAAGGTAGACTATGCAAAGTAGCAGGTCTGCTTCAAATAACAGGAATAGAGCATACGTGCACTCTCAGTTTATACATGCACTTGCAATTGTTCAGTTAGCAGGAACACACAGAAAAGCTACAGGAGTGAGTTACTCTTGGAATTAAATCTCAAGTGTATACTGAGTTGTGGTACTGAAGCATAACTACTATTGTGAATAATTAACAGTTCAATGGCTGCTAGTTCACAGGTTTAATATGGTTCAGTTTTGTTAACACCTGATTAACCTGATGTTCTTCACTTAAGCTAGTCAAGCAAGCAAGTATACATACAGACCAAACTGAACTAGTTTTAGCTTCAGAATAAATGTTTAGTGCAATATTCAGAGATGAACATGCAGTTCTTAAGTTGCTGACGAGGTGGAGCATGGTCAGTCAATGCAAATTACTAAGTGCACACAGGACACCGAGTCGATTAATGTTAGCGGTTGGATTTTGCTTAGTTGGTCAAATCGTGTGGCTGCAGTAGGTATGTGTATATTTTATGGTGTGGCTTTAGGATAATTCAAGTTTGCTCTTTTATTAGTAGTAGAGATACAGGAAGTTCTAGGGCATGGGACGTTGATTAATTTTTTTTGACAATGGCATGCAGATTGGTGTAGCCCGTGCTTAGCGGGAAGGATTGATTAGTGCGGCCATTAAATTTCCATGATTTGGGGGAATCAGGGGTGAATGTGATTAGCGGGACGGATTGATTAGTGCGATCGAAGTTGTCCGTCCAGACTGTTTTAGCGCTAAACGCGGGTGTTATCTGAACCATTAGATGATAGGTATATGGCTCAGATTTATTGGATCTGCCCCCTTCTGTGCCTTTTTATATTGGTATAGATAATTTTTTTTTGACAATGGCATGCAGATTGGTGTAGCCCGTGCTTAGCGGGAAGGATTGATTAGTGCGGCCATTAAATTTCCATGATTTGGGGGAATCAGGGGTGAACATGATTAGCGGGACGGATTGATTAGTGCGATCGAAGTTGTCCGTCCGGACTATTTTAGCGTTAAACGCGGGTGTTATGTAAACCATTAGATGATAGGTATATGGCTCATATTTATTGGATCTGCCCCCTTCTGTGCCTTTTTATATTGGTATAGATACAAAATTTTCAATTAGCTAGAGGGTGTCACACACCATGCCATAGATGAAAAATACCAAGAAAAGGGTCTTGGACCCGGTGTCATTGGCACCCTGCAAGCACAACGTGGGTACGCCCCTGGTGGCGGGCTGAACCTAAAAAAGAAAGTTTCATCCGTCGCCCCTATAACGAACAAGGACGGTAGGGTTCCACCCGCCGCCCTGCCGGCTTCCACCACCTCCCATTATCCGCCCGCCCTACTTCTCTAGCGCAGCCTCGACAACCCTCCTCCACCTCGCCGCCCGCCCTCCTCCATCACTGATGCTAGGACCTCCTAGATGCTCCCCTCTCCGCGTAGATCGATCGCGCCTTCTCTCTGCTGCTCGATCGGCCGCCGCGCCCCTGCCCAGCGCTCAGCCATCGCCGACCTCCTCTGACCGCTCGCCGTGCCCCAGCTTAGTACTCTGGATGTCGGTGACCTTCTCCGCTCGCTGCCCTTGTGGCCAGCTCCCCACTGCGCAACTACATGAGAGTCTAGGCGAGAGACCGCCAGACAGGCGCGGGGACACGGGCTAGAGAGGAGGGCGACCTTTGGCTTCTAGGTGAGGGAATGAGCGACGAGGTTGAGGGGATCGATCAGGGACGACCGCATCGAGCGCATCTCGCAACTATCGAACTGCGTCTGGCTGCGTGTTGTACTGTGGTGGAGAACGAAGGAAGAGCGATGTCGTGAGAGGATGGGACATGGTCAGAGGGCGTGCAAAGCGGAGGAGTTTTCATTGCTCTGTTTTTTCCATGATTGATGTTTCTATTTCCGATAATTAGGGTGATTGCGGTTGACTTTCATTTTTTTCGGGTGATAAGCGTGATTTACGTTTTCATATTTCTCTGTGCGTGAGCCGCGAAGGGGTGAGGGCGCTGTGGATGGATCGCATGTGGAGGGGTAGAATTGGAAGTCAAATGATGTAGGGAGAAAGTGCCTTCACCAACTCGAAACCAATAGTAAAGATGGAGGGGTAGAATTGGAAGTCAAATGATGTAGGGAGAATGTGCCTTCACCCACTCGAAACCAATAGTAAAGATTACTGTGGCTCTACACAACATGAACCCAATATAGCTTTGGGGCTGCTGGTTTCCTTCGAGACCGGATGGATGCATAACCAAAACACTTTGCTATTTAACTCTTTGCAGAATACAAACTTGACAAACAGAAGCAAGTAGACAAATGATCGAAGTAAATATTTTCTTAACATTTATTGTCTTGTTTAAAATATAAAATATTTTATCTGACGTTATCCAATTAAGGGTCTCATCGGTATTGCCCTTTGGATATTTTCAAAAACGAAATGTTTTTACTTTAAAATCATTTCTCAAAATAAAACTACTGTTTGGTCTTTTGCCCTCACTGTTAACTTCGCAAGTTAAGCAAAATATTGCCATGGAGACTTTAATATTTGGAAATAACACATTTCGAGCGAACACTTTAATTTTTAAAATCCGTGCGAGCCTGATTGCTTCAACACTACTACCTTCATAAAGCAAGCATTAAAACATTGTAGTAAACAATGTGGTTAAATTAGTCTCCTTATTTTATTTAGCACTCCTTTATCAATTTTAATACCATGGTTACTTTAATGTAGTCAAGTTTCCTCAATTTAATTTCATATGTAGATGTATGAATATGCAAAATGCATGATATGTATGCACAACCAATGAGCCTACATATCTACCGCGTTCTCTCAATTAGTTCTAAGAACCTGGGTTGTTACATCCCCTAAAAAATGCATACTAGTGCTTTCATCCACTTACTAGTCACATCAGTGTGCTACCAATTGTTTCTAAAAAATCACATGGTAAGCACGAGAGAAATCAAGCTGCACACAATTAGTTTATTAATCTATCTAGAAAATAAAATGAAAGATAGTAGACGAAAAAGTACTTAATTACTAATCGCCAACTATATACAAGGCATGCACCTAAAAGCCTAGACAATTGTGCATTCATAAGTGGAATTCTTAAGCAGAAATAAGCAAACAAGTAGAAAAAAGGTTTCATGGTTCACACCTTATCTAGAACATTGAGTAGGACATGGAACTGCAGCAAGCAAGCACACGGGTTTCGGAAACAAATCGAACCTTTTCCCCCAAATTAGCACATGCTCAGATCTTTACAAGAAAAAAATCATCTAAAAACACTCAGAAAGTAAATCGTTGGGATGCATGAGCCTGATTCATTGGTTCGTCGCCTCATACACAACGCAGTCCAAGGAAAGTGGGACAGGTCAAGAGAGAGACATTCAGAAAGGGTGACATGGAGGCCGACAGGTTCTCCAATAGACAGCACCACCACCATATCACTACCACCACCAGAACTGCAACTCCTGGGGAGGAGCTCAATGTGCACGAGATTCTAAGAATATCTTGGGGTGTCATAGCCTCGTAGGTACTACTAGTCCAAGAGACTGACAGGCAGGCCAAGTACGGTCCAACCTTGAAATAGAGCCTCGTGGATTTGGAAATACATTTGTATTTTTCACAAAAACTACTCTATCTTATATATTATAAGTAGAGGACCTCGTGAGGAGCGATTCATCGACATCTCCCATCTCACTTTACTGCCAAAACCTCTTAAAATAATATGAACAAACTAACTGAAACACAATGAATCTCCCCCATAAATATACTAAAGAAAAATGGGGCATTGCAGTAGCAAGAATGCATAGGTGTGAATCGACTGACACTGGACTATGCGGGACTGAGGTGAGCATGGCATGGCCAAGGTGTGGAGCAGAGTGATATGGTGACAATCACTTAGTGTATATATTTTTCTAGAACCAATAACAGGTCAAGAGTGAGAATGACATTTACTAACAAAGTAGAAACAATGCACTAGTTAAGATCATATTATAAATGCATTCAGGAGTGAATATGGTAGTTGCACCACATAAACTCGTCAATGATACAACATGTCTCAGAGGTTCACAGTGGCTCTACATGGTATTACCAACCACGAAGAGGAGAAAGGAGAGGAACCAGAAAACTTACCCTTCGTGTCACCCAGCAGCAGATGTTGTCCTCCCAGTATGTACACCACGCCTAGTAGCATGAGAATGCAGTCATCCCTGCCATATATAAGCATATTTCTTATTACTAATCGTAAAGAGATATATACAGCTTCATGCTAATTTTCTCATCTTTGTGAATTGAGAAATACACAACTCGGGCCAATGCACAAACCGTAAGCAAGAAGCAACCAACTAACAACTTCACAGATGTGCATTTTATCATCCCAGCAAACTACATTTTTAGAAACTAAAGTGGAAACATTATAATCATCTCCTTTTTAGCTATTTCGAAACAGAGAATGACCATCTGAATATGCCAGTTATAAGATTACCTACATCACATTAGGACTTGATAAATCTTTTTATTTACCCAAAATTAACATTTCAGTGACAAGTAACAAGAATCTTTGTAAAACCTCTAATGGATATGCATCTAAAATATTTAATTACTCCCCGATCAAATTTAATTGTCGTGGATTTAAGCAAAAAGTGGCCTAAAATCTGTCAAGATTCAATGAATCTACGTCAACTTATGGATCAGAGGGAGTAACAAAAATAAAAAAGCTGATATAAAGGTGAATATAGACAAAGAAGAGGATGGTGGAAATTACACCATGGGCATTCACATAAACAATGCCACCAGTCAGTTTCTAAACAATTGCTTGCAATAAGAGTAGAGAGCATGACAAGAAAATGACATGTATTGAGAATCATAGTTTACTCATGAATCTGTCCATCAACAAAAACACAGCTTCAACTTATCATCGATAGAAATAGAAGTGAAAGAAAATATGTCCATGCTAATCATTTGTAGACAGGTTCTGTAATATTGTCCTCTTAAATTGGTTGCCTTTCCATACAACAAAAAGCAACTTTAAGAATAAGGAATTCCAAACAACTGAAGCATAAAACTTGCAAAAACAAAAATTATTCTTTCCGACGAGTTGCGAATGGAAGGCTTGAGCAAACCAAGTTGCCGCCCTCTTAGGAACTCACTCAAAACAAGCTTGTGTATGGTTGATAATATCCATATACAATTATGAAACCAGTTCAGGGTCGACAAAGCATTAGTTTATACGAAAACCTCCAAATGGGCAACTAGAAAGAGCAAAAGCTGGAAAACACACAATAAAATTGAAAGAGGACATGTTTCTCTCAGTTGCTTCTTGACTTAATCACCCTAACTCAGGTGCGCAGAAAAGCCAAAGCATAGTATCATACATCTAGTCAAATATCCTCAAAACCATTATGGTATCAGACCAATAATAGCATTCGTCTTAATACATAGATATCAAGACCCTATAACGACAAGGTGCCTACGCATCTTTCGAGCTCCATAAACAATTTTCCCTGCATCTTTGTGCCCTAGTCCAAGTAATCATCAGACGTACACGAACGATTACCGAATCCTATCCGTGGAACGTCATGGCACGATAGGCATAGTTCAGAGCAGATGACAAGAACTGGAGCTCACCTGAGACAGATTTGCAGCCGATGCCGACCTCAGTGGCAGAGAGGCGCCGACCGTCCCACCGGAAAGTGAGACAACCAGCGGCCAACGATAACACCTACCAGTAGAGGGCTCCAGGGGTGCATCCAAGGCCAGGGAAGCAGTGCCGGCAGCTATTCCTCAGCACGGCAAAAAGTATACCTGCATATCAGCAACACAGGAACAACATTACCATAGTTGCTGCTGAAAAAACATACGGCTTGCCCAAAGCAAAGCTGAAACAATAACTACTCCCTCCATTCTATTTTAATCAACATCCTAAACCAAGAATTTTCCTAGAAAATGCAAAAGATATTGCGTTTCATTTCATTGAACAGGAAGAGAATATAGGTACAGGTAGAACCTCCTTGCAGGAAGGACACGCGCACACACCACCATAGAAATAAATGTTAACTCACTACAATAGAAATAAATGCAACTCACTCCAATTGTTCTTCCCACAAGAAACATGGTGAATCATTGCATCAACACCCTGATTTCATCATGATATGATAATGCACTCCGAACCAAAACCATTTAGATTCAAGATTATAACACAGAAATCGGTATTTGAAGATAGCCAAAAAGAAGGAGATTTCAAGCTATAACAGTGCAACCCCTAAGGTAGTGCCTGTTTGCCAATCATGGCTCTCAAAACTAGCATTAGCATGTAGTACTTTCCAAGCACCCACAAAACAGTACATATTATATGTCATGCAATCAGTAAGTACTTCCACGAACGCCATGCACATAAAAGAAATACTTCCAGCACTACCGGAAAACAAGCCGCTGCCGTGGCCAGCAGGTCTGCCGTGTGCCAGGCTGGCCTGAGACACTGCCGTCGCTGTCACTGCCGTGACCACTCTGCCGTGTGTCTGCACACGGCAGATGGTCTGCCGTGTCCAAATAAGGATCTGCCGTGTGAACGGCAGACACGGCAGAGGCTTGTTTTCCTGTAGTGCAGGAACCTAGCGAGTAGGGCAACATCATGCACATAATAGAGCTTTTCAGCTGCTACAACATGCTCGTTTGCAGCCTCCCCCGTCCCTGCGCTGCACCTTGATGATATGTGGGTGGGCTATGTCATGTGTGCGGAGTCGAACTCGGCCTATTGCAACTCCTCACGCTACTGCTGCTAGCTGAGGCCACCACTACCATCAATGGTGATCCATCAAATTCCTCGAACCAACCCGTCACAGCCTGCAGGAAAAGGTTTTTTATGTTATATGTGCAGCCGCACAGAGCATGAAACTATGATGACTAATTAGCTACTACCCTCTTTTGCAAATATGGTATATATAACAACAAAACAAGAAGAGATTTGTGGTGCACCTATTAACTTTAGATTCAGGATACCGGAAGGAAAAGCATGCAAGCCACTATGGCACTATCAATCCACTGTGTGGGTGAACTGAAAACACTCGATGCATGTTATACTAACTAGTTCCAGAGCAGAAGAATACATTTAGCGGAAGTATTTACCTAGCAGCAGGGCATACATATATGTTAGGAAAATGATTATTAACTTGAGATGTATGTCACAAGTGAACTCTCAACCTCCTTTGTGGAAAATATCACGGTGGAAGGTTTGTATATATGTCTGAATCACAGGGGAGACTAGTTCTCAGTTCTGAAGTTTCTTAGAACATAGCTACAGTAACAGTCAATAAAGTTCAGAGTATGAACTTGTTCACTGTTTCCTTGATGAAAACAGACACGAGTCGAAGGAGATTTCGCAAGAGATTGTATTTTAGAACTACTTATGTAGACTACTGTTAAATGGTTCAAACAGATAACAACCTCCCATGGCTGCCTCGTATTTGATTTGCTGGACATGTTTGCATTGTGCAAACGTGCCGCAAATGACTGAATGAGAAATCCTAGGGGGCAAATCCTAGAGTTTATGCAATTGTGTGCACTGAGTTTGTTAAGCCTTAGAATCTATTTAAGGGAGACATCCCTGGAGAGAAAGAGCCCAACAACAAAACACACCTCATAGCTCGTCCTTGCTCACCATCAGGAAATTTTGTCGTTCCCTTTCTGTTGCACAGCAGAGAAGGAATATCAGTGGTCTCCAATCTTCACCTGGTTGTTGACTTACACGGAGTGCCGGGTGATAAGGATTCTGTAAAGTGTTTGCACGCATGCTCACGCTTCAATCTGCATCGACTCTGCTTCCAATCTGCAACAACTACCGTTTGTTAACTACCTCATCGACTCTACTCTTCTGTTAAGTTACATTTAATTCAGTAAACAGTTTTTTTTTTTGCCAAGAGGATAGTTGTTTTGTCATGCAATTATAATCACTAGCTAGGTTTCCGTGCGTTGCGACGGATTACATATTGTGATGATGTCTGATGATATGAGGAAAACAAGTATGCAAGATAACCCAATATTGAAGAATATAAGAATAGAAATTTGTTTCATACATTTCAAAAATAGGTGGAGTTGTTACATGGTGCATCATCCAACGATTTGTGCATATGGAAAGGCTTTGTAGAAAATATTTTGCATACTGCAAGATTTGCAAAAATATTTATATCACATTATCTCAATCTCACAGGAGAAAAACACTAAAATATAAATTTTGAAATACACAAGAAAAAATAATCCGGGTTATACACAAACTCGAAAATGCAATCAGCCAATTCTTCTGGAAGAAAAGCAGATCCCACCAACTAATTTTCTATTGTAGGCATCAAGATTAATACCTTGTGAATACAGTGGCGACCCTAGGAATTTGCAACTCGGTATTCATTATGCCAACTTAGTACTCATTTTGCCAAAATCAGCACTGTTTTGCCAAAATTTGTTGCCGTTTTGCCTTGTTTTGCGAAATCATTGGTATTCACACACATACCAACGAATACCCCTAGCGCTGCCACTGTGTGAATATACATGGAAGCCAACTTCATCCCTACAGTCAAACTGAACCACAATATATCCCATCCAAGAATTGAAAGTGAGATCACTATTCCATTTCTAAGTGATCATACATTCTTTTTTTGATTCGATTAAAAGAGCTATTCCATTTTTCTACATTATCGGAATCTTCCTAGCAACCTTCTCTTCCAGAAACTTAATATACCCGCATCAATAGGAAAATTGTTGGCACATTCCATATATACATTCAGAAATATAAGCATACTAATTACAAAAAAATACCAACACTAAGCCACAATTGCAAATCATAAGTTTGGTTTATCGTTTCTTATGAAATATCCCTCCATCCCATAATATAAGATGTTATAATAGCCACAATAAACACATACTGACTGTATTACCATCTTATGTTTGTAGCCTATGCAGAGACATTAGAGCCACTGCGGTTGCGGCGCGGTGATCTCGCCGCTGTGATGTGGCAGCGGGAGCTGTGGAAGTAGTCAAAGTAGTCGAAGCCAGGGGCGAGCGAGAAAAGCCTACCACCACAAAACCGAGCACAAGTATGTACTCATCATAGTCTACAGCAGAGCATGTCTAAACAGGTGAAATCAAGTGTGTCCATACCTAAATATATTCCGAACTGTAGACATCTGAAGGTGCTGTTGCCACCCGCTGCGTGCAGCGACCCACAGACGGAGCCGAGGCGGCCTATGGTTATTCTCCGGCAGCTCCGCAAGAACCTTTTTTTTAGTTCAGATTGACTTGAAGCTTGTCCTCCTCCCAGCATACCTCAACACACCATGTCGCAACACTCTAAAGAACAACAAAAATAGCAATGGTGTGAGCAACTACCAAGGAGCAGCAGTAGCAATGAAAAGGACACAGAGTAGGAGAAGGAGGCACTGACCGAGGAGGCGTGACATTGTCAGCGGCGTCGCTCTGTCGGGAGAAGACCTCCATGGCGGCGACAGGGTCCTAGTAAACAACGAGAAATTGCTTTTAACAGAATGTTCAGTTCCTAGTATCCCTCCAGATCAATATTTTGTTCAGTAGAGACTCCTCGGATAGATGGTGCTGGTGCTCCATAAAATTGATTCGAGGGCGTGCAAAGGAAAAGAAATCAACCTTGACGGCGGCAGTGGGGATTGGGGGCGAGCTTGAGAGATGCGTGCGTGCGACAGACTGAGCCTTCTTGTGTTCTTGTGGAAAAAAAATACAGTAGCGATTAAGATTGTTGGATGGGCTGAGCTGTGCGCCACGGTTCAGATTCCGTCCAGCTAGCCTTGTTTTTTGTTTTTTGTTCTTTGAGATTCACGAGCCTTGTTTTCATTGGCTGGAAATGAGGTGTATAACTAGGGTTAATTTCTCTTCCTCGATTTGGGACCTGGACACGAATTTAGTGGCCAAATAACCCAGTCGCCTCGGAACCCCAACCAGTTGACTAAAAATTGGATACGAACCAAATAGCGACATCAGGTCTTGTGCTTGCAATTTTTTTTGGTAAGACCACCAATCCACCAACCAACGCCTTCCAAGTAATCTCACATAAGTTAATTTATGTAACAAAGGGTCCGTAGGTCTAGCATTTTTGCCAATCCACCATATATAGGCTCTAAACCAAATGTATCCCCGTTCAGCCCGGAGTTCTCATCTGAAATACTTTGTATCCATTGAGCGTGTAATATAGTGCCTTCTCTAAGCAAAGGGGCGCGTGTTGTTGTGTTTGTTGCCTAGGGTTGGGCGAGGACGGCTCAGATTGTCTTGCGTAGGTCGATCCGTGAAATGTGATTTCATTGGCTTGAGAGAGTGGAGACGAGGCCTATTTATACCGAGACCTAAACCATGTTTCACACTGAGGTGGATCCATGTATTCGTTCATGAATTTGATGTTAATCGGAGGCTCGCGACCATGTGGTCGACCATGCATGCGCCACCACCGGTTGACTCCACGATTTGGTGTGGAAGTAGCTATCTGCTTCTTGCCACTCAGTGGGGTACGCGTTGAGGCCAGCTGTGGACACCGCGTATATACGTGTGGCACCTATGTGAACACTTTGCATCGTGATTTTACATGACATCACGGGCTTGTTGATGTCACCTTTTGGCGGCAAGCCGCTGTAAGGGTAAATTGCCCCTAAGTGTGTTTTTGGTAATTAATGACAATTCATATAGACTAATGTTTTCATTGAGCTTTTTGTGAAGGAATTGTTCATAGGAATTGCTTAAAGTCCATGTGTTGGATTCAAGGCTTGGATGCCATGAAGATAAAGATTTATCTTAAGTATTGGCATCAAGATCATTGAATAGAAGAGATGAATTCATTATGATCAAGAAGAAGAAATAAAGATGTAGTTCTTGTGTAGAACTCATGTAATCCATGCTCTATCTTATGTGTTAAGCCAAGGAGTTTCAAGATCTTGAGAGTTTGGCTACAAGAGAAGAATTCAAGATATGGCTCTATGTCGAGGTCATGATGGTCTCATGAGTTGAGATATGATTGACTAATACCTAGAGCAAGCAATCAAATAAAGAATTATTTATGTGGCTCAAGATATTGTGATAGAGCATGAGAAGATTCAAGGTTGACCAAGGCAAAGATCAAAGATTGGATTCTAGATTGGTCAACACATGAAGCATAAGGAATGTGCCATATGGGTCCAATCGGTTTTGTGGTAAGGTATGGTTTGTCAATTATGCTTTGTGAACTAATCCATTACATATGTGTGTTTGTGTTGTCTATGTGGGTTAGGTATTGTGTCATGGATATGCATCACTAGTGAGATTTCATATAGCCCATGAAAGGATGACATCAAGTAGTGGTTGTCATCAAGGTTGAGAAGTGCAAGTTTCAAGATAAGCATCTCGAGAAGATCATATGCTTGAATCTTGTTATCCATTTGGTGATAATGAAATTGTGAAGACATGCCTTAGTGAAGGTATCCCATAGTGGTGTATGGGGGAGCATATTGAAAGTCTTCACGAAGCAACAATGATCAAGTGAAGCATTCCGGCTTGACGGAAGCATGAAACATCATCATCAAGATCAAGCGGGGTGCGCAAGGCAAAGGTTTGTCCTTGCTAGGTTTTCCTTT
Source organism: Dactylis glomerata (assembly GCA_007115705.1). Lineage (NCBI taxonomy): Eukaryota > Viridiplantae > Streptophyta > Magnoliopsida > Poales > Poaceae > Dactylis > Dactylis glomerata. The sequence continues at coordinate 4,038,235 of QXEO01001034.1, forward strand.
TACCGGTCTCAAGGTGTTTGTTGGGAGACCGGGTTATAGGATAGATAGCCGCACTATCAAGAGGGGCTTTCGGTTGGGTAACTTGATCACATCGTCTTAGGGAGCTCAATCCTGTGCATACTTTGCATCTTTCTAGTTTGTTGCTTCTTGGTGTTTCTCCATGTGAGGTTCTTATGCTTGTTGCTAGCTTTCCAACAAGTCCAAGTTTATCGAAAACGGAATCCGTATGCATCTTTTATCGCGTTTTCGAGTTTGGAGGTTTTACCGGTTCTTTCTTAAAAGAGGTTTTCACCTCTTCTTATTTGGTATTTTATCTCTTACTACTTCTTGGGTTTTATGGTCTCCATTGGATAGATATTTTTCTTAGCTTTTCAAAAATCCCAAGTTTGCTAAAATCTGAGTCCGGATGTAAAAGTTATCGTATTTTTCGTGAGGATATTTTCTGCCGGTTTCGAGCTCGGTTTGGACCGGAAATTCAACCGAAAATCAACCGAAAAGTTGCAGAACTGTTTTCTTATATTTTTGGTTTTGGCTCGGTTTAAACCGAAAATTCAACCGAGAATTCAACTGAGAATTTCCGGTCAAACCGAGAATTCAACCGGGAATTCCAGTTTCGCCCCCAACGGCCATATTTGGCTTTCCCTATAAAAGGGGCTTCTTCTCCAATGGTTTTCCAGGGGTTCTTTAGCACGAAATACACCTCCATTGTTGACCCTCTTGAGCTTTCCTCCTCCCTCTTCCCTCCAATGATTCTTGCATCTTTTTTAGGGATTTGAGAGAGGAGATCTTGATCTACAATCTCCACCAAATCATTCCTCCTCAAAGTGAGGGGAATCCTTTGAATATAGATCTTGGAGTCATTGGTTGACCTCCACCCTTGTTCTTCCTCTCTAACTCCTCCATAGCATTTGTTGCCTTGGTGGGATTTGAGAGAGAAGGATTTGAGCACTTCCCCTTGTGTTCTTGCTTTGCATCCTTGCATAGTGTTGAGCTCTCCATTACGATTTGTTCGAGTGAGAGACCGTGAGCTTGTTACTCTTGGAGGGCGACCTCCTAGTTGGCTTGGTGGTTGGTGCCTTGGTGACCTCTTCGTGGAAGATTGTGAAGAGGCCCGGGCTTCCCCTTCGTGGGAGTTGTGAAGTGGTTGTGGAGCTTGCCATCTCCGGAGTGGAGGAAAAGCTAACCATAAGAAGGGGTCCCTAGCTTCGTGGGGGACTCGGAGAAGAAGGTGAGCCTTCGTGGCGTTCGGGGGCCTTCGTGGTTACCCGCATCTCTCCAACGGTGATTAGCTTACTTTATGTAAGTGAACATCGGGATACATCTTCGTCTCCGCGTGCCTCGGTTATCTCTATACCCGAGTTTATTTCCTTGTGATAGTCATCGTGTTTGAAGTACTCATATCTTGTTTATCACTTGTGAAATATATCTTGTGCTATCTTCCTTTTATTTAGTTGTTGTTGGTGCACTTAGTTGAGCCTAGCATATTTAGGTTTTGTGCTTGAAGAAAATAAACGTTAGTTTAATTCCGCATTCCTTCAAGCCAATTCCGTAATTGTTTTTAAAAAACGCCTATTCACCCCCTCCCCCTCTAGGCGACATCTCGTCCTTTCAATTGGTATCAGAGCAAGGTCTCTCCTTGTTTAGGCTTCACCGCCTTGAGAGTAAAGATGTCAGCTAGTTATTTAGTACACAATGACACAATTATTTTTGATGGCACAAATTATATGCTATGGAGAAATCGCATGCTTTCTAATCTTTGGACTTTGTGTCCAAATATAGAGCAATTTCTAGATGTACGTTTTTCTCCTCCGATGGATCTTCAAAATCTATCTATTGAGGATGAGAAAAAATTACATCTTGAAGCTCAAGTATCTAATGAAATTTTATTGTTTGTGAGCTCCATAGTTTATGTTTGCTTGATGGGTTCAAAGTGCAAGACGTCTCATGAGATATGGACCAAGCTAGAAGAGTCATTTGGTGGGTCCATTTCTCTTGAGGTTGAAAGTGAACCCAAGGAGCTCTCTTCATCTTCACATCATGAAGAGCTCCAAGTTGCTTCCACATCCGGTCGTGATGAGTGTTCAAGTTCTTCCACTTTACCAACATGTGACTTGTCACAAGGTAATGATATGGTGAGTGAAGAAATCATATGTGATGATGGTAGTCTTGCTCTTTGCACCAATGATTCTATTTCTATAAATCCTAAGGGTGTAGAGAGTTTGGACCTAAACTCTTCTTACAAGAAATTCTTTACTCATTCTTGTGTTAAAGGTCCTTGCATATCTCCTAGAATTTGCTTGATTAAATTTTGCGATGATATGCTTGTTTCTAGTTGTGACCATACTCAAAATGATTCTATTTCCTATAGTTGTTGTTTGACTAACCATGTAGAGGAAATTAAAGAAAAATTGGGTCACATAATTAAAGAAGAAATCAATAGAAGAACCAAGAAGGTTTCTATCAAGAGAAGGCAATGCTATGAATGCCACGAATGGACATCTCGCAAGAGCATGTCCTACACTCGAAAATGAAGAATGTGCTTCTATTGATCTTCCATCATCATCTACGCAAGTTCACATGTGCCTTATGGCAAGCGGTTCAAAGGTAACTCCTACTTTGAATCCCGACACATCTCCTTATGATGAGAGTGATGATGATGATGATGTTGAAGCTTTCTTGCATGAGATGGGAATTGTGTATGCCTCTCTTCATGGTAATAATGATGCTCGTGCTAAAGTCGAATACTTAATGGAAACCTTGTTTGAACACAAGGAGACCATTAAGGAATTTAACTCCCTTGTTAATGAGGGGAAACGGAGATTCAATCTCCTCAAGCAAGAGCTATCCGAAGAGAAGCATACTTATTCTTCCCTATCTCAATCTATTAAATCTTGTGAGCTTGCTAATGCTAAATCTATTAATGATGCTTGTGCTACTAACTCCACTTCTTGTGAAGCATCTATATTAAAGGAGAATGTTGAGCTAAGGGCTCAACTTGAGTTGCTAACAAGCAATTATAAGAAATTGGAGGAAAGCCATGAAAAACTCTCGGGCTCTCATGGGGATCTCCTAATCTCTTATAATGGGCTAACACTACTAGAAAAAAGCTTACCCGTAGCGCACCTAATATGGCTACCCGTAGCGCATATGCCGTGCGCTGCGGGTAGCACGCTACTAGTAAAAAAATACCCGTAGCGCATGTGTGGTGCGCTACGGGTAATAGGCTTACCCGTAGCGCATGTGTCTGGTGCGCTACGGGTATGCATATTACCCGTAGCGCACCTTACACACATGCGCTACGGGTAATATGCATACCCGTAGCGCACCACAAACACATGCGCTATGCGCTACGGGTATGCATATTACCCGTAGCGCATCTTACACACATGCGCTACGGGTAATATGCATACCCATAGCGCATGTGTGCGCTATGGGTATGCATATTACCCGTAGCGCATCAGACACATGCGCTACGGGTATTTTTTTTTTGATTTTCGAAAATACTCTATTTCTGCTGCCAAATTACCGTTTTTATACATAATATAGTACAGTATAGAGAATATAACAGGTATACAAAATAATGCAATATAAATAGCATAAAACATGCATGGCATATGAATCACATTGTTTCGAAATAGCATAAAATGTAAGAATATTTTCATACAAGTACCACTTGTCCTGTTTCCATTGCACACGTTTCAGACCAAATACTACATCGATATTGCAAACATAACAGAGAGAATAGCACTTGCATTCTTCATAACTGTTAAAGTAGTCGATTACAATTTTCACAGTATATACAACATAGATATAAAAATACAAGCTGAGTTCGCAGGCTTCGCCCTTCTTCATCCTGAACTTTGTAAATGTGACGTATACCATACACCACATTTGGATCAGGTATTCAGGTATCTAGCCAGCCTGTGCACAAAAACCAAATAGTAGTACTTAACAGCAATCAGTAAATACTCAAGTGAAAAAAATCAACAGTATTATATAATTGAAAACAAGCTATAGAAGGGATGCTTGTTTCACTGGATACAAATTATCACCCAACTAATAAAATTATTTAAATTCTTTCCTGTTGCATGAACAACAACATAAAAGCATGATTAACATCTCTATGACAACAGATCCAAAACAACTACTCGTCACTATGTAGAGAGCACCTGAAAATAAATTGCAGGGTGCTAGCATTTTAGCCTAACTGGTGAGCAACACATCATGATTTAGTCAGTTTTCATATATTTTATAAAATGAAAAAGTACCCACAAGCTTATCAGGCATATCTACCAATTCATTCCCCACCCAGATCATTTCATAGCTCACAATCGCTCAACAAAAGGCGCACTGCACAACATCCATCACGAACTGAAACAACCAAGAGGGGGAGAGGGGTGCTCACAGGGATGTCGGGGATGTAGTAGACAAGGTGTAGCATGTCGTCAAGGATGTATCCAACGAACCCTGGGCAAAAATACAGTTACAGAACATCAACCGGTGGCAAAGATTATGAAGAGAAAGGTCACAGATAAATAAGGTTTTCAGGACATAAAACATATCACTAACAAATAGATTGAAACAGAAAAGGACTACCAGAGGCATAGAAACATAAACAGCATTGTCCTGCTAGTAGATGCTTCTCCCAGATCTACACAAGTTATTAAATAGAAATGGAACAGAAAGGTACATAAAACTATAGTACTGTTATGATACTTGATACACAGTCTCATGTAATACTCCACAAGAGTTACCAATAATTAGCAGACTGTAATCTGCCAAGTAATCAGACTTGAAAACAGAGATAATAAATATTAGAGTATGTACTATCACAAATAGGCACATCACTGAAAATATTATAGGAACTGATACTGAACTCATATTTATCGATGGATGATCACCTGTAAGCCTCCATGAGGGAGTTGTAGGCGTAGACGCCAGGCTTGTGCCCGTCCTGCTCCATCTCCTTGAAAACCTCCTGTGCCTTCTGGCACAGCCCTTCCCAATTGCAGGTCTGCATCAACACATCATTGTTAAGGCTTGCTTCACAGAATGCACTAAATATTAACACTTGTTTTTTGCTTGAGATCACAATGCACTTGTGATAACTGAATATCAAGTGAGGATGATATGAAAAAGAAAAGCTAACAAGTTGAGTTGATTAAGCCACGGCTAGTACATTCTCAGTTCTAAATCTGCATATTTTCCTTCAAGGTAGCAACCAAGTCGTTCCTTGATTAATAGTGAACTGGAAATATGCAATGTTTTCTCTTCACAAGGAAGGCCACTCAAGCGGGCAACATGTATGTGGATGTATCTGCCCAGACAGCAACCTATGGTACCTAACCAACAGTAGGTGCCCTAAACCATCCGCGATCGACAAGAGTGAACAAATTCTGAAACACCCACATACATATCTTTAATCATGCACAAACTACGCACAGTCAGTCATTCAGCATATACAACCAAGAGGGCATATTTTGGATATTTTATTTTTGCGCGCAGCAACTACTACTCCCCGTGCTGCTGTACAATGCTGCTTTTCAACTCAGAGTAAACATCAAAACACACAAGCAGTAAGGTCAACTCAGAGAAAAATGCTGCTTTTCAATTGTAGCTTCTGAAGAACACAAGAACTACAAGGCTTAATGTCACCCAAGTGATACTGTGACATTAAAGCTTATGTGACATAGTACTTTCCATTGGGCTAAAGTGTGAAAATTACTATTACTCAGTTTGTGAATTATAAAATTACTATTACTAGGTTGACATACACTTAACGAGAGAACTACTTGAGATTGACAAGATTAAAATATGGGATGAATACTTAATGCAAGTCAACCATGTCACTGTGATCTGAAGCATCTGGCATGATCTGGTGGATCTGCCGACCACTGACCATGGGATCATAACAGTTCACTACAACTGGCAGCATGCATACATCATACCGAGAGGTTAATCAAACTGCAGCGTAAGAGACAACTACGACTGATGCGGTAAGACTCTGAGCAGCGACAGACTGACAGTTTAAAATATCCTATCACACAAATTACCGGATCCTACGCAATAGGCATTTCTACAAACACCTACGAGTCATAAGCATTTTCAGTCACATTCTAGCAAGCAAGCACAACATGAGTAGCACCAACCACCTATTCCTGTAAGTGGGCGCGTTAACGGCTGCCCGCCCACCGTCCACCCGTGTCCGTTATAGCCAAACGAAAATTTACTAACTATTCGTATAATATACGTCCGCTCAGCGGCCGACCGTCTGCCCGCTACCATCCCGCCCGCGTTGAACTGCAACTACCATCCCGCCAGCGTTGAATACTTGAATTGCCACCGGCCAGCTGACCAGCCAGCTGATGGAGCATTGAACAGCCCAGCGGCCAGCCTGATCAAGTATCTATATTTCATGGTTATATATGGCTAAAGACAGCTAACTTCCTGTAACCATAAAACAGAAATTAGTAGCATAAGGACTCAAGAAACATAGAAAAATGCTACGATGGAAATGCAATTTAACAAGTATACCGCATGGCTACTGTAGAAACAGATTCTATCTTCAGACAAAATATGATGAAATTACCTAGCGCACTGTCATTTCCTCACTATCACCAACTGTGCAGTGACCAATATCAGTGAAAATGAAACCAGTGAAGAGGGACCAATATCAGTGAAAATGAAACTAGATGAATAAGCTTCAAGTTGCATCCTATGCAGTGATCTGGTAACTGAATCTCTTGAACAATTTAGTAATCTTAGAACATCCATTTCGCAAGCATGACAGTTAAGTAATTGAATCTGAACTAAATCCTAGAGAAAAATCAAGAACTCAATCCTCATGAATCCTACAGTAGGTCATGGTTTCGGCGTACCTTCTAGCCGGCGAGCATGTCTGAGGCTCAGATGCTGCTGCGTCCTCGTGGAGGAGGGCACGGGGAACCTGGCGGCGGTGGAGGACGCGCCTGCAACGGAGGGGGAGCGGGGGAACGGAGCAGCAACGACGGGGAGGTTCCTCCGGCTCCGGGCATGGCGGCCGCCGCCGTCGCCATGGAAAGGTCTCGATCCTGGCGGTCGTGGCGGCGGTAGCGAGCAGGCCGCTCGTTTCCGTGGAGGATTTCATCCATCCAGTGGGTGTTCGTTTGGTGAAAAAACTGTAACGGGCCACGGGACGCCGCACCAGGGGAGAGGGTCGGGCGGCGCGAGGGAGAGGAGAGGGTCTGGCGGCGCGAGGGAGAGAAGAGGGAGGGGAATGGCTAGGGTTTGGGGGAAGAGAGGAGGTGGCTGCGGCGGTGGGGGAATGGGAGGGATAGGGTTTGAGGGTTAGGGTTTGTGGGTCGCCCTCTTTGCAAATTTATACGAGAGGTGGGTAACGTTGGATCAGCGCGTGGACGGCCTAGATCCGTTTCATTTGGTGATCCGTGGGAGCAATGGTACTACCTTGTGATTGGTCCGAGACGACTAGTTTTGACCATATTTTAAATTCAACCAAAATAATTCAAAACAAATTCAAAAAATAGAAAACCTCCGCATAATGTCATGTTATGTGACCTAGTTGGAAGGAAAAATAACAAAATTGTATTATCGCAAATATTCTAGAAATCCCTTCCCATAAATAAGCTACCATGTACGAAGTTTTATGGCTTTCAAGCCAGATGAGCTAGTTATGGCCATAATCATGGCATAGTTTGTTCAAATGACTACATATTATGCACATGTGTGCATCTTGGTATGGAAAACAAAGTTGTTTTGGGGAGTTTTAATTTTCTTTGCACAAAAAAATCATTTTTCATTTTCTTAATGCTAAAAATGGGTTATTTTGTGAAGCATCTACCAAAAATATGTTTCAAAAATGGACCGCCAAATTTTAAATGATATTATATCATATTTGATCCACAATTCACCAGTTGTTTGCATGTAAAAAGTTGTATAGCCACCCCTCAGAAAAAGACAAATATCTGCCGATTCAGCTGGAAGCGGGTCAAATTTGAACTACAGGTGCTTCATAGTTTGCTCATGTTTTTTTCCAAAAATAATTTTTAGGTACACAAGTATCTATTTCATCAGAGATCCATAAATAGTTTGGCAAGATTCTATCCCAACCTAGGAGCGGTCACGCCCACCGTTTTGGTCGCATTTTGAAATCGGCATAAGAAATTCAAAAACGATCAAAACAATACAAATCCTTCGCGTTGTATCATGTTATGTGACCTAGTTGCCATGAAAAATAATAAACTTTGAATATTGTAACTATTTTGAAAAAGTGTTCATAAAAAAGAGCTATCTCGTACGAAGTTTTATGGCTTTCAAGCCAGATGAGCTAGTTATGGGCACAACCACGGCATATTTTATTCAAATGACCCCATATTGTGTACATGTGTGCATATTGGGATGACAAACAAATTTGTTTTGGGGAGTTTTAATTTTTGTTGCACAAAAAATTCATTTTTCATTTTATTAGTGTCGAAAATGGTTTTTTTTGTGAAGCGTCTACCAAAAATATGTTGCAATAATAGAACAACCAAATTTTAAATGATATTATATCATATTTGATACACAATTCACCAGTTGTTTGCATGTAAAAAGTTGTATAGCCACCCCTCAGAAAAAAGACAAATATCTGCCGATTCAGCTGGAAGCGGGTCAAATTTGAACTACAGGTGCTTCATAGTTTGCTCATGTTTTTTTCCAAAAAATAATTTTTAGTTACACAAGTATCTATTTCATCAGAGATCCATAAATAGTTTGGCAAGATTCTATCCCAATCTAGGAGCGGTCACGCCCACCGTTTTGGTCGCATTTTGAAATCGGCATAAGAAATTCAAAAATGATCAAAACAATACAAATCCTTCGCGTTGTGTCATGTTATGTGACCTAGTTGCCATGAAAAATAATAAACTTTAAATATTGCAACTATTTTTAAAAAGTGTTCACAAAAAAGAGCTATCTCGTACGAAGTTCCATGGCTTTCAAGCCAAATGAGATAGTTATGGGCACAACCACGGCATAGTTTGTTCAAATGACCCCATATTGTGTAAATGTGTGCATATTGGGATGAAAAACAATTTTGATTTGGGAAGTTTTAATTTTTGTTGCACAAAAAAATCATTTTTCATTTTATTAGTGCCAAAAATGGGTTATTTTGTGAAGCATCTACCAAAAATAAGTTTCAAAAATGGACCACCACAAATTTAAATCATATTATACCATATTTTATACAGAATTAACCATTTGTTTGCATGGAAAAAGTTTTCTAGACACCCCTCAAGAAATTCACAAAATTTAGCCGATTCAGCTGGAAGCGGGTCAAATTTGAACTACAGGTGCTTCATAGTTTGCTCATATTTTTTTCAAAAAATCATTTTTAGTTACAAAATTATCTATTTCATCAGAGATCCATCAAAAGTTTTGCAAGATTCAACACCTACCTAAGAAGGGTCATGCTCGTCGTTTTTATCGCATTTTAAATACACCTTAATAGCATTTTAGTGATTAAATTTCAGTTTACTAATTTATTTTGTGGATAAAAATATTTAATGTTGTTATATATGTAATGAAAAGAATTTACAAAGTTTTTTGAATTTATTTGACCTAATCTTGAATCTTCTTCATATCTTTTGTGTTAAAATCTTAACAGAAATGGAGAAAGCAAAGAGGAAAAAAAACATTACCCGGATTCCACATCGGCCCAGGTTATAGCTGCAGCGGCCCAAGCCCAATATATGAAATTTTCATCTACTTAAAAGGAACTAGCGTGGCCTTCTATCACAAGAGCTGCTTTACCTTGGTGGTAAGGAGACTCACCGCGTACGGGGAGGTCTTGGGTTCGAAACCCAGCCTATATGCATATTGCAAAGTATTTTGCCAGTCCGCCGTGGGACCCGCCCGTCAGCCTTCAGCCTAGGTTGACCAGTTGCGAGGTCTGCCCACACTTACCCGTAGCGCATATGGTACACATGCGCTGCGGGTAGTTTAATTACCCGTAGCGCACCTATACACATGCGCTACGGGTAACATGGGACTGCCTATACCCACACTTACCCGTAGCGCATGTGATATATATGCGCTGCGGGTAGTTCAACTACCCGTAGCGCACCTATACACATGCGCTACGGGTAACATGGCACTGCCTCTGCCCACACTTACCCGTAGCGCATATGTACAGGTGCGCTACGGGTAGTTGAACTACCCGCAGCGCATGTGTATCACATGCGCTACGGGTAAGTGTGGGCAGAGCTCCCCATCCGGGCCTACATATACCCGTAGCGCATTTTATATATGGTGCGCTGCGGGTATATGATATACCTGCAGCGCATTTACACACATGCGCTACGGGTAAATACCCGCAGCGCACCATATATACGGTGCGCTACGGGTAGCTGTACTACCTATAGACGTTTTCCTAGTAGTGTAAAGTTAGCTCATAAGGCAAGTATCACTAAGGAAACATCTTGTGAGCCTCATTTGGACATTAGCACTACTTTAAACCAAAATGCTATATTACCATGTGCTAGTCCTAGTAATTTGTCTAGGCAAAATATTTCTACATCTTGTGATGAATTACTTGCTATGCATTGTTGCTCTAACAATGAAGATTCTACTTCCTCTAGTTCTTGTGTTACTACTAACCTTGTAGAGGAAATCAAAGAGCTCAAGGCCCAAGTCACTAGTTTGGAGAAAGACTTGGAGAAGCGTCATGAAGGGAAATCCACACTCGATAATATTTTGAGTGTGCAAAAATCCCCTAATGACAAGTGTGGACATGGATTCAACTCCAATAACAAGAACAAGTCCAAGAGCAACAAGAAGAAGAAGGGCCAACACCAAGTCAAGAATTTGGCCAAGATTGTTTGCTTCAAGTGCAAGATTGAAGGGCATCATGTGAGATCTTGCCCATTGAAGAAGAAGCACTTGAGTGAGAAGCAACAAGGGAAGCGGCCACAAGGTCAAGCTCAAGCACGACCTCAAGTTGAAGATAGGCCACTTCCCAAGAAGAAACAAGATGAAGCTTCCCAAATCAAGAATTCAATGAAGAAGAGAAAGGGAAGCACTTGCTGCTATATTTGCCGTGAGAAGGGTCACTTTGCTTCTTCATGCTTAAGCGGTACCTTATCTAATCCTATAATTGTTGATTATGATTATTCTCTTAGGAAAGATAAGGATGGTAATGTGTTTGCCAAGTTTGTTGGAACTCAAAGTGGTGCCAAGAAAAGGACCATTTGGGTTGCCAAGCCTATTGTGACTAACCTCTTAGGACCCAACTTGGTTGGAGACCAACAAGCTAAAACTTGATCAATAGGTGTTTGTGGAGGGCATTGGAGACTTGGCTACCTCATGAAGAATTAAGGGATCTTCATTAATTTTATTTCATCAAGCCAATTCATTGACACTATTATCTTATATCCAATGTGCCTCTCTTTGCGGTAACTTGTACTTAACCTCTTTACATTGTAAGTTACTTGCCCCTTTGCATGTTTTGGTTTTCTACCAAGTATGTGTTTGTATATGTTATTCCTTACACCTTCTTAACTTGTGTATTCAAGTAGGTGTTGGTTGTTTGGCACATCATATACTTGTGTGTTTGCTTTGAGCCTCTAATGCATCTTGTTGGTATCTTATTTGGCTCTTATTGAGTGATTAATGGAACATCCCATTTTGGGGGAGTGATTTGCCATGGGCACCTCACAATCCTATAAATGCGTGCACATGAGTAATACCACTTAGTATTGATATTGCAAGATTACCTAGTCTCTATGTGGTATGCCATGCTCATGAGAAATTCAAATTCTATATCTCCATTAATTATCTCTAGTTGGATTTTATTTGCCTCTTGTAGTAAAGAATTGAATATCACATTATGGGGGAGTAATATGCCTTGTGCATATCACAATCCTAGGAAATGTGAACTTTTGAGGTATTGCCACTTAGTGTTGATATTGTTAATTATCTTGTTCCTAGGTGGCATGTTTGCTCAAACAAGCTCCGCTCTCTCTTAAAAGTTTTTATAGCTCATTTCTTTTGTCTTGGTTTGAGTAAGAATTCTTGGTGCGGTTTCACTCAAATATATTTATATATATATCATAAGTAGGAAGCCGTTTGCTTCTAGTTACTCTAATCATTGCTTTGCATGATTGTTTGACTATTATTGGAGCTACCAAGAATCCTTTTTTTGTGCATGGTGCTTAATTTGAATATTTAACCATATGCCTTGTATTGTGAAGTTGATCTTGAATATCTTTGCAATACACCACCGGAAAATAATTCCAATATGAACTTCTTGTCTTTGATAATTGGTATTCGTATATATGCGTGGTAATTCTTCTAGATCATCTTCACCTTGGAATTTGCCTTTTATTGCCCATACTTCTTGCCAAGAAATTATTTTGACTCCCGTTGTCTTATTGCCTTCTTGAGGATCTTTTTGCTTGACTTTGTCTCATCTCTTGATCCCCATCAAGTGTGTGTTGTTGTAAGACAAACCTTTTCTTTTCGGTACTTGTGCCATTATGAAAAGTGTAGAGGGTTTGGTTTATTTGTTGGAACCTTGCTCTTTTGGGAGTTAGTTATCTCATTCCTTCTTCTATGATTTATTTGCTTGAATGAGATAAATCTTTGAGCATGTGTTTTTTTTATTTCTTTCTTGCTCAATGAGTTGTTAGGTTCATTTGTTGAATTTTATGAATAAATCATTTGTTGATTTGTTCCCTTGATATCATTTGGACAAATAATGTGTTTTACCACACCTTTTTTTACCTCCTTGTACTCTTGGTGATTTTGTCTAAGTTGTATCTTCTTTGGTTCTTGAAAGCTAGGTGCATGCATATTCTCTTTATGCTTAATTTTGTATCTTAGTTGCTTTCTTTGGTCCAATATATATGTTATACTCCATCAAATCCTAAATGGCTAAGATGTGCATGAAATTCAAATTTCATCTCTAACTATGCACATATTTATATGGAGTCTATCATATGTATTGTGGTTAGTCTAACCACTTTGGACCCAATAAGTTTGGGGACCAAGATGTACTTGAATGATGTCTTAGGTACATTGGAGATGCAATGGATGCCTATCCCGTTTATAAGGAAGGTGTTATCACCATATGATTATTGGAGCCAAGCTAGGATGACCGGCGAACTCTTATCTACTACATCACACCGTTGCTATCTCGGTAACAAGTATAACATTCATGCATACTTTTCTAGCATCCCAACTCTTGTAGGTTGGTTCTTGGCATGATAATATCTATTTTCAAATATTGCGGTTCTTGCAAAGGTCTTATAAAGAAATATCTTTATTTCATATGTGAGCAAGTTGAGATGATTGCATATGATGGGAAGTATATAAAATCATGTTTATGATTCACCAATCCCAAATATGCCATTTTAGCAATTTATTGCATATTAATTCCTCAACGCTCTCTCATGTGCAATATAGATAATGTTGCAAGTTGTACCCTTCTTTATTATGCTTGTTGCCTATCAAAGCATCCCGACTATCTTTTGATCCCTTATTGCTAGTTGTGATGGCTTTGATAATTTTGCGTGGGGAGTTTGTTAATATACCATAATGGAAAATGGAGCCTTGAGCTATATATGCTTTCTAGCAAAGCTATTTGGTATATTCTATGACTCTCTCTTGGATATCATGTCTTCCTTAATTTCAACTAACCTCTTGTGTATGCATGTTCCTTTGTGGATTGTTCATCATGATTTTTTGTCCACTTAGAAATGTATATGCATAAGAGTGTTAATTTCTTCCCTTGATATCCTCGTTCTTTGCCGACCATCTTTCTTATCCATTTTGTTCTTGATGGTGTTGGTAAGAACTTGATTTATGAGTGCTTGTTTATTCTTTATTGCTTCTTCTCGCACTCATATCTCGTGAATCTTTTTGGACTAAAGTTCAGTTTGATAAGCGTATTGATCCTTTTGTATTCTTTCGTGCTCATGTTTTGTTTTAAATGATATAGAGGGAGTGAGGATTCCATGTTTGTGCATATTGTATTCAAATGCAACAAAAATTCAAATTTATGCATGAACCTTGGGGAGCTTCCTTATTTCATTTAAAACACCTAGTAGCTCTTATCATCACTTCTTCTTGTGTCCAATTGGTTCTTTGGGTCTCTTGATTGCTTCTTTGCTTCATTCGTTGAAGCTTCCTTCACTATGTCATCTTTTTGCAATCTTTGATCCTCAATATGGTTTGACTTCCTCCAAATATTGTTAATTTGATAAGTGCATATGATTTCACTCATTTTTATGAGAAATGCACATCTTGGGGAGGAACTCATACTATATTGGCCTTCTGAATTCCTTCGTCCATTTTGGCAATCGTTGCCAATGGGGGAGAAGTTTAGAGGGTTTAAGGGAAATGGTTTTTATACTTAAGTTTGGTTGTGCTTAAGTATTTGCCTTTCATACATCTCTTCTTTGTTAGATGTTTTGCATGGTTGAATATATAGTGTAAACTCCATCAAAGGTTTATCTTGACAATGTATGCAATGAAATTCAAGTTCATCACACACGCATATATTGTGGGGGAGTTTGCTCTATATATTTTGGTTGCACTCACATCAACCATATTTGTTGTAGTTTATGTGAGTACAATTGATTTTGATATGCGGTAGTAGCTTCGTGTTACTTGACCTTATCAAATACAACCTCTTGTATGCAATTTATTCTCGGATAAGTTGCATATTAGTTTCTATCATTCATTATATAAACCCTCTTGTTGAGATTGTCATCAATTACCAAAATGGGGGAGATTGTAAGGGTAAATTGCCCCTAAGTGTGTTTTTGGTAATTAATGACAATCCCTATGGACTAATGTTTTCATTGAGCTTTTTGTGAAGGAATTGTTCATAGGAATTGCTTGAAGTCCATGTGTTGGATTCAAGGCTTGGATGCCATGAAGATAGAGATTTATCTTAAGTATTGGCATCAAGATCATTGAATAGAAGAGATGAAATCATTATGATCAAGAAGAAGAAATAAAGATGTAGTTCTTGTGTAGAACTCATGTAATCCATGCTCTAGCTTATGTGTTAAGCCAAGGAGTTTCAAGATCTTGAGAGTTTGGCTACAAGAGAAGAATTCAAGATATGGCTCTATGTCGAGGTCATGATGGTCTCATGAGTTGAGATATGATTGACTAATACCTAGAGCAAGCAATCAAATGAAGAATTATTTATGTGGCTCAAGATATTGTGATAGAGCATGAGAAGATTCAAGGTTGACCAAGGCAAAGATCAAAGATTGGATTCTAGAATGGTCAACACATGAAGCATAAGGAATGTGCCATATGGGACCAATCGTTTTTGTGGTAAGGTATGGTTTGTCAATTATGCTTTGTGAACTAACCCATTACATATATGTGTTTGTGTTGTCTATGTGGGTTAGGTATTGTGTCATGGATATGCATCACTAGTGAGATCTCATATAGCCCATGAAAGGATGACATCAAGTGGTGGTTGTCATCAAGGTTGAGAAGTGCAAGTTTCAAGATAAGCATCTCGAGAAGATCATATGCTTGAATCTTGTCATCCATTTGGTGATAATGAAATTGTGAAGACATGCCTTAGTCCAAGTTCATCAAAAACGGAATCCGTATGCATCTTTTATCGCGTTTTCGAGTTTGGAGGTTTTACCGGTTCTTTCTTTAAAGAGGTTTTCACCTCTTCTTATTTGGCATTTTATCTCTTACTACTTCTTGGGTTTTATGGTCTCCATTGGATAGATATTTTTCTTAACTTTTCAAAAAGCCCAAGTTTTCTAAAATCCGAGTCCGGATGTAAAAGTTATCGCATTTTTCATGAGGATATTTTCTGCCAGTTCCGAGCTCGGTTTGGACCGGAAATTCAACCGAAAAGTTGAGAACTGTTTTCTTATATTTTCGGTTTTGGCTCGGTTTAAACCAAAAATTCAACCGAGAATTTCCGGTCAAACCGAGAATTCAACCGGGAATTCCAGTTTCGCCCCCAACGGCCATATTTGGCTTTCCCTATAAAAGGGGCTTCTTCCCCAATGGTTTTCCAGGGGTTCTTTAGCACGAAATACACCTCCATTGTTGACCCTCTTGAGCTTTCCTCCTCCCTCTTCCCTCCAATGACTCTTGCATCTTTTTGAGGGATTTGAGAGAGGAGATCTTGATCTACAATCTCCACCAAGTCATTCCTCCTCTAAGTGAGGGGAATCCTTTGAATCTAGATCTTGGAGTCATTGGTTGACCTCCACCCTTGTTCTTCCTCTCTAACTCCTCCATAGCATTTGTTGCCTTGGTGGGATTTGAGAGAGAAGGATTTGAGCACTTCCCCTTGTGTTCTTGCTTTGCATCCTTGCATAGTGTTGAGCTCTCCATTACGATTTGTTCGAGTGAGAGACCGTGAGCTTGTTACTCTTGGAGGGTGACCTCCTAGTTGGCTTGGCGGTTGGTGCCTCGGTGACCTCTTTGTGGAAGATTGTGAAGAGGCCCGGGCTTCCCCTTCGTGGGAGTTGTGAAGTGGTTGTGGAGCTTGCCATCTCCGGAGTGGAGGAAAAGCTAACCATAAGAAGGGGTCCCTAGCTTCGTGGGGGACTCGGAGAAGAAGGTGAGCCTTCGTGGCGTTCGGGGGCCTTCGTGGTTACCCGCATCTCTCCAACGGTGATTAGCTTACTTTATGTAAGTGAACATCGGGATACATCTTCGTCTCTGCGTGCCTCGGTTATCTCTATACCCGAGTTTATTTCCTTGTGATAGCCATCGTGCTTGAAGTACTCATATCTTGTTTATCACTTGTGAAATATATCTTGTGCTATCTTCCTTTTATTTAGTTGTTGTTGGTGCACTTAGTTGAGCCTAGCATATTTAGGTTTTGTGCTTCAAGAAAATAAACGTTAGTTTAATTCCGCATTCCTTCAAGCCAATTCCGTAATTGTTTTTAAAAAACGCCTATTCACCCCCCCCCCCCTCTAGGCGACATCTCATCCTTTCAGCCGCACATATGAGCAATATCTCTAGTCTGGTGTTACTTTTTTGTGGTGCGGGGATGATGAGGTGGCGAGATCAACGATGGCCAGACGGACCATGCTGGACTTGGAGTCGAGACAATCTTGTGCAGTGTCAGTGTGGCTTGTCATGTTTTCTATTTCCTCAAATGTAGGCGGTTACAGCGAGAAGTGGGTCAGCTAACAGGACTTGTGTGTGTGTATCAAGAAAAGCCGAGCTAGAGATGAGGTTGCATCAGGCCCTAGACACACATAGGAACCGGCATACAACCTTCACTAGTGTCCTAGAGAGGACGTCCACGATGGCATTTTGTGCAAGACGGCCTTCACTAGCAGGAAGAGCAACATAGGAGCTATTCAGGCCCCATTTTGTATGCTTCTTGTTGAACTATTTTGTAAGCGAATCCCATTTTGATCAAAGAAATTATATTCTAAGAAATTAAAATTTCCCCAAGCCCGAGTAGGTCACGATCAGCTCCCCTAGCTCCTATTAGTAGATGGAAATACGTAGATCATTTCTAGCGAGGGCCACGCCACATAGAAAGTCAGCCATCGTCAATGGAGAAGAAAAACCCTAACCGCCCATCACGTGTGATATTCTATGTTTTCCTTATTTTATTTCATTCCAACTTGTCAATATTTCATGGTGTCACGACAATAATCTTGAACCTTGTCCCTTTGTCTAATACAACTCTAAATTAGTGCCTCTCATGACTACGAGGATTTAGGCCCATAGTGGACCACCGCCATGGCGTAGTGGCGCATGTGCACCCATTATTTTATGTGACTAAGAATTATCTGTTTCTACTAGCAAGACATCATCTTGACAAGGATTTTACTTAACCGGTTTTTTTTTGTGCTGTAAGAGCAAGCTTATGTTAGTAATGCCTTAAGACAAAATGTGTGTCAACAGCGCATTCTCGAAAGTGATCATGTAAACCTTACATAAAACCGAACGACCTACAAAGGTGTGAATGTGTTGGCCGATTGACCCAAGAGAAATGTATTTTTTTAGTTTGTATGTACTAAAAATAAAGGGTGCACTGGCGGAGCTATGCAGGGGCCAAACCGGGCCGTGGCCCGCCCAGGATTTGGGGCAAAAAAAAATTAACTACTAGGTATCATCATTATTTTTTTGTTGGTTTTGGGTCAACTCGATGGATCGGCTAAGAAATTACTACTGGATAACTGATCGCGAGAGAAGAAAAAAGTGGTAGGAGCATGGCTATGCATGCATATCTTCTGATCGGGGGAGCTAGTACTCCTACTACTCCATGCATGCATCGATCCATGCATCACAGCGTGCACGTATAGACTTACGAGCTAGTGCATGCAGTAGTACGTACGAGCTAGCTACCGATATGGACATCACATGTTGTTTTTATCTGGACTGGACGAACCCTCGCGCGCGCGCGTAGAGTAGCAAAGAAGGCAAACCCATATATACATGCGTACGTACTACGTAGTACTGACGCCAGGATGACCAAGACGTAGTACATGCAACTCGTACGTGCGAACTGAAAGAAATGTGACGCGCTGAAGGAAACGATCGAGTAGAACGCGTGGTGCGAGCGGTACGTGTACGTACGTGGTTTAATTTTTTGCTCCAAAACTAGCATCCTAATTAATCCATCGAGTGCCTGCCGGGGAGCCCGCGGGTGCTGGGCGCGAGCATCAACGTAACGCGGCGGTGCTGGAGGAGCAATGTGTTACGAAACCACCGGCCCGCACGGCGCATGGACCCAGTCTTCTTTTTTTTCTTTTGAGTTGGGGTTTTCTCTCTAGTTGGCCCACATTCACCTACCCCTTTGCCCCTATATATATCCCATGTATTGTATGGAGAGAGGCACCAATTTGATAATAAAGATCAATCCCCATATTTCCTTTGTGTCTACTTTTACTTTTCGCATATGTGATTGCTCCGTGTCTGCGACTACTTCGACTACGAACTCGCTCCGCGCCCTTGGACCGGACTCGACGGCAAAGGTTGTGGAACACGTTATCAGCACGTACGTACCGCTCCACCAACTAATCTGCATCGAGCCTTCGTCAAGCAGGATCTCGTCGTTGATCGCGGAGGTATATTACAGATCTGATCGCAATAGTGTTTTCATCTATTCTTGATTACATCTTTGCGATCCGTTTTCGTTTTTATTCAGATTAATTTACCTATGGTGTGGATTTCCGTCCCGAGAATCGAGCTGACCTGATGTCGCCGACCAATGTCGATATTCTCGAATCCACGGGGAATTTGTTGACTACACTATGGGGAGTCGGTACACGAACGTGATCCAGATGATCACGGTACCGCCGCAGTGCGCACTTCGTGCCACGCGCCGTCTCGGTTCCAGATGAATGGACGAGGAATTTGTTTTTCTGGGGTACGTCGTACGTACTCGTCGGTGCACTGTCGCATAGCTGCTCTACATCAGCATAGGTCGGCCGAGCCGCCAAGCTGCATGACTAGATGCGCACTACGTATGCACGTCGACGGCCGTACGTACGAAGATCTCGAGGGCCGTCGGACGTCATGACCGGCACATCATCGTAGAGCAGCTCCGTGCGTGCAAACCGGTCGACTGAGCCGCCAATCTGCATGTCGAGCTTCGCTCCACGTAATGAGCCGCGTGTCGCCGTCCGAAGTGAGCGTCGCCGAGCCGCGCGCCCTGCTGGCTGCGTCAACGCGCTCACACCGCGCCAAGGCCCTGCTAGCCGCGCTGGCCGCCGCCCCGCTGGCCTCGTCGGTGCCGATATGTTGCGTGCCCTGCTGGCCGCCACCGAGCCGTCCGACGTGCCGCGTGCCCTGCTGGCCGCTGGCCGCCGTCCGCCGCGCCGCACGTCGTGCTGGCCGTTGCGCCGCGCCGCGTGCCCTAATGGCCGCCGTCGCCGCCGCCGCACGCGTATCGGTCCAGCTGACCAACTTCACCGTGAGTGAGGCCGCTGCAAGCACGCGCCGAGCCCTGCTGGCCGCCGCCCCGCTCCGCGTGCACGGTGTGCAGGCAACCGCCGCCTCGCGCCGTGCTGGCCAATGCCCCATTGCTCGCTGGCCGCGGCCGCCGCCACGGACTCGAGCTATGCTTGTCTGCGCACGCGCCGCCGCCAGGGAACTCGAACGGACGACTCGGCCGCATGTGCAGGCTCCAGCTGGGCCACGGTGGATCACGTGGGCAGGGTGCCCATGCGTACATACATTAAAGAAAAAAGTGCGTGCAGGCCCATGCGTGCATAAGCTCGGGAAATTTAATTTTTTGGGCTAAATTACATTAGTGATGCGCTTAGCATTTTTCCATCATTATCATGCGTGCGCTACAGTTTTCATCGCTAGATTTAATCGTTTAAATACTTTTTATCGCTATGAAAATCATGGTATGCATGTTTTAAATATTGGAACGCCATGTTAATGAATATGGATGTATTTTCATCGCATTTATGCAATGGATTACCTGCTGTAATCCGGATTACCTGCTGTAATCTAATACTTTTGTGTAAATTGCAGATGGCCGGAATCACCAACCGGGAGTTCGACGAGCTGGCCCAGAATGGCATGAACTACCTGACCTGGGCATCTGACGTTGAGATTGTTCTCACGTCCAGGGATCTGCTGCATGCGATCGGCAAGGGGACTTCACAAGTCACCGATGCCCAGAACGCCAAGGCTCTGCATTTTCTGCGACACCACCTTTGCAGTACTCTGAAAAATGAGTACATGGCTGAACGGAGTGCTTTGGAACTCTGGAACGCTCTCAAACTGCGTTTCGAGCGACTGAAGTACACTGTTGGCCCATGTGCAGAGGCGGAGTGGATGCGTCTGAGGTTCCAGGACTTCAAGACGGTGGGGGAGTATAATTCGGCGTTGCACCGGATTTGTACCTCTCTTAAGTTGTGTGGTAAAACCATCACCGACAGCGAGAAGATTGAGAAGACTCTCTCTACCTTCCACCCTGACGCTGTGCAGTCCTTGTTGGGGATATACCAAATGGGTATACCAGCGACGTAGTCCTAAACCAGCAAGCCAGGGTGGCCCATCGAGGTGGTATGGCGGATTGCCTACCGGGCGGCCCAGTTGCTGGAAATACCATGGCGGTACTGGACGCAGGCGCTTATGGCGGATCCGAAGACAGGCCCATGGCGGGTTGCCTTGTAGTACACACATAGGACTTAGTCTAGGACTCCAAGTTGTATCCGCTCCGGTACCACCGTGTAGCCCATGCCAGGCGCCTTTATAAGCCCGGCGTGGAGAAGCCCTTGAGGCAGAGAACACAACAGCTTAGGTTTACGGCCAATCGCATAGCGAGATAGCCAACCTCTTCATTGTAACCGAGCACTTGTTGCCATATAGTGAATTATAGCAGCACGTAGGGTCTCGCCACCGTTGCGGGATCTAAAGCTGGGTAAACTCATGCTACCACCGTCCCGGATCACTCCTCCGTGTTCACCCCCTTCCACAAACCGCCATATCCCTACCCCTATGGCAGATCTGTTGACGAAACCACGACAGTCCTGGCGGAATTACTGCCAGGGGAAGTACAAGCAGTATGCAGAGCTTGTGGACATACTCCAGGTAGACGAGGCGCATGATGAGGTCTTGCGAAAGAACTCTCTTGCGCAGCCACTTGGGGCGAGTTCACGTCAGGAAGTTCATGCCAACGCCTATAAAGTTCGGGTGCCTCTCAAGAAGAAGAGGGGCAAAAAGGGCAAGAAGGCGCCTCGCTACCCTCGCCCGGCTCAGCAGCACCAGCCAGGCAAGGAGGAGCGGAGGCCCCAGGATTGCTACCGTTGCGGCTCAACGGAACACTTCTCACGTCAGTGTCGTGCGCCTAAGGATGTGGTGGCGGAATACAAGGCTCGTAAGGGGCGTGAATCGCACCTCGCCTTGGTTCAGTGGGAGGCACCACCGGCTCCCATGGCGGCGCACATGGTCCTTCTGCCGCCTCCGCCTTTGCCTATGGCTGCACCTACTACTATGCCCATGGAGATTACCCCGGCAGTCTCCACAGATGTCGGAGTCTCCATGGAGGTTGAGCAACTGGCGCTCCCTACTGCACCAAAGCCTGGCAGCCTTGTCGATGCCATACTGAGTGAGGAGCAGTTCGCCCAGTTGGAGATTGAGTCTGAAGTGAACGGCTACTTCAATGTGGACGTTTAGCTTCCACTCACTCATTTATCATGATTCCTTAGGCTATTTGTGATTTGAAATAGATTTGGTTTGTAATAAGCTCTATGAGAGCAAAACATATTCGTTATTTCGGCGCTTGAATGACATTTGGTTATCGTTCATTAATTTCTCTATTTGAATATGATGGCTTGTTATGTTCTGAGATATGTATGCATTTGTGTTATGTAATGTTGCTCCTTCCTCGCTTCATTATATTAATTGAATGTAATATTTTAGAACACATGTGGCACCCCCAATGGAGGAAACATGCCTTGCGGACAGTGGATCGACAAATACCATCTTGAGAGATGACAAGTACTTTGAGTCAATTCAAAAGACTCCGAGTAGTATTATGACGATCGCCGGCTGCGGTCCGAAAATAGTTGGCTCCGGACGAGCCACTATTGTACTCCCCATGGGAACGACTTTGGTCATTAATGACGCATTGTTGTGCCCAGAGGCTACTCGCACTCTTTTGAGCTTCAAAGCTATTCGTGCTAATGGTTTCCATATTGGGACCGATGACGATGGTGGTAAAGAATACCTCATCATCACGAAACGCGATGAAAATGGTACCCATGTCCTCGAAAGGCTTCCTTCATGGGACACTGGGCTATACTACACGAAAATTGTAGCATCGCCCATGTACACTACCTTAAAGACAGTTTTCCGAAGCTCAGAACTATTTTGCCTATGGCATGATAGATTAGGCCATCCCGGTCTTAGGATGATGAGGAACATAATTAACAACTCGAATGGTCATAATATTAATGTGAAAAAATTCCCGAATCCCGATGATTTCGTGTGCTCCGCATGCGCTACGGGGAAGTTAATCATTAGACCATCCCCTTTAAAGGTGAAGGATGAAATCCCCGTGTTCTTGGAGCGCATTCAAGGGGACATATGTGGTCCGATCCAGCCCCTCTCAGGGCCGTTTCGGTACTTTATGGTACTCATCGGCGCTTCCTCCAAATGGTCCAATGTTTGCCTGCTGTCAACAAGGAACCATGCATTTGCAAAATTGATCTCTCAGATCATACAAATGAGGAATAGATTCCCAGATCATCGTATTAAGTCCATTAGAATGGACAACGCCGGAGAATTTACTTCGAAGGCGTTCGATGATTATTGCATGGCAATGGGAATTGTGGTCGAGCATTCAGTATCGCATGTCCATACGCAAAATGGACTTGCCGAGGCATTGATTAAAAGGATTAAATTCATTGCTAGACCGCTCCTTCAGGGTTGTAATTTGCCAACTACATGTTGGGGGCATGCTGTGTTACACGCTGCTAAACTCATCAACTTTCGACCATCGGCCTACAATATCCATTCTCCTATGCAGCTTGCGCAGGGGTCGGCACCGAAAATTTCCCACCTTCGCAGGTTCGGTTGCCAGGTGTATGAACCGATACCACCACCCCAGCGATCAGCAATGGGCCCGCTCCGTAAGTCAGGGATATACGTTGGTTATGAGACTGTGTCTATAATCAGGTATCTGGACCCCATGACAGGTGATTGTCATACGGCCCGTTTTGCTGATTGCATATTTGACGAGGATCTTTTTCCGACTTTAGGGGGAGATAATCAACCCCTTGATGATAAAAGTCGAGAAATCACGTGGCAAGCCACGGGGATCCATGCTCATGACCCACGCACTGCTGAGACAAATAGAGAAGTCCAAAAGATAATAGATTTGCATGCTTTAGCAAATCAACTGCCTGATCACTTTAGTGACTTGAAAACTGTGACAAAGTCGCATGTGCCAGTACGCAATGCACCGGAAAGGGTTGAGATATCGAAGTTAACTAATGGTACTCCCGCTCCCGTCCAAAGGCCTAAAAGGACGCGAAATCCGGTTTCTCAAATCCCAAGTACTCGGGGACGCCCGACAAAGAAGGATAAGAGAGATTTATCACAAATAGTCACTGAAGCCCCTAGTAAGAAAAAGGGGAGCCAACTGAGAACTGGCACAAGTACGGAAAGTCCTGTGCACGGGATTCCGGACTTGAACGTCCCTATTGAGGGAACATCCAGCGGAGGTGTCAGTACACACACCGGCGCGGAAAAGCTAAAGGTCCTCACTCCTGTAATGGGAAATACGGTAGAGCAAGAGGTAGCGCCAGATGCGCCCCATGACGAAATGGCCATAAATTATATCAATACGAGTGAGTCGATGAACCGAGCATTGGCGATTGTTGACATTAACTTTGCTAAGAAAATTGCCTCAATCATAGATCCAGACCCTGAACCTATCAATCTCGCTGATTGTAAGAGACGGTCGGATTGGAAAGATTGGCAGAAGGCAGTTACCTCAGAATTGTTATCTCTCAACAAAAGGAAGGTGTTTGGACCTGTTAGTCTAACTCCTCCCCACATTCACCCTGTTGGCCATAAGTGGGTTTTTGTTCGTAAGAGAAACGAGAGAAATGAGGTGGTTCGGTACAAAGCAAGGCTCGTCGCTCAAGGGTTCACTCAACGACCAGGTGTCGATTATGAGGAAACTTACTCCCCGGTCATGGATGGTATAACCTTTAGATACTTGATCTCAAAGGCAGTAAATCTGGACTTGACAATGAAGTTGATGGATGTTGTCACTGCATACCTATATGGTAATCTTGATACGGACATTTACATGAAAGTACCGGATGGTATCCCCATTCCAAATCAAGATAGAGCAAATCGGGGTCTATACAGTGTTCTTCTCAAGAAGTCATTGTACGGACTTAAACAGTCTGGTAGGATGTGGTATAATCGCTTGAGTGATTTCCTTCATCAGAAGGGCTACACGAGCAACACAGATTGCCCATGTGTCTTTATACGGCGATCCCAGGATGGATTCTGCATAATCTCGGTGTACGTGGACGATTTGAATATAATCGGTACACCTAGAGATATTGAGGAAGCGAGTTCCTACCTGATGTCGGAATTCGAGATGAAGGATTTGGGTAAAACCAAGTTCGGTCTAGGTCTGCAACTGGAACATTCCCCTGCTGGGATATTAGTGCACTAGTCTGCTGATACGTCTCCAACGTATCTATAATTTTTGATGCTCCATGCTTGTTTTTACACCATTTGCCTACTGTTTCGTTACACTTCGTGGCACTTTTATGCATTTTCCGGAACTAACCTACTAACAAGTCGCCACAGTGTCAGTTCCCTGTTTTCTACTGTTTTTGTGTTTCAGAAGTGATACACAGGAAATATTCTCAGAATTGGACGAAACAAGTTCCTGAAGTCTTATTTTTCCCGGAAGCTTTCAGAGATCCAAAGAGGAGACGGAGTGGGGCCACGAGGTGGCCACACACCCAGGCAGCGCGGCCAGGCCCTGGGCCGCGCCCCCTATGTGTGACACCGCCTCGGTCCACCTCTGACGATGCCCCTTGGCCTATAAAGACCCCCCGATGGAAAAAACCTAAGTACCCTATCAATTTTCTAGAACACATCGCAATCCGCCGCCGCCGTCGACCCGAAGATCGGGAGGGTCCAGAAGCTCTTCCCGGCACCCTGCCGGAGAGGGGAATCGCCACCGGAGGTCTTCTTCATCGCCATGCTTGCCTCCGGAGCGATGAGTGAGTAGTCTACCTTGGACTATGGGTCCATAGCAGTAGCTAGATGGTTGTCTTCTCCACCATGTGCTTCATGTTTAGATCTCATGAGCTGCCCTACATGATTGAGATCACCGTTATGTAATTCTACATGTTTGGTTTGTTGGGATCCGATGAATATTGGTGTTATGATTGAGTTGCTATACTAAAATATATCTTATGTTATCTCTATGTTGTTTATGATCTTGCATGCTCTCCGTTGTTAGTAGCTATCTTGGACGAGTAGTTGCTAGTGACTCCAAGAGGGGGTATTTATGCTCGATAGTGGGTTCATGCCTCTATTTAACCTGGGGGAGTGACAGAAACCTCTAAGGTTGTAGATGTGCTGTTGCTACTAGGGAGAAAACAACATTCATATGCTCAAGGGCATATGCTTTGTTTACATTACACACTTTGCTTAATGCAATTATCTGTTGTTCGCAACTTAATACTTGTGGAGTTCTCGGATTGATTCGCCAGAAGTGGATTATTAGTCATAGATGCAGTTGGATGGCGGTCTATGTATTTTGTTGTAATGCCCAGAGTAAATCTCATAGTGATCTTCTTGACATATCATGTTATCTTTATTCTATCAATTGCCCAACTGTAATTTGTTTACCCAGCATGTGTTATATATCTTATGGAGAGACACCACTAGTGAACTGTGGACCCCGGTCCTATTTCCATCATATTGCTATCACCTGTTTACTTTACTCGCACTGTTTACTTTACTCGCATACTTCTACTGTTTTCCACTCGATACGCTCATACCCTTTGTTTCAAGCGAACCGGTGAGATTGACAACCTCATCGCAAGTTGGGAACAAAGTATTTGGTTGTGTTATGTGCAGGTTGCATATTGCTGCTCGCAAAGCAAAGCTTGGACGAGGCGCCATATATAAATTGTCCGAAGCTGTCGCTAAGCCAGTCCGCATCACCTTGAGTCGTATTGTCTGCTTTTCTCCTGATCGACATTACCTTGGTTTCTTAACTGAGGGAAACTTGCTGCTATATTCTTCACACCTTCCTCTTGGGGTTCCCAACGGGCTGGTCATTCAACTAGCCATCAAGCAATTTTCTGGCGCCGTTGCCGGGGAAGAGTGGAAGACTTCTGCGAGGGGAGTTTTTCGCACGCACATCCTTTACTTTGTTATTGTTTTGCTTTACTTTATTTATTTTACTTGCATCGTTTTATATCAAAAACCCAAAAAAATTAGAATCCTTGGTAGTTGTTATTTCTTTACTTTAGTTTATCATGTTGTTCCCTAAGTACGTTTTGGAGGACCTCTCAGTAGGTAGTGGTTCAATTATTGGAAAAAGTAACATTGAGGAGTTCTTTAATCACATTAGTATACATACGGAAGTTGAGGAAAAATATTTGGTTGAGCTAGCTCCTTGTATTGAAGTTGCTTCTGCTTATTTGATTCACATGTTGGAAACTAGGTTTGCTAGTCTTAATCCTTTTATGCAATACATGTTCCTTAAGCTTCATGAAATTGAGGATCCCGAAAAGAAAGCTTTTATCTTGGAAACTTTGCGTATAGAATTTAAAGATGTCGTTATTGAAGCTAGAAAAGTTCTTAAACGTTTTAATAAACTCGGTTCACCTATAAAGGTTATTAGTACAAACGATGAAGAAGCCGAAATTCCTATACCTAGCAAGCTCTTGGGATTGTGTGAAGCTTTCAAAAATAATTTAGATTGGATCTGTCCCCAAAATCTTTTTAGTGATTTGAGTGAACCAAAGCGTGATCACAAAGGGGCTTCTAAAACTTATGTGGATGAAATACAATGCCTTATTGACAAAACTTCTGCAGTTGATCTTAATGCCCCTTCTGATGTTACTTGATTCGCAATTTTCTGCGCCTAGCTCAAAGACGTTAAAGAAAAGCACTCTTGGGAGATAACCCAATGTTTTATTTTCAGTAATTTTTCTTTTATTTGAGTCTTGGAAGTCATTACTACTGTAATGACCGCTCCTTATCCTTTTTATTTTATTGTTGTGCCAAGAGAAGCCTCTAATTCGAGTGAGGTAAAGATTTGGGGATGTTGCTGTCCTGAAACTATTTTCGGTGCTGCACCGTAAAAATTCGTATAAATTCTCTGTATATCTTTTGGACCTGAGATTTCTTGTGCATATGCCCCAGGTTATATCCAAACTTTCGTTAGATGAACACTTTTTGATTTGAGCAACAGAAAACCCCTTAAAAATTCGACCTTTGTCAGCTGTTCTGTTTTGACAGATTTCTGCCAATATTTGTGTTTGCCGCTTTATCGCTTTCTTTTGAGTTCTTTTGATCACGGAACTTTTGGGGAAGTTGCTACAGTAGTATATGCTATATATGTGGTGGTTTTGGGTTGAAACCTGAAGCAAAAAGAGGTTGATTATATGTTATGCTTGCACTAATGTTGCTAATAGAATTGTGTTTAGTTTTGTATGAAGGAAGTTTTCAAGTGTAGGGATTGGAGAATGATGAGATGAGTTGAAGAATGGACAAAAGCTCAAGCTTGGGGATGCCCATGCATCACCCCAAGAAATATCCAAGAAGTACAAGCGTCAAAGCTTGGGGATGCCCCCGAGGCACCCCTTCTTCATCGGCAAAAATCAGGTCACCTTTCAAGACACTATATTTTTATTGCTTCATGCACTATGTGTTTTTCTTGGAGCGTCAGTTGTTTTAGTTTTCTTAGTTAGTTTAGTTTTGTTTGCTGCAATAAATGGTTGGACCCCAACAAATTTCCTTTGGAGGAGATGTACTCATTTTCATTTGCCAAGAACACTCCGTTTTCATTCTTACAATTTCATCGAGTGTTCTTCTTTTTCCGCTACTGCTTTTGGTTTTCATTTTCGCCTTGATATGCGTTCAGACCTTGTCATATATTTTCATCAAGGTGTATTTTTGCCTCTGATATTTATTGGTTTTCATGAAAATAGGTGTCTTAAAAATTTCAAATGGTGTTGGAAAAGAGAAAAAGCTTTATGCAAAATAGTGGTACAAGAAGGAGCTTGTGTAGACTGCGGCTTAGGCTTTTTCATGTCATGCTTTATATCTTTTTGATAGTATGCTTAGTGGTTTTGCTGTAGCATGACTTGTCTCAAATAACTGAGATTGCTTAATGAGCCTTTGAAAAAATTATGCGTTGTTTTTAATTATTTGGAAGCATTATTTTGGTTTTCTCCTTGATGCTTTATTTGGGTTGACTTGGCGCATGCTCACACATGTTAGACTCTTACAAAGTCGCCAATAGCCTTCATGATCATTTAGTTTTTGACTTTTGATGCCATCTTATGCTTCTTTTAATGTCTCTTTGTTGATTTGCATGATTATGGCCATTATTGCTCTCTTAGTTGGTCGCTCCCAGTCTTTTGCTAGCCCTCGCCTTGTACTGAGTATGAGCTCTACTCGTGCATCCAACTCCTAAAAGCCAAAGTTTGCCAAAGTGTCCTCCATACATACCTACTAGCAATTTGCTATTCCAAGTAAATTTGACTTGCTTTTATTTTCTCTTCAAATTAAACTCTTACCAGTGTTATGCGAAAATTGGTCAGTAAAGCTCTCACGAACCGGAAGGCACACTTTACTTTTTCCTGTTCTTAATTTTTTTGACATTGTGGTCTTTTATGTTGAGTTGTTATGCTTGCAAGTTGTAAGTTGGATTCTAGCCCATCCATGCCGTCATGGGGCAAGCTTTCAACATTGCACTTCTGAAAGGATCGTATGAGCGACTAGAGGGGGGGGGGGTGAATAGGAGCTACCCAAATTTTTACTTCTTTTCAAGTTAAGGCTAGACAAGAAGGTAAATTCTCTAGATGTGCTATTAAGTGAATTTACCTAGAGTGATAAGCAAGCTAGCAATAACAATAAGTAAAGGTACGAGTAAAGGATAGAGGTAACCGCAATGGAGACACGAAGACACAAGGATGTATTCCCGTAGTTCCTTCCTTGTTACGGGAAGTACGTCTACGTTGGAGGGGTGTGGTGCCACAAAGGCCACCAACGCCACAAAGGCTCACCCTATTCTCCGGTGAACAAGCCACAAAGGCGAGTTCACGCTCCACTAAGCGATGGTATTGGGGGAACCACGAATCCCTTACACGGAGCTTGGGGCACAACTCCACAACTCAATTGGAGGCTCCCAAGAAAGCCACAGAGGCAAGAATCACCACAAAGACAAGTCAATCAACCACTTACAACACCTAGGGTCACAAGAGCCCCAAGGTGCAAATCCTCCAAGCAAATGGAGGTGGAAATGAAATTCCTTTGGTGAAGATGTAGATCGGTGCCTCCTCCTTCAATCCTCCAAAGATCAAGAGCTTTGGTTGGCTAGAAGGGGAGATCTATGAAATTTGGTGTTTTTCCAATGGGGGTAGGTGAGAGCTTCAAGGATGAACAATGGTTGGTGAAGTTCTAACGCTACCCCAGCTAGGAGAAGGGGTATTTATAGGTAGGTGGGAATCTGGCCATTGGAGGGAGCACACAGCAGCAATCCCAGCGATAAGTCCGGCGGGACCGGACACTTCGCCGGGAGTCCGGCGGTGGACCGGGTGGATCCGGCGCCCCGCCGAAAACCAAATCAGACTATCAGTCCGGTGGCCCCGCCGGGCCAGTCCGGTCTGCCGCCGGGTGGTCCGGTGGTGGACCGGGCGGATCCGGCGCCCCGCCGAAAACCGAATCAGACTATCAGTCTGGCGGCCCCGCCGGGCCAGTCCGGTCTGCCGCCGGGTGGTCCGGTCTGGGGGCCGGCCAGACCAACTTTGACCACTTTCGGCAGGCGATTCCACCAAGTTTCTTTTTATGCATTAGAAACCCTTCACCTGTGAACTTAAACCTGTATGCATATAATTCAAATATTAGTTCACACAAAACATAGTCATGTCATTGTAAATCAAAAAAGTAGAAAGGGACAAATGTCCTTTCAATCTCCCCCTTTTTTATTTACGATGACAAACTATGTTAGAGTCTCATAGGAGAAACAAAACATGGAAACTAGTGAATAGTGAGAGTGCTCCCCCATAACATATGCACATGGTAGAATTTGCTTTTTGAATGCAAAGTGCAAAAATTAGATTATAGGGAGCTCCCCCACCATCAATAGGAACCAAGCATAGCATGGACAAGATAATATCATGAATAGATAATAATATAGCAAGCATAGACATATCCAAACATAAACATAGAGTGCATAGTGCATAATTAAAGTACACACTTGTCCACACACGATAGGGTTCCACGAAGTTTGGGAGATAAAAACGGCAAATAAAACGCAAATGGACACAAGCCACTTAAGAACCAAGGAAAATGAAAGCGAGGCTTTGTGTCATGCGACGTTATTCCTAGAGACTCTACACTCTTCTCCCCCTTTGACATCGAAACACCAAAAAGGGACAAGAGAGTAGAAGATGCTAGCGCTCAAAAATCTTCACTGGGGACAGGAGAACCCTCCGGATCATCCTCTCCATGAGCACCTTCTTCTTCATCAGCATCTTCTGGCTCAGAGGGTGGCTCGAAGTCTTCAAAGTCTTCAATACCAGCAAACATGTCATCATAAAGAGGCGGCATGACATAGTTGACATACGGGACCGGAGCCAACTCATGCCCAACAGGGGGAACAGCACTGCCCCTAGCAGCCAAGAACTCATTCTGCCTCCTCCGGGTCTCCTGACTCATCTCCATGCTCCTATGAGCCACATCATAAGAGCTGCGACACATCTCCCACAAGTTCTTGAAGAACGCAGCAACACCCTTCTTGCGAGAGGGCCTAGGGTGGCGATGGTGACGACGGCGACTAGTACCAGAACCAGAGGGACGGTGAGGATCAGGAGCATCCATGGTGGGACCTCTAGACCTGGTACGGAGCAAACTGGGAGCCTCTTCAAAACCACCCTGGAAACCCACTGAGAAGGTCTCCATCTCCACAACCTGTCCACGCACAAGAGCAGTCTGAGCCCGGGGCTGCCTGTTGATCAAACGCTGCACATACTGACAATAGTTGGGAGTCATGCGCTTGAGAGTGGATCTCTTCATCTCCTGAAAAATGAAGTCACAACCATCTATCTTCCGAAGCTTGTCGGGCTGGCAATAGTACAGCAAATTCCTGTGAAAGCCCCTGACACTAGCATCATCTCTAGCCTTACTTATCAGATTCTGACGGAAGAGCTTGGCAAGAGCATTGTAGTAGTAGTACATCCCTGAAATGGCAGGAGCTGGGAGGGATGGCTCATCTGGATAGCAAATGCGAGAGATCTTCTCCACGGAAAAGGGCGTCTCGGAGTGAATCTTGAAACCTCCAGCCCTACCACCACCATAGCCCAAAGCATCACAGAAATCAGCAAACGTGGCAGTGAACACATCCTGGCCAGTCATCCAAGAGAAGGACTCCGCAGGGTCATTATGGAAGTACACAGTGCAGAAGAACTGGCAGACCACCAAAGGCTGAATAGACTCAGAGAGGGTGACAAGGTCCAAAATATCCATCTTGAGAAGAGCCTCATTGATGAAGCGAAAGTCCCTGGAGGCATAGTGCTGAAAGTGCTCGACATTGAGAGATTTTGGCACCACATAGAAACCACTCTTCATGTGCTCAGCTGCATCATAGTAATC
The DNA here is from genome assembly GCA_007115705.1 of Dactylis glomerata. NCBI lineage: Eukaryota > Viridiplantae > Streptophyta > Magnoliopsida > Poales > Poaceae > Dactylis > Dactylis glomerata. The sequence continues at coordinate 4,070,563 of QXEO01001034.1, forward strand.
ATCCCACATAGCACGCTGGGAATCAGTCCAGAACCTTTTGTCAGAGCCAGTGTACTGCCTCTCATGAAAGCGGTACGGGTTTGCAACTCGAATTTTGCGCCAAGTGTTGATGTGGGCTGCACCCAAGTTCCCTTCAATCTCCTGCTCCTTCTCCACATCCACCGGGCCATGAGCCCCCTTACCCTTCCGGGGTGGATGAGGTCCACGAGTGTAAACAAGCTTGGACCTCATTCGCGGCCCTGCAGCTGCAGAGCTGCCACCTTCAGCTGCGGTCTTCCCTGTCTGACGAGTACGACGCGAAGACTGCCCCTCAACCTCATCAATCTTCCTCTTCTTGGCTTCAAAGGCGCGAAGCTCTTCTGCGGTTTCAATCCGGTAATCACTGTCCTCAGTCGAGAAAGAGTCTGAAAACGCAAGCAAAGCAAAGCAACACCAGATAAAGATACATGTCACGGAAAAGGAACTCAAAGTCGGGTAGGGGCAAGTGCATGATGGAGAGGTAGTATGGTAGTGAGGTTCGGCGCCAGGTCCAGCGGGACCGGGCAGTGGGCCGGATCGTCCGGTGGGCCGCCGGGCCATTCCGGCGAGCTCGCCGAACTGGTATACTGAATGCCAGTTCGGCGGGTCCGCTGAGATGGTCCGGTGGTCCGCCGGGTGATCCGGCGCTAGGTCCGGCGGCCGCCGGATCTTTCGCCGAAATACACACTTGTCATACTACCCGCAATCTTGACTCAACAACTTGTCACTACAAACTTTAAGGGTACAAGGATGCCAAGGAACACACACTAGTCTAACAAGGAACGAAACCCTAAAAAGGATCTATCCCTAGACAAGATGAATCTATCCCAAGAAGATGAATCTAACCCTAGATACACACTAGATCTACTCATACAAGAGCATGAACAAACGGAGTGTGAGGCAAGGGCTAGAGGAAGGAGAGAAAACGAGGGAGTTACCCGAAGACATGGTGCACAAGAAGATGGGGAAGAATCCCGATCTCCCAATGCGGTTGACGAAACGCGAAGATCTTCGGAGGAAAGCTTCAAACCACCCCGATCTACACCCGATCTAAATTTGGAAGGGATTGGTTGGGTGGAGAGGCTAAGGGGGGGAGGAGCTTGATGGGGCGGCGCCAATGGAGTTGGGGGCGGGCGTGGGGAGGGAGGGAAGTGGGGGAAAACTGCCAAAGGAACCCTCCCCACGAATTTATATAGGCCTGCCAGTCCGGCGGTAAGTCCGGCGGGACCGGGCCATGCGCCGGGCGGTCCGGCGGGCCGCCGGGCCATTCTGGTGAGCCCGCCGAACTGGTATACTGAATGCCAGTTCGGCGGATCCGCCGGGCAGTCCGGCGCCAGGTCCGGTTTTCACCGGGCAGGCCGCCGAAACACCTTTTGGACTAGAAAAGTTTTGACAATTGTCGATATGTGACATGTATCAACAAGAAAAGCATGGTGTGCGAAAGAAATCAACAACCATCAAACTTGTTTGCAAGAAAATCAACTTAAGATTGCATGCCTTCCAAAGAAGCACAACAACAAACACACGAGATTTGAAGACATGCAATGGTGGGGGATTTCTCCCCCTATGTGTGATCACCAATGTCGTGACACTGCGAAGAGACATGCTTGGGCTCAAATGACATTAGTGATCTTATAATGTCGCACAATTGAGTATGCATCGTGCCATTAATTGACACGATGACTATCCTCAACTATGCGCATCTAGACTAGAACAACACACTAGTTAGAGTATGGGAGTAAATGCACCTAGCTCAAGCCACATTGCTTGAATCAATGATATTTAGTTCATGCCTCAATTCCCGGAATCTTGCTTCATCAAGAGGCTTTGTGAATATATCGGCAAGTTGCTCATGAGTGCCAACATAAGATAGATCAATATCTCCACGGTTGACATGATCCCGAATGAAATGATGACGAATCTCAATATGCTTCGTCTTGTTGTGTTGCACCGGGTTGTGAGCGATCTTGATTGCACTTTCATTATCACATAAAAGAGGCACTTTGTCAAAAATGACACCGTAATCCTTCAAAGTTTGCCTCATCCATAAGAGTTGTGCACAACAACTAGCCGCGGCTACATATTCGGCTTCGGTGGTAGAGAGAGACACACAATTTTGTTTCTTAGATGACCAACACACCAAAGACCTACCAAGAAATTGGCAAGCCCCGGAGGTTGATTTCCGTTCCACTTTGTCTCCCGCCCAATCCGAATCCGAGTAACCTACAAGATCAAAACTTGCTCCTTTTGGATACCAAAGACCAAAGTTAGGGGTATTCACTAAATATCGAAAGATTCTTTTGACCGCCACTAAGTGGCTTTCTTTTGGTGCGGCTTGAAAACGTGCACAAACTCCCACACTTAACATAATGTCCGGTCTAGATGCACAAAGGTAAAGCAAGGAACCAATCATAGATCTATAAAGTTTTTGATCCACTTCTTTACCATTAGGATCGAGATCAAGATTAACCTTTGTTGGCATGGGAGTCTTTGCAGCTTTGACTCCAATCATCTCGAACCTCTTGAGCATGTCTTGGGTATATTTGGCTTGGTTCACAAAAGTCCCTCCCTTCAATTGTTTGACTTCAAATCCAAGGAAGAACTCTAACTCCCCCATCATAGACATCTCAAACTTGTCGGTCATGAGCTTGGCAAACTCATTATTGAAAGCTTTGTTAGTAGAACCAAATATAATATCATCAACATATAATTGGCAAATGAAAAGCTCCCCATTGACCTTCTTAGTAAAAAGAGTGGGATCGATCACCCCAATTTCAAAACCACGATCCACCAACAACTCTTTAAGGTGCTCATACCACGCGCGTGGGGCTTGTTTGAGGCCATAGAGCGCCTTATCAAGTTTGTAAACGTGGTTAGGAAACTTAGGGCTTTCGAAGCCCGGGGGTTGCTTCACAAAAACCAATTCATTTAAGGGACCGTTGAGAAATGCACTTTTAACATCCATTTGTTGAAGTTTAAAGTTATGATGTGATGCATATGCAAGTAAGATGCGAATGGATTCAAGACGGGCAACGGGAGCGAAAGTTTCACCAAAGTCAATACCCTCAACTTGGGAGAAACCTTGAGCCACCAATCTTGCCTTGTTACGAATGACTATGCCATTTGCATCTTGCTTGTTCTTGAAGATCCACTTGGTCCCAATGACATTACGGCAATCTTTAGGCCTTTCTACTAGAGTCCAAACTTTGTTGCGCTCGAAGTTGTTGAGTTCATCATGCATGGCATCAAGCCAATCCGGATCCTCAAGCACCTCATAAACTTTCTTGGGTTCTACACAAGAGACAAAAGCATGATGAGAGCTAAAGTTAGAAAGTTGCCTCCTTGTGGAGACACCTTTACGAACACTCCCAACCACATTTTCCAAGGATATGCTTCTTCGTCGAAGAATGGACTCAAGCTTCTTCTCACGACGAGTGCGAGCCTCAAGAGGAGATTCTTGAGAGACTACTTGATCATCTTCATGATCACTGTTCTGGTCCTCGCCTTGACCATGAAGTGGATTGCCTTGATCATCAAGTGGTCCATAGCCACGGAATTCCGAAGGATCTTCATCAAAGGCTTGATCACCCCCGGAGACTCCGGTATCCACACCCGGAGACTCCGGTATAGGCCGGAGAGTCCGAACCACAGGGGCCGGAGACTCCGGGCAAGATTGTTCAGTGGGATGATCTTGAGGTTGAGGGTGCGCAGCTTGTCTTTGGTCAATGTCCTGTGGATGTTCAGCAAGTGAAGGCTCCACATGTGTAGAGCATTGTCCTTCTCCTTCGGCCAAAAGGTGTCCCTCAATGGGCCGGAAGAATCCGACACCCATTCTTCTTATGGCTTGGGGAGGAATTTCGTCACCTACATCACGAACACCACTTTGTCCCACAAAGGAACCATTATCCTCATTGAACCTCACATTACAAGTCTCTATAACATGCCCGGTGGACTTGCTATAGATCCTATAGGAATGTGAGTCCGTGGAGTAACCAACAAAGATACCCTCTATAGCTTTAGACTCAAATTTTGACAATCGAACACCTTTCTTGAGATAGAAACACTTACAACCAAATACCCGGAAGTACATGATGTTGGGCTTTTGCCCGGTAAGAATTTCATATGGAGTCTTGTTCAAGTTCTTGCGGAGATAAAGCCGGTTGGTGGCATGGAATGCGGTATTAATAGCTTCGGCCCAAAAGTTGTATGGAGACTTGAACTCCGCCAACATAGTTCTTGCCGCATCCATAAGAGTCCGGTTCTTCCTCTCGGCAACTCCATTTTGTTGCGGGGTATATGCAGCGGAATATTGATGTTTGATACCCGCATCACTAAGAAACTCATTTAGGGAGTAGTTCTTGAACTCGGTGCCATTGTCACTTCTTATAGTCAATATGGTGGTATTGAATTGACGCTCAACTTCGGTGGCAAAGTCTTTGACGGTTTGTTGGGTCTCACTCTTGAACTCAAAGAAATAAACCCAAGTGTATCTTGAATAGTCATCGATAATCACCAAGCAATATTTCTTGCCACCAAGACTTGCATAAGTGGGAGGTCCAAAGAGATCCATGTGAAGGAGCTCCAAGCACCTCTTGGAAGAGATAATAGTCTTGCTTGGATGACTTGTTTCATGCATCTTACCTTCAATACATGCCCTACAAACACGATCTTTGGCAAAAGAAACATCCTTTAGTCCGAGTATGTGGCCGCTGGTGTAGAGATTTTGCAAAGCTCTCATATTGACGTGGGCTAACCGGCGATGCCAAAGCCATCCCACGTCGGCCTTAGCAATTAGGCATATCGCGGCCGTAGTGGGTTTCTCCGAAAAGTCCACCACATACAAGCCATTTTCGACATACCCAACAAAGGCAACCTTGAGAGACTTACTCCACATGACGACCACAATATCAACATCAAAATATGTGGCATAGCCCATAGTAGCAAGTTGATGAACGGAAAGTAGATTATAACCAATGGTTTCGACAAGCATGACATTCACTAGGGACACGTCCGGAGTGATCACCACCTTACCGAAACCAAGTACCTTAGAGGATGAATTATCACCATATGAGACCGTGACATTTGAAGTATTGGGCTTTAGATCTTCCACAATATTTTTGCTTCCGGTCATGTGGCTTGTGGCACCACTATCAATAATCCATTTTCCTCCTCCGGAAGCAATGTCCTACAAGAGATTAATTCTTGGTTTTAGGTCCCCATTTTTGAATGGGTCCTCTTTTGTTAGTCACAAGAATCTTAGGTACCCAAATAGCATATTTAATGTAACCATTATAGGGACCAACATATTTAGCATAGACATCACCATAATAGTCCCTAAGAAGAACATAATGAGGGTTATATTTTCCTGCAAAATTATTGTGAGAAGGGCCGGAGACTCCGGCCTTTGGGAGCGGAGACTCCGGGGTAGATGAACTAACCGGATACTCCGGAACCTTTGACCCGGAGACTCCGGTCTCCTCGATTGTCTTCTTTCCATTCAGCTCCTCCCACTCCTCCTCGGTGTAACAAATATCAAATGGGACATGAGGAGTAGGAGCAGCAGCAGGCTTTGTCTTCTTCTTGTTCTTCTTATTCTTCTTCTTCTTTGAGGACTCGGCCACCAAACAAAGATCCCCTTTCTTTGAGGACTCGGCAACAAATCCGAGGCCCTCCTTTCCCTTGAACAATCTTTGATTGTTCAAGAGATCATTGAGATTCTTCTCTCCTTGAATGCAAGTAGCAAGGCCCTTAGCAAGATCGGCCTTCAACCTATTGTTCTCCTCAATGATATCACTATGATCACAAATAGAGTTAGAAGAACAAGGAACTTCAATAACTTGCATTGGAGGGACTTTAGATTGTTCAATAGTTAGTTGAATTTGAAGTTGTTCACGAATCTTGGTGAGATGCGAGAATTTGCCTTCCAAAGCCTTGTGGGCTTCTTCAAGCTTCTCAAACTTCTCACGAAGATCATTATGACCAACGTCAAATTCAACTTTCTCCTTTTTAAGCAACTTGACCATAGCAAGAGCATGGTCACGTTCTTTAGTGAGTTTTGACAAGATTAGATTATGAGACTCTTCTAGTCCCAACAATTTCTCCTCTAAAGAGACTCTCAAGTTTTGCTCTTCTTCGAGCTCAATTGATAGAGAGCCAATATCATCGGCGGCTAATCTTTCCAACTCCTCCTTCTCCTTGATAGTGTCATGGGCATCACCAATTTCACACATTAGTGTCTCAAAGTATATCTTGGTTGGCCCCTTCATGTTAGCAAGAAAATCATCACAAGAAACTAGTTCTTTCTTAATCTTAAGACTACTCACATCATCCATAGAGGTAGCATTGGAATGTGATGATGAAGGAGTAGGTGATGAGGTTACCTCCGAGGCCTTAGCCATAAGACACTTGTGAGTGGTGATGATGGCGTTCTCATTTTGTGAGTTGAAGAGGGATGTAGGTGGTGTGGAGACAATGGCAATGGCGGCCACTTCTCCATTCTCTTCATCAACGGAGTCATCATCATCGGACTCGGAGTCATACTCCTCATGAACCACCAATACCCTTTCTCCTTTCTTCTTGTTGTCCTTGTTCCCATACTTCTTGGATGGGTAGAACTTTGATGACCGGCGCTTGGGGATGAGCCGGCCTTCATTGTCCTCCTTGTTCTCATAAGGACATTCGGCGATGAAGTGCTTGATTCCTCCACAATTGTAGCAATGCCTCACTTTAGAGTCACCACCCTTCCTTGGAAAGGATTTGAACTTGGATCCCTTCGTCTTGTGCTTGTTGGCATCCCAAAAGGCATTTGCATTGAGAGCCAAGTGTTTATGGAGTGCAAACTTGAGATCTTCCGGAGACCAACACTCTTCTTCATATATTTCTTCTTCTCCTTCTCCTTGCTTGGACACCACCTTGGCCTTGAGAGCAAGATTGTGAACTCCTTGTCCGGCAAGAACACGGGCTCTAGTCTCTTCCGCATTCTTCTTCAAGATAGACAAGGCGGTGAACTCGCAAAGAACTTCATTTGAGGTCATACTCCCAAAATCCGGTCTTGAACGGATTATCTCGGACCGCATGGGTTCTCTTGGGTTGATGGAGGTGATGAACATACGCTTGATATAGTCATCACCATTGTCTTTGCACCCAAACCCGGTCAAGGCCGTTGCAAGAGCCAAGATCCTTTGGTACATCTCACCGGGAGTCTCATTATCACGCATAATGAAATCCCTTTCTTCACTCTTGAGCTCATCAAACTTGGAGGACCGGATACTTTCATTCCCAATGAATAGCATAGTGAGATAGTCCCATACTTCCTTGGCCGTGCTCAAGTTGTTGATGTGTACCGCATGAGTATCCGGTACGGCTTGTTGAAGGAGATGCTTGGCGGTGGCATTGAGTTGCTCATCAACTTCTTCCCTTCCGGTCAAGTTGAGAGGATCATGAGGTGCAAAGCCATTTTGTATGACCCTCCATAAATGAGTAGAAGAGCTAGAAATATGAGATTTCATTAGTCCTTGCCATTTAATAAAATTGCGAGAATCAAGCTTAGGAGGAGATCCCATGTTGTTAATGTGTGGCATAGGATAATGGACCGGCGGAGGTGAGTAAGTGTTATGGGGTGGAATGTTAGCACCCTTTGCCGGACCATCATTTTCCTTAGGAGGGTCACCTTTATTCTCGGCGGAGGTGGAGCCATTGTTAGGTGGCTTCACCTTAGCCAAGGAGAGTTCCATACTAGGTGTGGTGTTTGGGTCGGTGGGTCCGGAAGGTTTTCTTCCAAAATATTCCTCAAACATAGCCTTCATCTCCAATCTCATGGTGGTTTGCATTGTGTCCAAGGACGCCAAATGCTCCTCACGTGAGATTGAAGAGGAAGAGATAGATGGAGGAGTATCTTTGGGAGGAGTTTCTTTACTCTTATCCCCTTCCATAGTTGCTCAAACTCTTAGGCGGTTAAGCCCGAATAAGAGACCACGCTCTGATACCAATTGAAAGGATCGTATGAGCGACTAGAGGGGGGGTGAATAGGAGCTACCCAAATTTTTACTTCTTTTCAAGTTAAGGCTAGACAAGAAGGTAAATTCTCTAGATGTGCTACTAAGTGAATTTACCTAGAGTGATAAGCAAGCTAGCAATAACAATAAGTAAAGGTACGAGTAAAGGATAGAGGTAACCGCAATGGAGACACGAAGACACAAGGATGTATTCCCGTAGTTCCTTCCTTGTTACGGGAAGTACGTCTACGTTGGAGGGGTGTGGTGCCACAAAGGCCACCAACGCCACAAAGGCTCACCCTATTCTCCGGTGAACAAGCCACAAAGGCGAGTTCACGCTCCACTAAGCGATGGTATTGGGGGAACCACGAATCCCTTACACGGAGCTTGGGGCACAACTCCACAACTCAATTGGAGGCTCCCAAGAAAGCCACGGAGGCAAGAATCACCACAAAGACAAGTCAATCAACCACTTACAACACCTAGGGTCACAAGAGCCCCAAGGTGCAAATCCTCCAAGCAAATGGAGGTGGAAATGAAATTCCTTTAGTGAAGATGTAGATCGGTGCCTCCTCCTTCAATCCTCCAAAGATCAAGAGCTTTGGTTGGCTAGAAGGGGAGATCTATGGAATTTGGTGTTTTTCCAATGGGGGTAGGTGAGAGCTTCAAGGATGAACAATGGTTGGTGAAGTTCTAACGCTACCCCAGCTAGGAGAAGGGGTATTTATAGGTAGGTGGGAATCTGGCCGTTGGAGGGAGCACACAGCAGCAATCCCGGCGATAAGTCCGGCGCCGCCGGCCTCTGGGCCGGACGGCCCGGCGGTAAGTCCGGCGGGACCGGACACTTCGCCGGGAGTCCGGCGGTGGACCGGGCGGATCCGGCGCCCCGCCGAAAACCGAATCAGACTATCAGTCCGGCGGCCCCACCGGGCCAGTCCGGTCTGCCGCCGGGTGGTCCGGTGGTGGACCGGGCAGATCCGGCGCCCCGCCGAAAACCGAATCAGACTATCAGTCCGGCGGCCCCGCTGGGCCAGTCCGGTCTGCCGCCGGGTGGTCTGGTTTGGGGGCCGGCCAGACCAACTTTGACCACTTTCGGCAGGCGATTCCACCAAGTTTCTTTTTATGCATTAGAAACCCTTCACCTGTGAACTTAAACCTGTATGCATATAATTCAAATATTAGTTCACACAAAACATAGTCATCTCATTGTAAATCAAAAAAGTAGAAAGGGACAAATGTCCTTTCAACTTCTTATTTGAGTTGATATCGTGATCTTTTGTTTATGGATGCCCGCAGTATGAAATGAGTTGGGAATCTTGTGGGGATCATGGAGTTTGTATATGTGTTAGGGAAACGCCTAGGCCGCCAATCTAAGCCATGCATAATTCATGGTGGAAATTTGCAGCATACCCATGGTGGACATTCGACGACGCATCTCACAATAAAAAGCTAAACAAATGACAAATAAAAGAGATGTCGAGGTGTTCATTGTCTGCTTGTCCTGTCATTTTGATGTGGGCTTGTTCCATGTCATCGGGCACAGAGGTACCCCGTTGGTGGTTCTCGATGATACATATATACTTACAATGACAAGAGCCTTGCTTGGGACTCTAAGTAAAGTAGCATGAGGTTTGGGTACTCGTATTCACGGGACACGAGGTTTTCAGCTTATGATTTGTCAAGCATATGCATCATAATTGTTCTTGCATTAACTTTAACCATTCAAGATGCTTATGATGGGGGCAATGAGAGCTCAAAGCTGGTAAGTACCATAATTTTTGAAGGTCTATAAAACTTGCAATCACTGCTTCCCTCTGCGAAGGGCCTTTCTTCTACTTTTATGTTGAGTCACCACCTTCTTTCTTTATGCACCATTAAGAGAGCATAGTTGTGATTCTTAGTGTAATATGCATTGTCCCAAAGTTCATTGATTGATTCATATTGTTGGTTTCACTTGTTCTTAAATTATTTGTATCTAGTCGCCCTCTTAAACTTGAAGGTGTCCTATGCATTTATGTTTTGCTCTCCATGAAGGACAAGCTGAAAACCATTTGTATGTTTTTCCTTATGATTTGAACACATGTTTGACTTTCATTATTTCATTTTCATGATCTTTTGTTTGTGTTCATTTTCATGTTTACAACATGGTTGCTAAGTTCTTATTGTCAAGATTATATCTTCATGCCCATGTTTTAAGTTCTTATGATCCCAGCTCACAAATGCTTACATATATGATCAAGATTGTGTAGGTGCATGTCACCTCAAAAATTATTCTTTTGTTATCACTTACCTACTCGAGGACGAGCAGGAGTTAAGCTTGGGGATGCTTGATACGTCTCCAACGTATCTATAATTTTTGATGCTCCATGCTTGTTTTTACACCATTTGCCTACTGTTTCGTTACACTTCGTGGCACTTTTATGCATTTTCCGGAACTAACCTACTAACAAGTCGCCACAGTGCCAGTTCCCTATTTTCTGCTGTTTTTGTGTTTCAGAAGTGATACACAGAAAATATTCTTGGAATTGGACGAAATAAGTTTCTGAAGTCTTATTTTTCCCGGAAGCTTCCAGAGATCCGAAGAGGAGACGGAGTGGGGCCACGAGGTGGCCACACACCAGGGCGGCGCGGCCAGGCCCTGTGCCGCGCCCCCTATGTGTGACACCGCCTCGGTCTACCTCTGACGATGCCCCTTCGCCTATAAAGACCCCCCGACGGAAAAAACCTATGTACCCGATCAATTTTCCAGAACACATCGCGATCCGCCGCCGCCATCGACCCAAAGATCGGGAGGGTCCAGAAGCTCTTCCCGGCACCCTGCCGGAGAGGGGAATCGCCACCGGAGGTCTTCTTCATCGCCATGCTTGCCTCCAGAGCGATGAGTGAGTAGTCTACCTTGGACTATGGGTCCATAGCAGTAGCTAGATGGTTGTCTTCTCCACCATGTGCTTCATGTTTAGATCTCATGAGCTGCCCTACATGATTGAGATCACCGTTATGTAATTCTACATGTTTGGTTTGTTGGGATCCGATGAATATTGGTGTTATGATTGAGTTGCTATACTGAAATATATCTTATGTTATCTCTATATTGTTTATGATCTTGCATGCTCTCCGTTGTTAGTAGCTATCTTGGCCGAGTAGTTGCTAGTGACTCCAAGAGGGGGTATTTATGCTCGATAGTGGGTTCATGCCTCTATTTAACCTGTGGGAGTGACAGAAACCTCTAAGGTTGTAGATGTGCTGTTGCTACTAGGAAGAAAACAACATTCATATGCTCAAGGGCATATGCTTTGTTTACATTACACACTTTGCTTAATGCAATTATCTGTTGTTCGCAACTTAATACTTATGGAGTTCTCGGATTGATTCGCCACAAGTGGATTATTAGTCATAGATGCAGTTGGATGGCGGTCTATGTATTTTGTTGTAATGCCCAGAGTAAATCTCATAGTGATCTTCTTGACATATCACGTTATCTTTATTCTATCAATTGCCCAACTGTAATTTGTTTACCCAGCATGTGTTATTTATCTTATTGAGAGACACCACTAGTGAACAGTGGACCCCGGTCCTATTTCCATCATATTGCTGTCACCTGTTTACTTTACTCGCACTGTTTACTTTACTCGCATACTTCTACTGTTTTCCACTCGATACGCTCATACCCTTTGTTTCGAGCAAACCGGTGAGATTGACAACCTCATCGCAAGTTGGGAACAAAGTATTTGGTTGTGTTATGTGCAGGTTCCACGTTGCTGCTCGCAAAGCAAAGCTTGGACGAGGCGCCATATATAAATTGTCCGAAGCTGTCGCTAAGCCAGTCCGCATCACCTTCAGTCGTATTGTCTGCTTTTCTCCTGATCGACATAACCTTGGTTTCTTAACTGAGGGAAACTTGCTGCTATATTCTTCACACCTTCCTCTTGGGGTTCCCAACGGGCTGGTCATTCAACTAGCCATCATCTGCCTACACCCAGAAGGTGTTGGAGCGATTTGGATTTGATAAGGCATATCCTTCTAAGACCCCAATGATTGGGAGGTCTTTACAGCAAGACAAGGACCCATTCAGGCCTAAGGAAGAGGGGGAGGAAATTCTGGGACCGGAATTCCCCTACTTGAGCGCCATTGGAGCACTCATGTACCTCGCGAATTGCACACGGCCGGACATTGCGTTCGCTGTCAATTTGCTGGCTAGGTTCAGTTCTGAGCCTACCAATAGACATTGGAAAGGCATCAAGGACATCTTCCGATACCTGCAAGGGACTAAAGATCTTGGGTTGTTCTATAGAAGGAATCAAGACCTCACATTGGTAGGATATGTGGATGCAGGGTACCTGTCGGACCCGCACACTTGCAAATCTCAGACTGGATATGTTTTCTTTTGTGGTGGAACAACAATTTCCTGGAAATCGTCTAAGCAAGAGCTCGTATCGACTTCAACGAACCACTCAGAAATCATGGCACTATATGGAGCATCAAAAGAGTGTGTATGGCTTCGACGGATGATTCACCACATTCAGCAGACTTGTGGGCTGAACACCGTCCAGACCCCCACCATTATCTATGAGGATAATGCAGCTTGTGTTGCACAAGTACAGTTGGGCTATGTGAAGAGCAATCTCACGAAGCATATCAACCCCAAGTTTTTCTATGCGCATGAGCTGCAGAAGATGAACGAAGTTAGGATCTTGCATACTAAGTCTTGTGATAATCTCGCTGATTTGTTCACTAAATCATTACCGACATCATCTTTCAAACGGTGCGTTCGTGGAATTGGTATGATGAGACTTAGAGAGATACCAGACTCTGGGGGAGATTCTTCACATCCCCACCTGTGAATCTCGATCCAGATGATCGAGTACTCAACCTGATGTTGAGTGGGTTGTACTCTTTTTCCCTTATGTGAGTTTTCCAGATGTTTCTCACATTGAGGTTTTGATGAGGCAATTCGTGCAACATGAGGACACGTATGCTATGTGCTCTTTCTCCATATTTTTCCCACTGGGTTTTTCGGAGTTTTGAGACATAGACAATACGGGATGTTGGACCAAGGGGGAGTGTTGGGAAACCACCGGCGCGTACGGCGCGTGGACCCAGTTTTTCTTGGGGTTGGGGTTTTCCCTCTAGTTGGTCCACATCCACCTACCCCTCTACCCCTATATATACCCCATGTATTGTATGGAGAGAGGCACCAATTTGATAATAAAGATCAATCCCCATATTTCCTTTGTGTCTACTTTTACTTTTCGCATCTGTGATTGTTCCGTGTCTGCGACTACTTCGACTACGAACTCGCTCCGCGCCCCTGGACCGGACTCGCCGGCAAAGGTTGTGGAACACAATGCTCGACGTCGAGTGATCGATCGCGCGCGCAGGAACACGTCTGTATGCATGTCTTTTATCGCGCGCGCGCATGCAGGATGTGGTTCGCTCAGTAATAATTACTGCAATTAAGAAGCCAGAAGGATGGCCAACCCGCACGGCACCCGGGTCAACGCGGCGGTGTTCGAGGACGAGCTCAAGTGGTAATCGACGGAGCCGGCGTCGGGGCTCCTCCGCTTAGACGTCCCGGACCAGATGCTGGCGTTCGTGCGCTCACACCGGGTAATGGTGCGCGGCCACAACATCTTCTGGGAGAACCAGGACGCGACACCGCGATGGGTGAAGGGCCTCTCGCCGGAGGACCTCCGCTCCGCCGTGAAAACCCGGATCCAGAGCCTCATGACCCGGTACCGCGGCGAGTTCGCGCACTGGGACGTGAACAACGAGATGCTCCACTACAACTTCTACGAGCAGCGGCTAGGCCCCAACGCGACGGCAGACTTCTTCAGCGTGGCGCAGGACGCCGGCCCGCTGGCCACGCTGTTCATGAACGAGTACAACGTCGTCGAGACCAGCGACGACGTCTCCTCCACCGTTGACGCCTACGTGGCCAGGCTCAAGGACCTCAGGGCCGGCGGCGCCGTGCTGGAGGGGATCGGCCTCGAGGGCCACTTCTCCAAGCCCAACATCCCCTACATGAGGGCGGTGCTCGACAAGCTCGCCACCCTCAACCTCCCCATCTGGTTCACCGAGGTCGACATCAACAACAAGTTCGACGCGCAGACGCAGGCCGTGTACCTGGAGCAGGTGCTCAGGGAGGCCTACACGCACCCGGCGGTGAGCGGGGTCATGCTCTGGACGGCGCTGCACCAGAGCGGCTGCTACCAGATGTGCCTCACGGACTGGAACCTCAACAACCTCCCCGTCGGGGACGTCGTCGACCGGCTGCTGCAGGAGTGGCAGACCGGGCAGGCCACTGGCCCCAGTGACGCGCACGGCGCGTACAACTTTAGCGGCTACCTCGGTGAGTACATCGTCACCGTGAGCTACGGCAACACCTCCGCGCAGTCCACCTTCTCGCTCTCTCCAGGAGACGAGACCAGGCACATCACCGTTCAGATATGATCACCGTGACTACTTTCGGCTTCTGCCTCCGTCGGCATGTCGGCTGCATATGGGTAGTGCATGTCGCTTAATTATACTGTACTAGCATAGAGGTTGTTGAGTTGTCCATGATAACTTGAATCATTATGTCGTTGTGAGCTAATTTTGTCTCGTCTAACACACGACTTCAGAAATTTCATCAAACAAGTAAAAAATTGGATATAAAAACATCCTAGCGACAATGCTGAAAATGGTAAAACCCCTTTACTACTCTTGAAGGCATAGCAACGTCAAATAATAGGTGAAAGGGGGCAAAAGCTTTGCCCCATTCATTAATTAAGAAGGAGTTTAGAAAGTTTTACATCCGAGCAAAGCTCGGGATACAACTCCTCACTCTCGCGGCAATATTGAGCTCAAGTTTTTAGCCCCCGCTAAGCTCCATAGAGCCGCTTCCCCCCTAATTTTTTCGACAACAACATTGGGAAGCATAGCGATGTTCCGGAACACCCTAGCATTGCGCTCATTCCAAATTTCCCAAGAGACAAGCATGATAAGGGAGACAAGAGATTTCCTTCGCACGCCATTGGAGTAGATGAAGCTCATCCACCATTCCTTCACGGAGTCATGGTTTGCCCAAGTCGCGGTGTTCACCGAGGTGATCCCAAGCCAATGAATGATGGAGTTCCAAATTCTCAAGGAGTAGCGACACTTGAAGAGGATGTGGGCCGCCGTTTCGGGCACCCGCTTGCAAAGTTGGCAATTCCCGCAATTTGGCCAACCCCGCTTTTGTAGCCGGTCGGCCGACCACACACGATTTTGCAAGATGAGCCAAGCGAAGAGCTTGCACTTGGGCGGAGCCCAACTCTTCCAAACCGCCTCCATCATGAACGAGTTGACCATGCCCTCAAATTGGGCGCTATAGGCCGAAGCCGCCGTGTATTCTCCATTGGCGGTGAATTTCCACTTGATGTCATCTTTGGTATCCTCATCAAGGTTTATCTCATTGACCAAAGCCCAAAGCTCGACGAACTCACCAATATGATTTGGTGTGGAGATCTTATGGGAGTCTAACTTGTTGATCCAAAATATTTTTCGCTCACCAAAATATTTTTCGCTCGATGTATCATATCATCAAGTGATTGAACCAATCATTATTCATTTTTTTGCGCAATTTAGACTTGACATTTTTTCACTGCGGAGAAAGCTCTCACAACAGATATCGTTAACACCGGCAATAACAAAGCCAACTTGATGAGCTTATAAACTAATAGAAATATCAAGTGATTCTCTCTTTCAACCATTTTTATAGCCAAACTTCAAAATCATTGCAAGCAGAAACGCCAACATGATTTCTCAAATGAAGAATATAAGTGTCAAGTTGATCCCTCAATGTCAGGGCCAATACGTGTCCCTATATATGCTGCATAATGCCAAGGTGTGGTAAAGATATGGTGTACAATTAACGTGGTGCTCCCTTATCATTGAATTCAAGCAGCTTGGTAGTACTGAGATTTTCTTTCTATAAATGATGATAAGATTTTACATAGAGTAACTTTTACGTAATACTGTAACACCAATCTTTCATCGTGCAAGCCCAAACATCCGTCATAAAAGATGTAACTGCTATATTCTTCTTAAATAACCTGCTACCTAATGTATCACATGCTATATAGTCGAACACAAATTCTAGTCTAAGCATGAGAGGAAGGGTGAGTAATGGCAATTAGGATGGGCTGGGTTTGGCCGGTGCAATACATTGAGAATAGGAGGCACGCGGAAACACATATCCTTGGCTAGCTACTCTAGTTGCTGCTGTAATGCTATTAGGAATAGACATGTTGTATTCCACGGTGGTCAAATGCCACAATATATATTACATATACATGTATCAATATGCAGGAAACCCGCTAACTATTAGAGGAACTACAATATACAATTATCTCTCCAACACCCTCCCTCAAACTCATGGTAGATCCACAACACTGAGTTTGGAGAGAAAGAAACTATGTTGTGCTCTAGTCTGAGCCTTCGTAAAAGAAGTTTGCCAACTATAACTCTGAAGGCACATACTGGAGCGCAATAACCTGATCCTGCACACTAGCACAGACAAAAGAAGCATCAACACCGATATGCTTGGTAAACTCATGCTTTACCGGGTCACGTGTAATACTGATAGCACCTGTACTGTCAGACAAGAGAGCAAAGGGTGTCGTAACGGAGACACCAAAATCAACGTCGTCGAGACCTGGGACGACATCTCCTCCACCGTCGACGCCTACGTGGCCAGGCTCAAGGACCTCAGGGCCGGCGGCGCCGTGCTGGAGGGGATCGGCCTCGAGGGCCACTTCTCCAAGCCCAACATCCCCTACATGAGGGCGGTGCTCGACAAGCTCGCCACGCTCAACCTCCCCATCTGGTTCACTGAGGTCGACATCAACAACAAGTTCAACGCGCAGACGCAGGCCGTGTACCTGGAGCAGGTGCTCCGGGAGGCCTACGCGCACCCAGCGGTGAGCGGGGTCATGCTCTGGACGGCGCTGCACCAGAGCGGCTGCTACCAGATGTGCCTCACGGACTAGAACCTCAACAACCTCCCCGTCGGGGACGTCGTCGACCGCCTGCTACAGGAGTGGCAGACCGGGCAGGCCGCCGGCCCTAGCGACGCGCACGGCGCGTACAACTTTAGCGGCTACCTCGGCGGGTACGTCGTCACCGTGAGCTATGGCAACACCTCGACGCAGTCCACCTTCTCGCTCTCTCCAGGAGACGAGACCAGGCACATCACCATTCAGATTTGATCGCCGTGACTCTCATATGGCCCAACCTGGGTGCTTTCGGCTTCTGCCTTCGCCGGCATGTCGGGTGTATATGGGTAGTGCATGTCGCTTAATTATACTAGCATAGAGTTTGTTGAGTTGTCCATGATAACTTGCATCATTATGTCGTTGTGAGCTAATTCCTTCTCGTGTAATACATAAACTTCAGAAATTTCGTCAAATAAGTAAATAAATGGATGTAAAGACATCCTAGCAATGATACCAAAAATAGTAAAACACCCTTACTACTCTTTAAGGCATAAAACCGTCAAATAATAACGACATCATCAAGTGATTTAAATATTGTTCGCTCGATGTAACATATCATCAAGTGATTGAACCAATCATCATTCATCTTTTTGCGCAATTTAGACTTGATAATTTTTTATTGCGGAGAAAGCTCTCTCAACAGATTCCGTTAACACCGGTAATAACAAAGCCAACTTGATGAGCTTATAAACCAATGAAAATACCAAGTGCTTCTTTGTTTCAACAATTTTTTTACCCAAACTTTCAAGATCATTGCAAGCACAAAACAAAACATGATTTCTCAAATAAAGAACATAAGTTTTAAGTTGATTCCTCAATGTCAGAGCCACTGCGTGTCCCTAGGCAGCACGATGAGGACATGCGGTAAAGATAAGTATATTCTCCCTTACCATTGAATTCAAGCAGCTTGGTAGTACTGAGATCTTATTTCTATAAATGATGATGATATTTTACATAGAGTAACTGTTATGTAATACTGTAATAGCTAATGCACTCACCAATCTTCCATCGTGCAAGACCGACCATCCCTCATAAAAGATGTACCTGCTATATTCTTCTTCAATAACCTCCTACCTAATGTATCACATGCTATATAGTCTGAACACAATCGTAGTCTAGGCATGAGAGGAAGGGTGAGCAATGGCAATTAGGATGGGCTGGGTTTGGCCGTTGCAATACATTGGGAATAGGAGGCACACGGAAACACATATCCTTATCTAGCTACTCTCGTTGTTGCCTCATGTGTCACAACTGTACAGAGAAATGACCACTTCCTTAAACCCCCAAGTATAACTAGTCAAGGTGGCGCAACGACGAGGTGATTATGAAGGATAGAGGCCACAGTGAGAACAACTTAGGCCATGGGGTTAGGCTGCTATCTATCATGGTCATTCAATAATGTATTAGGAGATGAGCTATATCCTCTCCCTAAGGAGCACCTCATTACCAAGTTTGATATGTGTTTGAAGGTGTTCTTCTTGCCATCTAATGGTTGTTCACTATGTCGAAAACTTGTGACAAGAGCAAAATGTGCAAAGAAAAGAATAGAAACAATGCAGATTGCAAACACTAAAACTTTCCCGCTCTTGTACATTTATATGCAAATTATAGCTGACATTCATTTGGATCTTACGTGTCTCGACCCACTAGTTATTAGATAAAATTGGCCCATATGGGGTATTTCCTTTTATAGAGATCTGATGGGATCCTGACCATCAATTGTAGTAGTGCATGTTCAATGCTACTAATATATATTATTTTTCTCTCGAGGAGACTGTTTCCACCATGTATTATCATGAACCAAAATATGATTGTCTCTCAATTTCTAGGTGCCAAAAAAGTTACATGTTCAACTCTTAAGATATTGGATCTCTCTAGGTGAGGACCCTCTGGCGGCTATTCCTCCTCGGACCGATTGTCATGTTTTCAGGTTCTCTACCATTTTACTCATCAAACGGCTCGTTGACAAATCACACCATGTATTTCTTATCGCCCCTTGTCAGTTACCTGTTGATACGTCCATTTTGCATTACTATTTTGTATCATAATTTACTGTTATTCATTGATATATTTCATATTTAGAGTTGATACTTATGTTATTTCCTTTGTTTTCACATGTTTGATGATCATTGGAGGATTTGCTGCCGGAGTTAGGATTCTGCTAGAAAAAGGACCATCAAGGGACCATATTTTGAAGATCAGGAAAATTCCAGAAAAATACCAGGAAATTATATTTTCCCAGAAGACTCAGGAAGCCAGAAGGAGGAGTCGAGAGGAGCCAGGAGGGGCCCTCACGCCAAGGTGGCACGACCTGACCCCTGGCCGCGCCAGCCCTGTGTGAGGCCACCCTGGCCCACTTCTGGTCTCGCCCCTTCGCGTACTTCATCGTCCCCGAAAACCTAAGTCAAAGGGGGGGCTCAGAGTTAGACACCGCCGCCTCTGCGGGGCGGAAAACACCAGAGAGAAAAAAGCTCTCCGGCAGGCAGAAATCTGCCGGGGAAATTCCTTCCCGGAGAGGGGAGATCGTCGCCATCGTCATCACCATCGCACCGGACTTCATCGGGATCATCATCATCATCATCTCCATCACCAGCACCTTCATCTCCATCATCACCACGCCATCCCGCTGTAACATCTTGAGTTGGATCTTGTTATATTCATAGGGGAAACTTTCCCGGTGTTGATTACTCTTGTAGTTGATGCTATTGAGTGGAACCGTTGAATTAAGGTTTATGTTTACATTGTTATTTACCATTATTTCACCTCTGATCATGATCCATATGATGTCTTATGAGTAGTTCGTTTAGTTCTTGAGGACATGGGAGAAGTCAAGATGTTAATAGTGAATTATTGTTGAGAAATATTTAATGGTTTGATATTGTTGTGGTGCTATTTCACTAGTGGTGTCATATGAACGTCGACTACATGATACTTCACCATTTATGGGCCTAGTGAGATGCATTGTGTATTTGGCTACCAATTGTGGGGTTGCTGGAGTGACAGAAACCTAAACCTCCGTTGGGAAACCATTGCACCAGGGAGCGTAGGATCTTAGAGTTTAAGGCTGTGGTTAGATTTATCTTAATTACTTTCTTGTATTTGCGGATGCTTGCAAGGGGCATAATCACAAGTGTGTATTTATCCTAGTAAGGGTAGTGCGCTAGCACAGGTTCACCCCCATAACACCTATCAAACCAATAAAGACTATTGGCTTTATGAAGCGAAAGCTCTTGACAGAAACTCCTGTGTGTCCTCGAGAACGTTTGGTTATTATAAGTTACACAACCGGCTTGTCCTTTGCTCAAGAAAGGATTGGGCCACTTGCTGCAATTGTTAGTACTGTCTTTTATTTACTCGCACTTTCTTTACTTGTATTACCAAATACCCCTGAAAACCTGTTTGCTAGTATTTACAGTGAATCCTTGATCAAAACCACTCATCAACACCTTCTGCTCCTCGTTGGGTTCGACACTCTTATTTATCGAAAGTACTACGATACACCCCCTATACTTGTGGGTCATCAAAACTATTTTCTGGCGCCGTTGCCGGGGAGTGTAGCGCTATTGAAGAGTGGAATTGGTAAAGGTAACCGTCACTGTCAGCATTGTTTTTATTTTGTCTTTTATTTTTATTTTACTCTGCTATGGAGAACTCTCCATTTGGTTTCCTATTTGGAAACACTTCTACTACTACTGCTGCACATGTGGATGAACCACCACCGCCACCACCTGCTGAAATTGATCCTTTTAAAATACCTATGAAAATTGTTGGGCATATTATGGATAACTGCTATTCAGGAGATGGAACTGTCTATCCTGGTGATCACTTATTATTTATACATGAATTATGTGAGTTGTTCAGATGTGCAGGTATTTCACCAAGCCAGGTCAAGAAGAAACTATTCTCTTTATCATTGAAAGGCAGAGCTGAAGAGTGGTATCGACTACTCCAAGATGGTCCATCTATGGCATGGGAGGATATTGTACCTCTCTTTTATTCCAAGTTTTATCCTCCAAGTGAAATTCATAAAGACCGTAACCGGATATATAATTTTTGGCCTCATGATGGAGAAAGTATTGCCCAAGCGTGAGGGAGATTGAAGTTACTAATGCTCAAATGCCCCATTCATGAGCTCCCCAATAATATTGTTATTGATAATTTTTATGCGCGGCTTACTCTTCCTGATAAGGATTACTTGGATGCTTCTTGTTTTGGATCATTTACTCATATGAAAGAAGATGCTAAGTGGAAACTTCTTGACCGTATACAAGAGAATGCTGAAGGTTGGGAAAACGACAAAGGTAGGAAGTCAGGTATAAACTATGATTATGAATGCATTAAATCTTTTATGGGGACCGATGACTTTCATAGTGTTAGCACTGCTTATGGTCTTGATTCACAAATACTTGCTAATTGTCTTAAGGCCTTTGCCTCTTATCTTGATGTTCCAAAGAAAGATTGGAACAAATATCATGCGCCTTATAAAGACTCTATTAGTCATATACCTGCTGCAGCTACTGAAGTTTGTACTATTGATAGCATTGTGCCTGAGCCTTATTTTGAGAAGACACCTTTCCCTGCTAAGGTAAAGAAGTATTTTACTTTGGTAAGTGTGTCTAATAAAAGTACTAAGAAAGCTGCAGAACCTGATGAGCAAATTACTATTAAGTCTCCTGTAGCTATATTGAAGGATCTTGTTACTAAAGATGTAGGGGATGAATATATTCTTTTTTGTGAAGATGCTTCTAACATTCTCTCACATCCTAAAAAGCATAGGAAAACAAGTGTTCCTGTTATTTCTGTCAGGATTGGAGATCATTGCTATTATGGTTTATGTGATATTGGTGCTAGTGCAAGTGCTATTCCTTTAGAGCTTTATAAAGAAATTATGCATGAGATTGGCGCTTGTGAACTTGAAGATATTGATGTGGTTGTTCAGCTTGCTAACAGAGAGACTGTTTGGCCTCTTGGTATTGTTCGAGATGTGAAAGTTCTTTGCAGTAAGACTAAATACCCCACTAATTTTCTAGTACTTGGTAAGGAGGCTAGTAAAACTTGTCCTATTATTTTTGGTAGACCATTTTTGAACACTTGTGGCGCCGTGATAGATTGTAAGAAGGAGAAATTTTTTACTAAGTTCAATGGAGAGTCTTATGAGTTTAATTTTTCCAAGTTTGCTAAGACTTCTTATGAAAATGACACGCCTAATGAAAATTTTCGAGTTGAACAGCTTGCTTCTATTGCGCTTGTTCCAAATAATGCCTTGCAGCAATTCATGGAAGATCACGAAAGTGATGTTTTCAGCAAGGAAAGAGAAGAGATTGACGACATTCTCCTTCGTCAACCACCATTAATCAAGCATAATCTACCTGTGGAGGATCTTGGTACCACTTTGCCGCCTAAGGAAGATCCTGTGTTCGAATTAAAGCCTTTGCCTGATAATCTTAAATATGCTTATATAGATGATAAGAAAATATATCCTGTTATTATTAGCTCTAAACTTTCAGGAAAGGAAGAAGAAAGATTATTGGAGATATTGAGGAAACACCGAGGAGCTATGGGATATACTCTTGATGATTTAAAAGGGATTTCTCCCACTTTATGTCAGCATGCCATTAATATGGAGAAAGACGCGAAGCCAGTCATGGAGTATCAACGCCGCCGAATTCCCAAGATGAAGGATGTGGTAAGAAATGAGGTATTAAATCTCCTTGATGCTGGTATTATTTATCCTATTGCTAATAGTAGATGGGTTAGTCCTGTTCATTGTGTTCCTAAGAAAAGAGGTATTGAAGTTGACAGAGCAAAAGTGGAGGCAATTGAGAAAATGCCCTGTCCCAGAGATGTTAAAGGTATTCGTAGTATTCTTGGTCATGCTGGTTTCTATAGGAGGTTTATTAAAGATTTCTCTAAGATTTCAAAGCCTCTTACTAATCTTCTTCAAAAAGATGTACCATTTGTCTTTGATGATGATTGTAAGGAAGCTTTTGAAACTCTTAAGAAGGCTTTAACTACTGCTCCTATTGTTCAACCACCTGATTGGAATTTACCTTTTGAAATTATGTGTGATGCTAGAGATTTTGCTGTTGGTGCTGTTCTTGGACAGCGCGTAGATAATAAGTTGAATGTTATTCATTATGCTAGTATGACTCTTGATGCTGCTCAGAAGAATTATGCTACTACTGAGAAAGAGTTTCTTGCTGTTGTTTTTGCATGTGATAAGTTTAGATCTTACATTGTTGATTCTAAAGTTACTATTCATACTGATCATGCTGCTATTAGATATCTTATGACTAAGAAGGATGCTAAGCCTAGGCTTATTAGATGGGTGTTGCTTTTACAAGAGTTTGATTTGCATATCGTAGATTGGAAAGGTCCTGAAAATCCTGTGGCTGACAACTTGTCTAGATTGGAAAACATTTCTTTTGATCCTATTCCTATTAATGATAGTTTTCCAAATGAACAGTTGGCTTCAATAAATGTAACTTCGCGAGACCTTCCTTGGTATGCTGATTATGCTAACTTTATTGTTTCCAAGTATTTTCCTCCAACCTTTACAGCTCAGCAAAGAAGAAAATTCTTCTATGATTTGAGGCATTATTTTTGGGATGACCCACACTTATATAAAGAAGGAGTTGATGGTATTATGAGAAGATGCGTACCGGAATATGAGCATCAAGAAATATTAAGAAAATGCCATAGCAGCGCCTATGGAGGGCATCATGCTGGAGATAGAACGGCGCAAAAGGTTCTACAATCAGGTTTTTATTGGCCAACCCTCTTTAAAGATGCCAGAAGGTATGTCTTATCTTGTGATGAATGTCAAAGAGTTGGTAATATTTTTAGACGCAATGAAATACCTATGAGTTACACTCTTGTTATTGAACCATTTGATTGTTGGGGATTTGACTTTATGGGTCCTTTTCCTCCTTCAAAAGGCTATACCCATATACTTGTTGTTGTTGATTATGTTACTAAATGGGTAGAAGCCATACCCACAAAGAGTGCTGATGGTGAGACCACGTTAAAAATGCTCAAGGATGTTATTTTTCCTAGGTTTGGTGTGCCTAGATATCTTATGACTGACGGAGGTTCTCATTTTATTCACGGTGGTTTTAGAAAAACTCTTGCTAAATATGATGTTAATCATAGAATTGCTTCTGCTTATCATCCCCAAACTAGTGGGCAGGTAGAGCTTTCTAATAGAGAAATCAAGTCTATCTTGCAGAAGACTGTCAATAGATCTAGGAAAAATTGGGCTAGTAAGTTAAACGATGCTTTATGGGCTTATAGAACTGCTTATAAGAACCCCATGGGTATGTCTCCTTATAAGATGGTTTATGGAAAAGCGTGTCACTTGCCCTTAAAATTAGAACATAAAGCTTTTTGGGCAGTGAGAGAGCTTAATAGAGATTTTAAACTAGCTGGTAAGAAAAGGTTGTTAGATTTGAGTTCTCTAGATGAGTGGAGAAACGAAGCGTATGAGAATGCCGAGCTTTTTAAAGAGAAAGTCAAACAATGGCATGATAAGAGAATTCTTAAGAGAGAGTTTCATGTTGGTGAGAAAGTTCTATTGTATAGGTCTCGTCTCAGATTTTTTGTAGGAAAATTACTTTCAAAATGGGAAGGACCATATGTTATTGTGGAAGTGTACCGCTTAGGTGCTATTAAGATTGCTTCATTGAAAGATGACTCTACACAAGTGGTGAATGGGCAAAGACTCAAACATTATATTTCTGGAGATTCTTATAATGAAGATGTTGATGTTATTGAAATAGTTTCTCCGGAAGAATTCATCCAAGACAAATTGCAGGTACCTGCAGAGTTCGTTTTTGAATAGGTAACAGTTCTAGTCAGAGAAGTTTCGCAAAAAGCTCTTCCTTTAATATTTTTGCTGTTTTTACTAAATATGAAAAATCACGAGACGAAAACGGGCAGGAAAAGGAGTCCGTGTGCTTCTCACACATAGGTGGCGCGGGCCCACCCCTGGCCGCGCCACCTAGGTGTGAGAGCACCCCGGAACTCGTTTCCGTCCCGGTTTCCTCCTGTGATTTCGTTTCTATGTATAATTTTCGCCTATTTAACCCCCCGGAGTCCCCGAGGTCTGTATATCGTTTTCTCGTCGTCTTTTGTTTTGAGCTGTTTCTGTCAGGAGTTGATCTTAAGCTTGGGGGAGCCATGGCCTCTTCAAGCGATGACAAGGAGAAGACACCTCCGGAAGATGACACCAAAGACTTTCGGCTCAAAGAAGAGGTTGAAAGTGAAGACGAGGAGGAAGATCAAAATTCAAGGCCAAACACCATGATTGCCAGCATAGGGGTGGTGACAGATCATGACAAGTTCAAGAAGAGTGCTCGCATAAGGACCAGAGGGGGTGTGCCGCGTCACACCTTAGCTCCACGAACATCTCCATCAGGCCAAAATCCTTTCCATACTCTAATTCATGAGCATCAGTTTCAAAAGGTGCCCAGATCACGATTACCCTCTGGCTGGGATATAGATCGTTCTAACAATGCAGGGATAGAAAGCTCCAAGAGTGAAGAAGTATGGGGAAATAATTCCAAGAGCTGGGATTCTCTTGCTGACAGGTTCATGAACCGTATTGAGCACAATTCTGAGATGATCTGTAATCTCAGTGACAAGATTGATGATCTAAAAGATTTGATTGAGAAGCTTATTAAAGATTATTCACCGCCGCCGCCACAAGAATAATTCGTCTTCGGTATAGGCATCCCCTTGGCTTGTTCCAAGCTTGGGGGAGTGCCGCGGTATCACATCATTATCTTTTGCTCATTTACTTTTCAAGTAGAGTCATATCATGAATAGAGAAGTTATCTTATAGAATAGTTTGCAACTTGGAAGTATCCTCCTTAGTTGGTTATCTATGTATCCCTTGGTGTGAGTTGCGGTAATGAAATATTAATGAGAAGTTTTATCGTTTACTTTTTGCACACTTTATGTTAGTTTGCAATCTCTCTTGTATGACTAGTCTTGTTGATTGGTATTGGTATCACTTTGGGAGCATGAGTAAATTTAGTTGGTTTTGGCAAACCTAGCTTGGTCAGTAGCAACTTTACCTTGAGGTTTGAGTAGAAAAGAATAAAGAAGTGCTTGTAGTTACATCACTTCAGTTTATCCTTCATGTTTGGCTTATAAGCATTGTTATTCCTAAAGTCAAAATCGTTGTGCCTTCAAGGGAGTTTGCATGATTGTTCTTATTATATGTATGTTTGTCTGTTTCATGCAACTCTTATGCTTGCTACCCAGCCTTGCTAGCCAAGAACCTGTACTGAGAGGAAATACTTCTCGTGCATCCAAATCCCAAAGCCAAGTCACTTCCAAAGAGTCCCCTATAAATTCCTATGCATGGTATCTCAAGCCATTCCAAGTAAATTTTCATGTGCTACCTTTCAAAAACCTTCAAACACTCCTCATTTTGTGCCACTGTTTTTAGCTCATGAGGACGTAGTGGATGGGTTTGTTATCTTCCATACTAAATTAAGTACCCCTCGACTAGGCAGCTTCATCTGCTCGTCATTAATTTTGCAAGGGAGCTGGTCAGACCATTATAATCTTAAAAATAAAAGAAAGAAAAGAGCACTCCTCCATGGTATGTGAAAGTTGGTCGGCACCCGATGGAATCGGTTAGCCATGGTTTGAGAAAGGAAAAAGGTGGGGAGGAGTGCAAAGCTATAAAAGAGCACCAATGTGCCAATTAATCAAACATCTCGGAACCGCTCTCACTTGTTTAGTATGGAAGATATCAAGAACTCCGTTGCTAGTCGTTGACAAAAGCAACCACCTCTCAAAACAATTTTTACCTCTGTTTTGCAAATGAAAAGCTCTAGCACATGTTTAATCCCTGCTTCCCTCTGCGAAGGGCCTATCTTTTACTTTTATGTTGAGTCAACCTATTCCCCTCTATCTCAAGCAAGCATTTGAGTTGTTATGTTTCACTCATCCATATGTTGATTCGTTTAATCATGTTTACTACCTTCCTTGTTTTTATACAATGCTTTTGTCTGAAGGAATATATCTTTGAAAGCTTTCTATGAATGCAAAAGTTTATTTTGTTGAGCATACGGTCTTTGCTATATTAGCTCTGTTTTAAAAGGCTCCGTTTAAAAGAAAGAATAGCTGGTTCATCATTCTTTGACCAAGAACTAAGGTTTGCCATTGCCAATTATAGTTTACCTTGTGCATCTTTACATGTGATTCCCTTTTACCTATTGCAAGTCTATATCTTATAAAGGGAAGTTGCTGTCTATTATAATTTGTGCCTTGGTGAATGTGATGCTTTTTGTCCGTATTTCGATTATCGACACTTCACTCCATAAACCTGTGGTCAAGTTTACCGAGTTTAGTTTTCGCTTGGGGACAAGCGAGGTCTAAGCTTGGGGGGGTTGATACGTCCATTTTGCATCACTATTTTGAATCATAATTTACTGTTATTCATTGATATATTTCATATTTAGAGTTGATACTTATGTTATTTCCTTTATTTTCACATGTTTGATGATCATTGGAGGATTTGCTGCCGGAGTCAGGATTCTGCTGGAAAAAGGACCATCAAGGGACCATATTTTGAAGATCTGGAAAATTCTAGATAAATACCAGGAAATTATATTTTCCCAGAAGACTCAGGAAGCCAGAAGGAGGAGTCGAGAGGAGGCAGGAGGGGCCCTCACGCCAGGGTGGCGCGGCCTGACCCCTGGCCGCGCCAGCCCTGTGTGAGGCCACCCTGGCCCACTTCTGGTCTCGCCCCTTCGCGTACTTCATCATCCCCAAAAACCTAAGTCAAAGGGGGCTCAGAGTTAGACACCGCCGCCTCTGCGGGGCGAAAAACACCAGAGAGAGAAAAGCTCTCCGGCAGGCAGAAATCTGCCGGGGAAATTCCTTCCCGGAGAGGGGAGATCGTCGCCATCGTCATCACCATCGCACCAGACTTCATCGGGATCATCATCATCATCATCTCCATCACCAGCACCTTCATCTCCATCATCACCACACCATCCCGCTGTAACATCTTGAGTTGGATCTTGTTATATTCATAGGGGAAACTTTCCCGGTGTTGATTACTCTTGTAGTTGATGCTATTGAGTGGAACCGTTGAATTAAGGTTTATGTTTAGATTGTTATTTACCATTATTTCACCTCTGATCATGATCCATATGATGTCTTGTGAGTAGTTCGTTTAGTTCTTGAGGACATGGGAGAAGTCAAGATGTTAGTAGTGAATTATTGTTGAGAAATATTTAATGGTTTGATATTGTTGTGGTGCTATTTCACTAGTGGTGTCATGTGAACGTCGACTACATGATACTTCACCATTTATGGGCCTAGTGAGATGCATTGTGTATTTGGCTACCAATTGTGGGGTTGCTGGAGTGACAGAAACCTAAACCTCCGTTGGGAAACCGTTGCACCAGGGAGCGTAGGATCTTAGAGTTTAAGGCTGTGGTTAGATTTATCTTAATTACTTTCTTGTATTTGCGGATGCTTGCAAGGGGTATAATCACAAGTGTGTATTTATCCTAGTAAGGGTAGTGCGCTAGCATAGGTTCACCCCCATAACACCTATCAAACCAATAAAGACTATTGGCTTTATGAAGCGAAAGCTCTTGACAGAAACTCCCGTGTGTCCTCGAGAACATTTGGTTATTATAAGTTACACAACCGGCTTGTCCTTTGCTGAAGAAAGGATTGGGCCACTTGCTGCAATTGTTACTACTGTCTTTTATTTAATCGCACTTTCTTTACTTGTATTACCAAATACCCCTGAAAACCTGTTTGCTAGTATTTACAGTGAATCCTTGATCAAAACCACTCATCAACACCTTCTGCTCCTCGTTGGGTTCGACACTCTTATTTATCGAAAGTATTACGATACACCCCCTATACTTGTGGGTCATCACCTGTCTTGCCCATCCATGAAGGTGAGAATAATGTATGTACTAAACAATTGGAAACTTGTGTTATGTCTCAAATATCTCGGAAGTGTTAGTTGCATGTTATTTTTCTAGAAATCTTGGCCTCTGCATAAATTGATGTATGTAGACATATTTTATTTATTATTCAAATTTCCTTGAAAAGCCAAGCAACAACGTCGAACAAGTCGACCAAAAAAACCAAGTCCGTCTAGATACAGGAGCTTCACCACCCTGCCACAAACCCTATGATGAGTGACTTTTTTTTAGAAGGGGAGCTATGTCCCGGCTGCTGCATTGAAGTGATGCACACATCCGCATAGTGACTGAAAGTCTGCAACAAATGAAAAATACATAACTCTACTGCTACAACTTATAAAAGTGTAAACATGGTTAAATCAACAACTACATGTTACATACTATTACATATGCAACAAACTTTTGTTTATTAAATATTTAGCGATCATTTCCCGGGTTCGATTGCAAAGAATGAAACCATATAAAGGTATCTGCCCCAATACAAGGGGAGCAAAGCTCTAGCCATAGCCATAGTAGAAAACAAAATGCAAACAACACAGTAGATTAGTGAGATAATTCCATAGGTTCATAGTTGTAGTTCAGATCAACCACCACACCTGTTTCAGATTTACTAATATAACCCCATTAAACACTAAGCAATTTCTTTTATTCTATAGGCTCCACATAACAACACTAGCATGAAAAATTTCAATGTACATTCACAATTGAATGGTGCAATTCCTGCGTCTCAAGATCACAAATAGTGCAATTCGTGCTTCTGAAAGCATTTATGAGTTAGAAAAAGTGGTTCACAAAGATTAATATACTCCTATTGCACTTATTCTTTAGATGGATCATGAGAGTACATCCTACTTATTCATCTAAATAAAAAGTGTTTCACAAAGCATATATAAGCGCAATAAGCATTTATGAATCATGAGAGTACATTCTACTTATTGCGCTTAAACCGTAAAACTTCTTCTGAAAACCCAACTCTCTTCACTATTAAAGAAAACATCCAAGCTCTAGTGTCTTAAATGTCATATCAGATCAGGCCTAGATCAGGCCTAGTGATCCTTTGTCAGTACATTTTGTAACTATTTAAAGTTTTATCTAAGGTCTCCTGATCTGTAAGATATATTTCTTATTTTTGGATAACACGAATTGATGTTCATATGTCTACATTCATGGGTGAACACTCTATGTCTCTATGAGAACCTATAAATAATCAACTAGTAAGAGGTTTTTTCCATCGATTTCTCTTGCTTCACTTATAGTAATGAACAAAGAGTAGTTTTCATTTGCCTTTTGCGGATGCATCTTCACAATGACCATGGGCGCGATTGGTAGCCTGCACCTTTTTTTTAGCTCCCTGGGGGCAGGCAGTGGGGGGCTAGGATCACTTGGAACGGGCCAAAAACATGGAGAAATCAGGCGAGACACTGGAGAAATCAGGATGAGTTACGCTGTCAACTACATTACAATAGGAATATGAGGTACTGGGAAACACATCTCATGCCACAACTAGTTTGGTTGGTATTATAGATGGCATGTAAGCGGAAACAATTGCACGCTATGCTGAAGCCTGAGGAGACCAATTGGAGGTGGTGCAATAGTAGGGTGATTGTGAAGGATAGCTGCCACAGGATTGAGGTTTAGCACTGGGGATCGGTTGTATCCGTCATGGCCATCCTACGTGATGTTTATTGTTTCCATCGTCGCCACTAGGAACTCTAAAATGGCGTCGATCACAAGCCCGATTAGCCCGTTCCGTATGCCAATGAGAAAAAACAAGTGCATAATGCTTGCAAATGCCCCCAATGGTAATAGGGTCACATGGATTTTTTTTTTGAAACGGGTCACCTGGAGTCCTGGAATGTGAAAGAGGCACCGACCAGGCGGCCACCGGCGAGAAGACCCATACTCATACTGGTTGTTCCCTTCGTTGAAGTCTGTTAGCCGCAAAGATAGTGCAGAGGAAATAAAATTCTAGACTTCGAACGCTTCACCCTTTCTTGTCTTAAACGTTCAAATGCATTATGCAAGTTCTGCCTCACCGTGATGCGGATTTACATGTCTAGACTTTTAGTTGCGCAGTACAGTCAGTCCTACTAAGAGCCTCGGCCGCTCTTGTACGGTTTTGCGCTCCAAGAGTTTACAACCGCTAGGCTTTTTCCTGAACACGAACATGTGACATGATTTGTCTCACAATCCTGCGTGTGGATGATTATAACTGTTTAGCTCGTGGAATACTGTAATCCTCTAGGAAAGGTCACTATGTGTGTTTTTTTCTTGTCAGAATACTCGCCATGTTCGGAAGTTCTATGCTATACATTTCACCCGTCGAACGCCATGTTCCAGCTGCATGTTAAACCCATTTCATGAACAATGCTGTTCCTGCGTTTTCAAAAGCACGAACAGCATTCCTATAGACTCGGGTTCCTCCAAAACTTTCCTGATTTCTCTAATCCAAATCAGGCATGATTCATCTCACACCAAATTCTGATACATGATATTCTACTCCTATCTCTTGGTGCCTCGTGTAAATTTACACAGACGTTTATCAGTAGGGCCACACAAATCTTGTCTTGTGTTGTTTGCATGACCTCTCTCCCGAATCGAAGGCTGAATTCTCGACTTTTGCTTGTGCACTCTAGACCCAATCCAAGTGCTTTCCTCTCTGCTGCCAGGCGCCATTCCACAACAAAAGCTGGAGTACCATGATTGGGTCCTCCTCATTCATCATCACCATGGTGAGCCATGGTGACCACGGAAATCAGTGCTAATTTGGCGAAATCATATACCAAAATAGCTTTTCTGCTAATATATAGGCGGAAAATATTTGTTCCCCGCCCATGCATAGTGTGGTTCATGGGCTAAAGTGGAAAAAAAGGGGCCTTTTCTTCCCAGTAAAGCAGTTTCAAACTACTTTTATGCACTATCAAGGATAATCATGAATCTTGAGAGTACACCATACTTAGAGCACTTAAACTAAACCTAATTAACTATAAAGAAAATAACCATAATAAGATGTCTTAATTGTTACATTAGATTAGGGCTAATGATCCTTTGCAAATACATTTTTCGCCTATATAGCAATTTATCTAAGGTCCCTGAGTTGCAAGACATTTTTATTTCTTATGGAATAGCATGATTTGATGTTCACATGTCTAAATAACATGGTTGAACACCAAACCCGATTTTTTATGGAACCATATGAATACTCTAGTACTAGCTATGAAATTTATTCACATGTTTCTCTCGCTTCACCTAGCATTCAAAGGAGAGAATCTCTCAATTGCTTTTGTGAGGTGCATCATCACAAGGACCATTATCTCAGATGATAGTACCGGCTTGCGATTTCTCTTCTACACACCTTTTTATATATAGGACACACTACCTTCTATGATACTACCATGTTCAATATGCACCTTCTCCGCGATGGCCTTAAGTATTCCTCTGCAACACGAGGTGCGTAGAATACAACTACAAAGAAATGCAAGGGAAGAAGTGGGTGGATCTTAAAATATAGCTTTCATCAAATAGAAGAAACTAGTTCCCTTGGCTACAAATTTGGAAGAAGTTCAATGAAATTCTAGAAAATACCTTTTGTTTGGTTTGTACTATAAATGCAAAGACATTGAACCGAGACACCTTGGTAGTTAGCAGTTGGTACCGAGATATCCTTTCTACTATTAGACGAAGAGATGACTTTACTTGGAAACAGTTAATATGCTCACTAAACTTCCCTCATCCAAGCATGACCCGCCCCTTATAAAAGATGTATTGCCTCCTACATACATGGCAACTTTTATGGTACCTTTTACTTCTCCATAATAGGGAGAAGTATGATTTAATCGAACGGTTTAGATTAAGCTAGCGAGATTGAGCCCGGAAGGCCCAGCAAGACGTAACTACAAAGCCAAATTAATTGTATCAGCCCAGCCATTGCCGAAAGCACGCTCCCAGGCGCCCAGCAATTCCCAACGCCGTCGCCTACACCTCAGACGCGGCCGGCGGCCGGTGGCCGAGCACGCCGCTGCTACATCCACCAGCCACGCCGCCACCTCCACCAGCAATGCCGACGCCTCGACGTCGCACGCGACCTCCACCCACACCACACGCCCGAGCACTCCGCCGCCAGCTCCACCGCGCACGTCTCCTCCATCGACGCTGGACGATGTGCGAGCACCACGTAGCCTCCTCCACAGCGGAGGTCATCCGTGGATGCTGCGCGAGCCACCGAACCGCCTCTCCGCTCTTCAATTCTGTCTGCACGGAGCCGCCGCTAGCTGACAGCACCCCACACGACGCCCTGTTCGATTTGGTCATCCGTGATTCATATAGACTTGCTCCTATTAAGTCAGATTTCGTAGCAGATATGAGAGCACCCAATTAGACGAGCCCCTTATGCAGAGTGACCCAGGAAATCATGCATGTATGGAGATTGCTCGATTTCAGCCCAAGAGATGTAGACAAACAAAGCAGCTCCTGACATCAGCTACATGATCCCAGGCATCCGCGGTTACACACAGATCGTCTAGTTAGCTTGCCACTACATCCTGGTAGTAGAATTAAACTTATTCAGCAGTGCTGTTCCTATTGTAAGTCATCCAAAGAGACATGATAAAGTCGAACTGCTCGAAAAATGATGTGTGCTTTGCAAATTATGTGTTTAGATGAGCATATAATGTTCATTCGAGACCTGATACGCCTCTTGTATGATGTGAACATTGCATAGCACAAGTAAGATGATGCTTTCGAAGTGATCGAGACATGTCACTAAATGATGTCTGCTGGGAAGATGTCTGCAAACTGAAATGAAGCGATCTAAAGAATAAAACCAGTCACGGAAAGTTAAAAAGGCAAAGTGTGCTATCTGAAACATAAACGAGTTCCACAATGAGGGAATGTAGCAATGTAAGCTCAGTTCAGAACTGTCTAAAACAAGTGTTGGTTCTGACTTTCCATTTAAATGGGCTCAGATATTTATTTTACAATAATAAAATGTATGGTACAAATGTCATTTAAACACTGCATATCTACAGTGGAAAATAGTATTCAAGCTACATACATACAAGACTAGTATGAACCAGAAAAGTGTAGAGTATTCCTTATATTTACGTTTCTCTTCTTCAAGTCTCTTGCTTTGTGACATGCCAAGACCTCTGTGCTTCTCCTTGTAAACAAATAGTTGTAAACATACAAAGTCAAATTTGTTCTTTAATTGTAAAATTTGTGTTTCCTTCTTGTTCACAAGGTAGACCAACTAAGCAAATGCATCTTGTAGACTA
The DNA here is from genome assembly GCA_007115705.1 of Dactylis glomerata. Lineage (NCBI taxonomy): Eukaryota > Viridiplantae > Streptophyta > Magnoliopsida > Poales > Poaceae > Dactylis > Dactylis glomerata. The sequence goes on from QXEO01001034.1 coordinate 4,104,828, forward strand.
TTATTTGAAGCCACTGTGCAGAAGTTGACCATCTCTTCAGCATACTTGTTGTAAAGGTCCTCCTGGATTCACAAGGTGGAGATGTGTCGCACTGCTGGTTTGTGGCGAGCACATGGGAGCTCGGCGTAACACAATTGTCTAAGGCAAGCGATCTATGACAACTGAAACGCGAGATGGATCCTCTACTTGACATACTCGAAAAAAACTTTCAGGCTTTTCTACCAACTCCTGTGTCCGGAGCTCTTAAAGCACTTGTGCAAGATCCGGTTATACATTCAGGCTTTTCTACCAACTCCTGTGTCCCAAGCTCTTAAGCACTTGTGCAAGATCCAGTTATACTAGTGGTACTATGTGAAAATCATGCTCTTTGTCTGCATAATTTCGTGGCAGCCCTTAAAGAATGGTCACCCATACTGCCAACATCAACCACCACTACCTGCAATTGCATGCATTGCCATTATCACACAGGTGCAGTATAAGATAACAAGCAAGCAAAAAAGTAAGTTTGCATTCAGTTGACAAAACTAAGTAACAAAAACTCTGAGCAATAGTGTAGTATCATGGTCAGAAAATGTATTCAATATATGTACTACAAGCAGACTAGTATTTAAATGCACTTGGTATATAGAATAAAAATTGTAAATCAACTTCTCTTGCTAGTCTCATGGAAATTATGCACACATCTAGAAGAAAAAAATGAAGAAATACTTGCAATCTTGCTATGTTTCCAGGTGAGCCTGAAACTGTTGCAAACATATTAACCATATAGAAAACATTTCTTAAAACCAGCATGCGAGCAATTAGAAGTCATCTGTACATACTTCTTTCTGGAATCACTTATCCTAAGTTTAAGACACGCTTCTTTCTGGAATCAAGGTATTTGTTTTTCTTTACTCTGCTCACTACATTACAGAATTTCTATAGTGCATCTTCAGTATTCATTTCAGAATGTCATAGCAGATAACTTACATGGAGCCATGGAGGCCAGCGAGGCAGCGACCGCACTTTTGGCGGGCGGCCCCAACACAAGGAGGCCGGGACGGCGGGGACCTGCCCAAGCATCGGGCAACTTGGACGCGCTCTCGTTGATGAGGACCACCAGAACACGGAGGCACCCACGCAGCTGAGGTGGAAGGCGGCGCTGGATCACCACGGCCGCCGCATTCGCCGCCTGGCAGTTCCCCGTTTCAGGTCAAGAGCGCCGGCCTGCTTATCGATCCGTTGCGGTGGCGGCGACTCACGGAGGAAACGAAGATGATGCGCTCTCGTAGACGAGGTACACAGGAACGCGGCGGCGACGTTAGGGAAGCAATGACGGGGCCTTCATCGGGAGGTAGCTCGTCGTCATCTTCCATGATTTAGGGTTAGGAGTTTGTTGACGAGAATGATTAGTTCATGTCTTCTTCGGCCAGGGAGGCTTTTTGGGCTAGGGCCCGTCTACGGCCTGTCAACGGTTTTTTTTTTCATGGTGCTGATTTTTCTAGGAAGTATGACTCATACTTGTCATGTTTTTGGCACAAGTATGATCCGTTTTGGACCCTTGGATGAACGAAAATGGATGGTTGTTATTTATTTGAGGGTACCATAAAACAGCTCACATACATACCTATTATACAAAAGGATTATATAGTAGCACCCACACTAAAACAAACCATATACGGTAGTTGAGACATGGGAGAAAGAAGGTGACATGTTTTTTTTTACGCTGTAATCCGCTCTTTATTCATAAGATAAAAACAAGTTACAAGTTATGAACGAACAGACCTTACAGAACTGAAAAGATAGGATAAACCTATGCAAAAAACCAGCGTCTATCCTCCTCTTTCGACACCACCAAAGCGAACGCCAAAGGGACGGAAGACAGATCACCACAACACCCGAGCTCGACGCGGCTCCATCGCTGATCAGCAGCTTTTCGGACCTCCAAAGTAGTTTGCCAGAGGCAAAACCATTGTCGTTGAAAGAATCAGACCGAGGCAACATGTCCTCGGACACGCGATCGAACTCCAGAACTGGTACCCCCCTACGACTACAACGTCGGGGGAGGAAATCAGAACTGCCGGCCTCCATCCACAAACCCAGCATAGCATACACCATCTTCCGTCTGTCACATACGCAGACAAACGTCTGCACGTACTCCTGGACAACACATCCTCCCTGCTCCACCATGACGTCGGAGCCAACGCCATAGTAACGGGGACAGAGCAGGAGGATGAACACACCTGATGGGATCACCGCCTCCGCCTCGACGACACCATCCAAGAAACTGAAAGCCGCCGATCCGAGGAATCGGCAAACACACGATGCCATCAACTCTGAGACGCCGCCATGAAGGACACCGCCGGTGTGAGAGTGGAGCTGAGGCAGATTTATTCGTCCGGGCGCCACTCCCACCACCCCAACGGCGCTCCACGACCTGCAAAACCAAACCCTAACTACAGAGCGGAGAGACCGGATCCCCCCTCCCCACCGCCGCCGGAGCAGGCGGAGGGAGAGGGGACCAGCACGGCCGATGGAGATCGGGTGAAAAAGGCGGCGCCTCCCTGATCGCCTCTGGCGGCTAGGTCAGGGAGCGAAGGAAAGGCTTCACGTATAAGAAGGTGACATGTTGCAACTAGAAGAGATTAGGCTGGCTGGTGCAATACGTTAGGAATAGGAGGTACACGGAAAGCCATCTTCTGCCTCACCAGGTCTTCTCGTTGCCGTATGTTTCATGGAAACAGACACATTCGAACAACGAGCCGAAGCCTCGCAAGACCAATTCCATGCGGCACACGATCAGTCAGGTGCTGCCAAACAACAAACGCGGATCGTATGCGTATGTCCTGCGCTATCCTGGCCGTTGGCTCCGGGTGTTGTTCAGGGAGATATAGGTCGGCCCATATAACAGAGAATTAGATGCTGGTGACCTAACAGTCTATGGACTGTCTACAAATTTGAATCGATGATGGCTATAGGTGACTGAGCAGTTTTTTTGTGTGTTGCCAATGTATAAGTACGGGATACCCAGCATTGCCGCTGCATTCGACAAACAGATACATACTGCTACCTCGTGACCACCAATCACCCCAACTAGGCAACTACCTCGCGGTTACAAGTTGTGGCCATGCAGCACAAACAAAATAGTGCAAATAAAATGAGGAAGCATGCATGGTGCCTAATAACCGCGGACTAATCCCCTCTCTCTGTGTGCGAGCCTGTGGGTGGGTGTATGTGGCTGAACTTGGTTAATTATTACTAATCGTCTCCTCAATATAATTTTTTGATGGGTTAAAATAGCTTAACAAAAATTGTAACATTTTGGAACATACCATACCACTTGTTACTATTTGACGGCCAACAATGCACGACCACGTGTTTTACTCAAACGCTTGGTCGATATTTTGTCCTTTCTCTCATAATTCTAATATTTGCATCTCAGGCCTTCAAATTTGAATATGATTATGTGCCACAACAAGTGTATATAATATGTCCATGTTGTAGGTATCGTCTTCATACTAATATATTTCTCTTCATAAAAATAAAACATGTTTCGATGCTAGAGAAACCAATTTTGTTTACTTTCAGGATTAGTTCTTGAGGCACCGAGTGCACTAAAGGTGGTTATGAATGGTATACTCTGAGACTGAGACTGTCCCATGGGCGGAAATGTACGAAGAAAATTGTAACATCACTAGTACTCCCTCCATCCCAGTTTTAAGGGCATATTTCACAAATCTCTTGGCCCAAGGTTATCTCTCATTGGCCCTGATTTTGCTCTTTAATTTTTCATTTATTAGAGCCCTTAACTAGGGAGCTAGAAAAAATACACATACATTGGCTATTTGCATGAGATATGTTTCTATTCATGCCCATGCATTGGCGCATGCACATTGAAACTAGGAAAGAGAGAGGATTTATAGGAATAATTAAACATATTAAATGCTAATATGCCTAGGAGGTGGGGGTGTTTTGGGATTGCATGATTTTTGATATGTGACCTTAATACTGGGATGGAGGGAGTAGCAATTATTCATGGTTCACCGCATTAAACCTTCGGCAATTTATGGTCCATCATTTGATAAATAGTCTTTGGTAAGCTGAACAATTGTTCTACTTTGTTCTCTTTGGATATGATGTACAATCCCGGAAATTCAATTCGGCTCCCATGTGCATACGCTCCCTATGTCAAAAAATTATATTTCTGAGTGTCAAAAAATTCAAACGAAAAATTTCACATATACATCTTCATAATCCATATGCATTCGTAAAAGTTTTGCGAAAAAATGACATTGCACGTGGTCGGTGTAAAAAAGACAAAACATGTATGATATAATGTCTTCTTTTTAGCATCAAAATTTGTCTTTTTTACGTAGGCCAAATGACAAGTCGGTTTTTCGTAAAACGACTTTGTGCACACACAACATGTGAAGACGTACGTGTGAATTTTTTGTTTGATTTTTTTTAACATTTCAAAATGTGTCAAAAATTACATTCAAATAATGGGAGCATATGCACACACTAGTAGAAAACGGGCCTAATATCCTGGGGCATTAGTCCCGGTTGCTCTATGAACCGAGACTGGTGCCCTGGGCCCCACCGCTTTTTCGGCCGTAGGATCCCAGAATTCATTAGTCCCGGTTCGTTTTGAACCGGGACTAATGTGTCTGGAGTCGAATCTAGCCGTTGCCAGGCTCATTAGTCCCGGTTGGTACTACCAACCGGGACTAAAGACTCAGCCTTTAGTCCCGGTTGCTATTACCAACCGAGACTAATGAGTTCTCTATATAAAAAATCTCCTTCTTCCTCCCTGAGCCAGCCACTCCCCCTCTCCACTCTACAAGTGTTCTTCATGCAACAATCTAGCTCTAGTTCATCCTCTTTGATCACTATTTTTGTCACAAATTGGTGTCCCCACTTCAATCTAAGTGGACTAAAAGGTGAGGAACTTTGAGCTTTTGTCTTTCATTGGTAATTTAGCTCATTTAATGCTCTAAAAGTAGAGAGATTTGTGAATTTTTTATGGGAGCAATTATTTAGATGTTTATTTGATTATGTGTAGAAGTAGATGAAGATAGAGGTAGAAATAGAGGTAGAGATAGAGATATAGATAGAAATATAAAATAGAAAATAAAAATAAAGATAGAGAGATAGAGATAGAGATAGAGATAGAATTAAAAATAATGATAGAAATAGACATAGACATAGAAATAGAGATAGAGATAGAAATAGAAATAGCGATAGAAATAGAAATAGAAAATAGAAATTGAGATAGAAATAAAAATAGTGATAGAAATATAGATAGAAATTGAGATAGAAATCGAGATAAAAATAGAGATAGAAATAGAAATAGAAATTGAAAATAGAAATTGAGATAGAAATAAAAATAGTGATAGAAATAGAGATAGAATTAGAAATTGAGATAGAAATATATAGATAATAGAAATAGAGATAGAAATAAAAATAGTGATAGAAATAGAGATAGAAATAGAAATAGTGATAGAAATAAAATTAAAGATATAGAAATGGACATACAAACAAAATTAGAGATAGAAATAGAAATTGTATATTTGATTTGCGTTTGATATATACTTATATAATGCAGATGAGCCAAGCATGGATGTACGCCGATCGACGCTCTGGAAATTTCATTAAAGGCGTGCATTCTTTTCTCAATGTGGCTGAGGCAACCAAGCGGAATGGTTTTATGTGTTGTCCATGCGGTGTTTGTCGAAATGAGAAGGATTACCCCTCCACAAAGACCCTTCACATCCACCTGTTCCGGTTCGGTTTCATGTCCGGCTATAATTGTTGGACCAAGCATGGGGAGAGAGGGGTTATGATGGAAGACAATGATGAAGAAGAGAATGATGACAACTATCCTGAGTTCCCTGAAACCACCGATACCGCAATGAAAGATAATGAAGAAGAACAAGGTGAAGAACGTGCATCAGATGTGCCCGCTGATGATCTTGATCAGGTCATTGTTGATGCACAGATTGACCGTGAAAGTAAAAAGGAGAGGGAGAAGTTGGAACGCATGTTAGATGATCACAAAAAGAATTTTACCCAAATTGTGAAGATGGCCAGAAAAAGCTAGGAAGCACGCTGGAATTGCTGCAATGGAAAGCAGAGAGTGGTTTATCTGACAAGGGATTTGAAAAGTTGCTGAAAATTATGAAGAAGATGCTTCCAAAGGATAACGAATTACCCGCCAGTACATATGAAGCAAAGAAGATTGTCTGCCCTCTAGGATTGGAGGTGCAGAAGATACATGCATGCATTAATGACTGTATTCTCTACCGCGGTGAGTACGAGAATTTGAATGCATGCCCGGTGTGCAGTGCATTTCGGTATAAGATCAGGCAAAATGACCCTGGTGATGTTGAGGGCGAGCGCCCCAGGAGAAGGGTTCCTGCCAAGGTGATGTTGTATGCACCTATAATACCACGGTTGAAACGTTTGTTCAGAAACAAAGAGCATGCCAAGTTGTTGAGGTGGCACAAAGAAGACCGTAAGAGTGACGAGATGTTGAGACACCCCGCTGATGAGTCGCAGTGGAGAAAAATCGACAGAGATTTCCCGGAGTTTATGGAAGACGCACGGAACTTGAGGTTTGGTCTAAGTACAGATGGCATGAATCCTTTTGGGGAGCAGAGCTGCAGTCATAGCACCTGGCCCATGACTCTATGTATCTATAACCTTCCTCCTTGGTTGTGCATGAAGCGAAAGTTTATTATGATGCCAGTGCTTATCCAAGGCCCGAAGCAACCTGGCAATGACATTGATGTGTATCTAAGGCCATTAGTTGATGAACTTTTACAGCTGTGGCAGACTGAAGGTGTTCGTGTGTGGGATGAGTACAAACAAGAGGAATTTGATCTACGAGCGTTGCTGTTCGTGACCATCAATGATTGGCCTGCTCTTAGTAACCTTTCAGGAAAGACAAACAAGGGATACAATGCATTCACGCACTGTTTAGGTGAGATTGATAGTATATATTTGGATAAAAGTAAGAAGGTGGTGTATCTGGGGTATCGTCGATTTATTTCACCCAAACATCAGTTGAAGAAAAAAGGCAAGCATTTTAAAGGCGAGGCAGAAGTCCGGGGCAAGCCTAAACGCCATACTGGTGATGATATATTTGATATGGTCAAAGATTTAAAAGTAATCTTTGGAAAGGGTCCTGGCAGTCTGTCTGTTCCGAATGACGCTAGCGGACATGCACCCATGTGGAAGAAGAAATCTATATTTTGAGAGCTTGAGTATTGGAAATTCCTAGAGGTCTGCTCTGCAATCGACGTGATACACGTGACGAAGAATGTTTGCATGAACCTACTAGGCTTCTTGGGCTTGTATGGGAAGATAAAAGATACACCAGAAGCACGTGAGGACCAGCACCGTATGAAAAGAAGAGACGGTATGCATCCAGAGGATTCTAAGGGTCCTGTGAGCTACGCTCTTACCAAAGAAGAGAAGGAAATCTTTTTTGAATGCCTGAGCAGTATCAAGGTCCCATCTGGATTCTCATCAAATATAAAGGGAATAATAAATATGGCAGAGAAAAAATTCCAAAACCTAAAGTCTCATGACTGCCACGTGCTTATGACGCAATTGCTTCTGGTTGCACTGAGGGGGATTCTACCGAAAAATGTTCGAGTACCGATTGTGAAGCTATGTGCATTCCTCAATGCAATTTCGCAGAAGGTAATCAATCCAGAAGATCTACAACGGTTACAGAATGATGTGGCCCAATGTCTTGTCAGCTTCGAGTTGGTGTTCCCACCGTCCTTCTTCAATATTATGACGCATCTCTTAGTTCACCTAGTCGAAGAGATTACCATTCTCGGTCCAGTATTTTTGCACAATATATTCCCCTTTGAGAGGTTCATGGGAGTCTTAAAGAAATATGTGCATAACCGTGCTAGGCCAGGAGGAAGCATCTCCAAGGGCTATCTAACAGAGGAGGTCATTGAGTTTTGTGTTGACTTTGTTCCTGACCTGAACCCGATTGGTCTTCCTAAATCACGGCATGCATGAGGGGAGACTGAGTGAAAAAGGCACGCTAGGAATGAAATCAGCATACTGTATGGATGGACATTCTTTGAGTGAAGCACACTACACAGTTTTACGAAATTTCACGTTGGTGGAGCCGTATATGGAGCGACACAAGAATATTGTACGCTCGGAAAACCCGGGGCAGTCTGACTCCTGGATTACAAAGTTGCACATGGCGACTCTTGGTGGTTGGTTGCAAACACTTCTCATAAATGACGCTACTGTTGGATATGAGCTGTCCATGTTGGCCAAGAAACCATCTTCCACTATATTGACTTTCTAGGGTTACGAGATAAATGGGAATACATTTTACACGGTCGCCCAAGATAAAAAGAACACCAATCAAAACAGTGGTGTCCGCTTTGATGCAGTACACGACAATGGGACAAAGGACACATATTATGGTTACATAGAGGAGATATGGGAACTTGACTATGGACCGTCTTTTAAGGTCCCTTTGTTTCAGTGCAAATGGGTCAAGCTGACAGGAGGCGGGATAAAGGTAGACCAGTAGTATGGAATGACAATGGTGGATCTCAATAATCTTGGTTACAGAGATGAACCATTCGTCCTAGCCAATGACGTCGCTCAGATTTTCTATGTGAAGGACATGTCTACGAAACCGAGAAAAAAAAAGATAAGAAAACGAATACATCACATGATGAGCCAAAGCGACACATTGTTCTCTCAGGGAAAATAATCATCATAGGAGTGGAGGACAAGACAGATATGTCAGAAGATTATAACAAGTTTGATGAAATTCCGCCCTTCAGAGTGAACACTGACCCAACCATCCTCTTAAACAAAGAAGATACTCCATGGTTACGGTGCAGAAGGAAACTCCAACACTAGATGGGGATGTTGGTGATGTGTAATAATGTATTAAACCTTTTATGTGTAATAATGTATGATTTTGGGTTAATTATTCAAATTCGAACACTTTTTATATTCCAAGTTTTGTCAGATTAAGAAGTATAGTTTTAATTGAAAATGACAAAATAGTTAATAGTTTGAATAGTTAGAACAACTTTTTATGAAAATATAAAATGGTTTTGAATTAGTTATTCAATTTGAAACACTTTTCATATTCATAGTTTTATCAAATTCTAAAATATGCAAAAAGAATATTAATCAATATATTTTTAATTGAAAATGGCAAAATAGTTAATAGTTTGAATAGTTAGAATAATTGATTTTAAAAATAAAAAATTGTTTTGAATTAGTTATTCAATTTCAAACACTTTTCATATTCATAGTTTTATCAAATTCTAAAATATGCAAAAAGAATATTAATTAATATAGTTTTAATTGAAAATGGCAAAATAGTTAATAGTTTGAATAGTTAGAATAACTTTTTTGAAAATAGAAAATAGTTTTGAATTAGTTATTCAATTTGAAACACTTTTCATATTCAAAGTTTTATCAAATTCTAAAATGTGCAGAAGTTATTCAATTTTAAATTCAAAATTCATATTTCAAATGAAATCTGAAAAAATCTGCCTTTTGGCGCGCATTAATTACCCCTTTAGTCTCAGTTCATTTCATCAACCGGGACTAAAGGTCTGGATCTAGGCGCGCGAACCGCCAAATGTCTTTAGTCCCGGTTGGAGGCACCAACCGGGACTAAAGGGTCTTTAGTCCCGGTTGGTGGCTCCAACCGGGACTAAAGACCCCCCTTTAGTCCCGATTGAAGCAACCAACCGGGACTAAAGGGGTGCGGGTATATAAGCCGCGCCACTCCCTCTTCTTCCCCAGTCACACACTTAGCAAAAATTCAGATCGAAGGAGCCTGACGCAGAGCACTCCGCCGCCGCCGATTGTTGCGGCCGTCGCGCCGAACGCCGCCGTCGTCGACGCCGATCGTTGCGGCCGTCGCGCCGAATGCCGCCGTCGTTGGTGCCGCCGCCCCTCCCGAGCACGCCATCGCCACCCCCGAGCCCGTCCGTCTCCCGGAGGCCCCGCGCGCCCGTCGCCACCACGCCACTGGCCCGCGTCACCATCGTCGCCGTTGCCGAGAGCCCCGCCGTCGTTGACCGGCCAACTCCGAGAGCGCCGCCGTCGCCGACCGTGCCTAAGCGCCGCCGACCGAGAGCCCACGCCCCGAGCCCGGCCGATTCTTCCCTGCTGCAGGTTAGTAGTGTTAGAATATGCAAATTAGTGTTAGAATTAGTGTTAGCATATACTAGCTAGTTAGAATATATATGTTAGATTTTAGGTTAGATTTTATTAGAAATAGAAATGCTATTAGAAATAGAAATGTTAGATTTTATTTATGTTAGATATATAGATATGTTAAAAATGAAAAGTTAGTAGATATGTAGATATGTTAAATAAATGAATAGTTAGTAGATATATAGATATGTTATTAGAAATAGAAATGCTATTAGAAATAGGAATTTATTAGAAATAGAAATGTTATTAGAAATGGAATTATTAGGAAAATGTTAGAATTAGGAATTTATTAAAAATAGTGAATAGATAGAAATGTTAGAAATGAGCTTAATAGAAAAAATGTTAGTAATAGGAATTTATTTGAAATAGAGTTAGAATTAGAAAATGCAATAGTTAGAAAATACTAATAGTTCGAAAATGCAATAATAGTTAGAAAATGCAAATTTAGGGTTAGAAAAATTGTTAGCAATATAGTTACAAAAAATAATAGATATAGAGTTAGAAATTGAAATAGTAGTTAGTAATAGAAATTGTTAGTAATATTGTTAGTAATAGAAATAGAAATATAGAAATATAGTAATGTTGTTGATCTATATCTATCTGTTGTATATTGTTTACTCGATGTATTAATCTATATTATGGATTTCAGTTATGGATTTTGGCGCCGGGAGAGAAGGTGAGGACGAGATGTTGAATATTATAGGAGAGGGTATCGGTGGAGAAGGAGACGGCTCGGAATTTTTAAACGAGTCGGGTGAGGGAATGGAGGAGGAGCAGCCGCATGAATCAGAAACAAATGATGATTGCGAGGATGGCTCACAAGGGACTGGACGTGCCTTAACGCGGTCTGGCAAGGTATACATATGTTAAGCCTCTATTCATGAATCAGTAGATGACGATGCATTATATGGTATATATATTAACGAGTGTTTTCTTCTTTTAGACCTCTGAATCTTCTAGAAAGAAGCGAGGCCCGGCCAAACGGCTGGCATCCAATCAGCATTACACGATTGGGCGTCTCTCAAATGAAGGCGAACCGTTGGAACCCAGGAGTGTCGCAAATGCGTTCATACATCAATGTGGATGTCTTGTCAGGGACATGGTGCCGATAAGCATTCAATATTGGTATAAGCCCAAGGCGGCAAAGGGAGAGCCAGAAGAGGGTGCAGCAGTCAATTATGTCACCAAGGTCTTGAAAGACAGACTTTGGGAATCCCTCATTCCACATTTCAATCTGCCGGTCACCGAGTCCCTGGAAGACGCAGAGAAACAGAAGGAGAAAGTCAGGGAGTGGGCTCTCAAGAAGATGGCTGCACAGTTCAATAACCACAAGAAGAGGTTATGGACCGCCTATGTCAATGCCGATCGACAAGCTCCAGAACTTACTGGCCCCAATGAGAACCTGCGGGATCACTGGGACGCATTTGTGGAGTACAAGGAGTCCGAACTGGGTAAGCTAAGGAGTAAAAAAAATCAGTTAAATGCCGCAAAAAAGAAATATCACCACACGTTGGGTCCAGGTGGCTACAAATGGGCTGAGCCTAAGTGGGATATGCAAGAGGCCGCCCTAAGAGAAAAAGGCATCGAACCAGAAACAGAACAATGGCCCAGAAGGTCAAAAAATTGGGCACTTGCGCATGGGGCTGTCTATGATGAGAGAACAGGGAAATTAGTCAAAAAGAAGAAACAAATTGCTGAACCCCTAGGAGAACTTGTCAAGACAATCGCCGAGGTTCAAGAGGGGACGTTCAAGCCGGACAGAGAGAACGACGAGCTGACAAAGGCCCTCGGGAACAAAGAATACACAGGACGAACACGGGGTCTGGGTTCTGCCATTCCGTGGAGGTCTGGGTTCGCCGAAGAGAGCCAGACTTATAGAAGCCGAGAGAGAGCGAAGAAGCGAAAGGCGCATGAGGAGGCCACACGGATAGAGAGCATAGAAAGGCAACAGGCTGAGCTGAGAGAGTTGTATTTACTGCAGCAAAAGGCACTGGTGGAATTAAAGTCGCAAGGGGCAACTCAGCATCAGCAACAACTAGAACATGCATCAGGCGACCGATCTCAGCGGAGAAGCAGCGTGGCTTCCACGGAGGTACCAATGGATCGCTACCCCGTGGATGATATCAGCAAGAAGACAAGCTGTGAGATGCATGTTCCCATGAAGAACATATTGATGAAGGTGGCGGTTGGCTATGTGTTACCATTTGGACCTGGACAAACCTGGCATGGCCGTGAGATTTGAGCTGGCTATGCTCGTATCGGGGTGGATGCAATTGAAAGGGGGTATGAGTCCCTCGATCTTGACATCGCTGGACCTGAAGAGGAGGCAACACTTGGAGAAGTATTGGGTGGTGTCATTCTTTGGGATAAGAAACACATCGTGTTTCCAGGCTCGGCGCCAAGGCGGCCACCCTCTCCTCCGAGTCCTCGCAATTCACCACCTCCCGACGACGACAGGGACGACTACCATACCCCGAGTCCACATCGATCTCCGCCTCAATGTCAGCTGCCTCCGCCGCCTCTGCCCACTGGTAAGTCCCAAAGTTATGGCAAGTCCGCTGCTATGTCCACTAGCAATGTCTCTCCGAAGAAATGGGCCAAGAAAGTTAAGGCGGTGCCGCCTCCTCCTGTCGAGAAGACTGCTGAAGAAATTGAGGCGGAGGACAGAGCCAAAGTGAAAAGAAAGCTTGCAGCGCTATGATACGTCTCCAACATATCTATAATTTTTGATGCTCCATGCTTGTTTTTACACCATTTGCCTAATGTTTCATTACACTTCGTAGCACTTTTATGCATTTTCCGGAACTAACCTATTAACGAGTTGCCACAGTGCCAGTTCCCTGTTTTCTGCTGTTTTTGTGTTTCAGAAGTGATACACAGGAAATATTCTCGGAATTGGACGAAACAAGTTCCTGAAGTCTTATTTTACCCGGAAGCTTCCAGAGATCCGAAGGAGAGAAGGAGAGGGGCCACCAGGGGCCCACACATAGGGGTGGCGCAGCCAGCCCCTGGCCCGCGCCACCATGGTGTGAGGCCACCTGGCCCCTCCTCTGACATCGCCCCTTCGCCTATAAAGACCCCCCGACGGAAAAAACCCAAGTACCCGATCAATTTTCCAGAACACATCGCGATCCGCCGCCGCCGTCGACCCGAAGATCGGGAGGGTCCAGAAGCTCTTCCCGGCACCCTGCCGGAGAGGGGAATCGCCACCGGAGGTCTTCTTCATCGCCATGCTTGCCTCCGGAGCGATGAGTGAGTAGTCTACCTTGGACTATGGGTCCATAGCAGTAGCTAGATGGTTGTCTCCTCCACCATGTGCTTCATGTTTAGATCTCATGAGCTGCCCTACATGATTGAGATCACCGTTATGTAATTCTACATGTTTGGTTTGTTGGGATCCGATGAATATTGGTGTTTATGATTGAGTTGCTGTACTGAATATTATCTTTTGTTATCTCTATGTTGTTTATGATCTTGCATGCTCTCCATTGTTAGTAGCTATCTTGGCCGAGTAGTTGCTAGTGACTCCAAGAGGGGGTATTTATGCTCGATAGTGGGTTCATGCCTCTATTTAACCTGGGGGAGTGACAGAAACCTCTAAGGTTGTAGATGTGCTGTTGCTACTTGGGAGAAAACAACATTCATATGCTCAAGGGCATATGCTTTGTTTACATTACACACTTTGCTTAATGCAATTATCTGTTGTTCGCAACTTAATACTTGTGGAGTTCTCGAATTGATTCGCCACAAGTGGATTATCAGTCATAGATGCAGTTGGATGGCGGTCTATGTATTTTGTTGTAATGCCCAGAGTAAATCTCATAGTGATCTTCTTGACATATCACGTTTATCTTTATTCTATCAATTGCCCAACTGTAATTTGTTTACCCAGCATGTGTTATTTATCTTATGGAGAGACACCACTAGTGAACTGTGGATCCCGGTCCTATTTCCATCATATTGCTATCACCTGTTTACTTTACTCACACTATTTACTTTATTCGCATATTCTATTGTTTTCCACTCGATACGCTCATAACCTTTGTTTCAAGCAAACCGGTGAGATTGACAACCTCATCGTAAGTTGGGAACGAAGTACTTGGTTGTGTTGTGTGCAGGTTCCGCGTTGCAGCCAGCAAGCAAAGCTTGGACGAGGCACCATATATAAATTGTCCGAAGCTGTCACAAGCTAGTCCGCATCACCTTCAGTCGTTTGTCTGTCCTCTCCAAGATCGACATACCTTGGTTTCTTAACTAAGGGAAAACCAACTGCTATACTCATCACACCTTCCTCTTGGGGTTCCCAACGGGCTAGTTATTCACCACGCACAAGGACGAAGCTCCTACATCAACTAGGACCATCAGCTGTTTTTCTGGCGCCGTTGCCGGGGAGGAAGTAGAAGACTTCTGCGAGGGGAGTTTTCGCACGCACATCCTTTACTTTGTTATTGTTTTGCTTTATTTATTTTACCTGCATCATTTTATATCAAAAACCCAAAAAAATTAGAATCCTTGGTAGTTGTTATTTCTTTACTTTTAGTTTATCATGTTGATCCCTAAGTACGTTCTGGAGGACCTCTCAGTAGGTAGTGGTTCGATTATTGGCAAAAGTAACATTTAGGAGTTCTTTAATCACATTAGTATGCATGAGGAAGTTGAGGAAAAGTCTTTGGTTGAGCTAGCTCCTAGTATTGAAGTTGCTTCTGCTTATTTGATTCATATGTTGGAAACTAGGTTTGCTAGTCTTAATCCTTTTATGCAATACATGTTCCTTAAGCTTCATGAAATTGAGGATCCCGAAAAGAAAGCTTTTATCTTGGAAACTTTGCGCATAGAATTTAAAGATGTCGTTATTGAAGCTAGAAAATTTCTTAAACGTTTTAATAAACTCGGTTCACCTATGAAGGTTATTAGTACAAACGATGAAGGAGCCGAAATACATATACCTAGCAAGCTCTTGGGATTGTGTGAAGCTTTCGAAAATAATTTTGACTGGATCTGTCCCAAAAATCTTTTTTGTGATTTGAGTGAACCAAAGCATGATCACAAAGGGTCTTCTAAAACTTATGTGGATGAAATACAATGCCTTATTGACAAGACCTCTGCAGTTGATCTTAATGCTTCTTCTGAAAATACTTGATTCGCAATTTTCTGCGCCTAGCTCAAAGGCGTTAAAGAAAAGCACTCTTGGGAGATAACCCAATGTTTTTATTTTCAGTACTTTTTCTTTTATTTGAGTCTTGGAAGTCATTACTACTGTAATGACCACTCCTTATCTTGTCTATTTTGTTTTTGTGCCAAGAGAAGCCTCTAATTCGAGTAAGGTAAAGATTTGGGGATGTTGCTGTCCTGAAACTGTTTTCGGTGCTGCACCGTAAAAATTCGTATAAATTCTCTGTATATCTTTTGGACCTGCTATTTCTTGTGCATATGCCCCAGGTTATATCCAAACTTTCGTTAGTTGAACACTTTTTGATTTGAGCAACAGAAAACCCCTCAAAAATTCGACCTTTGTCAGATGTTCAGTTTTGACAGATTTCTGCCAATATTTGTGTTTGCCACTTTATCGCTTTCTTTTGAGTTCTTTTGATCATGGAACTTTTGGGGAGGTTTCTACAGTAGTATTTGCTATATATGTGGTGGTTTTGAGTTGAAACCTGAAGCAAAAAGAGGTTGATTATATGTTATGCTACACTAATATTGCTAATAGAATTGTGTTTAGTTTTGTATGACGGAAGTTTTCAAGTGTAGGGATTGGAGAATGATGAGATGAGTTGAAGAATGGAAAAAAGCTCAAGCTTGGGGATGCCCATGCATCACCCCAAGAAATATCCAAGAAGTACAAGTGTCAAAGCTTGGGGATGCCCCCGAGGCACCCCTTCTTCATCGGCAAAAATCAGGTCACCTTTCAAAACACTATATTTTTATTGCTTCATGCACTATGTGTTTTTCTTGGAGCATCAGTTGTTTTAGTTTTCTTAGTTAGTTTAGTTTGTTTGTTTGCTGCAATAAATGGTTGGACCCCAACAAATTTCTTTTGGAGAAGTTGCCTTGCTTTTCATTTGCCAAGAACGCTCTAGTTTTCACTCTTATTAAAAATCGAGTGTTCTTCTTTTTCCGCTACTGCTTTTGGTTTTCGTTTTCGCCTTGAATTGTGTTCAGACCTTGTCATATCTTTTCATCAAGGTGTATTTTTGCCTCTGATATTTATTGGTTTTCATCAAAAGAGGTGTCTTTAAAAATTTCAAATGGTGTTGGAAAAGAGAAAAAGCTTTGTGCAAAAAAGTGGTACAAGAAGGAGCTTGTGTAGACTGCGGCTTAGGCTTTTTCATGTCATGCTTGATGTCTTTTTGATAGTATGCTTAGTGGTTTTGCTGTAGCATGACTTATCTCAAATAACTGAGATTGCTTAATGAGCCTTTGAAAAAATCATGCGTTGTTTTTATTGTTTGGAAGCATTATTTTGGTTTTCTCCTTGATGCTTTATTTGGGTTGACTTGGCGCATGCTCACACATGTTAGACTCTTACAAAGTCGCCAATAGCCTCTATGATCATTTAGTTTTTGACTTTTGATGCCATCTTATGCTTCTTTTAATGTCGCTTTGTCGCTTTGCATGATTATGGCCATTATTGCTCTCTTAGTTGGTCGCTCCCAGTCTTTTGCTAGCCCTCGCCTTGTACTGAGTATGAGCTCTACTCGTGCATCCAACTCCTAAAAGCCAAAGTTTTCCAAAGTGTCCACCATACATACCTACTAGCAATTTGCTATTCCAAGTAAATTTGACTTGCTTTTATTTTCTCTTCAAATTAAACTCTTACCAGTGTTATGCGAAATTCGATCAGTAAAGCTCTCACGAACCGGAAGGCACACTTTACTTTTTCCTGTTCTTAAAAATTTGACATTGTGGTCTCTTATGTTGAGTTGTTATGCTTGCAAGTTGTAAGTTGGAGACTAGCCCAGCCATGCAGTCATGGGCAAGCTTTCAACATTGCACTTCTTATTTGAGTTGATATCGTGATCTTTTGTTTATGGATGCCCGCGGTGTGAAATGAATTGGGAATCTTGTGGGGATCATGGAGTTTGTATATGTGTTAGGGAAACGCCGGGCCGCTAATCTAAGCCATGCATAATTCATGGTGGAAATTTGCAGCATACCCATGGTGAACATTCGATGACGCATCTCACAATAAAAAGCTAAACAAATGGCAAATAAAAGAGATGTCGAGGTGTTTATTGTCTGCTTGTCCTGTCATTTTGGTGTGGGCTTGTTCCATGTCATCGGGCACGGAGGTACCCCATTGGCGGTTCTCAATGATATGCATATACTTACAATGACAAGAGCCTTGCTTGGGACTCTAAGTAAAGTAGCATGAGGTTTAGGTACTCGTATTCACGGGACACGAGGTTTTCAACTTATGATTTGTCAAGCATATGCATCATAATTGTTCTCGCATTAACTTTAACCATTCAAGATGCTTATGATGGGGGCAATGAGAGCTCAAAGCCGGTAAGTACCATAATTTTTGAAGGTTATAAAACTTGCAATCACTGCTTCCCTCTGCGAAGGGCCTTTCTTCTACTTTTATGTTGAGTCACCACCTTCTTTCTTTATGCACCATTAAGAGAGCATAGTTGTCATTCTTAGTGTAATATGCATTGTTCCAAAGTTCATTGATTGATTCATATTGTTGGTTTCACTTGTTCTCAAATTATTTGTATCTAGTCACCCTCTTAAACTTGAAGGTTTCCTATGCATTTATGTTTTGCTCTCTTTGAAGGACAAGCTGAAAACCATTTGTATGTTTTTCCTTATGATTTGAACACACGTTTGACTTTTATTGTTTTATTTTCATGATCTTTTGTTTGTGTTCATTTGCATGTTTACAACATGGTTGCTAAGTTCTTATTGTCAAGATTATATCTTTCATGCCCATGTTTTAAGTTCTTATGATCCCAGCTCACAAATGCTTACATACTTGATCAAGATTGTGTAGGTGCATGTCACCTCAAAAATTATTCTTTTGTTATCACTTACCTACTCGAGGACGAGCAGGAGTTAAGCTTGGGGATGCTTGATACGTCTCCAACGTATCTATAATTTTTGATGCTCCATGCTTGTTTTTACACCATTTGCCTAATGTTTCGTTACACTTCCTGGCACTTTTATGCATTTTCTGGAACTAACCTATTAACGAGTTGCCACAGTGCCAGTTCCCTGTTTTCTGCTGTTTTTATGTTTCAGAAGTGATACACAGGAAATATTCTCGGAATTGGACGAAACAAGTTCCTGAAGTCTTATTTTACCCGAAAGCTTCCAGAGATCCGAAGGAGAGAAGGAGAGGGGCCACCAGGGGCCCACACACAGGGGTGGCGCGGCCAGCCCCTGGCCCACGCCACCATGGTGTGAGGCCACCTGGCCCCTCCTCTGACATCGCCCCTTCGCCTATAAAGACCCCCCGACGGAAAAAACCTAAGTACCCGATCAATTTTCCAGAACACATCGCGATCCGCCGCCGCCGTCGAACCGAAGATCGGGAGGGTCTAAAAGCTCTTCCCGGCACCCTGCCGGAGAGGGGAATCGCCACCGGAGGTCTTCTTCATCGCCATGCTTGCCTCCGGAGCGATGAGTGAGTAGTCTACCTTGGACTATGGGTCCATAGCAGTAGCTAGATGGTTGTCTCCTCCACCATGTGCTTCATGTTTAGATCTCATGAGCTGCCCTACATGATTGAGATCACCGTTATGTAATTCTACATGTTTGGTTTGTTGGGATCCGATGAATATTGGTGTTTATGATTGAGTTGCTGTACTGAATATTATCTTTTGTTATCTCTATGTTGTTTATGATCTTGCATGCTCTCCGTTGTTAGTAGCTATCTTGGCCGAGTAGTTGCTAGTGACTCCAAGAGGGGGTATTTATGCTCGATAGTGGGTTCATGCCTCTATTTAACCTGGGGGAGTGACAGAAACCTCTAAGGTTGTAGATGTGCTGTTGCTACTTGGGAGAAAACAACATTCATATGCTCAAGGGCATATGCTTTGTTTACATTACACACTTTGCTTAATGCAATTATCTGTTGTTCGCAACTTAATACTTGTGGAGTTCTCGAATTGATTCGCCACAAGTGGATTATTAGTCATAGATGCAGTTGGATGGCGGTCTATGTATTTTGTTGTAATGCCCAGAGTAAATCTCATAGTGATCTTCTTGACATATCACGTTTATCTTTATTCTATCAATTGCCCAACTGTAATTTGTTTACCCAGCATGTGTTATTTATCTTATGGAGAGACACCACTAGTGAACTGTGGATCCCGGTCCTATTTCCATCATATTGCTATCACCTGTTTACTTTACTCGCACTGTTTACTTTATTCGCATATTCTATTGTTTTCCACTCGATACGCTCATAACCTTTGTTTCAAGCAAACCGGTGAGATTGACAACCTCATCGTAAGTTGGGAACGAAGTACTTGGTTGTGTTGTGTGCAGGTTCCGCGTTGCAGCCAGCAAGCAAAGCTTGGACGAGGCGCCATATATAAATTGTTCGAAGCTGTCGCAAGCTAGTCCGCATCACCTTCAGTCGTTTGTCTCTCCTCTCCAAGATCGACATACCTTGGTTTCTTAACTGAGGGAAAACCAGCTGCTATACTCATCACACCTTCCTCTTGGGGTTCCCAACGGGCTAGTTATTCACCACGCACAAGGACGAAGCTCCTACATCAACTAGGACCATCACGCTACGCCCGACCCCTACCCCAAAGCAGGTATGTACTCTGAAACAGAAGGAGTGGGTCTTTGATATGCTTACCCAACCTTCGCAATATGAATTGAATAAGCCAGATTACTACAAGCGCTATTTGGATAAGCAGGTAGATGCAAAAAAAAGAAGCTAATAAGACAAGCGCAACTGCAAGGGGGAAAAGAGATGTTGCCCAGCTTGGAGCACAGACCAAAAAATCGATCTCCCCGCTAAAGGTCTTTGCTAGTGATGTTGGTGGGAGTGTTGCTCAACCCAATCCCGCCGACTTTGCTGCTGAAGCTGGTTTGACTCTTTCTCAATTGATACATGAAGATATCCCAAAGGCGCCTGTAGTACGGCAATATGAAAAGGGGAAGAGTCTGGTCCCACGTGAGATTGAAATAAATCTACCAACACAAATGCGGAAATTGCATAAGTGGTATATGCAAGCCGCAAAGGGCACGCAACAATTTCTCCTTATGAAAATATCACGGGACCATTTCTTAGGTGAAGACTTGGTGCATATTGAGTTTGATGAATTCTTTCAGCTATTCAATCAAGATGCGCTCGACAAATCTCTCGTCAGTGCCTATGTTCTGTAATTGATTCATTATTTCTATAAGTCTCTAGCTCAACTCATTCTTTGCATATAATTATCCTCACTATGCTGTTTATTATGCAGAATGAAGAGTATGAAATGTAAGAAAAGGAATGACTTCCAAGTTGGATTCATTGATCCAAATCGAGTTAACGCAGTGACGGTACAGAACAAACGCAAGGAGACGGAGGATATCTTGCTAGAGTTCTTACTTACGTAGGAATACAGATCTAGAATACTATTTCCGTACAACTTCAGGTGAGTGTTACTATCTTATACACAGTTACTTTTCCTTACTTGATGTTATAAGTGTAATTAATGAGTTATTAACTTATATAATTAAACTTGCACGCAGTTATCACTGGATTTTGCTAAAGATTGAACCTGACTATGGAAGGGTTGAAATCTTTGACTCGTTGAATAAACAACTTAAAGAATACCAAAGCATCATTGATATGATGGATAGGTAATTTCAATCATTACGGCATTATATCGGTCTCTTTCGTTCATCTATAACTCATCTATTCATTTTGTTTGCTCGGCAGTGTTTGGAAACGGTTTATACGCACAACAAAAGGTGAATGGAAAAATGAGCTGATTTACCGTCCGATCGAGGTAAGTCGTACGAGCTAGGTCCACACATCCCTTTAATTCTAGTTTCAAATACCATTAAGTATATCAATCTTGATATGTCACTGACTAAAATCTATTCTCGTAAAGTGTGCGAGGCAGCCATCGGGGACTACTTTATGTGCATACTACGCTTGCGAGAACCTTCGTGCGGAGGTCACTGAAGGAATTGATTTTCAAACAGTAAGTGAACAATATACTGACAAATTCATTTATTGCCATCAATTTTGTTATGATGATTTATATTTATATTGATCTTCTTCTTCGTAGTTCGAAGCAAAGCGGAATCGGCTCTCACCGACTGAACGCATAGTAGGAATTCAAGAGGAAATAGCCAGATTTCTGCTTGACCATGTCATTAACCCAAAGGGTGAATTTCATGTCAGTTTCGATTAGACAAGTTGTATGTGTGTGTAATTAAACAAGTTGTGATCTTATGTGTGTAAACAAGTTGTATATACTTGTATATATATGCTCGGCGGACAAGATATATTATATATGTATCGGCTTGTATATTATGGTATAATATTGTATGAAAACTTGTTTGAAATGAATCAATAAATTGAATGGAGCAAAATACATGATAAACCCTAAACCCTAACAAACAATTTAAATGCAGAAAAATAAGGAGAAAGCAAAGGCTGCCACGTGTGGGCTCTTTAGTCCCGGTTCGTAACACGAACCGGGACTAAAGGCCCTACGCCCACGAGCGCCTGGCCCCTACCACATGGTAAGCCTTTAGTCCCGGTTCGTATAGCAACCGGGACTAATGATAGGGCTCCAGTCCCGGTTGCACAACCGGGACTGAAGCCCGTTACCAACCGGGACTGATGACCTGTTTTCCACTAGTGACATGGGAGCCAAAACAGCCCCCCCCCCCCCCGTACAATCCCATAACCGATGAGCATGCCCAACTAGTTAAATAGGTACGTTGTATACCTATATCTCTACCAATCTCAGATGATCTATGTGGCCAAAGATGACAATCGGGTCGACCGTAATCAAACCCATACACATGCTCATGAACAGATGAACATGTGTATCGCCGCCATGACCCTACCCGTGGGTCTTCGAATCCATGCACATACCCATGGGTGCAGCAAATTTGCATGATTATCAAAACCATGTGTTGAATTTCAAATTTTATGCAACTCTATGTTCTAACATGGTTACTCTCCGTACCGATGTGTAGGAAATTTAAGTTGTTGCACCGCAACCAAAACGAGTGCAGAGTACCACCACATGCAGCGACATGCATTTGATCAGAAGAGGCTCATTAATTAACCACGCCATACACTATCAGACTATAGTGAGGGCTAAACCCTAGCTGCTGTTACATTTCTAATATTTGTTCGCTCCATCTCCGTCCAACGATCCGGTGGCGTGGGACGGAGGGGAGATGGTATTTGTTTCTCATACGGTGTAAGAGGATTTCTTTCATTCAGTTTTGGTGTCGTGGTGACATTGCTCAAGTAGTGATGGCGGTGTTGCCTCAAATAGAAGTCCTCTAACTTCAAACATGTCTCGGTGATGCTTGGTTTGGCATTGCTGGGGAGCTTGGGAGTTTGTGTCCCTGCCAGACTTCACGGAGGATGGATTTGTTTATGTTGGTGTCAGTTAGTGTGGCTACATCGACGACATTATCGTATTCAACAACCCTTGTTTAAAGTCTTTGTGAGCAATATCGTTGGCCTGGTCTGTCAATGCTAGCGTCGGTGCTTACCTAGATAAGGACGGTGACCCTGTTGATATACTTGGTGTAATTGAGAATCTCCATCATACGCGACAGTCCTACCATCACGGAGATTTAAATTATCCTTCACAGGTTTTTGGTGGTACATCATTGGGTGATTTTCTCGGTGTTGTCCATCACAAGTGAGAGGCTTTGTTGGTGCAATAACAACGAGTTTGGCTACCACTTTGGCGAGAATTTTGAGGCTTAGAATCATGGCTCCATTATTCTCTTGTTTAGGCTTTTCCATGCGTATGTGGGTTTAATTCCGTAGGCTAAAGAACGGTGAATGGAAACCGGTCAAAGATAGGTTTGAGAGAAAATTAAGTAGTTGGATAGGAAAGTTGTTATCTTATGAGGATCGCTTAATTTTGATTAATTCAGTCCTCACGAGTCTACCAATGTTTCTTTTGTCTTTCTTTGAATTGCCGAAAGGAGTTCGTAAGAGACTAGATTTTGTTAGATCAAGATTTTTCTGGCAAAGTGATGGGCATAAACAAAAATATAGGCTAACTAAATGGAACATTATATGTCGACCTAAGGACCAGGGAAGGCTTGGGATAGAAGTCTTAGAGATTAAAAATCAGTGCCTCCTTAGTAAGTGGCTCTTTAAGTTGTTAAACGAAGAAGGGATGTGGAAAGAAATTCTACAAAACAAATATTTACACTCAAAATCTTTGTCGGAAGTGACTGTGAAACCAAATGATTCCCCTTTCTGGAAAGGTTTAATGAAGGTGAAAGAAGGTTTCTTCAGTAGAGGGTCGTTTACAGTGAGTAATGGTGAGAGTACGAGGTTTTGGGAAGATACGTGGCTAGGGAACAAGTCTTTAGCTCATCAATATCCATCTCTTTACTCTATAGTGCAGCGAAAACAAGTTTCAGTTGCAAATGTTCTTTCAAGTAACCCACTGAATATCTCATTTAGAAGAATTTTATCGGAACACAGATGGAGGCTTTGGTTAGAACTAGTGCATCGGCTAATGAATGTACAATTGAATTTAGAGAAGGATAACTTTGTATGGAGTTTAACAAATTCTGGAGAGTTCACAGTCAAGTCGTTATATCTAGATCTCCTGAATGACGATACCAAGTACTTAAAGAAATATATATGGAAAATTAAAGTTCCACTAAAAATAAAGGTTTTTATGTGGTTCTTACATCGTAAAGAGATTCTCACAAAAGATAACCTTATTAAGAGGAATTGGACAGGGAGTGATTCATGTTGTTTTTGCGATAACAAGGAGTCCATACAACATCTTTTCTTTGAATGCCCATTTGCTAAGATAGTCTGGCGCATTATTTTTATGACATTTGGGTTAGCTCCACCAAAGAACATCACTAATCTTTTTGGAAATTGGCTCAAGGGCATTCCGAAAAAGGAACTCATTCTTATCAGAGTGGGAGTATGTGCGGTTATTTGGACTATGTGGAACACGAGAAATGATTTTATATTTAACAAACCAAAAACACCTTCATTCTTGCAGGTTATTCCCATGGTTACCCACTGGATCCGTACGTGGTCCTATCTCCAACAAGAGGAGCAGCAAGTAGTGATGGATTCTGGGTGCAACCATTTGGAGACGGTAGCTCGGGATTTATTCAACCGGTGCGGCTGACGGTCGCATAAGAGAATTTTTTCTTAGATGTATCAACATATATGTAATAGTTTACTTTTTTGATGGTTGATTCATGTGTCCATCTTGTGCGACGCATAAACTTGTAATAATGGAGGATACTGCTACTGAATAAGTTAATAAAGAGTCATATGCATCAGTGCGATGCAGAGGCTGGGCATACCCCTTTTTGAAAAAAAAATGTGGGTTTAATTATCCAATTATCTGGTCGTAAATTTTGTTCTCTTTATCTAATATATACAAACTAGATTAAATTTCAAAAAGAAACTGCCAATTGGCATATACGGATTCGAATGATCACATAATTGACCAGCCGTGCCAATCGCACAACGGTTCCAAGCTGGTTTGACTGAACCATGTACATGTGGCTCGGGCCAGCCTGAAGAATACGACTCGTTCCGTGCGTCGTATCGGTTCTTCCCGAGGACAAACAAAGGGAAGCAAGACTTCTCGGCCTCTCGGGCACCCTCCCCATGGGATCCTCCTCGCCCTCCCCGTCTCCAGCGCCGGCGCCGCCACAGTCGCCCGCTCCTGCCCGTGGCGCCTCCAATGCCAGCCTGCGTTGGAAAATTCTCCGCCGCGCCCTGCTAGCTCGCTCCTCCTCCTCCCGCGCATCAGGTCTTACAGATTCCCTTTTGCCTTTTCTCGCCTACACAGCAGCTTTTATACTCGATCCGTTTAGTTTAGCGTCTTGTACTTGTTCCGCTCGATCTACCGCCACGAGCGATCGAAAAGCCAAGATAATCTTGAAGCACAGATATCTGTGGAACTGGAAGAGTGTAGCTGGAACTCTTGATTTACTGGCCTTGTAATGTTAGGGAGCATTGGCATTTAATGCTCTATCGGAATGCATTTCACCAGATCGAGATACTCATGTTCAAAACGAGTGCTGTAATATGTCTTTCCAGCTTTGTATTCCCGTGCCTGCAAATTTTACATTCAGGCAAAATGGCTGACACACAAACTCATCGTGCCTCATGACATTTGTGTGCATAGCCGAGTACTTCTCGGAAGAGAATTGTTGTTGAGGCCCAGAGAGTATGAATAGGAACCTATGTTCTTCGGGAGGTCTTGAATTGAGCAGGTGGGATTGCACATATACTCTGCTAACCAAGTGAGGCTAGGCCGATTCCCCTTATTCTGAGTACTTGGTTAGGTCTAGCTTTATTTGGAGCATGAATTCTTGTTTGATCGAGCTAGAAATGGGGTACTTGCTTCAAAATTATACACTATCACCACTATTATGTGTATGAGCAATTATTCTGCTTGCTGCTTAATCTTCACAATAAACACTACCGTAAAAATTTGAATGCACACATAGATGGCCATACTTTTTTATAGATACCAAGATAATCATCTGTGCAACCATTGCTTAACTCTTTCTTTAAAAGAAAGGAAAGGAAGACCTATATATATATAGTATAAATTGGAACACAGATTCGCATTTATGAGGAGATGAACCCTGGTTCTAGGGTTGTACATCTACTTCCCAACCAAGTAAACTAGGCTAACTTCCTCATCCCTGTTTAACTATTAGAAATGTGTTTACAGTCCATAGTACTCCCACCGTTCCAAATTCATTGACACAGCTATGATCAAATTTGTTCTGGGTATGAATGTATCCAGACGCGTTTCAGTGTGTAGGTTCGCTCATTTTGGAAAAAGCTGCTTCAATTAATTCGGAACGAGGGAGTAGTTTCCTTTAATTCCAATGTCATTATGGTGATTGGTTTGTTTAATGCAGCTTCCTTTTTTTGTCAGTGTTGCTTCTGTTTAACTTTTTCGTTTTAGCTTTTGGAACTTTAGGTAGCTTAAATCCCGCCCAAATCTGTACTTTTAGTGGTTAATATTTTATAATTCGTTTTTATTTTCATACATTAACTTGGTGTTTCCTGGTTAATTTACGCAGACGTAACTACAAATGACCAGCAGAAGATAGGTGACACAAACAATATTTCCAGAAAGGCATCGCGTGGCTTCAACCTGATCGAGTGTCATGTAGTGCCAGTTTCACAGTTACATAAATCAGAAGGAAAATCCTTAAATGGAAATGTAAATGGTGTGGAATGCCCAAAAGATGTCTATGTTTGTTATAAGCTCCCCTGTGCAGGTTCACCGGAACTTAATGTAATGTAAGCAGTCAACTATTTTGCCCATAGTTTACTTTCAATACTAAACACACCTTTTTTCCCTGCTGTATACACATATTGATATTCTAGTTATTTTCTGATAAAATTGGAAATCATATATTCTCTATATGTCCAGTTAGCCCTGCCAATTAGAATTTAGAAAGGTTGGCTACAATTCCTTAGTTTAATATTTTATTTTTTGATTACAGGTACAGAAGGGAAGATTCCCTTGAACTAAATGATATTGAAGCTTCCAACAGATACAATATTGACACTACTGGACTAGTATGTAAGTTGCTTGTTCAAGCTGACCCATGCATTATGTAATTATTTCTGTTAGCCTAATTTTCTTGTATAGTCGTGTTTATCTTATTTGCTTCAGTTATTGCAATTTTATTGTCATCAGTTACTGCCTGCCAAATTGAATAGTTTCCAAAAGTTTATAGTAATAGGCTTATACTTCGTGTGAAAATACAATGTAAAATATTTTTGTAAGAATGTAAACAATGCAAAATATGAACTGTTTAATCTCTTGTTCATTTTACATTCTTGCATTCCTGTCCCTTTTGGCCAAGTTAGGAGTTTGAAGCCCCATATGCGCTGAAATTTAACCTGCTCCAGGAGAAACAGCAGTCTCACATTTGCTGCAATTTCTTGAAGTTATTTAATAGAAGATTCACCCACATTCTAATATGGATGCCCTCAAGATCTATAGTTTGTTACTTTGTTCATCTCTAGTAAACGACTAATCTGGCTTAGCTTCCAAACAGATAACAGTTTACTGCAACATCACATGATGCATGCAATGCTCTCTGGTTAGCAATCACTTATTTCTGATATTTTTAATCTAGAGATTCCGTAGTAGGACTGTTATATAGCATGTTAATGTGGATTTGAAAGTGACATACTGCTAATACACAATTCTGAATTTACAACTTTTTTGGTGTTCTTCCACTGTGCTTTTCATGTGATACCATTCATATTATGTCAGATAGAAGCAAGCCTCAGCTTTTATTTTATGTGTTTCCTTCCTTGAAGGTTGTTGGCCGTCAGAAGAGGTCCTTGCCTTCTACTGTATCAAGCATTCGGATATGTTCAGGTTTGTTGTGATGTGTTTTTACCCATTTGAACTTGGACTAATTTGTCTTATATATCAACAGTACACCTTCTTTTGCTGTTTGGCACATCATGCTTGAGTGACTTGAGTCTCTCCTCTTAGAGTTAATTGCACATGTGTTCTACTTGTCCAAGATCTGGATACTGGAGAACTCAACATTTTGGTCTCTGTTTACCATTTGATGGTTTTGAGCTCTCATGTATTGTATCTAGGATTGTGGGTTGAACTTTTGTTCATGCATACAAAATCTTGTTAGGTTTGTTATCTCACATTAGCTACAAATTACAAAGCAAATCATTATGCTTAGGTGAAAGTAGTAGTGTTTTGTTGCTTTAACTCAATTCAATCTGTGTCGTATATATCTCAGATGATTTTCTTTTCAAATTCGTTATAGGTCCAAAAGGGTGCTTGAACTTGGATCTGGTTATGGATTAGCTGGGCTTGTTATTGCTGCCAGTGCAAATGCTGAGGAGGTTGTCATTTCTGATGGGAACCCACAAGTAGTTGGATGTATCCTTTATAATCAGCTATACAAAAGCTGTTGCATAATTTCATATTCCTCCACAGTACTGATGTAATATTAGCTACATAGTGCATGTGTTCTGTTGTGCTAATTTTTGTGAATACCACGACACTGCAGCAAATCAGATCAGATTATTCGAGATGATCCCTTTTATGCCTGTGTAAGCCATTAACCCTCAGATATTCAGAAGAACGTATCCATCAATGCGAAAACTTTTGATCGGACGAAAGTTAAATCTATGGCACTCCATTGGGATCAAGAGCAACCGTCAGACATGTTGAACTCTTTTGACATCATTGTTGCAAGTGACTGGTATGTTCTAGTCCTTGTCATTTATTGTTCTTGAACATTAATCAAGTGATCATCTATCAACCATTCATGCTAAGTGTCGTTTCATGTGTCAGTGATATCCTCTTGTGCTGTAGGGATGTAATATTGCTTAGGTGCAAACGCCTTAACTCCTTCCATTGTGTGAAAAACTGTTTTAGAAGCTATATCTTAAATAAAAAATATTAGTTGATTGCTTTTTTTGCCTTGATAGGATCAACATTCTTTGATATGTATCTAGGGATGCAAGTGGGTACCCTTTACCCTCTTTAGTTCAAAAAAATGAACTAAGTTTTCTAAAATGGTGATGTCATCAGCAAATTTAGTTCATTTTGTTGAACTAAAGAGGGTACCCTAATATTGACCTGCTTGCATCTCTACATGCATCCAGTCAAAATACAGAAATAGTATACCCTCCGGCCCAAATTAATCAGTTTATAGTTTATAGATCAAGCAGCTGCTGTATGTCAAGTCAGCACTAAATATATGAACATCAGGTAGTGCTCACTTCTCAGTATTACCAGGATTGTCTTATTCACATTTTCCTCATTCTGCAGCACTTTTTTCAAGCAATTCCATCAAAGCCTTGCCTGTGTAGTCAAATCCTTGTTGAAGCATTCAGAAGCCTCACAAGCCATCTTTCTGAGTCCAAAGAGAGGTGATTCACTCAACAAGTTCCTAGAAATAATCAAAGAATATGGTTTGTGTTATGAGTTGATAGAGAATTATGATCCCACTGTCTGGAGTCTGAACAAAAAATATGTGGCAGGGGATGACAGATCATGGCCCAACTATAACGAGGAGCACTGCTATCCTTTATTGGTCAGAATCACCTTTGGACATTTTGTTTGATCTTAGATGGGTTCATTTGTATGCATTGGCAATATCTGTTAATTATTCTTTCTCTATAAAAAACAACAGTGTAATATCTGCTACTGAATCGTTGTTTATATTTTTCCATGGCATCACTCTTTTGTCTTGAAGTGATAGAAAGAGATTATATATACACTTGCAAAGTTGCAAATCGATTCCCTCACCTTGCATCAGTCTTCCGGATAGTGACTATTAAATGGATGAAATTCTTCTGGATGCATAGCAGTCCAACGATGGCAAACACCATTTAGCTGTTCCTTTTTCAGCATCCTTCATTTTTGTCTCAATCCGTGAAGGCTGCCACTGACGCAGCCACTTGCTTACCTTTTGTTTGATTATTATCGACATCATTGGTGCATTAAACTTATCGACCTATTTCCTTTGCCTGGAGCAATTGAACATATTAGTCACCATTTTTGTCACTGAGATTACTCGTCATGAAGTTGAACTTTTGAGTCGGAAGATTATCAATCTATGCACTGCTTTCATAAAAAAAATCTTGATCTGGCATTGCAGATTGTGGCCAGACTAGCATGCTTTACTCCAGTAGAAAATAATCTTGTGGTATTTGGTACTTCAACATTTCTCTAATTTTGTTTACAATTGCTAGCTGAAACTGATGTTATTTTTAGCAGCCTTCTCTGACTTCGCATCTACTACTAAGTTGACGTCTTGACAGCATGAGTTATCCATAATCCAGTGGTTGCTGCATCACGGCGTCCATGTTCTTTTCATTAGCTCATGCTGCTGCTTTCTCTGCATGCCATGCGTCAATGCCTCGTCAGATTGTCCAAATGCAGTTGATTCCTATCTAATTGCTACCATAACAGCCTTTTTTATTGCTGACTGGGTGAAAGCAACTTACGAAAATGCCAGCAGGTGTTCACGGATAGTTACATAGCTTCTGAAGCGTTGATACTTTTGCAACTTGTTTAGGTGACTAAGGTGAGGTTTAGGATATCTCAAGCTCATCTACAAATATCCTAATTGTATGATGCCAGAGAAAATGTCTACATCTTCACTCGTCGCGCAGCTGACAACAACCGTCAACAGTATCAGATACGGTGATGACAATACACGAATACATCTTCACGACCAACCAACGCGTTGATATTTTCAGTGTTTTCCGGTTGGTGTTCACCATTGGTTCCCTCGTTTGCACTTGCTTGAATTTGACATCTTCGTGGACCGCCTGATTAGGTCCGGCGTTCTTATCAGTCACTCAACCATGAACTTCGTACGTATCCAGTGCCCTAGGGATCTTTGGCGAATGTGCGTATTCCATGAGCAAAAGTGACACTTCCCCAAAGCTAGCTTCTTTTTGCACTATTGCATTGCGACGAAAATACGGGGGAAAGCCGTCCACGTTTACAAATACTTTCTGAAGTACTACTTATCTTGGACGTCATGTGTGAGCTTCTATGGATTGTCGGAAGGATGAGGTTTATGCTCGTTTTTCTTGTGTAGATCTGTCGGTATTGCTTTGTAAGTTGGAAGTTTCTTCCCGGTGGTTTCAATGCAGCAAAATCATGAGTCTCGAGGAAATAATAGCGTCACAACCCGGCCGCAAGCATTGTGAGAAAGGGGTCTTGACAAAGTTTGGACAGACCAGGCCATAACGCTATGGCCAGGAGATGAAGAATAAAAGATGATATTTCCTTTTTCAAAAAAGAGTGCTTTTATTACTTAATAGTCATAAGCTTACATCCGGCCTCTGCATAAGGATGCACACAGCTCAAAAAAAGTCTCAACTAAAAGAAAGAAGGCGAAATTACATATCATGTTGAGCAACTGTAAAAACGCCTAGCTAGAAGCACCAATCCGTAAGCTATGCGGCCATCCATGTTGGAAAAAAGTATCTCTCGCCGTAGCTTTCAGTCGTGCACAGACCTCCATATAAAGGTCTCGATCCTGAGGACGCTGCAGAGACGACCACAAACGGAGTCACTGGTGGAAAAAGGGCCTATGGTCCCGGTTCATTTGGGCCATTGGTCCCGGTTGCCGAACCGGGATCCATTACTCGGGACCAATGCCGGTCCCGGTTCCAGCACGAACCGGGACCGATAGGTCTCCACGTGGACGCGCTGCGGGGCGAGGGGGCCTGAGTCATTGGTCCCGGTTCGTAGGACGAGCCGGGATCGTTGATCCAGGTTTTTTTTCCCATTTAGGGTTCAGGGTTTTATTTGGTGTGTTTTGTATTCAATTTAATGGTATTATATATATACATCAATAATGAAGGAACCACACTATATATATATATTACACATCATGGTCACGAATATATTATTCACCGTCTCATCCGTCGTGCTTGGTCGCTATTACAATCGGTAACTCACACAAATTTGATTTTACATCTTCTTTTTTACACTTCACCCTTCTAAATGAACCGGGTAATAGTATTCTCCTTTCGGATCTATGACTTGTTCTAATAAGAAACCGGCAATTTCCTCTTGAATTGCTTGCACGCGTTCCCGTGGTAGAAGACCGTCCCGCATCCGTTCGATCTAATTTAAAGAAGGGGATCAATATATATGAATGAAACTAAACACAGTTGATGGTAATAAAATAATGTTGAGATTATTGTTTATCGTACTTCAAGTTTTTTGATGTTTCGGTCTGCACCCTTCTCTTTGGTCGTCTGGCGAATGAACTCGCAGACATAGTATCCACATAAGTTATTCCCAGCTTCTTGCCTCAAGCACTTTACGAGAACGGAGTTCAATCAAAATAAGAATCAAGCATGATAATTGTATTGAAACTAGAATCAAAGAGATACGTGGATCTAGCAAGTAGTACTTACATTCAATGGTTTAAATGTAAGCTCTGGCTTCCAAACACCCCTAGTGTTGGCGGTGAACCGTTTCCAAGCCTTCTGGAGGCATTCCTGCATGTTCACCCAATTTCCTAAAGGTGTGCGTTTTGAGTCCATGACTTTGACTACTCCTTTGTCAACACTAATGATTAACAGAATAAAGTGGAAGCTGCACAGACATAATGAGTCAAATAGCTTAACATCGAGTAAAGCGAAAACAAAATGTGTACAAGACAGTAACACTCACTCGAAGTTGTAAGGAAATAGTATTTCCCTTCTGTTGCTGAAATACTTCAACGATTGTACCAAGTTATCCTCTGTCTCTTTGGGTTTTTTTTGAGAGTATCTTCATGAACGAAATTGCAGTCAACGAACCCAAGGTCAAAGATTCCTCCTCGGTCGCATTCGAGAATCTTCATTCTGCATATATAATTAGTATAATGATGAGTAAGATTATACAAGCAACGAATGAGCTGAGCTAGAAAGACTTAATAATACTTACAGGCAATAGGCACTGACAATAGTTTTGTCGAGGGCGTCTTGTTGGTAAAACTGAAATAATTCTAGAAATTCCATCAGTAAGAAGCCATCTCCATGACCGTAATGGTGGTGTTTATATCCAGCATAGATCCAGTTTGTGGATTCAGCACAGGCTTGTATGTACCAGTTATGCAATCTCCGCATTTTTGTTGGTAGATCTTTGACTAACTCGGGTTTGACGAGAGGATCCCCGTACCGGTATTTGTATGCTATTTGCTGGTACCCCTCGAACTCATCTAGACGGCTCATGTACTCAGCAATAGACAGTCCATATAACTTGGCCTTTTCTCCGTAGAGTTGAATAAACTCCGGATCAATGTTCGGATCATGCCGCTCCTGGGCTCTCCACTCATTGGTATCGTACACTTTGAGCGGTTCGATCGATTGATTTTTCTGTTGTCCGAGCTGGGCAACTTCTTTCCCGACTCTCCGCTCTTTTGCCTCAGCTGACTTGGTAATAGAGCGATTATAGTCAGGTGTGAGCGCTATGGGTTGGTGAAGCTGAATCTTAAGCGCGGCTGCTTTGGCTTTATCTTCTGCGGTGACCGGGAAGATCAATGGCTCCGTCGGCTTTGGATTTTTCTTGTTAGCCATGTCAGTCTTCCACTGTTGATAATGGGCATCTACGGCCGTAGCAATTTCCTCATCTGTCTTCTCGTAAGGAAGCTTCTTCATATTCTGATGAGGTACTCTTGGGAGGGGCGATAGCTTACGTTTCGGTGATCGGAACGTGCTCTTGCTGCTGCTGGTGGTGCTGCCCCTCTTAGTATACTTCCGCTTTAGTCTCTGAGGCTCAGGGGACGGAGACGGCTGACGCGGCGGCGGAGACGGCTGAGGCGGCGGTGGAGACAGCTGCGGTGAGTGGTGAGGCGGTGAAGGCGACGGTTGCGCTGGAGAATGGTGAGGTGGCGGCGAAGGTGGACTGCTGCTATGAGGAGTGGGTGGCCTTGGCGGGACATAATTTGGAAGCACGATGTGCTCCTTTGGCCATACAATAGTCCCCCCTTTGGCTTCTCCTAGTTCAGTCAGGTCCCTATCTTCCCCTGCAGGGTGGTCCGAGATTTAAGGTTCGGCCGGAGCCGTCGTCTTCTCCCTCGTCGGCTTCTCCCTCGTCGCCTTCTCCCTTGTCAGCTTCTCCCTCACCGGCTTCTCCCCCGTCCTAGGCTTCTACCTCACCGGAGTCGTCTCCTCGGTTGAGAGATTCATCTCCCTCACCGGAATCGTTCAGAAATGTCCTGGTGACATCAATATCTACATTTTCTCGGATCATTCCTTGGAGGAAGTATTCATCATCTTGACTTTTTTTATGTGCTGGATCCATAGTTTCTGCAATATACCGACATTTGTTAGTTAGAATACACGCTATATATTCAAAATGCACGCTAAAACTAATTTTAACTAATTCTAATTCTAACTAACAAACTAACACTAACTTCTAACTAAGTACTAAGGGCATTCCTATTCGGCGCTTCAAGCGCCTGTTACGGGTGGACGCCTGAAGGCATGTTCTTGACCGGAAAAAAATAATAGATTTTTATTTCTATTGGGCCAGCCCACTAAGATTTTAACGTCTGTGGGGGGTGCGCGTCAAATAGGAATTGCCCACAGCACCCAGCGGGCAAAAGAGGCCGAAAAAACAGCACCAGCGGGCAAAAGAGGCCCAAAAAAACAGCACCGCCCGCGTCAGTGCCCGTCGCCTCGAGTCAGTGCGTCAGTACGTCTTCTCCAACGCGACGCCCGCGTCAGTGCCCATCGCCTCGAGTCCCGCCGCGTCAGTGCTTTGGGCGCCCCGCCGTCACCTTCAATGCCTGCCGCGGCATCAACGCCGGCGTGCCGATTGGGCTGCCGCTCGGTGGCATTCATTGCGGCCGCTGGACGCCCGGCCACTGGCCCCTTTAAAAGGAGGCCAACGGAGCCGCGGCCACCAGCCTCCATCGCCATAGCCAGCACAGCCGCCAGAGCCACCACATCCCGGCCACCACAGCAGCCATGGGGTTCTGGAAGAAGGGCAAGGGCAGCCACGACCACGAGGCCGGCGGGTCGCGCCGGTTTGGGCGCCGCCAGTCTCCTCCACGCCGCCAGTCTCCTCCACGCCGCGCCAGGACGGCCTCGCCGCAGCGCCAGCGTGACCGCCGGTACATTCCGGTGAGTCACTGCCAGGCGCTGTACCAGTGCGGCCAGAGCGTGGACTGGCCGGACTGCAGCCTCCCCGGCGGGTGGCACCTCAACAGCCGGCGCGTGCCGGTCCCGCCGGTGCCGCGCTTCGGCCCGGAGCGGGTCGCCGAGATCCGCCGCCGGCGCGCACTGATGCCGGCGCGCCTCCGCGCCGATCCCGCCTTTGGCTACGATAGCCAATGGTGGGACAACTTCGGGCCGCGGGAGCGCGACCCGGTGCGGCGGGCGGCCTTCCTAGGGGAGGTCGCCCCCAACCCCTACGCCGGCGTGTACATGCCGGAGCCGGGGCCAGAGCCGCCGCTGGCGGATCCCTTCATCGAGGAGATGGAGGAGGACGAGGAGGACGAGGAGGCGCCGCCGGAGGTGGGCGGCGACGACATCCCTGGCGAGGAGCCCAGGGACGACACCGACGACTTCGTCGGCATCGTCGCCTACGGCATCCTCGACGCGATGGACCACGGCGAGGCGCCGCCACCCCCGCCACCGATGTCCGAGGAGGAGGAGCTCCGGGTCGCCGTCCTCGTCTCCGAGGAGGAGGAGAAGAGGCGGTGGGCCGGCATCGACACGGCGCTGGCCATGTCCGTGCACCAGCAGCACGGCCGGCCACCGTCGCCTCCTCCACAGCGTGCGGCGACTCCACCGCCGCCTCCTCCACCAGGCCCACCGCCGCCGCCACCGCGTGCGGCGACTCCACCGCCGCCTCCTCCACCAGGTCCTCCTCCACCGCCTGCGGCCAACTGGCCGTGGCCGCAGGGGCCCTACATCATCCTCCCCGACGAGGACGACGAGTAGGCCGCGGCGAGGACGACGACGCCGACGCCCCTGTGCCCGCCCCGACGAGGGCTTTTTATTTTTATTTTTTATTTTTATTTTTCTATGTTTTTTTAATTTCAATGTATTATATATATATAAGTAATGAAAAATTTGCCTACGGCAATTTAAATGCGAAATTTAAAAAAAAAGAAAAAATTGGCCGGCCGGGCTCACCGTCGAAGGGGGGCGACGGCGCTGGGGGTGCGGGGCGGGCGCACGGGGCCGGGCGTCGCGGCGACGCTGGGGGGGCGGCGGCGCAGGCCACCTGCAGAGAGAGAATGTGATGAGCGGCGGCGCGGGGGAAAAGGGAGAGGTCGCGGCGGCGGCGGCGCTCACCGAGGACGGCGACAGCGGCGGCGCTCTCCGAGGACGGCGGCAGGAAACTCGGACAGCCTGCCGGCGTGTTTTCGCTCCGCGCGCAAAAGTCCTTAGCAGTTTCGGCCGATTTGGGGGGAAGTGGGGGAGGAAGAAGGGCGAGTTATATTTGGAGGGGTCATTGGTCCCGGTTCGTGGCACCAACCGGGACCAATGACTCAACGGTCCCGGTTGATGCCACAAACCGGGACCAATGACCTGGGCGAGGGGCGCTGCTGAGCCGCCATGTGCCCATTAACGGTCCCGGTTGATGCCACAAACCGGGACCAATGTCCTGGGCGAGGGGCGCTGCTGAGCCGCCACGTGCCCATTGTTTTTCTGTTTTAACTTGCTGTTTTCATTTTAACAGGAAAAAACTTTCTTCTATTTAAAATTTGGAAAAACTTTCAACAGGAAAAGTGTTTCAATTTAAATAACTAATCTAAAAACATTTTCTGTTTTCAAAATTATGAATTCTAACTAAACAATTTTACTATTTTTAATAAAAAATGCACTAACACGTTTAAAACGGGCATAACAAATTCAAAAATGATCCAAACAATGTGAAACCTTCGCGTGGTGTCATATTATGTGTCATAGTTGCAAGGAAAAATATTGAACTTGGAAAATTGCAAACGTCATAAAAAATCCTTCACAAAATGACCTATCATGTTCGAGGTTTCATGGCATTTAGGTCAAACCACCAATGTTATGGCTAGAATCAGGGCATAGTTTATGATAATGTGCCCATATTGTGCACACATGTGCATCTTGGAATGGCTTACGATGTTGCAGGAGAAAGTTTTCCTTATCCCACCGACAGTTTAGTTAGATGACACAAAAACCACCTTTAGTCCCGGTTGTACCCACCAGCCGGAACTAAAGGTTAGATAGTTTCCCGCGCCACTGCGTTCCCGCCTATTTTCTTCCCGCGCTTTCCACCTTTTCCCGCCTCCGTCTTCCCGCTATTTTTTCACTATATATATGTAGGCTTGGCCTCCATTTACATATCACATCTAGACTCATATCTGCAAACCTCATCACTCTCTCCCATGGCCTCCATCGTATCTCTAACCCCCAAGGAGGCGGAGGCGCTTTGCGCCTCAAACTACCCCTGCCCGCCGGGCTACCGCGTCCCCACCGGCTGGATGCTGAGCGTCGGAGGCGTACCGGTCCCTCCTGTCCCTCTAGGTGTGGCGCGTCAGATGGCCATCACGAACCACTACTACTTCGAGCTCACGCCAGAGCAGCGGAGGAATCCCCAGTGGCATCCCGACTACAGCCCGACTTGGGACGCCTTCTTCATCAATCGGCGTGAGAGTGCGCTTGCCAGGCACGAGGAGGACGGCCCACCTTGTTCGAACTTCAACGAGGCCGGCCGTCGGCTGTGGTGGCGCGGCCGGACTCTCCAGAGCGTCATGGCCTACCGTGGCCCCCGCCTGTGCTACCCTCAGTCTCAGCCCACGCGTGCTCACCCGCCGAGGTTCGACTACCGCGACTCCGACGACTACGACGACTACAGTGGCGATGTTTATAGGGCTAGGCATGACTATGACTGAATCACTCCAATATTATGTGTCATAGCTGCATGGAAAAATATTGAACTTGGATAATTGCAAACATCATAAAAAATCATTCACAAAATGACATGTCATAGTTTTCATACATTACATAGATTTACATAGGGTTTAGCGTAATTCTCCTTCGTCGCGTATGTCGATCCCTTGCCTATGATCGCTTCTTAGGCCGTAACCATGGAGCATCTTCATTATTTAACGGGATGCAAGGGTCAGTTTTCACGGTGAAGGGCGGAATTTCTTCAAACTTATCATAATCTGCTGACATGTCTGTCTTGTCCTCGACTCCCGCGATGTTTCTTTTCCCTGAAAGAACTATGTGACGCCTGGGCTCATCGTCTGATGTATTCGTTTCCTTATTTTTCCTTTTTTTCGGTCTGGAGGACATGTCCTTCACATAGAAAACCTGAGCCACATCATTGGCTAGGACGAATGGTTCGTCTCTGTAACCAAGATTCTTGAGATCCACTGTTGTCATTCCGTACAGCTGGTCCACCTTTACCCCTTCTCTATTCATGTTGACCCAACTGCACCGAAACAAAGGGACCTTAAAAGTAGGTCCATAGTCAAGTTCCCATATCTCCTCTATGTAACCATAGTATGTGTCCTTTTTCCCATTGTCACATGTTGCATCAAAGCGGACACCACTATTTTGGTTAGTGCTCTTTTTATCTTGGGAGATCGTGTAAAATGTATTCCCATTTATCTCGTAACCTTGGAAAGTCAATACAGTCGCAGATGGTGTCGCGGCCAACAAGTAGAGCTGATCTCCAGTAGTGGTGTCATTTATGAGATGTAATTGCAACCAAGTGCCAAAAGTCTCCATGTGATTTTCTTTAATCCAGTAGTCATCCTTCCCCGGGAACTTAGAGCGTACAACATTCATGTGTTCCTTGATATACGGAGCCACGAAGGTAGAGCTTTGTAAAACTGTGTAGTGTGCTTGATTCAAAGAATGCCCGTCCCTAAATATCATTGCTTTCTTTCCTAGCGTGCCTTTTCCACTTAGTCTCCCCTCATACCGTGATTCAGGAACACCAATCGGCTTAAGGTCAGGAAGAAAGTCAACACAGAACCCAATGACCTCCTCTGTTCCATAGCCCTTGGAGATGCTTCCTTCTGGCCTTGCACGATTACGAACATATTTCTTTAAGACTCCCATGAACCTCTCGAAGGGGAACATATTGTGCAGAAATACAGGACCGAGAATGGAAATCTCATCAACTAGGTGAACTAAGAGATGCGTCATAATATTGAAGAAGGACGGGGGGGAACACCAACTCAAAACTGACAAGACATTGGACCACATCCTTTTGCAGCCTTTCTAGACTTTCTCGATCGATCACCTTCTGAGATATTGCATTGAGGAATGCACATAGCTTCACAATGGGTACTCGAACATTTTCCGGTAGAAGCCCCCTCAATGCAACCGGAAGCAACTGCGTCATAATCACGTGACAATCATGAGACTTCAGGTTCTGGAATTTTTTCTCTGCCATATTTATTATTCCCTTTATATTAGACGAGAACCCAGCCGGGACCTTGATACTATTCAGGCATTCAAAAAAGATTTCCTTCTCTGCTTTGGTAAGAGCGTAGCTGCTTAAGTATTGACGGCCTTTATCAGTATGCTTGTTGTATGGGTCTTTGATACGTTGCTGGTCCTCCCGTGCTTCTGGTGTATCTTTTGTCTTCCCATACACGCCTAGGAAGCCTAGCAGGTTCACGCAAAGATTCTTCGTCACGTGCATCACATCGATTGAAGAACGGACCTCTAGGTCTTTCCAATACTCAAGCTCCCAAAATATAGATTTCTTCTTCCACATGGCCGTGTGTCCGGTAATGGGGTCTTTCGGAACAGATTGACCGCCAGAACCCTTTCCAAATATTACTTCTAGGTCCTTCACCATACCAAATACATCAGCACCTTTAGGGAGCTTAGGCTTCTTCCGGTGATCTGCCTCACCGTTGAAATGCTTGCCTTTTTTTCTTACTTGATGATTGGTCGGAAGAAATTTACGACACTCCAGGTACACAACCTTCTTACATTTATCCAAATATGTACCTTTAGTCTTATCTAAACAGTGCGTGCATGCATTGTATCCCTTGTTTGACTGTCCTAAAATATTACTAAGAGCAGGCCAATCATTGATGGTTACGAACAGCAACGCTCGTAGGTCAAATGGCTCCTGTTTGTGCTCATCCCACACCTTTACACCTGGTTCTGCCCACAGCTGCAATAGTTCATTGACTAATGACCTTAGATACACATCAATGTCGTTGCCGGGTTGCTTCGGTCCTTGGATGAGCACTGGCATCATAATGAACTTCCGCTTCATGCACAACCAAGGAGGAAGGTTGTAGATACATAGAGTCACGGGCCAGGTGCTGTGACTGCAGCTCTGCTCCCCAAAAGGATTCATGCCGTCTGTACTTAGACCAAACCATAAGTTCCTCGCATCACCTGCAAAGTTTGAGTACTTTCTCTCGATGTTTCTCCACTGCGACCCATCGGCGGGGTGTCTCAGTTTCCCGTCTTTCTTACGCTCTTCTTTGTGCCATCGCAACAACCTAGCATGCTCTTTGTTTCTGAACAGACGTTTCAACCGTGGTATTATAGGAGCATACCACATAACCTTAGCAGGAACCTTCTTCCTGGGGGGCTCGTCATCACCCTCAACATCACCAGGGTCATCTTGTCTGATCTTGTACCGACATGCAGTGCATACCGGACATTTATCCATATTCTCATACTTCTCACCACGGTATAAGATACAGTCATTAATGCATGCATGTATCTTCTCCACATCTAATCCTAGAGGACAGATAGTCTTCTTTGCTTCGTACGTTGTCTCGGGCAGCTCATTATCCTTTGGAAGCTTTGGCTTTATTATTTTCAGTAACTTCTCAAATCCCTTGTCAGATAAACCAGCCTCTGCCTTCCATTTCAGCAATTCAAGTGTGGTACCGAGCTTTGTGCTGCCATCTTCGCAATTTGGGTATAATAACTTTTTGTGATCGTTTTGCATGGCCTCCAACTTCAGCTTCTCCCTTTCTGTATCGCATTGTTGCTTTGCATCAGAAATGACCCGACCAAGACCATCACCGGGCTCATCCGATGCCCGTTGTTCTTCTTCATTGCCGCCTCCCTCTTCTTCATTGTCTTCCATTGCAGTATCACCGTATTCTTCAGGATAGCTGTCATCATCCTCTTCTTCATTTTCTTCCAGCCTAACCCCTCTTTCTCCGTGCATGGCCCAACAATAATATCCGGGCATGAAACCTCTCCGAAGCAGATGGCTTTGAAGGATTCTCGGGGCAGAGTGCTCCGTCAAATTTCGACAGTCGATGCAGGGACAAGGCATAAAATTATCCAC
This sequence comes from Dactylis glomerata, assembly GCA_007115705.1. Taxonomy (NCBI): domain Eukaryota; kingdom Viridiplantae; phylum Streptophyta; class Magnoliopsida; order Poales; family Poaceae; genus Dactylis; species Dactylis glomerata. The sequence continues at coordinate 4,145,993 of QXEO01001034.1, forward strand.
TTTGTTTGCCTTAGCCACATCGATAAATTTATGCAGGCCTGCAATAAAATCAGAATCGCGTCGGTCGCCGTACATCCATCGCATCCGTGCATCGATCTGCGTTATAATAATTAACTATTACAATAACATCATGAATAGTGAAATCACCACCCACATGGACACATATGCAAGATTTTTATATCAGTTACAGATGAAGAAGATAAGGTTGCTAACCTCGGCGGAGGATACCGTGTTGTGCGAACTTAAATGTGGCATGGACATTTCGTCGAACACCTTGTGTGCAATCAAAGGAAAAAAAAGCTAGCACCCACACCACACACACAATCCAGCAAATTTTTGTGGCAAAGGGCAAAGGGCTGGGTATCAATTTATAGCCAGGGGAGGGTCTTTGATCCCGGTTCATGCCATGAACCGGGACCGCTGACCCGCATAGAGGCACGTGTCATGCTGGGGAGGCCTTGGTCCCGGTTAATGCCACAAACCGGGACCGATACCCCGAAATGAACCGGGACTAATCTCCAGGCGGCATGGACCGGGACCAATAAGTGTCATTGGTCCCCAATGGCCAGCCGAACCGGGACAGATGACATTTGGGTGCTGGACCAAAGACCCTTTTTCTACTAGTGAGTGTACCAGTAGCTCTGTAGATAACCTGCAAAATGGAAGAGTTTTTTATCGTTAAACACTTTATCATTTCTACATAGCCATAGCGACCAAATAAAGGCAATCGCTCCCACCCTAATATGCTTTTTAAACCTATTTTCGATTCCATTTAGCCAATTCCCAAATATATTGGTAACACTGCATGGTGGAAACAAGGTTGAAGCTACTTGGATGACTGACCATATAGATCTAGCGAAACGACAATGGAAAAACAAGTGGTTAATTGTTTCATCCTGACGACAAAAAACACACTTCTTACTTCCATGCTGACGAGGGTATGACCCCTCAGTCCTCGATGTTTGCCTACCCGGTTCCCGCCAAGGAAGAAGCCCGCTCGAAGGATACAAGAAGCCTGCAAGGTCCAACACTTCGACTTGGAGTAGAAGGCAAGAAACCCCTTGTAAACCCTAACTGGCTGCATATATAAAGCTACCAAGGGCACCCCCTAGAACGGCTCTCACACAATAGATTACATTACACGCATACAAATCCGCCTACGGCGGCACCCTGTAAACACTATGCTCATATACTAGATTGCTAGCAGGACGTAGCGATCCTCCACCGAGGGGACGTGAACCTGGGTAAAATTCGTGTGCCCCTCGTCGTTTATCGACCGCCGTCGAGTTCGCCAGGTCCCCAATGCGCTCCCTAGATCGAAAGCCCTTAAACATGGGCATTGCCGGGGTAGAACCTCGTCAATTGGCGCCGACCATGGGGACGACGGGATCTGGATCTACGAGCTCGCCGGCTCCTTCATCACCATCACCGATGATCAGATCGCATCTAGCTGGCAGATTGCTTTGCACTTCGATTTGCTCGTGAAGTCAGATCTATTTATCGGCGTCACGGCCGCCGGCTCTGAGGCACCTGTCTTCATCTGTACCTGGGATTTTCTCGCACGAATCCGTGTGGCTCACCCAACGGCAGAAGCAAAGGCGGATCAAGTCCCTAAGTCAATTGGGGAGTATATCGTTTCCAAGCCAGAAAAGATCAAGCAGAGGAAAGCCAAGTGCGCGTATGCATGTAAGCAATCGGCCCGATGCATGCACACTCAATTCCATGAAGCCACGATCCGATCCGAGGACAACGAGTCTCGATCCTACGCGAGTATACTGCAACTCCACGTCCAGGGCGGAAACAAGCCGGCGCAATGGATTGGAAGCCGCATGGATCTCGCGGCCGCACCTGCATCGAGCAAGTACATCAGTTGGAAAATCGACTCTTCGGCAAGTCCAACAAATTGAAGACAGCAGCTACCCCGATCGATCCGGCCAACGGCGTGAAGATAGTAGAACCGCATCTGCTGGAAAGCCGCCAAGATTCTCTAGCCGCACCGTCGGGGGCTCGACGCCAGCCTCGTCCCTGCGCGCGTGACTACATTGACCCGATCACTTAGGGTGTGTTTGGTAGCCCGGCCCATCTGAGAATAGCTATCTCACCTCAACCAAGCTGAGTCCAGCTAAGCTGGGTTGAGATTTTTCAGTGTGTTTGGTAGGTCGGCCCAGTTGAGATATTCTGAGATGAGATGTTGTTTGGTAGGTCGGCTCTGCTAGGATATGCTGAGTTGAGACTCTGTTTGGTAGATTGTATGTATTGAGATATGGTTACCTCCTCCTAAGTTGGTGAGATTACCATATTCCTTAGCAAATAAAATTATATACATCATATACTCCCTCCGGCCCGGATTACCTGGCCCCTATGCATTTTGTAAAAACAACCTCGAACAATTTCCGACCAGCGCCACACACTCTCCCCCACCATCTCCCCCGACCAGCGCCGCACACACACACTCTCTCTCAGACCGCGCCCGCGCCCGCGCCGCTTACCTCACCGTCGACCGCGCCGCCCGTCGGCGCTGCTCGCTCGGCGCTGCTAGCTCGGCTCCGGATACTCTATCTCCTCCGCCAAATCAAGCTCCGGCTCGCTCGGCTCCGGATCTGAAGCCCAACTCTCGGTGCCGCTGATGGCGGGGACAGAGGCGGTGGAGAGGGCGCTCGAGCTGTACACCCCAAGCTCCCCTACGGCGACCTCGAGCTCCCCTGGCTCATCAAGTCAACTGCCCCGTCGCGCAGGTCCTCCTCATCGTCGTCGACCTCCCCTCCCCCTCTCCCTCCACCGCAAGCGGCGGCCATGGGGCGAGGTTCTGGAGGCGTCACCCGGGACCCGTGGCGGCGGAGGCGGACCGCGGGGACGCGGAGCAGCGGTCGCTTGCAAGGCCTCTGCTCATCGCTGCAGGGTCTAGTGCGCGAGCTCGAGTACGGCGCCGATGGCTGCGCGAGCTTCGTGCTTGCCGACGCCGAGGACGACCGGTGGCTCCCCGAGGTAAAAGTGCGATCTTTAGCCAACGGCAACCCCCTCTCCGCGCAGACGTTCACCTTCCGCCAGCTTACGGCCACGACAAGGAACTTCAGGGATGATTGCTTCATTGGGAAGGAGGCTTTGGACGAGTTTACAGGGGCCGTCTTGATGGAGGTCAGGTAACTCGATTCGTTGCCACAGCTAGGCTAGGCTTGATGTTTTTTTTTCCTTTGTATCTTGATGATTCTTGATGTTAGTGTCAAAAAAAGTCCATGCTCACTTGATTCTTGATGCAGATTCAGTTTTTCATACTCACTTTAGTTTTGTTAATTGAGGGACATAAGTCACATGAAACAGTTAATGCATGCCATCTGAATCAAGTTATATTTTACATCCTAGGTAGATCATGCGATGGGCTTGTGGCACTTTGAGAGCTGAAATGTTTGAGGCATCTGTTGCAGGTTGTTGCTATAAAGCAGCTCAATAGGGATGGTAATCAGGGAAACAAAGAGTTTCTGGTGGAGGTTCTCATGCTCAGTTTACTGCACCATCAAAACCTTGTTCAGTATGAGTATATGCCCCTTGGATCATTGGAAGATCATTTGCATGGTAAGAATCCCTGCTGTTTTTGCTATATTGGTCCAGTTCAGATTAATCTGTTAGGCACCTATCAATGTTTCTGTGTGGCTACTGTGGGCATTTGGGCTACTGGTTGTTTTTCACATGTTTACTTCAGTACACGTTGTCAATCTGCTGTGTTGTCATTCTCTGGCTACACTTTCATGAAATATCCAGCACTACTTATCTATTTATGTCAACCATTTGAGGCATGGCTTATATACATGTTCTATTCTGGGAAACATCTGAAAAGTGTAAATTAGGGGATATTGATGAGCTACTGCTATGACTGGTTACATCTTCAGTCAGCAGCGTAGAGGACAGTAAAATGATAAGTTAGACTCTGTGTAGTCACAAATTAAAATTTGACTACTCCAATGTTTCATTTTATACTGTTGAAACTGTCGTCGTCGTTTTGTCTCCACATCTTGGCTCTTGGGTACCATATGTGTTTATCTACCCTGTGCTAATGATCGACTGATTTCAGCACAGATCTTCAGAGTATTGGAGCCACTCTAGAATTTCACTTCACTCTACTCAGATGGTTCATGCATATGATGCTTCTTAATTAAGTTGTAGCGTTTCTGAATCTTGCTAGTGTGCATCAACTGCTTACACAAAAGGATGCATGATTCTTGATGATAACTAATGGATGATCTGTAGGATACTGGATGATCTGTAGGATACTGGCTAGAACTGCTCTCTGAATTCTGATTGTAGTATCTGAGGCACTAGCAACTAAGCAATCTACTTGCTGTGTTGTATTCTACTGCAATCTACTTGATGTGTTGTATTCTACTGCTAGCTTCCCTTTTTCAGCATAGGGAGTACCTGAACTTGCAGAGTAGCTGGCCGGAAGGAGCTTCAGACAGCGGCAAAGCAGCACGGCCGGAAGGAGCAGCGGCGACGACGAGCGGAGCAGCGGCAAGGGTCGGGACGACCTGGAATAGCTCGACGACGAGAGGAGCAGCGGCGCGGCCGGAAGGAGCAGCGGCGCGGCCGGAAGATTAATCTGAACTGGACCAATATAGCAAAAACAGCAGGGATTCTTACCATGCAAATGATCTTCCAATGATCCAAGGGGCATATACTCATACTGAACAAGGTTTTGATGGTGCAGTAAACTGAGCATGAGAACCTCCACCAGAAACTCTTTGTTTCCCTGATTACCATCCCTATTGAGCTGCTTTATAGCAACAACCTGCAACAGATGCCTCAAACATTTCAGCTCTCAAAGTGCCACAAGCCCATCGCATGATCTACCTAGGATGTAAAATATAACTTGATTCAGATGGCATGCATTAACTGTTTCATGTGACTTATGTCCCTCAATTAACAAAACTAAAGTGAGTATGAAAAACTGAATCTGCATCAAGAATCAAGTGAGCATGGACTTTTTTTGACACTAACATCAAGAATCATCAAGATACAAAGGAAAAAAAACATCAAGCCTAGCCTAGCTGTGGCAACGAATCGAGTTACCTGACCTCCATCAAGACGGCCCCTGTAAACTCGTCCAAAGCCTCCTTCCCAATGAAGCAATCATCCCTGAAGTTCCTTGTCGTGGCCGTAAGCTGGCGGAAGGTGAACGTCTGCGCGGAGAGGGGGTTGCCGTTGGCTAAAGATCGCACTTTTACCTCGGGGAGCCACCGGTCGTCCTCGGCGTCGGCAAGCACGAAGCTCGCGCAGCCATCGGCGCCGTACTCGAGCTCGCGCACTAGACCCTACAGCGATGAGCAGAGGCCTTGCAAGCGACCGCTGCTCCGCGTCCCCGCGGTCCGCCTCCGCCGCCACGGGTCCCGGGTGACGCCTCCAGAACCTCGCCCCATGGCCGCCGCTTGCGGTGGAGGGAGAGGGGGAGGGGAGGTCGACGACGATGAGGAGGACCTGCGCGACGGGGCAGTTGACTTGATGAGCCAGGGGAGCTCGAGGTCGCCGTAGGGGAGCTTGGGGTGTACAGCTCGAGCGCCCTCTCCACCGCCTCTGTCCCCGCCATCAGCGGCACCGAGAGTTGGGCTTCAGATCCGGAGCCGAGCGAGCCGGAGCTTGATTTGGCGGAGGAGATAGAGTATCCGGAGCCGAGCTAGCAGCGCCGAGCGAGCAGCGCCGACGGGCGGCGCGGTCGACGGTGAGGTAAGCGGCGCGGGCGCGGGCGCGGTCTGAGAGAGAGAGTGTGTGTGCGGCGCTGGTCGGGGGAGATGGTGGGGGAGAGTGTGTGGCGCTGGTCGGAAATTGTTCGAGGTTGTTTTTACAAAATGCATAGGGGCCAGGTAATCCGGGCCGGAGGGAGTATATGATGTATATAATTTTATTTGCTAAGGAATATGGTAATCTCACCAACTTAGGAGGAGGTAACCATATCTCAATACATACAATCTACCAAACAGAGTCTCAACTCAGCATATCCTAGCAGAGCCGACCTACCAAACAACATCTCATCTCAGAATATCTCAACTGGGCCGACCTACCAAACACACTGAAAAATCTCAACCCAGCTTAGCTGGACTCAGCTTGGTTGAGGTGAGATAGCTATTCTCAGATGGGCCGGGCTACCAAACACACCCTTATGCGTCGAAGTGAACCAAGTCTCCCGTTGACCCAATCGCTTATGCGGAACGCGTATCGGAGTACATGATTAAGTTTTCTCGGCAGTTTTTCATGTGCGACCCTTCAGAAAGATTGAAAGAGGATCAAGTTTCGATATCAAAATCCTATCGGCCTGCTCGTTCATGCGTGTTGCTAGCGACAGGCTGTTTTCGCATACTCGGCGGTAAAAATTCTCGCCAAAATCAACCACAAGCGGCAGCAGTTTACAGTCAATTAATTACATAGATGATCGGCCTCTATTCATTGGGTTTCTCGCTCTCACGTCAAAGACGCGGCAGCTAGAAGGAGCTGGCTGTTTCTATGCCGGTCACAAGCCAGAACGAGCTCACATGAAAATAAGTCAGATTACTACATGTACGGGAATCAAGAAAGCAAGAGCTGATGCTTATACATTAAGGCTAGTCAGACTACGGGAAGTAGCAGAGCATCTCTTGGCAAAGACCTGAAGGCAATAAACTAGTCGATCAAAAGGCGTGAAGAATGCTATACGTGCATGTTTTTCGGATGAGAGAGCGAGTCAGCTACATATTACATTGGCAAGTTACAAACTGTGCAAACATGAAGAACACTTCCGCGACTTCACCGCAGCTGACTTCTTCACCTCCTTAAGTTCGACGGACTCTCTACCGCGTAGACTACGTCAGCGTCAACTACACCGCGCCTTGATTCGCGGCGACTGTAGTTGGTCACGCTCGGGGACCCGCCGTCGCGCACTCTGCCTCGCTCGGGGGCTCGCCGTCGCGCACTCTGCCTCGCTCGGGGGCTCGTCGTCGCGCACTTAGCACCACTCGGGGGCTCGCCTTCACCTCGCCTCTATGTGTGGAAGCTCGCGCTCAAGACCTGCGATCTCATCGACATCACCTCGCCTCTGTATGCGGAAGCTCAAGCATCAAGATCTTCGACACCATCGTCATGACCTTCGAATCAAGCATCAAGATCTTCGAGTCCGCCGACATGGTCTTCGACTCCGCCGTCGACATGACCTTCGAATTCGCCATCATGACCTTCGAGTCCGCCGACATGGTCTTCGACTCCGTCTCCGACATGAAATTCGACCCTACATCATGAAGAAATTCGACCCCTACGTCGTCAAGAAATTAGACCCCTGCGTCTCAAGAAATTCGACCCCTGCGTCGTCACGATATTCAACCTCGCCGTCATCATGATCTTCGACCCCTTCATCGCCGCGATCTTCGACCTCACCGTTGCCGTGATCTTCGACCCTTCATCGCCACAATCTTTGACCCCGCCATCGTCATGATCTTCGACCACGTCTGCGTCAACCTCGACCACGTCGCACCCGATAAAGCTAAGTTTTCCTCTACCAAGAGTCAATTAATATTTACTTTTGCCACACCCGATACTCGGGGGCTTCGCCTTAAAGATATGCATTTACTCATACTCTGGAGTTTTGACAAAGGGCTATGGCGAGCGACAACAAATAGCTGAAAATTTGAGGGCAAGCCCAAGTGCAAGCACTTCGACTCACCCTCGGGGGCTACTGGGGGAGATAGCATCAGTCAATCGACAGCATCGTTCGCGTATTATTCGAGTGCGGGCGTTCTTGTCCCTCGAATCGTCTTCTTTGGGCCAGCAGCGCCTTGTTATTATTCGAGTACGGGCGTTCTTGTCCCTCGAATCGTCTTCTTTGGGCCAGCAGCGCCTTGGTATTATTCGAGTGCGGGTGTTCTTGTCCCTCGAATCGCTTTCTTCGGGCCAGCAGCGCCTTGATATTATTCGAGTGCGGGCGTTCTTGTCCCTCGAATCGCTTTCTTCGGGCCAGCAGCGTCTTGATATTATTCGAGTGTGGGCATTCTTGCCCTTCGAATCGCTTTCTTCGGGCCAGCAGCGCCTTGATATTATTCGAGTGCGTGCGTTCTTGTCCCTCGAATCGCTTTCTTCGGGCCAGCAGTGCCTTGATATTATTCGAGTGCGGGCGTTCTTGCCCTTCGAATCGCTTTCTTTGGGCCAGCAGCGCCTTGATATTATTCGAGTGCGGGCGTTCTTGTCCCTCGAATCGCTTTCTTCGGGCCAGCAGTGCCTTCAAGTTATTCGAGGCTGGGCTTCGGTCCCTCGAATTGTCTTTTTCGGGCCAGCAGTGCCTTCAAGTTATTCGAGGCTGGGCTTCGGCCCCTCGAATTGTCTTTTTCGGCTCAGCAATGCCTTCAAGTTATTCGAGGCTGGGCTTCGGCCCCTCGAATTGTCTTTTTCGGCTCAGCAATGCCTTCAAGTTATTCGAGGCTGGGCTTCGGCCCCTCGAATTGTCTTTTTCGGCTCAGCAATGCCTTCAAGTTATTCGAGGCTGGGCTTCGGCCCCTCGAATTGTCTTTTTCGGGCCAGCAGTGCCTTCAAGTTATTCGAGGCTGGGATTCGGCCCCTCGAATTGTCTTTTTCGGCTCAGCAATGCCTTCAAAGTGTTCGAGTTTGAACTACGGATCCTCGAAACACATCCCTAGACCGCCAGCGTCTTCATTCTGTTCGAGAATGGGCTGATGCCTTTTCGAACCTTTCTTTTGAGCTATCAACGCTCCTCATTCAACATGCCCGAATCTTGGTGGCCATATACCTGTTCGGATGCCGTATGTCAAATACGAAGGTAAGTCCACGGTTTGCAACACCAGATGGCCCGGTATTCGTATCAAACGCGCTCTGCTGGAAATTTTCCATACCTACGGTATGAAGTTTGCACCGATGGACGCATCGGGTGCCTCACAATGAACTGGGCTCCGACCTGGTAAGTCCGATGTGGCTCGGGTCGGGGTAGCGCCAGCCCACGCGGGTTTGAGTTGGGGGACTCGAATCTGAGTAAGCTAACCGAATGTTTTTGCGGCTATGCAATTAACTGAGACCCGGCGTGAGTCTCAGGCCGGTTATGCGCATCCCTCTGCAAACCCGACTTAGCACTTTCGAGGCTCGGACTGAGAGCTACTCGAATTGGCATTCTTTCGCCCCGGCGTTAGCAACACGCTCGGGGGCTACGCCTTGAATTTGCATTCCTTCGCCCCTGCGTTGGCAACACGCTCGGGGGCTGCGCCTTACAACCCGATGCTAACAACGCTCGGGGGCTACGCTTAAATGCTAACCTTAGCATCCACTATTTTTGTACCCGGTGTTGGCAACATGCTCGGGGGCTGCGACTCGATTTGACACTCCTTCGCCCCGGCGTTGGCAACACGCTCGGGGGCTGTGTCTCGAATTGGCGTCCATCCGTCTTGGCGTTGGCGACACGCTCGGGGGTTGCGCCTCGCATTGCCTTCTACATCATCGACGGTGCTCCGTCTGCTGCGTCGACTTCGGTTTGACATATTCAGGCTCGACAACAACATCACCTACAACAAGTATTCGACAACGATATCGCCTACAACAAGAATTCGACAACATCATCACGATGATTCAACCACCATGCGACTTCACCGACCCCGACATGCAATAACTTCATTTGGTGCCCCGACACGCGACATTCAAGACTACGACGTCAAGGCAAGATTAGAGTCTCTACCCGATTCTACGAATCGACTAGACACTCGGGGGCTACTGACGAGGGTATGACCCCTCGGTCCTCGATGTTTGCCTACCCGGTTCCCGCCAAGGAAGAAGCCCGCTCGAAGGATACAAGAAGCCCGCAAGGTCCAACACTTCGACTTGGAGTAGAAGGCAAGAAACCCCTTGTAAACCCTAACTGGCTGCATATATAAAGCTACCAAGGGCACCCCCTAGAACGGCTCTCACACAATAGATTACATTACACGCATACAAATCCGCCTACGGCGGCACCCTGTAAACACTATGCTCATATACTAGATTGCTAGCAGGACGTAGCGATCCTCCACCGAGGGGACGTGAACCTGGGTAAAATTCGTGTGCCCCTCGTCGTTTATCGACCGCCGTCGAGTTCGCTAGGTCCCCAATGCGCTCCCTAGATCGAAAGCCCTTAAACATGGGCATTGCCGGGGTAGAACCTCGTCACATGCCAATTCCGCTTTGCAAGATTATCTTTTGTTAAAACAACTCCTTTACGTAGGTACCATCCAAATACCTTTATCCGTAATAGAATCTTTAACTTCCAGAGCTTATTATTACTAAGTTTATTGATTGGCACATTGGGTAAAATAAGAGCATTGTACATGGAAGCTACAGAAAATTTGCCATTTCCGTGCAGATTCCATCGGAATTCATCATGCCCATCTTGTAGTTGGACATCTGCCAAACGCTGAAGTAAGGCGTTCCAAGCTACAAGTCTTTGTCCAGACAAATCCCTTCTAAACATCACCGCAGGTGGAGAAGTCTCCAATACTTTGGCGATAGTATCACCTTTGGGACGCACAATGCTATATAAGGACGGATACTGTTCCCGAAGAGTGGCATTACCGAGCCATTTGTCTTCCCAGAACCGTACCTCCGAACCATCCTTAATCGAAAAGGAACCCAGACCGAAGAAAAACTTCTTCGTTGCCATGAGTCCAGCCCAAAAATGCGAATCCCCGGGTTTCCAAAGAACCTGAGATAAAGCTTTTTGACCAATATATTTCCTCTTAAGAATGGTTTGCCAAGTCCCCTCCTCAGTAAGTAGCTTAAAAAGCCACTTCCCCAGTAAGGCTGTATTTTTGACCTCAAGGTCATGAATACCAAGCCCACCCTGGTCTTTAGGAGAGCACACGACACTCCATTTAGCCAATCTGTATTTCTTTTTCTTGCTATCCCCTTGCCAAAAGAATCTAGACCGGTAATAATCCAGTTTATGTAAGACTCCTTTAGGCAAGAGAAAGAATGATATCATATGTAGTACCATATTAGATAGTACCGAATTAATGAGTATCGGTCTCCCTCCCAGGGACAACAATTTACCTTTCCAACTACTAAGGCGTTTTTGCAGTCTCTCCTCGACGAGCTTCCATTCGGCAAGTGTTAATCTCCGATAATGAATCGGGATTCCCAGATACCTCATAGGAAAATGTCCCTGCCCACAACCGAATAAATCGGTGTATGCATTGACCTCGTCTTGAGCCTCACCGAAGCAAAACAATTCACTTTTATGAAAGTTAATTTTTAGACCTGATAGTTGCTCGAAAGCTGAAAGAATAAGCTTCAGATTTTGTGCTTTCTCTAGGTCGTGTTCCATAAAAAGAATCGTGTCATCGGCATATTGAAGGATGGATAATCCTCCATCAACCAGATGAGGAATAAATCCTTCAATGAGACCATCATTTTTTGCGCGTTCGATCATAATGGCAAGCATATCAGCCACTATATTAAATAGCATTGGCGATAAGGGATCACCCTGCCCCAGACCTTTTAAAGTCTGGAAGTATGGACCAATGTCGTTATTGACTTTGATGGCAACACTACCTCCAGACACGAAGGAATTGATCAACGCACGCCACTCATCAGAAAAACCTTTCATTCTGAGTGTTTGCTGGAGAAAAGACCACTTGACTTTATCATAAGCCTTTTCAAAATCTAACTTTAAAATTACCCCATTCAAATTTTTAGAGTGTAGTTCGTGAACCATTTCATGCAAGGTTACGACTCCATCTAGGATATTCCTTCCTTGCATGAAAGCGGTTTGAGACGGTCGAACTACATGATCAGCAACCGTGTTTAGTCTTAAGGTGGCCACTTTCGTGAAAATTTTGAAGCTAACATTAAGAAGACGGATTGGCCTGTATTGTTGGATCCTTTCTGCCTCATTAACCTTAGGTAACAAAACAATCTCACCAAAATTAAGACGAAACAATTCTAGTTGTCCCGCATGGAGACAGCTAAACAAATCTAGAAGGTCATCTTTGATAGTATCCCAAAAGGTTTGATAAAACTCTGCTGGAAAACCATCCGGACCCGGTGCTTTGTTGTGTTCCATTTGGAAAATAGCATTTCTTACTTCCTCTTCCGAGTACTCAGCAGTAAGAAAATTATTTTCCTCAACGGAAACCTGGGGAATATCAGCTGTTTGGGTCTCATCCATAGAGAAGTTACCTCCCTCAGGTGCCCCAAACAAATTCTTGTAGTAACTAGTAATATAATTTTTGAGATTATCCAACCCCTCAATCATACCCTCATCCTGAACAAGAGTATGAATACGCTTTCTCCTATGTCTGCCATTGGCCACACTATGGAAGTAGCGAGTATTCAAATCTCCCTCAAGGATGAACTTGCTCTTGGAGCATTGGTACCATTTGAGTTCCTCTTCCCGGAGTAGGCTTACTATCTTCACATTAGACTCATTTTTTAATTCAATCTCTTGCTCAGATAGAGGGGCAACCTCAGCTATAGCTTCCAAACCATCAATTATGGAGGTAAGCTTCAGCTTCTCTTTTTTAAGAACACCCGTTACATGACGTGCCCAACCACGAAGGTGACTACGTAAGGCGCGAATTTTGAAATTCCACCTTTGTATTGGGGCCATCGCAGTAACAGGTCTACCCCATACAGCCTTGACCATATCGTGAAACCCATCCCGCTGTAACCATCCAAGCTGAAACTTGAAGTGATGGTTTCCAGGCGGTTTGGGCGTCCCAGTAGACAAAAGTATAGGTGCGTGGTCCGATAATCCTTCAATACGTTCAAGGGCATGAACAGAAACCATAGGAAATTTAGATTCCAAACTGGCGTCCATTAGCACTCTATCAAGCTTCTCGTATGTGGGATTCGGAAGGCTATTTGCCCAGGTGAATTGTCTTCCAATCATTGACACCTCTCTCAAATCCAAACTGTCAATAACAACATTGAATAGAAAAGGCCAGTGATCGTCAAACCGGCCTTTACTTTTCTCGTGGTGGAATCTTAGCAAATTGAAATCACCCCCAATTAAGATTGGGTATGGATTATCCTTTGCCAAGTTAACCAGTTCACGAAGAAAGTTAGCCTTAAATTCATCCTGAGCAGCTCCATAAACAGCAACCAGACTCCACACGAAGTTATCCGCTCTATTACGGACATGGAGTTTGATATGATAATCTCCACCCGAATGAGCTATAACTTCCATAGTGTCCACACGTACTCCAAGTAAAATGCCCCCTGAACAGCCTCGGGGTGGCTGGGATGTCCACACAAAATCCCTTCTACTGGTTTCCGAAATAGCCACAAAATCTAACTTGTGATCATTAATACAATGAGCAATATGAAGATGTTTAGCCAAGTCACGAAGACCTCTGCTATTCGTAAACATACCATTCATTGAGATACAATCTTAGATTTTGGAACTCTACCTCTCTTAGAGGATCTAGAAAAAGAAGATGACTTAGATTTGCAGCCAGATGCACACAGGTCATAAAATGATCCCGGCATGGTTTCATCAAAGTCAATCTCAGAAACAACCCCCACCAGACTAGAGAGAAGCTGACCATCTATTGTGGCAATCGCTTCCTCTTCATCCAGTACGGAGTTTTCCACTAAATTATTCTGAAGCTTAGGTTTGACCGTTAAATGGTCATACTCCATATGCCTCAGAACATTTGCGGACAAACAAACCTCACTAGCATTCTTCCCTAGTCTAATGCCTACCGCATTTAACTTAGAAGAAATAACAGGAGTAGATAAAGAAATAAAAGAAGAGGCTTTAGAACTCATACCACTGAAATCGAGGTTCATGGCAGCTTTACGGCGCATTGCCTTTTGCATAGTGTCCTTGTCAGTCGCAGAGGACCCATCATCCGCCACCGAATGCCTGGAGCTACGCCTCACCATAGGCGCGCATGGCATAGGGCGCGGGGGTGGCGATGGAGAAGGAGCCCTGGCGGAAGAACCTGGCGAAGATGGAGATGAAGCCCGGACTGGAGATGTCGGTGTTGAACAACACCCAACATCCCGCGAGAAAGGCTCCTCCGCCTCCGGGGACAGCAAAGCCGAAGTAGAGCCTGTCCCGGGCGCAGCCGAAGGCAAAGCCGGAACAGATAGGGGCGGGGATGAAGCAGGGCCCCCATCCGTAACGGACACTCCTCCTCCAAGAGGATCCACCAACGGCGGAGTAGCATCCGCCTGCAGACCATCGGGAGCCATGACCGACGGGACGAGCAGCGTGGAGGGAACCGACGCGTGGACGCCGACACCCGGCACCCGACCCGGCGTGACAGGCGAGCCAGTAGCCCGGCCACCATCCGCAGGGGTAGCAGACCGATCCACGACGAGGGGCGAGACGGGAGTCGACGCCTGGGCACCATGAGTCGGCACCAGACCCGGCGAGGCGAGTGGGCTGGCAGCCCGGCTACCGACCGCTGGGGGAGCTGGACAGCCCAAAACCGGCTCGCCCAACAGCCGTGATGACGAAGAAGAAGGCCGCTGCAATGTGCAATGTCCAGGCGAGGACGCCCCTCTCAGTAACCATGGCGAAACAGTCCTGACAGCCTCGATGATCTCCTTTCCGTGCGGAGTAGACGGATTTGGATTAAAAGGTGTAACCGCAATACAAGGAGCCTCCGACCCCTCCAACAGACCCAAAGCGACAAACTTGCCATGCGACCCGGAGTTACTCCCCTGAGGCTTGTCGACATCCATTGAGGCGGACGCTGACGAGGATCCATGATTAGGAGCATCGTTCCCAATATTGTCCTGACTCGGCCCATCAAAACCAGCATCATCATCACCTTTGCGCTTCCAGAAAAAAGGAGTGAAAGCCTCATCCCGAAGAAAGTCATACGCCTTTCAACTTAACGGTAACAGAAACACCTAAACAGGCATACCCCAGAATATCATTTTGCTTGTTCAGATTCTTAGGCTCATTCATTGCTACCAGAATACGCACCACACCCCGACTCCAGAGAGAGACCATGTCTACATCCAACGTGGTGCCAATGAGCGAACCAATAGCCCACAAACCCAGAAAGTGTCTTACTGTATGAGGAACTCCGTCAACATGTACCCAAGTCGACTGGAGCTCAAACTTGTGAGGGACATCCTGGGCCTTCCAAATACTAACAGACATCTGTGCAGAAGAATCAGGCACACCCATCCGGAAACCATCAACCCTTTTAAGATCATCCGAAGTGGGAAAACTCACCAAGTAAGAATCCTCCCCGTGTGGAATAGCCTCCCACTTCCACTGAGTGCTCAGCGGGCAAATCCGTGCCATTAAATTCTGAATGGCAACGGCAGTAGCAGAACCACCTGAAATCTTAATATAAGCTGTAGGCAGCCCCTTCGGAGCAAGATGAGCCTTATACACACTGTCGGGCAGCCTCATACATAAGGAGTCCTCACAAGCCGGACCACCCACAAAAGCCTGGGGCTTAGGAAGCTTCAGAGTGGGGCATCTGAGAGTGGGGTGCGATGAAGTATCACACACAAGACAGTAATGCTGCACCTTGCAATCCTTGGTGATATTTCCTAATGGCTAGAGATACTAAATCTCCAAATGAGATCAAGTTACATGGAGCTCTTATTTTTTAAAATTCCAAAATCATATTTCAAAGTTTAAAATATTCTGAAAAAGGTTAGGATATAGTCAATAATGTATGCTACCAGCGTACAAAATATTAATATGAAATACTTTGTATTCTAGTCTACACAAAAGTGATAATACTATGGATCTGAATATAGTGAACAGTGCACTTTCTTAAATTTCCAAACTTAGTCTGATTTTTTCACTTTTATGTAGTCCATAATATAAAAAGATCACACTGAGATTTAGTACTCTTGTTGGACCCATGTTTTTAGTTGATTTTTTGGAAATTTGGAAATATGAATTTTGAACTTTTGACAATAAAGGGCTCTCTGGAGCTTAGCCTTCATGTGTTTGCACTCCTGGAGATATCGTTAAGTCGTAACTGAGTGGAACTTGTTACTGGAAATAAGTGGAGCCAGCCCGTACCCTTACCGTACATGGGCTCGCACCCCTTCTAGCCCACAACGCCAACGACGTGAAGGTCTGCATTTGGATTGTCCAACCGACCTACCTAACATTATACAGCCAGACTTCTCGAAGGACTCTCTCTCGAACAGACGACATCGTATCAAGATCACAAGGAAGACTTGATGTGCAAGACTACGAAGATATAGAATGCAACATAGAGACACCTACCACTGACGCCTATATATACTGAAGTCCATTCATCAAGATGAGACATTGAACAACTACGCCAAGTTGCAACCATAAACTCCATACCGATAACTCTGGATCTACTTGTAAACCTCGCCGAGTGAATCTATAAGCCCATCGAGATCATCATCTTTGTAGTCTCTGTACAATTCTTGTGATTTCATCAATATCGTGTCTTCGATCCAAATCTATTGGATTGAGCCCCTTGCCGAACAAATAAACTCGTCTCCGACCTCCAGAGCGGTATTGTCTTTGATCGTGAAAACTATCCTTCGTCACTTGTTGATATTGTTAATATTTTGTTTTTCACATTGTCCGTGGAACTGGATGTAATGTTACGTCCATTCAATTCACCTAGACGCAAAGAAATTTTACCATAATTGTTTATGTTATGGACTATCTTGTTGATGACTTTGCTTTTGCTGCACTGCATTAACTTTAAAAAAATTGAATGTGTGCATCACTTTTGATGCATAGGCCAGGGATTTGAAACTCCGTTTAAAAATAAAGATCCAAAGGATTTCATAGAACATTTTGTAGGGTTTGAATCCTTTGGAACCATTTTTTTGCATGTCTCACTGGATTGGAATCCTAATAAATTTTCCTCAAGATTTATTTGCACCTCATTTTGGAGGAAAACTTCTATCCACCAATTTATCTTACTATAATTTCTTTGTTTTTACGTGGTATGTCAAACATTGTTTGGCACTAATTTCTGTAGATAATCCTAAAATTGGAGAGTATATACCATCCATTTTGTTTAACCTAGAATCATACTCGCAGTGAGTAGTGTATACAAGTCAGGATCCTCCCATTTGTTTGCCTTGTTTCTCATACCGGAGATAGTGTATTACTGAAGGGCATATTGGTCGATCAAGGAATTTTAGCTCGCTCCTGTCAGTTCTTTATTTAGAAAAATCATGGCGAATCTATAAGATTAGAAAGATCCCAGACATTCTGGCATGTACGCATACACATGCACTACAAGCCTGCTCAGTTAAATGGAAAAAAAAAATTGTCAAACATCGCTTGCAAATGAATAACAAACATGGTGATCTGGAATAAGGTGTGGCAATGTTGTATACAATTATAGATCATCACATTCATTTTTCTATGCGGTCACAGGGAAATCATTTGTACAAGAGATTTTTCTTTGAAATTTGCTAACATATATATGTTTATTTCTAATAAAAATAAAGAGCTCATTTAATCTCGGGAGGCAGAAGCGGTTACCGATATTAGTCACATCTTATCGACAATGTGATTTTCTTGGTAAGCGTGAGATAATCCGGTAAAATGTGACGTTCTCATACATTGCAAATGCCTCTCCACCCACTCGATCGTATTGGCAATTACGTGCACAACTTAAAAGTTGAGGCACACCAGCAATGGTCTGTTGGTAAGCATATGCACCAGCACAACAATGCAGAGAAAAGCATGACCCCTTCCATAACTATCGATCTACCGAAGGTACTAGCTTGTTCTAACTGTGGTCGGCACCGGATCCTTCTTATTTTTCTTTGCATGTTCCTCCTTCTCTTTACAAGCATATCCTCCCCTTTTGCTACCAAAAAGGATCTTTCTTTAGGATCCTTTATCACCAGATTGTTGTCAATTCACTCGACTTTTGACTCAAGATTCCTCAGTCCGGCTTAACAAACTGAAATCACAGCTAATCGCGTACTACTTTCAGTCCGCAAGCAACATGGGAGTCAACTAAAAGGTGAACACTTCACGAGGGTGCAATCGTTCAAGCAACCTCCCCCTGGGCCCTGGCCGAACAAAAACTTGCCAAAGCCCAAACGTAATGCCACTGAACCACAACAGTGCTGAACCATACATCCACTGGTCTCTGAATCTGTAGTTCGATCGGAACATACTTGACGCAATCATAAGGCGCCCTTCCTTTTCTTCTTAGTGTTGTGATGTATCTTGTCTACTCCTACTTGTTAATTCAGACACAGTTGCAGTGTTGAACTAACTGTGTTTGTATCCTGACGAGAAGCTCAAGTCGCGTATCAGAGTAGGAAGTTTTCCTCTTGAGCAGGAAAACGACCGGCGGCGGGTGGCCGATCGTTGTCACGGTTACCCGGCAGCCACCTCTGTTCAACTTCATCCTTACCGGTGCGCGAAAGCAACATCCGTCCTTGCACTAGTTTAAGTCAAATTTCCGGCGGTCCCGGCGATCCCCAAGTGCGTCAGCTTCACCGCCGAATCCGAGAAACCGGCCAATTTAGCCATGAAAAGGCAACGGATCTCTGAGCTAAATCAGCAGGTGAGAAGCGCCTCCATCATGGATAGTTTGGGGTTTGGCGAATGGCAAATCCCTGGATATGGTATTGTTAGGTACGAGCTCTCCTGCAACCTACTGATCGCCTCCACCTGAACCTCCCAAACAAGATCGGTAGGTTGCTATTGTGACGCACGGAAGAACACCGATCATGCCAAAACTAAAGGTGATTGATATGATTCGGGTGGGATGTTTGATCGGCACCCAGTTCGTAGGCAGGAACAAACAGTAGGCACTAAACTGAACCTTCCTTTGGCCTCACTCATCAAAAGCAGCGGACCACATGAATGGCCACCATGGCCACCACCGCCGTGCGCATGTCCTCCCCACCACACCACACCACGCATCTGATTTGGTCCTCGCAGATGGCACAGCCCATGTGCCTAACACTGAAGCTCGCGCCATCAGGCTGTACAGTACAGGCTATTATAGCATTGTAGTGTACAATTTGTCGTAGTAGGAGTAGTATTCTAGTATTATCGTCCATGCGGCCAACTCAGCCATTAACGGGCCATTCGTTTCGTTTTGCTTTCAGTTGTTGATTGAGGCACGCATCCGACTAGATATCAATCATCAGCTGCAAGAAAATGCTTGGTGCCTGTACTAGGAGTATGAGTATTTGGTTGCTAGACTGTCAGTGATAATGGAACTACATCGTCTCTGATAATGGCAGATCAGTCTCAGCAACTGTAGGGTCTGTGGACCAGAGACCTGTAACATGGCAAGCATCAGTTCCGCCCGTGCATATCGTAGCATGTTTAGGCTTTGCTGGTTTGCCACTAGCCGCCGGAAAACTTTTGCTAGAGAGCATCACGTTCACGGCCGAACCGCCGGAGAAGTGGACGGCCAGTGCTCATATAATCATTGTTCTTGGACTCATATAAATACAACTAGCATCCCAATTTCCGGTGTCATGTGCGTAAGAATCTTCTTCTCTACTTAGTATATTTCCTTTGTACTCCCACAACGGTGCAATCGCGCAAACCAGAAAAAAAGAAGAGGAATAACAAAAAAGATGATGGATTTTACAATGGCGTGATGCGATCTTGGTCAAATCAAATCATTCCCCACTTCGTCGCCTTGCCCCACCCTGCTGTGCACGTCGCCAACGGCCCACTGCTTGAGCCATGGAGCACCGATCGAGGCAGCAACGGCAGGGGAGCGCGCCGGTTCGCTGTCGCTCTGGTATGGTGGCCCGTGCCGACGTCGAAACAATGTTCTCTTCTGACCAAAACCTTCCTGCTATAGAATCAGCTGGAGCAAGAACAGGGCGAGCGGCGCGGCCGGGATCATGGCCATCCTCCTCGACGTCGTCGCCGCCGACGCGTCGCCCGTGGCGAGGTTGGCCAGCCAAGAGGTGTCCCCCAGAATCACGCCTTGGCCGTTGTCGCCGGTGCCGCCGGGTTGGTAGCCTGCTTGCCTCGGCATCGCCGGAGGCGCGAACCCGGTCGCTCCCGGCATCGTCGGCGTCGGTGTGACTGTTGCTCCACCCGCCGACTTCAGGCTGCTCACAAAAGGAAGTTTGACGATCAGATGTTGCCCCAGTTGGTAAAGGATCGAATACAGTAACAGAAATTATCAGACAAGAACATAATCTAGCACTGAAAGCTATTTTTGCACTTTGCTTTTCATCCGTTCCGCTAAGATATTACGGTGCTGTCATGTCATGGTGAGCTCAGCCATCGTATGTTACGTCCATGCTCAAGTGTCTGATCTTTTCTGCACTGACGGTGATATGCCAGCCGACGGGACGGCAGTAACAAAAGAAAATGCAAGAGAGGGTCAAACCACCCTGGAGAAGCTAAGCACCCACTAAGTGCGAGTTGAAGATGAAATCTACCAACCAATATAGTACTAAATCCAGACTAATCATCAGATTCATATTACCTTCCAAACCTCTCACTCTCACTGTCCCCTTCCTACTATATTTCAGAAGCATGGCATATCGGAATACCGCACCTGCACGCTTTTCTAATGTGAGATAAGGTGACATGGAGTGTCCATTGTTCAGGCACCAACCATGCCATGGTTCTTCTTCCATCATCATCGTCTACCCCAGGCGCACGCACGCTTACCTAACAGTTCGCGCGAATCTCACACCCTTTCATGTTTCGCGGGAGTAATTTAACCGCGCACTACCTCAAACGTCACGCGAAAGCAAGCCATTATTGTTGAAGCAAGTAAATAAATGCAGTGGTTAAGCGGCGTCGTGGGCGTGGGAACGGAGATGGACGGACCTCGGTGTGGCGACGGGGCAGAAGGTGATGGTATAGTCGCGGCCGCCGGCGCAGGTGAAGGTGGAGGTGGGGTCGTCGAAGGCGTAGCTGTAGGAGCGCGGGCACGCCAGCTTGAACGCCTGCGAGTAGGCGGTGGGGTGGCAGGTGTTGGGGTTCGCGAACGCGCCGCTGCAGCAGTACTCCGGCTTGCCGAACGCGTCGCAGGCGCTCCGGCAGGCCCCGCCGCCCGCCGACCGGAGCTCCGCGGGGCACCGCAGGTTCAGGTCCGCCGAGCAGCCCGCCGCCGCGCAGGTCATGCCGGTGTTGCCGCTGCTCCCCGCGGGCTCCACCAGGATGGGCAGGTTGTAGCCGTCCACCAGGCTCACGTCGTAGAAGTCGTTGTGCCCGCCGCCGTCCAGCGTGAACTCCGCCAGCGTCGCGGGGGTCGCGCCGTCCCGGCCGGAGCACTCCAGGGTGCCGGTGCGGCAGTCGCCCGTGGCGCACGCGAACCTCCCGGTGGCGTCCTGCGCGCAGCCCGTGCGCGCCCACAGCCGGCCGGACCAGCCCGTCGGGAACGGAAGCGCGCGCGCCGCGCCGGCCGGCAGAGCGAAGCCCGTCGGCTCAATGCTCGCCGTTCCGGCGTTCGACAGGATGCCCGGCCACACCGTCCCCGTGCACTTGTTCACGAACGTGAATGTCACAGCTCCACCCTCTGCACCAAATAAACAAACACAAAAACCATGCCAAATCAGCTCACCATTGCAAGAACTCCTGCAATTAGCTTCACTCTACTGCCCTGCCAAAACAGAATCGCTAACTCTACGTCAATTGAATTACCTCTCAGACATATGCAGAGCAGCGCAACGACGACACAGACTCTTTGAATCCCCATGTCCTCGGAGCAATGCAGCTCTGTTTGGTGGTCAGTAATGGCGAGGGCAAGGAGAGGTATGTAGTGTCATTACAGCATAGCAGCCCGTCAGTATTAGTACTGGTCCTCCAGCTCCAGCACTAAACTAGTTTTGTATAGTACGAGTGCGACAGTACACGGAGGTAGAGAAGTCCTGGGCTAGAATAAGAGGCAGGAGCAGCAACCACCCATAAACTATCAAGATTTGGATGAGAGACAGAGACTGGAGGAAGAGAGCGCAGAGGGAAGAAGGGGGAATCTGAGCTGTTCCTCCATGGCTGTATTTATAACCAAGGGAGGCTGTTTACTGAATATCTTTATCATGCATTCTTCAGCAAAGTGAAAAGCACGGAGTGGGGCTTGATTGGATTCAGATAACCTTTTTCTCTGCAATTTTCATGAGGAGAGGCCTAGGGTTCATTGATCTATGCAATTTCCTCGATGGATCAGGAATGTATAAAGGCGATGCCCGTATCTTTCAGCGGAAAGTTCTGCATCGTGCGATGAGATTTAGTGGAGGCTGGATAGGTATGGCTTAACCAACGATTTGTGGGGGATTAGAGGATAAGACCATAACGTAATGAAATATGGAGGATGGTCATTGAGTTGCTTTGCTGAAATTCTTGTCGGGTAAAAGCATCCCAGCTAATGTTCTCAAAGTTCAGCAGTCAGTACTTGCATTGTGCAGTCGACAATACTACGGTTGTTGGTTTGTTCTTTTAGAGCTATATTTATATATTGTAGTTTCCTTAATAGTTAGGGTGTTTCCTGCATATTTCACACATATATTGTGGCATTTGGCCCCTCTGGAATACAAGTTGCTATTCCTAACATGGTATCAGAGCTATAGGTTTTCGCTCGCGCAACTCGTGCTGTCTCCGATCCAATCTCACCGGCCGTCACCCGTTCTTCTGGCCGTCGCCCGTCTCCCTTGTTGGTCGCCGTCCGTCCTCTCCCAGTCGTTGCTGTCCGTCTCCCCTGCTCGTTCCGTCAGGGATCTGGGGCGTCGCCAGGGATCTGCGGTCTTCGATCCCCCCGTCGCCAGGTCTCCCATGGCCAGGGAGCGCCCGAGCCCCACGCCCGGGCCTGTCCGTGGTCTGCCCGGCCGCCCGTGGTCTTCCTCGATCGGACCGTCATCGGCCGCCCGGTCTCGCTCGCCCGCCCCGGGGCCCCCGCCAGGAATTGCTCCGATCGCCTGCCGGACGCCCGGAATAGGTCCGGCCAGGCCGGATCTCGCCGGCCCTTTGCTTGATTTCACCAGATTTGCTCTGGCCAGGCCGAATTTCGCCGGATTTTGATCCTGATCCTGATCAGTTTCCAAAAAAAAATGTCCCTGTCGTCGGGCGTTTCTTGCTCTTGTCCCCCGATGACTTCTCCCGCTGCCTCCGTCTTGTACTCGGGCCTTCCTTCGGTCCTTGGTGCTTGTCCGCCAACTCCATGCATGTTGGCGCGCCGCTCTTCGTCGACCTTTGCGGCCTCTTCCTGCGGTTATGACCGCCCTTCGCCGACTCCGTCTACATCTGCTCGTCGCTCCTCGTCGACCTTCGCGGCCTCTTCATGCGGTTATGTCCGCCCTTCGCCGCCTCCGTCTACGTCGGCTCATCGCTCTACACCGACATAGCGCTCTACATCGACACCTTTGGTGGCTTCTGTGTGTGTTGATGGCCCCTCTTCGTCGGCACGTGATTGTACCTCGCCTTCTTCAGCTGTGACCCTGTCTGCGCATGAGATTGTGCAGCTTCGATGCCTGCTTGATGCTTGGGATTCTTCACCGACAGGTTCTGCTGGTTCTGTGACTGACTTTTCTGGCATTGAGCGACCACCTTCTCCTTCTCCAGGTACATCCCCATGGCTCCTTGATACTGGTGCCTCTTTTCATATGACTCATGATTCTTCCTTGTTGAATTCTGTTCGACCTGTCGACCCTCCTGTTCATGTTCTTACTGCCGATGGTACCCCCTCCCAGTCATTAGTTGAGGCATTCTTAGTACTTCCTCGTTTTATGTCCCTTCTGTTGCGCATGTTCCTCGGCTTAACATGCAGCTCTTTTCTGGTAGTCAGATTGTCGACTCTCGTTATAGCATCACTCTCGACTTTGATTCCTGTTCTGTTCAGGATCATCGCACCGGCGCTTTGCTTGGTGCTGGCCCCCGACGCCATGATGGCCTTTGGGAGCTTGACTGGCTTTATCTTGGACATTTATGTGGTTCTCGTCTCTCGTCTTTAGTTTATCATGGTGTTCTGGGGTCTGTCTCCAGGAATGCTTCTTTGGACTGTCTGGGTTGTCGACTTGGTAAGCAGATTCAGCTACCCTATCCTCACAGTGAGTCTGTGTCCGAGCGTCCTTTCGATCTTGTTCACTCCGATGTTTGGGGTCCGGCTCCCTTCGCGTCGAAAGGGGGTCATCGCTACTATGTTCTCTTTATAGATGACTAGTAAATATGCCCGTGCGTTGCATCGGGGAAAAATAATATCGCACGACCTAGTCTAAGAAAAATATTGCTCAATGTCAATATTTAACACGGAGTACAATTCGTATCGCCTACAATACATTGTTTATTGCAACCGCAAATTTTTTATAATTTATGTATCAAGAAAAAAAAAGTAAATCAAGTCAAGGCCGTATTGGTTTCCGCATATTATCCTGCAATCAAAGCTTACCTCTTCTAAATGCTTACACCTGTTCATTAGCCAAGATAAGATTGAGATACAGACATGTGTTAATCCATGCATTTATCTCTGAAACAGCTTGTAGATATACACATGAAAAAGCAACATAGCAGAAGGGAAACTAAGTTTCTGACCATCGAATATCTATCTTTTACCATGATGCAAGTTCCAAGCTATAAATTGATACGTATGTCCATGTATATCCAAATGGAATTTGCACTTGCATATGTAATTCTGAATCCAGGTATATACACAATTTCTTCTTATTTTGCTTACCGAAGAAAGCGCATACGAATTGCTGCTCATTTTCTTGAAGTCACCGGTGTTAATTCTTTGTAGATTATTGCTTGACTGGATTTTAGTTTTACAACAGAACAAGTAAGAGAATGCAGCCATTTGTTTGTAGATGAAATAACCGACCAAAACATTGTAAGAAGTAGATGAACAACAGACTTGCAGGTTCTTCAAGGCCATTTTGCATCTACAGAAAAACAACCAACACAACTGCAATGATGCAGGCGTATAGGAGTCGCTCTATTCTCCCCAAGCTCTCTGCCACTTGTTATACCAGAGACTCTCATGCTCTCTCTATGCTCACGTCCTCGACCACAATAAGCAACCGTAACCATAATTGAAATAGATACTGCACATATTTTAGGCAGCGCTTGGGGATTCGAACTCAAGCAGGCGGTGATGGACAATCCGGCGAGAGGCACCAGAAGGGGGATGAGCAGCTCGGGTGACCGTCCACGGGGCTAGCAGCAGGGCAGCAGCGATGTCCAGGCGCGGCGGGTGATGCAGGGGTTGCACGAGACGGCCACGGCCACCGCCTCCGTTGGGCCGACGCGTCTCCTCGAGCTACTGCCGTCCGACTCCACTGCACCGACGTCTGGCGGTCTGGCCTCGCCTCCTGCCACTCGGCTGCTGTGCTCCAGCGCCGCTTCCCGACCTTGTATCGTGCCGCTCGGTTGTCCGCTCCAGCCGGCGCGAGATCCGTGAAGAAGAAGGCGCCGATTTTTTTGGCATTGGCGTTTAGCGATCTCGTACAGATTTTTAGCGAAGGCTTTTTAGCAATTTTGCGCATGTACCTACCAGCGGGTTGATCCAGTTTAGAGTTTAATCGAGATTGGGACAAGATGGTTTTGTTTTTTATTTTGCCAACCTAGGTATAAGGACGTATTATGTGATTTGGTGAGAGGGTAAATCGGTCCCAAATAAAGTGTTGAAAGAAACCAAACCATGGAACCCTTACGTCCTTTATTATTAGGTATAGATTTTTCTTGTCACACTTGGATATATTTCATGTCTTCTCGTAGTGAGGTCTTGTCTATCTATAAGAAATTTGCCGCCATAGTTCGTACCCAGTTCTTCACTCTCATTCGTGTGTTTCGTGCAGATTCTACTGGCGACTATATCTCCCATTCACTGCGCGCATTTCTTGCTGAGGAGGGTACTCTTGCTCAGTTCTCTTGTCCTGGTGCTCATGCTCAGAATGGCATGGCTGAGTGCAAGCATCGTCACCTTCTTGAGACAGCCCATGCGTTGATGATTGCCGCTTCTCTTCCGCCTCACTTTTGGGCTGAGGCTGTTTCCACTGCCACCTATCTCGTCAATATTCAACCCTCTGCTGCTCTGCAGGGTGGTATTCCTCTCGAGCGCCTTTTTGGTTGTGCTCCTAATTACTCGGTGCTTCGTTTGTTCGGTTGCATTTGTTATGTTCTTATTGCCCCCCGAACGCACCAAACTGACCGCTCAGTCTGTTGAGTGTGTTTTTCTTGGATACAGTGATGAGCATAAGGGCTATCGGTGTTGGGACCCTGTTGGCCGTCGGATGCGCATTTCTCGTGATGTCACTTTTGATGAGTCACGTCCCTTCTATCCACGCCCCTCCTCCTCGGCCTTCTCGGTGGAGGATATATCCTTTCTCATGTTTCCTGACACACCACCTTCTGTTCCTATTGATCCTCCACCACGCCTCATTCTTGCCGATGTTTCCCCTTCCACACCGCCACCCTCCTCATCACCTAGTCATTCTCCTACCTCTTCTCGCCCTCCACCCACCTCACCGTTGTCTCCTTTTCTCTTCCATTATTCTCGTCGCTCTCATGTTTCGGATGCTTCTTCCGATGCTTTCTCTTCTGATGCTTCTTCCTCTGATGAGATTCCCTCTCCTCTTCCTGCTCGTCGGCGTCCTTCACCTGATCGTTACTCTCCTAGTCAGTACGGTCTTTCTGTTGCCCTCAAGCCGACTTCTTATCAGGATGCTGAGCATCATCCCGAATGGCAGCTTGCCATGGCCGAGGAGATTGCTGCGCTTGAGCGCACTGGCACTCGGGATCTTGTCTCTCCTCCTCCCGGTGTTCGTCCCATCACATGCAAGTGGGTCTAGAAGATTAAGACTCGCTCTGATGGATCTCTTGAGTACTACAAAACGCGTCTTGTGGCTCGTGGCTTCCAGCAGGAGCAGGGCCGTGACTATGATGAGACCTTTGCCCTAGTGGCCCATATGACCACTGTGCGCACTCTTCTTGCTGTGGCCTCTGTTCGCCACTGGTCTGTGTCTCAGCTTGATGTTCAGAATGCATTTCTCAATGGTGAGTTGCGTGAGAAGGTTTACATGCAGCCTCCTCCAGGGTACTCTGTTCCTGATGGCATGGTTTGCCGTCTTCAGCGCTCTCTTTATGGCCTGAAACAGGCCCCTCGTGCCTGGTTTGAGCGCTTCGCCTCTGTGGTGACTACTGCTGGCTTCTCCCCTAGCGCTCACGATCCTGCGCTGTTTGTTCACATTTCTCCTCGTAGACGCACTCTTCTTCTCCTCTATGTTGACGATATGATCATCAATGGTGATGATTCTGAGTATATTGACTTTGTTAAGGCCCGTCTTCGTGACCAGTTTCTTATGACTGATCTTGGTCATCTTTGCTACTTTCTTGGGATCGAGGTTTCCTCCACTTCTGATGGTTTTTCTATCTTCCAGGAAAAGTATATCTAGGATCTTCTTGCTCGTGCTGCTCTTGGGGATGAGTGTACTGTTGAGACTCCCATGGAGCTCAATGTCCAGCTTCGTGCTAGTGATGGTGATCCTCTTCCTGACCCGACACGTTATCGTCACCTTGTTGGGAGTCTTGTCTATCTTGCTGTCACTCGTCCTGACATCTCTTATCCTGTTCATATTTTGAGTCAGTTTGTCTCAGCTCCTACCACTGTTCACTATAGTCATCTCCTCCGTGTTCTGCGCTACCTTCGTGGCACGATCACTCATCGTCTTTTCTTCCCTCGTTCCACCTCTCTCCAGCTCCAGGCCTACTCAGATGCTACGTGGGCGAGCGATCCTATGGATCGCTGTTCGCTTTCTGCTTACTGTGTGTTTCTTCGTGGTTCGCTCATTGCCTGGAAGATGAAGAAACAGACCGCAGTTTCCCGTTCGAGTGTAGAGGCTTGATACGCCTCCAACGTATCTATAATTTTTTATGCTCCATGCTTATTTTTAAACCATTTGCCTACTGTTTCATTACACTTCATGGCACTTTTATGCATTTTCCAGAACTAACCTATTAACAAGTCGCCACAGTGTCAGTTCCCTGTTTTCTGTTGTTTTTGTGTTTCAGAAGTGATACACAGGAAATATTCTCGGAATTGGACGAAACAAGTTCCTGAAGTCTTATTTTTCCCGAAAGCTTCCAGAGATCTGAAGAGGAGACAGAGTGGGGCCACAAGGTGGCCACACACCAGGGCGGCGCGGCCCAGGCCCTGGCCGCGCCCCCTACATGTGAGACCGCCTCGGTCCACTTCTGATGATGCCCCTTCGTCTATAAAGACCCCCCGACGGAAAAAACCTAAGTACCCGATCAATTTTCCAGAACACATCGCGATCCGCCGCCGCTGTCGACCCGAAGATCGGGAGGGTCGAGAAGCTCTTCCCGGCACCCTGCCGGAGAGGGGAATCGCCACCGGAGGTCTTCTTCATCGCCATGCTTGCCTCCGGAGCGATGAGTGAGTAGTCTACCTTGGACTATGGGTCCATAGCAGTAGCTAGATGGTTGTCTCCTCCACCATGTGCTTCATGTTTAGATCTCATGAGCTGCCCTACATGATTGAGATCACCGTTATGTAATTCTACATGTTTGGTTTGTTGGGATCCGATGAATATTGGTGTTATGATTGAGTTGCTATACTGAAATATATCTTTTGTTATCTCTATGTTGTTTATGATCTTGCATGCTCTCCGTTGTTAGTAGCTATCTTGGCCGAGTAGTTGCTAGTGACTCCAAGAGGGGGTATTTATGCTCGATAGTGGGTTCATGCCTTTATTTAATCTGGGGGAGTGAAAGAAACCTCTAAGGTTGTAGATGTGCTATTGCTACTAGGGAGAAAACAACATCATATGCTCAAGGGCATATGCTTTGTTTACATTACACACTTTGCTTAATGCAATTATCTGTTGTTCGCAACTTAATACTTGTGGAGTTCTCGGATTGATTCGCCACAAGTGGATTATTAGTCATAGATGCAGTTGGATGGTGGTCTATGTATTTTGTTGTAATGCCCAGAGTAAATCTCATAGTGATCTTCTTGACATATCACGTTTATCTTTATTCTATCAATTGCCCAACTGTAATTTGTTTACCCAGCATGTTTTATTTATCTTATGGAGAGACACCACTAGTGAACTGTGGACCCCGGTCCTATTTCCATCATATTGCTATCACCTGTTTACTTTACTCGCACTGTTTACTTTACTCGCATTCTTCTACTATTTTCCACTCGATACGCTCATAACCTTTGTTTCAAGCAAACCGGTGAGATTGACAACCTCATCGCAAGTTGGGAACAAAGTACTTGGTTGTGTTGTGTGCAGGTTCCGCATTGCTACTGGCCGAAGATGAGTCAACAAGTATCGTTAAACGGCGCCCTTGTTGGAGTGTTACTAAGCAAGTCCGCATCACCTTCAATCGCATTGTCTGCTCTTCTCCTGAACGATAAACCTTGGTTTCTTAACTGAGGGAAAACTAGCTGCTATACCCATCACACCTTCCTCTTGGGGTTCCCAATGGGCTGGTTATTTACTTCATCAACTTGGCACCATCAATCAGTTTTCTAGCGCTGTTGCCGGGGAAGAGTGAAAGACCTCTGCAAGGGGAGTTTTTCGCACGCACATCCTTTACTTTGTTATTGTTTTTCTTTACTTTATTTATTTTACTTGCATCGTTTTATATCAAAAACCCAAAAAAATAGAATCCTTGGTAGTTGTTAATTATGTCTAGTTCAGTTGCTATTACTATGTCGCCCGAGGACATGATTTTTACTTTTAAACAGAAGGATGAGGAAAGTTTTAAAAAAGCTTGGTCTAGAATTTATGATTGGCATGGAAAACTGAACCTAAAATGACCTTGAGTTTGCTTCTTAGTAGCTTTTACTTTGGACTTGCTCTTCGTTATAGATATGCTTTGGATGCTACTGCAGAAGGAGATTTCCTTCATTGTGATGGAGATCAAGCCTTCAATATTATAAAAAATTTGATTACAATTTATAGCATGCCAACCTATTTTGATTCCTCTCTTGTGTGCATTTTTAATAGACTTGATACTCTTGAGACTCGCACTGCTAGTTTGAATTCTTGCTACAATACTTTGCGCCAGCATTTTGATTATGTGCCAACAAATTCTGAACCTTCGAGTTGGTATCCTACGGTAAAAATCACCATTAGTGGTGAAACTTTTCATGCTCGTTGTGATATTATGTCTGAATTTTGTCTCATGCCAAAGGATATTTATGAATCTTTGAGCCTTTGGAAACTTTCTGAGGGGGGAGAAGGAATTTCTCTTACAAACAATGCCACTACATTTCCCATTGGAATAGCTGAAGGAGTTTTTACAAAAGTCCTAGGAAGAATGATATCTACTGATTATCTTGTTATTGAATATGTAGGAAAAGGACAAATCACACTTGGAAGATCCCTCCTGAAGCTTCTGGGCGCCGTCATTGATGTGGGAAAAGGCAATATAAGATTTATCTCCCCACCTTGCAATAGCCACATCTTTCCTAGAGTAAAGAGCAAAGGTAAGAAAGGAAGACGTAAAGCACGCGCTGATCCTAGCACTTCATCACTCGATGTTACTTGATTCGCAATTTTCTGCGCCTAGCTCAAAGGCGTTAAAGAAAAGCACTCTTGGGAGATAACCCAATTTTTATTTTCAGTACTTTTTCTTTTATTTGAGTCTTGGAAGTCATTACTACTGTAATGACCGCTCCTTATCCTTTTTATTTTATTGTTGTGCCAAGAGAAGCCTCTAATTCGAGTGAGGTAAAGATTTGGGGATGTTGCTGTCCTGAAACTGTTTTCGGTGCTGCACCGTAAAAATTCGTATAAATCCTCTGTATATCTTTTGGATCTGCGATTTCTTGTGCATATGCCCCAGGTTATATCCAAACTTTCGTTAGTTTAACACTTTTTTATTTGAGCAACAGAAAACCCCTCAAAAATTCGACCTTTGTCAGCTGTTCTGTTTTGACAGATTTCTGCCAATATTTGTGTTTGCCGCTTTATCGCTTTCTTTTGAGTTCTTTTGATCACGGTTGGAACCTGAAGCAAAAAGAGGTTGATTATATGTTATGCTACACTAATGTTGCTAATAGATTTGTGTTTAGTTTTGTATGAAGGAAGTTTTCAAGTGTAGGGATTGGAGAATGATGAGATGAGTTGAAGAATGGACAAAAGCTCAAGCTTGGGGATGCCCATGCATCACCCCAAGAAATATCCAAGAAGTACAAGCATCAAAGCTTGGGGATGCCCCCGAGGCACCCCTTCTTCATCGGCAAAAATCAGGTCACCTTTCAAGACACTATATTTTTATTGCTTCATCCACTATGTGTTTTTCTTGGAGCGTCAGTTGTTTTAGTTTTCTTAGTTAGTTTAGTTTTGTTTGCTGCAATAAATGGTTGGACCCCAACAAATTTCCTTTGGAGGAGATGTACTCGTTTTCATTTGCCAAGAACACTCGGTTTTTCACTCTTATCGTTCACCGAGTGTTCTTCTTTTTCCGCTACTGCTTTTGGTTTTCGTTTTCGCCTTGATATGCGTTCAAACCTTGCCATATCTTTTCATCAAGGTGTATTTTTGCCTCTGATCTTTATTGGTTTTCATCAAAAGAGGTGTTTATAAAAATTTCAAATGGTGTTGAAAAAGAGAAAAAGCTTTATGCAAAATAGTGGTACAAGAAGGAGCTTGTGTAGACTGCGGCTTAGGCTTTTTCATGTCATGCTTGATGTCCTTTTGATAGTATGCTTAGTGGTTTTGCTGTAGCATGACTTGTCTCAAATAACTGAGATTGCTTAATGAGCCTTTGAAAAAATCATGCGTTGTTTTAATTATTTGGAAGCATTATTTTGGTTTTCTCCTTGATGCTTTATTTGGGTTGACTTGGCGCATGCTCACACATGTTAGACTCCTACAAAGTCACCAATAGCCTCTATGATCATTTAGTTTTTGAATTTTGATGCCATCTTATGCTTCTTTTAATGTCGCTTTGTCGCTTTGCATGATTATGGCCATTATTGCTCTCTTAGTTGGTCGCTCCCAGTCTTTTGCTAGCCCTCGCCTTGTACTGAGTATGAGCTCTACTCGTGCATCCAACTCCTAAAAGCTAAAGTTTACCAAAGTGTCCACCATACATACCTACTAGCAATTTGCTATTCCAAGTAAATTTGACTTGCTTTTATCTTCTCTTCAAATTAAACTCTAACCAGTGTTATGCGAAAATTGGTCAGTAAAGCTCTCACGAACCGGAAGGCACACTTTACTTTTTCCTGTTCTTAAAAATTTGACATTGTGGTCTCTTATGTTGAGTTGTTATGCTTGCAATTTATAAGTTGGATACAAGCCCAACCATGCTGTCATGGGGCAAGCTTTCAACATTGCACTTCTTATTTGAGTTGATATCGTGATCTTTTGTTTATGGATGCCCGCGGTGTGAAATGAATTGGAAATCTTGTGGGGATCATGGAGTTTGTATATGTGTTAGGGAAACGCCTGGGCCGCCAATCTAAGCCATGCATAATTCATGGTGGAAATTTGCAGCATACCCATGGTGGACATTCGACGACGGATCTCACAATAAAAGGCTAAACAAATGGCAAATAAAAGAGATGTCAAGGTGTTCATTGTCTGCTTGTCCTGTCATTTTGATGTGGGCTTGTTCCATGTCATCAGGCATGGAGGTACCCCGTTGGCAGTTCTCGATGATACATATATACTTACAATGACAAGAGTCTTGCTTGGGACTCTAAGTTGAGTAGCATGAGGTTTGGGTACTCGTATTCACGGGACACAAGGTTTTCAACTTATGATTTGTCAAGCATATGCATCATAATTGTTCTTGCATTAACTTTAACCATTCAAGATGCTTATGATGGGGGCAATGAGAGCTCAAAGCCGGTAAGTAACATAATTTTTGAAGGTCTATAAAACTTGCAATCACTGCTTCCCTCTGCGAAGGGTCTTTCTTCTACTTTTATGTTGAGTCACCACCTTCTTTCGTTATGCACCATAAGAGAACAAAGTTGTCATTCTTAGTATAATGTGCATTGTCCCAAAGTTTTCATTGATTGATTCATATTGTTGGTTTCACTTGTTCTTAAATTACTTGTATCTAGTCGCCCTCTTAAACTTGAGGGTGTCCTATGCATTTATGTTTTGTTCTCTATGAAGGACAAGTTGAAAACCATTTGTATGTTTTTCCTTATGATTTGAACACTCGTTTGACTTTCATTGTTTCATTTTCATGATCTTTTGTTTGTGTTCATTTGCATGTTTATAACATGGTTGCTAAGTTCTTATTGTCAAGATTATATCTTCATGCCCATGTTTTAAGTTCTTATGATCCCAGCTCACAAATGCTTACATACATGATCAAGATTGTGTAGGTGCATGTCACCTCAAAAATTATTCTTTTGTTATCGCTTACCTACTCGAGGACTAGCAGGAGTTAAGCTTGGGGATGCTTGATACGTCTCCAATGTATCTATAATTTTTGATGCTCCATACTTGTTTTTACACCATTTGCCTACTGTTTCGTTACACTTCATGGCACTTTTATGCATTTTCCAGAACTAACCTATTAACAAGTCGCCACAGTGCCAGTTCCCTGTTTTTTGCTGTTTTTGTGTTTCAGAAATGATACACAGGAAATATTCTCGGAATTGGACGAAACAAGTTCCTGAAGTCTTATTTTTCCCGAAAGCTTCTAGAGATCCGAAGAGGAGACGGAGTGGGGCCACGAGGTGGCCACACACCAGGGCAGCGCGGCCCAGGCCCTGGCTGCGCCCCCTACGTGTGAGACCGCCTCGGTCCACATCTGACGATGCCCCTTCGCCTATAAAGACCCCTCGATGGAAAAAACCTAAGTACCCAATCAATTTTCCAGAACACATCGCGATCCGCCGCTGCCATCGACCCGAAGATCGGGAGGGTCCAGAAGCTCTTCCCGGCACCCTGCCAGAGAGGGGAATCGACACCGGAGGTCTTCTTCATCGCCATGCTTGCCTCCAGAGCGATGAGTGAGTAGTCTACCTTGGACTATGGGTTCATAGCAGTAGCTAGATGGTTGTCTCCTCCACCATGTGCTTCATGGTTAGATCTCATGAGCTGCCCTACATGATTGAGATCACCGTTATGTAATTCTACATGTTTGGTTTGTTGGGATCCGATGAATATTGGTGTTATGATTGAGTTGCTATACTGAAATATATCTTTTGTTATCTCTATGTTGTTTATGATCTTGCATGCTCTCCGTTGTTAGTAGCTATCTTTGGCGAGTAGTTGCTAGTGACTCCAAGAGGGGGTATTTATGCTCGATAGTGGGTTCATGCCTCTATTTAATCTGGGGGAGTGACAGAAACCTCTAAGGTTGTAGATGTGCTGTTGCTACTAGGGAGAAAACAACATTCATATGCTCAAGGGCATATGCTTTGTTTATATTACACACTTTGCTTAATGCAATTATCTGTTGTTCGCAACTTAATACTTGTGGAGTTCTCGGATTGATTCGCCACAAGTGGATTATTAGTCATAGATGCAGTTGGATGGCGGTCTATGTATTTTGTTGTAATGCCCAGAGTAAATCTCATAGTGATCTTCTTGACATATCACGTTTATCTTTATTCTATCAATTGCCCAACTGTAATTTGTTTACCCAGCATGTGTTATTTATCTTATGGAGAGACACCACTAGTGAACTATGGACCCCGGTCCTATTTCCATCATATTGCTATCACCTGTTTACTTTACTCGCACTATTTACTTTACTCGCATTCTTCTACTGTTTTCCACTCGATACGCTCATAACCTTTGTTTCAAGCAAACCGGTGAGATTGACAACCTCATCGCAAGTTGGGAACAAAGTACTTGGTTGTGTTGTGTGCAGGTTCCGCGTTGCTACTGGCCGAAGACGAGTCAACAAGTATCGTTAATGGCGCCCTTGTTGGAGTGTTATTAAGCCAGTCTGCATCACCTTCAGTCGTTTGTCCCTCCTCTCCTGATCGATATTAAACCTTGGTTTCTTAACCGAGGGAAAACTAGCTGCTATACTCATCACACCTTCCTCTTGGGGTTCCCAATGGGCTGGTTATTTACTTCATCAACTTGGCACCATCAAGGCTGAGTTGCGAGCTATGGCCTTGTTGACTACTGAGGTGACCTGGTTGCGGTGGTTACTTGCTGACTTTGGGGTCTTTGTTACGACACCCACTCCACTTTTGTCTGACAGTACAGGTGCTATCAGTATTGCACGTGATCCGGTAAAGCATGAGCTTACCCAGCATATTGGTGTTGATTCCTCTTATACACGTGCTAATGTGCAGGATCAGGTGATTACACTCCACTATGTGCCTTCAGAGTTGCAGGTAGCGGATTTCTTTACAAAGGCACAAACTAGAGCGCAGCATAGTTTCTTTCTCTCCAAACTCAGTGTTGTGGATCCACCATGAGTTTGAGGGGGGGTGTTAGAGCTATATTTGTATAGGGATTTCTATTTTCGTTCCCTCGGGTCCTTAGTTGTGCTCAGTTTTCCCAAGCCGCTTAGTTTTTCCTCAGTTTTGCCCAAGCCCTTGTCTGAAACCCTCACAAGGAGCAAGGACGGGAGGAATCTTGTTTAGTTGACCGTTGGTTGGTGCTGGCAAGTGGGGCCACTGTTGGTGCCCCACAGTGGACACGTCTCCACTTATCCAGATCATCGTGGGACCATCAACTTGTTCACGTTAGCGCGCCAGACCCACAGCTTACCCAGGTGACCATTGCAAAATGGGAGCCCGAGCCAGCCCCGCGCCCGTGCCCGTGCCATTGCTTCCCCTTTCTTTCCCCGCGCCCCATTGTTCTTCTTCTCCGCCAG
Source organism: Dactylis glomerata (assembly GCA_007115705.1). Taxonomy (NCBI): domain Eukaryota; kingdom Viridiplantae; phylum Streptophyta; class Magnoliopsida; order Poales; family Poaceae; genus Dactylis; species Dactylis glomerata. The sequence continues at coordinate 4,181,679 of QXEO01001034.1, forward strand.
CGGCAGTCCTTCTCTGGCAGGCGGGTGATGTCTAGTTTCTCTTTGACCTCCCGTTCTTCATGGCCGCAGTATGGACCCGTGCCTTTGACAAGATGCCCTGACTGCCCACGCTAGGAGGCTCTGAAGCGGTCGATCTGTAAGACGGACGACAAAGGCAACCGTGGACGTGAGTTCCTTGCATGCAAGAGCTTGCCATATAGAGAGGGGGATAAGGTTAGATCTCACTCCAATTGCTCTATTTTCTCTCAATTTTCTTATTATTCCCTCAAATTTGGGATTTAGGGTTCACGTTGTTGTTTTTAGATCCTGAAGAAATGCAGGTATTTCGAGTAGATCGATGTGTATGTTCAGAGGCTTCAATTGCAGGAATCAATTGGCGCTATTGGGGAGCGCAATTTAGGAGGGGGGGACTTGCTGTAGAGAATGCGGCGGAGAGAGGAGCCGTTCCGATTATGCCTAATGCTCCCAATGCAGAACTGGTGGAAGTGAAGGGAGAACTGAAGAAAATGAACAAGTAGTTAAGGCAGCTGATCGAGTTGAAGAAGCAAGCTAATCTGATGGCTGGTTGTTTTTGTTGTTGTATAATTGCGATCAGATTCTTATCATTGCTCATCAGGCGCTAGAAGTTGTTACAAGGGATCCCTTGTTACAAATCCATTATTCAGTTACATGTACTTGTAGTTGTTTTCAAAGTTAGTGTGTGCATTCACCGAAATTACCAAAAAAAAAACAAGTGTTAGGGAATATAGGAATGCTAAAGATAGTTGATAATTGTTAGAGGGGTGACAAATATTGCATTCACCGAAATCCCACAAATATGTATGTCTCATGTTTATACCAAAATTATACCACTTTTGGGATGTTTCAAATAACCAAAACTATATCCCAAACTATATTCCCTAAATGAAAAGGAATGCTAAAGAAAGTTGATAATTGTTAGAGGGGTGATAAATAATCCATTCACCGAAATCCCCCAAATAAGCCAAATATGTATGTCTCATGTTTCTACCAAAATTATACCACTTTTGGGCCATTTCAAATCACCAAAACTATATTCCCTAAAAGAAAAGGAATGCTAAAGAAAGTTGATAATTGTTAGAGGGGTGATAAATAATCCATTCACCGAAATCCCCCAAATAAGCCAAATATGTATGTCTCATGTTTCTACCAAAATTATACCACTTTTGGGCTGTTTCAAATTACCAAAACTATATTCCCTAAAAGAAAAGGAATGCTAAAGAAAGTTGATAATTGTTAGAGGGGTGATAAATAATCCATTCACCGAAATCCCCCAAATATGCCAAATATATATGTCTCATGTTTCTACCAAAATTATACCACTTTTGGGCCATTTCAAATTACCAAAACTATATTCCCTAAAAGAAAAGGAATGCTAAAGAGAGTTGATAATTGTTAGAGGGGTGACAAATAATGCATTCACCGAAATCTGCAAATATGTATGTCGCTTGTTTACACCAAAATTATACCACTTTTTAGTTTAACATTTTTAGATCGTAAAAAATAATGCATAAATAGAGGGAATATAGTTACGTGGCAAACTCGTTATTGCACATAAATAGAGGGGTGGCACTGTCCACCGACAGAGAGAGAGGGGTGGCCACGAAGAGAGAGAGAGAGAGAGAGGGGTGGCCACGAAGAGATGAAGAGGGGTATACTGCCCGTTAGATCAGTGGATCAACGGTTGGTGGAGTCGATCAGTGTGATAACGGCTCAACCAATCAGGATAAGTTTGGGCTTTGATACGTCTCCAACGTATCTATAATTTTTGATGCTCCATGCTTGTTTTTACACCATTTACCCGATGTTTCGTTACACTTCGTGGCACTTTTATGCATTTTCTGGAACTAACCTATTAACGAGTTGCCATAGTGCCAGTTCCCTGTTTTCTGCTGTTTTGTGTTTCAGAGTGATACACAGGAAATATTCTCGGAATTGGACGAAACAAAAGCCAGAAGTCTTATTTTTCCCGGGAGCATCCAGACATCCGAAGAGAGGAAGGAGAGGGGCCACAGGCCTCCCTCACACAGGGCTGGCGCGGCCCAGGCCCTGGCCGCGCCGCCCCTGTGTGAGGAGGCCCTGGCAGCCCTCTGACATCGCCCCTTCGCCTATATAAAGCCTCGGGGCGGAAAACCCAAAAAGGAGTCGGCAATTTTCCAGAAAGAGTTCCGCAGCTCCGCCGCCGCCACCGACGAATTTCGGGGGACAGAAGTCTCTGTTCCGGCATCCTGCCAGGACGGGGAAGTGCCCCCGGAGCCATCTACATCGGTCTCCATCGCCGTCTCCGCCGTCTCCATCGACCTCACCGCCATCTCCATCAACCTTGCTGTCTCCTATGATGAGGAGGGAGTAGTTCATCCCCGGGGCTGAGGGCTCTACCGGTAGCTATGTGGTTCACCTCTCTCTCCCATGATGTGATCTTTATGTGATCGTGAGCTTTGTATCGTGTTGAACAAGTAGATGTTATTATTCAGATATTATGCTACTCCTATGCTTAATTATTATAGTGTACTCTAGTGATGTTATTAAAGTAATCTATTCCTCCTGCCATGGTGTAACGGTGACAGTGCGTGCATCATGGTGGTACTTGGTTTAGGCTATGATTGTGATCTCTTGTGGATTATGAGAATAATTATTGCTATGATAGTTTGAGTGATCTATTCCTCCTTTCATGGTGTAATGGTGACAGTGTGTGCACCGTGTTAGTACTTGGTCTAAGTCGCAATGATTTCTATCTTGAATTGTGATCTGATTTGGATGTCTCTATGAGTGGTGTTTGTCAAGTACTTGATGAACTTTAAGGGGTGCTTCTGTAGCCACTACACAATGATTAGTGTTATTCAATAGGAGAGTAATTCAGAGTACCATAGTGGAGAGAAGTTATTTATTTGTTCATTCATGTTATATTGTTGGGAGTGTGTCCACTAGTGAAAGTATGATCCCTAGGCCTTGTTTCCAAGCTTTGCACACCGTTTACTTGCTGTTTTGTTACTTGCTTGCTCACAACGATTTTTATTCCATATTGCAGTTACTACTTATAATCATCTATACCACTTGTATTTCACTATCTCTTCGCCAAACTAGTGCACCTATACATTTGACAAGTGTATTGGGTGTGATGGGGACACAAGAGACTTTCTATATCGTAATTGCAGGGTTGCTTGAGAGGGATAGATTTGACCTCTAACCTCCCTGAGTTCGATAAACCTTGGGTGATCCACTTAAGGGAAACTTGCTGCTCTTCTGCAAACCTCTGCACTTGGAGGCCCAACAAGTGTCTACAAGAATAGAAGTGCGTAGACATCAAGCTCTTTTCTAGCGCCGTTGCCGGGGGGGGGGGGGGTAAGGTAAAAGGTACTCGCATCCTCCTGTGTGAGTGCTCGAAGTTATTTCCTTTAGATTCTGCAATTACATCTTTTTGTTTCTTGTTTTTATTTTCACTAGTTAGGCTTAATGGAAAATAATGATTTCTTTAGTCTTTTTCCTGAGTTTAGATATGAAGTGTTTGAAGAGAAAATTGAAAAACCTTTGGAGCTTAATTTGCATGCTAATAGTGTTGTTAGTATGAATGCTTTGAACACCATTGTTGATAATGCTATAGAAAAGTCTAAGCTTGGGGAAGCTAGTTTTGTTAAGCATGATATTTTTAGTTCCCCAGCTTTAGTGGAGAAAGTTTGCTCTGATGATATTTTATCTCCCCTATGTGATGTTCCTTCTTATGATGATATGTTTGAAGAATATGCTTTGCGACATAGTAGTTCTCTAGCTTGTGATGATGAGTATAATATTTTCAGTTCACCTACTATTGAGGATAAAATTAGTTATGATTACAATATGCCTCCTATTTATGATGATTATGGTGATGAGAATAATTATTCTGTTGAATCTGCTCCTACTACTATTGTTCCTGTGGTGAGTATTAATTCTTTTATGCATGTGGCTCATGATAGGGATGCTTTATGTGATAGTTATATTGTTAGTTCTATTCATGATGCTACTGAAAGTTATTATGAGATAGGGAAACATGGTTTGATGGATCTCAACAATATTGAGTTTCCCCTCTTTATGTTGCAATTCTTGAAGTTGTACTTGTTTTGCCTTCCTATGCTTTTTGCTTTGCGCTTTTATGACTTGTCTCTTTACAAGACTATTTTTCATAGGAAGTGGTTTAGATTTAAATGTGTTCCATACTTGCTTTTTGATGCTCTCTATTGCTTTAAGTTCCTATATGGCGCATTTGGCTCAAGCTCTTATATGGCGCCCACATGAGCATCTTCGCAAATTACTGCGCCTAGCTCAAAGGCGTTAAAGAAAAGCACTCTTGGGAGATAACCCATTGTTTTATTTTCAGTACTTTTTCTTTTATTTGAGTCTTGGAAGTTATTACTACTGTAATAACCTCTCCTTATCCTTTTTATTTCGTTTTTGTGCCAAGAGAAGCCTCTAATTTGAGTGAGGTAAGATTTGGGGATGTTGCTGTCCTGAAACAGTTTTCGGTGCTGCACCGTAAAAAATCATATAAATTCTCTGTATATCTTTTGGACCTACGATTTCTTGTGCATATGCCCCAGGTTATATCCAAACTTTTGTTAGTTGAACACTTTTTTGATTTGAGCAACAGAAAATCCCTCAAAAATTCGACCTTTGTCAGCTGTTCTGTTTTGACAGATTTCTGCCAATATTTGTGTTTGCCGCTTTATCGCTTTCTTTTTGAGTTCTTTTGATCACGGAACTTTTGGAGAAGTTGCTACAGTAGTATTTGCTATATATGTGGTGGTTTTAGGTTGAAACCTAAAGCAAAAAGAGGTTGATTATATGTTATGCTTACACTAATGTTGCTAATAGATTTGTGTTTAGTTTTGTATGAAGGAAGTTTTCAAGTGTAGGGATTGGAGAATGATGACATGAGTTGAAGAATGGACAAAAGCTCAAGCTTTGGGATGACCATGCATCACCCCAAGAAATATCCAAGAAGTACAAGCGTCAAAGCTTGGGGATGCCCCCGAGGCACCCCTTCTTCATCGGCAAAAATCAGGTCACCTTTCAAAACACTATATTTTTATTGCTTCATGCACTATGTGTTTTTCTTGGAGCGTCAGTTGTTTTAGTTTTTCTTAGTTGGTTTAGTTTAGTTTAGTTTGCTGCAATAAATGGTTAGATCACATCATGTTCTTTTTGGAGGAGATGAACTCGCTTTTCATTTGCCAAGAACACTCAGTTTTTCACTCCTATCGTTTCAACGAGTGTTCTCTTTTTCTGCTACCGGGTTTAGCTTGCATTTTTCGCCTTGATTTGTGTTCAGATCTTGTTATATATTTTTATCAAGGTGTATTTTTGCCTCTGATCTTTATTGGTTTTCATCAAAAGAGGTGTTTATAAAATTTTTGAATGGTGTTGGAAAAGAGAAAAAGCTTTATGCAAAAAAAGTGGTACAAGAAGGAGCTTGTGTAGACTGCGGCTTAGGCTTTTGCATGTCGTGCTTGATGTCTTTTTGATAGTATGCTTAGTGGTTTTGCTGTAGCATGACTTGTCTCAAATAACTGAGATTGCTTAATGAGCATTTGAAAAAAATCATGCATTGTTTTTATTATATGGAAGCATTTATTTGGTTTTCTCCTTTGATGCTTTATTTGGGTTGACTTGGCACATGCTTACACCATGTTGACTACAAAATAAGTCGCCTATAGCCTCTATGATCATTTAGTTTTTGACTTTTGATGCCATCTTATGCTTCTTTTAATGTTGCTTTGTCGCTTTGCATGATTATGGCCGTTATTGCTCTCTTAGTTGGTCGCTCCCAGTCTTTTGCTAGCCCTCATTTTGTACTGAGTATGAGCTCTACTCGTGCATCCAACTCCCAAAAACCAAGTTTGCCATTGTGTCCACTATAAATTCCTATGCATGGTATTTGTAAGCCATTCCAAAGCAAATTTTCATGTGCTACCTTTGAAAAACCTTCAAAACACTTCTCGTTTTGTGACACTGTTTTCAGCTCATGGGGACGTAGTGGTCGGATTTGCTATCTTCCATATTGCTTATTCCAAAAAGAAAAAAAAAAGAAAAAAAAGGCACTCCTCCATGGAATGTGAATGTTGGTGGGCACCCGATGGAATCGGTTAGCCATGGTTTGTGAAAGGAAAAAAGGTGGGGAGGAGTGCCAAGCTTTATAAAAAAGAGCACAAAAGTGCCAATCTCTCTCTCAAAAACTTGCTTCATTTTTGTATGGAAGATAGTAAGAACCCCATTGCCAGTCGTTGACAAAGACAACCACCTCTCAAAACCCAAGTTTTATCTCTCTGTTTTATAAATGAAAAGCTCTAGCACATGTTTAATCACTGCTTCCCTCTGCGAAGGGCCTTTCTTTTACTTTTATGTTGAGTCACCACCTTCTATCTTTATGCACCATTAAGAGAGCATAGTTGTCATTCTGAGTATAATGTGCATTGTCCCAAAGTTCATTGATTGATTCATATTGTCGGTTTCACTTGTTCTCAAATTATTTGTATCTAGTCGCCCTCTTAAACTTGAAGGTGTCCTATGCATTTATGTTTTGCTCTCTATGAAGGACAAGCTGAAAACCATTTGTATGTTTTTCCTTATGATTTGAACACACGTTTGACTTTCATTGTTTCATTTTCATGATCTTTTGTTTGTGTTCATTTGCATGTTTACAACATGGTTGCTAAGTCTTTATTGTCAAGATTATATCTTTCATGCCCATGTTTTAAGTTCTTATGATCCCAGCTCACAATGCTTACATATATGATCAAGATTGTGTAGGTGCATGTCACCTCAAAAATTATTCTTTTGTTATCACTTACCTACTCGAGGACGAGCAGGAGCTAAGCTTGGGGATGCTGATACGTCTCCAACGTATCTATAATTTTTGATGCTCCATGCTTGTTTTTACACCATTTACCCGATGTTTTGTTACACTTCGTGGCACTTTTATGCATTTTCCGGAACTAACCTATTAATGAGTTTCCACAGTGCCAGTTCCCTGTTTTCTGCTGTTTTGTGTTTTAGAGTGATACACAGAAATATTCTCGGAATTTTACGAAACAAAAGCCAGAAGTCTTATTTTTCCCGGGAGCATCCAGACATCCGAAGAGAGGAAGGAGAGGGGCCACAGGCCTCCCTCACACAGGGCTGGCGCGGCCCAGGCCCTGGCCGCGCCGCCCCTGTGTGAGGAGGCCCTAGCAGCCCTCTGACATCGCCCCTTCGCCTATATAAAGCCTCGGGATGGAAAACCCTAAAAGGAGTCGGCAATTTTCCAGAAAGAGTTCCACAGCTCCGCCGCCGCCACCGACGAATTTCGGGGGACAGAAGTCTCTGTTCCGGCATCCTGCCGGGACGGGGAAGTGCCCCCGGAGCCATCTCCATCGGTCTCCATCGCCGTCTCCGCCGTCTCCATCGACCTCACCGCCATCTCCATCAACCTTGCTGTCTCCTATGATGAGAAGGGAGTAGTTCATCCCCGGGGCTGAGGGCTCTACCGGTAGCTATGTCGTTGACCTCTCTCTCCCATGATGTGATCTTTATGTGATCGTGAGCTTTGTATCATGTTGACCAAGTAGATGTTATTATTCAGATATTATGCTACTCCTATGCTTAATTATTATAGTGTACTCTAGTGATGTTATTAAAGTAATCTATTCCTCCTGCCATGGTGTAACGGTGACAGTGCGTGCATCATGGTGGTACTTGGTTTAGGCTATGATTGTGATCTCTTGTGGATTATGAGAATAATTATTGCTATGATAGTTTGAGTGATCTATTCCTCCTTTCATGGTGTAATGGTGACAGTGTGTGCACCGTGTTAGTACTTGGTCTAAGTCGCAATGATTTCTATCTTGAATTGTGATCTGATTTGGATGTCTCTATGAGTGGTGTTTGTCAAGTACTTGATGAACTTTAAGGGGTGCTTCTGTAGCCACTACACAATGATTAGTGTTATTCAATAGGAGAGTAATTCAGAGTACCATAGTGGAGAGAAGTTATTTATTTGTTCATTCATGTTATATTGTTGGGAGTGTGTCCACTAGTGAAAGTATGATCCCTAGGCCTTGTTTCCAAGCTTTGCACACCGTTTACTTACTGTTTTGTTACTTGCTTGCTCGCAGCGATTTTTATTCCATATTGCAGTTACTACTTATAATCATCTATACCACTTGTATTTCACTATCTCTTCGCCGAACTAGTGCACCTATACATTTGACAAGTGTATTGGGTGTGTTGGGGACACAAGAGACTTTCTGTATCGTAATTGCAGGGTTGCTTGAGAGGGATAGCTTTGACCTCTAACCTCCCTGAGTTCGATAAACCTTGGGTGATCCACTTAAGGGAAACTTGCTGCTGTTCTGCAAACCTCTGCATTTGGAGGCCCAACAAGTGTCTACAAGAATTGAAGTGCGTAGACATCAGGCTTCTGTGAGCATTTGTGACAGTACTTGAGGGCAAAACTGAGTAGTACTAAGAAACCAAGGGCACATAAATAGTAAATAGACTAAGGGATTCAAACAAAAGAATTACAAAATGAAAAATGCATGTTTTGTACAATATAATTCATATTGGGCTACATCAAATTATTTACAATTCAAATATACATGAGTGTGACAATTATGGCCTCATTTAGACAAACTATGTTTTGGGGAAGATGTTTTGCAATGGGGCTTGAGTGGAAAACCATGCATCTTCATAGCTACTAGTGATTCTGAGAAGTGGCAATTTGTGGTAAAACTGAATTTATCTATGTTTGTTAAGGTTTCCTAGGTGGCAGGTTGCGTAGGAAGACTCCATGGGTAGGTGCCACTATGTTTTTTTTATAGATTTTTTTGCGCATAAAATGACTCAATTAGCTATGTTAATCTCATTTGTTGACTCTCTGTTGACTAGCTACTTGAGGGTAAAACTGAGTATATTGCACTTGCCAGTCTAAGTACTCGAGGGGAAAACTGAGTACAGATAAAATTTCTGTATAAGGCCCAAGGTTATAACTGAGTACACCAAACGTCCCAGGGTTAGCCTCGTGTCACGATGCACGCTGCTGCCATGCATAGCGGACGCGTGTTGCGGTACACGCCACCTTCGTCTTTATAGAACCCCTCTTTCTCTCCCTCGACGCTCGCCCACTCTCTCATTCTCACTGCAACCGCCTCTCCTGTCCCATCATCTTCTCCACAACCAAAGAAAAAACCCCAAAGAAAACCGCCGGCGATGGAGAAGAATGAGATGCCCATTGTCGGCGCTTCCGACGTAGCCGCCGGTGCATCAGCCGCCGGTGCATCAGCCGCCGCCCCCGTCTAGGCCCCTGTCGCTGCTTCCAACATAGCCGCCGGCGCATTAGCCGCCGGTGCATCGGCCGCCGCCCCCGTCCAGGCCCCGGTCGCTTGGGACCCGTACGAACCAGTGCCATACGTCATGCCGGAGAACCCCTACAACACCAGCATTGTCGACGACGAGCCGGAGGTAACCCTTTGTTCCCTTGTTCTTATCCCATTTCAATCCTTTTGTGTTAGATCTAGCGTTATTAGGGTTCGTCTGTTCCTAGTTCAATCCTTTTGTGTTAGATCTTGCGTTGTTAGGGTTCGTCTGTTCCTAGTTCAATCCTTTTGTGTTAGATCTTGCGTTATTAGGGTTCGTCTGTTCCTAGTTCTAGATCTTGCGTTATTAGTGTTTGTGATTTGCTTTTGTTTAAGATTTGGTTAACTTATGTGAGTAATCAATCCCATCCGGTTAATTTGTGCTGATAATGATGAATATTTGGGCACAAATTGATTCAGGGTTTGGTCAGTGAACAATTGGATTGTACAAATTTGTTGTGCATGATCTTTGGTTCACTGACTCAAATCCTGGATATAAGTGTGTCCAATGTAACTGAGGCAACCTCTTTTTTTCGTGCCCATATTATCATGCATGATCTTTTGTTCACTCTCTGTTCCATCATTGTTGCAATTGACTCCGTGTTTTTTGCACGATCTTTGGTTCACTGATTCAGGAGGCTGCAGTCCGGCCATTATGATGGCCACTTTGCTCGAGGCATTTACAGGTGCCCCTTCTGCAACAGGAAGCTCCACGCCATCGACTTCAACTGCTTGGTGAACCATGCTGAATCCATTGGCAGATGCGGTGCTAGAGTTGGAACGACCGTGAACGTGCATGCGTTCATGGCCCAACACAAAGCACTTGGGATTCACCTACGCAGCCTCCAAGCGAGTCACAGGCGCTACCAGGAGGCGTTGAACGTGCCTACTGAACTCTCTGTATGTGACTGCTCTTTCTGTAGAGCAGCTTAAATTCATGTAAAATGTAGCTTATGTTGGATCTATCGGTAGTACTGTTGGATCTGTCGTGAATATATCTATGCTATGTTGGCTGCTATATGCATCTTATCCTATATATTCTCTAGATTTGTGCCCTAGATTTCCTACCTGATTGGGTAAAAACAAAGACATAAAGAAATGAATAGCATTAAAAAACAGAACGAGAAGCTGCTCTAGATTTGCTACCAATTTGGGCAATCAAGAATGAATGAGATCGAGCGAGAGAGAGGAAAAAGGTGCAATGAAAACTGCTAATCTGGGCGAAAGAGACAGAAACCACTCGTGCCCACGTCCCGGACCCACACGGCTCCACATGCTACGGCCCCACACGCTATGGCCCCCGCTCCACTTGTATGACCAAACACGGTCTCATCCTGTCCCACGCGGTCCCTTTCTACCAGCCCCGCACGACGCGACCCCACTCGTCAGCACGGAACGGTCAACTGAACGGGATTCCTCCCGTCCGAGCTCCTTGTGAGGGTTTCAGACAAGGGCTTGGGGAAAACTGAGGAAAAACTAAGGAGCTGGGGAAAACTGAGTACAACTAAGAAGCCGAGGGCACGAAAATAGAAATCCCATTTGTATATTGTAGTCTCCTTAATAGTTAGGGTGTTTCTTGCATATTTCACACCTGTACATGTACTATATATTGTGGCCTTTGGCCCCTCTGGAATACAAGTTGCTATTCCTAACATGTTCGATGTCTGAAGATCGGAGACGGCTGGTGCTCGCAATCAGCTACCATAAAAGTGCACTGCTCCTAAAATGAGTGGACTGTGATATCTCGATGGCCTAAATATCTGGTGAACGGTGATGAGATATTTACAGTCTGACTTAATGATGTGAATAGACTATCAGGACATGAAGAGAAGACCTAAAAAGGAAATAGATGGCTCTCTGTCAAGCATTACAGCGATACTTTTGAAATGAAAAGTTAGAAGTCACTCTCGGCCCAAGCCTCCCAGCGAAGGGCTTGCTCCGCTCGTCAGAAGTTGGTCTTTACTTTGTAGAATTTAGATTAATATATAACAAACTCCATCTTAAGACAAATTTTTTATAGCACAAACTTTAACAATCTCCTAAACAACAAAGTAAACGCTTTCAGCGTCAAATAGCCACTAGGGCTAAACAGTTATATCAACTAAGTGCAAAGCTCAAACTTAGCAACAGAACTGGCTTTGTCATCATATCATTAGGATTATCATGAGTACTAATCTTACATACCTTCAGTCTACCTTGAGCGACTATGTCTCTCACATGATGGTACTTGAGGTCAATGTGCTTGCTTCTCTCATGGAACATTTGATCTTTAGTTAAGTATATACCACTTTGACTATCAATAAACAGGTTAACGTAAGAATCATCATCGCAAAGCTCAGCATACAATTTTTTTAATCAAACAGACTCTTTATATGCTTTAGCAAAGCTCAATAGTAGATTGGGCAACAACTGGTTGTAAAGTTGCCCTCTAACTCATAGCACAATCACCAACAGTAAACACATAACCTGTAAAGGACCTTCTCTTATCCAAATCAGCAGCAAAATCTGAATCCACGTAGCCAATTGCTGGCGCGTGGGTGATGGCACCAGAAGATTCCTTGTACGTGGTGAATGACCAGCCAGTTGAGAACCCCAAGAGGAAGGTATGATGAATATAGCAGCTAGTTTTCCCTCAGTTAAGAACCAAGGTATGTCGATACGGAGAAAAGCAGACAATAACGACTGAAGGTGATGCGGACTGGCTTAGTAACACTCCAACAAGGGCGTCGTTTAACGATACTTGTTGACTCGTCTTCGGCCAGTAGCAACGCGGAACCTGCACACAACACAACCAAGTACTTTGTTCCCAACTTGCGATGAGGTTGTCAATCTCACTGGTTTGCTTGAAACAAAGGTTATGAGCGTATCGAGTGGAAAACAATAGAGTATGCGAGTAAAGTAAACAGTGCGAGTAAAGTAAACAGGTGATAGCAATATGATGGAAATAGGATCGGGGTCCACAGTTCACTAGTGGTGTCTCTCCATAAGATAAATAACACATGCTGGGTAAACAAATTACAGTTGGGAAATTGATAGAATAAAGATAAACGTGATATGTCAAGAAGCTCACTATGAGATTTACTCTGGGCATTACAACAAAATACATAGACCGCAATCCAACTGCATCTATGACTAATAATCCACCTGTGGCGAATCAATCCGAGAACTCCACAAGTATTAAGTTGCGAACAACAGATAATTGCATTAAGCAAAGTGTGTAATGTAACCAAAGCATATGCCCTTGAGCATATGAATGTTGTTTTCTCCCTAGTAGCAATAACACATCTACAACCTTAGAGGTTTCTGTCACTCCCCCAGATTAAATAGAGGCATGAACCCACTATCGAGCATAAATACCCCCTCTTGGAGTCACTAGCAACTACTCGGCCAAGATAGCTACTAACAACGGAGAGCATGCAAGATCATAAACAACATAGAGATAACAAAAGATATAATTCAGTACAACAACTCAATCATAACACCAATATTCATCGGATCCCAACAAACTAAACATGTAGAATTACATAACGATGATCTCAATCATGTAGGGCAGCTCATGAGATCTAAACATGAAGCACATGGTGGAGAAGACAACCATCTAGCTACTGCTATGGACCCATAGTCCAAGGTAGACTACTCACTCATCGCTCTGGAGGCAAGCATGGCGATGAAGAAGACCTCCGGTGGCGATTCCTCTCTCCGGCAGGGTGCCGGGAAGAGCTTCTGGACCCTCCTGATCTTCGGGTCGACGGCGGCGGCGGATCGCGATGTGTTCTGGAAAAGTGATCGGGTACTTAGGTTTTTTCCGTCGGGGGGTCTTTATAGGCGAAGGGGCGATGTCAGAGGTGGAGCCAGGTGGCCTCACACCATGGCGGCGCAGCCAGGGCCTGGGCCGCGCCAGCCAGGTGTGAGCCTGGCCTGTGGCCCCTCTCCTACTCCTCTTCGGATCTTTGGAAGCTTCCGGGAAAAATAAGACTTTAGGAACTTGTTTCGTCCAATTCCGAGAATATTTCCTGTGTATCACTTCTGAAACACAAAAACAACAGAAAACAGGGAACTGGCACTGTGGCAACTTGTTAGTAGGTTAGTTCCGAAAAATGCATAAAAGTGCAACTAAGTGTAACGAAACATTAGGCAAATGGTGTAAAAACAAGCATGGAGCATCAAAAATTATAGATACGTTGGAGACGTATCAAGCATCCCCAAGCTTAACTCCTGCTCGTCCTCGAGTAGGTAAGTGATAACAAAAGAAGAATTTTTGAGGTGACATGCACCTACACAATCTTGATCATATATGTAAGCATTTGTGAGCTGGGATCATAAGAACTTAAAACATGGGCATGAAAATATAATCTTGACAATAAGAACTTAGCAACCATGTTGTAAACATGCAAATGAACACAAACAAAAGATCATGAAAATGAAACAATGAAAGTCAAACGTGTGTTCAAATCATAAGGAAAAACATACAAATGGTTTTCATCTTGTCCTTCAAAGAGAGCAAAACATAAATGCATAGGACACCTTCAAGTTTAAGAGGGCGACTAGATACATATAATTTGAGAACAAGTGAAACCAACAATATGAATCAATCAATGAAAACTTTGGGACAATGCACATTATACTAAGAATGACAACTATGCTCTCTTAATGGTGGATAAAGATAGAAGGTGGTGACTCAACATAAAAGTAGAAGAAAGGCCCTTCGCAGAGGGAAGCAGTGATTGCAAGTTTTATAACCTTCAAAAATTATGGTACTTACCGGCTTTGAGCTCTCATTGCCCCCATCATAAGCATCTTGAATGGTTAAAGTTAATGCGAGAACAATTATGATGCATATGCTTGACAAATCATAAGTTGAAAACCTCGTGTCCCGTGAATACGAGTACGCAAACCTCATGCTACTTTACTTAGAGTCCCAAGCAAGGCTCTTGTCATTGTAAGTATATGCATATCATTGAGAACCGCGAATGGGGTACCTCCGTGCCCGATGACATGGAACAAGCCCGCATCAAAATGACAGGACAAGCAGACAATGAACACCTCGACATCTCTTTTATTTTCCATTTGTTTAGCTTTTTATTGTGAGATGCATCGTCGAATGTTCACCATGGGTATGCTGCAAATTTCCACCATGAATTATGCATGGATTAGATTAGCGGCCCGGCGTTTCCCTAACACATATACAAACTCCATGATCCCCACAAGATTCCCAAATCATTTCACACCGCGGGCATCCATAAACAAAAGATCACGATATCAACTCAAATAAGAAGTGCAATGTTGAAAGCTTGCCCCATGACAGCATGGTTGGGCTTGTATCCAACTTATAAATTGCAAGCATAACAACTCAACATAAGAGACCACAATGTCAAATTTTTAAGAACAGGAAAAAGTAAAGTGTGCCTTCCGGTTCGTGAGAGCTTTACTGACCGAATTTCGCATAACACTGGTAAGAGTTTAATTTGAAGATAAAATAAAAGCAAGTCAAATTTACTTGGAATAGCAAATTGCTAGTAGGTATGTATGGTGGACACTTTGGAAAACTTTGGCTTTTAGGAGTTGGATGCACGAGTAGAGCTCATACTCAATACAAGGCGAGGGCTAGCAAAAGACTGGGAGCGACCAACTAAGAGAGCAATAATGGCCATAATCATGCAAAGCGACAAAGCGACATTAAAAGAAGCATAAGATGGCATCAAAAGTCAAAAACTAAATGATCATAGAGGCTATTGGCGACTTTGTAAGAGTCTAACATGTGTGAGCATGCGCCAAGTCAACCCAAATAAAGCATCAAGGAGAAAACCAAAATAATGCTTCCATACAATTAAAAACAACGCATGATTTTTTTTCAAAGGCTCATTAAGCAATCTCAGTTATTTGAGACAAGTCATGCTACAGCAAAACCACTAAGCATACCATCAAAAAGACATCAAGCATGACATGAAAAAGCCTAAGCCGCAGTCTACACAAGCTCCTTCTTGTACCACTTTTTTGCACAAAGCTTTTTCTCTTTTCCAACACCATTTGAAATTTTTAAAGACACCTCTTTTGATGAAAACCAATAAAGATCAGAGGCAAAAATACACCTTGATGAAAAGATATGACAAGGTCTGAACGCAAATCAAGGCGAAAACGAAAACCAAAAGCAGTAGCGAAAAAAGAAGAACACTCGGTGAACGATAAGAGTGAAAAACGGAGTGTTCTTGGCAAATGAAAACAAGTACATCTCCTCCAAAGGAAATTTGTTGGGGTACAACCATTTATTGCAGCAAACAAAAATAAACTAACTAAGAAAACTAAAACAACTGACGCTCCAATAAAAACACATAATGCATGAAGCAATAAAAATATAGTGTCTTGAAAGGTGACCTGATTTTTGCCGATGAAGAAGGGGTGCCTCGGGGGCATCCCCAAGCTTTTACACTTCTACTTATTGGATATTTCTTGGGGTGATGCATGGGCATCCCCAAGCTTGAGCTTTTGTCCATTCTTCAACTCATCTCATCATTCTCCAATCCCTACATTTGAAAACTTCCTTCATACAAAACTAAACACAAATCTATTAGCAACATTAGTGTAGCATAACATATAATCAATCTCTTTTTGCTTCAGGCTTCAACCCAAAACCACCACATATATAGCACATACTACTGTAGCAACTTCCCAAAAGTTCCATGATCAAAAAAACTCAAAAGAAAGCGATAAAGCGGCAAACACAAATATTGGCAGAAATCTGTCAAAACAGAACAGCTGACAAAGGCCGAATTTTTGAGGGATTTTCTGTTGCTCAAATCAAAATGTGTTCAACTAATGAAAGTTTGGATATAACCTGGGGCATATGCACAAGAAATCTCAGGTCCAAAAGATATACAGAGAATTTATACGAATTTTTACGGTGCAGCACCAAAAACAGTTTCAGGACAGCAACATCCCCAAATCTTTTCCTCACTCGAATTAGAGGCTTCTCTTGGCACAAAAACGAAATAAACAAGATAAGGAGCAGTCATTACAGTAGTAATGACTTCCAAGACTCAAATAAAAAAAAGTACTTGAAATAAAACATTGGGTTATCTCCCAAGAGTGCTTTTCTTTAACGCCTTTGAGCTAGGCGCAGAAAATTGCGAATCAAGTAACATCAAGTGATGAAGCATCAAGCTCATAATTTGCTCTAAGAATAGAGTCAAAAAGTAATTTCTCCCTTTTCCTAGGTAAGTGTTCCATACCTTTCTTTAGTGGGAATTGATATTTGATAGTGCCTTCTCTCATATCAATGATGGCACCTACAGTTCGAAGAAAGGGTCTTCCCAAAATAATAGGACATGAAGCATGGCATTCAACGTCCATAACAAGAAAATCAACGGGAACAAGGTTATTGTTAACCACAATAAGAACATCATTAATCCTTCCCAAAGGTTTCTTCTTAGCAACATCAGCAATAGGAACATCAAAATAACATTTTTCAAGCGGTGGTAAATCAAGCATGTCATAAATTTTTCTAGGCTTGATAGAAATACTAGCACCTAGATCACATAAAGCATGGCAATCGAAACCATTAACATGTATATCAATGATGGGTTCCCAACCATCTTCTAACTTCTTGGGAACAAAAGCTTTTTGCTTCAACTTTTCATCCCTAATTTTTATGAGAGCATTGGTAATATGCTAACAAAAGCAACATTAAAAGAACTAGCATTGGGAGTCAAAGCAAGCTTTTGCAAGAACAAAATAACTTCAGATATATTGTATCCATCAACATCAAAATCATTAAAAGAAGTAGAGCTATCATCTCCTACACTCCAAAAATTTTTAGCACTCTTTTGAGAAAAAGTTTTGGCAGTTTTAGGCTTTTTAACACAAGGAGTGGGAGTTTTCTCTACCCCAATCAAAGTAAGAGGATTGCTAGCATTAGGAGCAACATCATTAGAGGTAGTAATAGTACATACCTTCATCTCTCTAGCCATCTTATCTTCTCTTTCCCACCTGGCATGCAATTCCGTTAACAATCTAATATTTTCATCAATTCCAAATTGAATAGCATTAGCGGTAGCAAAAACATTGTTCTCTTTCACATCATTAGGCAACACTTTTAATTTCAGAATTTCAACATCATGAGCAAGGCTATCAACTTTAGAAGCAAGAATATCAATTTTGCCTAACTTTTCCTCAACAGACTTGTTAAAAGCAGTTTGCTTACCGATGAAGTCCTTGAGCATTACCTCAAGCTCGGAGGGCGCGGCCCTAGTGTTGTTGTAGGAATTACCATAAGAATTACCATAACCATTACCATTGGTAGAAGGATACGGCCTATAATTGTTACTAGCAAAATTGTTCCTATAAGCATTGTTGTTATAATTATTATTTCTAATGAAATTCACATCAACATGATCTTCTTGAGCAACCAGAGAGGCTAAAGGAACATTATTAGGATCAACATGAATCCTATCATTAGCAAGGATAGCCATAATGGTATCAATCATATTATTCAAGGAAGAGGTTTCCTCAACAGAATTTACCTTCTTACCTTGTGGAGCTCTCTTGGTGTGCCATTTAGAATAATTTACCATCATGTTGTCGAGTAGCTTTGTTGCGGCGCCCAAGGTAAGGGACATAAAAGTGCCTCCAGCAGCTAAATCCAATAGGTTTCTCAAAGAAAAATTCAGTCCTGCATAAAAAGTTTGAACAATCATCCAAGTAGTCAGTCCATGAGTGGGGCAATTCTTTATCATAGATTTCATTCTTTCCCAAGCTTGAGCAACATGTTCATTATCAAACTGAGTAAATTTCATAATATTGCTACGGAGAGATATAATCTTAGCAGGAGGATAGTATCTACCAATAAAAGCATCCTTACACTTAGCCCATGAATCAATACTATTCTTAGTCAAAGACAGCAACCAATCTTTAGCTTTTCCTCTCAAAGAAAAAGGAAACAACTTGAGCTTAATAATATCACTTTCTACATCCTTATATTTCCGCATCTCACATAGCTCAACAAAATTGTTGAGATGAGCTGCAGCATCTTCAGTACTAGCACCAGAGAATTGCTCTTTCATAACAAGGTTCAATAAAGCAGGCTTAATCTCATAAAAGTTTGCAGCAGGAGCAGGTGGTGCAATAGGAGTGCAGATAAAATCACTATTGTTCGTGCTAGTAAAGTCACACAACTTGGTGTTTTCAGGATTGGCCATTTCAGCAAAACGAAAGTAAACAAGTAAAAACAACTACCAAGGATTCTAATTTTTTTGGGTTTTTGATATAAAACGATGCAGGTAAAATAAATAACGTAAAGCAAAACAATAACAAAGTAAAGGATGTGCGTGCGAAAAACTCCCCTCGCAGAAGTCTTCCACTCTTCCCCGGCAACGGCGCCAGAAAAAGAGCTGTTGGCGCGTGGGTGACGGCACCAGAAGATTCCTTATGCGTGGTGAATGACCAGCCAGTTGGGAACCCCAAGAGGAAGGTATGATGAATATAGCAGCTAGTTTTCCCTCAGTTAAGAACCAAGGTATGTCTATCAGGAGAAAAGCAGATAATAACGACTGAAGGTGATGCAGACTGGCTTAGTAACACTCCAACAAGGGCGCTGTTTAACGATACTTGTTGACTCGTCTTCGGCCAGTAGCAACGCGGAACCTGCACACAACACAACCAAGTACTTTGTTCCCAACTTGCGATGAGGTTGTCAATCTCACCGGTTTGCTTGAAACAAAGGTTATGAGCGTATCGAGTGGAAAACAGTAGAGTATGCGAGTAAAGTAAACAGTGCGAGTAAAGTAAATAGTGCGAGTAAAGTAAACAGGTGATAGCAATATGATGGAAATAGGACCGGGGTCGACAGTTCACTAGTGGTGTCTCTCCATAAGATAAATAACACATGCTGGGTAAACAAATTATAGTTGGGCAATTGATAGAATAAAGATAAACGTGATATGTCAAGAAGATCACTATGAGATTTACTCTGGGCATTACAACAAAATTCATAGACCGCCATCCAACTGCATCTATGACTAATAATCCACTTATGGCGAATCAATCCGAGAACTCCACAAGTATTAAGTTGCGAACAACAGATAATTGCATTAAGCAAAGCGTGTAATGTAAACAAAGCATATGCCCTTGAGCATATGAATGTTGTTTTCTCCCTAGTAGCAATAGCACATCTACAACCTTAGAGGTTTCTGTCACTCCCCCAGATTAAATAGAGGCATGAACCCACTATCGAGCATAGATACCCCCTCTTGGAGTCACTAGCAACTACTCGGCCAAGATAGCTACTAACAACGGAGAGCATGCAAGATCATAAACAACATAGAGATAACAAAAGATATAATTCAGTACAGCAACTCAATCATAACACCAATATTCATCGGATCCCAACAAACCAAACATGTAGAATTACATAACGGTGATCTCAATCATGTAGGGCAGCTCATGAGATCTAAACATGAAGCACATGGTGGAGAAGACAACCATCTAGCTACTGCTATGGACCCATAGTCCAAGGTAGACTACTCACTCATCGCTCCGGAGGCAAGCATGGCGATGAAGAAGACCTCCGGTGGCGATTCCCCTCTCCGGTAGGGTGCCGGGAAGAGCTTCTGGACCCTCCCGATCTTTGGGTCGACGGCGGCGGCGGATCGCGATGTGTTCTGGAAAAGTGATCGGGTACTTAGGTTTTTTCCGTCAGGGCGTCTTTATAGGCGAAGGGGCGATGTCAGAGGTGGAGCCAGGTGGCCTCACACCATTGCGGCGCGGCCAGGGCCTGGGCCACGCCAGCCAGGTGTGAGCCTGGCTGTGGCCCCTCTCCTACTCCTCTTCGGATCTCTGGAAGCTTCCGGGAAAAATAAGACTTCAGGAACTTGTTTCGTCCAATTCCGAGAATATTTCCTGTGTATCACTTCTGAAACACAAAAACAGCAGAAAACAGGGAACTGGCACTGTGGCAACTTGTTAGTAGGTTAGTTCCGAAAAATGCATAAAAGTGCCACTAAGTGTAACGAAACATTAGGCAAATGGTGTAAAAACAAGCATGGAGCATCAAAAATTATAGATACGTTGGAGACGTATCACCAATAAGTCCATTTTCAGCTCTACCAAACTTCAAACAAGCTTTGAAAGTGACACAAAGCTGCATGAAAATCCATTGATCAGCCTTTTAATGTTCTTTATCAGGGTTAGTCATGTATCGACTGACCGAACTCATAGCATATGACAAATCAGTGCGAGAAGAAACCATGACATACATCAAAGAACTAATAACAACACTAGAGTATGGATCTCTAGACATGTACTCAATATCTTCATCAGTAACAGGATATTGAGTAGATAACAGTTTGAAGTGTGGTGCAATAGGTGTTGTGACTTTCTTTGCATGAGACATATTAAAGCGATGAAGAACTTTATTAGTGTAATTATGCTAACAAAGAAATAACAAACCAAATTTTCTATCTCTTGTAATTTCTATACCTAGTATTTTCTTAGCAGCACCAAGATCCTTCATCTCAAAATCACTACTCAGTTGTGCCTGCAAAGTAGTGATCTCTTTCTTGCTCTTTGCAACAATCAACATATCATCAACATATAACAGCAAGTATATGGGTGATCCATTAACAAACTTGATGTAATATGTGCAAGCATAAATGAATCAAACATTTTATACCTCTGTCTTGGAGATTGTTTCAAACCATATAAGGACCTCCTTAATTTGCAAATAGTATCCTCCTTACCAGGCACTATGAACCCTTCAGGTTGGTCCATGTAAATTTCCTCCTCCAATTCACCATGCAGAAAAGCAGTCTTCACATCTAACTACTTAAGCTTAAGATCAAGCATGACCACAATATCAAAGAATGCACAAATGGAACTATGCTTCACAACCGGAGAGAAAACATTATTATAATCAATACATGGAATCTAGCTGAAACCTTTTGCTACTAACCTTGCCTTAAACCTTGCATGTTCTTTAGGAGACAAACCTTCCTTTCTTTTAAATATCCACTTACAGTGGACAACCTTCTTGTGTTTAGGCAAGCGCACAACATCCCATGTGCCATTTTTCTCAAGTGATTGCATCTCTGCTTGCATAGCAGAAATCCACTTCTTACCGTTCGTCAGAAGTTGGCCTTTACTTTGTAGAATTTGGATCAACATATAACAGTTCCTTTGAAATATTGTCCTTTATCCTGTGCACATGTTATGTGACCTCATGAACAAAGGCCTCTTCCAGGATCTAAAAGAAGGCATGATTTTCTCAAAGATAGCCCTATTTCTTTGCTTTCAAATGGGCCATGCTACCAGAATGACAACTTCTGTGAAGAAAGGTTTATGAAATTCCCTCCTTGAATGAATAAACTTCTCATAAATAGTGTGTCCCACAGACCATTCAATTTAAAGATATGCCCAAATGCATTGCCTGAAAGGACAATTTAAAAATAAGTGTAGACTATCCTCATAATCATGCGCAAGGGCAAAGAACACCGTGGTATAGATTTGTGACTTTCCAGTGCCTTTGTTTTATCATATCCTTAGTATTTAGCCTATTCCTGACCAAGTGCCAGGCAAAAATGTTAATCCACAGGAGACATCTGCATTTCCAAATCCATTTATATAATTAATAATTTAATGCATGAAATGTTCTAGAAGGTGTACTGATACAAGGATTCTGTTGTATAGACGCCACCCTTCCAAATTGTGTTCCAAGAATTAGACTCAGGTGGTACTAATGTTACCCCATCAATTCATGACTGCAATCGATCCAATTCCTCATGGGCTTGTTGAGACAGAGGCATGTGGAACAACTCTGTTTTATCAGTTAAAAGAAGTACCTCCTTTACTGACAAGGTTTGATCAATCTCAAATGAAAATAACCTTAGGAAAGACTTATGTGGCATCCACTTATCAGCCCAAAACATGGCAGTGTCCCTAGCTTTAATAGTAAATTTGGTTACCATCCTATATTTATCTGATAATTTCATAACATCACGCCACCAAAAAGAGCCACATAATTTGTGGTTGTTGATGATGATGCAGTGGCTGAGAACTGAGATGGCATCGAAGGCTTCTGATGATAACACTGTTGGCAAGGCCAAGGAGTCATTTGTGGTTGGGGAGGCACGATGTGACGATTGCCTCTCTTTCCGTTCATGAGGGGAAGATTTTTTTAAATGAAGGGTTTACCCCCAGCCTCTGCATCAAAATGATGCACACAACCTTTTTCATTAAGATTATTCAAAGAAGCTTTACAAGAAAAATACAAAGATCAACCCGAAGCCACCACACTTACGACAGCAGTCGCAACACCTACAAACTTGACGAAGGGGGTGGACATGTCATGGCCCTATGCCCTGACCTCACACCAACGCACATTATCCAAAAACTAGAGACCTCAGCAAGCCGCCCAACAGCAAACCGAAAGGACCA
This sequence comes from Dactylis glomerata, assembly GCA_007115705.1. Taxonomy (NCBI): domain Eukaryota; kingdom Viridiplantae; phylum Streptophyta; class Magnoliopsida; order Poales; family Poaceae; genus Dactylis; species Dactylis glomerata. The sequence goes on from QXEO01001034.1 coordinate 4,204,481, forward strand.
ACTAGTCCGACAATGACATTCAGCATGCACCAATGCACAACATTCTAGAAATCGCCGCCGCCATCATCCGCATACCATCTTCAGGACAGAGGTCTAGGCATTGACCTTGCCAGGTCAGCCATCGATACCACCACGGCACTAGACAACTCCACCGCCCTACACAAGTCCATCAAGTCCTGTCAGACATAGAGACCCCGCTGCACCACGCCAAAAATACTCGATGTCGTCAACGAGGTAGACGTACACCGCTCCACCTCTTTCCACCTCCATCCAGCTGTTGCTCCTCAAACAATGCTCCCGCGAGGGAGAGCTACGCCTAAAATGCCGCCATCGTCCGATCTAGGATACCTGGATCTAGGGTTTCCCCCGGAGTAGCACAAGTAAGAAGACACGGACCGCAATAGCGATGCCTTCATCAAAGTAAAGACGTTTGTACGCCGCCATCGCCTGCCTCAACCAGAGTCAAAGCCCAGTTTTAACCGACAGCAGGACATCCCAACTCGATGCCGATGCTAGATGTTGGTTCCAGAGATCCACAGCCAGCTAGCCAACCACCTCCAGCGGAGGAGATGGACGCCAACACCATGCCTGGAGCTGCTGCCTTGGGGTTCCTCATGATGCAGAAGTAGCCCAAGAAAGTCTCAACCAGAGACGAAGTAAACGACCGCAGCAGGATGATGCGGTACGGTGTTGATAGTTTTTCACCGTCCAGTTGGGAACCCCAAGAGACAGGTATGATGAATATAGCAGCAAGGTTTTCCCTCAGTTAAGAAACCAAGGTTTATCGATCCGAAGGGGAAGGAGCCAAACGACTTAAGGTGATGCTTGCTAGCTTGCGACAACTCCGAACAATTTATAAGGCACCTCATCCAGTGCTTTGCTTTGCCAGCTGCAATGCGGAACCTGCACACAACACAACCAAATACTTTGCTCCCAACTTACGATGAGGTTGTCAATCTCACTGGTTTGCTGTAAACAAAGGAATGAGCGTATCGAGTGGAAAATAGTAATAGTATGCGAGAAAAGTAAACAGTGCGAGTAAAGCAAACAGGTGATAGCAATATAGAGGAAATAGGACCGGGGTCCACAGTTCACTAGTGGTGTCTCTCCATAAGATAAAATAACACATGCTGGGTAAACAAATTACAGTTGGGCAATTGATAGAATAAAGATAACGTGCATATGTCGAGAGGATCACTATGAGATTTACTCTGGGCATTACAACAAGATACATAGACCGCCATCCAACTGCATCTATGACTAATAATCCACTTGTAGCGAATCAATCCGAGAACTCCACAAGTATTAAGTTGCGAACAACAGATAATTGCATTAAGCAAAGTATGTAATGTAAACAAAGCATATGCCCTTGAGCATATGAATGTTGTTTTCCCCCTAGTAGCAATAGCACATCTACAACCTTAGAGGTTTCTGTCACTCCCCCAGATTAAATAGAGGCATGAACCCACTATCGAGCATAAATACCCCCTCTTGGAGTCACTAGCAACTACTCGGCCAAGATAGCTACTAACAACGGAGAGCATGCAAGATCATAAACAACATAGAGATAACAAAAGATATAATTCAGTACAGCAACTCAATCATAACACCAATATTCATCGGATCCCAACAAACCAAACATGTAGAATTACATAACGGTGATCTCAATCATGTAGGGCAGCTCATGAGATCTAAACATGAAGCACATGGTGGAGAAGACAACCATCTAGCTACTGCTATGGACCCATAGTCCAAGGTAGACTACTCACTCATCGCTCTGGAGGCAAGCATGGCGATGAAGAAGACCTCCGGTGGCGATTCCCCTCTCCGGTAGGGTGCCGGGAAGAGCTTCTGGACCCTCCCGATCTTTGGGTCGACGGCGGCGGCGGATCGCGATGTGTTCTGGAAAAGTGATCGGGTACTTAGGTTTTTTCCGTCAGGGCGTCTTTATAGGCGAAGGGGCGATGTCAGAGGTGGAGCCAGGTGGCCTCACACCATTGCGGCGCGGCCAGGGCCTGGGCCACGCCAGCCAGGTGTGAGCCTGGCTGTGGCCCCTCTCCTACTCCTCTTCGGATCTCTGGAAGCTTCCGGGAAAAATAAGACTTCATGAACTTGTTTCGTCCAATTCCGAGAATATTTCCTGTGTATCACTTCTGAAACACAAAAACAGCAGAAAACAGGGAACTGGCACTGTGGCAACTTGTTAGTAGGTTAGTTCCGAAAAATGCATAAAAGTGCCACTAAGTGTAACGAAACATTAGGCAAATGGTGTAAAAACAAGCATGGAGCATCAAAAATTATAGATACGTTGGAGACGTATCACCAATAAGTCCATTTTCAGCTCTACCAAACTTCAAACAAGCTTTGAAAGTGACACAAAGCTGCATGAAAATCCATTGATCAGCCTTTTAATGTTCTTTATCAGGGTTAGTCATGTATCGACTGACCGAACTCATAGCATATGACAAATCAGTGCGAGAAGAAACCATGACATACATCAAAGAACTAATAACAACACTAGAGTATGGATCTCTAGACATGTACTCAATATCTTCATCAGTAACAGGATATTGAGTAGATAACAGTTTGAAGTGTGGTGCAATAGGTGTTGTGACTTTCTTTGCATGAGGCATATTAAAGCGATGAAGAACTTTATTAGTGTAATTATGCTAACAAAGAAATAACAAACCAAATTTTCTATCTCTTGTAATTTCTATACCTAGTATTTTCTTAGCAGCACCAAGATCCTTCATCTCAAAATCACTACTCAGTTGTGCCTGCAAAGTAGTGATCTCTTTCTTGCTCTTTGCAACAATCAACATATCATCAACATATAACAGCAAGTATATGGGTGATCCATTAACAAACTTGATGTAATATGTGCAAGCATAAATGAATCAAACATTTTATACCACTGTCTTGGAGATTGTTTCAAACCATATAAGGACCTCCTTAATTTGCAAATAGTATCCTCCTTACCAGGCACTATGAACCCTTCAGGTTGGTCCATGTAAATTTCCTCCTCCAATTCACCATGCAGAAAAGCAGTCTTCACATCTAACTACTTAAGCTTAAGATCAAGCATGACCACAATATCAAAGAATGCACAAATGGAACTATGCTTCACAACCGGAGAGAAAACATTATTATAATCAATACATGGAATCTAGCTGAAACCTTTTGCTACTAACCTTGCCTTAAACCTTGCATGTTCTTTAGGAGACAAACCTTCCTTTCTTTTAAATATCCACTTACAGTGGACAACCTTCTTGTGTTTAGGCAAGCGCACAACATCCCATGTGCCATTTTTCTCAAGTGATTGCATCTCTGCTTGCATAGCAGAAATCCACTTCTTACCGTTCGTCAGAAGTTGGCCTTTACTTTGTAGAATTTGGATCAACATATAACAGTTCCTTTGAAATATTGTCCTTTATCCTGTGCACATGTTATGTGACCTCATGAACAAAGGCCTCTTCCAGGATCTAAAAGAAGGCATGATTTTCTCAAAGATAGCCCTATTTCTTTGCTTTCAAATGGGCCATGCTACCAGAATGACAACTTCTGTGAAGAAAGGTTTATGAAATTCCCTCCTTGAATGAATAAACTTCTCATAAATAGTGTGTCCCACAGACCATTCAATTTAAAGATATGCCCAAATGCATTGCCTGAAAGGACAATTTAAAAATAAGTGTAGACTATCCTCATAATCATGCGCAAGGGCAAAGAACACCGTGGTATAGATTTGTGACTTTCCAGTGCCTTTGTTTTATCATATCCTTAGTATTTAGCCTATTCCTGACCAAGTGCCAGGCAAAAATGTTAATCCACAGGAGACATCTGCATTTCCAAATCCATTTATATAATTAATAATTTAATGCATGAAATGTTCTAGAAGGTGTACTGATACAAGGATTCTGTTGTATAGACGCCACCCTTCCAAATTGTGTTCCAAGAATTAGACTCAGGTGGTACTAATGTTACCCCATCAATTCATGACTGCAATCGATCCAATTCCTCATGGGCTTGTTGAGACAGAGGCATGTGGAACAACTCTGTTTTATCAGTTAAAAGAAGTACCTCCTTTACTGACAAGGTTTGATCAATCTCAAATGAAAATAACCTTAGGAAAGACTTATGTGGCATCCACTTATCAGCCCAAAACATGGCAGTGTCCCTAGCTTTAATAGTAAATTTGGTTACCATCCTATATTTATCTGATAATTTCATAACATCACGCCACCAAAAAGAGCCACATAATTTGTGGTTGTTGATGATGATGCAGTGGCTGAGAACTGAGATGGCATCGAAGGCTTCTGATGATAACACTGTTGGCAAGGCCAAGGAGTCATTTGTGGTTGGGGAGGCACGATGTGACGATTGCCTCTCTTTCCGTTCATGAGGGGAAGATTTTTTTAAATGAAGGGTTTACCCCCAGCCTCTGCATCAAAATGATGCACACAACCTTTTTCATTAAGATTATTCAAAGAAGCTTTACAAGAAAAATACAAAGATCAACCCGAAGCCACCACACTTACGACAGCAGTCGCAACACCTACAAACTTGACGAAGGGGGTGGACATGTCATGGCCCTATGCCCTGACCTCACACCAACGCACATTATCCAAAAACTAGAGACCTCAGCAAGCCGCCCAACAGCAAACCGGAAGGACCAACTAGTCCGACAATGACATTCAGCATGCACCAATGCACAACATTCTAGAAATCGCCGCCGCCATCATCCGCATACCATCTTCAGGACAGAGGTCTAGGCATTGACCTTGCCAGGTCAGCCATCGATACCACCACGGCACTAGACAACTCCACCGCCCTACACAAGTCCATCAAGTCCTGTCAGACATAGAGACCCCGCTGCACCACGCCAAAAATACTCGATGTCGTCAACGAGGTAGACGTACACCGCTCCACCTCTTTCCACCTCCATCCAGCTGTTGCTCCTCAAACAATGCTCCCGCGAGGGAGAGCGACGCCTAAAATGCCGCCATCGTCCGATCTAGGATACCTGGATCTAGGGTTTCCCCCGGAGTAGCACAAGTAAGAAGACACGGACCGCAATAGCGATGCCTTCATCAAAGTAAAGACGTTTGTACGCCGCCATCGCCTGCCTCAACCAGAGTCAAAGCCCAGTTTTAACCGACAGCAGGACATCCCAACTCGATGCCGATGCTAGATGTTGGTTCCAGAGATCCACAGCCAGCTAGCCAACCACCTCCAGCGGAGGAGATGGACGCCAACACCATGCCTGGAGCTGCTGCCTTGGGGTTCCTCATGATGCAGAAGTAGCCCAAGAAAGTCTCAACCAGAGACGAAGTAAACGACCGCAGCAGGATGATGCGGTACGGTGTTGATAGTTTTTCACCGTCCAGTTGGGAACCCCAAGAGACAGGTATGATGAATATAGCAGCAAGGTTTTCCCTCAGTTAAGAAACCAAGGTTTATCGATCCGAAGGGGAAGGAGCCAAACGACTTAAGGTGATGCTTGCTAGCTTGCGACAACTCCGAACAATTTATAAGGCACCTCATCCAGTGCTTTGCTTTGCCAGCTGCAACGCGGAACCTGCACACAACACAACCAAATACTTTGCTCCCAACTTACGATGAGGTTGTCAATCTCACTGGTTTGCTGTAAACAAAGGAATGAGCGTATCGAGTGGAAAATAGTAATAGTATGCGAGAAAAGTAAACAGTGCGAGTAAAGCAAACAGGTGATAGCAATATAGAGGAAATAGGACCGGGGTCCACAGTTCACTAGTGGTGTCTCTCCATAAGATAAAATAACACATGCTGGGTAAACAAATTACAGTTGGGCAATTGATAGAATAAAGATAACGTGCATATGTCGAGAGGATCACTATGAGATTTACTCTGGGCATTACAACAAGATACATAGACCGCCATCCAACTGCATCTATGACTAATAATCCACTTGTAGCGAATCAATCCGAGAACTCCACAAGTATTAAGTTGCGAACAACAGATAATTGCATTAAGCAAAGTATGTAATGTAAACAAAGCATATGCCCTTGAGCATATGAATGTTGTTTTCCCCCTAGTAGCAATAGCACATCTACAACCTTAGAGGTTTCTGTCACTCCCCCAGATTAAATAGAGGCATGAACCCACTATCGAGCATAAATACCCCCTCTTGGAGTCACTAGCAACTACTTGGCCAAGATAGCTACTAACAACGGAGAGCATGCAAGATCATAAACAACATAGAGATAACATAAGATAATATTCAGCACATCAACTCAATCATAACACCAATATTCATCGGATCCCAACAAACACAACATATAGAATTACATAACGGTAATCTCGATCATGTAAGGCAGCTCACGAGATCTAAACATGAAGCACATGGTGGAGAAGACAACCATCTAGCTACTGCTATGGACCCATAGTCCAAGGTAGACTACTCACTCATCACGCCGGAGGCAAGCATGGCGATGAAGAAGACCTCCGGTGGTGATTCCCCTCTCCGGCAGGGTGCCGGGAAGAGCTTCCGGACCCTCCCGATCTTCGGGTCGACGGTGGCGGTGGATCGCGATGTGTTCTGGAAAAGTTATCTGGTGTTTAGGTTTTTCCCGTCGGGGGGTCTTTATAGGCGAAGAGGCGGCGTCAGAGGTGGACCAGGGGGGCCACACCACAGGTCGGCGTGGGCCAGGGGTGGGCCGCGCCCCCTGGTGGTGTGGCCACCCTCTGGTCCGGCTCCATCTCTTCTTCGGTTCTCCGAAAGCTTCAGTAAATTTCCGGATGTCTGGCTTTGGTTTTGTCTAATTCTGAGAATATTTCCTGTGTAACTTTTCTGAAACACAAAAACAACAGAAAATAGGGGACTGGCACTGTGGCATCTCATTAATAGGTTAGTTTCGGAAAATGCATAAAAATGCCACAAAGTGTAACGAAACACTAAACAAATGGTGTAAAAACAAGCATGGAGCATCAAAAGTTATGGATATGTTGGAGACGTATCAGCATCCCCAAGCTTAACTCCTGCTCGTCCTCGAGTAGGTAAGTGATAACAAAAGAAGTAATTTTTGAGGTGATATGCACCTATGCAATCTTGATCATCTATGTAAGCGTTGTGCGCTGGGATCAAAAGAACTTAAAACATGGACATGAAAGATATAATCTTGATAGAAGAAACTTAGCAACCATGTTATAACATGAAAATGAACACAAACAAAAGGTCATGAAAATGAAACAATGAAAGTCAATCGTGTGTTCAAATCATAAGGAAAAACATACAAATGGTTTCCAGTTTGTCCCTCATGGAGAGCAAAACATAAATGCGTAGGACACCTTCAAGTTTAAGAGGGCGACTAGATACAAATAATTTGAGAACAAGTGAAACCAACATCATGAATCAATTAATGAAAACTTTGGGACAATGCACATTATACTCAGAATGACAACTATGCTCTCTTAATGGTGCATAAAGATAGAAGGTGGAGACTCAACATAAAAGTAAAAGAAAGGCCCTTTGCGGAGGGAAGCAGTGATTAAACATGTGCTAGAGCTTTTCATTTGTAAAACAGAGAGAAAAATTGGGTTTTGAGAGGTGGTTGTTTCATGTCAACGACTGGCAATGGGGTCTTACTATCTTCCATAATAAACAAGTGAGAGCGGTTCCAAGTTCTTTGAAAATTTGGCACATTAGTGCTCTTTTATAAAGCTTTGGCACTCCTCCCCACCTTTTTCCTTTCTCAAACCATGGCTAACCGATTCCATTGGGTGCCCACCAACATTCACATACCATGGAGGAGTGCCTTTTTTTCTTTTAAAATTAGATTGCAATGCTCTGACCAGCTCTCATGCAAAATTAATGACGAGCAGATGAAGCTGCCTAGTCGAGGGGTACTTAATTTAATATGGAAGATAGCAATTCCGACCACGTCCCCATGAGCTAAAAATAGTGGCACAAAACGAGAAGTAGTTGAAAGTTTTTAAAGGTAGCACATGAAAATTTACTTTGGAATGGCAACCAAATACCATGCATAGGAATTTATAGTGGACACAATGGCAAACTTGGTTTTTAGGAGTTGGATGCGCGAGTAGAGCTCATACTCAGTACAAAGTGAAGGCTAGCAAAATACTGGGAGCGACCAACTAAGAGAGCAATAATGGTCATAATCATGTAGAGCGACAAAGCGATATTAAAAGAAGCATAAGATGGCATAAAAGTCAAAAACTAAATGATCATAGAGGCAATGGCAACTTTGTATGAGTCAAACCTGTGTGAGCATGCGCCAATTCAACCCAAATAAAGCATCAAAGGAGAAAACCAAAATAATGCTTCTAAATAATTAAAACAACGCATGATTTTTTCAAAGGCTCATTAAGCAATCTCAGTTGTTTGAGACAAGTCATGCTACAGAAAAACCACTAAGCATACTATCAAAAATACATCAAGCACGACATGCAAAAGCCTAGGCCGCAGTCTACACAAGCTCCTTCTTGTACCACTTTTTTGCATAAAGCTTTTTCTCTTTCCAACATCATTCAAACTTTTTATAAACAACTCTTTTGATGAAAACCAATATGGACCAGAGGCAAAAATTCACCTTGATAAAAAGATATAACAAGATCTAAACACAAATCAAGGCAAAAATCGAAAGCTAAACGCAGTTCTAGAAAAAGAAAACAACTCGTGGAAACGAATAGAGTGAAAAACGAAGTGTTTTTGGCAAATGAAAAGCAAGGAAACTTCTCCAAAAGAAATTTATTGGGGTCCAACCATTTATTGCAGCAAACAAAACTAAACCAAAATGAAAACTAAAAACAACTGACGCTCCAAGAAAAATGCATAATGCATGAAGCAATAAAAATATAGTGTGTTGAAAGGTGACCTGATTTTTGCCGATGAAGAAGGGGTGCCTCGGGGGCATCCCCAACCTTTGACGCTTGTACTTCTTGGATATTTCTTGGGGTGACATGGGCATCCCCAAGCTTGAGCTTTTGTCCATTCTTCAACTCATCTCATCATTCTCCAATCCCTACTCTTGAAAACTTCCTTCATACAAAACTAAACACAAATTTATTAATAACATTAGTGTAAGCATAACATTGAATCACTCCTTTTTGCTTCAGGTTTTAACTCAAAACTACCACATATAAAGCATATACTTCTGTAGCAACTTCCCCAAAAGTTCCGTGATCAAAAGAACTCAAAAAGAAAGCGATAAAGCGGCAAACACAAATATTGGCAGAAATCTGTCAAAACAGAACAGCTGACAAAGGTCGAATTTTTAGAGGGTTTTCTGTTACTCAAATCAAAAAGTGTTCAACTAATGAAAGTTTTTATATAACCTGGGGCATATGCACAAGAAATAGCAGGTCGAACAAATATACAGAGAATTTTCACGAATTTTTACGGTCCAGCACCGAAAACAGTTTCAGGACAGCAACATCTCCAAATATTACCTCACTCAAATTAGAGGCTTCTCTTGGCACAAAAACGAAATAAAAAGGATAAGGAGAGGTTATTACAGTAGTAATAACTTCCAAGACTCAAATAAAAGAAAAAGAACTGAATATAAAAACATTGGGTTATCTCCCAAGAGTGCTTTTCTTTAACGCCTTTGAGCTAGGCGCAGAAAATGCGAATCAAGTAATATCAAGAGAGGCATTAAGATCCATTGAAGAGGTCTTCTCAATAGGGCATTGTATTTCACCCACATAAGTTTTTGAAGACCCTTTGTGATCACGCTTTGGTTCACTCAAATCACTAAAAAGATTTTTGGGACAGATCCAACCAAAATTATTTTCAAAAGCTTCATACAATCCTAAGAGTTTGCTAGGTATAGGTATATCGGTTCCCTCATTGTTTGTACTAACAACCTTTATAGGTGAACCAAGCTTATTAAAATGCTTAAGAACTTTCCTAGCTTCAATGGCAACATCTCTAAATTCTATGCGCAAAGTTTCCAAGATAAAAGCTTTCTTTTCAGGATCCTCAGTATCATGAAGCTTAAGAAACATGTATTGCATAAAAGGATTAAGGCTAGCAAACCTAGCTTCTAACATGTGAATTAAATAAGCAGAAGCAACTTCATAACTAGGAGCAAGCTCAGCCAAAGACTTTTTCTCAACATCTTTATGCATACTAATATGATTAAAAATATCCTCGATGTTACTTTTCCCAATAATAGAACCACTACCTACTGAGAGGTCCTCCAAAATGTACTTAGGGAACAACATAATGAACTAAAGTAAAGAAATAACAACTATAAAGGAAACTAATTTTTTTGTATTTTTGATAAAACGATGCAAGTAAAAATAAAGTAAAGCAAAATAATAAACAAAGTAAAGGATGTGCGTGCGAAACTCTCCTTGCAGAAGTCTTCTTTTTCCTCCTCGGCAACGGTGCCAGAAAAGAGTTTGATGCGGTATGGTATTGATAGTTTTTCACCGTCCAGTTGGGAACCCCAAGAGGAAGGTATGATGAATATAGCAGCAAGGTTTTCCCTCAGTTAAGAAACCAAGGTTTATCGATCCGAAGGGGAAGGAGCCAAACGACTGAAGGTGATGCTTGCTAGCTTGCGACAGCTCCAGACAATTTATAAGGTGCCTCGCCTAGTGCTTTGCTTTGCCAGCTGCAATGCGGAACCTGCACACAACACAACCAAATACTTTGCTCCCAACTTACGATGAGGTTGTCAATCTCACCGGTTTGCTGTAAACAAAGGAATGAGCGTATCGAGTGGAAAATAGTAATAGTATGCGAGAAAAGTAAACAGTGCAAGTAAAGTAAACAGGTGATAGCAATATAGAGGAAATAGGACCGGGGTCCACAGTTCACTAGTGGTGTCTCTCCATAAGATAAAATAACGCATGCTGGGTAAACAAATTGCAGTTGGGCAATTGATAGAATAAAGATAACGTGCATATGTCGAGAGGATCACTATGAGATTTACTCTGGGCATTACAACAAGATACATAGTCCGCCATCCTACTGCATCTATGCCTAATAATCCACTTATGGCGAATCAATCTGAGAACTCCACAAGTATTAAGTTGCGAACAACAGATAATTGCATTAAGCAAAGTGTGTAATGTAAACAAAGCATATGCCCTTGAGCATATGAATGTTGTTTTCCCCCTAGTAGCAACAACACATCTACAACCTTATAGGTTTCTGTCAGTCCCCCAGATTAAATAGAGGCATGAACCCACTATCGAGCATAAATACCCCCTCTTGGAGTCACTAGCAACTACTTGGCCAAGATAGCTACTAACAACGGAGAGCATGCAAGATCATAAACAACATAGAGATAACATAAGATAATATTCAGCACATCAACTCAATTATAACACCAATATTCATCGAATCCCAACAAACACAACATATAGAATTACATAACGGTAATCTCGATCATGTAAGGCAGCTCACGAGATCTAAACATGAAGCACATGGTGGAGAAGACAACCATCTAGCTACTGCTATGGACCCATAGTCCAAGGTAGACTACTCACTCATCGCGCCGGAGGCAAGCATGGCGATGAAGAAGACCTCTGGTGGCGATTCCCCTCTCCGGCAGGGTGCCGGGAAGAGCTTCTGGACCCTCCCGATCTTCAGGTCGACGGCGGCAGCGGATCGCGATGTGTTCTGGAAAAGTGATCGGGTGTTTAGGTTTTTCCCATCGGGGGGTCTTTATAGGCGAAGAGGCGGCATCAGAGGTGGACCAGGGGGCCCACACCACAGGCTGGCGTGGGCCAGGGGTGAGCCGCGCCCCCTGGTGGTGTGGCCACCCTCTGGTCTGGCTCCGTCTCTTCTTCGGTTCTCTGGAAGCTTGGGTAAATTTCTGGATGTCTGGCTTTGGTTTCGTCCAATTCCAAAAATATTTCCTGTGTAACTTTTCTGAAACACAAAAATAGCAGAAAACAGGGGACTGGCACTGTGGCATCTTGTTAATAGGTTAGTTCCAGAAAATGCATAAAAATGCCACGAAGTGTAACGAAACACTAAACAAATGGTGTAAAAACAAGCATGGAGCATCAAAAATTATGGATACGTTGGAGACGTATCACGGGACGTGGGTGTCAAGCTCGTCCAGGCCCACTGATGCGGGCAGGATGACCACCCAGTTGGGAACCCCAAGAGGAAGGTATGATGAGCACAGTAGCAAGTTTTCCCTCAGTAAGAAACCGATGTTTATCGATCCAGTAGGAAAAACCCAAACTTAAGAAGGTGATGCTTGCTAGCTTCGTGACACTCAAGCAAGGGCGCCATTTACGATTCTTGTTGGTGCGTCTTCAACTAGTAGCAACGCGGAACCTGCACACAACACAACCAAGTACTTTGCTCCCAACTTACGATGAGGTTGTCAATCTCACCGGTTTGCTGTAAACAAAGGTATGAGCGTATCAAGTGGAAAATAGTAGTAGTATGCGAGGAAGTAAACCGTGCGAGTAATAGTAAAATGGTGTAACAATGTAAAGGAAATTAGACCGGGGTCCACAGTTCACTAGTGGTGTCTCTCCATAAAATAAATAAAAACATGCTGGGTAAACAAATTATAGTTGGGCAATTGATAGAATAAAGATAACGTGCATATGTTACGAGGATCACTATGAGATTTACTCTGGGCATTACAACAAAATACATAGACTGCCATCCAATTGCATCTATGACTAATAATCCACTCATGGGGAATCATCCGAGGACCCCGAAAGTATTAAGTTATGAACAACAGATAACTGCATTAAGCAAAGTGTGTAATGTAAACAAAACGAATGTCCTTGGACACAAGAATGTTGTTTTCTCCCTAGTGGCAACAGAACATCTACAACCTTAGAGGTTTCTGTCACTCCCCCAGATTAAATAGAGACATGAACCTAACTATCGAGCATAAATACACCCTCTTGGAGTCACTAGTATCTACTTGGCCAAGATAGCTACTAACAACGGAGAGCATGCAAGATCATAAACAACATAGAGATAACATATCATAATATTCAGCATATCAACTTAACATAACACCAATATTCATCTGATCCCAATAAACACAACATGTAGAATTACACAAAGATGATCTCGATCATGTAAGGCAGCTCATGAGATCTAAATATGAAGCACATGGTGGAGAAGACAACCATCTAGCTACTACTATGGACCCATAGTCCAAGGTAGACTACTCACTCATCGCACCGGAGGCAAGCATGGCGATGAAGAAGACCTCTAGTGGTGATTCCCCTCTCCAGCAGGGTGCTGGAAAGAGCTTCTGGACCCTCCCGATCTCGGGTCGATGACGGCAGTGGATCGCGATGTGTTTCTGGAAAATTGATCGGGTCTTTAGGTTTTTCCCATCGGGGGGCTTTATAGGCGAAGGGGCGGTGCCAGAGGTGGGCCAGGGTGCCCTTACCACGGGGCGGCGTGGGCCAGTGGTAGGCCGCGCCCCCTGGTGGTGTGGCCACCCCGTGCCCCCCCCGTCTCCTCTTCGGACTTCTGGAAGCTTCGTTAAATATCTGGATGTTTGACTTTTGTTTCGTCCAATTCCGAGAATATTTCCTGTGTAACTTTTCTAAAACACAAAAACAGCAGAAAACAGGGAACTGGCACTGTGGCATCTTGTTAATAGGTTAGTTCCAGAAAATGCATAAAAATGGCACGAAGTGTAACAAAACACTAAGCAAATGGTGTAAGAACAAGCATGGAGCATAAAAAATTATAGATACATTTGGGACGTATCAGCATCCCCAAGCTTAACTCCTGCTCGTCCTCGAGTAGGTAAGTGATAACAAAAGAATAATTTTTGAGGTGACATGCACCTACACAATCTTGATCATCTATGTAAGCATTGTGCGCTGGGATCAAAAGAACTTAAAACATGGGCATGAAAGATATAGTCTTGATAGAAGAAACTTAGCAACCATGTTATAACATGAAAATGAACACAAACAAAAGGTCATGAAAATGAAACAATGAAAGTCAAGCGTGTGTTCAAATCATAAGAAAAAACATACAAATGGTTTTCAGCTTGTCCCTCATGGAGTAGCAAAACATAAATGCATAGGACACCTTCAAGTTTAAGAGGGCGACTAGATACAAATAATTTGAGAACAAGTGAAACCAACATCATGAATCAATCAATGAAAACTTTGGGACAATGCACATTATACTCAGAATGACAACTATGCTCTCTTAATGGTGCATAAAGATAGAAGGTGGTGACTCAACATAAAAGTAAAAGAAAGGCCCTTCGCGGATGGAAGCAGTGATTGCAAGTTTTATAAACCTTCAAAAATTATGTTACTTACTGGCTTTGAGCTCTCATTGCCCCCATCATAAGCATCTTGAATGGTTAAAGTTAATGCGAGAACACATATGCTGCATATGCTTGACAAATCATAAGTTGAAAACCTCGTGTCCCATGAAATACGAATACCCAAACCTCATGCTACTTTACTTAGAGTCCCAAGCAGGCTCTTGTCATTGTAAGTATACACGTATCATCGAGAACCGCCAACGGGGTACCTCCATGCCCGATGACATGGAACAAGCCCACATCAAAATGACAGGACAAACAGACAATGAACACATCGGCATCTCTTTTATTTACCATTGGTATAGCTTTTTATTGCGAGATGCGTCGTCGAATGTTCACTATGGGCATGCTGTAAATTTCCACCATGAATTATGCATGGCTTAGATTAGCGGCCCAGGCGTTTCTCTAACATATATACAAACTCCATGATCCCGCAAGATTCCCAATTCATTTCACACTGTGAGTATCCATAAACAAAAGATCACGATATCAACTCAAATGAAAGATAGTGCAATGTTGAAAGCTTGCCCCATGATGGCATGGCTGGGCTAATTCCCAACTTACAACTTGCAAGCATAACAACTCAACATAAGAGACCACAATGTCAAAATTTTAAAGCGAGAAAAGTAAAGTGTGCCATCCGGTTCGTGAGAGCTTTATGATATGTCTCCAACGTATCTATAATTTTTGATGCTCCATGCTTGTTTTTACACCATTTGCCTAATGTTTCGTTACACTTCGTGGCACTTTTATGCATTTTCCGGAACTAACCTATTAACAAGTAGCCACAGTGCCAGTTCCCTATTTTCTGCTGTTTTTGTGTTTCAGAAGTGAAGCACGGGAAATATTCTCGGAATTGGACGAAACAAGTTCCTGAAGTCTTATTTTGTCCGGGAGCTTCCAGTCATCCGAAGGAGAGTAGGAGGGGAGCCACAGGGGTCCCACACGCCAGGCCTGCGCGGCCAGGGCCTGGGCCGCGTCAGCCAGGGGTGAGGCCACCTGGCTCCACCTCTGACATCGCCCCTTCGCCTATAAAGACCCCCCGATGGAAAAAACCTAAGTACCCGATCACTTTTCCAGAACACATCGCGATCCGCCGCCGCCGTCGACCCGAAGATCGGGAGGGTCCAGAAGCTCTTCCCGGCACCCTGCCGGAGAGGGGAATCGCCACCGGAGGTCTTCTTCATCGCCATGCTTGCCTCTGGAGCGATGAGTGAGTAGTCTACCTTGGACTATGGGTCCATAGCAGTAGCTGGATGGTTGTCTCTCCACCATGTGCTTTATGTTTAGATCTCATGAGCTGCCCTACATGATTGAGATCACCGTTATGTAATTCTACATGTTTTGTTTGTTGGGATCCGATGAATATTGGTGTTATGATTGAGTTGCTGTATTGAATTATATCTTATATTATCTCTATGTTGTTTATGATCTTGCATGCTCTCCGTTGTTAGTAGCTATCTTGGCCGAGTAGTTGCTAGTGACTCCAAGAGGGGGTATTTATGCTCGATAGTGGGTTCATGCCTCTATTTAACCTGGGGGAGTGACAGAAACCTCTAAGGTTGTAGATCTGCTGTTGCTACTAGGGGGAAAACAACATTCATATGCTCAAGGGCATATGCTTTGTTTACATTACACACTTTGCTTAATGCAATTATCTGTTGTTCGCAACTTAATACTTGTGGAGTTCTCGGATTGATTCGCCACAAGTGGATTATTAGTCATAGATGCAGTTGGATGGCGGTCTATGTATTTTGTTGTAATGCCCAGAGTAAATCTCATAGTGATCTTCTTGACATATCACGTTTATCTTTATTCTATCAATTGCCCAACTGTAATTTGTTTACCCATCATGTGTTATTTATCTTATGGAGAGACACCACTAGTGAACTGTGGACCCCGGTCCTATTTCCATCATATTGCTATCACCTGTTTACTTTACTCGCACTGTTTACTTTACTCGCATACTATTGTCACTTTCCACTCGATACGCTCATAACCTTTGTTTCAAGCAAACCGGTGAGATTGACAACCTCATCGCAAGTTGGGAATAAAGTACTTGGTTGTGTTGTGTGCAGGTTCCGCGTTGCTACTAGCTGAAGACTCGCCAACTCATTTTTATCGTGAAACGGCGCCCTTGTTGGAGTGTCACTAGGCTATCAAGCATCACCTTCAGTCGTATTGTCTGCTTTTCTCCTGATCGACATAAACCTTGGTTTCTTACTGAGGGGAAAACTTGCTGCTATATTCATCAAACCTTAATCTTGGGGTTCCCAACAATCTAGCAATCAAGCCTTTTTCTGGCGCCATTGCCGGGGATTGAAGAAGAATAAGCTCCCACATCAACTAGGCACCAGCTCTTTTTCTGGCGCCGTTGCCGGGGAAGAGTGGAAGACTTCTGCGAGGAGAGTTTTTCGCACACACATCCTTTACTTTGTTATTGTTTTGCTTTGCTTTATTTATTTTACCTGCATCGTTTTATATCAAAAACCCAAAAAAATTAGAATCCTTGGTAGTTGTTATTTCTTTACTTTTAGTTCATTATGTTGATCCCTAAGTACGTTCTGGAGGACCTCTCAGTAGGTAGTGGTTCAATTATTGGAAAAAGTAACATTGAGGAGTTCTTTAATCACATTAGTATGCATAAGGAAGTTGAGGAAAAGTCTTTGGTTGAGCTAGCTCCTAGTTATGAAGTTGCTTCTGCTTATTTAGTTCACATGTTGGAAACTAGGTTTGCTAGTTTTAATCCTTTTATGCAATACATGTTCCTTAAGCTTCACGAAATTGAGGATCCCGAAAAGAAAGCTTTTATCTTGGAAACTTTGCGTATAGAATTTAGAGATGTTGCAATTGAGGCTAGGAAAGTTTTTAAGAAGTTTAATAAGCTTGGCTCGCTAGTTGAAATTGTTGGTACACCCAACGAAGATTCTAGATTGCCAATACCTTGTAAGCTTGTAGGAATTCATAATGCCTTGGTAGCTAATACTAGTTGGATTTGTCCTGAAAATATTTTTAATGAAAATAGTGTACCAAAGCGTGACTACAAGGGATACTCAAAGCCTCAATTGGATAGTATTCATTTCTTTATTCCTATAGTGGATCCTGATCCCCCTTTCATTATTACTTGATTCGCAATTTTCCGCGCCTAGCTCAAAGGCGTTAAAGAAAAGCACTCTTGGGAGATAACCCAATGTTTTACTTTCAGTACTTTTTCTTTTATTTGAGTCTTGGAAGTCATTACTACTGTAATGACCGCTCCTTATCTTGTTTATTTTGTTTTTGTGCCAAGAGAAGCCTCTAATTCGAGTGAGGTAAAGATTTGGGGATGTTGCTGTCCTGAAACTGTTTTCGGTGCTGCACCGTAAAAATTCGTATAAATTCTCTGTATATCTTTTGGACCTGCGATTTCCTGTGCATATGCCCCAGGTTATATCCAAACTTTCATTAGTAGAACACTTTTTGATTTGAGCAACAGAAAACCCCTCAAAAATTCGGCCTTTGTTAGCTATTCTGTTTTGACAGATTTCTGCCAATATTTGTGTTTGCCGCTTTATCGCTTTCTTTTGAGTTATTTTGATCATGGAACTTTTGGGGAAGTTGCTACAGTAGTATTTGCTATATATGTGGTGGTTTTGAGTTGAAACCTGAAGCAAAAAGAGGTTGATTATATGTTATGCTACACTAATGTTGCTAATAGATTTGTGTTTAGTTTTGTATGAAGGAAGTTTTCAAGTGTAGGGATTGGAGAATGATGAGATGAGTTGAAGAATGGACTAAATCTCAAGCTTGGGGATGCCC
Organism: Dactylis glomerata; assembly: GCA_007115705.1. Lineage (NCBI taxonomy): Eukaryota > Viridiplantae > Streptophyta > Magnoliopsida > Poales > Poaceae > Dactylis > Dactylis glomerata. Next base: position 4,222,567 of record QXEO01001034.1, read on the forward strand.
ATGCATCACCCCAAGAAATATCCAAGAAGTACAAGCGTCAAAGCTTGGGGATGACCCCGAGGCACCCCTTCTTCATCGGCAAAAATCAGGTCACCTTTCAAAACACTATATTTTTATTGCTTCATGCACTATGTGTTTTTCTTGGAGTGTCAGTTGTTTTAGTTTTCTTTGTTAGTTTAGTTTTGTTTGCTGCAATAAATGGTTGGACCCCAACAAATTTCCTTTGGAGGAGATGTACTCGTTTTCATTTGCCAAGAACACTCCGTTTTTCATTCTTACAATTTCACCGGGTGTTCTTCTTTTTCCGCTACTGCTTTTGGTTTCGTTTTTGCCTTGATTTGCGTTCAGACCTTGTCATATCTTTTCATCAAGGTGTATTTTTGCCTCTGATCTTTATTGGTTTTCATCAAAAGAGGTGTCTTTAAAAATTTCAAATGGTGTTGGAAAAGAGAAAAAGCTTTGTGCAAAATAGTGGTACAAGAAGGAGCTTGTGTAGACTGCGGCTTAGGCTTTTTCATGTCATGCTTGATGTCTTTTTGATAGTATGCTTAGTGGTTTTGCTGTAGCATGACTTGTCTCAAACAATTGAGATTGCTTAATGAGCCTTTGAAAAATCATGCGTTGTTTTTAATTGTTTGGAAGCATTATTTTGGTTATCTCCTTGATGCTTTATTTGGGTTGACTTGGCGCATGCTCACACATGCTAGACTCTTACAAAGTCGCCAATAGCCTCTATGATCATTTAGTTTTTGACTTTTGATGCCATCTTATGCTTCTTTTAATGTCGCTTTGTCGCTTTGCATGATTATGGCCATTATTGCTCTCTTAGTTGGTCGCTCCCAGTCTTTTGCTAGCCCTCGCCTTGTACTGAGTATGAGCTCTACTCGTGCATCCAAATCCTAAAAGCCAAAGTTCTCCAAAGTGTCCACCATATATACCTACTAGCAATTTGCTATTCCAAGTAAATTTGACTTGCTTTTATTTTCTCTTCAAATTAAACTCTTACCAGTGTTATGCGAAATTCGGTCAGTAAAGCTCTCACAAACCAGAAGGCACACTTTACTTTTTCCTGTTCTTAAAAATTTGACATTGTGGTATCTTATGTTGAGTTGTTATGCTTGCAAGTTGTAAGTTGGAGACTAGCCCAGCCATGCAGTCATGGGCAAGCTTTCAACATTGCACTTCTTATTTGAGTTGATATCGTGATCTTTTGTTTATGGATGCCCGCGGTGTGAAATGAATTGGGAATCTTGTGGGGATCATGGAGTTTGTATATGTGTTAGGGAAACACCGGGCCGCTAATCTAAGCCATGCATAATTCATGGTGGAAATTTGCAGCATACCCATGGTGAACATTTGACGACGCATCTCACAATAAAAAGCTAAACAAATGGCAAATAAAAGAGATGTCGAGGTGTTCATTGTCTGCTTGTCCTGTCATTTTGATGTGGGCTTGTTCCATGTCATCGGGCATGGAGGTACCCCATTGGCGGTTCTCAATGATATGCATATATTTACAATGACAAGAGCCTTGCTTGGGACTCTAAGTAAAGTAGCATGAGGTTTGGGTATTCATATTCACGGGACACGAGGTTTTCAACTTATGATTTGTCAAGCATATGCATCATAATTGTTCTCGCATTAACTTTAACCATTCATGATGCTTATGGTGGGGGCAATAAGAGCTCAAAGCCGGTAAGTACCATAATTTTTGAAGGTTATAAAACTTGCAATCACTGCTTCCCTCGGCGAAGGGCCTTTCTTTTACTTTTATGTTGAGTCACCACCTTCTATCTTTATCCACCATTAAGAGAGCATAGTTGTCATTCTTAGTATAACGTGCATTGTCCCAAAGTTTTCATTGATTGATTCATATTGTTGGTTTCACTTGTTCTCAAATTATTTGTATCTAGTCGCCCTCTTAAACTTGAAGGTGTCCTATGCATTTATGTTTTGCTATCTTTGAAGGACAAGCTGAAAACCATTTGTATGTTTTTCCTTATGATTTGAACACACGTTTGACTTTCATTGTTTCATTTTCGTGATCTTTTGTTTGTGTTCATTTGCATGTTTACAACATGGTTGCTAAGTTCTTATTGTCAAGATTATATCTTCATGCCCATGTTTTAAGTTCTTATGATCCCAGCTCACAAATGCTTACATACATGATCAAGATTGTGTAGGTGCATGTCACCTCAAAATTTATTCTTTTGTTATCACTTACCTACTCGAGGACGAGCAGGAGTTAAGCTTGGGGGTGCTTGATATGTCTCCAACGTATCTATAATTTTTGATGCTCCATGCTTGTTTTTACACCATTTGCCTAATGTTTCGTTACACTTCGTGGTACTTTTATGCATTTTCCGGAACTAACCTATTAACAAGTCGCCACAGTGCTAGTTCCCTGTTTTCTGCTGTTTTTGTGTTTTAGAAGTGATACACAGGAAATATTCTCGAAATTGGATGAAACAAGTTCCTGAAGTCTTATTTTGTCCGGGAGCTTCCAGTCATCCGAAGGAGAGTAGGAGGGGAGCCACAGGGGCCCCACACACCAGGCCGGCGCGGCCAGGGCCTGGGCCGCGCCAGCCAGGGGTGAGGCCACCTGGCTCCACCTCTGACATCGCCCCTTCGCCTATAAAGACCCCCCGATGGAAAAAACCTAAGTACCCGATCAATTTTCTAGAACACATCGCGATCCGCTGCCGCCGTCGACCCGAAGATGGGGAGGGTCCATAAGCTCTTCCCGGCACCCTGTCGGAGAGGGAAATCGCCACCGGAGGTCTTCTTCATCGCCATGCTTGCCTCCGGAGCGATGAGTGAGTAGTCTACCTTGGACTATGGGTCCATAGCAGTAGCTAGATGGTTGTCTTCTCCACCATGTGCTTCATGTTTAGATCTCATGAGCTGCCCTACATGATTGAGATCACCGTTATGTAATTCTACATGTTTGGTTTGTTGGGATCCGATGAATATTGGTGTTATGATTGAGTTGTTGTACTGAATTATATCTTATGTTATCTCTATGTTGTTTATGATCTTGCATGCTCTCCGTTGTTAGTAGCTATCTTGGCCGAATAGTTGCTAGTGACTCCAAGAGGGGGTATTTATGCTCGATAGTGGGTTCATGCCTCTATTTAACCTGGGGGAGTGACAGAAACCTCTAAGGTTGTAGATGTGCTGTTGCTACTAGGGAGAAAACAACATTCATATGCTGAAGGGCATATGCTTTGTTTACATTACACACTTTGCTTAATGCAATTATCTGTTGTTCGCAACTTAATACTTGTGGAGTTCTCATATTGATTCGCCACAAGTGGATTATTAGTCATAGATGCAGTTGGATGGCGGTCTATGTATTTTGTTGTAATGCCCAGAGTAAATCTCATAGTGATCTTCTTTACATATCACGTTTATCTTTATTCTATCAATTGCCCAACTGTAATTTGTTTACCCAGCATGTGTTATTTATCTTATGGAGAGACACCACTAGTGAACTGTGGACCCCGGTCCTATTTCCATCATATTGCTATCACCTATTTACTTTACTCGCACTGTTTACTTTACTCACATACTATTGTCACTTTCCACTCGATACGCTCATAACCTTTGTTTCAAGCAAACCGGTGAGATTGACAACCTCATCACAAGTTGGGAACAAAGTACTTGGTTGTGTTGTGTGCAGGTTCCGCGTTGCTACTAGCTGAATACTCGCCAACTCATTTTTATCGTGAAACGGCGCCCTTGTTGGAGTGTCACTAGGCTATCAAGCATCACCTTCAGTCGTATTGTCTCTGCTTTTCTCCTGATCGACATAAACCTTGATTTCTTACTGAGGGAAAAACTTGTTGCTATATTTATCAAACCTTAATCTTGGGTTTCCCAACAATCTAGCAATCACTTTACTGACCAATTTTTGCATAACACCAAAAAGAGTTTAATTTTAAGGATAGATAAAAGCAAGTCAAATGTACTTTGGAATAGCAAATTGCTAATAGGTATGTATGGTGGACACTTTAGCACAACTTGGTTTTTAGGAGTTGGATGCACGAGTAGAGCTCATACTCAGTACAAAATGAAGGCTAGCAAAAGACTGGGAGCGACCAACTAAGAGATCAATAATGGCCATAATCATGCAAAGCAACAAAGCGACATTAAAAGAAGCATAAGATGGCATCAAAAGTTAAAAACTAAATGATACATAGAGGCAATGGCGACTTTGTATGAGTCTAACATGTGTGAGCATGCGCCAAGTCAACCCAAATAGAGCATCAAAGGAGAAAACCAAAATAATGCTTCCAAATAATTAAAACAATGCATGATTTTTTCAAAGGCTCATTAAGCAATCTCAGTCATTTGAGATAAGTCATGCTACAGCAAAACCACTAAGCATACTATCAAAAATACATCAAGCACGACATGCAAAAGCCTAGGCCGCAGTCTACACAAGCTCCTTCTTGTACCACTTTTTTACATAAAGCTTTTTCTCTTTCCAACACCATTCAAACTTTTTATAACCAACTCTTTTGATGAAAACCAATAAGGACCAGAGGCAAAAATACACCTTGATGAAAAGATATAACAAGATCTGAACAAAAATCAAGGCGAAAATCGAAAGCTAAACGCAGTTCTAGAAAAAGAAAACACTCGTTGAAATTATAAGAGTGAAAAACGCAGTGTCCTTGGCAAATAAAAAGCAAGGCAACTTCTCCAAAAGGAATTTGTTGGGGTCCAACCATTTATTGCAGCAAATAAAACTAAACAAAACTGAAAACTAAAAACAACTGACGCTCCAAGAAAAACGCATAGTGCATGAAGCAATAAAAATATAGTGTGTTGAAAGATGACCTGATTTTTGCCGATGAAGAAGGGGTGCCTCGGGGGCATCCCAAAGCTTTGACGCTTGTACTTCTTGGATATTTCTTGGGGTGCTGGGCATCCCCGACCTTGAGCTTTTGTCCATTCTTCAACTCATCTCATCATTCTCCAATCCCTACACTTGAAAACTTCCTTCATACAAAACTAAACACAAATCTATTAGCAACATTAGTGTAAGCATAACATTGAATCAACCCTTTTTGCTTCAGGTTTCAACTCAAAAACCACCACATATAAAGCATATACTACTGTAGCAACTTCCCCAAAAGTTCGGTGATCAAAAGAACTCAAAAAGAAAGCGATAAAGCGGCAAACACAAATATTGGCAGAAATCTGTCAAAATAGAACAGCTGACAAAGGTCGAATTTTTAGAGGGTTTTCTGTTGCTCAAATCAAAAAGTGTTCAACTAATGAAAGTTTGGATATAACTTGGGGCACATGCATAAGAAATCGCGGGTCCAAAAGATATACAGAGAATTTTCACGAATTTTTATGGTGCAGCACCGAAAACTGTTTCAGGACAGCAACATCCCCAAATCTTATCTCAGTCAAATTAGAGGCTTCTCTTGGCGCAAAAACGAAATAAAAAGGATAAGGAGAGGTCATTACAGTAGTAATAACTTCCAAGACTCAAATAAAAGAAAAAGAACTGAATGTAAAAACATTGGGTTATCTCCCAAGAGTGCTTTTCTTTAACGCCTTTGAGCTAGGCGCAGAAAATGCGAATCAAGTATTATCAAGTGAATCATTAAGATCAACTATTTCCTCAAGATCACCACTTACCACACTAGGCACTTTAGAGGTTCCCGAAGATGATTCAACCTGCAAGTCACTCTTAGTTGAACTAAAAGTCTTACCAATCTTAAAAACATGCTGCGGTTTAGGCACAGACACCTTGGGAACATACATAATTTTTTGCTCTTTTCCACCAAAAGCTTTCTCTTTCTTAAACTTAAGAGAATAGAAAATTGAACTTAAAGTTTCCATGGACTCCTAAAGTTTCCCAATCCTAAGGTTTTGACTATCGAGAGTAGTGCTAGCCTCTAAAATGGTGATTCTCTTACCGATACTTTCTATCAATTCATTAACACGGCTAGCATTATCAAGGATATTTGGCAAACTTTTTCTAAAGAGCTAGGCTTTTCTAGAACTTCCTCCAAAGTGACCTCAGTTTTAACAACATGAATAGGTGGTACCCCCACTAAACTTCCAATTAAAGTGCATGCTTCAAGAGCGGGAGTACCAAGAAAATTACCTCCTGCGAGAGTATCAAGAACATACCTATACCAACTAGTTATACCAACATAAAAATTTCTAAGGAGGATCATGGTAGAATGCTTCTTTGTACACCTATGATGAGAATTGCTAATACGGTACCAAGCATCTTTCAAGCTCTCTCCCCCTTGTTGCTTAAAAGTACAAACTTCAACTTCAGAATTACTCATTCTAGCAAAACTAAAAGCAGACAAGTAAAAACAACTACAAAGGATTCTAATTTTTTTGGGTTTTTGATAAAGCGATGCAAGTAAAAATAAAGTAAAGCAAAACAATAAACAAAGTAAAGGATGTGCGTGCGAAAATCCCCTTGCAGAAGTCTTCTTCTTCCTTCCCAGCTACGGCGCCAGAAAAGAGCTTGATGCGGTATGGTGTTGATAGTTTTTCACCGTCCAGTTGGGAACCCTAAGAGGAAGGTATGGTGAATATAGCAGCAAGGTTTTCCCTCAGTTAAGAAACCAAGGTTTATCGATCCAAAGGGGAAGGAGCCAAACGACTGAAGGTGATGCTTGCTAGCTTGCGACAGCTCTGGGCAATTTATAAGGCGCCTCGTCCAGTGCTTTGCTTTGCCAGCTGCAACGCGGAACCTGCACACAACACAACCAAATACTTTGCTCCTAACTTACGATGAGGTTGTCAATCTCACCGGTTTGTTGTAAACAAACGAATGAGCGTATCGAGTGGAAAATAGTAATAGTATGCAAGTAAAGTAAACAGTGCGAGTAAAGTAAACAAGTGATAGCAATGTAGAGGAAATAGGACCGGGGTCCACAGTTCACTAGTGGTGTCTCTCCATAAGATAAAATAACACATGCTGGGTAAACAAATTATAGTTGGGCAATTGATAGAATAAAACGTGCATATGTCGAGAGGATCATTATGAGATTTACTCTGGGCATTACAACAAGATACATAGACCGCCATCCAACTGCATCTATGACTAATAATCCACTTGTGGCGAATCAGTCCGAGAAATCCACAAGTATTAAGTTGCGAACAACAGATAATTGCATTAAGCAAAGTGTGTAATGTAAACAAAGCATATGCCCTTGAGCATATGAATGTTGTTTTCCCCTAGTAGCAACAACACATCTACAACCTTAGAGGTTTCTGTCACTCCCCCAGATTAAATAGAGACATGAACCCACTATCGAGCATAAATACCCCCTCTTAGAGAAACTAGCAACTACTCGGCCAAGATAGCTACTAACAACGGAGAGCATGCAAGATCATAAACAACATAGAGATAACATAAGATAAAATTCAGTACTTCAACTCAATCATAACACCAATATTCATCGGATCCCAACAAACACAACATGTAGAATTACATAACGGTAATCTCGATCATGTAAGGCAGCTCACGAGATCCAAACATGAAGCACATGGTGGAGAAGACAACCAACTAGCTACTGCTATGGACCCATAGTACAAGATAGACTACTCACTCATCGCGCTGGAGGCAAGCATGGCGATGAAGAAGACCTCCGGTGGCAATTCCCCTCTCCAGCAGGGTGCCGGGAAGAGCTTCTGGACCCTCCCGATCTTCGGGTCGACGGCGGCGGCGGATCGCGATGTGTTCTGAAAAAGTGATCGGGTCTTTAGGTTTTTCCCGTCAGGGGGTCTTTATAGGCGAAGGGGCGGCGTCTGAAGTGGACCAGGGGGCCCACACCATAGGCCGGCGTGGGCCAGGGGTGGGCCGTGCCCCCTGGTGGTGTGGCCACCCTCTGGTCCGGCTCTGTCTCTTCTTCGGTGTTCTGGAAGCTCCTGTGAATATCTGGACGTCTGGCTTTAGTTTTGTCCAATTCCGAGAATATTTCCTGTGTAACTTTTCTGAAACACAAAAACATCAGAAAATAGGGAACTAGCACTGTGGCATCTCGTTAATAGGTTAGTTCCGGAAAATGCATAAAAATGCCACGAAGTGTAACGAAACACTAAGCAAATGGTGTAAAAACAAGCATGGAGCATCAAAAATTATGGATACGTTGGAGACGTATCAATAGGTCCCGGGGAAAGGGTAGTTCTAAATTTATGATTTGCAATTTAGTTCTCTAAAAGGGTGGATTTTCAAAAAACTTATTTTGTTAGGGTTCAAATGATGAAGTTTGACAAGAGGTCATATTTAATCTCTGGAATTTGAATCAAATTTCAAATTTGAAATAGTTGAGCTTAAGAAAATATGGGGGATAATTATTATAACCAACAAATCTCCCCAAAATGAAGTTTATAACTTCAATAACAAACATTGATTATCAATTTATTTGATTGAGTTCAAATTCAAATTTTATATTTAAATTTATTTTAAAATAGATAATTATAGGCAAATTCAAATATTCATAAAAAGTATAGAAAAGTCATAAAAATATGAAACAAGTTGCATAAGATAGATAAAAGAAATCTTTATTCAATAGAATCATATACTTGTACATTTACATGCCACAAAGTGGTCAGATTTCAAAAATCTTAAAAATAAAAATAAAAATAAAAGAAGAAAAACCTAAACTACACCTATCTGCTATCTTCATCTTCTTCTTCTTCTTCTTTTCTTTTCCTACAACTAGAGACACTAGAGAAACTTTGTGTTAAAATTAAAATGTTGGTTTGACCTAGGGTCAACCATTTTATTTGGAATCCACATCATCAAGAACCAGAAACTAGTACTGGACTTGAACATCTAGGGCATGCAAACAAATCAGAATCAAATATCCAAGTTTGAGACAGAACCAGAATAGCAACAGCATGAAGAAATCAAGTAGGCCATCTAGATGACCTAGTTAAATTTAGGAAATACTTCACACAAAATTATGAAAATAGATAAAACTCACAGTAGCATAACTCAAGAAGTGAGTATACAAAGTAATGAACCAAAGCATCAGAAGAATACCCTAGCTAGGATTCCATATTAAAACAAACTCAATGAAATTTAGTCAGAAATTAAAAGAGCAAGATCTTGCTAATCAAGATTAGCAAGTGATTAGTATCCAGGATAAGCCAGAGACCAAAACCATCATCACATTAGCATCTAGAGATGGACAGTAACTCAAAAAGCATAAATGAAATAACTAGAACTAAATATTTAGCAAATTGATTAGGAAAATGAATATAAAATCACCTATGATTAGCAGATTCATGAAAATCATGAACCTGTGCTAGAATCCAATATAGAGATACGGTTCACAACAGTGCACAAGCACCTTAGTCACCAAATGCATGTAAATAGGTGTCAGCATCATGATGACCCACAAGTATAGGGGGTGTATCGTAGTACTTTCGATAAATAAGAGTGTCGAACCCAACGAGGAGCAGAAGGTGTTGATGAGTGGTTTTGATCAAGGATTCACTGTAAATACTAGCAAACAGGTTTTCAGGGGTATTTGGTAATGCAAGTAAATAAAGTACGAGTAAATAAAAGATAGTAATAATAATTGCAGCGAGTGGCCCAATCCTTTCTAGAGCAAAGGACAAGCCGGTTGTGTAACTTATAATAACCCAACATTCTCGAGGACACACGGGACTTTCTGTCAAGTGCTTTCACTTCATGCCGCTAAATAATCTTTACTGGTTTGATAAGTGTTATGGGGGTGAACCTGTGCTAGCGTACTACCCTTACTAGGATTAATACACACTTGTGATTATACCCCTTGCAAGCATCCACAAATACAAGAAAGTAATTAAGATAAATCTAACCACAGCCTTAAACTCTAAGATCCTACGCTCCCTGGTGCAATGGTTTCCCAATGGAGGTTTAGGTTTCTGTCACTCCAGCAACCCCACAATTGGTAGCCAAATACTCAATGCATCTCACTAGGCCCATAAATGGTGAAGTATCATGTAGTCGACGTTCACATGACACCACTAGTGAAATAGCACCACAACAAATAAATATCAAACCACTAAATATTACTTAACAATAATTCACTACTAACATCTTGACTTCTCCCATGTCCTCAAGAACTAAACGAACTACTCACAAGACATCATATGGATCATGATCAGAGGTGAAATAATGGTAAATTACAATTTGAACATAAACCTTAATTCAACGGTTCCACTCAATAGCATCAACCACAAGAGTAATCAACACCGGGAAAGTTTCCCCTAAGAATTTAACAAGATCCAACTCAAGATGTTACAGCGGGATGGCGTGGTGATGGTGGACATGAAGGTGCTGGTGATGGAGATGATGATGATCCCGATGAAGTCCGGTGCGATGGTGATGACGATGGCGATGATCTCCCCTCTCTGGGAAGGAATTTCCCCGGCAGATTTCTGCCTGCCAGAGAGCTTTTCTCTCTCTGGTGTTTTCCGCCTCGCAGAGGCGGCGGTCTCTATCTCTGAACCCCCCTGACTTAGGTTTTCGGGGATGATGAAGTACGCGCAGGGGCGAGACCTGAAGTGGGCCAGGGTGGCCACACAATAGGCTGGTGCGGGCAGGGGCCAGGCCGCGCCCCCTACGTGTGAGCCTACCCCTGGCTCCTCTCGCCTCCTCCTTCTGGCTTCCTGAGTCTTTCGGCAAAATATAATTTTCTGGTATTTTTTTGGAATTTTCCTGATCTTCCGAAGTATGGTGTCTTGATGGTCCTTTTCTAGCAGAATCCTGACTCCGGCAGCAAATCCTCCAACGATCATCAAACATGTAAAAATAGAGGAAACAACATAAGTATCATCTCTAAATATGAAATATATCAATGAATAACAGTAAATTATGATACAAAATAGTGATGCAAAATGGCCGTATCAACTCCCCCCAAGCTTAGACCTCGCTTGTCCCCAAGCGAAAACTGAACTAACTAAACATGATCACAGGTTTATGGAGTGAAGTGTCGATAATAAAGAATACGGACAAGAAGCATCACATTCACCAAGGCACACAATATAATAGACAGCAACTTCCCTATATATAATATAGACTTGCAATAAGTAAAGGGAATCACATATAAAGATGCACAATGTAAATTATAATTGGTGATGGCAAACCTTAGTTCTTGGTCAGAGAACATTGAGCACAATACACTTTCTTTTAAACGGAGCCTTTTATAACAGAGCTTATATAGCAGAAACCATATGCTCGTTGAAACAAACTCTTTGTAATCATAGAAAACTTTCAGAGACATATTCTTCCGGATAAAAGCATTATGCTAAAGAAGGAAGATAGTAAACATGATTAAACGAATCAACATATGGATGAGTGAAACATAACAACTCAAATGCTTGCTTGAGATAGTAGGAAATAGGTTGACTCAACATAAAAGTAAAAGATAGGCCCTTCGCAGAGGGAAGCAGGAATTTTCCATGTGCTAGAGCTTTTCATTTGTAAAAGAGAGGTAAAGGTTGCTTTGAGAGGTGGTTGCTTTTGTCAACGACTAGCAACGGAGTTCTTGATATCGTCCATACTAAACAAGTGAGAGCGGTTCTGAGATGTTTGATTAATTGGCACATTTGTGCTTTATTTATTGCTTTGCACTCCTCCCCACCATTTTCCTTTCTCAAACCATGGCTAACCGATTCCATCGGGTGCCCACCAACTTTCACATACCTTGGAGGAGTGCTCTTTTCTTTCTTTTTAGATTATAATGGTCTGACCAGCTCCCTTGCAAATTAATGACGAGTAGATGAAGCTGCCTAGTCAAAGGGTACTTAATTTAGTATGGAAGATAACAAACCCATCCACTACGTCCTCATGAGCTAAAAACAGTGGCACAAGTGAGAAGTATTTGAAGGTTTTTGAAAGGTAGCACATGAAAATTTACTTGGAATGGCTTGAAATACCATGCATAGGAATTTATAGTGGACTCTTTGGAAGTAACTTTGGTTTTTGGGGATTGGATGCACGAGAAGTATTCCCTCTCAGTACAGGTTTTTGGCTAGCAAGGCTGGGTAGCAAACATAAGAGTTGCATGAAACAAACATACATACATATAATAGGAACAATCATGCAACCTTCTTTGAAAGTACAACGATTTTAACTTTGAGAATACTAATGCTTAAGTCAATCATGGAGGAGAACTACCATGATGCATCTACTAGTACTTCTTTCTTTTTCAAACTTTAAGATAATGTTGCCACTTGACCAAGCTAAGTTTGCCAAAACCGACTAAATTTACTCATGCTCCCAAAGTGATACCAATACTAATCAACAAAACTAATCATATATAAAAGATATTGCAAACTAAAATAAGGTGTGAAGAAGGTAAACAATAAAACTTCTCATTAATATTCCATTACCACAACTCACACCAAGGGATACATAGATAACCAACTAGGGAGGATACTTCCAAACTGCAAACTATTCTATAGGATAATTTCTCTATTTATGATATGACTCTACTTGAAAAGTAAATGAGTGAAAGATAATTATGTGATACCGCGACACTCCCCCAAGCTTGGAACAAGCCAAGGGGATACCTATACCGATGACGAATTACTCCTTTGGCGGTGGTGGTGAGTCTTTATCATCATCATACTTCCAAGGCAGTGGTTCCCCGTCAAAGAAGGATGTCTTGGTCTCCAATATCCTAAAACTTGCAGCAGCACTCATTTGTCTAAACCTAGCTTCATACTCACAGTTTTGGTTTTGTAAGTCGTAGAGTTGTGCTTGTAATTGGTTAACGGTCCCATGGAGTGAAAGGATGTCACTCCAGATCTCTATAGTCTCTTTCTTGTACTTGGTGACAAGCTCCTGATTAATTCTATGGCTGATGTCCACTTCGCGTTCTGCCATCTTCTTATACTTAAAAACTTCTTGCTCCAGCGCTTCCATCCTGGCTTCAAGACTCCCTTCTCCCTTAGGGCCCTGGACATCCTTAACCTGCAACTCCCCATCCATGAGTGACAATTCCTTCGGATGCATCTTCAGCTCTCTCATATACGGATTAATATCCTCACGAGAGTTCTCCTCGGATGGGACGGACGAAGACATTGTAACTTCAAAGCTGAGAACAATCCCTGACAGAAACAGCTCGAAACGAAAACATGACGAAAACACGATATACAAACCTTGGCAAATCTGGGGGGTTATATAGGTGAAAATAAAACATCGTGGCGGAGTCACAGGAGGAAACCGGGACGGAAGCGAGTTCCGAGGTGTCCTCACACCAGGGCGGCGCGGCCAGGGGTGGGCCCATGCCCCCTGTGTGTGAGGAGCACCCGGACTCCTTTTCCTGCCCGTTTTTGTCTCGTGATTTTTCATATTTAGTAAAAACAGCAAAAATATTAAAGGAAGAGTTCAACGCGAAACTTTTCTGACTAGAACTGTTACCTATTCGAAAACAAATTCTGCAGGTTCCTGCATATTGTCCTGGATGAAATTTTCTGGAATCACCGTTTGAATAACATCAACATCTTCATTATAAGAATCTCCAGCAATGTAATGCTTGAGTCTTTGTCCATTCACCACTTGTGTAGTGTCATCTTTCAATGAAGCAATCTTTATCGCACCTGAGCGATACACCTCTACAATAACAAATGGTCCTTCCTATTTTGAGAGTAATTTTCCTGCAAAAAATCTTAGACGAGATCTATACAATAAAACTTTCTCACCAACATGAAACTCTCTCTTAAGAATTCTCTTATCATGCCATTGCTTGACTTTCTCTTTGAAAAGTCTGGCATTCTCATACGCTTCGTTTCTCCACTCATGTAGGGAACTCAAATCAAGTAACCTTTTCTTACCGGCTAGTTTAAAATCCCTATTAAGCTCTTTCACTACCCAAAAAGCTTTGTGTTCTAATTCTAAAGGCAAGTAACACGCTTTTTCGTAAACCATCTTATAAGGAGACATGCCCATGGGGTTCTTATAAGCAGTTCTATAAGCCCATAAAGCATCATTTAACTTATTAGCCCAGTTTTTTCTAGATCTATTAACAGTCTTCTGCAAGATAGACTTGATCTCTCTATTTGAAAGCTCTACTTGCCCACAAGTTTGAGGATGATAAGCAGAAGCAATTCTATGATTAACATCATATCTAGCAAGAGTTTTTCTAAATCCACCATGAATAAAATGAGAACCTCCATCAGTCATAAGATATCTAGGCACACCAAACCTAGGAAAAATAACATCTTCAAGCATTTTTAACGAGGTCTCACCATCGGCACTCTTTGTAGGTATGGCTTCTACCCATTTGGTAACATAATCAACGGCTACAAGTATATGAGTATAACCTTCTAAAGGAGGAAAAGGACCCATAAAGTGAAATCCCCAACAATCAAATGGTTCAATAACAAGAGTATAACTCATAGGCATTTCATTACGTCTAGAAATATTACCAACTCTTTGACATTCATCACAAGATAATACATACCTTCTGGCATCTTTAAAGAGAGTTGGCCAATAAAAACCTGATTGTAGAACCTTTTGCGCGGTTCTATCTCCCGCATGATGTCCTCCATAAGCGCTACCATGGCACTTCCTCAATATTTCTTGTTGCTCATATTCCGGAACACATCTTCTCATAATACCATCAACTCCTTCTTTATATAAGTGTGGGTCATCCCAAAAATAATGCCTCAAATCATAAAAGAATTTCCTTCTTTGCTGAGCTATAAATGTTGGAGGCAAATACTTGGAAACAATAAAGTTAGCATAATCAGCATACCAAGAAAGGTCTCGTGAAGTTACGTTTATTGCAGCCAACTGTTCATTTGGAAAACTATCATTAACAGGAATATGATCAAAAGAAATGTTTTCCAATCTAGACAAATTGTCAGCCACAAGATTTTTAGCACCTTTCCTATCTACAATATGCAAATCAAACTCTTGTAAAAGCAACACCCATCAAATAAGCCTAGGCTTAGCATCTTTCTTAGTCATAAGATATCTAATAGCAATGTGATTAGTATGAATAGTAACTTTAGAATCAACAATATAAGATCTAAACTTATCACACGCAAAAACAACAGCAAGAAACTCTTTTTCAGTAGTAGCATAATTCTTTTGAGCAGCATCAAGAGTCTTACTAGCATAATGAATAACATTCAACTTATTATCTACGCGCTGTCCAAGCACAGCACCAACAGCAAAATCACTAGCATCACACATAATTTCAAAAGATAAATTCCAATCAGGTGGTTGAACAATAGGAGCAGTAGTTAAAGCCTTCTTAAGAGTTTCAAAAGCTTCCTTACAATCATCATCAAAGACAAATGGCACATCTTTTTAAAGAAGATTAGTAAGACACTTTGAAATCTTAGAGAAATCTTTAATAAACCTCCTATAGAAACCAGCATGACCAAGAACACTACGAATACCTTTAACATCCCTTGGACAGGGCATTTTCTCAATTGCTTCAACCTTTGCTCGGCCAACTTCAATACCTCTTTCAGAAATTTTATGTCCAAGAACAATTCCTTCATTCACCATAACGTGGCATTTCTCCCAATTCAGAACAAGATTAGTTTTTCTTCACATCTCTGCAAAACTTTATCAAGATTGTGCAAACAATTATCGAAAGAAGTTCCATAGACGGAAAAATCGTCCATGAAAACCTCCATATTTTCTTCACAAAAACCATGAAAAATAGCAGACATGCATCTTTGAAAGGTAGCAGGAGCATTGCACAAACCAAACGGCATACGTCTATAAGCATAAGTTCCATAAGGACAAGTGAAAGTGGTTTTCTCTTGATCTTCCTTTCTAACAGCAATTTGAGAGAAACCAAAATAACCATCAAGAAAACAAAAAATGAGTTTTCTTAGATAACCTCTCTAATATTTGATCTATGAACGGTAAAGGGTAATGATCTTTCTTAGTAACTTTGTTAACCTTTCTATAATCAATGCACATCCTATAACCAACTACTACCCTTTGAGGAATAAGCTCATTATTCTCATTAGGCACAACAGTGATACCTCCTTTCTTAGGAACACAATGAACAGGACTAACCCATCTACTATCAGCAATAGGATAAATAATACCAGCATCAAGGAGCTTTAATACCTCATTTCTTACCACATCATTCATCTTGGGAATTAAGCGGCGTTGATGTTCAACCACTGGCTTTGCGTCTTTCTCCATGTTAATAGCATGCTGACATAAAGTGGGACAAATCCCTTTTAAATCATCAAGAGTATATCCCATAGCTCATCGGTGTTTCCTCAATATCTCCAATAACCTTTCTTCTTCCTTTCCTGAAAGTTTAGAACTGATAATAACAGGATATATTTTCTTATCATCTATATAAGCATACTTAAGATTATCAGGCAAGGGTTTTAATTCAAAAATAGGATCTTCCTTAGGCGGCAAAGTGGTACCAAGATCCTCCACAGGTAAATTGTGCTTGATCAACGGTTGTTGACGAAGGAAAATATCGTCAATCTCTTCTCTTTCCTTCCTGTAAACATCACTTTCATGGTCCTCCATGAATTGCTGCAAGGCATTATTAGGGGCAAGAGCAATAGAAGCAAGCTGTTCAACCCGAAAATTTTCATCAGGCATGTTATTTTCATAAGAAGTCTTAGCAAACTTGGAAAAATTAAACTCATAAGATTCTCCATTAAACTTAGTGAAAATTTTCTCCTTCTTACAGTCTATCACAGCACCACAAGTATTCAAAAAGGGTCTACCAAAAATAATAGGACAAGTTTTACTAGCCTCCTTACCAAGTACTAGGAAATTAGTGGGATATTTGGTCTTACCGCAGAGAACTTCCACATCTTGAACAATACCCAAAGGCCAAACAGTCTCTCTGTTAGCAAGCTGAACAACCACATCAATATCTTCAAGTTGGCAAGCACCAATCTCATGCATAATTTCTTTGTAAAGCTCGAAGGGAATGGCACTTGCACTAGCACCAATGTCACATAAACCATAATAGCAATGATCGCCAATCCTGACAGAAATAATAGGAACACTTGTTTTCCTATGCCTTTTAGGATGTGAGATAATGTTAGAAGCATCTTCACAAAAGAGAATATATTCATCCCCTATATCTTTCGTAACAAGGTCCTTCAATATAGCTACAGGAGTCTTAATAGTAATTTGCTCATCAGGCTCTATAGCTATCTTAGTACTTTTATTAGACACTCTTACCAAAGTAGAATACTCTTTTACCTTAGCAGGGAAAGGTGTCTACTCAAAATAAGGTTCAGGCACAATGCTATCAATAGTACAAACTTCAGTAGCTGTAGCAGGAATATGACTAATAGAATCTTTATAAGGTGCATGATATTTGTTCCAATCTTTCTTTGGAACATCAAGATACGAGGCAAAGGCCTTAAAACAGTTAGCAAGTATTTGAGAATCAATACCATAAGTAGTGC
This sequence comes from Dactylis glomerata, assembly GCA_007115705.1. Taxonomy (NCBI): domain Eukaryota; kingdom Viridiplantae; phylum Streptophyta; class Magnoliopsida; order Poales; family Poaceae; genus Dactylis; species Dactylis glomerata. Next base: position 4,239,976 of record QXEO01001034.1, read on the forward strand.
TAACATTATGAAAGTCATCGGTTCCCATAAAAGCTTTAATGCATTCATAATCATATTTTATACCTGACTTTCTACCTTTGTCGTTCTCCCATCCTTTAGCATTTTCTTGAATACGGCTAACAAGCGTATAGTTAATAGATCCCGTTAGTTGAATACCCCTGAGGCCCGTTAAGCTAGGCCCAACTATAATGATAGTCGAATACGAGTTCTTACCGTATGTCGATATTGTAATCTGTATTGGACCCTACCCGATCCTCGAGACCTGGCCATCTATATATAGGGGCCAGGAGGGGACGGTGTAGGGAAGATTGAAAGCAAGCCAGGTTGAACACCCAAGTTTACTTTCGATATACACTTATCTCGACTAACCTTTACCTTCGAGTTCATCCGACGCCCTATTCCCCCGATCCTAAGTCCTTCATCTTGGACATTTGTCGAGTTAACCCTCATCAATTGGCGCCGACCGTGGGGAGCTTGGGCGTTGGAATCATGAATTCGACGGCTTTTTCGCTTTTAGCCAACAGCAGTACAGAAGTCGACGAAAATCAAGAGATGGAGTTGACAATCGGAAGTTTAAGCATCCTCATCGGGCCATCGGGTTCATCTCGCCTTTCAGATCCGACGAAACAATATCCGTCGGCAAGTGAGCCCGAAACAGTAGCAATAATGGAATATTCTGAAGGCTCTTCCAGCGAGGTAAACTCGCTGGTCAGCTTGGAAGAAGTGCAAAAAGGAAAAATCACAGAAGACAACGAAGCAATTGAAAATTTCGACGCAGGGGTCCAACTCAAAGATCTTATGATCCGCCTCGACGATATTTCAGACAAGTCAACAGATACATGGAAGACATGATTAGAGCTTTCTGAGGATAGTAACTCGATCTTCTCAAGCTTCAATGGTAACATCGGTAAACAGTGCCAGGTGCTCACCATTGTAGGAGATAACTCAGAAGAATTCGACAAAAACAACAATCCAGTGCTAAACCCAGCAAATATCGACAGAGGAGCAAACCACCTAGCAGAAGGGCAAACAGCAGAATCCCTCACAACCAGGGAAAAAATTTGACTATCAGTCGACGAATGGAGGATAATAAGAGAAGCCGTAGAACACGGCACGCCGATACCATCAAATTCCAGCAAAGACATGCTTCCGGGGTATCATAGAGATACAGAGAAGAAAAGACTCAGCCATTGCAGCCAGCAACGCCGCTCGTAAAGCACGAAGCGACGCATCATATAGCAACACAAGGAAAAATCGCCGACATGGTTCAAGGTACGATAACCTCGAGTACTCCGACAGGCAAAGCATTTCAAAAAACCTCGACTCATCCTTTTTATCAGTCGACGAACAAGGAAACATCGTACCAAAAACTCCTGAAGCAGCATTAGTGGCAGCTCAAGCTTATCTGCTCACAACCCGACCAAGCCTGGGAGATCCTAGAGAACATATGCACAGAGCAGAATTGAACGGACTAAACATGGTGGGTCACAAGCTATTAGCGAAAGGTGAAGAAGCACACCACCATAAGGAAACGCACAAGCCAAGATCGCCTCGCCGTCACAGTAGTCCTCGGCGTAGAAGCAGCAATCAACGATCTCGATCGCCATCACCAAAACAACACGGAGGAACCCGAAGATCATGATCCCCAAATGAAAAACGCGACTACGAAGAAGACGAAAAAGAAATGGGGGCATCATGCTTTACCCGCAGGGTTCGCACCACTCTAGTTCCCAAGGGATTCAAGTTACCTCATGATTAGCAAAAGTACGACGGATCACAGGAACCACAATCATGGCTCTCAGATTATCTACAAGCAGTACAAATATTGGGAGGAACCAAAGAAACAGCAATGCAAAGTCTGCAACTACACCTCACCGGCGCAGCAAGGTCATGGTTGAGCAAACTTGAAAAGGAAACTATTGGAAGCTGGGAAGACCTCACAAAGCAATTTACAAGCAACTTCAGGTCGACATACAAGCGGCCAGCGTCAATAGAAGAAGTCAAAGCGTGTGTGCAACAATGCGACGAAACACTGCGGGCATACATCCAAAGATGGAGTCTTATCAAAAATTTAGCAGTCGAAGTTTCAGACGAAAGAGCAATAGATGCGTTCATCATTGGATTAAGGCGAAGAGACCTAGTCGAAGAGATGGGCAGAATCAAGCCAAAAACAGTGTCAGACCTCATGGAGGTAGCAAACAGATTTGCAGATGGAGAAGACGCATGCAACAACAAGCGGACGTGATCCCTAGAGGACGATAGAAGAAATAGATATGGAAGTCAAAGAAGACGGTCCAGAAATTACGACAACTATGGCTCCCATAGCTAAGTCGCTGTAGGATACAAAGACAACAGCTACCAAGAAAGCGATCGAAGAAGTTTAGGATATCGAAGCTACGGAAAAGAGGACTATAAAAAATTCCCCGCAAGAGAATCCAGAGAATACAACCCTTCGCCAGAAGATATGCTCAACGGACCTTGTCATATACACTCAGTGTTCGTCGATGGGAAGCGAGTATCAAGGAATGCAATGAAAGATTGCACAACATTCTTAAAACTACAAGAGGCAGCACTAAACAAGCAAACCAAAGCAAGGCGACAAGGATTTGAAGGAAGCAACAATCCTCCGACAAAACAACAAGGAAACAACGGAGCTCCTCAAGGACAAGACCAGCAGAATCAGGGGCACGACGACGATGAAGGGTACATTCCATCCAAAGGACACATCACAGCAATGATACAACCTGTGCCCAAGTCGAACAAAGAAGAAAAGAGTATCACTCGACAAGTCAACTTAGCAGTCATCTCACCGCCAGCCGCAACGGAGTATCTGCATTGGTCAGAACAACCAATCGAGTTCAACAGAGAAGACCACCCTATAACAGTACCTCGGCCAGGAAACGCGCCTTTGGTACTTAAAGCTCAAATTGGCACGTACGATGTCGACAGAATATTTATGGACGCAGGAAGTGGAATCAATCTGATATATGCAAAAACACTCAGAGCAATGCATATATCACGAGAGTTCTTGAAGCCAACATACTGTTCCTTCCATGGGATAGTACCAGGAAGCGCTAACTATCCATTAGGTCGAATAGCACTCAATGTTTGCTTTGGCAACCGACAAAACTACAGAAGAGAAAAGTTAGACTTCGAAGTCATGGACTGGTCATCCCAGTATCACGCGATCCTCGGGCGACCCGCGTTTTCGCGATTCATGGCAGTACCTCACTACACATATCTGGTACTCAAAATGCCAGGACCAAAGGGAGTAATCACAGTAAAAGGAAGTTTTGAAGTCTCAGATCTATGCGACAGGGAGTTCCACAAGATGGCGCAAAACTTTGGCATGATAGCCAACCATGCTGAGAAAGCGAAAAGTATGATTACAGAGGGCGTCAAGCTACTCGAAGGACGCATTGTGGAGCCAGAGATGAAGAAACCACGAGTAGAAGCATCAGGAGAAGACAAAGAAGCAGGAGAAGAGGAGAAGGACACGACGACATAAAACATCAAGAGCAACAGAGTAGAGTAGAAGAGTAAGGCTATAAAAGCCACGAGTTATACCAGGGGCAATGCCCTCTAGATCCAGAACACAGGTCACGGGCCGGATCTCTTGGATCACCCCATGTATCTTACATTACAAGTATAATAAAGACAAAGCGTTCCTCATGTTCGAGTTTACGAGTCTTTCAAAGAGAAAATGCGGCAAACGCATGATCCCTTTGATGGCGCCCAGAAAATTAGCTAATGGCGCGGGAACAAACTGTCCTTGTGCGTGGTGGATAACCAGCCCGTTGGGAACCCCAAGAGGAAGGTATGATGAGTATAGCAGCTAGTTTTCCCTTAGTTAAGAAACCAAGGTTTAATATCGGTCAGGAGAGGAGAGACAATGACAACTGAAGGTGATGCGGAACCTGCACACACACAAACAAATACTTTGTCCCCAACTTGCGATGAGGTTGTCAATCTCACCGGTTTGCTTGAAACAAAGGTTATGAGTGTATCGAGTGGAAAACAATATAGTATGCGAGTAAAGTAAACAGTGCGAGTAAAGTAAACAGGTGATAGCAATATGATGGAAATAGGACCGGGGTCCATGATGCGTGGTGAATGACCAGCCCGTTGGGAACCCCAAGAGGAAGGTATGATGAGTATAGTAGCTCGTTTTCCCTCAGTTAGAAACCAAGGTTTATCGATCAGGAGAAAAGCAGACAAATGACAGCTGAAGGTGATGCTTGCTAGTTTGCGACAGCAGCGGACAATTTATATATGGCGCCTCGTCCAAGCTTTGCTTGCTAGCTGCAACGTGGAACCTGCACACACACAAATAAATACTTTGCTCCCAACTTACGATGAGGTTGTCAATCTCACCGGTTTGCTTGAAACAAAGGTTATGAGTGTATCGAGTGGAAAACAGTAATAGTATGCGAGTAAAGTAAACAGTGCGGAAAAGTAAACAGGTGATTGCAATATGATTAAAATAGGACCGGGGTCCACAGTTCACTAGTGGTGTCTCTCCATAGATAAAATAACATGCTGGGTAAACAAATTACAGTTGGGCAATTGATAGAATAAGGATAACGTGATATGTCAAGAAGATTACTATGAGATTTACTCTGGGCATTACAACAAAATACATAGACCGCCATCCAACTGCATCTATGACTAATAATCCACCCTCGGGGATATCAATCCGAACACCCCAAAAGTATTAAGTTGCGAACAACAGATAATTGCATTAAGCAAAGTGTGTAATGTAAACAAAGCATATGCCCTTGAGCATATGAATGTTGTTTTCTCCCTAGTAGCAACAGCACATCTACCACCTTAGAGGTTTCTGTCACTCCCCCAGGTGAAATAGAGACATGAACCCACTATCGAGCATAAATACCCCCTCTTGGAGTCACTAGCAACTACTCGGCCAAGATAGCTACTAACAACGGAGAGCATGCAAGATCATAAACAACATAGAGATGACAAAAGATATAATTCAGTACAACAACTTAATCATAAACACCAATATTCATCGGATCCCAACAAACCAACATCATAGAATTACATAACGGTGATCTCAATCATGTAGGGCAGCTCATGAGATCTAAACATGAAGCACATGGTGGAGAAGACAACCATCTAGCTACTGCTATGGACCCATAGTCCAAGGTAGACTACTCACTCATCGCTCCGGAGGCAAGCATGGCGATGAAGAAGACCTCCGGTGGCGATTCCCCTCTCCGGCAGGGTGCCGAGAAGAGCTTCTGGACCCTCCCGATCTTCGGGTCGACGGCGGCGGCGGATCGCGATGTGTTCTGGAAAACTGATCAGGTACTTAGGTTTTTTCCGTCGGGGGATCTTTATAGGCGAAGGGGCGATGACAGAGGTGGAGCCAGGCTCGCTCACACAGGGGTGGCGCGGCCAGGGGCCTGGCCGCGCCGGCCCTGTGTGTGGGGCCCTGGTGGCCCCTCTCCGTCTCTCCTTCGGATGTCTGGAAGCTTCCGGGAAAAATAAGACTTCAGGAACTTGTTTCGTCCAATTCCGAGAATATTTCCTGTGTATCACTTCTGAAACACAAAAATAGCAGAAAACTGGAAACTGGCACTGTGGCACTTGTTAATAGGTTAGTTCCGGAAAATGCATAAAAGTGCCACTAAGTGTAACGAAACAATAGGCAAACGGTGTAAAAACAAGCATGGAGCATCAAAAATTATAGATACGTTTGAGACGTATCAAGCATCCCCAAGCTTAACTCCTGCATTGGTGACAAGCATGGAGTAGGTAAGTGATAACAAAAGAATAATTTTTGAGGTGACATGCACCTACACAATCTTGATCATCTATGTAAGCATTGGTGAGCTGGGATCAATAGAACTTAAAACATGGGCATGAAAGATATAATCATGACAATAAGAACTTAGCAACCATGTTGTAAACATGCAAATGAACACAAACAAAAGATCATGATAATGAAACAATGAAAGTCAAACGTGTGTTCAAATCATAAGGAAAAACATACAAATGGTTTTCAGCTTGTCCTTCAAAGATAGCAAAACATAAATGCATAGGACACCTTCAAGTTTAAGAGGGCGACTAGATACAAATAATTTAAGAACAAGTGAAACCAATCATCATGAGTCAATCAATGAACTTTGGGACAATGCATATCACACTAAGAATGACAACTATGCTCTCTTAATGGTGCATAAAGAAAGAAGGTGGTGACTCAACATAAAAGTAAAAGAAAGGCCCTTCGCAGAGGGAAGCAGTGATTGCAAGTTTTATAACCTTCAAAAATTATGGTACTTACCGGCTTTGAGCTCTCATTGCCCCCATCATAATCATCTTGAATGGTTAAAGTTAATGCGAGAACAATTATGATGCATATGCTTGACAAATCATAAGTTGAAGACCTCGTGCCCCGTCAATACGAGTACCCAAACCTCATGCTACTTTACTTAGAGTCCCAAGCAAGGCTCTTGTCATTGTAAATATATGTGTATCATTGAGAACCGCCAATGGGGTACCTCCGTGCCCGATGACATGGAACAAGCCCACACCAAAATGACAGGACAAGCAGACAATGAACACCTCGACATCTCTTTTATTTGCTATATTGTTTAGCTTTTTATTGTGAGATGCGTCGTCGAATGTTCACCATGGGTATGCTGCAAATTTCCACCATGAATTATGCATGGCTTAGATTGGCGGCCCGGCGTTTCCCTAACACATATAAAAACTCCATGATCCTCACAAGATTCCCAAGTCATTTCACACCGCGGGCATCCATAAACAAAAGATCACGATATCAACTCAAATAAGAAAGTGCAATGTTGAAAGCTTGCCCCATGACAGCATGGCTGGGCTAGAATCCAACTTACAACTTGCAAGCATAACAACTCAGCATAAGAGACCACAATGTCAAATTTTTAGAACAGGAAAAAGTAAAGTGTGCCTTCCGGTTCGTGAGAGCTTTACTGACCGAATTTCGCATAACACTGGTAAGAGTTTAATTTGAAGAGAATATAAAACCAAGTCAAATTTACTTGGAATAGCAAATTGCTAGTAGGTATGTATGGTGGACACTTTGGAAAAACTTTGGCTTTTAGGAGTTGGATGCACGAGTAGAGCTCATACTCAGTACAAGGCGAGGGCTAGCAAAAGACTGGGAGCGACCAACTAAGAGAGCAATAATGGCCATAATCATGCAAAGCGACAAAGCGACATTAAAAGAAGCATAAGATGGCATCAAAAGTCAAAAACTAAATGATCATGAAGGCTAATGGCGACTTTGTAAGAGTCTAACATGTGTGAGCATGCGCCAAGTCAACCCAAATAAAGCATCAAGGAGAAAACCAAAATAATGCTTCCATACAATAAAAACAACGCATGATTTTTTTCAAAGGCTCATTAAGCAATCTCAGTTATTTGAGACAAGTCATGCTACAGCAAAACCACTAAGCATACTATCAAAAAGACATCAAGCATGACATGAAAAAGCCTAAGCCGCAGTCTACACAAGCTCCTTCTTGTACCACTATTTTGCACAAAGCTTTTTCTCTTTTCCAACACCATTTGAAATTTTTATAAACACCTCTTTTGATGAAAACCAATAAAGATCAGAGGCAAAAATACACCTTGATGAAAAGATATGACAAGATCTGAACGCGAATCAAGGCGAAAACGAAAACCAAAAGCAGTAGCAGAAAAGTAGAATGCTCGTTTTTTAATAAGAGTGAAAACTAGAGCATTCTTTGCAAATGAAAACGAGTACATCTCCTCCAAAGGAAATTTGTTGGGGTCCAACCATTTATTGCAGCAAACAAACAAACTAAACAAACTAAGAAAACTAAAACAACTGACGCTCCAAGAAAAACACATAATGCATGAAGCAATAAAAATATAGTGTCTTGAAAGGTGACCTGATTTTTGCCGATGAAGAAGGGGTTCCTCGGGGGCATCCCCAAGCTTTGACGCTTGTACTTCTTGGATATTTCTTGGGGTGATGCATGGGCATCCCCAAGCTTGAGCTTTTGTCCATTCTTCAACTCATCTCATCATTCTCCAATCCCTACACTTGAAAACTTCCTTCATACAAAACTAAACACAATTCTATTAGCAACATTAGTGTAAGCATAAAATATATTCAACCTCTTTTAGCTTCAGGTTTCAACCCAAAACCACCACATATAAAGTATATACTACTGTAGCAACTTCCACAAGAGTTCCATGATAAAAAAGAACTCAAAAGAAAGCGATAAAGTGGCAAAAACAAATATTGGCAGAAATCTGTCAAAACAGAATAGCTGACAAAGGCCGAATTTATTAGGGGTTTTCTGTTGCTGAAATAAAAAAGTGTTCAACTAACAAAAGTTTGGATATAACCTGGGGCATATGCACAAGAAATCTCAGGTACAAAAGATAAACAGAGAATTTTCACGAATTTTTACGGTGCAGCACCGAAAACAGTTTCAGGACAGCAACATCCCCAAATCTTTACCTCACTCAAATGAGAGGCTTCTCTTGGCACAAAAACGAAATAAACAAGATAAGGAGCGGTCATTACAGTAGTAATGACTTCCAAGACTCAAATAAAAGAAAAAGTACTGAAAAGAAAACATTGGGTTATCTCCCAAGAGTGCTTTTCTTTAACGCCTTTGAGCTAGGCGCAGAAAATTGCAAATCAAGTAATTTGAGAAGATGCTCACATAAGAAATATGAATTGAAGCAAAAGAGAGAATCAAGGAGAAAATATAAAACACATTTAAGTCTAACCCACTTCCTATGCATAGGAATCTTGTAAGAAAATAAATCAAAGAAACACATAGTAACAAGCATGGGTAGATAAAACAAGAGCAACTTCAGAACTTTCAATATAAAGAGAGGTGTTTTAGTAACATGATAATTCCAACAACCATATTTTCCTCTCTCATAATAATTTTCAGTAGCATCAAACTCAACAATATAAATATCACACTCACCCTCTTTTGTTAAGCATGGCGGGCGATCAATTAAGGTATTAGTTAGAGAGTTACTCTTATTGGGAGGTAGACATGGGTAACTCCATTCTTCCTCCTCTTGATCATCACTCTCCTCCTCTTTTTCATCTAATGAGCTTCCAGTTTCATCCATTTCTTCTTCCATAGGCTCCTTCAAGGTATTAGTCTCTTCCGTTGGAGAGCATCTATTAAGATATTTAAGAATATAGCCATTTCCTTCCTTGTAATTATCAAAGCAAAATGTGAGTATATCATAAACCTCATATTTATAAGGTGCATCATCAGTATTTTCAAGCAAATAACAAGTTCGAATGCACCCTTCCAAGCAATAAATTCTTCAATTTGTTCCACATCATAAAAGTCATAATTTCCATTAATATAAGAAGATATGGTAACATCATCATTATACTCACATTGAAAAGGGAGGTGTTTATACCTCCTACAGCAGCAAGATCTATCAAAGCAATAGGTAACATTATAAGTAGAGCACACGTTTCTAGCAATGATATACAATCTATTGATTTGTTCACATAAGTATTTCCCTTTTTGTGACAAGCGGTGTTCCTCATAATAATTTTTCTGCTCTTCCGTGAACCCACCTTGCCAAAAAGATTTAGTTTCAAAGAAACCAACCATTGATAGAAAGCATGATAAAGCAAGACAAGTAAAAACAACTACAAAGGATTCTAATTTTTTTGGGTTTTTGATAAAAAGCAATGCAGGTAAAATAAATAAAGTAAAGCAAAACAATAACAAAGTAAAGAATGTGTGTGCGAAGAACTCCCCTCGCAGAAGTCTTCTCTCTTCCCCGGCAACGGCGCCAGAAAAAGAGCTTGATGCGTGGTGAATGACCAGCCCGTTGGGAACCCCAAGAGGAAGGTATGATGAGTATAGTAGCTCGTTTTCCCTCAGTTAGAAACCAAGGTTTATCGATCAGGAGAAAAGCAGACAAACGACAGCTGAAGGTGATGCTTGCTAGTTTGCGACAGCAGCGGACAATTTATATATGGCGCCTCGTCCAAGCTTTGCTTGCTAGCTGCAACGTGGAACCTGCACACACACAAACAAATACTTTGCTCCCAACTTACGATGAGGTTGTCAATCTCACCGGTTTGCTTGAAACAAAGGTTATGAGTGTATCGAGTGGAAAACAGTAATAGTATGCAAGTAAAGTAAACAGTGCGGAAAAGTAAACAGGTGATTGCAATATGATTAAAATAGGACCGGGGTCCACAGTTCACTAGTGGTGTCTCTCCATAGATAAAATAACATGCTGGGTAAACAAATTACAGTTGGGCAATTGATAGAATAAGGATAACGTGATATGTCAAGAAGATCACTATGAGATTTACTCTGGGCATTACAACAAAATACATAGACCGCCATCCAACTGCATCTATGACTAATAATCCACCCTCGGGGATATCAATCCAAACACCCCAAAAGTATTAAGTTGCGAACAACAGATAATTGCATTAAGCAAAGTGTGTAATGTAAACAAAGCATATGCCCTTGAGCATATGAATGTTGTTTTCTCCCTAGTAGCAACAGCACATCTACCACCTTAGAGGTTTCTGTCACTCCCCCAGGTGAAATAGAGACATGAACCCACTATCGAGCATAAATACCCCCTCTTGGAGTCACTAGCAACTACTCGGCCAAGATAGCTACTAACAACGGAGAGCATGCAAGATCATAAACAACATAGAGATAACAAAAGATATAATTCAGTACAACAACTTAATCATAAACACCAATATTCATCGGATCCCAACAAACCAACATCATAGAATTACATAACGGTGATCTCAATCATGTAGGGCAGCTCATGAGATCTAAACATGAAGCACATGGTGGAGAAGACAACCATCTAGCTACTGCTATGGACCCATAGTCCAAGGTAGACTACTCACTCATCGCTCCGGAGGCAAGCATGGCGATGAAGAAGACCTCCGGTGGCGATTCCCCTCTCCGGCAGGGTGCCGGGAAGAGCTTCTGGACCCTCCCGATCTTCGGGTCGACGGCGGCGGCGGATCGCGATGTGTTCTGGAAAACTGATCGGGTACTTAGGTTTTTTCCATCGGGGGGTCTTTATAGGCGAAGGGGCGATGTCAGAGGTGGAGCCAGGCTCCCTCACACAGGGGTGGCGCGGCCAGGGGCCTGGCCGCGCCGGCCCTGTGTGTGGGGCCCTGGTGGCCCCTCTCCGTCTCTCCTTCGGATGTCTGGAAGCTTCCGGGAAAAATAAGACTTCAGGAACTTGTTTCGTCCAATTCCGAGAATATTTCCTGTGTATCACTTCTGAAACACAAAAACAGCAGAAAACAGGAAACTGGCACTGTGGCACTTGTTAATAGGTTAGTTCCGGAAAATGCATAAAAGTGCCACTAAGTGTAACGAAACAATAGGCAAATGGTGTAAAAACAAGCATGGAGCATCAAAAATTATAGATACGTTTGAGACGTATCAGTCCACAGTTCACTAGTGGTGTCTCTCCATAGATAAATAACACATGCTGGGTAAACAAATTACAGTTGGGCAATTGATAGAATAAAGATAAACGTGATATGTCAAGAAGATCACTATGAGATTTACTCTGGGCATTACAACAAAATACATAGACCACCATCCAACTGCATCTATGACTAATAATCCACTCCCTGGGATATCAATCCGAACACCCTAGAAGTATTAAGTTGCGAACAACAGATAATTGCATTAAGCAAAGTGTGTAATGTAAACAAAGCATATGCCCTTGAGCATATGAATGTTGTTTTCTCCCTAGTAGCAACAGCACATCTACCACCTTAGAGGTTTCTGTCACTCCCCAGGTGAAATAGAGGCTTGAACCCACTATCGAGCATAAATACCCCCTCTTGGAGTCACTAGCAACTACTCGGCCAAGATAGCTACTAACAACGGAGAGCATGCAAGATCATAAACAACGTAGAGATAACAAAAGATAATATTCAGTACAACAACTTAATCATAAACACCAATATTCATCGGATCCCAACAAACCAAACATGTAGAATTACATAACGATGATCTCAATCATGTAGGGCAGCTCATGAGATCTAAACATGAAGCACATGGTGGAGAAGACAACCATCTAGCTACTGCTATGGACCCATAGTCCAAGGTAGACTACTCACTCATCGCTCCGGAGGCAAGCATGGCGATGAAGAAGACCTCCAATGGCGATTCCCCTCTCCGGCAGGGTGCCGGGAAGAGCTTCTGGACCCTCCCGATCTTCGGGTCGACGGCAGCGGCGGATCGCGATGTGTTCTGGAAAATTGATCGGGTACTTAGGTTTTACGCGTAGGGGGGTCTTTATAGGCGAAGGGGCGATGTCAGAGGGGGAGCCAGGTGCCCTCACGCGGGGCCCGTGCGTCCAGGGGCCTGGCCGCGCCGCCCCTGCGGGTGGGGCCCTGGTGGCCTCCTTCCGACTCTCCTTCGGATCTCTGGAAGCTTCCGGGTAAAATAAGACTTCAGGAACTTGTTTCGTCCAATTCCGAGAATATTTCCTGTGTATCACTCTGAAACACAAAAACAGCAGAAAACAGGGAACTGGCACTGTGGCAACTCGTTAATAGGTTAGTTCCGGAAAATGCATAAAAGTGCCACTAAGTGTAATGAAACAATAGGCAAATGGTGTAAAAACAAGCATGGAGCATCAAAAATTATAGATACGTTTGAGACGTATCAAGCATCCCCAAGCTTAACTCCTGCTCGTCCTCGAGTAGGTAAGTGATAACAAAAGAATAATTTTTGAGGTGACATGCACCTACACAATATTGATCATATATGTAAGCATTGGTGAGCTGGGATCATAAGAACTTAAAACATGGGCATGAAGATATAATCATGACAATAAGAACTTAGCAACCATGTTGTAAACATGCAAATGAACACAAAAAAAAGATCATGAAAATGAAACAATGAAAGTCAAACGTGTGTTCAAATCATAAGGAAAAACATACAAAAGGTTTTCAGCTTGTCCTTCAAAGAGAGCAAAACATAAATGCATCAGACACCTTCAAGTTTAAGAGGGCGACTAGATACAAATAATTTAAGAACAAGTGAAACAAACAATATGAATCAATCAATGAACTTTGGGACAATGCATATCACACTAAGAATGACAACTATGCTCTCTTAATGGTGCATAAAGAAAGAAGGTGGTGACTCAACATAAAAGTAAAAGAAAGGCCCTTCGCAGAGGGAAGCAGTGATTGCAAGTTTTATAACCTTCAAAAATTATGGTACTTACCGGCTTTGAGCTCTCATTGCCCCCATCATAAGCATCTTGAATGGTTAAAGTTAATGCGAGAACAATTATGATGCATATGCTTGACAAATCATAAGTTGAAAACCTCGTGCCCCGTGAATACGAGTACCCAAACCTCATGCTACTTTACTTAGAGTCCCAAGCAAGGCTCTTGTCATTGTAAGTATATGCATATCATTGAGAACCGCCAATGGGGTACCTCCGTGTCGGGGATATAACCCCGGGTATACCAAAGTACCCTATTTATAAACTTATATATGTTGCATAACTATTTTATATATGCAGGAATATTGAAAGGCAATTTAGCAGCAACCTGGGCCGACTTAACCACTCTTGGGCCGGCATAATAGTGCCCAGGCCGGCATATAGTGAAGCTGGGCCGGCATAAAGCTTATCCGGCTGGGTCAGCATCCTTCCCCCGCGTGGGCTGGACTAGCAGCCCCGGCTGGGCTTCCGCCCCGCGAGCCACCCCGGCTAGGCCGGCAGGCCGCTGTCCTGGCTGGGCTCCCGCCCTAGCCTCCCGCCGCGCCGGCTGGGCCAGGTTGGCCGCTGCCCCGGCTGGGCCGGCCTCCCGCTGCCCCGCCTGGGCCTCCAGGCTGCGCCCCGGCTGGGCCTTCTAGCCGCGCCCCAGCTGGGCTCCTGGTCGCGTCTCGGCTGGGCCGGTGCCTTTGCCTTGGCTGGGCCTTAGGCCGGACGCCCGGCTGGGCTCCCTCCACCTGCGCCCTGGCAGGCCTGCTCCGCCACGCCCCGGCTGGGCCGGATCAGGAGGATCCGGCCTGGCCGGGATTCTCCCCCAGGCCGGGATTCCCTCCAAGCCTCTTTATCAATTCCGGCTGGGCCACTTTGATCACTGTTCCGGCCGGGCCAGGCTGGGATCCCTGGCCCAGGCCGGATTATCCCCATGGTAGGCCGAGATATTCACCTCCGGGCCGGATTACTCCTCTCCGGGGCCGGGATTGACTCCCTTCGGGACATATTCCTCGGCCAGCATCGCCTCCAGCGCATCGTGCCAGTCCTGGGACGCCTCCAGGCTCGGACTGGCACATCCTCCATCGTCATATGCTGGTCTTGGGACGCCCCTTGGCTCAGACCAGCATATCCATCCTCTCCTAGTCAGTCTTATCCTCAGGAGGAGGATAAGACTGATGACATGGTGATACTGAAGACAGACGCTAGAAGATGAAGACCAAGGACTCCAAGTACAGCCACGATGGGACAAGCCCATGACCATGACACCAGCCACTGTACCAAGTACGGTACCAGGATGATGCAAGCCACAGTATGACAAGACCCCAGTAGTCAACTCAGCTACAGTGTATGCATAGTGTTGAGTGGGGCATCCATTGTCCCCTGGGCTCCCTATATAAGGGGCACCAGGGGGAACGAGCAGCCGAGCCTCCTTCGGAGGCTCATTTCCTCCCGCTCCATGGGAGCTCTCTAGCACTAGCTCTTTAGCTCCTGCCCAGTGCAGCCTCAGATAGGCAAGATACACAGCTCAAGGAGCACCATTGTAGCTCTCATGTGAAGCTCATATAGATCAGACATGCAGGAGTAGGGGTGTTACCTCCTCACGAGGGCCCCGAACCTGGGTAGCTCGATGTGTTAGCAGTGTGCTCTGTGCTCGGTCTCTACCGAGCCTTCCCTCTCCCGGATCCACCAGTGTACAGTCGGCCCCCATTTAAGCCACCCTGTGGCATATGTTGTTTCACCACGACGACATTTGGCGCCCACCGTGGGGCTGATCAAGGCGCTGGTAGGAGTACATCCGGACGAGATCTTCTTCATCTGCTCGGAGGGTTCGACATCAGCAACGCCTTCGAGCACAGCAGGTCTTCTTCAACTCCCGGGCTGACCTCAACTCGCCCGGACCAGCATACGGCTATCTCGGATCTACATCGGCATATCCGGGCCGGCACTCGATTTCTCCTGGTCAGCATATCCTGTGTCCTGGCCAGCATATCCTGTGTCCCGGCCAGCATATTCTGTGTCCTGGCCGGTATATCCTATGTTCTGGCCAGCATATTCTGTGTCCTGGCCAGCATATCCTGTGTCCTGGCCAGCATATCCTGTGTCCCGGCCATCATATTTTGTGTCCTGGCCAGCATATCCTGTGTCCTGGCCAGCATATCCTGTGTTCCGGCCAGCATATTCTGTGTCCTGGCCAGCATATCCTGTGTCCCGGCCAGCATATCCTGTGTCCCGGCCAGCATATCCTGTGTCCTGGCCAGCATATCCTGTGTCCTGGCCAGCATATTCTGTGTCCTGGCCGGTATATCCTGTGTTCTGGCCAGCATATTCTGTGTCCTGGCCAGCATATCCTGTGTTCTGGCCAGCATATCTTATGTCCCGGCCGGCATATTCTATGTTTGTCGTACCAGGGACTGTTCCGCCTTTGCCTCGAGCATCTGCTGGTACTTCAAACTTCTTCAACTGTGCAAGTAAGTATTTATGCTGGTTTACTCCATATTCTGGTCAGCTTATCTGAGAATCAGTGTCCCCGTAATAGAAAAAATAGCTTGGGGGCTAGGCTAAATCCTAGCAAGTTGCCTCTTGAATGCTGTTTCAGTATATGTTGGTTTGCATGCTAGCATATCAGCTTTCCAGTTTCCTCCTGTATGTCTATCTATATGCCAAATTGCTACATATGCCTGCTACAGATAGTATCCTTGGTATCAATTTATATGTCTGTAGTCTTGTGCAAAGTTTTGTCTTGGCATGTTATATGCCGGTTTTATATGCCAACAGCAAGATGTTATGTCAAGTTATATGTCTTTGTATGTGCCAATCTTTATATCTGCTACAGAGCTATAGTCAGTATGCCAGTTAACATATCAAGTTCAGTATATATGCTATATGCCAAATGCTATGAGAATCACCTTGCATAGAGACCACTGTTGCTATATGCTATGTGTTATATGCCGGCTGTCATATGCCAAGGCTCGTATGCCGGTTTATATATGTTGAATGCCATGTGCTAGTTGTTACAAGTTTACAGTCAGATCAGTTATATGCCTATCTCAGTACCAGTTTCTGCATGCTCTATGCTAGATCTCAGATGCCCATTACAGTATACTTGCATTTATATGCCGGCACATGAGTGCCGAATATCTGTTGTGAGATGCCAAGTTTGCTTATATGCCAGTTGCAGTATGTCTACATTTATATGCCGGCACATGAGTGCCTAGTTCTTCCTTGTGAGTTGCCAAGTTAGCATATATGTCAAATTGCCATATCTCAGTCTATATGCCAAGTGCTTTGTTTCAAGAGTAATATAACGAGTGCTATGGGCTATATGCCAAACTCCATATACTAGATTGCTATATGCCAAATGCTATGACCATTCCTATGTCTTTTAGTATGACTACAGAACAGGTTGGATATTTCTATATATATATATATCTATTACCCGGCTATGACTCTCCATATTGCCATTACAAGAAGAAATTGCTATTGTACCCCCAGGGCTTCAGTTTATATCTCAAAGTCTCAGCCAGCATATCTTATATCCTGGCCAGCATATCTCAAAGTCTCAGGTCTCAGGTATATCAGTTTGTTAGCACATCAGGTTACTAAGTGATATCTTCAGTCGCAGGTATTTCAGTATGCCGGCATATCATGGCAAAGAGCAAAATGTCAGTATGCCAGCATATCAAGGCAAGGGTAAGATTTCGGTATGCCGGCATATCATGGCATGAGCAAAGTTTCAGTATGCCAGCATATCATGGCAAGAGTAAGATTTCAGTATGCTGGCATATCATGGCAAAAGTAAGATATCAGTATGCTGGCATATCATGGCAAAGAGCAAAATGTCAGTATGCCAGCATATCAAGGCAAGGGTAAGATTTCGGTATGCCGGCATATCATGGCATGAGCAAAGTTTCTGTATGCCGGCATATCATGGCAAGAGTAAGATTTCGGTATGCTGGCATATCATGGCAAGAGTAAGATTTCGGTATGCCGGCATATCATGGCAAAGAGCAAAATGTCAGTATGCCAGCATATCAAGGCAAGGGTAAGATTTCGGTATGCCGGCATATCATGGCATGAGCAAAGTTTCAGTATGCCGGCATATCATGGCAAGAGTAAGATTTCAGTATGCCGGCATATCAGGGCAAGAGTAAGATTTCAGTATGCCAGCATATCATGGCAAGAGCAAAATTTTAGTATGCCAGCATATCCTGGCATCGACCAAAATCCCCAATCACCGTTTATTTCGGTTCGCCAGCATATCAAGGCATCTATCAATAACTCATATCGCCGTTTATTTCGGCATGCCAGCATATCACGGCATTCTATAATCCTTTCAGTTATCGCCAGTTCTGGCTCTGTAATATATCGAGACATCGATCTCAAAGCTAACAAGCATCATATCTCTTATCATATCCGGTTTCACAGAGTATCCCGGTTTAGCATATTAACATGTCTTATCATTTTTGCATACTAACAAAGTGCCTAGTGATGGCACAGCCCAAGAGGCATATCAGTATACCGGCATTGTCAAAGCAGACAATGTCGATGAGACATAGCCTGAGAGGCAAAGTGTCGATATAAAGCCCAAAGAGGCAAATAGCTCAAAAGGCAAAAGTAGCCCAAGAGGCATATCAGTATACCGGCATTGTCAAAGCAGACAATGTTGATGAGACATAGCCTGAGAGGCAAAGTGTCGATATAAAGCCCAAAGAGGCAAATAGCTCAAAAGGCAAAAGCAGCCTAAGAGGCATATCAGTATACCGGCATTGTCAAAGCAGACAATGTCGATGAGACATAGCCTGAGAGGCAAAGTGTCGATATAAAGCCCAAGAGGCAAAGTAGCCCGAGAGGCAAAAGTAGCCCAAGAGGCAGAGCAGCCCAAGAGGCAAATAGCTCAAGAGGTAAAGTATCGATATGGCCAAAGAAGGCAAAGCAGTATGCCGGCATTGTCGAAGCAGACGATGTCGATGAGACATAGCCCAAGAGGCAAAGTGTCGATATAGCCAAAGAAGGCAGAATAGTATTTTGAGATAGCCCGCGAAGGCTAGCATATCATGTATATGAGTATATGACAAACAGGACATTGCCTACGATGGCATGAGATAGAATTGGCATGTGCAGGCCAGCATATTATTTTTATGAGCATGTGAATTTGGGACTTTGGTATATTTTTGTTGAAGCCTGTGCACGACTCTGCGAGTCATCCGCAGCCTCGGGGGCTAATGTCGGGGATATAACCCCGGGTATACCAAAGTACCCTATTTATAAACTTATATATGTTGCATAACTATTTTATATATGCAGGAATATTGAAAGGCAATTTAGCAGCAACCTGGGCCGACTTAACCACTCTTGGGCCGGCATAATAGTGCCCAGGCCGGCATATAGTGAAGCTGGGCCGGCATAAAGCTTATCCGGCTGGGTCAGCATCCTTCCCCCGCGTGGGCCGGACTAGCAGCCCCGGCTGGGCTTCCGCCCCGCGAGCCACCCCGGCTGGGCCGGCAGGCCGCTGTCCTGGCTGGGCTCCCGCCCCGGCCTCCCGCCGCGCCGGCTGGGCCAGGTTGGCCGCTGCCCCGCCTGGGCCTCCAGGCTGCGCCCCGGCTGGGCCTTCTAGCCGCGCCCCGGCTGGGCTCCTGGTCGCGTCTCGGCTGGGCCGGTGCCTTTGCCCCGGCTGGGCCTTAGGCCGGACGCCCGGCTGGGCTCCCTCCACCTGCGCCCTGGCAGGCCTGCTCTGCCACGCCCCGGCTGGGCCGGATCAGGAGGATCCGGCCTGGCCGGGATTCCCTCCAAGCCTCTTTATCAATTCCGGCTGGGCCACTTTGATCACTGTTCCGGCCGGGCCAGGCTGGGATCCCTGGCCCAGGCCGGATTATCCCCATGGTAGGCCGAGATATTCACCTCTGGGCCGGATTACTCCTCTCCGGGGTCGGGATTGACTCCCTTTGGGACATATTCCTCGTCCAGCATCGCCTCCAGCGCATCGTGCCAGTCCTGGGACGCCTCCAGGCTCGGACTGGCACATCCTCCATCGTCATATGCTGGTCTTGGGACGCCCCTTGGCTCAGACCAGCATATCCATCCTCTCCTAGTCAGTCTTATCCTCAGGAGGAGGATAAGACTGATGACATGGTGATACTGAAGACAGACGCTAGAAGACGAAGACCAAGGACTCCAAGTACAGCCACGATGGGACAAGCCCATGACCATGACACCAGCCACAGTACCAAGTACGGTACCAGGATGATGCAAGCCACAGTATGACAAGACCCAAGTAGTCAACTCAGCTACAGTGTATGCATAGTGTTGAGTGGGGCATCCATTCTCCCCTGGGCTCCCTATATAAGGGGCACCAGGGGGAACGAACAGCCCAGCCTCCTTCGGAGGCTCATTTCCTCCCGCTCCATGGGAGCTCTCTAGCACTAGCTCTTTAGCTCCTGCCCAGTGCAGCCTCAGATAGGCAAGATACACAGCTCAAGGAGCACCATTGTAGCTCTCATGTGAAGCTCATATAGATCAGACATGCAGGGGTAGGGGTGTTACCTCCTCACGAGGGCCCCGAACCTGGGTAGCTCGATGTGTTAGCAGTGTGCTCTGTGCTCGGTCTCTACCGAGCCTTCCCTCTCCCGGATCCACCAGTGTACAATCGGCCCCCATTTAAGCCACCCTGTGGCATATGTTGTTTCACCACGATGACACTCCGTGCCCGATGACATGGAACAAGCCCACACCAAAATGACAAGACAAGCAGACAATGAACACCTCAACATCTCTTTTATTTGCCTTTTGTTTAGCTTTTTATTATGAGATGCGTCGTCGAATGTTCACCATGGGTATGCTGCAAATTTCCACCATGAATTATGCATGGCTTAGATTGCCGGCCCGGCGTTTCCCTAACACATATACAAACTCCATGATCCCTACAAGATTCCCAATTCATTTCACACCGCGGGCATCCATAAACAAAAGATCACGATATCAACTCAAATAAGAAGTGCAATGTTGAAAGCTTGCCCCATGACAGCATGGATGGGCTAGAATCCAACTTACAACTTGCAAGCATAACAACTCAACATAAGAGACCACAATGTCAAATTTTTAAGAACAGGAAAAAGTAAAGTGTGCCTTCCGGTTCGTGAGAGCTTTACTAACCGAATTTCGCATAACACTGGTAAGAGTTTAATTTGAAGAGAAAATAAAAGCAAGTCAAATTTATTTGGAATAGAAAATTGCTAGTAGGTATGTATGGTGGACACTTTGGCTTTTTAGGAGTTGGATGCACGAGTAGAGCTCATACTCAGTACAAGGCAAGGGCTAGCAAAAGACTGGGAGCGAC
Organism: Dactylis glomerata; assembly: GCA_007115705.1. NCBI lineage: Eukaryota > Viridiplantae > Streptophyta > Magnoliopsida > Poales > Poaceae > Dactylis > Dactylis glomerata. The sequence continues at coordinate 4,260,563 of QXEO01001034.1, forward strand.
CAACTAAGAGAGCAGTAATGGCCATAATCATGCAAAGCGACAAAGCGACATTAAAAGAAGCATAAGATGGCATCAAAAGTCAAAAACTAAATGATCATGAAGGCTATTGGCGACTTTGTAAGAGTCTAACATGTGTGAGCATGCGCCAAGTCAACCCAAATAAAGCATCAAGGAGAAAACCAAAATAATGCTTCCATACAATAAAAAACAACGCATGATTTTTTCAAAGGCTCATTAAGCAATCTCAGTTATTTGAGACAAGTCATGCTACAGCAAAACCAGTAAGCATACTATAAAAAAGACATCAAGCCTGACATGAAAAAGCCTAAGCCGCAGTCTACACAAGCTCCTTCTTGTACCACTATTTTGCACAAAGCTTTTTCTCTTTTCCAACACCATTTGAAAATTTTATAAGACACCTCTTTTGATGAAAACCAATAAAGATCAGAGGCAAAAATACACCTTGATGAAAATATATGACAAGGTCTGAATGCATATCAAGGCGAAAACGAAAACCAAAAGCAGTAGCAGAAAAAGAAGAACACTCGATTTTTAATAAGAGTGAAAACTAGAGCGTTCTTGGCAAATGAAAATGAGTACATCTCCTCCAAAGAAATTTGTTGGGGTCCAACCATTTATTGCAGCAAACAAACAAACTAAACCAACTAAGAAAAACTAAAACAACTGACGCTCCAAGAAAAACACATAGTGCATGAAGCAATAAAAATATAGTGTTTTGAAAGGTGACCTGATTTTTGCCGATGAAGAAGGGGTGCCTCGGGGGCATCCCCAAGCTTTGACGCTTGTACTTCTTGGATATTTCTTGGGGTGATGAATGGGAATCCCCAAGCTTAAGCTTTTGTCCATTCTTCAACTCATCTCATCATTCTCCAATCCCTACACTTGAAAACTTCCTTCATACAAAACTAAACACAATTCTATTAGCAACATTAGTGTAAGCATAACATATAATCAATCCTCTATTTGCTTCAGGTTTCAACTCAAAACCACCACATATATAGAAAATACTACTGTAGCAACCTCCCCAAAAGTTCCATGATCAAAAGAACTCAAAAGAAAGCGATAAAGTGGCAAACACAAATATTGACAGAAATCTGTCAAAACTGAACAGCTGACAAAGGTCGAATTTTTGAGGGGTTTTATGTTGCTCAAATCAAAAAGTGTTCTACTAATGAAAGTTTGGATATAACCTGGGGCATATGCACAAGAAATGGCAGGTCCAAAAGATATACAGAGAATTTTCACGAATTTTTACGGTGCAGCACCGAAAACAGTTTCAGGACAGCAACATCCCCAAATCTTTACCTCACTCAAATTAGAGGCTTCTCTTGGCACAAAAACGAAATAAACAAGATAAGGAGCGGTCATTACAGTAGTAATGACTTCCAAGACTCAAATTAAAGAAAAAGTACTGAAAAGAAAACATTGGGTTATCTCCCAAGAGTGCTTTTCTTTAACGCCTTTGAGCTAGGCGCAGAAAATTGCGAATCAAGTAACATCAGGTGATGAAGCATTAAGATCAACTGCAGAGGTCTTATCAATAAGGCATTGTATTTCATCCACATAAGTTTTAGAAGACCCTTTGTGATCATGCTTTGGTACACTATTTTCATCAAAAAGATTTTCAGGACAGATCCAGTCAAAATTATTTTCGAAAGCTTCACACAATCCCAAAAGCTTGCAAGGTATAGGTATTTTGGTTCCCTCATCATTATTTGTACTAATAACCGTTATAGGCGAACCGAGTTTATTAAAACGTTTAAGAACCTTTCTAGCTTCAATAACGACATCTTTAAATTCTAAGCGCAAAGTTTCCAAGATAAAAGCTTTCTTTTCGGGATCCTCAATTTCATGAAGTTTAAGGAACATATATTGCATAAAAGGATTAAGACTAGCAAACCTAGTTTCCAACATGTCAATTAAATAAATAGAAGCAACTTCAATACTAGGAGCAAGCTCAACCCAAGACTTTTCCTCAACTTCCTCATGCATACTAATGTGATTAAAGAACTCCTCAATGTTACTTCTGCCAATAATCGAACCACTACCTACTGAGAGGTCCTCCAGAACGTACTTAGGGATCAACATGATAAACTAAAGTAAAGAAATAACAACTACCAAGGATTCTAATTTTTTTTTGGGTTTTTGATAAAAAGCAATGCAGGTAAAATAAATAAAGTAAAGCAAAACAATAAAACAAAGTAAAGGATGTGTGTGCAAAAAACTCCCCTCGCAGAAGTCTTCTCTTCCTCCCCGGCAATGGCGCCAGAAAATTAGCTGATCCCTTTGATGGCGCCCAGAAAATTAGCTGATGGCGCGGGAGCAAACTGTCCTTGTGCGTGGTGGATAACCAGCCCGTTGGGAACCCCAAGAGGAAGGTATGATGAGTATAGCAGCTAGTTTTCCCTCAGTTAAGAAACCAAGGTTTAATATCGGTCAGGAGAGGAGAGACAATGACGACTGAAGGTGATGCGGAACCTGCACACACACAAACAAATACTTTGTCCCCAACTTGCGATGAGGTTGTCAATCTCACCGGTTTGCTTGAAACAAAGGTTATGAGTGTATCGAGTGGAAAACAATATAGTATGCGAGTAAAGTAAATAGTGCGAGTAAAGTAAACAGGTGATAGCAATATGATGGAAATAGGACCGGGGTCCATAGTTCACTAGTGGTGTCTCTCCATAGATAAATAACACATGTTGGGTAAACAAATTACAGTTGGGCAATTGATAGAATAAAGATAAACGTGATATGTCAAGAAGATCACTATGAGATTTACTCTGGGCATTACAACAAAATACATAGACCGCCATCCAACTGCATCTATGACTAATAATCCACTCCCTGGGATATCAATCCGAACACCCTAGAAGTATTAAGTTGCGAACAACAGATAATTGCATTAAGCAAAGTGTGTAATGTAAACAAAGCATATGCCCTTGAGCATATGAATATTGTTTTCTCCCTAGTAGCAACAGCACATCTACCACCTTAGAGGTTTCTGTCACTCCCCCAGGTGAAATAGAGGCTTGAACCCACTATCGAGCATAAATACCCCCTCTTGGAGTCACTAGCAACTACTCGGCCAAGATAGCTACTAACAACGGAGAGCATGCAAGATCATAAACAACGTAGAGATAACAAAAGATAATATTCAGTACAGCAACTTAATCATAAACACCAATATTCATCGGAACCCAACAAACCAAACATGTAGAATTACATAACGGTGATCTCAATCATGTAGGGCAGCTCATGAGATCTAAACATGAAGCACATGGTGGAGAAGACAACCATCTAGCTACTGCTATGGACCCATAGTCCAAGGTAGACTACTCACTCATCGCTCCGGAGGCAAGCATGGCGATGAAGAAGACCTCCGGTGGCGATTCCCCTCTCCGGCAGGGTGCCGGGAAGAGCTTCTGGACACTCCCGATCTTCGGGTCGACGGCGGCGGCGGATCGCGATGTGTTCTGGAAAATTGATCGGGTACTTAGGTTTTACGCGTCGGGGGGTCTTTATAGGCGAAGGGGCGATGTCAGAGGGGGCGCCAGGTGCCCTCACGCAGGGCCCGCGCGGCCAGGGGCCTGGCCGCGCCGCCCCTGCGTGTGGGGCCCTGGTGGCCCCCCTCCGACTCTCCTTCGGATCTCTGGAAGCTTCCGGGTAAAATAAGACTTCATGAACTTGTTTCGTCCAATTCCGAGAATATTTCCTGTGTATCACTCTGAAACACAAAAACAGCAGAAAACAGGGAACTGGCACTGTGGCAACTCGTTAATAGGTTAGTTCCGGAAAATGCATAAAAGTGCCACTAAGTGTAACGAAACAATCGGCAAATGGTGTAAAAACAAGCATGGAGCATCAAAAATTATAGATACGTTTGAGACGTATCAACGCACGAATCATACAATAACGCTTTGAGAACAAATTCCAGACATAAAGTCGCGAAATCAGGAACTCTCGCGTTCAGTATATACATCAGGGTCACAGCAGCGGGTTATCAGAATCATCTACGCCTAAAGGATCTAAATAGTCATACTCGCGGAAAAACCCAGCGTCTGCTTCAAGCAGCCTAGCTACAAGCCTCCGAGCAGGCTGTAAAGTATTTTCCATATGAACTCGAAGACTAGCTCCACCAGGAGCCAAACTCAGAGACATAGTGCTGTAATTAAGCCTTGGGTGCCACTTGCGCATCCACCCAAGAGCAAAATTGGCACCCGCCACCAAGTTCAGCTCTGTCAATCTATGAATACGGTGGCTGGACCTAAAAGTATCAAGAAGAATCGGGAAAGTTGGAGGCAGAGGATTGCGAGGAAGCATGACAGAATGCATAGTTTTCAGAGCTCGTCGGCAACCATCGACTGACTCGCCAATATGTTGGGCACGGTCCTGAAGCAGTACAATGGCACTCCGACACCGAGGATCAGACCATAAAGTCTCACAGACTTCTGACATTCTCTCCAAAGCTGCATTTCGCTCGGTAACCCGACGATCTTCAGCAGCGAAATCCAGACAAGTGCCTATAACAGCAAAGGACGTCACAAAAACAGCAGTGAAGAAACAGGGAAAAGAGAAGCCGAAGAAAGCCTTACATCGCAACATCTCGCAGGCAGACTCGACAATGCCAAGAATAAAAGATTCGCATTCTTCATTATGGACAATCTTCGCCGTCAAATTGGAAACCTTTTCATCAAGAGAAGATATTTGCTTCAGATAACCACAAGCTTTACTAGCTTTGCTCATAGTCATTTGTGCTTGGCGTTTGGCCAAAGTCAAGCGAGCTTCAAGATCAGAAATCCTTAAAGAGTACTCTGCGCATTGACTGCATCGACTAGGAGGCGACGGAATCGTCGAGTCGAACGTGCGAGCAGCGGAAGAAGCAGGCCCGCCAGTCAAGGGATCGTTGGTATGCATCGACTGGAAGTCAAAAGAAAATAAAGAAGAAACATTTCAGAGAGGCAGCACAAGATCTCATGAGAAGGAAATATATTTACATAAGTGCAAAACCCTTTGGCTAAAAGTTCTCGGGTTGCACGCGACTAAAGGTTGTTACATTCAAAAGAAGAAATTGAAAGCTACAGAGGAGCCGAAGTCTACGCCACCTCAGCATTTTGCTCCGTGGCAGAAGAGGGCATGGCAAATCCGTCGCCAGAAGTCGACGGAGGTGCAGGCTCTTCCATCGTTGGAGCCAGTGTAGTAGATGTCGCGGAGGCTGTAGAAGGAGAAATAATTGCCGCCAGTGCAGGCGCCAACTTCTTCGCCTTCTCGAAGAAAACCTTCATCTCATCGCGGGTGCGGCCATGGGGAGAGCTCACCTTCTCCCAGTCGAAGTCCGCGCCGTGAGCAAAAGAAAGTGCAATAGCACCCTCAGCGCCACGCTTCAGAGAGAGCCCCTTCAGCTGGAGGGTCGGGTCCTCAATTGTATCGAAGGACTTGGCAAGATTCTCCAAGTTATCCTTCGAGACTTCTGCCTTCTTCTTCGGCCACAACCCCACGAACAACCGCGACAGAACGCGGCTAACCAACTCAAAAGTCTCCTGGATAGATATCCAGGTTGCCTCGAGTAGGTTAACCGCGGTCAGCAGAGGATCATCGCCTGATGGAAAAGATGAAGAAGACACCTTGGTAAATCCTGTGCGACAAAGGAAGTTAAAAAGAAAGAAGTAAAGGAAAGAATTAGTGAAGATCAACAATACAACAAGAAGTCGAAATAGAAGGCAAGACGAAACACTTACTTTCAGCAGAGGTAGACATTGTGTGAAGGCGCTCCATTACGGCCTGCTCTCGCTAAGCGTGCTCCCTGTGGGCATCGGCCAAAGCTTTTTCAGCTTTTTTCGCCTTACCAAGCGCTGATTTCTGTGACTTCTCAGTGCTTGCTTTGGCAGCGGCCGCAACATCATATGCCTTCTGCGAGGCACTAAGCTCAGCCTCCAATGATGCAATTCGGGCATTGGCTGTTGCTAGAGCAGCTACAGTAGAAGAAGAAAGGAAGTCAGATAAACAGCAAAAGATAAGCGTGGAAGAAAAACCATGACTAGATATAGAACATACCTTCGGAAGCTTTCGCAACCTTTAGGTACTCAGCACATTCGGTGCCCAAGGCGACGAATCTCTCCAATAATGCCTGAGAGAAAGAGCGTGTAAGAAGCACAAGTGTATGCAAGGGAAACAAAACAGGAAAAATTGCTTACATCATGGGGGGAAGCCGAGGATTCATGGGCTTCCAGAGAGGCATCGGGTTCTTTGGCCATCTTCAAGCGCTTGAGGTTTTGGGGCGCAGGAACCTTCTTTACAGAGGCCCTGGTAACCCTAGGCGCAATTACTTGGGCAGGGGGCTCATCATCAACTGCAGGGGGAATTGAAGGAATGGCTGTAGCAGCTTTTGGCGGCTCTTCGTCATCTCTACACGAAGCAAAAAAGTTATGTGTAACACGACAGAAACAAGGCAAAAGAGGTGCAATTGAAGAACTCGAATAAAAAACACTTACGATGCCAGGAGGTCAAAGTACTCCTCATCTCCTGCAGGAACAGAGGCCTTATCAGCCGCTGCAGAACTCGAAGAAGCAAATTCTTTGACTCGCTTCCTTTTCTTGTCGACACCAGCATCTTCAGCAAGCACGGGGGGAGACGATGTCGACGAGCTCGTTTCCTCTTCCGTTTCTTCGGCATCATCTCCATCCTGATTATCGTCAGCCTCGGGGGCTTCAGATACAGATGAGGCCAGATCAGCCGGAAGGGGCCCTGCCTCTAGAAGAGGAGGGTGCGAAACAAGGAATTGGTGACTCTGCATATAAAATAAGTCAGCAGAGTACAAAGGCAAAGAATAACATAAGTCGAAGCAAACAAAATTCGACAACAAGCAAACACAAAGATGCATACCTCGGTCAAAGGGTGCACGGAGTCGAAGTAGTCAGCGGTCAAGTCAGCAACCGCATGATCCTTGGTGAGCTTGGTAAGGCTCCTAACTCGCTTGTCGACATCTTTTTTCTCTATCAAATCTTCAGAGACGCGAGAAGGATCTTCCAAGCCAGAGTAATTCTAGAGCTTGGTGAGGCAGTGCTGCAGGGGTTGAACTCGACGTTGTACAAAGAACGCCATGAGTTGGATACCCGACAAAGCTCCTCCTTGGCCTCCTTTCAAAGCTTGAATGCGAGACAGAAGAGGAAGAACTTGTGCTATCTCCGCATCTGAGGGAAGCGCATCCCACGACGCCAGTTTCTTCACTTCCTTGGAGGCTTCCAAAGGGGCTAACCCATATTGGTCTTCAGGGGAGGCTTTGCGATCTTTGATACAGAACCATTTGGTTCTCCACCCCTGGACAGATGCGACAAAGGAAAACTCGAGGTACTGCGCTTCAGGGCACACAGAGACAACGGCTCCGCCCAATTCAGGCTTTCTAGCCAGGGAAACATTGGGGCGAAGCCGAAAGATTGACCTCCAGAGAAGAAAGTGGGGCTCAATGCCCAAGAATGACTCGCAGAGAGTCACAAAACAAGCAATATGAAGAAGGGAGTTTGGTGTGAGCTGGTGAAGCTGCACACCGTAGACAAAGAGAAGCCCACGGAGAAACTCATGGGCAGGAAGAGAAAGACCGCGGAGGAGGAAAGCAAGAAACATTACCCGATAGCCGCTTGGGGGCTGCGGGATCCGCTCAGTACTGGGAAACTTGATGGAATCCTGGGCGGAGATGAGGCCATCCGCCCTGGCCTTCTCCACCTCCTTCAGCGTGATGGCAGAGCGTACAAAGTTGGTGGCAGAGGAGTTCTTGGCCATGGTGTTCTTGGGGGCTAGGTGCTTCACGCGCATCTATCGCACCGCGCTTGGGGGCTATGCACGAAAGGAGAGAGGAGAAGAGATCGGCAATGGAGGCGGTAGAGGGAACGAGCTGGCAAACAGTAAAATCCCCCACTACGCCCCTTATAAACCTTCTGGGAGAAGGATCGTGGATGGAGACGTGGCGCAAAGAGCGGAAACGGCAGCCCACTAACGGTCAAAAATCACGAAAATTACAGTGCTGCCCATAAAACGGTTCGCACTCATACAGAGTGACGTGTTCATTGACGTCATAAAGAAGATGATATAAGAAAGAAGAAGGATGGCGCCGACAAGTACACAATTTATAGACAAGATTATATGTGAAGGATTTTTGGTTATAGCCTTGGGGGCTACTATTATCAAAGATATTGAAAGTATCTCGAGTTGAAGTATGATGGACCACACTATATTTTGAGCCTATACTCGAAAAAGTCTTTTTTCGACTATAGCCTCGGGGGCTACTCCCATCGGGAGCGCTGAGCGCGCACCCGACGATATTTCTTGGTAAAGCATTGTGCAAAAGTGTTACTCCCATCGGGAGCGAGTTTTATGGTTGTTGAAAGCCGAATATTTTCAGTCAAAATTTGACTGCGACATAAGATTCTCGAGTTATGTTATCGCAACGCAACTCAAATGTCGTGACCTATCATGTAGGTAAGACCCCGGGATCCGTCCTTGTGGCCTGGTATACGCACATGGATGCGCTCTGCTGGTATGTATCCGTGTCTACGACGCGAAGAAAATCCTGGTGGACGCACTGGGTACCCTGAGAATCACTGGGATTCATTCTTTGTAAGTCCTAAATGCGGCAAAAGAGTGGGTTTGACCGGTATCCCGAATTCAAGTCCAAGGGGATTGAATTTGAAGTAGGTGACAAGTATCTGTTCCGGCAGTTAACTGACCTCTTGATCCGTCAGAGTTGTTAGGCTTGTTCATCAAAACCCCTTGCGAAAAATTATCATGAAAATAAGTCGAAAGACAAAAGTCAAAGATTTGAAGATAAGAAGAGGTCGAAGAATTGATCAAGTCGAAGATTTGAACATTAGAGATTCAACCTGAATCTACAATTCTGGTAGAATCTCAGGGGCTACTGACAAGGGTATAGTTAATAGATCCCGTTAGTTGAATACCCCTGAGGCCCGTTAAGCTAGGCCCAACTGTAATGATAGTCGAATACGAGTTCTTACCGTATGTCGATATTGTAATCTATATCGGACCCTACCCGATCCTCGAGACCTGGCCATCTATATATAGGGGCCAAGAGGGGACGGTGTAGGGCAGATTGAAAGCAAGCCAGGTTGAACACCCAAGTTTACTTTCGATATACACTTATCTCGACTAACATTTACCTTCGAGTTCATCCGACGCCCTATTCCCCCGATCCTAAGTCCTTCATCTTGGACATTTGTCGAGTTAACCCTCGTCAATGGCCGAGAAGATCCCATTTAGCTTCTTCTTTCATATGAGTAAATGATCCAAAGCAAGAAGCATCCAATAAATCCTTATCATGAAGAGCAAGCCTCGCATAAAGGTTATCAATAACAATATTGTTGGGGAGCTCATGAATGGGACATTTGAGCATTAATAACTTCAATCTCCCCCACGCTTCGGCAATACTCTCTCCATCATGAGGCCAAAAGTTATATATTCGATTGCGATCTTTATGAATTTCACTTGGAGGATAAAACTTGGAATAAAAGAGAGGCACAATTTCCTCCCAAGTAATCGATGAACGATCCTTAAGAAGCCTAAACCACTCCTCGGCTCTGCCCTTCAGTGATATAGAGAATAGCTTCCTCTTAACCTGGCTGGGTGTAATACCTGCACACTTGAATAACTCGCATAATTCATGTATAAAGAGTAAATGATCGCCTGGATGGACAGTTCCATCTCCCAAATAGCAGTTATCTATAACACGCTCAACAATTCTCGTAGGTATTTTAAAAGGATCCACTTGAGCAGGTGGTGGTTGTTCTACATCCACAACAGTAGTAGTAGTGTTCCCAAATAGGAAACCAAATGGAGAACTCTCCATAGCTAAATAAAATAAAAGTAAAAGACAGAAATAAAAAACAATACTCACAGCGATGGTTACCTTTACCAATTCCACTCTTCAATAGCGCTACACTGCCCGGCAACGACGCCAGAAAATAGTCTTGATGACCCACAAGTATAGGGGGTGTATCGTAGTACTTTCGATAAATAAGAGTGTCAAATCCAACGAGGAGCTGTAACGACCCGCCTTTTACTAAAGGCAGAACTCCTGTGTATCCGTGCCATTCCCTGGATCAGTAGATAGCACCACAATACAAAATAAGTAATCATTGCAATAGCATCAATATTACATCGTAAATCTAGTTACATAGGTCTTCAACCTTACGAGTACACAGCATAAAGCATAGTTGCAGTGAGTCTCCATTCTTCATCACGTGCCACAGGCAGACATGTTGGAATGTAGTCTCGAGATCCTACTCCTGGTTCCTTACTCGAAATAAAACCTGCACGTTTGAATATGCAGCCCCAGAGGGGTCAGTACAATGATGTACTGGCAAATGACACATATTTGGTGGCATTTTTGTGGAAAGATTATACTACATGACATTTGGCTGGTGGATCTCAAAGGCTGATTTGCATAAAGCCAATTTTATCCTATAATCCATTTTAATACTTTCTTTCAACAAATTTTATTTTTCAAAGGTCAAGACAACCCCCATACACTACATACTGGCCGGTATGTAGTTCTGGGCGAAACTCAACAAAGTTTGGAACCTCAGGCACCACCACCCCTCGGAGTGTATGGTCCTTAGTTCCTACCTAGGGGTTTCTAGACAGATTTTAATAGTTCAGAAATGGTGATGAGATTCTTCCGTACATTCCATGTCTAGAGACTCAATTGTCCATAACCGAGGACACGGCTAATCGATTAGTTTTAACACCTTGCAAGGGTTGTGCACTTTCACCTTACGATTCATTTTATGCCCATACATAAAATGAAACGAGACCTTTTAGAAGGAGAGGACAACTAACTTGGCAAGCACCGCTCCCAACCTATAATTCAACTACCACCACTTCTTGCCGACAAGTTGTACTCCCACATTCTAATCAGTCAAGACAGAGCCCATAATGTCATAAGGCTGCACTGGAAGTACACTAAGCATGGAAGACATAGCCATCTCTTTGTTCCTGGGTGGCCAACCACAAGTGTACGCCCAGGCAGCAACTACACAAGGTGTAGCCCCAGGTCGCCACTCAACATCACCTCCATCATCAAACCAATCCACCCAGGTGTTTCATTTTAGTTAAAGTTCTTAAATTGTTCATAAAACACTTTTCAAGTGATCTTAGCATGGCATCAATATTTTTCAAAGTATTTAGCATCCTATCAGGTGGGTTTGAGGGATTGCTACACACTACTAGGATCTAAGCATTTGATAAACCAGTTGAGTAAAACACCTATCATGCATACTACAAGAGGTGAATATACTAGTGCATAATAAAATGGGTAAAGGGGCATGTGTGTCACTTGCCTTTTTGAAGAATACGATCTTTCCACTTTTCTCAACTAAGCACATAGCTCCTCGCACAAACTATAGCACAAGAAATGGCATACCATAAACAATCCATACAAACACAATCAAACAAATCAAACAATCGAAAAGTGTTTGTTTAACAATTTAGATTTATTGAGATGTTATGACAAGAAAGATATGGCAAAGGATCATGATTTGCGAGATATGGATTTGAGAGCTTAGTTGGGATAGATCAATATGATTTGAGAGAAAATTGGTCTAGGCAAATATAATTGATGAAGTCTTTATGCTTTACCAAAGCATATAAGAGTTTTTAGGAATAGCTCATGTGTAGTAAATTACACAAGAGTCAGTTCGTGCAATTACAATACTATTGAGTAAAGGTGACAACAATTACTCTTAAATAGTATCTTTTGCACTTAGGAACTAGGCTAGGTTTTAAGAATGCTTGAACTACTCAAGTAGCACATTTGCAAGTTGAATAGTTCAATACATAGAGACAAGATTAAGTAGGCATTGGATTGGGATGGTCAAGTGATTGGAAAAAGATTGATATGGGAGGTCATAGCTCAAATGGTTCATTGATCAACATGGTGTATAACACATACTATGGTATGGGTTATAATATTTCCACATTAATAGAACCTAAGTTTGAGATGAATTCATATTCTACTCAAGTAGCACAAATGCAATTTGAGTACATATATGAATTAGACAAAATATATTTACTTGGACAAGGTATGGATCAAGATAATGTTCGGATGATATTTGATGAATGGGTATGAATAGATTTTAGAATGACTCATGTGAATAGATTCACATAGGTATAGAATAGTGCAACAAAACACTACTGAATAAAGTGTGACAACACTTAATCATAATAGCATAAGTTACACATGGGCTTGGGTAGGAGTTTGTGATATATTGAATTACTCAATTAACTCATTTGTAAATTGAGTAGTTCAATATAGGCCACTTGGATTAGGTTGGCTTGGGGTTGAATAAGAATGGATGTTATTTAGTATGATGGTGATGGATAGGTACGATCATGAGCTATGGTAGTAGAATTTAATCAACACCACAATAGTAAAACAGAATTCTATGATTGAGATGTATCACACTCTACTCAAACAACACAATTGTAATTTGAATATGTGTGAACTAGACAAGATAGGTCTAAGTAGATATGATCTTTATCAAGATGTTATTTAGATAGATATGACATTGGATCAAAGTGATCTCAAGATGATATTTGATAGCTAGGTATGATCATAGGGTTTTCTAAAGTAGAAGGGATCATTGATTGAAATAGAATTAATCTATATAGGAATACTCAAATTCTCATATTAGAATTTGAATAATTGTGATCTGGTTCAAGAAATTATGGGAGTGATGCTACTAGATAGCTTGCAGTAAGACAAAGTCACTGCAATTGGTTTCACTCCAAAATAAGTTATAGAATTTGAATTATCACCACAATAGTGATTTGGACAAATTTGAATGCACAAGGTGTGTGCACGTATCCAATTTGGATTTTCTTGATCCTATGATGTTCTACAAGTTGAGAGGATTCCAAGGACTACAAATTTGTAATTTTTGGACACTCGGTTCTAAAGATATGAATTTAACATGCTAACGGAGGGTTTGATTCCAATTTGAAAATAGTTTCAAATTGAACCCATAAAATATAAGGTTTTATTGCCCTACTGGATTCTAGATGTTCTAAGGATTCCATCGGTATATCATTTGCTATTTTTGGACCTATAGAACAAAAGATATGATTTTCTGAAGATTGGGTTCAGATCTGGTTTGAATTTCTAATTCGAAATTGGTTTTAACAGAGGGCGGCCACGTGGTCTATTCTGATTGGCCCGTACCCCTTCGGGAGGATCAGGGATTTCGGCCATCGGATTAAAATAGGATGGACGCACCAGATCTGGGGGGGTATCATTTCAATAAGTGATCTAATCCTACCCTTAGGATCCAGATCCGACGGTTACAGAAGAAGGAGGAGGGAGGTCTCACCCCGGCTAGGGTTCCGGCGAGAAATTGCCGGCGAGGGCGTGCAGAGGTTGACCTCCGGCAAGGTTCCGGTGGCCTCCGACGATGATGAAGTTGACGACGACGCGCGCGAGAAGACGGTGAGCTCGGGTGCTTGATCGACGACTCCGATTCCTTCCTGTAACTGCGACGAGGAGTGGCCGGAGGAGCTCCAGGCGACGGTGACCTTCGGCCGAGGATGGTTGTGGCGATTTGCTGCGAGTTTTGGATGAAGAAAGGCATGATGGGGTGCGCACGGGCATGTTAAGAAGATAGGATACAGAGAGAGGGCTCGGGGACTCACGGGTTGGCCGTAATCGACGGCGAATAGCGGCAGGTCTGCGGAGCTCCGGCGAGCGATTTTGCCGGCCTGGCGGCGCTATTTCACGAGAAAGCAGAGGGGGAGCAAGAGGGGGTCGCGGGCTACTTATAGGCTCAGCGGGTGCTCGAATTAAGCAGGCAGTGAAGGGAATTGAAGGAGGGGGTTACTGCTCGGGGAGGAAACGGTCACTGCGGGGATCTCGCGCCAGAGGAGGGAGATGGGTCTGACCGGTGGGTCCGGTCTGTCAGCGGGGCGGGAGAGCGTACCGGTTCGGGGAGGAGGCTTCCTGGGCCACGGGCCGGTTTCCTGTCTGGGCCGAAAGGTTTCCCTGGGTCCATTTTTATTTCCTCTTTTCTCTTTTCTCTTTTCTCTTTTTCTGTTTTCTTTATTTCTTCATATCCTTTTTAAGTTTGATTCAATTTGATTCAAACCAACTTTGTAAAGTTTCTAAAATTCAAAACAACAATCCAGGACAGTAACAAACATGTTTTCATAATTAAAACAACTTTCTATAAAAACTATATGAATTGGCCAAGGGCTTTTATTTGCATAATGCAAATAGAATTTGGGTTTTAAATAATCCCTTTCAAAATCAGAGAAAAGCTTTTACAAAATAGTTTTTGAAATATATTTTTCAAACATTTCTTTGGCATAGAAAGCTTTATAAATCACTTTGTAAGACATTTCTTTTGCAAGCAAGCTTGCAAAGGTTTGAATAAAAGAAAGGAAATAGTATTTGGATACTTGATCTTTCTCAAAGAAGTTCTTCAAGAAAATAATAGAAAGTTTAAAATAGTTTTCTCATAAAACTTTCAAATAGACTCAAAAAGTTTTAAATCCCTGTGAATTTTCAATCAATGCACTCAAAACAAAAGCAAAAAAATTCCCCCAAAAATTGATAAAATCTTGGGTCGTTACAGGAGCAGAAGGTGTTGATGAGTGGTTTTGATCACGGATTCACTATGAATACTAGCAAACAGGTTTTTATGGGTATTTGGTAATGCAAGTAAATAAAGTACGAGTAAATAAAAGATAGTAATAATAATTACAGCGAGTGGCCCAATCCTTTCTAGAGCAAAGAACAAGCCGGTTGTGTAACTTATAATAACCCAACGTTCTCGAGGACACACGGGAGTTTCTGTCAAGTGCTTTCGCTTCATGCCGCTAAATAATCTTTACTGGTTTGATAAGTGTTATGGGGGTGAACCCGTGCTAGTGTACTACCCTTACTAGGATTAATACACACTTGTGATTATACCCCTTGCAAGCATCCGCAAATACAAGAAAGTAATTAAGATAAATCTAACCACAGCCTTAAACTCTAAGATCCTACGCTCCGTGGTGCAATGGTTTCCCAACGGATGTTTAGGTTTCTGTCACTCCAGCAACCCCACAATTGGTAGCCAAATACACAATGCATCTCACTAGGCCCATAAATGGTGAAGTATCATGTAGTCGATGTTCACATGACACCACTAGTGAAATAGCACCACAACAAATAAATATCAAACCACTAAATATTACTTAACAATAATTCACTACTAACATCTTGACTTCTCCCATGTCCTCAAGAACTAAATGAACTACTCACAAGACATCATATGGATCATGATCAGAGGTGAAATAATGGTAAATAACAATCTAAACATAAACCTTAATTCAACGGTTCCACTCAATAGCATCAACCACAAGAGTAATCAACACCGGGAAAGTTTCTCCTAAGAATTTAACAAGATCCAACTCAAGATGTTACAGCGGGATGGCGTGATGATGGTGGAGATGAAGGTGCTGGTGATGGAGATGATGATGATCCTGATGAAGTCCGGTGCGATGGTGATGACGATGGCAACGATCTCCCCTCTCCGGGAAGGAATTTCCCCGGCAGATTTCTGCCTGCCGGAGAGCTTTTCTCTCTCTGGTGTTTTCCGCCTCGTAGAGGCGGCGGTCTCTATCTCTGAACCCCCCTGACTTAGGTTTTCAGGGACGATGAAGTACGCGCAGGGGCGAGACCTAAAGTGGGCCAGGGTCGCCACACAGTAGGTCGGCGCGGCCAGGGGCCAGGCCGCACCCCCTACGTGTGAGCCTACCCCCTGGCTCCTCTCGCCTCCTCCTTCTGGCTTCCTGAGTCTTTCGGCAAAATATAATTTTCTGGTATTTTTCTGGAATTTTCCTGATCTTCCGAAGTATGGTGTCTTGACGGTCCTTTTCCAGCAGAATCCTGACTCCGGTAGCAAATCCTCCAACGATCATCAAACATGTAAAAATAGAGGAAACAACATAAGTATCATCTCTAAATATGAAATATATCAATGAATAACAGTAAATTATGATACAAAATAGTGATGCAAAATGGCCGTATCACACCACAGTGAATCCCCAACATTATAAATACCCCTTTCTTCCACACGAAATCACTCACAATTTTCTCAAAGCAAGCTCATAAGAACACCTTGAGGCCAGAGGCTGGATGTTAAGAGCAAAAGCTCATAAAATCTTCCAAGCCGGATGCTGGGAGCGAGAAAAGGAGCAAGCTCACCATTGGTGAGTAGCCCAAACCTCAATTTGCACACTAGTAGTTAGGAGAAGGACCAAAGCAAGGAGGTGCTATTCAAGTTGAACCAAGGCAGAGAAGCGCTGCCCAAGATGAAGCTCATTTTCATCCAGGCAGAGAAGTACTGCCCAATCTTCACCAAGCACACTTTGGAAACTCTAAAGGTCGTATACTAGGATTTATGTTTCTAGGAGAGAGGTCGAAGTTGCACCTACCTTTGCCAGCTTGTTGTGTTATTCTCCAATAGAGAAACACCACAGCCATGCTTAGCAAAAGGGCACAACCATTAGAATTGTGTGTATAAGCTCAAGGAGGAAGATGAAGTGGCAATCACAGAAAGTGACCACCTACTTCATCATCATACTCTATAACACACTTGCATCTAGGTATCTGAATCCTAAGATTTAGTAAAATTTTGTGTTAATAATTTGTAAGAAATGATAGTTGCAAGCTCTAAGAGCTGCAATTTGTGTATTCTTACATGTGTATGAGCACTTGCTCAAGCAAAGAATTTTAATCTTTTATGATGCACTGTCTAACTGAATAACTGATAGAGCACTGAATAAAATTCAGAGTTCATGAATTTCAAGAAAACAAACTAGAGTCCCAAGTACTAACATTGAACAAACATAGTACTCAGAGGAGTAGAAGCATAAGAACAACACCTCATAACCACTGACAGTAACTAAATTGAAAACCATCAGAGACAGTGTAAGATTCAGAGCATAGATGAAATAGTGAGCAATCAAGCTCAAGCATGTGTTCTTAAGTATCTATAGGACACCACTAGACATATTAACAGTAGCTAGATCATCCTAGAGCAACAAAGCATGGATGAACTAAAGAACAACTTCGGTGAACTGAAACCCTAATTTCCAAATTGGGGAAATCAAGAGGGGAATCAAAGGGGAATGCTAGAGTAGCAGAAGAGTAGTAGAGAGAGGAGAGAGAGATTGTTACCTGCCCAATGGTGGAGCCGAGCTCTAACAGAGGGTGAAAAAGAAGAACAGTGGCAATAACCATAGCCACTAGGGGAGCGGCTCCAAGGAGCCACTCAACCCCACGGCCACCATGGAGGAGTAGATAGAGCTACCTGACACAGGAGCAAGCCAAAGCTTGCCGCAGACGACGAGCACATTGAAACCCTAACCCTAGCGGGTCAGAGAGGACGCGTGCGAGTTTAGTCGAGCACTAGAGCTCGAATCACTTGGTGAATTGGTAGAGTCGAGGGTGGGGAGCATTTTGGTGGCGGCGATTTGCCGACGATGACCGGAGATAGCCGGAGCGAGGCGGCGAAGGTGACAATGGCGCGGTCACCATGGTCATCGTGAGAGCAAGCATGAGAGAGAGATGGGGGCAAGGTAGTTCAGTTTGACCAAACCGGTTCGGCTAGTTTGACCACTGGTCTGACCAGTAGGCCCCACCTGGGGGTTATTTTGTGATTTGTTTTAAAACCAGGGGCCTAACTATAAAACTGTAGTAACTTTTTAAATAGGAGTCCAAAAAGTATGATTTTTTTTGGAAAGCTAAAAATATGACTAACTCAAATATACCAATAGATTAAAGTGTTAGGAATAAAAAATTTAACCATTGTTTTGTTGATAAATGAGATGAAAAACTTAAGTAATTATTCAAATAATCATCAAAATACCTTTTCAAAATCAAGAAAATTCTTGAATGATATTTTATCACTTGT
Organism: Dactylis glomerata; assembly: GCA_007115705.1. NCBI lineage: Eukaryota > Viridiplantae > Streptophyta > Magnoliopsida > Poales > Poaceae > Dactylis > Dactylis glomerata. Next base: position 4,278,541 of record QXEO01001034.1, read on the forward strand.
GTGAAGTTTTGAAAACAAAATATCAATTATGTCTTATATAAAGGACTTGGGTATTAATAAAGTACCAAAGGAAAACAAAAACAAGAATAATACTTTCCAAATTCTTGGAGATTATTACTTCAAACTAAAGAATACCATTTTGAATATGAGAATATTCAAAATAGTATATAAATAAACTTAAGAAGAATGTCTTGGAACTTCTTCTTAGTTTGTAATATATCCGTCTTTGCGGCATAGAAAGAGTTTTCACAGAGTTCTGGCTATCCACGATCCTTCCAGTGGCTTAGAGCTTATTCGGTTGTTCAATCAACAATATGCTTCTGTTCAATGGGTCTTTCTATAGCAAAGCAGTATATTCCTTGTGAACAAAGAAAGAATTCTTCAGATATATGAAAATTCTAAAGTGAAATTCATATGAAAATTCTAAAGTGAAATTCATATGATCAACAAGAAACTCAAACAATAAATCACTAAAACACACAGGAAGGGCTTATTAAAATTATTCTGCAAATAAACTCTTCAAATCATTTGGATTTTTAAAACATTGTCTTCTATTCGGGCAATGGTAATTCTTTAGAACCCGAGGTCCAGGGTCAAGTAAAACCTTCGAACTGCATTATCTTGCAGTTGTTAGGAAAGTTCACTCTTATTGATATATGTTGATTATTTTCAAAAGTACCAATTGAGCAGTATTTCACACCACTTACATCAAAGTACTACTTTCAAATAAAATTGGTGGATGATGGAACCATGGATTGGTGGTACAATCGGAGCATTGTATGATGGAGGTTCCATTATACCGAGAATGCCTAGGATTTAATAACAACTGTTATCAGTCATTCCAAAGCATCATTAATCACGCTGACCACAGAACTTGGTATGGGACAAGCAAATCAGAAGTTACTTCCGAGTTTCGTATATCCTCGGAGGCATAGCCGGATTGAGATTCCTTTTAGGGAAAATCAATGGGTGGGAGCCCACGGTAAACAGCCCTACTCTGTGCTACAGAGTAATGGTTAGTGTCTTCTAGCAGAGAAGGTGATTGATTCGGACCGAGGTCCGGATTAATTGCAATGGGTGGATTACGTAATTAGGTTGTGCTCGGCATGATTCATCTATACTTGGTAACTGGCCTCATACCAAAGGAAGCATGTTATTGGCATTAGGGCCAAGGACATTTGTGGGCAAACTAGCGCACCTCTACAGAGTGTATAGAATTGTGAAATGTTACTCCTTATTCCGGGAAAGGAATTGTGAATGCTGCGTGGAAAGGAACTATGCAAAATTTCTAACAACCCGCAAAGGCTGATGAACATAGTTTTTATGAAATTAAAACTTGGATTCATCTAACAAAACTATTTTTCCAAAACTTGCATATGTTTGGAAATTTCCTTTGTTCCAAACTATCATTTTATTTAGCATGAAACACCATTTCCATACAACTTGCTGAGTACTCTTGTACTCAATCTATCCTCAAAAACCCTTGCTTTAGATTGTGATAACAACGAAGATATTCCTGACGATAGTGAGGAACAATCCTACGAGGAGCTGGATCTTTTGAAGGAGTAGAAGGAGTTGACTACGGCATCGTTTACGGTACTAGCGATGCGGAACCAGATACTGAAGTGTAGAATTATAGGATTCTTAGTGGAGCTTAGCGAATGTTTATAAATAATTTGCTCATACTCGTAATGGTTTTGTGCCTTATACTATCATTACTAATTAGATTTGATAGATTGAGCTGGTTTTCAAATGAGACTCATCAATGGACCGAGGATGATCTCGAAGCTTTTGTACACTTTTGGTTGGTATCTATGAACACGTAAAGTTGCAGACCCGCAATGTTTTTGTTGTACCACTCTGAGGGATGTGATATTTATGAAAGGGGACTTTTGTGAGTATTATATCAATGACATGTACACTACACATGCCGTGGTGTGCTGGGTCACCGCAGAAAGGGACAAAGATAATTCCCTACATAGCTCCCGCAACTTAGGCATAAACTCCAAAAGATGAGTATCGACCTTGGTTGCCTCGCTCATAGATTCCATAAGCAATGCCGATGTGAAGAGAGTAGCACGAGGGGAGAAAACAACCATCTCACATTTACTCTCATCCCCGGCTCCCCGCAACCTCCTCTCACCCCCACGCGGCGGCGCTGCACCGTGCCAGGGCGGCCGCCGGCGGGGCCCTCTCGCCCTCCTCCGTGTGACCTCCCTTCCTACTGCCGCCGTGAGAGGCGTTGCTGGGCAAAGACCCGGTGGCGTGGCGGCAACAAACTCTCCTTGGCCGTCGACTGGGGGCACTGCAACGACGTTCAGCAAGGTCTTCTCTGAGATGGCGATGTAGGGTCGCAGTGGCCATGCATGGTGATGCAAATGGTGGCGGATCGACTAGGTGGCGGAGGTGTGGAGGTCGGCCGAGATCTGGGCTTGGTGGGTGATACGTCCCAAACGTATCTGTAATTTTTGATGCTCTATGTTTGTTCTTACACCATTTGCTTAGTGTTTTGTTACACTTCATGGTGTTTTTATGCATTTTTTGGAACTAACCTATTAACAAGATGCCATAGTGCTCATTCCCTGTTTTCTGCTATTTTTGTGTTTCAGAAAAGTTACACAAGAAATATTCTCAGAATTGGACAAAACAAAAGCCGAACATCCAAATATTTAACGAAGCTTCCAGAAGTCCGAAGAGGAGATGGAGGGGGGCCACGGGGTGGCCACACCACCAGGGGGCGCGGCCTACCCCTGGCCCACGCCGCCCTGTGGTGAGGGCACCCTGGCCCACCTCTGGCGCCGCCCCTTCGCCTATAAAGACCCCCCGACGGGAAAAACCTAAAGACCCGATCAATTTTTTAGAAACATATCGCGATCCACCGCCGTCGTCGACCCGAGATTGGGAGGGTCCAGAAGCTCTTCCCGGCACCCTGCCGGAGAGGGGAATCACCACCAGAGGTCTTCTTCATCGCCATGCTTGCCTCCGGTGCGAAGAGTGAGTAGTCTACCTTGGACTATGAATCCATAGCAGTAGCTAGATGGTTGTCTTCTCCACCATGTGCTTCATGTTTAGATATCATGAGCTGCCTTACATGATCGAGATCATCTTTGTGTAATTCTACATGTTGTGTTTATTGGGATCCGATGAATATTGGTGTTATGTTAAGTTGATGTGCTGAATATTATCTTATGTTATCTCTATGTTGTTTATGATCTTGCATGCTCTCTGTTGTTAGTAGCTATCTTGGCCAAGTAGATACTAGTGACTCCAAGAGGGGGTATTTATGCTCGATAGTTGGGTTCATGCCTCTATTTAATCTGGGGGAGTGACAGAAACCTCTAAGGTTGTAGATATGCTGTTGCCACTAGGGAGAAAACAACATTCTTGTGTCCAAGGACATTAGTTTTGTTTACATTACACACTTTGCTTAATGCAGTTATCTATTGTTCACAACTTAATACTTTCGGGGTCCTCGGATGATTCCCCGTGAGTGGATTATTAGTCATAGATACAGTTGGATGGTGGTCTATGTATTTTGTTGTAATGCCCAGACTAAATCTCATAGTGATCCTCGTGACATATGCACATTATCTTTATTCTATCAATTGCCCAACTGTAATTTGTTTACCCAACATGTTGTTATTTATTTTATGGAGAGACACCACTAGTAAACTGTGGACCCCGGTCCAATTTCCTTTACATTGTTACACCATTTTACTATTACTCACACTATTTACTTTATCGCATACTACTACTGTTTTCCACTCGATACGCTCATACCTTTGTTTACAGCAAACCGGTGAGATTGACAACATCATCGTAAGTTGGGAGCAAAGTACTTGGTTGTGTTGTGTGCAGGTTCCGCGTTGCTGCTAGTTGAAGACGCACCAACAAGAATCACAAACTGCGCCCTTACTAGAGTGTCACGAAGCTAGCAAGCATCACCTTCTTAAGTTTGGATTTTTCCTACTGGATCGATAAACCTCAGTTTCTTACTGAGGGAAAACTTTCTACTGTGCTCATCATACCTTCCTCTTGGGGTTCCCAACTGGGTGGTCATCCTGCCCGCATCAAGCTAATTTTCTGGCGTCGTTGTCGGGGAAAAAGAAGACTTCTACAAGGGGAGTTTTGCACGCACATCCTTTACTTTGTTTTTCTTTTTCTTTACTTTATGTTTTTACTTGCATCGTATTATCAAAAACACAAAAAAATTAGTTTCCTTTATAGTTGCTTTTATTTACTTGCTTTTAGTCTTGTTAGAATGAGTAATCCTGAAGTTGAAGTTCGTACATTTAAGCAACAAGGGGGAGAGAGCTTGAAAGATGCTTGGTACCATATTAGCAATTCTCATCATAGGTGTACGAAGAAGCATTCTACCATGATCCTCCTTAGAAATTTTTATGTTGGTATATCTAGTTGGAATAGGTACGTTCTTGATACGCTTGCAGGAGGTAATTTTCTGGGTACTCCCGCTCTTGAAGCATGCACTTTAATAGAAATTTTAGTGGGAGTATCACCTATTCATGTTGTTAAAACTGAGATCACTTTGGAAGAAGTTATAGAAAAACTAGGCTCTTTAGAAAAAAGTTTGCCAAATATCCTTGATAACGCTAGCCGAGTTAATGAAGCGATAGAAAGTATCGGTAAGAGAATCACCGTTTTAGAAGCTAGCACTACTCTTGATAGTCAAAACCTTAGGATTGGGAAACTAGAGGAATCCATGGAAACTTTAAGTTCAATTTTCTCTTCTCTTAAGTTTAAGAAAGAGAAAGCTTTTATTGGAAAAGAGGAAAAATTTATGTATGTTCCCAAGGTGTCTGTGCCTAAACCTCAACATGTTTTTAAGATTGGTAAGACTTTTAGTTCAACTAAGAGTGACTTGCAGGTTGAATCATCTTTGAGAACCTCTAAAGTGCCTAGTGTGGTAAGTGGTGATCTTGAGGAAACAGTTGATCTTAATGCCTCTTTTGAAAATACTTGATTCACACTTTCTGCGCCAAGCTCAAAGGCTTTAAAGAAAAGCACTCTTGGGAGATAACCTATTGTTTTACTTTTAGTTCTTTTTATTTTATTTGAGTCTTGGAAGTTATTACTTCTGTATAACCACTCCTTATCCTTTTATTTCATTGTTGTGCCAAGAGAAACCTCTAATTTGAGTGAGGTAAGATTTGGGGAAGTTGCTGTCTTGAAACAGATTTCGGTGCTGCACCATACAAATTCGTGAAAATTCTCAGAATGCCTTTTTGACCTGCGATTTCTTGTGCATATGCCCCAGGTTATGTCCAAACTTTCATTAGTTATACATTTTTTGATTTGAGCAACAGAAAACCCTCAAAAAAATCGACATTTGTCAGCTGTTCTGTTTTGACAGATTTCTACCACTATTTGTGTTTGCCTCTCGAACGCTTTCTTTTTGAGTTCTTTTGATCACGGAACTTGTGCGGAAGTTGCTACAGTAGTATATGCTTTATATGTGGTGGTTTTGATTTGAAATCTGAAGCAAAAGGGGGTTGATTCATTATTATGCTTACACTAATATTGCTAATAGAATTGTGTTTAGTTTTGTATGAAGGAAGTTTTCAAGTGTAGGGATTGGAGAATAATGAGATGAGTTAAAGAATGGACAAAAGCTCAAGCTTGGGGATGCCCACGTACCAAGAAATATCCAAGAGGTACAAGCGTCAAAGCTTGGGGATGCCCCCGAGGCACCCCTTCTTCATCGGCAAAAATCAGGTCACCTTTCAACACACTATATTTTTATTGCTTCATGTACTATGCATTTTTCTTGGAGCATCTTGTCTTTAGTTTTAAGTTTTGTTTTGTTTTTCTGCAATAAATGGTTGGACCCCAACAAATTTCTTTTAGAGAAGTTGCCTTGCTTTTCATTTGCCAAGAACACTCCGTTTTTTACCCTTATCGTTCAACGAGTGTTCTCTTTTTCTAGAACTGCGTTTAGCTTTCGTTTTTTGCCTTGATTTTTGTTCAGATCTTGTTATATCTTTATATCAACGTGTATTTTGACCTTTAATCCATGTTGGTTTTCATCAAAAGAGTTGTTTCAAAAAGGTTCGAATGGTGTTGGAAAAGAGAAAAAATTTCATGCAAAAAAGTGGTATAAAAAGGAGCTTGTTTAGACTGCGGCTTAGACTTTTGCATGTTGTGCTTGATGTCATTTTGATAGTATTCTTAGTGGTCTTGCTGTAGCATGGCTTGTCTCAAATGACTGAGATTGCTTAATGAGCCTTTGAAAAAATCATGCGTTGTTTTCATTATTTGGAAGCATTAATTTGGTTTTCTCCTTGATGCTTTATTTGGGTTGACTTGGCGCATGCTTACACATGTTTGTATCATACAAAGTCACTATAAGCCTCTATGATCATTTAGTATTTGACTTTTGATACCATTTTATGCTTCTCTTAATGATGTTTTGTCTCTATGCATGATTATGGCCGTTATTGCTCTCTTAGTTGGTCGCTCCCAGCCTTTTGCTAGCCCTCATTTTGTACTGAGTATGAGCACTACTCGTGCATCCAACTCCCAAAAACCAAGTTGTTCCAATGTGTCCACCATACATACCTATTAGCAATTTGCTATTCCAAAGTACATTTGACTTGCTTTTATCTATCCTTCAAATTAAACTCTTTTGGTGTTATGCGAAAATTGGTCAGTTTAGCTCTCACGAACCTGATGGCACACTTTACTTTTCTCGTTCTTAAAAATTTGACATTGTGGCTCTCTTATGTTGAGTTGTTATGCTTGCAAGTTGTAAGTTGGAAATTAGCCAAACCATGCCGTCATGGGGTAAGCTTTCAACATTGCACTTCTTATTTGAGTTGATATCATGATCTTTTGTTTATGGATACTCGCGATGTGAAATAAGTTGAGAATCTTGTGGGATCATAGAGTTTGTATACATGTTAGAGAAACGTCTGGGCCGCTAATCTAAGCTATGTATAATTCATGGTGGAAATTTACAGCATGCCCATAGTGAACATTCGACGAAGCATCTCAAAATAAAAGCTATACCAATGGTAAATAAAAGAGATGCCAAGGTATTCATTGTCTGTTTATCCTGTCATTTTGATGTGGGCTTGTTCCATATCATCGGGCATGGAGGTACCCCGTTGGTGGTTCTCGATGATACGTGTATACTTATAATGACAAGAGCCTGCTTGGGACTCTAAGTAAAGTAGCATGAGGTTTGGGTATTCGTATTTCACGGGACACAAGGTTTTCAACTTATGATTTGTCAAGCATATGCAGCATATGTGTTCTCGCATTAACTTTAACCATTCAAGATGCTTATAATGGGGGCAATGAGAGCTCAAATCCGGTAAGTACCATAATTTTTGAAGGTTTAGAAAACTTGCAATCACTGCTTCCCTCCGCGAAGGGCCTTTCTTTTACTTTTATGTTGAGTCACCACCTTCTATCTTTATGCACCATTAAGAGAGCATAGTTGTCATTCTGAGTATAATGTGCATTGTCCCAAAGTTTTCATTGATTGATTCATGATGTTGGTTTCACTTGTTCTCAAATTATTTGTATCTAGTCGCCCTCTTAAACTTGAAGGTGTCCTATGCATTTATGTTTTGCTACTCCATGAGGGACAAGCTGAAAACCATTTGTATGTTTTTCCTTATGATTTGAACACACGCTTGACTTTCATTGTTTCATTTTCATGACCTTTTGTTTGTGTTCATTTTCATGTTATAACATGGTTGCTAAGTTTCTTCTATCAAGACTATATCTTTCATGCCCATGTTTTAAGTTCTTTTGATCCCAGCGCACAAAACTTACATAGATGATCAAGATTGTGTAGGTGCATGTCACCTCAAAAATTATTTATTTTGTTATCACTTACCTACTCGAGGACGAGTAGGAGTTAAGCTTGGGGATGCTGATACGTCTCCATCGTATCCATAATTTTTGATGCTCTATGCTTGTTTTTACACCATTTGCTTAGTGTTTTGTTACACTTCGTGGCATTTTTATGCATTTTCCAGAACTAACCTATTAACGAGATGCCAGTGTCAGTTCCCTGTTTTCTGCTATTTTTGTGTTTTAGAAAAGTTACACAGGAAATATTCTCGGAATTGGACGAAACAAATGCCAGACGTCCAGATATTCACAGGAGCTTGCAGAACACCGAAGAAGAGACGGAGCCGGACCAGAGGGTGGCCACACCACCAGGGGGCGCGGCCCACCCCTGGACCGTGCCGGCCTATGGTGTGGGCCCCCTGGTCCACTTCAAACGCCGCCCCTTCACCTGTAAAGACCTCCCGATGGGAAAAACCTAAAGACCCGATCACTTTTCTAGAACACATCGCGATCCGCCGCCGCCGTCGACCCGAAGATCAGGAGGGTCCAGAAGCTCTTCCCGGCACCCTGTCGGAGAGGGGAATCGCCACCGGAGGTCTTCTTCATTGCCATGCTTGCCTCCGGCGCGATGAGTGAGTAGTCTACCTTGGACTATGGGTCCATAGCAGTAGCTAGTTGGTTGTCTTCTCCACCATGTGCTTCATGTTTAGATCTCGTGAGCTGCCTTACATGATCGAGATTACCGTTATGTAATTCTACATGTTGTGTTTGTTGGGATCCGATGAATATTGGTGTTATGATCGAGTTGAAGTACTGAATTTTATCTTATGTTATCTCTATGTTGTTTATGATCTTGCATGCTCTCCGTTGTTAGTAGCTATCTTGGCCGAGTAGTTGCTAGTGACTCCAAGAGGGGGTATTTATGCTCGATAGTGGGTTCATGCCTCTATTTAATCTGGGGGAGTGACAGAAACCTCTAAGGTTGTAGGCTGTTGCTACTAGGGGAAAACAACATTCATATGCTCAAGGGAAAATGCTTTGTTTACATTACACACTTTGCTTAATGCAATTATCTGTTGTTCGCAACTTAATACTTGTGGAGTTCTCGGATTGATTCGCCACAAGTGGATTATTAGTCATAGATGCAGTTGGATGGCGGTCTATGTATCTTGTTGTAATGCCCAGAGTAAATCTCATAGTGATCCTCTCAACATATGCACGTTGTCTTTATTCTATCAATTGCCCAACTGTAATTTGTTTACCCAGCATGTGTTATTTTATCTTATGGAGAGACACCACTAGTGAACTGTGGACCCCGGTCCTATTTCCTCTATATTGCTATCACCTGTTTACTTTACTCGCACTGTTTACTTTACTCGCATACTCTACTGTTTTCCACTCGATACGCTCATTCCTTTGTTTATAGCAAACCGGTGAGATTGACAACCTCAACGTAAGTTGGGAGCAAAGTATTTGGTTGTGTTGTGTGCACGTTCTGCGTTGCAGCTGGCAAAGCAAAGCACTGGACGAGGCACCTTATAAATTGTTTGGAGCTGTCACAAGCTAGCAAGCATCACCTTCAGTCGTTTGGCTCCTTCCCCTTCGGATCGATAAACCTTGGTTTCTTAACTGAGGGAAAACCTTGCTGCTATATTCATCATACCTTCCTCTTGGGGTTCCCAACTGGACGGTGAAAAACTATCAACACCGTACCGCATCACCTATATGTCAGGATTGAAAGGACACGGATGTCGCCTAGAGGGGGGGGGGGTGAATAGGCGATTAAAACTTTTAAGAAAGGCTTGAACAAATGCGGAAATAAACTAGCATTTAATTTGTCAAGCTTACAAAACCTAAATAGACTAGGCTCACCTATGTGCACTAACAACTTATGCTAAGCAAGACAAGTATCAAGGTGATAGCAAGATATATAACTTCAAGCACGATGGCTATCACAAATGTAAAGTGCATAAGTAGTGGAGCTCGGATAAGAGTTACCGAGGCACGAAGGAGACGAAGATGTATCCCAAAGTTCACTTCCAAGGAAGCTAGTCTCCGTTGGAGAGGTGTGGCGGCTTAATGCACTCCGAACGCCACAAAGGCCTCACCTTGAGATGTGGTAGCACAATGCTCACCAAATGCCACAAAGGCTCACCTCAAGATGCGGAGGCATGCTACGCACCCAACACCACAAAGGCTCACCTTATTATCCTCGCGCTCTCGCACAAAGCAAGATGCCACGATCCACTATGGGACACTTGAGGGCGGTCACCGAACCCGTACAAGCTTGGGGCAATCTCCACAACTTAATTGGAGGCTCCCAAGAATCACCACAAAGGCACCACAAAGGTTGGGGAATCTCCACAACTTAACTGGAGGCCCCAAGTATATGCCACAAAGGCCACTAAGCCGTCTAGGGTTCCAAGAACCCAAGAGTAATAAGCTCACAACTTCCACTTCCCCGAATCTCCGAGGAGAACTCAAACCGATGCACCAAATGCAATGGCAAGAGCACACAAAGTGCTCAAATCCTTCTCTCCCAAATTCTACCAAAGCAACAAATGCTATGGAGGAATATGAGAGGAAGAACAAAGGAAATCCATAAAGAACTCCAAGATCTAGATCCAATAGGTTCCCCTCACTTAGAGGAGATTTTGATTGGTGGAAAGATAGATCTAGATCTCCTCTCTCTTTTCCCTCAAGAAGATGCAAGAATCATTGGAGGGATTGAGAGATAGCAAGCTTGAGAAGGTCAACAATGGAGGAGAGAACTTGCAAGGATGATTGGGGATCCATTGGGGAAGAAGGGTCCCTTAAATAGGTCCCCCAAAATCCAACCGTTATGTCCAAAATTCGTCCAGGCCGGAGTCTCCGCCCTTGGGCCGGAGTCTCCGGTGCCCCGGGGTCATTCGGGGGCCTTAGGACGGACGATTCAGGTGCCAGGCCGGAGTTGGGCCGGAGACTTTGCGTCTCGGGCCGGAGACTCCGGCCACCCAAAAACTGGCAGCAACACCAACACGAAAATGACCATAACTTGAGCATCCGGACTCCGTTTTTGATGATCTTGGGCTCGTTGGAATCAAGACAACGAGAACTACAAGTATATGCATAGAAACATCATAGTCCAACAAGGGAGGATAAAACCAAATGATGAGAGGTTTAACCTCTCTTCAAAGACGAACCGGTAAAACCTCCAAACACCAAAAACTCAATAAGTGTTTCCTGCAAAATCCGTTTTTGATGAGCTAGAGCTTGTCATGGAAATAACCACAAGCTTTAGAACCTCACATGGATAAAAGCCAAATAAGAACCAAGAAAGATGATGCCAAGAATGCAAAGGTTTGAGCTCTCTCCGAACGATACGACTAAGTTACTTACTCGAGAGCCCCTCTTGATAGTACGGCTACCGATCCTATAACCCGGTCTCACAACTAACACTATGAGACCGGTAAGAAAGAAACCCTATCAAGAACATACCATTTCCTTACGCATTCCACTTGAGCTAGATTATGACCGTCTTGTCTTCCTCAAGTTGGAACACCTTTCTTGATCTTGATTGCTTGGTGAAGTCTTGCGAATTGCTCCCCCATACACCACTATGGGAAAGACTCTCTTTAAGCATATCTTCACTTATCCATGATCACAATATATATGGCAAGCTTCAAGCATATGATCTCTTCTAGATTCCATCTTGAACTTGCACTTTGGCTTGATCAATTATCGAATCACTTCTTCTTTCTCCACAATGATGATGTCTTGAAGATTCACATGAGAGCTCACTCAATATTATTCTTCAAGACACACTTGATATAGGCTCAACTCTCTTATGACCGACTTTAGATCACTCCTTGAATAACACATTGGTCATCACAAAACCTTCTTTATTTCCATCTTCATACAACCTTGAAACCAACAAATGGTTCAAGCATTGTCTATGGACAAGTCCTACAAATATAACTCAATGCAACCATTAGTCCATAGGGATTGTCATTAATTACCAAAACCACACATGGGGGCGCCATGCTCTTTCAATCTCTCCCATTTTGGTAATTGATGAAAATCTCTTTGAGAGGGTTTATATAATGAATTTAAAGAACCAAAATGGTTGCACTAACATCAAATACTACAAAAGTATGTGATGTTAGTAGAACCACCATATATAGAGCAAACTCCCCTACAATCTATGCACGTGTGAAAGATCTTGATTTCATTGCATATATTGCCAATGAAGGTTGTTGGTGGAGTTTCCTCTATATACTCAACCATGCAAAGCATGAAAGGCAAATGCTTAAGAACAAAACCAAAGCATAAAACCCAATTCTCTTTAAATGCTCGAAACTTCTCCCCCATTAGCACCAATTGCCGAAATGGGCGGAAGAACTTAGAAGGCCAATATAGTGAGAGTTCCTTCATAATTTATGCATAAACCAAAAGTATAATTGAAAACATATGCACATATCCAAATATGAAAACTCGGAGGAAATCATCCCATATTGAGGATCAAAGATTGCAAATAAAATAAGATCACATGGTGGATAAACTTCAACAAATGAAGAGAGCAATCAATCCATCCAAAGAACAAATTGAATAAAGATATTATGATAAGACCAAAAGGGTGCTCTAAATAATATGAGGAAGCTCCCCAAGGTTTGTGCACAAAATATTCTATTTGAATTAAAGTATAAGGTGCACAAACATGGAATCATCACTCCCTCAATATTATTCAAAACAAAATGATACCAAGTGAAGTCAAATACTATGATGACCGCAAAATGGTGCTTTAAATGAAATGAGGAAGCTCCCCAAGGTACGTGCAAAAAATGGAATGTTTGCATTTGAATACAATTTGCACAACATGGAATCCTCACTCCCTCAATAACATTCAAACCGCAACCATTTGCAAGAGATCATAGAGAAGAAATTAAGCTTAACACTTGCATCAAACAAATGGTTGAGCAACAAGCAAGGGACAACATATTAAAAGGCTCAACCAAAGGAATGTGTGATATGAATGACAAAGCATATTATAAGACTAATACAAGGATAAGCATAGAGCATCCACATAGTCTTCAATGAATGATATTGCTTAGCATTCCATCCCAACACATAAGGTTCAAATAAGATATCAAATAATGAGATATCATCTCTCATGTGTATAAGTTTCTAAGTAGACAATATCACAAAGATAATTATCACAAAGAAACATGTAGACACAAAATAGATACTAAGAATAGAACATGATATCCAAAATGAAGTCATGCAATATACCAATGAGATTTTTGCTTTTAAAGCATGGCCAAAGGCTCAATTTATCTTATTGTATATTGATGAACTTCAACCACAAACATGTCAAAGACATCGCAAATATCAACAAGGGAAAGAAGATAGTTGGGATGCTTTGATAAAAACAACAAGTATCAAAATGAAGGATACCAAACGGAAGAAATAAATTTGCAATTTAATCAATATTGCACATGTGAGCTTATTGAGGAATTGATATGCAAAAAGATTGCTAAGTTGACATATATGGGATAGGAGATTCATGAGCATGATTTTTATATGTTCCCAATAATATGTCCTCATCTCAACTTGCTCACATTTGCAATAAAGAGGTTTCATTAGAATCCTTGCAAGAACCACATGATTATCAAATAAAGATATCCATGCCAAGAAACAACCTACACAAGATTGGACGCTAGAAAAGTATGCATAAAAAGATACTTGTTACCGAGATATTAAAGGTAGGATGTAGTAGATAGGAGTTCTTCAATAATCTTAGCTTGCCTAAAATTATCATTTAGTCACCACTTCATCCTTATTATTGAGACAAGCACCAATATATCTCCATGTACCTAAAACAAAGTTCAAGTACAAGATGGTCCCCAAACTCATTGGGTCCAAAGTAGTTAGAAACTACAACATATAGGACAAACTCCACATAAATATGTGCATATATATATGAAATTGAATTTCATGCACATCTTAGCCGATTTAGGATTTGATGGAGCTTCTCCTATATATTTGATCAAAGAAAGCAAAAGCATGCCATACAATATACATTTAGTAAATATACATGCACAAGACTTTCAAGAGCCAAAGGAGATACAATTTAGATAAAATACCAAGAAGGACAAGCGAGCACATGAAATTGTGAAGCTACAAAAGGTTGTCCAAATTATATCAAAGAATCAAATCAACACAAGATTGACTCCAAAGTTCAACTAGTGAACAAAGCAAAAGCCAATGAGCATAAAGGATAACTAAAACACACATGCTCAAATACATATCTCATTTTAAGAGTGAAAAACAAATTACAAGGAATGAGATAAGCAACTCCCAAAGAGAGCAAGGTTCGAACAACAAACCAAACTCTCCACACTTTTTATGATGGCACACTAAGTACCAAAAAGAAAAGATTTGTCTTCCAACAATAATCAATACCAATTGAAATAAGCACAAGAGTGTGTTATAACAAATATAGGAGAGCTCCCCCAAGATTAGTGCGTTATTTATGATTTTGCATTTGGATACAAAATGCACACAAACGGGATCATCACATCTACCTACATAGAAATAACACAAAATAAGTTCAACAAAATCAAATGGAATCACAAGAGTCAAGAAAGACAATGGGAGTTAAAGCAAATACATTTCTTAGCGAGAGATAAGGCAATTAAAAGCAGTAGCCAAAGTAAAGATGATCAATATAAAAATACCACATGATAGATTACCAATTTTCCAAGGAGAAGAGGTATATGGAGTTATTTCCGGTGGTAGTTTACACATAAATCCAAGATCATCTTCACAACAAATAAGCATATGAAAAGGATAAGAATTAAGCACCATGCCAAAAAAGGATATTCTTGATAGACTCAAATAGTTAAACAATCACACAAACTAATGATTAAGATAACTTGAAGCAAATGGTTTTCCAACTTTGATGTAGTATTCCACATTTTAGGAAAACCCTATCAAGAAAGTCTCTCACAAATAAGATCCAAAACAAGAGCAATAAAACAATTTGGAAAATTGGAACTTGTTCGAGAAAACATGTCACATAGAAGCAAGATAATTTACAATATCAACACTATGTGACACAACCTCAAATATACACATTTCATGGATTTGTAATATGCACAAAGCACAATACTCCCCCATAATGTGATAAAACCAATTTTCAAATAAGTTGTTAAAGTCAATTTCCATAGGGCCCGGAAATTCCGAGGGGGACCGAAGTCTCTGGGGTTGAACCACCGGAGTCTCCGGAGTAGAACCACCGGAGTCTCCGGGGTAGAACCAAAAGAGTCTCCGGGGTAGAACCAATGGAATCTCCAAACCTAGAAAATTAAACTTTACCAACAAGAGGCAAATAGAATCCAACAAGATGATTAATGGACATTATAGAAATTGAATTTCTCATGAGAATGACATACCACATAGAGACTAGATAATCTTTAAATATCAACACTAAGTGGTGTTCCTCATGTACACACATTTTTAGGATTGTGAAGTGCCAAAGCATATCACTCCCCCAAAATGGGATGGTCCATTAATCACTCACAAGAGCCAAGTAAGATAGATCAAGATGCAATGGGCTCAACGATAACAACCGTACATGGTGTGCAAACCAACATGCACATACTTGATTACTCAAAATAAAGCATTTAGGGAGCACAACATATACAAACACATGCAAGATACAAAACCACACACATGCGAAGGGGCGAGTAACTTTCAATGTAGATAAGTTGAATACATGTTACCGCAAGGAGGAACAATGAATATATGATAGAAATAAGATAATCCAATTGACTTGACTTGAGACAATATAATTAATAAAGATCCCTTAATTCTTCATGATATAGCCAAGTCTCCAATGCCCTCCATTAAACACCTATTGATCAAGTTTTGGCTTGTTGGTCCCCAACCAAGTTGGGTCCTAAGAGGTTAGTCACAATAGGTTTGGCAACCCAAATGGTTCTTTTCTTGACACCACTTTGAGTACCAACAAATTTGGCAAACACATTTCCAACCTTATCCTTACAAAGTGAATAAGCATCATCGATTATGATAGGGTTGGATGAGTTACCAATAGGGCATGTAGAAGAAAGGTAACCCTTCTCACGGCATATGTAGGAAGATCTTATCTTTCCTTTCTTCTCATTTGATTTCTCCACAATGGGAGCATTGGGTTGATTCTTCTTAGGAGGTAGCTTTTCTTCATCTTGAGGAAGAACTTGAGTTTGAGCTTGAGGCCGCTTCCCTTTTTGCTTCTCACTTAGATGCTTCTTCTTCAATGGGAAAGACCTAACATGATGCCCTTCAATTTTGCACTTGAAGCAAACAATCTTGGCCAGATCCTTGACTTGCTCTTGGCCCTTCTTCTTGTTGAAGATTTTGGACTTCTTCTTGTTGTTGGAGATAAATCCAAGTCCACTCTTGTCATTGGGGGATTTTTGCGCACTCAACATCTTGTCAAGTTTGGACTTTCCTTCATGACTTTTTACCAAGTCTTTCTTCAACAAAGTGACTTGGGCCTCGAGCTCTTTAATTTCCTCTACATGGTTAGTTACAACACAAGTACTAGAGGAAGTAGAAGCTATATTGTTAGAGCAACAAGACAAGGAGAGTAATTCATCACAAGATGTAGCAATAGTATGAGTGGATGAATTACGAGGAGTAGCACACGGCAATATAGCATTTTGGGAAGTAGTGCTAGTGACCACATGAGGTTCACAAGATGTTACCTTTATAGACATATCCTCATAAGCTAACTTTAGGCGAGCATGGGACACTAGAAGATCCTCATTAGAGCTAGATAGCTTTTCATGACTTTCTTCCAATATCCCATACTTGCTAGTTAGCAACTCAAGTTGAGCCCTTAGCTCAACATTCTCCTTCAAGATAGATGCTTCACAAGAAGTAGAGTTAGTAGCACAAGCATCATGATTAACCGAAAGAGGACAAGGCAACTTGGAACACTCTTTTAAATAAGAAGCTTTTAGTTGCTCATGTGACTCGGTGAGTTTGGTGAGCACACTCTCAATGTCCCTAGAGCCATTTTTGAGGTGCTCAACATCCTCAAGAAGTTTAGCATTAACAAAAACAAGCTTATCATTTTTTAATTTTAAATAATTTGCCACCTCAAGAGCTCTATCATGGGTTTCATTTACTCTAGACAATTCTAGAGCAAAATTCAAGAGCTTCGTTGGTGCTTTGTTCTTTTAAAAGAGTCTTTTTAAAATCATTGGCAAGACTATGAAGATTCTCAATAGTTTCTTCTTGCTCTTCGTCATGAGATTGAAGCTCATCAATAATTTTCTTGCTCTCAATAGCAGCAACCAAAATATCAACGAAGTTAGAGGAAGCAATTTTCTTCTTACCAATAGCATGAAAGGCAATTTCTCCCTTCTTTTTTAAAGAGGCAACATAATCATCATCTTCTTCATGATCACTAGATATAGTGGGTTCCAAAGAAGGAGTTACCTTTGAATCCCTAGCCATAAGACATATGTGGGAACCAAGAGATGATGATGAGGATGAATTACTTGAAGCTCCAATCAAAACTTTGTCTTGGCCAATAGAATCTCCGGTTTCCTCTACATTGTTAGCCACACAAAGACTAGAGGAAATAGAGGTATTTTTATCAGGCCACTAGACAGAACAAGCATATCATCATGAGATTTATTTAAGCAACTTACACATGATATGCAAGGACTAACACAAGCATGTAAAGCATTTATGGTGCTAGAAGTGTTTAAGTCCAAAGATGAAGCATTGCAATGAGATCGAGATGAATGATTATCAAAAGTAAGCTCACTATCAACATTACAATTTTCATCACCACTCACCATATCATTACCTTGTGTCTTGCCACACTTTGGTGAAGTGGAAGAAAGTTCATTTCGACCAGAAGTGGAAGGAATACAATCATCCTCAATAATCTTGGACACATCATATTTTTCTTGAAGCTTTGTCCATAACTCATGAGCGCTCCGAAAAGGCATGATTGAGAAAATAACTACATCGCTCAAAGCATTAACAATCACATGAGTAGCTTGAGCATTGAGATGCAAGTTTTTCTCATCCTCAAAAGATAGATTTTGAGAATCCTTTGGAGGAGAAAAACTTGTATCCACAATTTGCTCCATAGTTGGGTCCATGACCCAAAAATAATTAAGCATGTGAATTTTCCATATATCATAATTTGTGCCATAGAATATAAAAGTATCATTGTGCACTAATCCCCTAGCCGACATCTTTGCTCTCAAGACGGTGAAGCCTAAAATGAGAGACCTTGCTCTGATACCAATTGAAAGGACACGGATGTCGCCTAGAGGGGGGAGGGTGAATAGGCGATTAAAACTTTTACGAAAGGCTTGAACAAATGCAGAAATAAAATAGCGTTTAATTTGTCAAGCTTACAAAACCTAAATAGACTAGGCTCACCTATGTGCACCAACAGCTTATGCTAAGCAAGACAAGTAGCAAGGTGATAGCAAGATATATAACTTCAAGCACGATGGCTATCACAAATGTAAAGTGCGTAAGTAGTGGAGCTCAGATAAGAGTTACCGAGGCACGAAGGAGACGAAGATGTATCCTGAAGTTCACTTCCAAGGAAGCAAGTCTCCGTTGGAGAGGTGTGGCGGCTTAATGCACTCCGAATGCCACAAAGGCCTCACCTTGAGATGTGGTAGCACAATGCTCACCAAATGCCACAAAGGCTCACCTCAAGATGCGGAGGCACGCTACGCACCCAACGCCACAAAGGCTCACCTTATTCTCCTCGCGCTCTCGCACAAAGCAAGATGCCACGATCCACTATGGGACACTTAAGGGCGGTCACCGAACCCATACAAGCTTGGGGCAATCTCCACAACTTAATTGGAGGCTCCCAAGAATCGCCACAAAGGCACCACAAAGGTTGGGGAATCTCCACAACTTAATTGGAGGCCCCAAGTATATGCCACAAAGGCTACTAAGCCATCTAGGGTTCCAAGAACCCAAGAGTAATAAGCTCACAACTTCCACTTACCCGAATCTCCGAGGAGAACTCAAACTGATGCACCAAATGCAATGGCAAGAGCACACAAAGTGCTCAAATCCTTCTCTCCCAAATTCTACCAAAGCAACAAATGCTATGGAGGAATATGAGAGGAAGAACAAAGGAAATCCACAAAGAACTCCAAGATCTAGATCCAATAGGTTCCCCTCACTTAGAGGAGATTTTGATTGGTGGAAAGATAGATCTAGATCTACTCTCTCTTTTCCCTCAAGAAGATGCAAGAATCATTGGAGGGATTGAGAGATAGCAAGATTGAGAAGGTCAACAATAGAGGAGAGAACTTGCAAGGATGATTGGGGATCCATTGGGGAAGAAGGGTCCCTTAAATAGATCCCCCAAAATCCAACAGTTATGTCCAAAATTCGTCCAGGTTGGAGTCTCCGCCCTTGGGCCGGAGTCTCCTATGCCCCGGGGTCATTCGGGGGCCTTAGGACGGACGATTCAGGTGCCAGGCCGGAGTTGGGCCGGAGACTTTGCGTCTCGGGCCGGAGACTCCGGCCACCCAAAAACTGGCAGCAACACCAACACAAAAACGACCATAACTTGAGCATCCGGACTCCGTTTTTGATGATCTTGGGCTCGTTGGAATCAAGACAACGAGAACTACAAGTATATGCATAGAAACATCATAGTCCAACAAGGGAGGATAAAACCAAATGATGAGAGGTTTAACCTCTCTTCAAAGACGAACTGGTAAAACCTCCAAACACCAAAAACAAAATAAGTGTTTCATGCAAAATCCGTTTTTGATGAGCTAGAGCTTTTCATGGAAATAACCACAAGCTCTAGAACCTCACATGGATAAAAGCCAAATAAGAACCAAGAAAGATGATGCCAAGAATGCAAAGGTTTGAGCTCTCTCCGAACGATACGACTAAGTTACTCACTCGAGAGCCCCTCTTGATAGTACGGCTACCGATCCTATAACCCGGTCTCACAACTAACACTATGAGACCGGTAAGAAAGAAACCCTATCAAGAACATACCTTTTCCTTGCGCATTCCACTTGAGCTAGATTATGACCGTCTTGTCTTCCTCAAGTTGGAACACCTTTCTTGATCTTGATTGCTTGGTGAAGTCTTGCGAATTGCTCCCCCATACACCACTATGGGAAAGACTCTCTTTAAGCATATCTTCACTTATCCATGATCACAATATATATGGCAAGCTTTAAGCATATGATCTCTTCTAGATTCCATCTTGAACTTGCGCTTCGGCTTGATCAATTATTGAATCACTTCTTCTTTCTCCACAATGATGATGTCTTGAAGATTCACATGAGAGCTCACTCAATATTATTCTTCAAGACACACTTGATATAGGCTCAACTCTCTTATGACCGACTTTAGATCACTCCTTGAATAACACATTGGTTATCACAAAACCTTCTTTATTTCCATCTTCATACAACCTTGAAACCAACAAATGGTTCAAGCATTGTCTATGGACAAGTCCTACAAATACAACTCAATGTAACCATTAGTCCATAGGGATTGTCATTAATTACCAAAACCACACATGGGGGCTCCATGCTCTTTCAAGGATGTTACACTTTTGATGGAGCTTGGCTCTTTAGAGGCCTGTCGGTGATCTTGATGACCTCGCCACTTCCGTCAGACCCTCCCTCATTCGTGGACAGTGGAGGTTTAGATGCTTTTGCTACTCTTCGTATATCGCTACTAGGCATATGGTATATTTGAATGACGAGGTTGTGAGACAGGTTTGTTGGCACCTAACTCTGAGGCTCTGTTTGGAAAACAGATTGGTGACTTACTCGTTAGTTTAGAAGCGGTTAGCCCCGGATATTGCTAGAAGATTGTATCGTATTAGCGGGGAAAGTTTTGGGGGACTTAATCAGAAAGGTGAAGAAGTCTCTCAGGAGTAAAAGAAAGAAGAGGGACGTCCTAAGGAAAGCTTCCGTTGCTGCTTGATTGGTTGACTAAATTCTATGAGTCTTCTTTCCTGCGTGGTGATCCATGTGTCATGGAGTTGTAGTAGGTTGAGAGGCTTATTGATTTGTCTAGTCATTCAGGATTGAGTTGCATGGTTTAGGTGTTCTTTGCTTGTGATTTGATTGTAACTTCCATTAATTAGCTAGGCAATTCTCTTCTTAATTTTGATTGATAGATTGGGTCAAAGTTTTGGCACATATTTCAAGAAAAAAAATCAGAAGAACATGTTCAACTGAAAACTAAGTTGTACATTGCGGTGTTGTAGCTGGACATCAGAAGTTCAGAATAGGCGTACTACAGGCATTCTGTGTGTAGTAGATTCGACGAAGGAGTTAATAAAAAGGCGATGAATATGTGACATGAGGTATGGTTATCGTCTAATGTTACCCTGCTATGTGACTAGTAGTGAGAATTGGTGAGAAATTCTGAACCTGCATATTAGGTGACTGCGCATACGATCTCTGAACATGTTCTTATTGTCAGTATCAACCTAAGTTTTTGTTTCCTTTGAACACTTTTTTGCAGGGTTAACAGGGAAAAACCGGACTTACTTTTTTAGTTGAAGGAGGGCTTCACTAGCACGGCGCATTGACAATTTTTCATTCAAAAAGGTGGTGACAAAGGAACTAAATCAACAAGTGGCAACCTAATGGAAGGAGAACAGATTTTGTTCTTTCCTTTCATAAACTTGAGATGGGCTCCATAGCCAAGTCAGCAAGTAATACGGATAATGTTTTCCTGTCCTTCCTTTATGTGCTGCAGCATCACGTCGATATACTTTCGCTTAATAAAGTCAAATAATAGCACTAGTTGGTAAGAATGCGTGTACAATGAGCACAAGGGGGGGACCAAAGCTGTGGTGCAACATATCTATTACAATCATGAGTACCGAAGCAAATAGAACGATCAGATTGATCTACCTATTTTTCCGTGTGTGGGGTCTACCTGCAATGAGCGAAACATGTATGTGCTGCTATACTTGGGGCGCGTGGCATCTGCCTTCTGCTGCGCGGAAGTGACGTACAACTTCAAGCTAACGGGCCTGGCCCATATCTTGCTTCCTTTCTGGAAAAAATCATGTGCAGTGCCTATGTTATGTAACTGTTTCTATACAACGGGTTGAGTACATACGTACATGCACGTACGCTAGCTAGCACGAGCAAGTCTCCAGACTTCAAACTAAATGTGAAGTTTTTTTTCTCAGATATTCATGATTACTTTTTAAAAATTATGAATAAAAATTTAAAAAAACTTATTTTTTTCTAAAAAATCATGAACATTTTAGAAAATGGTGAACCAATTTTAAAACGGCACGGACATATTTTAAAAAATCTTGAACATTCCTTGAGAATCATGAACATTTTCAAGAATCATGAACCAAAATTTGAAAATCCATGAACAAAATTTCAAAATTCATGAACAATTTTGAAAAAGCGTGAACAAATTTTCATTGTCATGAACAAATTTTGAATATCATGAGAAAAATTCCAATGCCATGAACAATATTTAAAAACTCATGAACAAATTATTTTGAAAAAATTATTTAAATACATAAGCAATTTCAAATCTGAACAATTTTTTTAATAATTTTACATTTTTCTAGAATCATGTATATAATTTTTGCAACTACATGAACAATAATTAATATGAAAAAAGGAGAAAAGAACATGAAATACTCCTAAAAGAAATAAGAAACAAAACTTATAAAATAAAAAAAATGAAACAGAAGAACCGTAACAGAAAGCGAAAATAAGCCGCAAAACTGTTACTGTACATACCAAACTAGCTAATTGGGCCCAGCCCGGCAGAACTATTCTCGGGCGGCGCGATGCTTCGGGGCCACAGAAGGCGGCGTATAGGATTCGCGCTCTTCTTCGTCCTGTCTTCGGTGTTCCCTTTTTTTTTCCGCGCTTGGCTGGTGCTGAAAATTTCTGCCTCTGCTGGTGTTGGGCTGGCCTAGCCGGCTCGCTTTGGTTTGCTTCGTCTGCTTCTTCGTCGCCTGTGGTTGGCCCTCTTTCTTCTCTTAATCTTTTTACTGATGTGTGATTTTCTGGTGACGATTTATGAAGAAAGCTGCAACCAGGTGATTTGGGTGTTCCATTGGGAATTGAGGCTGCTTTGCTCTGTCTGCCATCCGCTGTCAAAATTGCGTCATTGTTGTATGGCGGGCGTGTATGGGAGTGACATTTAGGTTTGGGGGAAATTTCATGTCGCCTGAACTGTGGGGTCTAGAGAATGGGGACTATGAGTTCGATTGCCGTGGAATTTGGTGTTTCGGGTGAAAAAATCGTCGCGACCTGGACCATGAAGGTCTGGTGAAGGAGATTTTCAATCTATAGCTAGCCTGATATCATCCCATCAACGCCAACAAGAGGGGCCAGAAGATGGCAGAGACGAGCGTGCGGACGCTTGGGAATGGTGGTTCATGTTGGTCTGTCCTCCGCCTAGCTCATTTGAATATCAGGGCAGCATCATTGGCTTCTCTCAGGGAGTGTATGTGTGTCCTCCTTTATCCTTTTTCAGTTTTGTCTTAGAAAAGAAAACAATTTGAAGGTCGGGTGAGCAAGATGGGTTTCTGAACAGTTTGTAGTGGGGATTGTGGCTATTAACTTCAAAGTATGTCTATGCTCCGAAGTTCTAATATATCCTTCTATACAGTACTGTGGAGTTTTTTTCCTGAATAAATAAGGTTGGATTTTATCAGAAGTCTTAGCAAAGCGTATTAACATTAGAAGTTAAATTGCTCTTACTCATGCTCTTCACTGTAAATTCCATTAAAATGTTTTACAGGCCTTGTGAGTATATCAGGAATGGCGCCTAGCTTGATGAAGTCGGAACCGTTTGAGCTATAGCAGTGTGGTGGTCTACCTTGTGCGCGAGAAGTGGGACTCTTCCCTTTATATTTTGGTGCTACTAATTGATGGCTGGCGTGTAGTTGATGATGATTATGGGCAGGCAGTTGGAAAACTCCAAGCGGAAAGTATGATGAGCACAGCGGCAAGTCTTTTCCCTCAGTAAGAAACCAAGGTTTAATCGGTCAGAAGAAGAGCAGACAATACGACTGAAGGTGATGCTTGCAAGCTTCGCGATAGCTCTGGACAATTTATAGGGCGCCTCGTCCAAGCTTTGCTTTGCGAGCAGCAACGTGGAACCTGCACACACATAACCAAGTACTTTGTTCCCAACTTGCGATGAGGTTGTCAATCTCACCGGTTTGCTTGAAACAAAGGGTATGAGCGTATCGAGTGGAAAACAGTAGAAGTATGCGAGTAAAGTAAACAATGCGAGTAAAGTAAACAGTTGATAGCAATATGATGGAAATAGGACCGGGGTCCACAGTTCACTAGTGGTGTCTCTCCATAAGATAAATAACACATGCTGGGTAAACAAATTACAGTTGGGCAATTGATAGAATAAAGATAACGTGATATGTTAAGAAGATCACTATATGATTTACTCTGGGCATTACAATAAAATACATAGACCGCCATCCAACTGCATCTATGACTAATAATCCACCCGCGGGGATATCATTCGAACACCCCATGAGTATTAAGTTGCGAACAATAGATAATTGCATTAAGAAAAGTGTGTAATGTAAATAAAGCATATGGCCTCGAGCATATGAATGTTGTTTTCTCCCTAGTAGCAACAGCACATCTACAATCTTAGAGGTTTCTGTCACTCCCCTAGATTAAATAGAGGCATGAACCCACTATCGAGCATAAATACCCCCTCTTAGAGTCACTAGCAACTACTCGACCAAGATAGCTACTAACAACGGAGAGCATGCAAGATCATAAACAACATAGAGATAACATAAGATATATTTCAGTATAGCAACTCAATCATAACACCAATATTCATCGGATCCCAACAAACCAAACATGTAGAATTACAAAACGGTGATCTCAATCATGTAGGGCAGCTCGTGAGATCTAAACATGAAGCACATGGTGGAGAGGACAACCATCTAGCTACTGCTATGGACCCATAGTCCAAGGTAGACTACTCACTCATCGCTCCGGAGGCAAGCATGGCGATGAAGAAAACCTCCGGTGGCGATTCCCCTCTCCGGCAAGGAGCCGAAAAGAGCTTCTGGACCCTTCTGATCTCGGGTCGACGACGGCGGCGGATCGCGATGTGTTTCTGAAAAATTGATCGGGTACTTAGGTTTTTCCCGTCGGGGGGAGGGGGGTCTTTATAGGCGAAGGGGCATCGTCAGGAGTGGACCGAGGTGTCCTCACACATAGGGGGCACGACCAGGGGCTGGGCCGCGCCGCCCTGGTGTGTGGCCACCTCGTGGCCCCACTCCGTCTCCTCTTCGGATCTCTGGAAGCTTCCGGGAAAAATAAGACTTCAGGAACTTGTTTCGTCCAATTTCGAGAATATTTCTTGTGTAGCTTTTCTGACATACAAAAATAGCAGAAAACAGGGAACTGGCACCTACACAATCTTGATCATCTATGTAAGCGTTGTGAGCTGGGATCAAAAGAACTTAAAACATGGGCATGGAAGATATAATCTTGATAGAAGAAACTTAGCAACCATGTTATAAACATGAAAATGAACACAAACAAAAGATCATGAAAATAAAACAATGAAAGTCAAACGTGTGTTCAAATCATATGGAGATCATACAAATGGTTTTCAGCTTGTCCTTCATGGGGAGCAAAACATAAATGCATAGGACACCTTCAAGTTTAAGAGGGCGACTAGATACAAATAATTTAAGAACAAGTGAAACCAACAATATGAATCAATCAATGAAAACTTTGGGACAATGCACATTATACTAAGAATGACAACTATGCTCTCTTAATGGTGCATAAAGATAGAAGGTGGTGACTCAGCATAAAAGTAAAAGAAAGGCCCTTCGCGGAGGGAAGCAGTGATTACAAGTTTTATAACCTTCAAAAATTATGGTACTTACCGGCTTTGAGCTCTCATTGCCCCCATCATAAGCATCTTGAATGGTTAAAGTTAATGCGAGAACAATTATGATGCATATGCTTGACAAATCATAAGTTGAAAACCTCGTGTCCCGTGAGTACGAGTACCCAAACCTCATGCTACTCTACTTAGAGTCCCAAGCAAGGCTCTTTTCATTGTAAGTATATGCGTATCATTGAGAACCGCCAACGGGGTACCTCCGTGCCCGATGACATGGAACAAGCCCACATCAAAATGACAGGACAAGCAGACAATGAACACCTCGACATCTCTTTTATTTGCCATTTGTTTAGCTTTTTATTTTGAGATGCGTTGTCGAATGTCCACTATGGGTATGCTGCAAATTTCCACCATGAATTATGCATGGCTTAGATTGGCGGCCCAGGCGTTTCCCTAACACATATACAAACTCCATGATCCCCACAAGATTCCCAATTCATTTCACACCGCGGGCATCCATAAACAAAAGATCATGATATCAACTCAAATAAGAAGTGCAATGTTGAAAGCTTGCCCATGACGGCATGGCTGGGCTAGTCTCCAACTTACAACTTGCAAGCATAACAACTCAACATAAGAGACCACAATGTCAAATTTTTAAGAACAAGAAAAAGTAAAGTGTGCCTTCCGGTTCGTGAGAGCTTTACTGACCAATTTTTGCATAACACTGGTAAGAGTTTAAATTGAAGAGTAGATAAAAGCAAGTCAAATTTACTTAGAATAGCAAATTGCTAGTAGGTATGTATGGTGGACACTTTGGCAAACTTGTTTTTTAGGAGTTGGATGCACGAGTAGAGCTCATACTCAGTACAAGGCGAGGGCTAGCAAAAGACTGGGAGCGACCAACTAAGAGAGCAATAATGGCCATAATCATGCAAAGCGACAAAGCGACATGAAAAGAAGCATAAGATGGCATCAAAAGTCAAAACTAAATGATCATAGAGGCTATTGGTGACTTTGTATGAGTCTAACATGTGTGAGCATGCGCCAAGTCAACCCAAATAAAGACTCAAGGAGAAAACCAAAATAATGCTTCCAAATAATTAAAATAACGCATGATTTTTTTCAAATGCTCATTAAGAAATCTCAGTTATTTGAGACAATTTATGCTACAGCAAAACCACTAAGCATACTATCAAAAAGACATCAAGCATGACATGAAAAAGCCTAAGCCGCAGTCTACACAAGCTCCTTCTTGTACCACTTTTTTGCATAAAGCTTTTTCTCTTTTCCAACACCATTCAAACTTTTTGTAAACACCTCTTTTGATGAAAACCAACATGGTCCAGAGGCAAAAATACACCTTGACAAATAAATATAAGAAGATATGAATGCAAATCAAGGTGAAAACAAAAACCAAAAGTAGTAGCAGAAAAAGAAGAACACTCGGTTTTTGATAAGAGTGAAAACTAGAGCGTTCTTGGCAAATGAAAAGCAAGGCAACTTCTCCAAAAGAAATTTATTGGGGTCCAACCATTTATTGCAGCAAACAAACTAAACTAATAAAGAAAACTAAAACAACTGACGCTCCAAGAAAAACACATAATGCATGAAGCAATAAAAATATAGTGTCTTGAAAGGTGACCCGATTTTTGCCGATGAAGAACGGGTGCCTCGGGGGCATCCCCAAGCTTTGACGCTTGTACTTCTTGGATATTTCTTGGGGTGATGCATGGGCATCCCCAAGCTTGAGCTTTTGTCCATTCTTCAACTCATCTCATTATTCTCCAATCCCTACACTTGAAAACTTCCTTCATACAAAACTAAACACAAATCTATTAGCAACATTAGTGTAGAATAACATATAATCAACCCTTTTTTGCTTTAGGTTTCAACCCAAAACCACCACATATAAAGTATATACTACTGTAGCAACTTCCCCAAAAGTTCCGTGATCAAAAGAACTCAAAAAGAAAGCGATAAAGCGGCAAACACAAATATTGGCAGAAATCTGTCAAAACAGAACAGCTGACAAAGGTCGAATTTTTAAGGGGTTTTCTGTTGCTCAAATCAAAAAGTGTTCAACTAATTAAAATTTGGATATAACCTAGGGCATATGCACAAGAAATCGCAGGTCCAAATGATATACAGAGAATTTTTTCGAATTTTTATGGTGCAGCACTGAAAACAGTTTCAGGACAGCAACATCCCCAAATCTTTAGTTCACTCAAATTAGAGGCTTCTCTTGGTACAACAATGAAATAAAAATGATAAGGAGAGGTCATTACAGTAGTAATGACTTCCAAGACTCAAATAAAAGAAAAAATACTAAAAATAAAAACATTGGGTTATCTCCCAAGAGTGCTTTTCTTTAACGCCTTTGAGCTAGGCTCAGTAATTTGACAAGATGCTCACATAAGAAATATGAATGAAAGCCAAAAAGAGCATCAAGGAGCAAATATAAAACACATTTAAGTCTAACCCACTTCCTATGCATAGGAATCTTGTAAGAAAATAAATAAAAGAAGCACATAGTCACAAGTATGGGTAGATAAAACAAGAGCAACTTTGGAACTTTCAATATAAAGAGAGGTGTTTTAGTAACATGAAAATTCCAACAACCATATTTTCCTCTCTCATAATAATTCTCAGTAGCATCATGAACAAACTCAACAATATAAATATCACACTCACCCCCCTTTGTTAAGCATGGAGGGCGATCAAATAAGGTATTAGTTAAAGAGTTACTCTTATTGGGAGGTAGACATGGGTAGCTCCATTCTTCCTCCTCTTGATCATCACTCTCCTCCTCTTTTTCATCCAATGAGCTTCCAGTTTCAACAATTTCTTCTTCCATAGGCTCCTTCAAGGCATTAGTCTCTTCCGTTGGAGAGCATCTATTAAGATATTTAAGAATATAGCCATTTTCTTCCTTGTAATTATCAAAGCAAAATGTAAGTATATCATAAACCTCATATTTATAAGGTGCATCATTAGTATTTTCAAGCAAATAAGCAAGTTCGAATGCACCCTTCCAAGCAATAAATTCTTCAATTTGTTCCACATCATAAAAGTCATAATTTCCATTAATATAAGAAGATATGGTAACATCATCATTATACTCACATTGAAAAGGGAGGTGTTTATACCACCTACAGCAACAAGATTTATCAAAGCAATAAGTAACATTAAAAGCAGAGCACACATTTCTAGCAATGATATACAATCTATTGATTTGTTCCCATAAGTGTTTCCCTTTATGTGACAAGCGGTGTTTGATACGTCTCAAACGTATCTATAATTTTTGATGCTCCATGCTTGTTTTTACACCATTTGCCTATTGTTTCGTTACACTTAGTGGCACTTTTATACATTTTCCGGAACTAACCTATTAACGAAGTGCCACAGTGCTAGTTTCCTGTTTTCTGTTGTTTTTGTGTTTCAGAAGTGATACACAGGAAATATTCTCAGAATTGGACGAAACAAGTTCCTGAAGTCTTATTTTACCCGGAAGCTTCCAGAGATCCGAAGAAGTGTCGGAGGGGGGCCACCAGGGCCCCACACAAGGGGGCGGCGCGGCCTGGCCCCTGGCCGCGCCACCCCTGTGTGAGAGCCCCTGGCTCCACCTCTGACATCGCCCCTTCGCCTATAAGTACCCCCCGACGAGAAAAACCTAAGGGCCCGATCAGTTTTTCAGAATACATCGCGATCCGCCGCCGCCATCGACCCGAAGATCGGGAGGGCCCAGAAGCTCTTCCCGGCACCCTGCCGGAGAGGGGAATCGCCACCGGAGGTCTTCTTCATCGCCATGCTTGCCTCCGGAGCGATGAGTGAGTAGTCTACCTTGGACTATGGGTCCATAGCAGTAGCTAGATGGTTGTCTTCTCCACCATGTGCTTCATGTTTAGATCTCATGAGCTGCCATACATGATTGAGATCACCGTTATGTAATTCTATGATGTTGGTTTGTTGGGATCCGATGAATATTGGTGTTTATGATTAAGTTGCTGTACTGAATTATATCTTTTGTTATCTCTATGTTGTTTATGATCTTGCATGCTCTCCGTTGTTAGTAGCTATCTTGGCCGAGTAGTTGCTAGTGACTCCAAGAGGGGGTATTTATGCTCGATAGTGGGTTCATGTCTCTATTTCACCTGGGGGGAGTGACAGAAACCTCTAAGGTGGTAGATGTGCTGTTGCTACTAGGGAGAAAACAACATTCATATGCTCAAGGGCATATGCTTTGTTTACATTACACACTTTGCTTAATGCAATTATCTGTTGTTCGCAACTTAATACTTCTAGGGTGTTCGGATGATATCCCCGGGGGTGGATTATTAGTCATAGATGCAGTTGGATGGCGGTCTATGTATTTTGTTGTAATGCCCAGAGTAAATCTCATAGTGATCTTCTTGACATATCACGTTATCTTTATTCTATCAATTGCCCAACTGTAATTTGTTTACCCAGCATGTTATTTTATCTATGGAGAGACACCACTAGTGAACTGTGGACCCCGGTCCTATTTTAATCATATTGCAATCACCTGTTTACTTTTCCCGCACTGTTTACTTTACTCGCATATTACTACTGTTTTCCACTCGATACACTCATAACCTTTGTTTCAAGCAAACCGGTGAGATTGACAACCTCATCGCAAGTTGGGAACAAAGTATTTGTCTGTGTGTGTGCAGGTTCCGCGTTGCTGCTGGCCGAAGACGAGTCAACAAGTGTCATAAACGGCGCCCTTGTTGGAGTGTTACTAAGCCAGTCCGCATCACCTTCAGTCGTCACCGTCTCTCTTCTTCAAGATCGACATTAAACCTTGGTTTCTTAACTGAGGGAAAACTAGCCGCTACACTCATCATACCTTCCTCTTGGGGTTCCCAACGGGCTGGTCATTCACCACGCACAAGGACAGTTTGCTGTGTTCCTCATAATAATTTTGTTGTTCTTCCGTGAACCCACCTTGCCAAAAAGATTTAGTTTCAAAGAAACCAACCATTGATAGAAAGCATGATAAAGCAAGACAAGTAAAAACAACTACAAAGGATTATAATTTTTTTTGGGTTTTTGATATAAAACAATGCAAGTAAAAATAAAGTACAGTAAAGCAAAGCAAATTAAAAAGTAAAGGATGTGCGTGCGAAAAACTCCCCTTGCAGAGGTCTTCCACTTCTTCCCCGGCAACGGCGCCAGAAAAGGGCTTGATGGCTGGCGCGTAGTTGATGATGATTATGGCCAGGCAGTTGGGAAACTCCAAGCGGAAAGTATGATGAGCACAGCGGCAAGTCTTTTCCCTCAGTAAGAAACCAAGGTTTAATCGGTCAGGAGAAGAGCAAAAAATACGACTGAAGGTGATGCTTGCAAGCTTCGCGACAGCTCCGGACAATTTATAAGGCGCCACGTCCAAGCTTTGCTTTGCGAGCAGCAACGTGGAACCTGCACACACACAACCAAGTACTTTGTTCCCAACTTGCGATGAGGTTGTCAATCTCAGCGGTTTGCTTGAAACAAAGGGTATGAGCGTATCGAGTGGAAAACAGTAGAAGTATGCGAGTAAAGTAAACAGTGCGAGTAAAGTAAACAGTTGATAGCAATATGATGGAAATAGGACCGGGGTCCACAGTTCACTAGTGGTGTCTCTCCATAAGATAAATAACACATGCTGGGTAAACAAATTACAGTTGGGCAATTGATAGAATAAAGATAACGTGATATGTTAAGAAGATCACTATGCGATTTACTCTAGGCATTACAACAAAATATATAGACCGCCATCCAACTGCATCTATGACTAATAATCCACCCGCGGGGATATCATCCGAACACTCCATGAGTATTAAGTTACGAACAACAGATAATTGCATTAAGCAAAGTGTGTAATCTAAACAAAGCATATGCCCTCGAGCATATGAATGTGTTTTCTCCCTAGTAGCAACAGCACATCTACAACCTTAGAGGTTTCTGTCAGTCCCCCAGATTAAATAGAGGCATGAACCCACTATCGAGCATAAATACCCCCTCTTGGAGTCACAAGCAACTACTCGGCCAAGATAGCTACTAACAACGGAGAGCATGCAAGATCATAAACAACATAGAGATAACATAAGATATATTTCAGTATAGCAACTCAATCATAACACCAATATTCATCGGATCCCAACAAACCAAACATGTAGAATTACAAAACGGTGATCTCAATCATGTAGGGCAGCTCATGAGATCTAAACATGAAGCACATGGTGGAGAGGACAACCATCTAGCTACTGCTATGGACCCATAGTCCAAGGTAGACTACTCACTCATCGCTCCGGAGACAAGCATGGCGATGAAGAAGACCTCCGGTGGCGATTCCCCTCTCCGGCAGGGTGCCGGGAAGAGCTTCTGAACCCTCCCGATCTTGGGTCGACGACGGCGGCGGATCGCGATGTGTTTCTAGAAAATTGATCGGGTACTTAGGTTTTTCCTATCGGGGGGGGGTCTTTATAGGCGAAGGGGCATCGTCAGGACTGGACCGAGGTGTCCTCACACATAGGGGGCGCGGCCAGGGGCTGGGCCGCGCCGCCCTGGTGTGTGGCCACCTCGTGGCCCTACTACGTCACCTCTTCGGATCTCTGGAAGCTTTCGGGAAAAATAAGACTTCAGGAACTTGTTTCGTCCAATTCCGAGAATATTTCATGTGTAGCTTTTCTGAAACACAAAAACAGCAGAAAACAGGGAACTGACACTGTGGTGACTTATTAGTAGGTTAGTTCCGGAAAATGCATAAAAGTGCCACGAAGTGTAACGAAACATTAGGCAAATAGTGTAAAAACAAGCATGGAGCATTAAAAATTATGGATACATTGGAGACGTATCACTAATTAGCTTCTAAAAGCTGGCCACAATAAGGATTAATTTGACCGATAAAGAACTGCTTTGGCACTCAGAAAACTACCCCTTGAATGAAAAATGCTGAGCAGATAAACACACCAGCGAAGACAGACCCAAACAACCTCAGCACAAAGCGACAATACGGATTAAAGAGTAACTTTACCAGTAAGAAAAAGCGCGCGGCAAGGTGCGCGTCAGGTTCTAGTATAGTATATGTGCAATTCCCCACTGCCAGAACTCTCCAAGAAATGTGCTGCAATTACATATGTGGATTATGTGCCATGCACATCCGATTATCCGAAGAGCATCACGAAATCGGATTGCCAAATATCTCTAAGTAGAACACAGTAACACGCCCAGTATTCCTGGAGCGGTGCAACCACCGTTAGGCCTTTTCGAGAAACACGCACCTCTCCCCTAAATTGGCACGAAGACAATAACATTTTTGGTCTGATTAAAATACAGTATGGAATAAGTATAATAGACACGTGAATCGCCTACTTGGCCTTCTTTTCTCTGTATTTGGTGTGCCAAATCACTTTTTATGCTGCAGGCTCAGGAAAACATGCACGAGCAAGTTCCCTAAAAGAAACATGTCATGATCCCTTGTTCTCTGTCAAAAAGGAGAGTCCAGATTTTTAAATCGGAGTGCCTATGCAGCTGAGTGATAAAAGTAAATTGCGATATATCCACGCAGGTGAAATAGAAGTTTCCACACTGAACGTACTCTGACCATACAGGTCCCAAACTTACAACCGCCTACAACTACCATAGCAGACAGCACCATTCTACCACCAAAGAGGCAAATCGATCGAGTCAGCCGGTGATGTTGTCTTTCCCTATTTTGGAGTACTGCTTACTCTTTGACACTGCTAATTCCTCGCATCCGCAACATCTTTGCTTCACAGGGTAAAAGGACTGCATCACCATTGCAAACTTTCCCGGAGGATGGTCGCCACGTTCCGCGCGAGTAACTTTTGCCCCGGAAAAGCTCCCAAAAAGAAAAGCCTGAAGATCGCTCGGCTGCACTGCCCTCATACACGTTCGTATGCAGTTTGCCGCTCAAAGTTGCTAGTTTCTATCTATGTCGATCCTCCGCAAAAGGTCATTTGCTCCTGTCATCTTCCACTCGTCTCTGTCCGGGAGAAGAACGGGGTGGAGCTCACGTCCTGTTTCCTTCTTTGCGAGCTTGCGTGCCATGCCGATCCGTGTTTCCATTTTCCTACGGCGGCATGGGTTGGTTGGAAGGAAACGCATGCTTCATAGGACATGAGTCATCGCCCCTGAGGCAGCCACACAGCCTACACTACACTAGGCGGTTTGGAAGAGCGGTAGTGGAAAATGTGAACTTGCTAGTCTTAGATTTTGTTGGGAATATTGTGGGTGACTTTTGTGTCATCCAAGATGCAAATATGATGAGTTTTTACGAGGAGTTTATGACTTTGTATGTCCGGACCACGTAAGCTATAGGACAGGTATAACTGGCCTAAACATTTCGAAAACATGGTAGTGTCGTGGGGATGACTTAGGGGGCATACCACGGGCTAGGCAATACGCCGGCTGGCGTCCCAGGAGTCCCCACGGCTTCAACACGAGAAGACCGGCTCCGACCGAAGGACCGGCTGCGCCAGCAGCCGGCTGGCGACTCCGCCAAGGAAAGCCGGAGCCGGGCGATGAAGACAAGGCCTCTCAACGGTTGTCTGGCCTAAAGTAGGATGGCCCCGACAAGAGCGGCAGGGGCGCAGGACGGGAGTGACGAGCGCCACGACCACGTCCAGCCAATGAGAGATCGAGGACCCTTCCCCACGATGGGATCCGAGGCAAAAGAGAAGGAATATGCCCTCCAGATGCCGGCCCAGGGGAAAGGCACTTTATAAAGTGCCTTTGCCAGAGCAGGGCCAGAGGATCATGCCAAGGACGCCGCCGCCGAGGAGCCGGCAGCCGGCCGAATCGCTACCTAAACCTGTAACCAGGCCCCCGCCTATATAAGGGGGCCTGGACCCTTAGCATAGGAGAGATCTGATCTTCTTCTTCCTCCTCTAGCCGAACAGCTTGAGGAGCACTGTAATCGTTACTATCCAATCAATACGAAGCAGGCAGGAAGTAGGGGTTTACCTCCAACCGGGAGGGCCCTGAACCTGGGTAAACCGAGGTGTCTCTGTTGGCACAATCCATAGCCGGACCCATCGTTACCAACGTCGAGCCCCTCCGATAAGCCTCCCCATGGCTACTGTCTCCAAATTCCCACGACAGTTGGCGCCCACCGTGGGGCAAAGCGCGGTGGCGAGCGGAGTCAAGTTCCGGCCGGGACCCTCCGGCGAGAAGGTCGCCTCCGGCCTCGTCTGGAGGTTCGGCACCTTCGACTGCGTCAGCGACAACTTGGCCCACTTCGAGAACGGCTTTGGCAACAGCGGCTCCTTCCTCGACGTCGGCAGCCACCGCTTCTACGTCGCCAAGCCCTTTCCGGAAGAGGTAACCGATGTGCCTGACCCACTCTGTGATGCAGACTCCGACGACGGTGAAAGCAGCGACTTTTGCAACATGGTCGAGGTGCGGGCCCTGGAGGAGCATGGTGGCAGCGCCCTACCGCGCTCCGCGCGCCCGCCGCTCGAACGCCCACCTCCACCGGAACAAGACCTTCCACCTCCAGAGCGGGACGTGCTGGACGCAGCCATCATGGACCTGCGCGCTCCGCTCGACATCTCTGCGGATCCGGTCAAGGCCTCCGAGGATCTGGAGCGGACGCGCCTCAACCTCCTCAAGGAAGCGGTCGACGTCGACGACACCCGCCGGCGCGTCCTCTCCACGATCAACGAATACAACGTCGCCCATGGCTTCACCCCAGCTGGAGATGGCCCAAGCCGGGCGGGACAAGTTCGTCAGCGAGGCCGCGAGCTGGGTGCGGAGCTGAACCAGGCGGCGCCCTCGGGGAAGCTACCTCCGATCATCAACAAGCCCACCTACAGCACGCCTACAAAGAATCTCCGCGCCGCGCGCTACATCACCTCCGAGCTGGATGGACTGCAAGGCGAGGACCTACGGGAGAAGCAAGCCCGGATCCAGGAACTCTTGGACGCTGCCGATCTACAGCAGCAGGCGATGGAGCCACGCGGAGAGGCGAGCGGCACTCGAGGCGAGAACCGTATCGTCGTGGCCGGTCAGAACAAGTCGCATGGAGAAGCCTCGTCGCCAAACCACGGCCCGGCGGAGCACAGCCGGAGCAACCGAGCTCCTGGCAAGAGCGGTGGAAATCACCGCACCCAGCATTCTGGCCACCACAACCGGCAGCCTCGAGACCCCGCCGCGGTTACCAGCAAGCCGCGCCACCCTCCTCGGGCGGACGTGGTGGAACCGGCGCACGGCAAGTCTGTGGCGCCAGCCCAGCCGGCTCAGGGAGCTGGCCAGGGCGCTCAAGGCCATCACCCAGCTCGCTCGCACGTGAGCCAGAGGATCGGGGAACGCGTCGACCCGCCGAAGGACGACGCACGCCATCGGCTCAACCTGCTGGCGGACTCCAAGTTCGACGAGGAGGAATCATCGGCAGGGCCGGTCTGCTTCGGCCCTCGCATCCGCAACGAGCCTTTCCCGGCCAAGTTTGCGCTCCCACGAGACATGCCCAAATACACCGGGGCGGTGAAGCCGAAAGACTGGCTGTCAGACTACGTCACAGCCGTCGACATCGCGGGCGGCAACAAGAGGACAGCGGTGCGCTACGCACCACTCATGCTGACGGGATCGGCTCCGACGTGGCTCAACAGCCTGCCGGCTCTGCAGATCAATTCCTGGCATGATTTCCAAGAGGCGTTCATCAAGAACTTCACGGGAACCTACAAGCGACCGCCCCGCCCACGACAGCTGGCCCTCTGCAAGCAAGACCCCGACGAGCCAGACCGTGACTACCTCACGAGATGGTCCGAGCTGCGCAACTCATGCGAAGGGGTGGGCGAGGAGCAAGCCATCGGCTACTTCACGGACGGATGCAGAGAAGGGACCCTGCTAAAACACAAGCTCCACAGAGCCGAGCCGAAGTCAATGGCGGACTTCATGGCGATAGCGGACAAGTACGCTTCTGCCGACTCTGCTGCAAGGGTGCAGTGCGTCGAGCCAGCGCCAGCCGAAGGCCAATCTCAGCCGGCAGCCGGCCAAGGAGGACATCACCACCGTGATCGACACGGCAAGATGAAAGATGAGCGCCGTGACAACAAGTATGGCTCTCAGCAAGTGGCTGCCGTTCAAGGAAGCCCGGGGGCTACGGTTGGAAGCCAAAAACGCAAAGGGGACAAATTCAGCAAGGACAAGTACACCATCGAGGTGATGCTGGACCAACCCTGCAAGTTCCATAGCGTTTCAGGCAAGCCGGCAGCGCATACCACTCGCCAGTGCAGCTTCACCAGAGATCTAGAGTAGGGAAACCACCAACTGCCTGGACCGCCACAGGGCTAGCCGGCTGAAGCGCATGGAAACAAGAATCGACAACCGGCCAAGGCAGCAGGGGACTACCCCGAGGAAGCGAATGTGGAGCAATACCATGTGTTCACTTCCCAGGAGAAGGAGCCAAAGGATGAACCGTGGTTCGGTGTCGAGGTGAATGCAATCGTGCGAGTTGGACCTCAGTACATGCATTGGTCTGACGCGTCGATTACCTGGGGACGCGAAGATCACCCGCCGCTCATGCCGAGGCCCGGGGGCTACGCGCTGGTCTTGAACCCAATCGTGTTCTCTGAGACGCATACTTGCCGGTTCTCACGTGTACTCATTGATGGAGGCAGCAGCATCAACCTTCTCTACTGCACTTCGATGGAGAAGCTCGGGATTCCAGAGATCCAACTGAAGCCAACCAAGCTCACCTTCCATGGGATTGTGCCCGGGCACTCTTGTACGCCGATGGGAAGGATTGAGCTGGAGGTGCTATTTGGCGAGAAGGACAATCATCGTCGCGAGCCGATCTGGTTCGAGGTGGTAGATCTCAACAGCCCCTATCACGCGCTGCTTGGTCGACCAGCCTTGGCCAAGTTCATGGCGGTCCCGCACTACGCTTACTTGAAGATGAAGCTCCCAGGCCCTCACGGCGTGATTACTGTCACGGGATGCTACAAGAAGTCAATAGAGTGCGCAAGAGCTAGCTCCAAGCTGGCGGAGGCTTTGGTCGTTGCTGAAGAGAAGCGACAACTGCTACGGAGGGTGGCGGCAGTCCAGCCGGGCTGCCTGGTGTCGGGACTGCCGGCTCCATACCTCAAGCCGGCAAGCCTATCCAAGGAAGTCCCGCCCGAAGCGGGCAAGGAGTCAAAAGCTCTTGTCTCGGGGGCTGGCTCCTCCTCGAGGTAGGGGGAAGCGTTTCGCAGCTTCGCCTGAGACAAGTCCAAGATCGCTTAAGACCTTCGGCTAAGCCAAGGCAAAAACCTTGTATCTTGAACAAGTGTCGTTGAATAAAAGAAAGTTGGGCGGCATACGGCTGATCCTTGGAAAAGTGCTCTGAAGTACCTTTTACCTTTCTAAGCGTTATTCACGGGGGCTGGAAACTGGCTCCGAACGGGAGTCGGCAGCCCCAACACGACGAAACGATCCTCTCATCAGCCGAACGAGTACTGAGTGTGGACCGGACCCCGAGCCCAACCTCCACCCTACACCGCGTGGGATGGAGCCGGCAGGTCACCCACCCAGGAAAGTCGCTAAGAGGAAATGCCCGCGACCCGACGAATCGAGTCCCTTGTTAGACGAATGAGTACCGTGTGCGAACCGGACCCCGAGCCCAACCTCCAACCCAAGTCGAGGGCGATGGAGCCGGCAGGTCACTCACACTGGAAAATCGCTAAGGGGACAGAATGCGGAGCCGTTAGCGAGCGTTCACCCTAAAGCCATGCGCATTGGTCAATAGTTGTGAGTGGGCTGGACCAAGCCAGATCCCTCGTGCGCCGAAGTACTACTCTCCATCCCGCGGCACGCTCCCACCCTAGACCGGCATTCGGCTGTCGGTCCAAGGGAGACCAGCCGGCACCAGGCTGCCGGCTGGGGGTAGAAGGGCCGAAGGATGGGGAGATAAAGGAAAAAGCCAAAAGGGGTCAGGTCAAATCCGGTTTACGAACAACTAGAAACCAATACGTAGGAAATACAGGGTGAAACGGCATCGATTCACACGAACGAAATGTTGTTGGGCACGACATGAGTTCAACATACATAAGGACGAATAAGGAAATCCTGACGCGCTCAGGGGGCACTTGGCGAGCCAGCCGGCTCCAGTGGAGTAGTGTCGCCAGCACGAGACGCCAAGACGAAGTCATCGCCGCTGGGGGATGGTGGAACGGAGTGACCAGCGAGATCCTCGGGGGCTTTTTGAGGTTCTTCCGCAGAGTCGGGCTCTTCGAAGTCCATGCCATCCAAAGATTCGTCACTATCCCCAGCGTCAAAAAGCGCGTCGGTCTCGGCACACTCAGCAATGGCATAGGCGCGCTGGCGGAGCTTGGCTTTGTCGAGGCCTGCTAATCCGCCCTCACGAAGATTCTCCAGCTGGTCCAGGCTGACGCCTGGATACCAGGAGAGCACGAACTCCAGAGCCTGTTGAGCACCGGCCCGAGCCGCGGACTCCTTCCAGATGTCGAGCCGGTTGGGCGCGAGAAGGATCCACTGGAGGAGCGCCTAGATCTCGCCAGGCACCGCCCTTCCCGGCCACAAGGTTTCAAAGACGGAAACAAGGGCTTCGTGTAGATCCTTGCCCAGCTTGGCAACCGGATGGAGTCGGCCTTTGGCCAACGCTACCAACTCCCCC
Organism: Dactylis glomerata; assembly: GCA_007115705.1. Lineage (NCBI taxonomy): Eukaryota > Viridiplantae > Streptophyta > Magnoliopsida > Poales > Poaceae > Dactylis > Dactylis glomerata. Next base: position 4,317,914 of record QXEO01001034.1, read on the forward strand.
TGAGGAAAGCTCGGCCTTGGGATCACCGCTGGGGACGATCTTCTGTTCCGCCCTGTATTCCTTCAGCGCCGCCGCGGCAGACTTGTCGGAGTCAGGGAAGGCTCCTGCAAGGGCAATCAGAGAGTGAGGGGACGGCATGAAAGAGCAAGAGCCGAGAAACAGGAAAAGAAGTATACCGCGAAGAGCTTCCTCCAGCCCCAGCAGGCCGGATTGAACCCTGCGGTCACGGGCGCGCCAAATGCCGATCTCCTTGTCATAACGCTCGCTTTCGAGCCCCCGGAGAGTCTGCAGCTCGTCAATTTGGGCGCCGCGGCTCTCGACTTCGCTCCCCAAGGTCGCGCGAAGCTCGTTCACCTTGCCGTCGTACTCCGTAGAGAGGAGTTTCCTCTCTTTAGCCAGCCGGCGATCAAACTCTAGCCGCAGCGACGACTCTGCCTCTCGAGCCTTCGCCAGCTCAGTCTCCAACTCTTGAGTCCGGATGGCCTGGGCTCGCAGGCCCTGAAGCTCCTCTGCGTGCTTTCGCTTGAGCGATTCAACAGCGTCGGCCGACACCGAGTCGGCCAACTGGGACTCAAGCAAAGCTATGAGCGAGGCAGAGTCTGAAAGCGGAGGTATAAGAGCAGAAAGGGCGACAGCAAAGTCTGCGAAGCAAGGGGTCTCAAGCTTACCTGACAGCTTCTCCAGTTTTCTCTTCAAGTCCTGGTACTGAATCTTGCCGGCGCGGTACTTCGTCAGCAGCTTCTGAAAGACGTTGGCTCGAAGCGCGTTCAGTTCCTGCGGAAAGCGGAAAGGCAATGACGCTCAGCGAAATTCATTTTCGAGCTCGTTGTCCCTACAGCCACCTCGAAACTCGGGGGCTAGGGTGTATGTTAAAATGGACCATGAAATCGCAGATTATGTCTCCCAATTAGCAGAAAGAACCAGGGGCTAAAGGCACAGCACTCACGTTGGTTGTCTGTATAGCGTCAAGGAGTTGGAAGCCAGCGTTTTGAAGCGACCCCTTGGCAGCAGTAAACTGTTTGTCCAACTCCGCCAGAGTTGGCTTGCTGCCCTGCACCTTGAGTTTCTCTCCGACATCAGCACTCGAGGCGGTGTCTGCCCATTCCTGATGAAGCCGGCTGGCGGAGCTCAAACTTCCAATGTTGGACTCAGCCGCGGCGACAAGAGCCTTCCCACTGGAGGCGCCCTTGGTCACTACCTCAGGGGCTGGCGAGTCATCACCACGTTCGCTCCTCGCCACTCGAGTGGCGAGGAGCCCTTGCGAAGCTTCGCCAGAGCTGGAGACCAGCCCAAGGAGCAAGGAGCCAGCAATCGCGCCAGCCCTCGACCCGGCCGCAGGCACCATAGCTTGCACGCTCGGCACGAGCTCAAGATTGGAAAGAGCCTCGACAGCCAGCACCGGGGCCTTTTCCGTTTCCCCCGCCGCGGTCTCGCGCGCGCTTTCTTGACTGGGCGAGTCGGGGGAGGCGCAGATGGCGGCGTCGTTCCCCGCCGTGGCATCGTCGGTAGCAGGAGGTGGGGACAGGTCAGCCCCGACTGGCGCAGTCTCCTCGGCGGGGGCGGAGCCAGTCTCAGGTGCGGCGACTGGATGGGGAACAACGTCCACGGGCACCTCCGGATGCGCAGGATCCTCTGCCCCAGTGTCGCCCGCCACAAGCTTCAACCGTGGGGAGCAGCGAGCGTCTTCAACGCGACCTGAGTCGCCGCCCATTCCTTCCCCGCGCGCCCTCTTACGGCAGGAGGGCTCGAGAGCCGGGGCCATGATTCCCCCGGAAGCGACGGTGGGAGGAAGTTGAGAAACCGAATCGACAAAAAGAGGCGACCTGCGAAGAGTACGACCCACAACCGAGTCAATTGGGGCTGCAACGCTAAAGGAAGGATGAGAAGCAAGGAAGCGGGAAGCTCACCCGGCTACGGCGATAGCCCGCCGCTTGGCCACCTTCTTCGTCTTAGGACGGCGCAGGTTCCTCGCCGCGGGCTCCGGTTTCTTGCGCTTCTCAGCCGGCTCGGAGGCAGCCAGCTGAGCCCTTCTCTTGGTGCCGGCTGAGTCATCTCCGGCCTCTTCGCGGCCTGCCGGCTCTGAGGCAACAGGGTGCGGCCCTGGAGACTCCGGCAAATCCACGATTGGGGGACCTTGAGCCCCAGCCGCGGCTGCGGCGGCCACGTGAAGGGCGACGCCCCCGAGGGTGGTAGCTGGTCCTGCGTCGCCATCGTCATCTTGGGACCAATCTCTTGGGAGAGAAGGACTGGAGAACTTACTGGAGTGGTCGAGGGGTTCGCCCGAGTCTACGAGCTCATCGTTTCCTTCATCACCTTGAGTGGTGCTTGAGCTCTCGATGGCGGCCTAAGAACTGGCGTCCTCTACCTCCTCGGCTTCGTCCCAGACAACTTTATCATCCGATTCAGCTCTGTCAGCGGCAAAGCCAGCTTGACGCAGAGTCAAATTCTCTGCCGCCTTCAGAGCAAACAAGTTCTGCCCGGACCAAGTAAACAGAGGTCAGTAGACCAGAGTTGCAAAGGAGGAAAAGGCTTGAGGCCAGGTCCGACGAGCTCACCTCAGCAAGTGGGTTGTCCCGATCGTGGGGTTCCAGCCCCCACGTCCACGAGGCCTGAAGCTTGACGTCGGCGATACGGTTCGCCTTCCGAGCCACCTCCAATGCTGACAGCGCCTTGGAGGAATGACGAGTAGGATCCCTGGCAGATTCCAGGAAGCACATCTTGTGCGAGCGGCGCTGGAGCGGAGACATGCGGGCGACCAGGAAGGCGAGGAGAAGGTCGGTCGGCTCCAGGCCACCCTCCGTTTGCAGTGTGGTGACCCGCTGAAGAATCTTCTCCATGTCCGGTGATGGGCGAGGAGGAGCGGCACTCCAGTTCTCCCGCTCGGGCCCGCCCGCCTCAAAGGGCGGCAAGTTGATGTGGTCTTCGCCCTCCCTTAGGTTCTTCACGTAGAAGAAGGAGCGCTGCCACTTCTTGCAAGACTCCTTCCCTGTTATGCCGGGGAAGTCTGCGGACTTGCGGGCGTAGAAGGAGGCGGTGCCGCATATCACCGGAACGGTGTCCGCCGTCTGGGTCTTGAAGAAGATCAGCCGGCGGAACAGCTCGACGTTGGGCCAGATGCCCAAATATGCCTCGCAAAGGGTTGCGAATGCGGACAATACCATCATCGCATTCGCCCCAATGTGATGCGGTTGCAAGTGAAAATGGTCCAGGAATTGGCGCATGAAGCTGCTGGCGGGCAGCGCGAAGCCCCGGGGGAAATGGTCATAGAAGACCACCGTCTTCCCAGGCGCGGGAGCGGGGACCAGTTCGCCGCCGGCGGGACGGCAGCTCAAGAGGTCCGCAGGCGGAAGCACTCGATCTCGGCGCAGCAGCTCGATCTGTTTCTCCTTCACCCAAGAGCCTTCCCAGGATCCCTTCGGCAAAGCGGGCGGAGCGGCGTCCTTACCCGCCGCCGTTCCCTTCCCTTTGGGCCGGGACGCTTTGGGAGCCATCCGGGTGTGGATCTGGATGAGCAGAATGGCGGCGGAGCAAGCGAGGAACCCTAATCCCTTGAAGGCGAAGCTCGGGAGCAGGGGATTCTAAGTGGAGCGAATGCAGAAGGAAGAAGAGAAGCGGGCAACCGATGCTCTGTTTCCGGAACGGTCCCTGGTTTAAAAGTGAAGGGGCGGGTCAGTTGCTTATTTCAGCCACGATGGGTCGGCAACTGACCCCTTTCGTCACGAACCACGATCGCGTAAAGATCGGGCAACCGCCGTGGTTGCCGCAAAAGATCGTGGGCCGGGGCCGATTGGACGTGACGCGATGACGTGCGGACAAGTGGCGCCTCGGTCCAGCCCCCGAGGGAACAAGTTCCCAGGAAGAGGCATGCCGGCTCGCGGCCGCCAGCCGGGCCACCACCGGAGCCGGTTCGTCCCGAGACGGCCGGAGAAACTCCGCAAGGCCCAGCCTCGACGACTAGAGCGACCAAGCCGGACCAGAAATCCTGGGACTTCGACGAGAGCGAGCAAGACTTCGGCGAGAAGAGGAACCCGCCGAAGCCCCATGCTAGCCCATGAGACTTCGCCAGTTTCGGGGGCTAGTGTCGTGGGGATGACTTAGGGGGCATACCACGGGCCAGGCAATACGCCGGCTGGCGTCCCAGGAGTCCCCACGGCTTCAACACGAGAAGACCGGCTCCGACCGAAGGACCGGCTGCGCCAGCAGCCGGCTGGCGACTCCGCCAAGGAAAGCCGGAGCCGGGCGATGAAGACAAGGCCTCTCAACGGTTGTCTGGCCTAAAGTAGGATGGCCCCGACAAGAGCGGCAGGGGCGCGGGACGGGAGTGACGAGCGCCACGACTACGTCCAGCCAATGAGAGATCGAGGACCCTTCCCCACGATGGGATCCGAGGCAAAAGAGAAGGGATATGCCCTCCAGATGCCGGCCCAGGGGAAAGGCACTTTATAAAGTGCCTTTGCCAGAGCAGGGCCAGATGATCACGCCAAGGACGCCGCCGCCGAGGAGCCGGCAGCCGGCCAAATCGCTACCTAAACCTGTAATCAGGCCCCCGCCTATATAAGGGGGCCTGGACCCTTAGCATAGGAGAGATCCGATCTTCTTCTTCCTCCTCTAGCCGAACAGCTCGAGGAGCACTGTAATCGTTACTATCCAATCAATACGAAGCATGCAGGAAGTAGGGGTTTACCTCCAACCGGGAGGGCCCTGAACCTGGGTAAACCGAGGTGTCTCTGTTGGCACAATCCCGAGCCGGACCCATCGTCACCAACGTCGAGCCCCTCCGATAAGACTCCCCATGGCTAGTGTCTCCAAATTCCCACGACAGGTAGAGTCAACTTAGAGACAGTTTAGTCAAAAGATAAATCTTTTCCGAATTCTGCAATAAATTAATAAGAAGACCATACATATCTTTTCTCTGCATGATCTCATTGTCAATTCGCGTAATGCTTCATGATCGGAAAACCTCGATCATCAGTCGACCAATTAACTAGTAAAATAGAGGATTACTAGGGACTCTTTATCATTTAATACCACACCTATATCAATATTTCCGATTGATATAGTTATAGCATAGTATTAAATTTATTATGAACTATACAAAATATGCAAATAAGTTTATCATTATTTTCCTCTAAGGCATATTTCCTTTAAGGATGTCCTCCTTTTTGAAACAAAAGTAGTTTAGTCAGAAGATATGCTCAATACATACTCCGGGCCTTGCCTGATCTCAAAAGGCCCCACGCGATAAAACGTAAGCCCAGACCTAACATGACCGCAGCGATATTCCGATTTTTCGGGCCTTAGCCAGGTCTGAAATGGCAAAAAGACAAGTTTCATGCTAGACTTTGTCAGGCCTTTTTGGAAATTGCCCGATTTTCCATGCCTAGCCCGGCCCTAGTGGCACGATGGTCTGATTTTCCAGTCCCTTGCCCGCTCGAGATGGCAAGGTTTGAAACTAGAATTCTGCTACTCCCTTCGACCCATATTACTCTTCGCTACTATGAATGTATCTATCACTAAAATGTGTCTAAATACATCTATACTAGCGAAGAGTAATATGGGTAGGAGGGAGTACTTATTATTGTCTGAAATTCTATATAGTGCACGAGGACATGAAGTCTAACCGCGGCATTTGATCGAGCATTCGAGCGATGTCCTGCTCACATGCATGAAGCAGTGAACTAGCGCAACATCAAGGACGACGATGGATGGGCCGCGCATCTGTCGCCCGTGTACACCTCCACGCCAGAGTGCAGTCCCTTTAATCATTCTCGTTAAGGATATTGCTACCGCTTACCCCCTTCTGTAACTTGATCCACCAAATCCTCCAATTCCCCCTATCGACTCATGTTTCAAAGTCATTACTCTTCTTTACCCAATTCCACTCTTGTGATGCATTTGTTACATTTCTTTTGTCTCGCGCTTCACACTCCTTTTCGTCTTTCCTCGAGCTCTCTCCTTCTATCCCACCGTCGTCTATCCTCTGCTTGTCTAAGTCTTCTAGTGTCCTCCAAATCCTCTAGATCAGTCGCTACCGCTGAACGTCGAATTAGAGTGCTATTTCGTTCGTGTGCCACCCCTTTTTTCATCCCAACTTGAGGTCGGCTTCGCCATCACCTAGTCCCCTTTGTTAGAATATATTATTTCTTGTTTCTCAAGTTTAGATTTCTTGTTTCTCAAGTTACTTTGGCCTAAGTCGGTTTGTGGCTTGGCCTATTTAATCTCCCCAATTGTACTCAAACAATCAATCAATATTGATCTATTACAAACTTTACATGGTATCAGACGCCTAGGTTTCCGCCCTCGGCATGGCACCGACGCCACCACCACCACCGCCGCAGCCGTCTCGGCAGCTCTTCACCTCCGACGAGTTCCGCGCCGCCGGTGCCCCCACCTCCTTCTCCTCCACCACCCAACTCTCTACTACCCTCGCTACCCAAAACCCTAACCCTATTTTCTCCCCACTTCCTCTAGCCGACACCATTGCCGATGTCACTCCCTTCATCCCCATCACTTTAGATCTACCAAAACACAACTACTATCATTGGGTTCATCTGTTTGACGTCCACCTCGGCCGTTGCAATCTTCGGTCTCACGTCGACGGCACCGCTCCTCCACAACCTCATGATCCGCGTTGGGTCAAAGATGATCTTGCTGTTATTCAGTGGATCTATCAGCGCGTCTCCACCGAGATCTTCAACTTGGTGTTCCGCGACGCCGCTACTCTTTGGGCGGCTCTTCGTCAGCTCTTCCAGGACAATGTCGATGCCCGCGTCAATAGCCTCAACACTGAGCTTCGCAACACCGTCCAGGGCGACGCTCCGGTTGGTGTCTACTGCCAGCGACTCCAGTCCATCGCCGATGAACTTCGGGAACTCGGCGATCCAGTCGCCGACAAACAGCTCATCAACGTACTCCTAGTCGGGCTCGGCGAGCGCTTCGAAAAGCAAGCGTCCTTCATCCCTCTGATGCGGCCAATGCCCTCGTTCTCCGAAGTACGATCTCTTCTCCAATGGGCCGATCAGCAACAGACTCGCAAAGACGCTCGTCCACAGGCCTTCAACGCCACGCCACGGCCACCGGTCCCTCCTGCAACACCGATCCTGCCGACGCCTACGGCTCCCCCGCCACCCGGTTGGCGTCTGAGCCCAAACTACAGGGGAAAGAATCCCATCTATCGGCCGCCTCAGCCACGGCCGGCCCCTCCTGCTCCAGCACCGGCACCTGTACCTCCGGCTCCAGCACCATCACCATCGGCCCCACCTGCTGCTCCTGCCTGGCGACCTCCTCATGACCCGTGGACAGGCCTTGTCCAAGCTTGGCCGATGCCCTGGATGGCTCCTTCTCCCGCTGGTGCACCTCCTGCATACGCCGGCGCGTGGACTCCTGGCGTCCGCCCTCACACCGGGTCCCCGGGACCGCTTATGCCCCGGCCTCCAACGCACGCCTACTACGCCACTCCGGCCTACTACCCCTACGCCGGCCCATCACAGCCATCATACCAGGCACCGGTCTACTACCACGACGGAGGGGGGCACTATCAGCCGCAGTTCCCCTCACCGATGATGCTTCCGATGACAGCTACACCAAGTGCTCCTGCTCCACCACCCACCTCGGCGCCGAACTGGGATCAAGCAGCGTTTCTTCAGGCAATGAATAATTTTGCTGCCCAAGGTAACTCAGATTTTGATTGGATTTTTGATTCTGGCGCTTCTAGTCACATGTCTTCGTCGCGTAATATGCTGTCATCGTTTACTTCCTCTCCTTTTTCTTCTATCACTCTCGGTGATGGTTCTTCTATCCCTATTTCTTATGTCGGCCAATCACATATTCCAACCAAAAATAAACCCCTACTTCTTCGAGATGTTCTTGTTGCACCTGTCCTTATTAAAAATCTAATTTCCGTTCGCAAATTCACTCGCGACAATCTTGTTTCTGCTGAATTTGATCCGTTTGGTTTATCTGTGAAGGACTTTCTGACCAAGGCAGAGATCGCACGCTTCAATAGCTCTGGCGACCTCTACTCCCTTCATGGCGCTCCCACAAACGCACCACCAACCTCCATGGTCGCTTCGGTTGATCTCTGGCACCGGCGCTTCGGTCATCCAAACAATGCTACTTTATCATCGCTTCTTAGTGAATTTGCTATTCCATGTAATAGAGATACTCATCACGCGGCCACTTGTGAATCCTGTCAACAGGGCAAGCACGTGCGCCTACCATTTAGCTCTTCTAGCACTACCAGCACGTTTCCCTTTGAGTTATTATATTGTGATCTTTGGACCTCACCAATAGAAAGTATTTCTGGTTTCAAATATTATCTTGTCATGCTTGATGATTTCACACACTTTGTTTGGACTTTTCCTTTACGAAACAAATCTGATGTTCATAAAATATTCCTCAACTTTCAGCGCTATGTATCAGCCCACTTTTTTCTACCAATTCGTTTCATTCAAACCGATAATGGTCGAGAATTCAACAATTATGCAAATCGAAATTTCTTCCTTCAACATGGTATTCTTTCCCGTTTTTCATGTCCCTATACCTCTCCCCAAAACGGCAAAGCTGAACGTGTCTTAAGAACTCTCAATGACATTATACGAACAATGTTAATTCACTCTTCTTTACCATCTAAATTCTGGGCTGAAGCTCTTCGTACTGCCACTTACCTTCTCAATATTAGACCAACAAAAGCAAATCCAAATACTACTCCCTACTACTCCCTCTTTTTGTCTCATCCAAATTATAGTGAACTTCGCGTCTTTGGGTGTCTATGTTTTCCTAATACTTATGCCACCTCCATCAATAAACTATCACCTAGATCTAATCCTTGTGTTTTTCTCGGGTATTCCGATGAGCACAAAGGATATCGATGCCTCGATCTTCTTAGTGGCCACATTCACATCTCGCGTCATGTTACTTTTGTCGAGCATATTTTTCCCTACTCCACACGAGTCTCCACACCCGAACCCTCCTCATCTAACCCAGCACCTTCTCCAGCTCTTCTTCAACCTATCCACCTAGTCAACACAATCAACACCTCTACCTCACCCGTGCACACCACCCCCTCTGCCGCCACTCCTGCCGCGGCAGCGCCGCAGCCTGCCAACGTCTCACGGCAGCCTGCCACGGCACCAGAACCACACCTTTCTCCTGCCGCGGCAGCACCGCAGCCTGCCAACGTCTCTCGGCAGCCTGCCCCGGCACCACAATCACCCCTTTCTCCTGCCGCGGCAGCTTCTCCTGCCTTGTCGCCGGTCTCATCACCCTCCGTCAGCAATTACTCTCCCATACCTCCCCTACCACCTAAAGCTGTACCTACTGACCCACCGGCTAATGCACACACTATGAGAACGCGTGCCAAGTCTGGCTTTCGTCTACCTTCATCCAAATTAAACCTTTTTGCCAATCCTACTATCTCACCTATCCCGAAAGCTTACAAGTCAGCTCTTCTTGATCCTAATTGGGCTGCTGCCATGCAAGATGAATATAAAGCATTAGTTGACAATGATACATGGCAGCTAGTACCTCCTCCTCATAATGTTAATCTAGTTTCGGGAAAATGGGTCTTTCGGCAAAAGTTTCACTCTGATGGTACGCTTTCTCGATATAAAGCAAGATGGGTTTGCTGTGGTTATTCCCAGCAGCATGGTGTAGACTATGATGAAACCTTCTCTCCTGTTGTCAAGCCAAGTACTATTCGCACCGTTCTTAGTCTAGCTGTTTCTTCCTCCTGGCCTATCCATCAATTAGATGTCAAAAATGCCTTTCTCAATGGTACTATTCAGGAAACTGTTTACTGTCAACAACCCTTAGGTTTCGAAAGCCCCTCTACACCTAATCATGTGTGTCTTCTTAAGAAATCCTTATATGGCCTTAAACAGGCTCCTCGTGCTTGGTTTCAGCGTTTTTCCTCCTTCATTCAAACAATAGGCTTTACTCCCTCTCTTTCTGACACCTCTCTCTTTATCTTTCATAGCAATTCCAATGTCGCCTATCTTCTTCTTTATGTTGATGATATCATTCTCACAGCTTCTACTCAAACTTTTCTCGATCACATTATCTCTCTTCTTCGTGCTGAATTTTCTATGACAGATCTTGGAGTCCTCTCTCACTTTTTAGGCATTGCCGTTCATCGTGACCCCTCTGGTCTCCTTCTCTCTCAACGACAGTATATCCTCGATCTTCTTGCCAGGGCAGGAATGATGGACTGTCAGCCGTCCCGCACTCCTGCTAACACCACCGTTAAACTTACAGCCGACGGCGACCCCTTTTCTGATGGCACTCTCTATCGTAGTCTCACGGGTGCTCTTCAATATCTCACTCTAACTCGCCCTGAAATTTCATATGCCGTTCAACAAGCTTGTCTATATATGCACGATCCTCGTCTTCCCCACTTTAATCATGTTAAACGTATTCTTCGTTATCTTAAAGGTACTCTCGACCATTGCTTCCACATAAACACCTCCACTCCTACTACTTTGACAGCATATTCCGATGCCGACTGGGCTGGTTGCTCAGACACTCGACGATCCACTTCAGGATACTGTGTTTTTCTAGGTGACAATTTGATTTCATGGTCTTCGAAACGTCAGCTCACGGTTTCACGTTCTTCTGCCGAGGCTGAGTATAGAGCGGTTGCACACACTGTGGCTGAAACAGTTTGGCTCCGCCAACTACTGACAGAGCTCCATCATCCGATTCAGCAGGCAACCATTGTTTATTGTGACAATATCTCTGCAGTTTATATGGCAGGAAATCCAGTGCAGCATCGGCGTACCAAGCACATTGAGATCGACATCCATTTTGTTCGGGAAAAAGTGGCTCTTGGGCAAGTTCGTGTTCTTCATGTCCCAACCTCAGCTCAGTTTGCAGATATTTTCACCAAGGCGCTTGGCACAGCTTCATTCAGTGATATTCGATCCAGTCTCAACGTTGTTGATCACACCGTTGACACTGCGGGGGGATGTTAGAATATATTATTTCTTGTTTCTCAAGTTTAGATTTCTTGTTTCTCAAGTTACTTTGGCCTAAGTCGGTTTGTGGCTTGGCCTATTTAATCTCCCCAATTGTACTCAAACAATCAATCAATATTGATCTATTACAAACTTTACACCCTTGAAGTTAGGCTCCCACCCCTCTCCTCTTTCTCCTCGCTCATTCCAACTACCCCTTCGCGCTCCCTCGCCAGGTGACTACTAATGATAAGATGTCAACATGTAGAATCGAGCAAATATCTAGACTGTAGAAAAATATGACCGGAATGAACCGAGCAGGTTCATTCCCAATATTTTTGTAGATGGCCTAGGAAACATCCCATAAAGCATGAGTGCACCTCGTGCCTAAAGATCTACTCGATCAGAATCTTAATTCCATGCATGCAGGCCCGATCAAAAGCTTCCATGCACCTTGTGCCTAAGATCTACTGTTGAAAAGGTCAATTCCATGCAAATAACACGTGCCCGGTCCTATATACGATGTGTCATTCTTGCGTGGAGCCACATAAGAACTTTTTCCGGTACAGAGAAAGTGCTGACCAACGTGTGCGTAGAATGGAATTCGCGAAGTGGTGAAAGCGTTGCAGAGTCATAAAGTGCTGGTCTATCTATCCAGAAACAAGGATCAATACCTTAATTGGGCTAGTACACGTCCTGTAGGCTGCTGTGAAGCACCTGCTTTGTGGCTATTCGTTCGAAGACTGTTTTTTGGAGCCGTGAAATGGTCTTTTGGGTAAGATGCCGGTGCAATTTTTTTTAATATTGCACTTTTTTGCAGCATTTACAGAATTAGGATTTGTTTGTAGATAATTTCAGAACTAGGCCAACCTTCTATCCGGCGGACGCGACAAGCGCTTATCGCATCTGCCAGATTTGATACCCCGATTTCGAGGCGGGGCCCCGCATGCAGACTCCAGCCAGCCCTGCAGTCGCATCTGGCGGGCGCGATAGCAGGTGTCGCGTACGGCAGCCGCGACAGCAGCAGCGCTTGCTACACACACCCAACCGGCGATCCATTTATCTGTTTTAGGCAACGCGCACCCGAAAACTCGCTATTTTCATTAATTTGAAGTGTTTTAAGTCGCGGCAAAATTTCTGGATAGTTTATCTATTAGTAATATTTCTGAATATATATTGGAAGTAACATTTATATTAATATCGAAAGTGCGTGATACATCGGTATTACATACCGCAAACTAAAATATAGAAAGTATGTGATACATCGGTATTACATTCCGCAAACTAAAATAGAAATACATGATTCGTGACAACTAAAATTAAGATACAAATATAATACGAATAACTAAGGCTTGGCGACTCTCTTGCCCTTTGTTGAAGAAGCTTTTTTGGCCCAGTCGCTAGGCATGAAGTGGTCGTCGTCGTCTAAGTCCTCTTCGTCGTCGAACCATGACGGTGCAGGTCCTTTGCCCTTGCAAGCAGCACCCTTTGGCTTGGACGAGGTAGATTCTTTGCTCTTCGATGACGCCCCTTTCTTCTTGGCCCAATCGCTAGGCATGAAGATATCTTCATCTTTGTGGCTGTCGTTGATCCAGAGCGCGGTATGTTGAATCCACCAGCTCATGTCTTCTCCTCTCTCCTTTATATCTATCCAGTGCCCATTGATCTTGATAAGTTCTGCCTGGACCTCCTTCCAGGTGCGAGATGGGCCTGTCGACTTCCTCCGATTGTAATCATATATGACCTCAATGAGAAGGCTGGGGCTATTGACAAGCTCGTCAAATGGAACTAGCTCACCGTTCCTTCTAAATCTACAAGCTGCCTTAAAAACCTCTACGGACATAAATATTTTCCAACTACGATTGGGAGACGCCATGTTCGGCAAGATACAATGAGCTAGAACTGAAGTTTAGGTGGTCTTATATAGGACTTGAAGAATAGAAATGGCGGGAAAGAAGACACGGAATGCAGAAGGCGGGAAAGAAGAAGCGGGAAAGGAGTTGGCGGGAAAGAACAAGCGGGAAAGAATTTGCTGGAAAAATCGAGCGGGAAAAAAGTTAGCTGGAAAAATCGAGCGGGAAAGCAGTTTGCGGGAAAGAACGAGCGGGATAAAATTTGCTAAAAAGAACGAGCGGGAATGGAGTTGGCGGGAAACAATGAGCAGGAAATAATAGGCGTGAAAGAATGAGCGGGAAAGAATATGCGGGAACAAATAGTCGAAAATAAATCGTGACAAATATATGTGTCTCATACATCATCGGGTAGTAGTACAATGAGTCTCATACATCATCGGGTAGTAGTACAATGAGAACCGCAAACATGCTTACAAATATATGTCTAATGCGAATGTGCATACAAATTATTAGGATACAAAGATCACATAGATCATCGACGGCGCGGAGCACGTGGTGGTCCTCGTGGCGGAGGCGTCGTCCATCCATACCAGTTAGGGCCGCTCGATAATACTGAGTGCTCTCGACCTCCTGGTTGCCGGTCTGTGACTGCTGTGTGGGATCAAGTGGAGGAGTAGTAAGCAAGGCCATATAACCACCCATAGGATCTGAGTTAATATCATTGTCACAAGTCATCCAAGTCGATCCCTGCATAGGCGATGTCCCTCCCTGGGCTGTAGCGTGCAATGCAACAAAATCTATTAGGAAATTACGGCTATGTATAACTTAAGAAATACAACAACTATGAACTGCACGTACCTTCTGGCATGGCCATCTGTGGAGTATAACAAAAAATCTGATGCGCTATGCCTCCATACTGCTGCTAGCTCAAGTAGTCGTACTCCGGCTGCTGCACATAGCCTGAACCTCCAGCCTGGTAAGGATCAGGCAGCTGCTGATGCTGCCAAGCTGAACCTCCCGCCTGATCAGGAGCAGGCTGATGGTAAGACCCAGCTGAACCTCCAGCCTGGTAAGGATCAGGTTGCTGCTGATACTGCCAAGCTGAACCTCCAGCCTGATCAGGAGCAGGCTGATGGTGAGGCCCAGCTGAACCTCCAGCCTGGTAAGGATCAGGCTGCTGCTGATGCTGCCAAGCTGAACCTCCATCCTGATCAGGAAGAGGTGGCCTCTGTCTCGACGTGGAACGCCGCGTAGCTGAACGTCTAGGCTCAACAGTAGAAGGTGGCCTCATACTCCCCTGCGGATCAAGACGTGGATGAGGTGCATGCCTGAGAGGGGCTGGAGGCGTAGACACTTCTGGATACCGTGGTGGACGCGGCATCCATGTATGAGGGTCTATTTGTCCACTTCTCCGACGAACATCGTCCGTAGTACGGCAAATGAGAGTGGAGTAAATAGAACGTAGCTTCTTCTCCACCTTGCCTAGAAAGGTGACAATAGGCTGGCGTGGAATTAGAGCTGTGGTAGACTGAGATCGTGCAAAGTGGTAGATGTCATTAGCAGCTTCGTTCACCTCATCGGCCTACAAAAATAAAGCCAAATAGAATGCGTATGATTAGCTAAAAAATACATAGTTTAGTATATCAACATTTAATTGTATGAACTTACAGCTTGTATTCTTGTGCCTCCTGAAGATCCTGCCTCATATATGTCACATAGTGCTGGTTCGAAATATCCCTTGGGGTCTTTTGCCTTAGTGAGAAATGTGCGGGTACATTTGTTATACCTGGTACAATACTCCTCGAAGAGTTCAGGATCAAACGGCACATCTAAGGACCAAATATTCGTCCGCGCAGATTCTCACTCTCTAATGTATTTCCCAACAAATGTTAGCCACTTCTGCACGGTCCTATTAGTGCCATTCCTTTTTAACATGTTTTTGTAAATTATAACATTAGCACCATAATATGAGGCAAGAACGTATGTATCTTCTTAAAATAGCACGTATGTATCTTATAAAAAAATTGATATGCAAGCAAGTATGTTAGTTTATAACAATTGTGTTAACGTACTCGTGGATTTCTGCTAGTAATGGCTCATCCGCTGTCGGTGGAACTACATCCTGAAAAAGATTGAATTGTCTCATAACCCTTTGTTGAGACATCTCCTCCATAAATATATCAAACACAATCTTGGACTTCGTAAGTCAGTATTCCTGGTCTCTTATGCACAAATCAGAAAGCCCACCAGGATATCTAGCTGCGATACTAGCAGGCGAATATGGGTCCCAAATTACCGCATAGCCGGGGTAAAAATCAAATGCCTCAGTAATCGGCTGGTAGCAGCCCCTCACCTGGTCAAAGGCAAACCGTCTCTGTATGTAAAAATTAACAGTTAGTTTGCAAAGTAGGTATTTGAGCAATGCAAAATGAAAACAATATCGTTACGCATGTACCTTTCGGCGTGCCCAAAGTGTAGCAATAGTTGGCATGTCGATGCCATCAAGATCCACCATCTCGTTGGCAGGAAAAGGGTCACTCACTTTAATGTCTGGGCGTCCAATTACAAATCTCTCCCACAACCATAGCTGAAGAAATAGTGGGCATCCAAGGAGGGCAAAATTACGCTTACTCTTGCAGCAACTAATACACATAGCTCTGTACATTCTTGCTAGCAAGGCAGAACCCCAACTCCTCGGTGTAATGTCATCCGGAGTAACTGCAGTAGCAATCTCAAGTGCAATAGGGATAAAACCCGCAGAAATAGTGTCTCTGTGACTCTCTATGAACATAATCTTTCCAAACAACCACATCAGGTATGCCTCCAAGGACCGAGTAATCTGTTCTTCAGTCATAGTATGCATTGGTTGAAACTTCCATATCTGCATAGACAAGAATGAGACAAAATATAAATTTACAGTGCAACAGAACCTCGCATAGATTGCATGAAATAACAATGCAGTAATATACCTAAAACTCCTTCAACCAAGCATATTTAGGCCCATGCGAGGAATCTATATCCGGAAATGCCACCCCTCCACGGACTCCGTTAAAACGAGCTAAAAGATCCGCGGCCCAATTTCTAGGTGCGTTCAATGGCCCTATGGGATGACCAGCCAACGGAAGTCCCAACAAGTATGAGACGTCCTGCAAAGTAGGAGCCATCTCACCCCAACGGAAGTGGAACGTGTGGGTTTCTGGTCTCCATCGGTCCACTAAGCCAGTGAGCAAAGCCCTGTTCAAGGTCATCTTTCTTTCCGTCTCTATCACCTCATGATGAGGATTCAACTCCAAGTCCTCACGGGTAGACTCTACCAGTCATGCCAAAGGTAGAAGTCCAGCCCACTTCAACCTACAAAGCAATTTAAACATATTAGTAATAGATAATCAAAAGTCAAGAATTATTAGTAATATCAATACAAATAATTTGTACCTTTCTACCCAAGCAGGGTGTATCATCCAGTACTCATTGGGAGTGTGACACTGTAGAGGCTCGATACGATGAGTATTATCCTGTAATCTATAATATTTCAGTAATCTGCCCCGATGGTCATATTCAACGCGTTATTAAGCATCTATGGATACTCCATATCTGCATATATGAACATGAAATATTAGTACAAGGTAAACAAAGTTACAAAAAAACGTAGTTCCTGACATATTACAAATAAATACATAGTTGCTGACATATTACAAATACAAATGTAGTTCCTCACATATTACAAATAAAAACGTAGTTCCTCACATATTACAAATACAAACATAGTTCCTGACTGATTATAAATAAAAACGTAGTTCCTCACATATTACAAATAAAAACATAGTTCCTCACATATTATAAATACAAACGTAGTTCCTCACAAATTGTCTACGTTCTTCCTCTTCCGTGACCTCTTGTTCCACGGTTCAAAAATCCTCGAGTAGCTCGGTTTGGGTAGAAAGTGGGACATTTATCATCCTTATGTCCCCATGTATTGCATAGGAAGCATTGTCGAGTTGGTCCACCGGCTTCAGATTCATCCATGTCATTTCAGATGCGCCTACACTGTCTTCTACCCCTGTTCGTGCGCTTTAGACTAGGATCCAGGATGTACTTCCTTTCCCCTAGATCTACCATGTTGAAATTACTGATAGCACGATATCCATGCATCTCGCCAGTCCAAGTGTAAACCACAGCCATGCTCCCGTAGTAGGGGGACACGAAGGACATTGGGTCCATTTGAAGCATCCCGCACGCAACCAAAACATGTGAGCAAGGTAAGTGAAGTAACTTTGGTTTGTTGCATGTGCACTCACAAGTTGGAAACTCCACAGTTCCAATTTTCACTTCATGCGTCCTCATGATGTTGCCAGTGCCAAACTTGTCCGTTTGTAAACGGACCTCAAACCTCAGTTCCTCATTTCCGGTGGCAACAACCATGTGTCCTCTACCCTTTTCTATCTTCCTCTCCATGTATTTTGCTATCTTCTCACAGTATGGTGTGTTAGGATTTCTCAAATTATGCATTTGAGCCTCCTCCCGTCTCTCTTTGAAATATTTTAGTGTGCAATAGAAAATTCCCTCCAC
Source organism: Dactylis glomerata (assembly GCA_007115705.1). Lineage (NCBI taxonomy): Eukaryota > Viridiplantae > Streptophyta > Magnoliopsida > Poales > Poaceae > Dactylis > Dactylis glomerata. Next base: position 4,335,285 of record QXEO01001034.1, read on the forward strand.
AATTGCTGTTAGTGGGAGTGCCCCATTTCCTCTAAGCACAAAGTTGTATGACTCAGCTAGGTTAGTGGTCATACAGCCAAACCTAGCTCCATGAGTATCGTGAAGCAAAGACCACCTCTCCACAGGCTCATGCTCTATTCACTGTGCAAAGTTCTTTATGCGAGACCCAGGACGCCTCCTAAGTGGGGATGGGGGATCAAATCCTGGCAGATCGCAAAGTCCAATTGGTTCTTCCTCTGGGGGTAATGTTGTTTCTTGTTGAGTTGCTACTAGAGCTGCATGAGCCGCTACTGCGGCTGCGCGGGCTGCTTTTCTATGTTTAACATGCTCTCCAGTTAGTTCATGCAGCTTCTTTGTGAGAAATGCATACTTCCATTGCTGGTTTTGCTTGCATAATTTTTTGAACAGGTTCATAAAATTCTTACTCCTAAACTGTGAGAAAAAATTGGCACCTAGATGTCTCATGCACCACCGGCTCTGCAAGTCAATCCATGGTGTTTCTTCATCGGGACCGGCCTCTTTCAGCGTCTTCACCGCCCTCAGTATACCAGCATGCCTATCATGAATTATGCAAACATTCGGCCTCTCCTTCACAATTGCTATCTTTATCTGTCTGAAGAACCACAACCAGCTCTCAGTGTTCTCACTCTCCACAAAAGCAAATGCTAGTGAGACGATTTGGTTGTTTCCATCCTGTCCAATGGCCGTCAAAATCTGACCCTTGTACTTGCCTGTCAAAAATGTTCCATCCACACATAACACCGGTCGACAGTATCTAAATGCTTCGATGCATATGTTAAACGCGAAAAACACTCGTTACAAAACCTTCACACTTGAGTCCTCCGCAAACCATGAGTCTTGGATGTCAACATAAGTGCCCAGATTTCTTTCCTGCAACGTGTGCAACATACGGACAACCGAGTCGTACGAGTCAAAGAATGACCCAAATCGCGTCTCCAACGCCTTCTGCTTAGCCCTCCAGGCCTTACCGTAAGATATGTTGTACTTGTATCTCTGCTTCACTGTCTTCTGGATAGCCTTTACCTCCATAGCTTTGCCCTCAACTATCTGGGTATGAAATAGTCGAGCTACGAGAGTGGAACTCAGGTTCTTATGATCCACCAACGGGTTCCTAATAATACATGTGTGCTGCACGTGGTCGCTGACCACCCAGAAGGTGTCATTCTTGCGGAGGTAGCCATGCACCCTGCCGGACATCTCTCCTTCGTGCATTCCACTTTCAAATATTTCTTGTTTAACGCGACTGTTTTAAATACCCTCTGCGTGGACATTGCCCAGCTAGTTATTGCATCCTAAAGACGTTGCTTGTCGGGATATAATGAACCGACTGAGATGCTGTTAGGGTGATACTCCCATGCGGAATCGTGTCCCTCATTCACTCTCATTAAATTTGAGAAGTCCTGATTCCATTCTTTGGGAATCGTGGCCTCCTCCTGATCTTCTTCTTCATCTTCTTCATCAGAGTCAGACGAATTTATATCATCAGCATCTCCATCAACATCTCCCGTTTCCATCTGCTGCTGCAAAACCTCATCTTCATTGTCTGAAAATATCTCCCCACCTCCATCATTTGCGGCTGCACCTAATACATGACTGCTCTGCCCTGTTTCATACCCAATGTCATCGGCATATGACATGGCCGCAGCAGGCTCATCAGCTGGCTGCATGCTCTGCCAAGAACCACAACCAATTGCCTGGCTGCTGTGGCTTGACTCGGCCTCCCCTCCGATTGTAATCGGCTTCGCAACCACAAGGGCGATCGGGGAAGTTTCCCGTCGCTCACACCCTTTCAACCAGCCGACCCACTGAGAGGTACACTCTATCTCTTTCAACTGACAATATATATTGCTACTTGAGTTGCTCCACAAAGCTTATAAGCTGACAGTGTACAGCTTACGATCCCATCCTAAGAACACCATTAACATCCTTTTGAAATCCCCAATACGGATACTCTGAGGATCAGTGAACTCCACCTCATGATACTCAAAGTCACTAAGATCAGCTCCAGCATCACTGCTACGGACCGCACCGTACCCATAATGAATAACAAATTTAACTAATCCAGACATGACTCCTGCTACATAAAAATCCTACTTCCGTCAACTACACCGCTATAATATATGTACACAAAATTACACTACCACCATTTGAGAATAAGATTTTTACCGTCATAGCGTGCGAACCACCACCTCAAAACTTGCTCACATCACACCACTTCGCACGCACCGGAATCAACCTGGAGAATACAAGAACAACATCAAGAACGCTACATAATACAACAAGAACACTATAACACCTACATGAATTTGTACACAAACTACACCTACATGAGACTAAATGCACCAATAATATTTCTACACAATTGAGCCCATATCTCTACACCGCTAAACTATATTAACAAAAAATACACGACTACCGTATGAGATTAACATTTTACCCTTGAAGCTTGAAAATCACCACATTGCACCAGCCTCACGTCACACCGCTTCTGCAGCAACGAAATCAACCTGTAGAACACAAGAACAACATCAAGAACAGATGGACAGCTACAGGAATACTAACACCAACTACACCAAAATGCGACTAAACGGACCAACGAAATTTGTCTACAAGCTAACCCATATGTAGATCGGGCTATCCTCTACTTCTTGTAACAAATCTCACTTAATTTGATCAAGAAATGGCCTCAAAATTGAAAGAAAACAGATTTGAGAAGAAGAGGCTTACGTGAGAGTGTGAGCTGCGCGAGAGAGAGGAAGAGAGGAACTGAGTGAGAGAGAGAGAGAGAGAGAGAGAGAGGATAGCACGGCAGGGGGGTGCAGATCGACTTATCCGCGGTCCAAAGGACTAATCGCACTCGCCGGGCGCGACAGGTTTGATTCCTGTCGGCCGGATGCGACATGCTCTTTCCCGTCCCTCGAGGCGCTGCCGGCATGCAGGGAAAAGGGGGCAGCAAAGCTATCACGTCCGCCGGACGCGAGTCCTCACTAATCGCATCCGCCGCATTCGAAAAGCCCTTGTTGCATCCGCCGGATGGAAGGGTGGTCTAGTTCTGAAATTACCTGCAAACGAATTCTAGTTCTGTAAATGCTAGAAAAAAGTGCAATATTAAAAAAAATTCGCAAGATGTCGCGCATGTGCATGCACGTCAGCACATGGACTGACGATCGTCCATCTATCTGTGAAGTCGTAACCACCGCACGGTCGACGATTGATATCTGCTCTCGTCGGGTACACGGTACGTCGGGATATCACTGGTGGAAAAAAGGCCTTCAATCCCGGTTTGTAAAGCCCATTAATCCTGGTTGCCGCAACCAGGACTAACAAAGCGCGACTAAAGGCTCCAGCCTTTAGTCCCGGTTGCTTAGGAACCGGGACCAATGGTCCTCCACGTGGCCCGGGGCATGTGCTGCGGCTTGAGGACCTTTGGTCCCGGTTCGTAACACGGACAGGGACTATAGGTCCATTCGGAATAAAATTGTATTTTCTGTTTCGGAATTTCTGTATTTTCTTTATTTCTCTATTTTTCTTTATTTCTCTATTATCTAATCATCTCTATTCTCATATCAAATTAGATACTTATGGCTCTCACTCCATATCTCATATCAAATGACAAGTACTTGTGGTCCTCACTTCCCGGTCGGTCACCCATCCTCACACTGCTCCACCCTTAGCACGCTTAACTTCTCCATTCCTTCCCTACTAGCTTCCAAGACTGCGCTCGCGACTTCTTGATAATGGTATGGTACCAATCCTATTAACATATACACTTTGGTAATATATAATATTACTTTTTTAAATTCCAAATAAATTCACAAAATAAGAAACAATGATTACGAATAATAAGAACCAATGTATTTCAAATAATCTTTATATATAATTTAATTATTAATTTTTAGATGATTAAAATATTCAAAAAAGCCAAAATACTTGAAAAATCACAAATTCGAAAATTAATAGACTTTGTTAACCGAAACAAAGGGAGTACATTTTTCCAAACATACTCATCCAACATGGCTCAAATAAAGTACATTTTCCAAGCAAGCTCATCCAACATTTTTCCATACATAATCATCCACCTAATTATTAAGGTTAAGACGATCAACATGGCTATTGTAGCCCTTTAGCTTCCAGAATCTCCTAGCTATCTCAAAGCCTAGGCGAGCGTCTAAAGCGGCATATTTTAGTTGGTTGAAGCTCAATGGAACTTTTTCCCAACCAAAAATTAGTTCATCTTCTTCATCATCATCTTCTTCTTCTCCCTTCTTCTTGTACTTCTTCTCCTTCTTCTTCTTGTCCTTCTTCTTCTTGTTGTCCCTCTTCTTCTTCTCAAGATGTGTCCCAATAGTAGCATTGGCCAAATCATAGAGACTCGGCGTTGGCTTGCTAGTGGGGTTTGGGACAACTTGTTGAAGATCATACGCGGACGGAATAACAATTCTGTATGGCCTTAGCTTGCGCAGATCGTTGTCGATAGCCGCACCACAAAACTTGATGGTGGTGTCCTTCAAGAAGTCCTTGAGTAGTTGTGGCACGCCATTGGCCTTGCAAATTTGAAAGACCAATATCTCGGACGCCACCGAGAGTTGAAGGACGGCGGCACGTTGAGGGTGCGCGTGAGTGGTGAACTCACAGTCCAAGCCCACGCACTTGACCGGTGCGTCGTCGAGGAACCGGCGCTTGACCATGCGGATCCACTTCTCCACCCCTCAAAGCACGGAGAGTCTCCGTGATGGTGAAGTTCATCTCTTCGATGACCACGTAGTAGATCCGAGACCGGGGCCAAAGTTGCTCCTCCATTGTCGTCGAGGGAGAGAGAGCTCGCGGGCGCCGGCGGTATGTGGTGATGTGTGGGAGAGGTTTTGGGGAAGAAGAGGCTAGGGAGATATTTTGGGGGAAGAAGATGATCAAATATGAGTGCTTTATATAGTGAAAGAGGGAAGATGAGGAGCACACTGGCGTTGATGTGAATGCAGGCGAGTTTCAAGGTCGCCGGCGCCGGTTCCCGATCATCGCTCGTAATGTCGATCGATATCCGAAGCGTCGTCGATCGATAACTGGCGCAAAGTGGGCGGTTCGTTTAAACGGGTCATTGGTCCCGGCTCGTGGAATGAACCGGGACTAAAGGATGACCTTTAGTCCCGGTTTGTGCCATGAGCCGGGACTAAAGGCTCATGGGGCATTAGTCCCGGCTGTTAGATGAAACCGGGACGGAAGGTCCCTTTTGAACCGGGACTAATGCCCCCTGGCCCACATTTTCAAATAAACCGGGACTGATGGACCCTTTAGCCGCGGATCAAATTTGGTCCGAGACAAATGGGACGAATAGAAGCCCATTTTTCCACTAATGTATGGTGATGGGTTGGGTACACATGCTATGCTACGTTGGACTGCTCGTGGTTGGTCCGGAGTGATTGATCTGCACATGCGTTGCGAACTTGCGAGCTCGATCGCATGGCTCGGCTCTCGCTGTCGCATGGGCAGTTCCGTTTCCGGACTGGCATGTTCCGGTGTTGTTGGCGAAATGCCATACGTGCATCTTCCTACTCCAAGAACACGAACCGACCAAAGTTAAAACCTTGGTGTGCGGTGCGGCTAAATTATGATGCAATCTTTCTCCGATATCAGTATGATTGGAGTAGAGATTTGGTGCAATTGGGCACGAGTAATCCCATTTTTTAAAAAGTCGAAAATTATATTTCTAAGTTTCATTTAAAAAAAATACTTGGATGTACTTCCTGTTTTAAAATATAAGATATTTTAGATCCCGTTTTGCATCAAAGTATTTTTAAAGTATTTAGAGAATACTATAGTTTCTAATAAAAATACTAAAGTATTAAATACTTTAGGCCCCGTTTGGGAGCTCCCTTTTCTTGAAGTATTCTGGGTAATACTTCGGTTCCAAATATACTGAAGTATCGAATACTTCAAGCCGTTTGGGTCCAATAAAAACTGCGGTTTTGCAAGCTCAAGTATCACAAAAAATTGTTGTTGTTTTTGCCGTATTAGAGACTTTAGGTCCGACCTCTTTTTTCCTAAACTGAAGTGTTATCTTAATCTTAAGTATTTGTTACCTAGGCACATAAATACTGCGGTATTAGAATACTTGGATTTTAGAAAAAACTTTGCTACAAACTAGGCCAATGTGTTTGGATGCGATCAATACTATGGTTTTTAAACTGAAGTATTCTTGTGGTATTCTTCAAGTACTTAAAAAAGAGGTGTGGCCATCAAGGTTTTTAGTATGTGGATACTATGCAGTATATATTTTTTGTTAGTAGTATCATATCGTAGTATCACGATACTATGAGATTTTTATTTTTAATAAAATATATGTATATATTAATAATATATCAAAATTTTAATTTTAAGCATATTCTATGTCTTTCATAGAGACTGATCATGTAAAATGATGCATTTATATACTATAAATATATACCAACGTAATACAAACATAAGTAATTACGAACCTACATCATGCAAACTAATACACACAACTGGATAATTGACTGCTTTCCTTTTTTACACCCATCTCAACAAAACTAATGGATGGTGTGCTGTTCAGGTACTTAGTTAGCCCTGAGACTACAAAACCACTTTTAATCTTCAGCTTGCCACGTTGTCGTGTCCATATTTTTTAGCATAAGTGTGTGATCGTATGGTATTGTTTTCGTATCGGGATACTAAAAATACCATGATACATATCAGAATACGAGTAAGATACTACCAGATTAAGATACCATCACGGTACGTATCGATTGACTGTGGTAGTATCGTAGATTGTAAGATACTAAGATATGTATCGGGATACTGATAACCATGATGATCCTCTTTTTTCTAAAACCGAGAAAGGAAAAAACTAAAGTATTTGTTTGCCGAGCATTTAAATACTTCGGTTTTGTAATACTTTCATTTTGGAAAAACTTTGTATCTAGATGCCTTGTAGTGTGTATGTTCACTCATTTTGCTTCTTACCTACAATTAAAAGTTGTTTAGATACATATGTGTCAAAAAAGGTTAAGGCTCTGTTTAGAACCTCAACTTTTACAAAACCAAAGTATACAAATACCATAGTATTTCAGTGCGTGGCGAAGCAATACTTCAGTTTTTCTCCTTTCTCTGTTTTAGAAAAAAGAGGGTTAGTCCTCTTTCTCAAATACTTCAAAAAATACTATAGTTTTAAAACTACATTATTTATTATATCCAAACACCTTAAAGTATTTAATAATTCAGTATTTTCTTAACTAAAGTATTCTCTCAATACTTCAAAAATACTTCGGTGCCAAACGGAGCCTAAAACATCTTATATTTTTGGAACATAGGAAGTATAAGATATTTTAGCTTTCTTATGGCACACATATATCTATTCATTTTTTTTTGAAAGGGGTTATATATTACTTAAACCAAAACATCCAGATTACAATCACTTAAGGCTGAACCCAACACACTCGCTGGAACAGAACCTTGTAACACACCCCCCGAACACAACTCCCTACGACAGAATTGACAAATATCATGAGCAACCCTATTACAATTTATGTGTCCAAGTTCACTCATTTTGCTCCGAAACTACACATCTTCTATCCCATAAGCGTGCAAAATATCATTTTTATATATTTTGTATTCTAGGCCAAAAAATGACAAGTGTGTAGACTGAGTATATGTATTTTCAAATCTAGACATTTTGTTAATTTTGTATAGCGCATAATACAAATCATTTTGTAATAAAAAATTTCATATTAGTAGGTTACATCATTAACTATGTCTAAAATTATTTGCATAATATTTCGAAATATATAAATATAATTTTTAAAATTTTCAAAATAACGGGAACACCGGAGATTGGAGCTCCGAAACCAAAAGCACTTTCCAGTATGAATCACGTAAAAATCGCTTGCAAGGCAAGATACTAATAAACGTTTAATTTCGTCACGAAATATGGATGTGCCTTGACAAGAGGTCGAAGGGTGAGGCGTTTATGTCGTGCCTGAGAACAACGTAACCTGGGAGAAAGAAACAAAATCACAGAGAAGTCCCACACGGAACCCAAACATATCCTTGCGATGTGTAGCGCAAGCACACAGCTGGTGCCAGAGATTTCTTTTCTTGGCTGACTTCCCTGTTTCTTCGTTCCCGCGTCATTCAGACCCACGCCTCTTTATATAAATGGAGACAAATCTTTCCTACTCCATCTCCCACCTCCCGCGCGCAGGACCCTAGGCACAAGTGCGTCAGGACAGGGGCTACGGACAAGGTAGAGAGACGGTGAGCGTGCTCGATCGGGGGTAGGAGAGCCGTTGCCGACATTGTTCCAAGGGAGCAGAGATCAAGATCTGCCTCTCTTCCGGGCCCACTCGCAGTGTCCGTTGGGCAGATACCGACCCCCATTTCCCCTTGCGCCGTCTATATAAGTCAGCCGACCGTCTTCACCTGGTCACCCTCTCCAGGACCTCATTACATTTACGCGAAAGCAGAGCAGAGGATCCAGAGCAGAGCTTGGGGTTGAAGACTGCTGTCGTCAAAGAGTCAAGACTCACAGAGAACAAGAAAATGGCTCGGAGCCCAGCTCATCTCGCTCTCCAGTTGATCCTCGCTTTGCTCCTTCTGCTTCCAGGTAACTCATCTTTGCCGTTGCAATGCGCATTCTTGTACTGTTAGGCGTTCGTGTTCCTGATGTGATTGGAGTTGCTCAATTTGGTTCTCGCAGCCGCGTGGTCGGCGACGTTCACGATGACCAACGAGTGCGGCTACACGGTGTGGCCGGGGCTGCTGTCGGGCGCCGGCACGGCGCCGCTGTCCACCACGGGGTTCGCGCTGGCGCAGGGCGCGTCGGCGACGGTGGACGCGCCCACGGGCTGGTCCGGCCGCATGTGGGGACGCACGCTCTGCGCCGAGGACGCCGCCGGAAAGTTCGTCTGCGCCACCGGCGACTGCGGCTCGGGCGCGCTCCAGTGCAACGGCGGCGGCGCCGCGCCGCCCACCTCCCTCGTGGAGTTCACGCTGGACGGGTCCGGCGGGATGGACTTCTTCGACGTCAGCCTCGTCGACGGGTACAACCTCCCCATGCTCATAGTGCCGCAGGGCGCGGGCGCCGCCGGCGCCGGTACCGCCGTCGCGGCGAACTCCAGCGGTGGGCCTAAGTGCGTGGCCACCGGGTGCCTGGTGGACCTGAACGCCGCGTGCCCGGCCGACCTGAGGGTCGCCGCTGGAGTCGGCACCGCAGCAGTCGGGGGCGCCGCCGTGGCGTGCAAGAGCGCGTGCGAGGCGTTCGGGTCGCCGCAGTACTGCTGCAGCGGCGCGTACGGGAGCCCCAGCACGTGCCGGCCGTCGACCTACTCGCAGTTCTTCAAGAGCGCGTGCCCTCGCGCCTACAGCTACGCCTACGACGACTCCACCTCCACCTTCACCTGCGCCGCCGGCACCAACTACGCCATCACCTTCTGCCCGAGCACCACCAGGTATACGTTTCCCACGCGCTTCCTGATTAAGCAAGTTTCAGCAAACTGGATAATTAAGCAACGAAGTAGTATGTGTTCAATGAACCGTAGTTTCCAGCAAAATGGCGCGAAATGAACGGTCCAATTAACTTGACAATGTTTTGTTCACGTTAGAAATTTCAGGATTCGCGACAAAGACGTGGCACTTCGTGAATTCAATTAAATTCCAGTTTATACTTTACTTGCAGGGTCGCATAAAGTATGTTTGTTAGTAACATTTTGGTAGGAGAATTCGGTAGGACTTGCACAAATATATGGCCTAACAAGTCACCCCGGAATCATATCTGCTAATTATAAATGTAAAATTGGCCGGTCCATAGTCAAAGAACAAGCATATATGCTGCCAGCCCGGTTCAGTGCACATTGATCTGTGCTACACCGTTGCCAACACAGTAGCTCAGTCCACACTCCACGCTGCTTTGGCTAGGCACAGATTTGTTGTTGTTGTTGAGAAGTCCTTTGCGACTAGAATATGTTCTCACGGAATCGGTTCACCTCCATGCTCCTGTGACCAAAAAGCAGTTCACCTCACTGACAGACTGTAGCTCGCTGCAGCAGTAGGATTCAACGGCCGTAATGCACGCAGCAACGGCTAGGAATCCCTCCCTCTGCACGCGCACCGGAGACCGGAGTACCGGACAAATGAACTGACACATAGCCTGACGTGGACCACCGCTAGCCGTTTCGCGCGTGCAGCCCACCATAGCCCATAGGCCGTGCAAATTCATGTTCCGCTGGCCTGCTCCCAACTGCCTCACATGCTACAGTACGCAGACTGCCACGCGTCCTAGATGCATTTACGCGTTGCCCAAAATATCCGCGTCCTAGAGCAAACAATGTCTGCAACGCCATAGCTACCTGCATCTTCATGTACTGCACGATGTTCATTATTCAGAACTTATTTCTTGCGCCGTATGCTAATCGATTGCTTGCGTGTTTTGATTACCAGTGGGAAGTACACCGACCCGCAGCCGCAAGCCGCCGGCGTGCCGCAGACGAACGGCACGATGGTCTACAACGGCGGCGAGCAGTTCTCAGCAAACGGCGGCGGGCGATTCCCGACAGGCGGCGCCGCATCCATCGCCGCCCGTGCGTCACAGCTACTCCTCGCGGTGGCCGTCGCCGTCGTGCTGCTGTAAGCTGAGCCAGCCATACAGTACACGGACGATGACGGTGAATCGCCGACGTACTACCACCCTCAGGAGGTGTCCATATCCAGCAGGCCTCTTCTGGCGTGACGGAGGCGAAGATAATACTCGAGACGAGGGAAGGAGGTGCGGGCGGGCAAAAGAGCAAAAGGCTGACAGTGCTAGGACTAACCGTAAACAATAATATATCTACGCACATAGCGCAGCCTTCTAGATAGCTTATGCCGTAGGCTTAGGATAAGCAGTAGGTGGTTAGCCTCCTAGCTTTTACATTTCTATACGCTCCTTTCATTTGTTGAGCGGAAATGACGATGTATCCATTGTTCTTCGTGATATGGATCACTAATATACTAGTACTAGTATCAGTCAGTAGCACAGGTTTTTAGAGACTTCGAGCAGAGAAAATGAAGCACTATCAGAGTATCTATGTACCTTGTCGCTTACGTAGGTTATGGTTACTTCCAAGTTACGCACATTCGCTTAATTATCATGCTTCACTTCGCCCTTCATCGTGCAGTCCGAACCAGACGACTTTGCTGTCTGGTTGAGAATAAAAATTCAACACAAACAATCGTACGTGCATAATCCACAGCAACACAGGAAGCAATACTCGTAAGTAAGAACACGTATGACGTATCTCTTCCGTTTGAAAAGTGAAAACACATTCTCAACTAAACAAAAAGTAAGAACATATTCCACAGCAAGACAGGAAGCAAAGCTTTCCCCGACAAAAAAAAACAAACGAGGAAACAAGGCTCGCTTGTTTGCTGAGGCCCAACTCGCGTCTCTCTGGGCTGGAACAAGAGACTGCAAGACTAACAAACGAAATGGCCGAATCTCTCCTACTAGCAGTGGGTCGGCCCACACAGGGGTCTCCGCCGTTAGTTTTCCTTTACTTTTTTATCTATTGATATTTGCCATCAACTGTCTTTCTCAAAATCAAACTCTCGGCTCTCTCTCTCTCCCTCCCTCCCTCCCCCTCTCCCTCTCTCTCTCTCTCTCTCTCTCTCTCTCTCTCGATTCTTGATGCAAATTTTCGTACTCACACTTGTATCTAGATTCGCTGAGATAATTGACTAGTAGTTGCCATCAACTGTCTTGTAGTTGTAGGATGTATGGATGATATAATGATAAAATTAGAAGTAATGCTACACAGTTTGTTTACGGAATTCGCATACCGAATGAGGTGGAGGGTAGTGGTCCTTGTGATTTCACTAGTAGGAAAGCCCTTATAGATGAGATTCTATTTCTATGGCGCACCAGCTACTGGTGCGCCACAGAAACAATATCTGTGGCGCATCAGACTAGGTGCGCCACAAAAATATGTGATTTCTGTGGCACACCTAAAGCTCATGCGCCACAGAAATAAGGTGGGATCCACACCCGGCCAGCCCCGATGATTGGTTTCGCTATTTCTGTGGTGCACTAGTTCCAGTGCGCCACAAAATTAGAGCATTCTGTGGCGCACTGGCTCTGGTGCGCCACAGAATGAGGTAATTCTGTGGTGCACTGGCCCTGGTGCGCCACAGAATTACTGCATTCTGTGGCGCACTGGTCCTGGTGCGCCACAGAATTAGCTCGTCCCACCTAGAAAAGTGCCAACCTCCCACCTATCACACTCCTAAGCCATTCTTCTTCGTCCTCCATCTAGCTCGTCCCCCCTTCCCTCTCATCCCATTTTGGCCATACTTTTCACTTTCTTTGGTACTTATTGCACTTACTTTGGTTGATACATAATTGGTGGTGAGGAGAAGCCTCTCCATACTCTCTCCTCCTCTCCAACTCATCGATTGCGGTCTCGTCTCGGTATCGAATCTACAAGGTGAGTATTTGGAGGGGACATGCATATGCATGTAGATCTTGTGTGGCTGTCGGTGTGTATGGATGATTGTTGCAGGTGAAGCGCTTGTGTGTGTGTCGGTGTGGTGCATGGATGTTTGTCGAGACGTTGATTCATTTCCGTTTCGGCAAATTTTTGCACTACCCATACGTCCTACCTTTAGGAGAGGTCATGCCGAATTTTTCCGCTCTATGTATAACTTTAGGAGAGGTCCATGCATGTGTGTGCATGTGTTGCGGTTCTAATTTTCTGCTCTATGTATACCATTGGCAGGCAACCATGGTCCTCTCGATGAGTTCCACTCGAATTAGTAGATACAAGAAAGACGCGAAGGAGGACATGATTCGGAACAATAGGCGCCAGATAAGATGTCCGTGTCGATCATGCAAACTCGAGCGCTGGATCAACCCTGATTCCGGACAACTGGAGGAGCACCTGCTGAGGCGCGGTTTCATGCAGGACAACCAGGCGCGGTCGGCCCCAACAAATGGTGCGCATGAAGACCATGGTGGCGAGCGAGATGACGAAGCACCATATGTCGGCGGAGAATATCATCATGAAGAAGAAGTCGGCGGAGAAGATCATCATGAAGAAGAAGTTGCCGGCGGAGAAGATCATGATGAAGAAGATTCCGACACGACTCCGCTAATTTCGGCCTTGCGGGACTCTCATGTTCAAGATCTGCTCCTCCAGGAGACGAGCAACGACAGAGCTGCAGCCAGAGAGAGAGCCAAGCTGGCGCAAATGGAGAAAGACGGGATGACTCCGATCTTTCCTGGGTGCCGTCCACAGGATACACGCTTGCATGTAACGCTTGATTGTCTGCAGATGAAGACGCAGAACAAATGGACCGATTGCAGCTTCAGCAAGAACTTGAAATTCTGGCGCGATCGTCTCCCAGAGGGGAACACATTGCCAAGTAGTATCGAGGAGGCCAAGAAAGTTGTGTGCCCTCTTGACCTACTGCACGAAAGATACCACGCCTGCATCAATGATTGCGTGATTTATCGGGGCGAGTACAAGGACATGACCACATGTCCGTGTGCGGCCACGGACGGTACAAGGTTGGGAACAAGAAGGTACCTCGAAAAGTGGTATGGTACTTTCCTATCACTCCCCGTCTGCAGCGATATTTTGTGGACCCTAAGGAAGCAAAGCTCATGCAATGGAACACAGAAAGTGAGAAGCCCGAAGAAGATCCGGAGATGGGCTATATGCTGACACACCCTTCAGATGCTGGCCAGTGGGAAGCATTGGACATCGCCTTCCCTAGGTTCGGGGGCGACAGAAGGACCATCTGGCTGGGTATGAGCACCGATGGACTCAATCCGTTCGGCAACCAGAGTAGCACACATAGCACCTGACCTGTGTTTGTATGGCCTTACAACCTACCCCCGTGGCTGTGCACCAAGCAAAGGTACATACACCTGAGTATTCTCATTCAGGGCCCGAAACAACCAGGTGTCGACATGCATTTGTATCTCGGGCTGCTGAAAGAGAAGTTAGACACGTTGTGGAAGACGCCACCCCGTACGTGGGACACCTACACTAGAAATTATTTTGATATGAGAGCAACGTTGATCACGATGGTCACGGACTATCCTGGTTGCGCATACGTATCTGCCCAGGTCAGCCACGGATTCTGCGGCTGTGTGAAGTGCATGGATGAGACCCCGCATCTACAGCTACCAAGGGATCCCAGGTCCTCGAAAACTGTGTACCCAGGTGCTCGAAGGTGGCTTCGCTTGGATCACCCGTGGAGAAAATGCGGTGATCTGTTCAATGGTAAAGATGAGCCCGATGGACCCCCGCGCCCGAGGAGCGGCGCAGAAATCGACGATCTTCTGAAAAATTGGAAGGAGTGCCCAGCGCCAGGAAAGAAGCGACCAAAGCTAGAGCCGCTGCTCGGTGTATGGAAAGCGAGGTCTATTTTCCACGACTTGGAGTACTGGAAGGTCCTCCACACGCCCCACAGCCTCGATGTCATGCACATTACGAAGAACGTTACCGAGAGTCTGCTTGGCACTCTTTGCAACTTGGAAAAGTCCAAGGATGGGCCGAAAGCAAGATATGATCTGAAACATTTTGGCATCAGGAAAGATCTTCAAGCCCCCGATACTGATGACAACGACGATGATGATGATGATCAAACGGAAGGGACTCAACGTCTCCGCAAAAGGGCTAAGAAGAACGCGGTGGTGCTTCCCGCTGCCTGCTTCACAATGAGTCGAGAGGAGCTCGAGCAGTTTTTTAGGTGCTTCCTACGAGTGAAAGTTCCTCACGGTTACTCGGGGAATATAAGCAGATATCTGGACGTAGCAAAGAAGAGGTTCACCGGGATGAAGTCTCATGATTGTCACGTGCTCATGACGCAGATACTTCCCGTTGCGATCCGAGGGATAATGGACGAGCACGTCCGTGATACGCTGTTTGGCCTTTGCAACTTTTTTGACATTATCACCAGGAAGTCGATCGGCGTGAGGCAGCTCAAGATGCTACAGGATGAGATCGTGGTGATACTATGTGAGCTCGAGATTTACTTCCCGCCCGCATTCTGCGATATATGCGTCCATCTCCTTCTCCATGTCGTTGATGACATCAGGCAGCTCGGCCCGATGTTCCTCCACAACATGATGCCTTTCGAAAGGCAGAACTGTGTCATGAAAGGATACGTTCGCAACAGGGCCCGTCCAGACGCAAGCATGGCCAAGGGGTTTCTAACCTATGAGTGCATCTCCTTCTGCCAGAATTATCTAAGCACCGAGGATGACCAGGATCATGTTGGTCTGCCCACCAGGATGCACCTCGGCAGGCTCGCTGGAGTCGGTCACCGCGAGGGCTACCGCTCAGTCCATGTCGGCATTGTCAACCGACGCGACGACTTTGAAAGGGCTCACCGGGTCGCGCTACAACACTTAAAATTGATCGAACCTTTCGTGCAAGAGCACAAAAGCATAATCGAGCAGAATTACATCGATATGGGCCGGCCAAGGAAGATGGGAGACGTAACCAAAGAGCACAACTCTAGCTTCACGCGTTGGTTTAATCAAAGTCAACTGCTTCAAGCACAGAGCAAAAGGCCTTCTACCGAAGATGAAAAACTCATATACACCTTATCACAGGGCCCCGGGCATAACGTAAGGACCTATCAGGGGTACGACATCAACGGTTACAGATTCTACACCGAGGAAAAGGACAGGAATAGTGAAAATCAAAACTTAGGTGCAACTATGCTATCATACGCCGATGACGAGACTAATGTCAAGGAAAGATTTTTCGGAAGGATCGAGGAGATATGGGAGCTCAATTACTGTGGAGAGACGGTGCCAATGTTCCGTGTGAGATGGGCCAAGAAGGTCAAAACAGAAGGCCGATATTTCACCACCATGGTTATACCGGATGCCAAATCGAAGAACGCATCCGCGAAAAATGAGCCATGGGTACTCGGTAGCCAAGTTGACCAATGCTTCCTCATCACCGACCCGTCGAGGCCTAGCCGTGTTGTCGTGAGGAGGGGCAAGAGGAGCATCATAGGAATGCAAGGAGACGCAAACGAGGAAGACTTGGACAAGAACGGTGACCTAAAGATCGAGGAGGAATTCGACAAGCACTTCGACATGCCTACTACTAGTAAAGTAAGAAGGAAGACCTCCCTACCTACTAAAGGTTGTCCGTTCACACGAAGAAATCTCAAGGTGGCCGGCATAAAGTATTCAACCGCCAACAAGAAGGGCAAGAAGATTGTGAAGAAACGTAAGCTAGCTCGACACCGGACGGAGAAGACTTTTTTGTGTATGCACATGTGTGTGTGAGACTTTTTTTATGTATGCACATGTGTGTGTTAGACTAGAAAGAGCAACAAGATTTGTGTACGCTAAACTACCATTAAACGAGTTTGTTTTCTTTTACATATCCAAGTCCGAGTCCACTCCATATCCGATGGCTAATGTTTTCTTCTACATGTGTGTGTTAGACAAGAAATAGCTAATGTTTCCATCCCTAGTGTTTTCTTTCTTTAAATCTAATAACTAAAATATTAAAAAAGGAAAAGATTTTTGTGGCGCATCTACTGGTGGGATGCGCCACAGAATTCTACAATCTTGTGGCGCATCCGCTGATGGGATGCGCCAGAGAATTTGGTGACTTCGGCAAAAACCGGATTTTCCCCCACCCTCAACCCTCAACCCGATCTAACTTCATCTCTCCCCCTCCCGCGCCGAACCCTACAGCGCCGCCCCCGCCGGAGGAGAGCGCCGCCGCGTCAAACCGTGCCGCCCGCGCTCGTGCCGCCCGCGCTCATGCCGCCCGCGCTCGTGCCGCCCGTCCTCGTGCCACCACCATTCCACGGCTGATACGTCTCAAACGTATCTATAATTTTTGATGCTCCATGCTTGTTTTTACACTATTTGATTAGCGTTTTGTTACACTTCGTGGTGTTTTTATGCATTTTCCGGAACTAACCTATTAACAAGATGCCACAGTGTCAGTTCCCTGTTTTCTGCTGTTTTTGTGTTTCAGAAAAGTTACACAGGAAATATTCTCAGAATTGGATGAAACAAAAGCCGAACGTCCAGATATTAAAGGAAGCTTCCAGAAGACCGAAGAGGAGACAGAGCCGAGCCAGAGGCTAGCCTCACCATAGGGCGGCGCAGCCAGCCCCTGGCCCACGCCCCGTATGGGTGAGACCACCATGGTCCACCTCTGACGCTGCCCCTTTGCCTATAAAGACCCCCCAACGGGAAAAACCTAAGTACCCGATCAATTTTTCAGAAACACATCGCGGTCCGCCGCCGTCGTCGACCTGAGATCGGGAGGGTCCAGAAGCTCTTCCCGGTACCCTGTCGGAGAGGGGAATCACCACCGGAGGTCTTCTTCATCGCCATGCTTGCCTCCGGCGCGACGAGTGAGTAGTCTATCTTAGACTATGGGTCCATAGCAGTAGCTAGATGGTTGTCTTCTCCACCATGTGCTTCATGTTTACATCTCGTGAGCTACCTTACATGATCGAGATCACCGTTATGTAATTCTACATGTTGTGTTTGTTGGGATCCGATGAATGTTGGTGTTATGTTGAGTTGATGTGCTGAATCATATATCTTATGTTATCTCTATGCTGTTTATGATCTTGCATGCTCTCTGTTGTTAGTAGCTATCTTGGCCAAGTAGATACTAGTGACTCCAAGAGGGGGTATTTATGCTCGATAGTTGGGTTCATGCCTCTATTTAATCTGGGGGAGTGACAGAAACCTCTAAGGTTGTAGATGTGCTATTGCCACTAGGGAGAAAATAACATTCTTATGTCCAAGGGCATATGCTTTGTTTATATTACACACTTTGGGTCTTCGGATGATTCCCCGTGGGTGGATTATTAGTCATAGATGCAGTTGGATGGCGGTCTATGTATTTTGTTGTAATGCCCAGAGTAAATCTCCTAGTGATCCTCGCAACATATGCACGTTATCTTTATTCTATCAATTGCCCAACTGTAATTTGTTTACCCAGCATGTGTTATTTATCTTATGGAGAGACACCACTAGTGAACTGTGGACCCCGGTCCAATTTCCTTTATATTGCTATCACCTGTTTACTTTACTCGCATTGTTTACTTTCTTGCATACTACTATTGCTTTCCACTCGATACACTCATACCTTTGTTTACAGCAAACCGGTGGGATTGACAACCTCATCGTAAGTTGGGAGCAAAGTACTTGGTTGTGTTGTGTGCAGGTTCCACGTTGCTGCTAGTGCAAATCAAAGCCCTGGACGTGGCGCCTTATAAATTGTCCGGAGCTGTCACTAAGCTAGCAAGCATCACCTTCTTGAGTTTGGCTTTCTCCTACTGGACGATAAAACCTTGGTTTCTTACTGAGGGAAAACTGCTGATGTGCTCATCATACCTTCCGCTTGGGATTCCCAACTGGTCGGTGATCTATATATCCACCGACGCCATCAAGCTGTTTGCTGGCGCCGTTTCCGGGGAGGAAGAAGACTTCTGCAAGGGGAGTTTCGCACGCACATCCTTTACTTTGTTTTAGTTTTGCTTTTACTTTACTTTTGCTTGCATCGTTTTATCAAAAACACAAAAAATTAGTTTCCTTTATAGTTGTTTATTATGTCTAGTTTAGTTACTACTACTATGTCGCCCGAGGAAATGATTTTCACTTTCAAACAAAAGAGTGAGGAAAGTTTCAAAGAAGCTTGGTCTAGAATTTATTATTGGCATGGAAAAACTGAACCAAAAATGACTTTGAGTTTGCTTCTTAGTTGCTTTTACTTTGGACTTGCTCTTCGTTATAGATATGCTTTGGATACTATAGCAGAGGGAGATTTCCTTCATTGTGATGGAGATCAAGCCTTCAATATTATAAAAAAGTTGATTACAATTTACAGCATGCAACTGATTTTGATTCCTCTCTTATGAGCATTTTTAATAGACTTAATACTCTTGAGACTCACACTTCTTGTTTGAATACTTGCTATAGTACTTTGTGCCAGTATTATGATTATGTGCCAATAAATTCTGAACCTTCGAGTTGGTACCCCACGGTAAAAATCACCATTAATGGTGAAACTTTTCATGCTCGTTGTGATATTATGTCTGAATTTTGTCTTATGCCAAAGGATGTTTATGAATCTTTGGGTCTTTGGAAGCTTTCTGAGGGGGGAGAAGAAATTTCTCTTACTAACAATGCCACTATATTTCCCGTTGGAATAGCTGAAGGAGTTTATACAAAAGTCCTAGGAAAAATGGTATCTACTGATTATCTTGTTATTGAATGTGTAGGAAAAGGACAAATCACACTTGGAAGGTCTCTACTAAAGCTCCTAGGCGCCATAATTGATGTGGGAAAAGGCACCATAAGATTTATCTCTCCACCTTGCAATAATCATGTGTTCCCTAAAGTTAAGAGCAAAGGTAAGAGAGGAAGGTGTAAGGTACCCGTTGACCCTAATGCTTCATCTCTTGATATTACTTGATTCACATTTTCTGCGCCTAGCTCAAAGGCGTTAAAGAAAAGCACTCTTGGGAGATAACCCATTGTTTTATTTTCAGTTATTTTTCTTTTATTTGAGTCTTGGAAGTTATTACTACTGTAATAATTGCTCCTTATCCTTTTTATTTTGTTGTTGTGCCAAGAGAAGCCTCTAATTTGAGTGAGGTAAGATTTGGGGATGTTGCTGTCCTGAAACAGATTTCGGTGCTGCACCATAAAAATTCGTGAAAATTCTTAGATTATCTTTTTGACCTGTGATTTCTTGTGCATATGCCCCAGGTTATATCCAAAATTTCATTAGTTATACACTTTTTGATTTTAGCAACAAAAAACCCTCTAAAAATCCGACCTTTGTCAGCTGTTCTGTTTTGACAGATTTCTGCGACTATTTGTGTTTGTCTCTTTATCGCTTTCTTTTTGAGTTCTTTTGATCACGGAACTTTTGGGGAAGTTGCTACAGTAGTATATGCTTTATATGTGGTGGTTTTGAGTTGAAACCTGAAGCAAAAAGGGGTTGATTCATTATTATGCTTACACTAATGTTGCTAATAGAATTGTGTTTAGTTTTGTATGAAGGAAGTTTTCAAGTGTAGGGATTGGAGAATGATGAGATGAGTTGAAGAATGGACAAAAGCTCAATCTTGGGGATGGCCACGCACCCCAAGAAATATCCAAGAGGTACAAGCGTCAAAGCTTGGGGATGCCCCCGAGGCACCCCTTCTTCATCGGCAAAAATCAAGTCACCTTTCAACACACTATGTTTTTATTGCTTCATACATTATGCGTTTTTCTTGGAGTGTCAGTTGTTTTAGTTTTCAGTTTAGATTAGTTTTGTTTGCTGCAATAAAAGGTTGGACCCCAACAAATTTCTTTTGGAGAAGTTGCCTTGCTTTTCATTTGCCAAGAACACTCCGTTTTTTCACTCTTATCGTTCAATGAGTGTTCTCTTTTTCTGCTACTGCGTTTAGTTTTTGATTTTCGCCTTGATTTGTGTTCAGATCTTGATATATCTTTGCATCAAGGTGTATTTTGACCTCTGGTCCATGTTGGTTTTCAATCAAAAGAGTTGTTTCAAAAAGGTTTGAATGGTGTTGGAAAAGAGAAAAAGTTTCATGCAAAAAAGTGTTACAAAAAGGAGCTTGTTTAGATGCGGCTTAGACTTTTTCATGCCATGCTTGATGTTGTTTTGATAGTATGCTTAGAGATTTTTGCTGTAGCATGACTTGTCTCAAATGACTGAGATTGCTTAATGAGCCTTTGAAAAAATCATGCGTTGTTTTTATTATTTGGAAGCATTATTTTGGTTTTCTCCTTGATGCTTTATTTGGGTTGACTTGGCGCATGCTCACACATGTTAGACTCATACAAAGTCGCCATAAGCCTCTATGATCATTTAGTTTTTTACTTTTGATGCCATCTTATGCTTCTTTTAATGTTGCTTTGTCGCTTTGCATGATTATAGCCGGTATTGCTCTCTTAGTTGGTCGCTCCCAGTCTTTTGCTAGCCCTCATTTTGTACTGAGTATGAGCTCTACTCGTGCATCCAACTCCTAAAAACCAAGTTTGCCATTGTGTCCACTATAAATTCCTATGCATGGTATTTGCAAGCCATTCCAAGTAAATTTTCATGTGCTACCTTTCAAAAAACCTTCAAAATACTTCTCGTTTTGTGACACTGTTTTCAGCTCATGGGGACGTAGTGGTTGGATTTGCTATCTTCCATATTGTTTATTCCAAAAAGAAAAAAAGGGAAAAAAGAAAAGAAAAAAAGGCACTCCTCCATGGTATGTGAATGTTGGTGGGCACCCGATGGAATCGGTTAGCCATGGTTTGAGAAAGGAAAAAGGTGGGGTGGAGTGCCAAGCTTTATAAAAGAGCACAAAAGTGCCAATCTCTCTCAAAAACTTGCTTCATTTTTGTATGGAAGATAGTAAGAACCCCATTGCCAGTCGTTGACAAAAACAACCACCTCTCAAAACCTAATTTTTATCTCTCTGTTTTACAAATGAAAAGCTCTAGCACATGTTTAATCACTGCTTCCCTCTGCGAAGGGCCTTTCTTTTACTTTTATGTTGAGTCACTACCTTCTATCTTTATGCACCGTCTAAGAGAGCATAGTTGTCATTCTGAGTATAATGTGCATTGTCCCAAAGTTTTCATTGATTGATTCATGATGTTGGTTTTACTTGTTCTTAAATTATTTGTATCTAGTCGCCCTCTTAAACTTGAAGGTGTCCTATGCATTTATATTTTGCTCTCTCATGAAGGACAAGCTGAAAACCATTTGTATGTTTTTCCATATGATTTGAACACACGTTTGACTTTCATTGTTTTATTTTCATGATCTTTCGTTTGTGTTCTTTTTCATGTTATAACATGGTTGCTAAGTTTCTTCTATCAAGATTATATCTTTCGTGCCCATGTTTTAAGTTCTTTTGATCCCAGCACTCAATGCTTACATAGATGATCAAGATTGTGTAGGTGCATGTCACCTCAGAAATTATTTCTTTTGTTATCATTTACCTACTCGAGGACGAGCAGGAGTTAAGCTTGGGGATGCTGATACGTCCCAAACGTATCTATAATTTTTGATGCTCCATGCTTGTTTTTACACCATTTGCTTAGTGTTTTGTTACACTTCGTGGCGTTTTTATGCATTTTCTGGAACTAACCTATTAACAAGATGCCACAGTGCTAGTTCCCTGTTTTCTGCTGTTTTTGTGTTTTAGAAAAGTTATACAGGAAATATTCTCGGAATTGGACGAAATAAAAGCCAAACGTCCCGATATTAAACGAAGCTTCCAGAAGACCGAAGAGGAGACGGAGCCGAGCCAGAGGCTGGCCTCACCATAGGGCGGCGCCGCCGGCCCCTAGCCCGCCCCCCTATGGGTGGGACCACCCTGGTCCACCTCTGATGCTGCCTCTTCGCCTATAAAGACCCCCCGATGGGAAAAACCCAAGTACCCGATTAATTTTCCAGAAACACATCGCGATCCGCCGCCGTCGTCGACCCGAGATCGGGAGGGTCCAGAAGCTCTTCCCGGCACCCTGCCGGAGAGGGGAATCGCCACCGGAGGTCTTCTTCATCGCCATGCTTGCCTCCGGCGCGATGAGTGTGTAGTCTACCCTTGGACTATGGGTCCATAGCAGTAGCTAGATGGTTGTCTTCTCCACCATGTGCTTCATGTTTAGATCTCGTGAGCTGCCTTACATGATCGAGATCACCGTTATGTAATTCTACATGTTGTGTTTGTTGGGATCCGATGAATATTGGTGTTATGTTGAGTTGATGTGCTGAATCATATATCTTATGTTATCTCTATGTTGTTTATGATCTTGCATGCTCTCCATTGTTAGTAGCTATATTGGCCAAGTAGATACTAGTGACTCTAAGAGGGGGTATTTATGCTCGATAGTTGGGTTCATGCCTCTATTTAATCTGGGGGAGTGACAGAAACCTCTAAGGTTGTAGATGTGCTGTTGCCACTAGGGAGAAAACAACATTCTTATGTCCAAGGGCATATGCTTTGTTTACATTACACACTTTGCTTAATGCAGTTATCTGTTGTTCGCAACTTAATACTCACGGGGTCCTCGGATGATTCCCCGTGGGTGGATTATTAGTCATAGATGTAGTTGGATGGCGGTCTATGTATTTTGTTGTAATACCCAGAGTAAATCTCATAGTGATCCTCGCAACATATGCACGTTATCTTTATTCTATCAATTGCCCAACTGTAATTTGTTTACCCAGCATGTGTTATTTATCTTATGGAGAGACACCACTAGTGAACTGTGGACCCCGGTCCAATTTCCTTTATATTGCTATCACCTGTTTACTTTACTCGCATTCTTTACTTTCTTGCATACTACTATTGCTTTCCACTCGATACGCTCATACCTTTGTTTACAGCAAACCAGAGAGATTGACAACCTCATCGTAAGTTGGGAGCAAAGTACTTGGTTGTGTTGTGTGCAGGTTCCATGTTGCTGCTAGTGCAAAGCAAAGCCCTGGACGAGGCGCCTTATAAATTGTCTGGAGCTGTCACTAAGCTAGCAAGCATCACCTTCTTGAGTTTGGCTTTCTCCTACTTGACGATAAAACCTTGGTTTCTTACTGAGGGAAAACTGCTGCTGTGCTCATCATACCTTCCGCTTGGGGTTACCAACTGGTCGGTGATCTATATATCCACCGGCGCCATCAACGGCCCCGGCCTGCCGGTCCACGACGCCGCGCCATCCGCCAATCTCCGCCCACCTGCTCTTCCTCTCCAACCGCGGCACCACCCATCGCACAGGCATAGGTAATCCTTCCTCCTCCCCATGTTCCCCTCCGGTCGTCTCGGAGTCGCAGTTACTAGTGATCAAATCGAATGTTGTAGCTAGGTTCTGTTCATCATTGAATCTCTCCTCTCGGATTCCTTCTCCTGGGGTCGTCGTATGGCGATGTGTGCGCTGGCCACAATTACACTTGTTTATGCCAAGTAGTTTCGCAGCTTGCTTTTGGCCTATGAATTGGATATGATGATGTTATATAAAACTATTAGTAGTTGCCTATGCAATGTCGTTTTGCTTCGTGCCTAGTTTGAAAGATTATTGTGTTACATTAAGCTTTATAAGCGTATGTTAATGGTTTTGAGACAGAATTGAGAATTGTTGTTTTAAGTTACCTGCATGCTTATTTTGTTCTTTGTTGAATGGAAAAGAATTCGAGTGAGAATTGAGAATTGTCGTTTTGCAATACATATATGAGTCATCTGATTGCCTGATGTTTGTAAATAATTTTCTTGTTTCTTGCATTATTACTGAAGAACTTCACCAAGTTTTATTGATGAATGTATGAGGTGACAGACTTTACAAGATTCAGTAGGCAGTAGCTAGTGGCTAATGGATGAATGAACACAGTGAATTGGCTAGTCACTTGATTCTTGCCTCAAGGTTACTGTCAACATTTTTTGTCTGGTCAACAGCTAGTTAGCTTGTACAAGATAGCTTATCAGGCAAGGTCGACAGTCAATTTTGATAGCGATGCATGCTTAGTTCTACTATTTGGTTTTTTAAGACTGGAATTAACGTTCATTCTCCAAATCTTGACTTCAACAAAAACAAGACATGCCGGTCCAAAATGTTACAAGACCTGCTGTGTTGTGCATATATAGCTGTTGTGCATATATAGTTTCACAAAATGAAATGTATTGTTATGTTTTGGTAATGTCAGATCATGCCATGAATTGATACATTTCCGGTCCATTTGCTTGTGACTGAAGTAAGTGTGTTTCATTTTAAGCTGCTGTGTTGTCTATGTTTCCAGATTGAGTTGCCCGTTTCTCCCGAAGTGTTGATTCACTTCCGTTTCGGTTGACAAATGGGCACTCCTAGGTAGAAAAATTAGCAAAAGTCATGCCGAAATTTTGAATTTTTCGGTTGCCTTTTGTACTAACTTTTTTGCCTATTTTTAATGAAGTGCAAATAAACATGTCGGGCACTTCTAAGCCTAGGAGCCAGGAGGAAGATGCCAGAGAGGCCAACAAGGAATAGTGGCAGGAATACGATGAGGGAGAGGGCCGGGGGGGCGCCGCCAAGAGCGGCGATGAGGAAGAGGGCCAGGGGGCCGCCGCCGAGAGCTGCGATAAGGAAGAGGGCCGGGATGACGCCACCGAGAGCGGCGATGAGGAAGAGGGCCGGGATGACGCCGCTGAGACCGGTGAAGAGACCACCGACCGCACGGAAGGTGATAGGAGCGGCAACCCTGAGGAGGCTAAGAAGAAGAGGAAGGCGAAGAGGCCAAGGAGGGATCGGAGGCCGCAAGTGCTCGCCAACGTCACCAATGCTTTCACGTAGTCTCCGAAAGTGGCCAACCCTTGGAGCCTTCGGTGGTTGCCAAAGGGTATAACATGCAACTAGGGTGCATCATCCGTGAAACTGTGCCGATCAACACTCAAGACCTCAGAAGCGAGGCCAACGAGGCTTTGGCCAGAACCCTCATCCAGAAGCTTCACCAACGATACACGTTCCCAGAGCCGTTCAATAAAAAGGTGGACTCTTTAGCTCTCACGAAGATGAGCACCGCCTTGAGCAGCTGGAAAACCCGGCTGAAGAAAAATATCAAGAAAGGTAAAAGCTGGGAGCTGATAAGTAGCAAAGACCCGTCGCTCTCTAGAGCAGACTTTGATGCATTCAAGTCATCCTTAGAGACTGAAGATGCTTAAAAATGGAACGCCTGGGGGAAGAAAATGCCGGAATTGAACCTAGGGGCTCACCGTTGCGGAAGCGGCGGTTACCGAGGAAAACAGCCCACTTGGGACAAGGAGGATGCCGAGATGATACGTCTAGGGAAAGAAAACCCCTAGCTAAGAATTGCGGATTTAAAGACTAGGAACTATGTCCGGTCCCGCTACTACTTAGACTGGAAGACGGGGGAATTTATTACGGATTACCCCGACGTGATGAAGTTTGAGAAATTCCTGGTAAGCATAGTCTATATTATTGCGCTAATCTTATTAGGCAATGAAGCCAAATGGGCTAACCTTAAATTCCTTTGTCTGAAGGATGATGAGTTGAAGGCTAGTTCTACGGCTGGCCCATCGTCCCAGGGGTCGACGGAATCGTGGGACACGCCTTTCAACAGGGCGACGAACGCATACAAGAAAAGGGACCTGGACAAGCCACCGATGTCGGCTGGCCGTGTGTCCGGCTTTGGCACAAGTATGAAGGTATCCGAGTACTACGGATCGGATGCCAAGACGAGAAAGGAGAGAACGACGTCGACTAAGGATAAAGCCGAGGTTCAGGAGCTGAAGAAAAAGGTGGAGTCACTAGAGAAGATCGTGGACCTGACTGAGATGAGTAAGTTACTGGACGAGAGGCTCCGGCAGATCACCCCCCCTGGGTTGATGGAGGGGTTAGCTGCTTGGAATGCGGCAGGTCAACAGGGGCTGATATATGTGCCCAGCGTCAGCGGCAGTAACTCAAGCTTCCAAGTGACACCGCTGGTGACCCCGACGCCGCCGCTCCAGCTGGTCGCATCGATGCCCCCAACCGCAGAAGCTGATAGGGTGACGGTGCTTGATAATGCACCCGAGAGTGAGCGGCCCGACGCTGGCATCGACGCCCTTGTATCGACATTAGCCGAGATCAACGCCATCAAGAAGGTAACTCATTAGTTAGTCCTCCGCGTCATCTTCTTTAACTATATATGCCTTTCGTGACTGCCATCCAACATGCCCCTGACTCAGGACAAACCTTGCATACTCCTGCATGTGGTGGAGCCCGGCGGCAAGTTGATGGATGTTGCTAGCGGCACTGCCATGGCCAGCCGCAATATGCACCACGCTAAAATTGCAGAAGATTTGATGAAGGTCAAGTTGGCAATGGTAGTGCCGGAGTACCGCGACATCCTCCCCCCCATAAACCTCCGGGCGCAGAGGAGGACGACGTTATGGTCCTTGGGGATTGCACCGGTTGGCTTATGACATGGCCGAAGAACCAGATTCGTCTGGGGGGGTCTTCCGAGTGTTAGGCGCAACACCGGCGCCACCTCCCCTATCATCCGGCCCAAGATCGCCCAGCCCCGCGCCGCCACCACCCTTAAGGAACCGGCGGTCACCGCCGCCACTACCCTGAAGGAATCGGTGGTCGCCGCCACTACCCTGAAGGAACCGGCAGTCGCTGCCGCCTCCCGGAAGGAACTGGCGGTCGCTGCCACCACCTGGAAGGAACCAGCGATCGCAGCCACCACCACACTCCACCAACAGCTGTTGGGAACGCTACCGCAACGACCGTCAACCAGACACAAGGTACGCCAAGCGGTGGCATCGCAACCGCCACCACCTAAGTTCCAGGACATGGCGCCACTTGATGGCAACGATGATGATGATGACATCGATGCCTACATCAACACTGGCGCATGCAGCCAAGATATGTACATGCCTCGTATGGATGAAGAAGCCTTCCGCACTCACGGCGATCAGCTTGGTCGTCCCACTACAGTCACGCAGCGCTTGACCTTCACGGGTTTTTCTCTGCAAGACACTCCTCCGGAGGCTGGCGATCCAGCTCAAGTCAAGCCGGCTACCATTTTCAGCCCTAACACGCTGTATAAGACGATCGTCGGGGAGCCACCCGAATCAACCCCAGCACCCCAAGCAACACCAGTACCCCAAGCAACCCCAGCACCCGAAGCACCACCATCAGCACCACCAGCACCCCAAGCAACCCCACCATCAGCACCACTAGCACCTGAAGCACCCCCAGCAGGTCAGGTGAAGAAGCCAAGGAAGAGAGGAAATAAGAAGGGCGCATCTTCGAGCCAGCCTCTTCCTAAGAGGATCCGGGCCGACGACATGGTACCACGGACACTGGATGGCTTGACCCGGTGTCATGAAGCTGGTAAAGTGATACTGCCTAAGGACATGGAACACCTCGGAAGTGGACCAATGATCACTTTGCAGCAAAATATTCAATTTCTAGAGAGCATCCTTCTTAAAGACAAGGATCCAAATTGCCCGGTGTTCACGGTCAAGGTGCCAGCAGCAGACCCAAACTTCGTCCAAGCAGACCCCGCGGATATCTTCATAGTGTTCGAGGACATCTTCAATCTATTTCACTGGAAACAGCTCGACTATAACTTGGTTCGCCTATACGCGATCAATCTTCAAATGAAGATCAAGAGAGAGAGACCCCCCAACGTCACGGTAGCGGATCCCTACTACATGCGCGATAGCCAGCTGGTGGACGGCTCAAGCACACGGACCAAGGCGGTGCGGTACCTCCAGAGCTTCATGCTCATGAACAAAGAGAAGAACACCATTCTTCTGCCTGTCTTTCCCGAGTAAGTACACATTCGCTCGCGGCCATCGTAACTTATGATTTCTTATATATTTCTTCCATTGCTGATCCTTTCCAACATTCCATTTCAATTGCATGTGTTGAGCAGGGACAAATACTGCACACTCGTCATCCTTTCCCCGAAGTGGTCACTAGCCCAGTATTTCAACTCGTCGAGTATGACGACGAAGAAAGACAACAAGAGAATAAGGGGTGTTCTTGATGAGGCTATCCTTTTCTACTCCAAAAATGGAGGCACCTTCCACGAGAAGGGGGAATTTATCAGGCCGGACACTAAAAAGCACGGGTTCAAGCACGTGATCAACTTCCCTTGCATCAAGAAGCCAGATGACAGCATGAAGGAGGCCTTCTATGTCCTCCATCACCTTAAAGGGTTTGTCGCGGATGCAGAGATGATGCGTCTGCCACCTAGTATGCGAGACACCAATAAAATTGCGGGGGAGATCAATGATGCTGATCTTAGAGAAGACTTCCATCGCATCCAAGTAAAGCTATCGGGAATTATCGTAGAAGATGTATGCAACAGATCGGGGCTCTTACACCAACTCAGAGGGTTGTGTAAGAGGGATATCGAAGAACGCCTACATAGGCAGGGTGATAGAAGGACGTGGACGACGAAGGACATGTACAAACCGTTCCCGGAGCCGATGAAGAAGACGTCTTGTTGATCGAGGCCGGTGTGCCTACCATTACTTTGAATCGATGGACAATGTGTGTACTGTGTTGTAAACTAAACTTGCTTAATTTGCTCGAAACGGTCGTCGTTGTTGGACTTCAATTACTATTGTAGTCGTTGTCGTTGAACTTGATTACTTATGTGATACCGATGCTCTATGTCTTTTAGGTTTATTATTATTTCCTTACTTTAATTCTTGTGAATATGTATGCATGTGAACCCTCTAATTCTTTCTATTGCATTATATACTAATATGCCTTGTGTCTATAGAGATGACGTGCTACGTCGTGTTCGAGGGGCGGGTTCCTGGAGTCTACGAGGAGTGAGAGGACTGCAAGAAACAGGTGCACAAGTTCAGCGGCAACTTGTACAAAGGATACCCGACTAAACACGAGGCGGTTGCCAAGTGGAGGAAGCACCAGTCGAACAAGAGCAAGATGAAGACCTTCGTTGTGCTCTCGCTCTTGCTCACCATCGTCGCAGCGGTACTCTATTTCATCCTAGTGTAGGCGGCGGTCGGTGTCACTTCATTTGTATCTCGAGATGATGCACTTAATTTGCATGGATTATGAGTTGTATGGAGCTATATGTATTATGAGTTGTATGGAGCTATATGTATAACTCGATCGGGCTCTAAGTAATGTGATGATGATGTATAATGTTGCTATATTATATCTGTCTATATTCTATCTATATATAACCTGTATATTGTATATAAAATCTGTATAAAACCTATATATCTACACCAGACAGAACAAGATCGAGTATACATATACATTATTTCTGTGGCGCACTAAAACTTAATTCAGTGGCGCACCTATTTCTGTGACGCACCTAGAACACATGCGCCACAGAATGCCTTATTTCTGTGGCGCATAGTTACTGGTGCGCCACAGAATGCCTTATTTCTGTGACACATGGACTGATGCACCACAGAATTCTTATTTTTGTGGTGAAGATTCTGTGGCGCACCACCCATGCGCCACAGAATATGTATAATGGTGCGCCACTAATGAGGCTTTTCCTACTAGTGTTTGCTAGAGAGATAACAAACCCCAGAATTTCTCTAACCACACAACAAACCACGTTAAGTCCGTATATTTAGTCCATAGGTGTAGGATTATTATAAAAATAGTGATGTATACGTACTCAATGTAATTCTTACTACGCTATGAAGCTTGTGTTTGCTTTCCTCTTCAATGCAAAGGTCACAGCTTTTTTTTTAAAAAAAACTTAAAGATGTACAAACACCTAAAGTTCTACGCACTATACTGCTTGCTGTTTTTGTAAACTATCATTTGGATAAATGTTTTGTACTTTGTATTCTGGTATGTTCTAGCACATAAGTAAATTCGAGGAGAAAAATAGAGAATAATAGTGGAACAAGACGTTTTGTACTAAAAACCACATAATTCAAAATAATAAATGCCACATAAAATTTGAATATAGCCAGCTTCTTTGGTTTTTACACGGAAATTCAAAACCTCAATATAGAACTTGTTCTTGTTAGTGTTACAATGAGAGTAGCAATGGAGAACTTAGTATACAAAAAGGCTGAACAGAACATTCGTCGCAACCATGTCTTACACTAAAGCATGAGTAACGAAACATTGAGTGTAAAATGTACGCAAGATTCCTTTCATGAACTAACAATGCAAAAGCTCGATATTGATACAAGGCGACACAGTGAAACAATAAACAGGATGAAATATTTACATTCTGAAAGATTCCATTAGCACGTCTAAGTTTTTCAAAGATGCACCCCCTTCACTCATGTTGCTCTCTGCCATCTTCTTCAGCTTCAGCACTCTTTTCTTGATACCTTCATTCTCCAAAAGCTCATGCATCCGGTCCACGATCCTTTCCTTTGTCACTAACCCGCTGCCCTCATCTGAAACAACCCTTAGCCCAACTTTCCAAATGTCACATATGTACGTTTGGTTTGTAAATTGGTCAGTAAAATATGGCCAACACATCATTGGCAGCCCATTACGGATACCCTCTAATGTCGAGTTCCACCCACAATGTGTAAGAAAACACCCTATCGAAGGGTGCCCCAACACCTGCTCTTGTGGTGCCCAGCCAACCACTTTACCCTTCCTGAGCCCATCCACGTCATTTGTGAACTCGATAGGGAGCTTGCTTGTTTGTTCAGGCCTAACGACCCATAGGAACGGTCGTCCAGAGGCCAAGAGCCCGAGTGCAAGTTCTTGAACTTGGTCAGTCGTCATGACGCTGATGCTCCCAAACGCAACGTACACAACGGAGCCACGGGGTTGCGCATCCAGAAAGGACATGCAGACATCATCTTCGGCGTGCCAGAAGTTGCCTACCGGTGCATGTCTCGTTGGGCGTTGCCATGTGCGAAGTGGGCCGATGGGAATGATGTTGGTTGTTGGAGGGTTGGTGAAGATGGCCGACTCGATCTCAGCGAATGTGTTGCATAGAAGGTAGTCCGCCTTTGTTGCGGCAGTCTTTGCGATCGATGCGAGGTAGTGGAAGACCATGCGCTCGACATCTCGATTGCCCATGTAATTCCAGGCGAGGAAGGTCGCGTCCATGGGTGGCGTGGACTCGGTAAGATGGAATGAGTTGTTCTTCAAGTTAAGAGGCGCCCCTGGACATAGGATAAATGATACCACAATTTAATTTATACTTGTTTATAGTAGCTTAGGGAGTACATACGAATAATTTCTCCAACGATGGGTAAATTAACAGAATGTGTACTCTAACTATCCTGACACGTGATTTCAGACACAATCTGAACAAATATGGGTGTATTTGGTAAGTCTCACTACAGGAATGGTGAAAGACGCCGACGGCCAGCGTCTACGCCGACAGCCAAATGTCGGTGCCGTCGGCGCCGTCGGCGTAGGCTATATTTTAGGCAGCCCACGAAGCTGGCCGTCGGCGTAGAATTGCCGTCGGCGTAAGATAGCTACGCCGACGGCCTTTTATACGCCAACGGCAATGCCCTCGGCATAGCTATTTTCCATTTTACCATATTAATCTTAGAAAAATCATAACTAAATCATTCTAATTCACAAAAATACAAATAATATATCAAAATTTGCAGAAAAATAAGATCTATTCATCTAAACCTTCAAAAATTTAGAACTAATTAATTTAATTATTTATGATTTTCAGTTTAGGGATTTAGGGTTTTGATTCAGTTGGAAGTCGAGAAAATTTGAACTAGAGCCGCATCATAGTTTGCCCATAATTTTTCTAAAAAATCATTTTCATGTTCATAAGTAGAAGTTTTATCAGAGATCCATAAATAATTCTGTAAAATTCAACCCCTAGCTAAGAAGGTTCATGCCCGCCGTTTCGACCGCATTTTGAATCGAGCATAAGAAGTTCAAAAAAATTCAAAAAAATGTAAAGCCTTCGTATTGTGCCATTTTATGTTACCTAGTTGTGAGAAAAAATAATAAACTTGGACTATTGCAAATATTGTAGAAACCCCTTCTCAGAAATGACCTATCATGTACGAAGTTTCATGGCTTTCAAGCCAGATGAGCTAGGTCATGACCTGAACCATAGAATAGTTTGTTCAAATGACCCCATATTGTGCACATGTGTGCATATTGGGATGGGAAACAAAGTTCATATTGGGAGTTTTCATTTTCTATGCATAAAAAAATCAATTTTCATTTTCTAAGTGTCAAAATTGGGTTTTTTTGTGAAGGAAGTACTGAAAATACATTACAAAATTATACCAACCTAATTTTCAACAATAGTAGGAAACATTTATGTATATATTACCAATTTTTTGTGTGTATGAAGCTTTGCATTAACCTTTCACAAAAAAGACAAACTCTTGCCGATTTAGTAGGAAGCGGGGTAAATTTGAACTACAACTGTATCATAGTTTGCCCATGTTTTTTTCAAAAAATCATTTTTAGGTTCACAAGTAGATGTTTTATCATAGATCCATAAATAGTTCTGCAAAATTAAACCCCTAGCTAAGAAGGTTCATACCCGCCATTTTGACCGCATTTTGAATCGAGCATAAGAAGTTCAAAAAAATTCAAAAAAATGTAAAGCCTTCGTATTGTGTCATTTTATGTTACCTAGTTGTGAGAAAAAATAATAAACTTGGACTATTGCAAATATTGTAGAAACCCCTTCTCAGAAATGACCTATCATGTACGAAGTTTCATGGCTTTCAAGCCAGATGAGCTAGGTCATGACCTGAATCATAGAATAGTTTGTTTAAATGACCCCATATTGTGCACATGTGTTCATATTGGGATGAGAAACAAAGTTCATATTGGGAGTTTTCATTTTCTATGCATAAAAAAATCAATTTTCATTTTCTAAGTGTCAAAATTGGGTTTTTTTGTGAAGAAAGTACTGAAAATACATTACAAAACTAGACCACCAAAATTTTAAACAATATTAGGACATATTTTATGTATATATCACCAATTATTTGTGTGTGTGAAGCTTTGCATTAACCTTTCACAAAAAAGACAAACTCTTTCCAATTCAGTAGGAAGCGGGGTAAATTTGAACTACAGCTCCATCATGGCTTCCTCATGATTTTTTGAAAAAATCACTTTTAGATACACAACATGTTATTATATTAGAGATACACAAAGAGTTTTGCGAAATTCGACCCCTAGCTAATAAGGTTCATGCCCACCGTTTATCAATGGAGTAAAGTGAGGGTTAACGGGGTAAAGCGGGGGTATGACATAAGAAAACTATGAAAAAATTGTTTATCATGTGGACTCATTAGTATTTGACATAAGAAGACTAGGTGTGAAGGTTTTCCTTTTTTTGATTTTTTAATTATTCATTGTTATTTACTTATTATATAGTTTGAAATTCAATATATTTATTAATTATTCATTGTTATTTACTTATTATATAGTTTGAAATTCAATATATTTATTACTTATTTATTGTTGTTTACTTAATATATAGTTTGGAAACTTAAAACCAATGACGTGTGACATAGTGGTATAAGGGTTAATAGGATTGATATGGTAGTATTATCAACAAGGTATAATTTGCTTCGTGGACACTCATCCGGATGGAATAGAGAAGTTAAGCGTGCTGGAGGTGGAGTAGTGTGAGGATGGGTGACCGACCGGGAAGTTTGACCGAGACTTAAATTTGACCAAAGATTAAGTGTAATTAGTGTTAAAAATATTCCAATTGAGAGATTAGTGAGACAAACAATTCAGAAAAAAAATTAAAAAAATTCAATTTTTTTAAACTTTAAAAAATAATATAAATAGGCTATGCCGACGGGGCTACGCCGACGGCTTTGCCCTCGGCATAGCCTACGCCGAGGGCAAATGCTACGCCAACGGTAAAACAGAGCTCCGCCGAGGGGCATCTACGCCGAGAGGCTACGCCGACGGCAGCCCTCGGCGTATACTACGCCGACGGCAAAACATGGCTACGCCGAGGGCAATTAGCTATCGGCGTATCTCTTTATTCCTGTAGTGTCTTCACAATAATGAAACTTCAAGCATAATAATGCACACATGGCCAATGGTGATCCAAGACCATGCATCGTACTAAAAATGGAAAGGTAACAAGTGTTGTCGACGAACAACATATGGACAATTAGCAAAAAATAATAATCTAAAAAAGCAAAAAAATGGCACGCATATAATTTTAGTGACTTTAGAAAAAAATATTAGTTGTCAAATATGTTTGTGACATCCCATTATTTGAGTTTTCGGGGATGCGACGTTTTTCTCTAGGGTGCATATACATCCTTTATTTCAAATGCTGTTTAAGCATGTTTTGAGTCGTCAAATAAATTCTAAAAACTATGTCGTGTGGACTTCTTCGTAACCTATACGTCAACCAGCTTTTCTTACAAAAACCTATGTTTCATGTGGCCTACGTAAAAAGATAAAATTTGATGCTAAAATAAAGGTTTATACGTGACATGTTTTAATCTTTTTACGCAGGGCATTAAAAATATCGGTTTATCACAAAACTTTGTCGTGTGCACATAGAATGTCGAGATGTACGCGTGGAATTTTAGTTTTTTTCATATTTTGAAATATGTTTATGCACCCGAGATCAAAATTGCATTTCCGAGTTTTCCGGTATTTTGAAACAAAGTGCAAAACATGTGTACATGGGTGGAGACTAAAGGTGAATTTCATCATAATTTGTAACTAGTTTAGCTGTAGAATAAACTTTTGGCAATACATACAGAGATCATCAAAAGTGATACTTCCTCCTTTTCAAAATTTAGTGCATATAAGAATTTTGTAAATTCAAATGATTTCATGTTTGAGCAAGTATGTAGGAAAAATTGCCAATATCTAGAATACCAAATTAATACCATTAAATTCATCATAATATATATTTTTGTATGGTATATGTTTGGTATTGTAGATATAGACAGTTTTCTCAATAAACTTGGTGAAAGTCAATAGCATTTGACTTCTTAATCTTATACTCCCACCGTTTCAAAATATAAGATGCTTTATATTTTTCTGACATATATGTATTTAGTTATCTTTATATATGTAGATTAAAAGCAAAATAAGTAAATTTATATATTAGAAATTATCTAGATATATATTTATCAGAAAAAAGCTAAAACATCTTATATTTTGAAACAAAGGGTACATGCAAGGAGGGAATAAACGTCTATGTCCAAGAAATACACCAGTGCACATGGTCGTACTAAAATGGACAAATATTTGTTAGGCTGCTCATAGTGGAGAGTAACATAGACTAGTGTCATGCAGATGTTACTAGTCTATGTTACCACTTTTATAGTGGGGAATAACATTTGTATAGTGTCATTTAAGATCTTATTTATTAGATTATAGACTCATTGTGTATTGGGGTGTGTAATGTTACAGTAACATAATATGTTACCCACTCTCTTTTCTCACTTAATAACATATCATGTCATCAAAATGCATTGGAGTGTGTGATGTTACTATTCCCTCCATCCCGGTTTTAAGGGCATACTTTGCAAATCTCTTGGCCCAAGGTTATCTCTCATTGGTCCTAATTTTGCTATCTATTTTTTCATTTATTAGGGTTCTTGCTCATGCATTGGTTGTTTGCATGAGATATATTTTTATTCATACCCATGTATTGGAGCATGCAAAGTAAAACTAGAAAGGAGAGATGAATTTATGGGAGTAATTAACATATTTAATGCTAATATGCCTAAGAGATGAGAGTATTTTGAGATTGCATGACTTTTAAAATGTGCCCTTAATACTGGGATGGAGGGAGTAGCTATGTTACTCCTCCTAATATGAATAGTCTTATACAAGGACATGTGAGGGCACAGTGACCCCGAAATTCCAGCACGACTTATCTTATCCTAGGACAATAATAGAAACGCGGTTTGTTGTGTGGCATAACTTACCGTCGTCATCGATGACGCCATCGCGTATCAGCTTCTCAGCGTTGACCATCACCGAGAGCACCGCCGCAGACGCCGGCCAGAGCGCCGCCGACGTGATCCCCCGGCGCTTGACGACGTCCAGCACGAACGACATGCCGGCGTCGACGACCACGCACGTCACCTTCCCTAGCCCCTCCTCGCCGTCCAGAAGCGCCTCCAGCTGCGGCGGGATGGCCTCCTGCATGGCGGCGTTGAGCAGGATCAGGTTCTCGTGGTCCCCGGCGTCGTCTATCCCGTCCGCCACCGCGACGAGACGCAGCCGTCCTCCGGCAGCCGACGACGACCCTGTGAAGGTGGTGGTTGTGCCGGCGCCGGCGGCGGTCATGACGCGGTCGTGGTTGTACTTTGTGTTGACGAAGGTGACGTCGAAGCCGCCGTCGAGGAAGCGGTGGGCGAGCTCCATGAATGGGATGACGTGGCCCTGGGCCGGGTAAGGGAGGATGAGGGCGTGCGGCGGCGCAGCCACGGCGGAGGCGGCCATCGTGTAGCTAAGCTTGTCGCGTGCGTGCGATGTGCTATAGATTGTGATCTGCTCCCCTGTTCTATCATGCTTCCTCGTTGCTGTTTAAATACAGCACATGGAGAAAGGATTACTGTGCGGTGCTGGTCAAACCATCCAGCCATGCATTGGCGGCTAGGACGGACACTGTTGACTGGTTTTAATTTGGCTACAGTCGAGTTTCTGCGATGCATCTTCCTTCTTGTGGTTGCTATCGTCGGCTCCCTCAAAAAGAAAAAAAAAACTTGTTATTGTCAGCGGTTGCGTAAGCAAGGGTGGCGTGCTATCACTCTGCTTGCTGTGTGAAAGAAACAGGACAGAAGAATAGCAAGCTTTGGTCAGCGCATTTTTTTCCAGCATATCAGCGTAATTATTTAAGAAGTCAGCGCAACAGCTGTGGCACACGATGGCCCAAGTCTGAAGGCCGTGGGCTTCTTGCTAACCTAAAAAAGATCAAGGAAAGCCCATGTAGCGTTTGAGAAAGATATTACATGGCCCATAGATGAGGAGTAAAGCCATCATGTTAAAATGGTTGACATTCTATATCTACCATTCCAACTGTACTAAATCTCCCCTGAAAAACTGTACTAAAATACTAAATAGAACAAGCTAAAAATAGTATGATAAAAAAAATCCCTTATACAACTGCAAATTTTCTAGTATGATGAATAAAAATTTCCCATAAACAATTGCAAAGTTTGTAGTATTAGTATTTTGGTGGATCATGATAATCCTTCTTATTTAACCAGGTCCTCTATTCAATTTAACTATTTGATTAACAATCTCATATTTAATTAGTTCCTCTTTGCAAAATAAATAAAAACTTAAAATAATTTTATTTTGAGGAAATAAGAGGACTTTGCTTTGATTTTATTGATTTACAAAAAGTACAAATGATATCCTTAGCAAATTATAATTGAGTTTAGCACAACATAGTTCAACTACCACATACTGAGCCAAAACTAAGGCCCACTTTAGAATCATTTGAGTATTATTGACATTTAAATTTGATCAAGTTCATCTAAAAAAACAAATTTGCTCTGAAGGCACTACATTTTCATCCTAGACTACTTTGTTTGGGCCAAAGTGGTACAACCTGAGATCATTGGTGATTTCCATCTATATGCATATATGCTACTTTTAGGCTAAAATAATTTGTGATCACGGATTCCAAATAATATACCAACTCATCACCGAAAATAAGAAGACGTTCGACTTGGACAAACCTAGAACTTACAATATTTTGGAATGAAGTGAGTATCAAACAAGTCTACAAAAATCATATGGATACAAAATTCTTTTGAAAATAATTGACCTAATCAGGAGGTCCTTTCATCAAAGAAAATGTGGAGAGAAAATATGGTAGGTGAAAACATGCTAGATATCCACTTGACTTAGTGGAAATCATAAAGAAGTTCCTTTTAATACCGCTTTCAAGGAGAGAACACATGAATGCTAAAATTCGAGAATGAGGAAATCCATAGTTCAAAATGACTGTGTATATGCGCGTCTACGTTGTACTTGGTTATTCTGCAATTTGATGATTTTATTTCCCCCAAAACGGGCCAAGCGCATTATAGCTAATTTGGTAGAAAATGAATTACTCTACATTATGTACTCTTGTGAGAATGGTTAACCGGCGACATGCACCATGCATGAACAATGCATCTTCGATCTAGTAGTGCTCTTGACTATCAATAGTATGTACGCAATGATTGATCTTGTTGCATGTTTATAACATGCATGTTGTTTACGTTAGTTACGCATTTTTAACAAGTTGGCCCTGCATATCCGCAAAATCTAGATATGTGATTAGTTTCCTTTTTCCTACTAGGTGATATATATGTGGAAAGAATGCAAGCTAAGAAAACGACCCCCTCATCTGCACTGCACAATTCACAAGCTTGTTCAGTTCCACATCCTGATGCATTTTACTGAGCTCAATCACGGGGGATCGGAGGAGGGCGCGTCACATGGTTTGTTCATGAAGCCGTCCGATTCCATGCAACGCCATGATTAAAGGCAAGGCAATGCGGCGAGATGAGGCTGCCATACATGTCAATGGATGCTGGCTTTTGCTCCTCTAAGATTCCTCCGCCTTGTCTGATAAAGATCATCATTAGCCATTGCATCACACTTCAGTCTGCACTCACCCCTCACCCTCTGCTGGATCTTCACGCATCTTACCAGAGCCCGTTGATGCATGTTTTGCAGCAAATCTCAGCGAGGCGTCCCCACGGTGATGCTAATAAGGCGAGAGATTGGAGTCTACGACTTAAAGTCAAAATAAAGCGAATCAAACTCAATCTAAAAACACCGCACATCTTTTGCTGGTCCTTTTGGTTAAGCACACTTGCACACGAAAGGCGCGCGCGCGGCGGGGCTAGGTAGCAGCTGGGGTTTTGGGACGGCCACGCCGGCCGCGCAAAAGCGAGATAGCTTTGCGTCTTTTGTCGATCAAATTGCTTTGTGTCTTTGACCTGATCACACTGTCCGGCGTCATGAGTCGTGACCTACGATCGGAACGTGCCTTTGATCAAGCGTGCTAAGGGCAGTGCATTGTCTTGGTCCCAAACAATGTCGCCTCCTATCTTGGTGAAAAAGGGCTGCATTGTCCTGGGACAGTGCCCCGGCGGTGTCTGTGATCACTGTAACTGTTCAGCAGTAATTACCACTGGCGATGCTCAAGTGTTTTGGTCGCCTTCCCCACAGGCGGCAGGCACCGCCAATCAACGATCGCAAATTCGCAATGTTGCAGGTTGCATTGCATCTACTGATCATAACAGAAATTAAGGGCACAGTAGGAGATTAGCTGATATCTGCATATGTGGCCTTGAATTCTCCATGCCTCGAATGGCAACTCATAAAGCAAGCAAAGATTGGATGGGAATGTGGCAGAGTATATAGCCATGTAGGCGTCGATCAGGACCGACGACAGAATGATGGGGCTCGCGGGGGAGATGACGCATGGCTCTAATCATGGTGTTTTGCCCGGCCTAGCTTGCGGTCAGGCACCAGGCCAAATCCTGTGCAAATCGTGAACTCTCGTTCTGTTCGAGTGTGCTTTATCGCTCGACCTTTGTGCTGCGTGCCATGTCCATGGCTGGCCTGCGCGAGAGCTCGATCGATCGATCCATCGATTGGGACCATCATCGAGCGAGCCCACTGCGCGCCGTACTAGTGCCGATTCTGCTGCTATCGCCACAGCAAAGGGCTCGCAAAAGAGAACGCGCGCGCTTCATCACGGCCTAGCTCGTGCTCTCCGGCTATTCATTGCCTTCGGGGGCAGGCGCGCGCCCGGCCGGCGCGGTGGCGCGCGCATGGTGTGCTGAGCAAAAGTCGCTTTGCGCCATGGCTGGTCTGCGATGCCCCGGGGCCGAAATCGCATCATGCCCCGCGCGCGCGCGCGCGCCGGCCCCGGGCGGCCGTTGGCGTTCTTAGCTACCTACACACACCACTGTTGTTAGGACCGGCAAAATCGTGTCATGGAACTAGCTAGCAACGTAGTCTCATGATGGTAATTTGTACGATAGATTAGGTGTGCTGGAGATGGAAAGGTTGGTCAAAGGTAATTAGCTAGCGCCGATTATTTATCACTTCTAGCGCTAGGTCTGCCAGTGCGCGGCAATAAGAACAATCTCCCGCAGCTGCAGAAGTTGCATCTTACTCCCTCCGTTTAGAAATATAAGATGTTTTAGCTTTGTGAAGCGAATATATCTAGATATCTTTTAGTGTATAGGTTCGGTTGAATCTATACACTAAAAAATGTCTAGATACATTAGCTTCACAAAACCAAAATATCTTATATTTCTGAACGGAGGGAGTAGTTTTTTTCAAGAGTGCACCAAAGGCATACTACACTATTATAGAAGGTAGAACATTTTTTATAGAAAACTACTACTCACTGCGAAAAACAAAAGTAGCTAGAACTACACACGTGGACTAAATCAACGACTAGCCACACAACACACCAAATAACTACAACACAAAGAGCCTACCCTAAATTGAAAGAGAAAGCCGTGTCTCCACCAACGTTGATCACCTTCAAAGAAAAACAACTCCAATTAATCTTCCCTTATCGACGCAACATCCACCATTGAATGCCTAAGAGAAGTCGGCGAGTAGGTGGCGGGACTTGGTATGTGCCGATGCATGATAAGTGCCGCACAATTGGAAGTACATGATTTGGCCACCTACTCTATCCACCTTCGTCCTCAATAGAATGTGTCAGTTGATCAGGAAGGGGTGTCCATGGATATGGGCTTCATACAAAAGGAGCTTGAAACTATCGCACATGATGTTTTCAAGTTCTCTGGCCGTCATGTTATCACGACGCATATCTACAACCAAATGAGGTATTATAGAGCTAGGCGGGTTCAGGTACTCAAGCTCAAAAGGCTTCAAGCTGTGCACTGGGAGGAGGAGATGGCATCGCTCATCATTGACAATGACATTTACTTTGAGCACATCAATATTGATGGATAAATTTGCATTTTCGCACTACATTTAGTCCTTGAAAGCTCACATATGATGAAGATGGAACTAATTAACTGCAATCGGACTTGGAAGCACTCGAAGGACATAGGGATAATCAACAAGCCCATTGAGAAATATGCTCAGATGAAGGTCATATACTCTGGTTGTATTCCCACAGCTCCCATCTCTCTCTAACTGCGACACACCGTGCTCTTAGCCACCTCATGGAGCACAAAGCAAAAATCATCTACTATCTTGCGGTGACCCCTGAACGCAGGATGAGCTAGTTTGCGGCCTTCCTGAGAAAGCACTGCCTGTGAGTAGCCGTCTCACAGGTTCTGGTGTTGGTGGTGCTGCTGATGTTGTATGAGTAGGTAGGCTTGATGAATACTGATGCCATGTTTGTATATCTTAAGAGGTGGTTTGTACACCTCGGTGGATGAGCTTGTGTTGCATCAGGAGGAGTTGTTCGTGAACTCGTGGTGCAGCACTAGTGCACTACCGTCATGAGTGTTATTATCTGCTAATACTTAGTAGTTTTCTGAATTGCAATGCTTATCTGTCGTGAAGCTAGGTAAGCTCACCACATAGACCAGGAGGTAAGGCTATCACCACAGAAACTACATGTAACCAAACGATTAAAACTAAACCGAAACACAGAAACTAGGAAACCAAACAATTAGGGCTTGGCTTCTCTATGATGAAGGGAACAAATTGGTGGCAATCAAACTAGTTTCACAACAGGGATTAGAGGTTGCATTTTCTCACACAGTT
Organism: Dactylis glomerata; assembly: GCA_007115705.1. Classification (NCBI taxonomy): domain Eukaryota; kingdom Viridiplantae; phylum Streptophyta; class Magnoliopsida; order Poales; family Poaceae; genus Dactylis; species Dactylis glomerata. Next base: position 4,377,469 of record QXEO01001034.1, read on the forward strand.
TGGCCAGACCCAAGTTCCCACATTCCCATAAATTGTTCAAGAAACCACATAGCCCCTTTGAGAACCGTGCATGAAGGCTTGTTTTTGGTTTGGGTCAGGTTGGTTGAGTTGTGGCAGGCGAAAACTACATTTCTAAAATGGATGCCCATAGAAAAGATAGGATCTAGGGATAAACTACTCCCTCAATCTAAATTAATTGATAGAGCTTAGGAGTACACTTGTACGAGACATAGTTTATGACTATGTCAGTTAATTTGGACCAGAGGAAGTAGTCTCGATTAACACTCTAGAAATATCTATTTATTCACACTTATACTACATAGCCTGGAATTCCAACATCTCTCTCAACTTATTTGCTAGATCTATATTTTCTAAATGGGCTCACCAAGTTTTGTAGATATTTAACGGCACTATAAAAAGTAGTACACATACACACATCATTATAATACACCAAGGGGCATACGTAAGTTGTTGGAATAATATGAAAATATGGTTTGCTTAGTTTATGGTGAAAGTCAGTACGATAAAGGATTTTTTTCCTTGTGCACCTCAGACTAAATAATAAAATAATTTTTTGCAACAAAATACAATTCTGGTATGACACAAGATATTAATTTTAATGATATTTGACAATTCTATTAAAAATTGCACCTTAAAAATATTATGCATGTTTTAGTTGTTAATGTTGCTAGTTGTAGCTAAGACTTTGTCATCATTATAATAAATCGAATAATGTAGGAATAGAAATAACGTAAGGCTAGCTGAGTTATGATGAGGTAAATTTTTTAGTACAAACATATGAAAGTGTTTCAAATAGATTGCCAAAAATTGAAAACCAAAGTAGTATGATGCAAAACAAAAAAAATATCAAACAACTTAAGCATGCCGAACAAAATGATGAAAGAATGAAAGCCACTTGGTTCACAATTTTGTAACGTGACCCAATTATCGTGGGATTGGATAATATAATTTTTTTGTTTGGTTTGCCAAGTCTTACATATGCCTCGCCAGGTGAAACACCAATGCATCGGAAACTTGAGAAGAACACCGGGCCCAAGCCGCCATGCCTTAACCCTACATGCAGCTGATGAAGAACACCCTAGTTTGCGTAGTGTTTGAGGAATCCACATACCCCAGTGCCGTCCTGGGCCTAGTACTTAGCTAGCTATGCCACTATTGTTAGGACTGCATAGTCATGTGATGAAACTAGGGTGCTGCACAAGATGCCCAAAAGGGGGAATTCTTGGCTGAGTTAGTTCGTTTGTGTGAGAATGAATCATTGCCTCTGTTAGTCGGAGGTGACTTCAACATTATTCGTAGGCCAGAGGAAAAGAACAACGATAATTTTAATGCAAGATGGCCCTTTATTTTTAATGCAATAATTGAGAGTCTTGACCTTAGAGAAATTGCATTCTCTAGTCGGCAATTCACATGGGCGAATAGACGAGCTGTTCCAACCTACGAGAAACTTGATAGAGTTCTGGCTAGTGTTTCATGGGAACAAAAATTTCCTTTAGTGTCTGTTGGAGCCTTAACTAGGGCTAGCTCGGACCATACACCGTTACTTATTGAGTCTGATGATCAAGCCCATCGTGGTAATAAGGCTCATTTTTCCTTTGAACTATCATGGCTTAAGAATGAGGGTTTTCACGAGATGGTGGCAAAGGAATGGGCAGCAGTTTCTCATGGTATTGGTCCGATGGAGATTTGGCAAAATAAGATTCGCCATCTTCGTCATTTCCTACGGGGTTGGGCAAAGAACCATAGTGGTTTCTATAAAAAGGAGAAGGAAAGATTAATGGCTCTAATTGATAGGCTAGATCTCCAGGCTGAAGTTGCACCTCTAAATGATTCACAGAGAGCCGAACTTTGTGAGGCTAATGCTATCCTAGCTAAGTTACGCAGGGACGAAGAAAGTAAATGGGCTCAACGAGCTAAAGTGAAATATGTACAAGAGGGAGGTAATAACACGAAATATTTTCATCTAATAGCGAATGGTAAACATAGAAGAAAGCGGATCTTTCAATTAGAGCAAGATGAAGGTACCATAATTGGACAAGAGAGTATCAAGAATTACATCTCTGTTTTTTATAAAAAACTTTTTGGACCGCCAGAGTTGAATAACTTCTCTCTTGATGAGTCTGTAACTCATGATATTCCCCAAGTTTCAAATGAGGAGAATGCTATCCTATCTGCTGAGTTCATAGAGAAGGAAATTCTTGAAGCTATTATCCAAATGAAAAAGAATAAAGCTCCTGGACCAGATGGGTTTCCAGCAGAGTTCTACCAGGTTTTTTGGGATGTTATTAAGGGCGATCTCATGATGCTCTTTGCAGCTTTTCACAAGGGCGAGCTGCCCTTTTTCCATTTGAACTATGGAACAATTGTGTTGTTCCCTAAAAAGGAAAATGCAATTCAAATTCAATAGTATAGGCCAATTTGTTTGCTAAATGTGAGCTTCAAATTTTTAACAAAGGTAGGCACCAATAGGGTGACAAGGGTTGCGATGTCGGTAATTAGACCAACATAGACGGCTTTTATGCCATGTAGACATATTTTGGAAGGTGTTCTTGTGCTGCACGAAACCATTCATGAACTTCATAGGAAGAAATTGGATGGTGTGTTACTTAAAATTGACTTTGAGAAAGCGTATGACAAAGTAAAATGGCCGTTTTTGCAACAAACTCTTCGTATGAAAGGTTTTGATAGTAAATGGTGCAAATGGATTCAAGATTTTGTGAGTCGGGGAAGTATTGGAGTTAAAGTTAATGATGATATTGGTCACTACTTTCAAACTCATAAGGGGTTTAGGCAAGGGGATCCTCTCTCTCCTATCCTTTTTAATCTCATTGCGGATATGTTGGCCATCCTAATTGCTAGAGCCAAGGAGGATGGGCAAGTGGAGGGTCTTATACCTCATTTGGTTGATGGGGGAATCTCTATCCTACAATATGCGAATGATACAATTTTATTCATGGAACATGATCTACAAAAGGCACTAAATATGAAACTCATTCTTTGTATTTTTTAGGAGTTGTCTGGACTCAAAATAAACTTTCATAAGAGCAAAGTTTTCTGTTTTGGTAAGGCAAAAGATGTAGAAAATGAGTATATCTCCGTATTTGGTTGTGAATCGGGTTCTTTTCCTTTCAAGTATTTGGGAATACCAATTCATTTCCAAAAATTTAAAAACGGTGAGTGGAAGTTAATTGAAGACCGGTTTGAGAAAAAGTTAGCTTGTTGATTAGGGAAGTTGCTTTCTTATGGGGATCATTTGGTATTGATTAGCGCGGTCTTAACAAGCCTACCAATGTTCATACTTTCCTTCTTTGAGATACCTATAGGGGTACAGAAAAGATTGGATTATTTTAGGTCTCGTTTCTTCTGGCAAAGTGATGGCCATAAGAAAAAGTATAGACTTTCTCGATGGAATATCATTTGTCGCCCAAAAGACCAAGGGGGTCTGGGTATTGAGGTTCTCGAGGTAAAAAACAAATGCTTATTGTGTAAATGGTTGTTTAAAATTCTAACCGAAAATGGTGTGTGGCATGAATTAGTCTCTAATAAGTATTTACACTCCAAGTCTTTATCTCAAGTAACGGTGAAGTCCTCAGATTCTCCTTTTTGGAAAGGTTTGATGAAATTGAAAGATGATTTTTTTGAACAGGGTTCCTTTACAATAGGTAATGGTGAGGAAGCTCGTTTTTGGGAAGATAGTTGGTTAGGGAGTTCGCCGTTAGCACAACAATACCCAACACTTTATAATATAGTACAACGAAAACAAGTTTCGGTTGCTACTATTTTGTCCCAAACGCCTATAAACATTGGTTTTAGGCAAGCTTTATCGGGTATGAGGGCTAATAGATGGATTCATTTGTGCACTCGATTGATGGATGTTCAGTTAACAACTCAACCAGATCATTTTAAATGGGGTCTAACAAAATCTGGTTTGTTTACAGTCAAGTCCATGCATCTAGATTATATGGATGATCATACTAAGTATCTACACAAATATCTATGGAAGATTAAAGTTCCACAAAAAATTAGAATTTTTATGTGGTTCTTGCATAAAAAGGTGCTGCTCACTAAGGACAATCTAATCAAAAGGAAATGGCAAGGTGATGAAAAGTGTTGTTTCTGTGATCATAAGGAGACAGTTCAACACCTTTTTATTGAATGTCCTTTAGCCAAAATGGTGTGGCATGTTGTGCACATGGCTTTTGCTATAATACCACCAACAAGTATAACAAATCTGTTTGGTAATTGGTTGGTGGGTGTTTCCAAGCATGAGAGAGCATATATCCGAGTGGGTGCTTGCGCCTTAGTGTGGGCCATTTGGAAAGTTCGGAATGATTATATCTTTAACAATGCAAAATCTACTTCGTTATGCAGGTTATTCCGCTGGCATCTCATTGGATCCGTACGCGGTCTTGCCTACAACCAACGGAGAAACAAAGAGGATTTCGTTACTGGGTGCAACCACCTAGAGAAGGTTGCACGGGATTTGTACATCCAGTGCAATTGATGTTTTGATCTCCGGTTGGCATGTTGTTGATTAGATGTGTGATACGTCTCCAACATATCCATAATTTTTGATGCTCCATGCTTGTTTTTACACCATTTGCCTACTGTTTCATTACACTTCGTGGCACTTTTATGCATTTTCTGGAACTAACCTACTAATAAGTCGCCACAGTGCCAGTTCCCTGTTTTCTGCTGTTTTTGTGTTTCAGAAGTGCTACACAGGAAATATTCTTGGAATTGGACGAAACATGTTCATGAAGTCTTATTTTTCCCGGAAGCTTCCAGAGATCCGAAGAGTTGACGGAGTGGGGCCACGAGGTGGCCACACACCAGGGCGGCGCGGCCCAGCCCAGCCCCTGGCCGTGCCCCTATGTGTGAGACCGCCTCGGTCCACTCCTGACGATGCCCCTTCGCCTATAAAGACCCCCCGATGGGAAAAACCTAAGTACCCGATCACTTTTCTAGAACACATCGCGATCCGCCGCCGCCATCGACCCGAAGATCGGGAGGGTCCAGAAGCTCTTTCCGGCACCCTGCCGGAGAGGAGAATCGCCATGCTTGCCTCCGGAGCGATGAGTGAGTAGTCTACCTTGGACTATGGGTCCATAGCAGTAGCTAGATGGTTGTCTCCTCCACCATGTGCTTCATGTTTAGATCTCATGAGCTGCCCTACATGATTGAGATCACCGTTATGTAATTCTACATGTTTGGTTTGTTGGGATCCGATGAATACTGGTGTTATGATTGAGTTGCTATACTGAAATATATCTTATGTTATCTCTATGTTGTTTATGATCTTGCATGCTCTCCGTTGTTAGTAGCTATCTTGGCCGAGTAGTTGCTAGTGACTCCAAGAGGGGGTATTTATGCTCGATAGTGGGTTCATGCCTCTATTTAACCTGGGGGAGTGACAGAAACCTCTAAGGTTGTAGATGTGCTGTTGCTACTAGGGAGAAAACAACATTCATATGCTCAAGGGCATATGCTTTGTTTACATTACACACTTTGCTTAATGCAATTATCTGTTGTTCGCAACTTAATACTCATGGGGTGTTTGGATGATATCCCCGAGAGTGGATTATTAGTCATAGATGCAGTTGGATGGCGGTCTATGTATTTTGTTGTAATTCCCAGAGTAAATCGCATAGTGATCTTCTTGACATATCACGTTTATCTTTATTCTATCAATTGCCCAACTGTAATTTGTTTACCCAGCATGTGTTATTTATCTTATGGAGAGACACCACTAGTGAACTGTGGACCCCGGTCCTATTTCCATCATATTGCTATCACCTGTTTACTTTACTCGCACTGTTTACTTTCACTGCTTTCCACTCGATACGCTCATACCCTTTGTTTCAAGCAAACCGGTGAGATTGACAACCTCATCGTAAGTTGGGAACAAAGTATTTGGTTGTGTTGTATGCAGGTTCCACGTTGCTGCTCGCAAAGCAAAGCTTGGACGAGGCGCCATATATAAATTGTCTGGAGCTGTCGCGAAGCTTGCAAGCATCACCTTCAGTCGTTTGTCTCTCCTCTCCTGAACGATAAACCTTGGTTTCTTAACTGAGGGAAAATCTTGCTGCTATATTCATCATACCTTCCTCTTGGGGTTCCCAACGGGCTGGTCATTTACCACGCATCAAGCACATTTTCTGGCGCCGTTGCCGGGGACTGAAGAAGAATAAGCTTCCACGTCAACTTGGCACCAAGAACATTTTCTGGCGCCGTTGCCGGGGAGGAAGTAGAAGACTTCTGCGAGGGGAGTTTTCGCACGCACATCCTTTACTTTGTTATTGTTTTGCTTTACTTTATTTATTTTACTTGCATCGTTTTGTCAAAAACCCAAAAAATTTAGAATCCTTGGTAGTTGTTATTTCTTTACTTTAGTTTATCATGTTGTTCCCTAAGTATGTTTTGGAGGACCTCTCAGTAGGTAGTGGTTCAATTATTGGGAAAGATAACATTGAGGAGTTCTTTAATCACATTAGTATGCATAAATAAGTTGAGGAAAAGTCTTTGGTTGAGCTAGCTCCTAGTTATGAAGTTGCTTCCGCTTATTTAGTTCACATGTTAGAAGCTAGGTTTGCTAATCTTAATCCCTTTTTGCAATACATGTTCCTTAAGCTTCATGAAATTGAAGATCCTGAAAAGAAAGCTTTCATTTTGGAAACTATGCGCTTAGAATTTAAAGATGTTGCCAATGAGGCTAGAAAAGTTTTTAAGAAATTCAATAAGCTTGGCTCACCTATAACGGTTGTTGGCACGCCCAATGATTTTAGAGTGCCAATACCTTATAAACTTTCAGGAATACATGATGTTTGGGAAAATAATTCTAGTTGGATTTGTCCTGAAAATCCTTTCGATGAAAGTAGTGTACCAAAGCGTGATCATAATGAATCTTTAAAAACTCATTTGGACATAATTCCTTGCATTGTTGAAAAGACTCCTATTGTGGATCCCGATGCTTCTTTCATAATTACTTCATCACTTGATGTTACTTGATTCGCAATTTTCTGCGCCTAGCTCAAAGGCGTTAAAGAAAAGCACTCTTGGGAGATAACCCAATGTTTTATTTTCAGTACTTTTTCTTTTATTTGAGTCTTGGAAGTCATTACTACTGTAATGACCGCTCCTTATCCTTTTATTTCATTGTTGTGCCAAGAGAAGCCTGTAATTCGAGTGAGGTAAAGATTTGGGGATGTTGCTGTCCTGAAACTGTTTTCGGTGCTGCACCGTAAAAATTCTCTGTATATCTTTTGGACCTGCGATTTCTTGTGCATATGCCCCAGGTTATGTCCAAACTTTCGTTAGTTGAACACTTTTTGATTTGAGCAACAGAAAACCCCTCAAAAATTCGGCCTTTGTCAGTTGTTCTGTTTTGACAGATTTCTGCCAATATTTATGTTTGCCGCTTTATCGCTTTCTTTTGAGTTCTTTTGATCACAGAACTTTGTGGAAGTTGCTACAGTAGTATATGCTATATATGTGGTGGTTTTGGGTTGAAACCTGAAGCAAAAAGAGGTTGATTATATGTTATGCTACACTAATGTTGCTAATAGATTTGTGTTTAGTTTTGTATGAAGGAAGTTTTCAAATGTAGGGATTGGAGAATGATGAGATGAGTTGAAGAATGGAAAAAAGCTGAAGCTTGGGGATGCCCATGCATCACCCCAAGAAATATCCAAGAAGTACAAGCGTCAAAGCTTGGGGATGCCCCCGAGGCACCCCTTCTTCATCGGCAAAAATCAGGTCACCTTTCAAGACACTATATTTTCATTGCTTCATGCACTATATGTTTTTCTTGGAGCATCAGTTGTTTTAGTTTTCTTAATTAGTTTAGTTTGTTTGCTGCAATAAATGGTTGGACCCCAACAAATTTCTTTTGGAGAAGTTGCCTTGCTTTTCATTTGCCAAGAACGCTCTAGTTTTCACTCTTATCAAAAAACCGAGTGTTCTTCTTTTTCTGCTACTGCTTTTGGTTTTCGTTTTCGCCTTGATTTGCGTTCAGATCTTCTTATATGTTTTCATCAAGGTGTATTTTTGCCTCTGATCTTTATTGGTTTTCATCAAAAGAGGTGTTATAAAAATTTCAAATGGTGTTGGAAAAGAGAAAAAGCTTTATGCAAAAAAGTGGTACAAGAAGGAGCTTGTGTAGATTGCGGCTTAGGCTTTTTCATGTCATGCTTGATGTATTTTTGATAGTATGCTTAGTGGTTTTGCGGTAGCATGACTTGTCTCAAATAACTGAGATTGCTTAATGGCCTTTGAAAAAATCATGTGTTGTTTTAATTATTTGGAAGCATTATTTTGGTTTTCTCTTTGATGCTTTATTTGGGTTGACTTGGCGCATGCTCACACATGTTAGACTCTTACAAAGTCGCCAATAGCCTCTATGATCATTTAGTTTTTGACTTTTGATGCCATCTTATGCTTCTTTTAATGTCGTTTTGTCGCTTTACATGATTATGGCCATTATTGCTCTCTTAGTTGGTCGCTCCCAGTCTTTTGCTAGCCCTCGCCTTGTACTGAGTATGAGCTCTACTCGTGCATCCAACTCCTAAAAACAAAGTTTGCCAAAGTGTCCACCATACATACCTACTAGCAATTTGCTATTCCAAGTAAATTTGACTTGCTTTTATTTTCTCTTCAAATTAAACTCTTACCAGTGTTATGGGTAAATTGGTTAGTAAAGCTCTCACGAACCGGAAGGCACACTTTACTTTTTCCTGTTCTTAAAATTTAACAATGTGGTCTCTTATGTTGAGTTGTTATGCTTACAAGTTGTAAGTTGGAGACTAGCCCAGCAATGCTGTCACGGGGCAAGCTTTCAACATTGCACTTCTTATTTGAGTTGATATCGTGATCTTTTGTTTATGGATGCCCGCGGTGTGAAATGAATTGGGAATCTTGCGGGGATCATGGAGTTTGTATATGTGTTAGGGAAACGCCTGGGCCGCCAATCTAAGCCATGCATCATTCATGGTGGAAATTTGCAGCATACCCATGGTGGACATTCGACGATGAATCTCAAAATAAAAAGCTATACAATTGGTAAATAAACGAGATGTTGAGGTGTTCATTGTCTGCTTGTCCTGTCATTTTGATGTGGGCTTGTTCCATGTCATCGGGCACGGAGGTACCCCGTTGGCGGTTCTCGATGATACATATATACTTACAATGACAAGAGCCTTGCTTGGGACTCTAAGTTGAGTAGCATGAGGTTTGGGTACTCGTATTTATGGGACACGAGGTTTTCAACTTATGATTTTTCAAGCATATGCATCATAATTGTTCTCGCATTAACTCTAACCATTCAAGATGCTTATGATGGGGGCAATGAGAGCTCAAAGCCGGTAAGTACCATAATTTTTGAAGGTTATAAAACTTGCAATCCCTGCTTCCCTCCGCGAAGGGCCTTTCTTTTACTTCCATGTTGAGTCACCACCTTCTATCTTTATGCACCATTAAGAGAGCATAGTTGTCATTCTTAGTATAATGTGCATTGTCCCAAAGTTTTCATTGATTGATTCATATTGTTGGTTTCACTTGTTCTTAAATTATTTGTATCTAGTCGCCCTCTTAAACTTGAAGGTGTCCTATGCATTGTTTTGCTCTCTCCATGAAGGACAAGCTGAAAACCATTTGTATGTTTTTCCTTATGATTTGAACACACGTTTGACTTTCATTGATTTATTTTCATGATCTTTTGTTTGTGTTCATTTTCATGTTTATAACATGGTTGCTAAGTTTCTATTGTCAAGATTATATCTTTCATGCCCATGTTTTAAGTTCTTATGATCCCAGCTCACAACGCTTACATATATGATCAAGATTGTGTAGGTGTATGTCGCCTCAAAAATTATTCTTTTGTTATCACTTACCTACTCGAGGACGAGCAGGAGTTAAGCTTGGGGATGCTTGATACGTCTCCAACGTATCCATAATTTTTGATGCTCCATGCTTGTTTTTATACCATTTGCCTACTGTTTCGTTACACTTCGTGGCACTTTTATGCATTTTCCGGAACTAACCTACTAACAAGTCGCCACAGTGCCAGTTTCCTGTTTTCTGCTGTTTTTGTGTTTCAGAAGTGCTACACAGGAAATATTCTTAGAATTGGACGAAACAAGTTCATGAAGTCTTATTTTTCCCGGAAGCTTCCAGAGATCCGAAGAGGAGACGGAGTGGGGCCACGAGGTGGCCACACACCAGGGCGGCGCGGCCTAGCCCCTGGCCGCGCCCCCTATGTGTGAGACCACCTCGGTCCACTCCTGACGATGCCCCTTCGCCTATAAAGACCCCCCGACAGGAAAAACCTAAGTACCCGATCACTTTTCCAGAACACATCGCGATCCGCTGCCGCCATCGACCCGAAGATCGGGAGGGTCCAGAAGCTCTTTCTGGCACCCTGCCGGAGAGGGGAATTGCCACCGGAGGTCTTCTTCATCGCCATGCTTGCCTCCGGAGCGATGAGTGAGTAGTCTACCTTGGACTATGGGTCCATAGCAGTAGCTAGATGGTTGTCTCCTCCACCATGTGCTTCATGTTTAGATCTCATGAGCTGTCCTACATGATTGAGATCACCGTTATGTAATTCTACATGTTTGGTTTGTTGGGATCCGATGAATATTGGTGTTATGATTGAGTTGCTATACTAAAATATATCTTATGTTATCTCTATGTTGTTTATGATCTTGCATGCTCTCCGTTGTTAGTAGCTATCTTGGCCGAGTAGTTGCTAGTGACTCCAAGAGGGGGTATTTATGCTCGATAGTGGGTTCATGCCTCTATTTAACCTGGGGGATTGACAGAAACCTCTAAGGTTGTAGATGTGTTGTTGCTACTAGGGAGAAAACAACATTCATATGCTCAAGGGCATATGCTTTGTTTACATTACACACTTTGCTTAATGCAATTATCTGTTGTTCGCAACTTAATACTCATGGGGTGTTTGGATGATATCCCCGAGAGTGGATTATTAGTCATAGATGCAGTTGGATGGCGGTCTATGTATTTTGTTGTAATTCCCAGAGTAAATCGCATAGTGATCTTCTTGACATATCACGTTTATCTTTATTCTATCAATTGCCCAACTGTAATTTGTTTACCCAGCATGTGTTATTTATCTTATGGAGAGACACCACTAGTGAACTGTGGACCCCGGTCCTATTTCCATCATATTGCTATCACCTGTTTACTTTACTCGCACTGTTTACTTTCACTGCTTTCCACTCGATACGCTCATACCCTTTGTTTCAAGCAAACCGGTGAGATTGACAACCTCATCGTAAGTTGGGAACAAAGTATTTGGTTGTGTTGTGTGCAGGTTCCACGTTGCAGCTCGCAAAGCAAAGCTTGGACGAGGCGCCATATATAAATTGTCTGGAGCTGTCGCGAAGCTTGCAAGCATCACCTTCAGTCGTTTGTCTCTCCTCTCCTGAACGATAAACCTTGGTTTCTTAACTGAGGGAAAATCTTGCTGCTATATTCATCATACCTTCGTCTTGGGGTTCCCAACGGGCTGGTCATTTACCACGCATCAATGTGCTATGAGTTCTAGGATGTTTAGATGGTTGATCCATGTTGAGACTTTGTGCGACCCGTGATGTTTTCCTCTGTAAACTTGTTACTGTACCAATAATAAAGTAATAAAAGCCGCATGCATCTACTGATGGCTGGGGCGAGGCCTCCTTTTCGAAAAAATGTGATGAAACTAGTAACATAGTCTCATGATGCTAATTTTCGATAGATTAGGTCTACTAGATGAAAATGGAATGGGTTGTTCAAAAGTAATTAGATTTTTTTTAAAAAAAATGAGATGGAGCTCAAGCCTCTGCATCGATAGATGCGTGCAGCTTTTATTGCTTTATTTTAAGTTTTAGTTTTGTAGTTTTATAAAAAAATTACATGCATCATGAATTGCACAGGGTCGATATATGTATCAACCTTCTAAGAAGAGAAAAACTTAACATATGATGCGCCTTAACATGTCAACCGAAGATCAAAATGTCAGCTGGACTGATTATATATATCCAATAATTAGGCATGCATATTTTTTATTTTGCTCTGTTAAAGATATTATCATTTCTAACATTCCATAAGGCCCAAAGTAGTAATATGCATGCACCAACACGAATTTGTGTATTTTTTTTTCCATTTTGTTCACTCCCGCTAGCCAATTCGTAAAAAGATTCGTTATATTCTTTGATGGGGAAATATTAAAGTAATTAGCTAGCACCGATTATTAATCACTTCTAGCACTTGGTCTGGGAGCGCGTGGCAATAAGAACAATCTCGCTGGGCTGGAAAAGTTGCAGCTTATTGAACTGACTAGACAATAGTTGAAAGTTGGCGGGAAACTCAGGTTTGCAACTAGTTGCACTCACGACTTATATAAGTTTCATCCAAAAATATAATGATTTCTGGCTTGTACAAAAAAAGACAAATGATATGTGAATAGTACATGAGACTTCATTTATGTCTTCTCTTTTTTGCACAGGTCATATGGTGTCATATTTTGAGACGAAATTTTTGGATATATAACATATAACATAACCTATGTATATAAATTATTTCACATTTTTTAACATATGGAAGTGCGGCATGCAACAGTAAATTACACCCGCAACTAATTGCGGAATATGTGCTCTCAAAGTTGGCTAGGCAGAGTGCTCGCCGCCTCGCCGTAGTCGCTACCCATGACCAGATACCTCTTTTTCTTTGCAGAGATGACCAGATACATGTTAGATGCAAGATGCAGGCATTCGTGCTTTCATGTTTCCAATTAGCAGACGCACTACAGATTTCTGGATCACAAGCGAACGTTTCTTATTCCGATCACGAGATCAACTGAATTCGAATACTGGAACCACATTACAGGGTTGTTTGGACGGGGGAAGACGAAAGAAAAATTGTTCAGATGTCTTTTGGCGGCAGTGGTGCAGTACCACTGCTGCTTTGTATGCATATATCAGTACATTGGCTGCCTTTGGTTCTAAGCTAACTGTACTCAATGCTCATCCTGCAGCTTTATTGCGCTATCCGAAACACTCATCAGACAACATGCATTGTTTCACTGACAGTTGAATTTCCTTTGTCTAATCCCAGGAAAAAGGGCCATAACCATAAGAAAAGATGTGCAGGTGCAGTGATTAAAAACAGTACTAATCCCTGATCGAGCAGCTTTACCATGCCGCACGACACTCTTCAGACAGCACGGCTTCTATATACAAGCGTGGCAGAGCGGAATCCACCGAACCAGCGACACCATGCCTGTTCGTGTCAAGAGCTGCTCACTCGGTTCAGATACTAGAGTATATTGGACACGCAGAAAAGCTTGTGTGTATTTGCTTCTGCATACACACACTCATACTGAATTATACTCTGTAATGTGGCAGTAAGCAGCATTTGATACTGAATTATACTCATGGCAGTAAGCAGCATTTGATATGGAATCTACTCATGGCAGAACTAACCGGTACATGTGAACAAAAAAAGAGAGAGTTCCCAATCGATTGCAGCTCGACAGCTTTTCAAGTAGGCAGATGAGACAATACCTCATACTACATCTTTGCGAAAGACGGTGGGAGCAAAGTGGCTTTGTCAACAAACCAGATGAGAATATGTTGTATCGCACTTGCTTCTACTCAATTGTTTTCATCAGAGAACATGTTCTATCGCACTTGATTTCACTCAATTGTTTTCAGCATAGCTTTGACGTGCACACCTGAGCCTGAGAGATAAAGATGGTACACATGCCACTTCTCCCTGTCTCTTCTGCATACTAGTTTACACTTCGAAATTCGGAGATTTTGGTATGAAGACAAGAGTTCTCCTGTTCTCCAAGATCTTGGAGATTATTAAGACATCTAGATTGTACTCGCTTACATTGTTTACCTGTTTCTCAGAAGAGTAATCTTATGATACCAATCGAACATTCAGGCTTTTTCTTCAGAACGAGCAGAAAGCATAAGACAGAGCTATGATGCCGTGCTTGCCATCATAGACACGGACAGATACACCATAGTAGTAGCTTGTGATTAAATACAGCTTTAGAGATGCCGTGGCTTCGTCTTTGTTACCAGTAGAGTGCATATGTTATTACTACTCGCCTCTGCATGACCCCGTGGACTCACTGGTTGCCCCAACAAATAGTTTCTCCAGCAAGCATTTCGATCGCCAGTAACTTAACCTGGTCGTTGGGAAAAGATCATCTTTCTAGGACAGGATAACAAACGTTGCGATACTTAATAAATCTTTTACTTATTTAACTAGCAAGTGGTAAAAACCGTGTGCCAACCCAACCAAACCATGTACTCTAAAAATGACCGGCGAAGCACGAAGAGTGTGCAGTAGCCTAGTAGGCATCGTGCACTCATCCATTTGAATTCCCAGATAAACACGATCGATGAGTGAGCTTCCCAAAAATTTGCATCACAGCTGTGCAGGATGCTCCAACCTGAAAAGATGGTAGAGGACGAGCAGCCTTGGCTTTTCCGCTTCAGCAGAGCTTGGGGGGCTGGGACACTCCCAGAGGATTTGGGGTCTTCGTTGAGCCTTACAAACAACTGTAAGGGCTTTTTTGATTGATAGGATAGGAAAATTGTAGGAATAGGAAAGTCATAGGAATGGAATGGCATGCTTAGTTGAATCCTATAGAAATATGAAGTGTCTTTGATTGTAGCAAATGAATTTTCCATGAGGTATGATCTAATGTTTTTTTTCTATAGGATTTACACTACTAGATTTTTATAGGATTATTTTCTATAGGATATATTCCTATGAATCAAACATGTGTAGGAAATTTTTCTATAGGATCTAAATCCTATAGAATTCCTATGCAAATTTTATGAATCAAAGGAGGCCTAAAGCGGAGAGAATTTTCACAGCGTTGGGACATTAGAGGCACCCACAGCTAGCTGTAGCTTTCCCTGACTTTCTGGAGATTATCCGCAGTCACGGACAGTAAAAGATGTTTCGCGGTTGCCTCATTTTTTAGAACGTAAGAAAGCTGGCAATGTGTGTTCACATAATTTTTTATTTACAGCGCCAATTCAGATCTTTTAGGATGATCACTGATCTGAACTTACGAGAAACCCAGAACAGAAAACTGTTATCCTGACCGGATGCACGCCGGACTTGAAGAGCGAACCAAGCAGCTGGAGCCTGGAGGGCCCTGCAGTTTATCTTATCCGCCATTGGTATATGAACTGCGCGCATCGGCGGAGCGGAGCCGCAATTCGTACGCCTAACACGGAGTCTTGCTCCCCGTGCAGCATTTCGGCCGCGCATCATGAAGCCTGGGAGATCGTTTAGCCAATCAGGACCGGATCGCCGGCCGCCTCCGACGACGTAGTGGATCTCCTTTCCTCCATGAACGGAGCTTTCTGTTTTCAAGGAACGGCGTGGTGTGCCTGGGACCATGGATTAGCACGCGATTCATACATATTCTTTGAACGGGATCGGCACGAGGAACGTAAAACGGATTAATTCTGGCTTAATAATACTAATACTAGCTTTGCAGTTGGGATCGGGAGAGAGAACTGTTGTACTTGCATTTCTTTAAGGGACGAGAACTGTTACCGAGAGAGGTGAAGGGGAACACCGTACCGGACTCAAGGACGGAATGTCCCCGGACCAGGCGGCCGCGGCCCCTGCGAGCACCGCGCCGCGCACACGCTCCAGCTCTCGTATTGGCCTCGATGCCTCGCAGCCAAATGGGACCCTTCACCCAACTAAGTATGTTGTGTCACCGAGGGGTTCGCATGCTTGGGTTGGTTCATGTGGGCGGTCTTGGGGGCAGAGTGACGCTCCCGCTGCTGATCCATACCTGATGAGCGGCGAGCGGGCGATCTCCTCCGCCTCAGTGCTAGGACAGGACACGGTCGTTTGGTTGCGAGAACTTGGAGATAAGATTAGGTCCAAGGAAATTAGCAAAACCACCGGTGTGGAGCGACAATCATCGGAACAACCTGCCCCTATATATATTAAGCACGGAAGATGGCGCGCAATGAATGAGAAGTCCAAAAACTATAAGGATAGAAGGGGAGACGCTGCCAGAGCCGCTCCCGGTTATCTTTTTACCTTCATCGATATCATCTCTTTCACCATCATGATGAAGTAGTTCATCTATATACTATAGATTGTGTAGATAACTTGTATCAATCTCTCTATTGTGCTTCACTAATTAGAGTTACATGAGTTACCTATCATGATGGTGACCATCTTTATATTACCCTTATGGTAGATCTTTCATTATTCAAATAATTTAGCTGATGCAAATTCCTAGTTGTTCTTGATATATATTACCCCGTTTATGTATGTTTTGCTATGATCAAATTAGTATGCTAGAATACATGTGGGGATGTGTGTATAAGGCGAAGTAATCCGGTGATATGCAAAGGAAAGTGACATAAATCTAAGTGTTGCCATGGTTTTTACCTTGCCGTTGATCACCTAACCAGGGATAAATAAACACTAGTGCTTTATGTTGTCCAGAAGGGATGATCTTGTTTGCTCAAAAGTAGTGTAGTTGTGTTCAACATCAGGCTATAGAGCTTGAGGCAATACTTTATTAGTTTTCAAATTTAGCATGCGGAAGTTTTCTTGTGCTAAAGGAGTATTAAGGAGGTGTGTTGCATCAACACTATGCTTGAACGTGATGCCTATGTCCATGCTTATCGATGAATTTTTTACATATTTGCATGCTCTTAAGTTGTTTGTTTGTGTCTATCACCACCGCTACGTTTGAGAAATCAAGTTAAACCATGATTCAGATCCAATTTTAGCTATAAGACAACCTTCTACAATAGTTTGTTTGTTGTTTTATTTTTAGTTATTATTAAATTCTAAAATACCCAAAATATCATTATTCATTAAATGAAGTTTTGTAATTGGAAGTTGTGAGTGTCTGATAGTCACTCCGGTTAGTTGGTGACACAAAACTATTATTTGTTGTTGTAAGTTGCTGGATAAGTACAAGAAGAGGATCCATAAATTTTTTTCGAGAGTTCGATATAAACCCTTGAGTCACCCTTGTGGGAAAAAATACCCTTGATGCATCACTCTAAGCTTGGAGTTCTAACAAGTGACAAATCTAAAGAGTAGAATTGTTGCCATCACCATCGCGCTGCAAGAGCAGGAACGAGAACGTGATGCTCTGATACCAAGTCAACGAGGAGAATTTTGTCGGAGAACCCTGGCTCGGGCATTCCCTCCCTATATACATTGGGTATACAAAACTTAAACATCAAGGCATAGAGGATCACAACCGATCCGTACATATAATAGGATACACATGATCCTATACAATCGGTAACAAATAACTAAAATGATCCTATCCTAACACCCACCCACCCCCCGCCCATGCCGCGCGATGTCGGTCAATCCCGTGCTCGCCTGGCCCAATTTCGTGCCTCCATTGCAACCCATCTCCCGTCGCTGGCAAAAAAAGTGGAGGCTCCCGCGATTGTTGTCACTGCGGCAAAGCGCAAGCGGCAGGGCAACCGCATAATCAAGCTCGTAGCCCCTTTTATGGCCGCCTCATCAAGGCTTGTTTGTGGCCTTCCTCCACTGGTATCGCCGCCCATGTGTGGACCAAATTGGTGGGTGTGGCATCTCTGAAGAGAAGCGGAAGACGTACCGCGGGCCAACAACATCGATCTCATCGAATTCCACCACCCGGCCTTCCATGAACCCATCCTTGACCGGTACCAACAGCGGTGCAACGCCTATGTTCGGTGATGTGCCCAAAAATTGCCCATTTTTCCGTGTTTTGTGTGAAAATAGGTTTCAACGTTTAGTTTGTTTGGCTCTCTTTTGCGTAGCTACAATTTGCACTCGGTTTCTACCTCATATGTGATATTGGAGGAAAATAAAGTTGACATTCATAGTGCGCCTCCACATGGATTTGATCAAGGAAACGATGCCGAAGAGTTGGAAGAGATGGATGATGAAGGGTTCGATGCATCCAAGCAAATGGAAGATCCAAAAAGTCCGTGTATTAAACGGAGATGGAAGACTTTGCTTTGGTGAAGGCATATGAGAGTGTGTCACTAGATACAGTGACCGGGAATGATTGAACCGGCAAGTAGTATTGGCATGTGAGTTGTTTGGTTATTTAGTTTCACAATTGTGTTCTCATGTTCGCACTATGAAGGTTCTCACTTTGTGTTTACTATTGTGTAAATATAGGGTCGCATCACACAAGACACTACAAGAATCCCCCCCCCTCCCGCCCCCCCACACACACAATTGTCGGCACTTCTTTGGGCAACACATCATAAAGTCCCGCCAAAATTAATATATCGGCGGATCCACCTTTTGAGGCAGCCAGCAAGTACGGCTTATAGATTTTTCCGTGGTATTATCGATACTAGCACATTATTGCACACAGATAGAGGGAATGCAAGAGGGGTGTTCTTTGATAGCATGGTCGAATAGGCGCACACATTTTACAGCATTGTGGATTCTGTGAGATCGACATTGTTTTTCTAGCACAGATTACTAGAGGTAACTTTTGAAATGGATGAGATGAGAAGTGAGAACAAAAAAGGGAAGGTATTTGAGGACTATCTACTAACTAGTACTTTTTCATGAAAATAGAAATATCTATTATTTACACATGATCTTCCTAGTCTTGAAATCTAGATATCTATGCCAAGTTATTTGCAAGATCCATGTTCTTTAAAGGCTCTGTACCAAGTTATATATATAATATTTACCATGGAAAGTTGTATGCATGCAATACATTATAATGTATCAAGGGGTGTAAATAAATATGTGGGATAATATGAATAAAAGTTGCTTTGATTTATTGGGAACCTCCCTATAACAAAAGTTTTTTTCCTTATATACCTAAGTTGATATTGTACCATGTTATTTGCTACAGTAGATCTTTTTTCTCTAAACGCTCTCTACCAAGTTATATACATATGACATGTCAAAAATAAATCAATGGAATAGTGAAAACATTTGTTTTCATATATTTTTGGTGAAATCCACAATCCCAAAATAGTTTTCTTGACCACCTTAGACTAAATAATAAATTAATTTTTTCTACAAAATACGCAAGCTAAATATGGGAATGGTTTGAAAGAATGAAACTTACTTAAATTATCATTCTTTAGTTGCCAATGGTGCTAGTTATACAAAAAAGAGTTTATGTTAACTACTATTAAATAATGTACAAAAAAAGAAACATTAATTTCAAATCATTTGGGATGAGGTAAATAAGTTCAATATAAATTGATAGAAGAACATCGAAATATCTGTTGGCATGAGTTGTTTATTTAATTTTCATTCTATATATATCATCAGCATGTTGTAGCATGATAGACTATGGTTTAATAAAGGCTTAATCAACACTTGAATTTGAGCTCTATCTAAGAAAACATCTCATGCATCTATAATAATGTATCCATATGTTTTTGCTAGGGAAAAGGCCATATATTGTAGTTAACCATTACAAGAACTTACCATTGTTAATACCACTCGGATCCAGTTCATAAAAATATTGGGAAAGACATTTTTATCCTCGACATACCAGTTAGGAAATCCCAATTAATTGTTTATAGGACATCTCACATTGATTTTAAACATGATGCTATCTAGTTTTTTCAATATGACTTCATGTAAAGTTTATTGTAAACTCCATCTTAAATATGGCTACATTCAATAAAAGATGTTTGCAAAAGGGAAATAACTCTATCACCTACTAGTTATTATGCACTTCAGTATATTTTTAATATATGGCATAAAAATCAAGTAGGTCTACAATTTTGGATTTTCTAGAACAGCCCATTACGAAATAAAATGATGACCCCATTGTTGACATGAGCTATATCTAGTACTAGTCTACCATGATATAACTCAGAAAACAATAAGTATAGGTCAATTAAAAACTTCAAAAAACGTAAGGCTAATATATTGTTGCTAATTAGGCGCACCGACCATCGATTTGGAAAGTCAGAACTCGTAGTGATGATTTCATTGAGTTGCTTTCCACCTAGTAAAATCTGAGTATTCTCAACTGCCTCCACATGGTTGTGATCTTCTTTGTAGGTCAGAGTGAACTTCCAATCACATTACATGATTTATAGTTCAGGCTAGTTTTCCAAACTTAAACCATTTGCCGAGGTGTCGGGATCGGAAGGCCGTCGTTGGGCTAGGCTCGGGCTACAGGTTTGCCCCTAAACCGTGACCCAAAAGCCTAAAATAGGCTGAAATTTGTTTTGAGAATTAATAGATAATAGGATATACTTCACTATTTTATCATAATAATGATTTATTTAATATGAGTATTGGGTCAGCATGGAATTGGGCTTGACATTTTGGAGTCATGATAATCCAAGATTTGCCCGAAACCCTACCGTTATCGGAGTTTGACCATGCGTACCCACATGTCCCCTAACCAGATATATTTGGAATGTGGTTAGTTGTGTATTTGGTACAACTTTTCACTTTGCAAAAGTTGGTTAGTGCATTTCTGTTTGGACCAAGAATTACATGAAAAGAAAAGGAATGTGATAGTTGTAGGGTTTGCCATAATTTTCTGGAGTGTTTTGAAAGATAGTAATCATGTTTGCTTTCATGGCAAATGACATGTTGAGCAATAATCTATGATTTTTATATTTGCTATCGAATTTAACAGTGGAGTAATTTGCAGGTGAAATAGGACACAAATGACAATCTCATCTTTTTTGCTAAGCTACTCGAGCATGTGGTGGCGGAGATATTAATTTGATGCAATGGAGAGCTTGTTTTTATGCATCCCAAGCGGCGAAATAAAAAGCAGAAGGAAAAAATGGGGAGGGTTCCAATTTGAAGTAACAAAAAGAGAAGGAGGTGGATAGGTGTTGTTTCCATTATACTGGAGATGTTAAGGCGGATGTAGTTGCTTGGGATGTAGGATCAATCCCCACTTCCAGACGAAAGACCCAAAATGAGCCTGACTTTGAATTAACAAAGCCATCAGCCTGCTAGGAGTTGCAACAGACACAAACCTATTGGAAATGCGAGATTTGCAATACCATAAAAGAAAAGGAACACATGTCTACAAAATATAGTCAAGAAACTTTAAACAAAGATAGATAGCTCCAAGATGAACGATCCTTGTTTTTGGTTACACGGGAGCAACAACAATATTGTTGAATCCAACAAACCTCCATGGCACCAACACCGCAACCCAAGGGGAGATCGATGACTGACCAGCAACCTGTAGCAGCACTTGAGAATCCAAATGAGGTGGAACACACCTCCAAGAAGGTGAACAATGCAAAAGCACATCATCGTCACCGCCGGAGACCAAGGTCCTGCAAAGCTTTCACGCATCCGCAAACACCCCCAGGCTCTAAAAAAGGATGCCAACAACCACAAGTGATACCATGTATAAGCAGCCAAGTTGATGTCGCTAGAGGAATATAACATTGCAGAGATCAAATGGTGATTCAAAACACACTCTGTGAGGATCTCCCACCGAGCGAGAACATCGGGAGGAGCAGACTAACCACGAAGATGTGGAGAAGACAAAGGAAGGCGCATCTTCCAAACCACCAACCCGAGAAGTGCAGTGTTGTAACCCAAACTAGAACCACCCGCAAAATGCTCGTCAGATCCCGAAGCCCGTTCTCTTCTAGTAGACCCAACCAGAATACAGGCGCCGCCACAACGACATGTGTAAAGGCGCATCTATAAGCAGTTTCACGTAAAAAGTGGTATCGGTTTCCAAATTGTACATATATGTGCAATTTCACATCTATATGAAAGTGCATGTAAAAAATGGCACCGGTTTTCCAAATTGCACATATATGTGCAAATATGCAATTGCGCATGAAAATAAGAGTTTTAAATTACACACATATATGAGATTGTGTGTCTATGCAATTGCACGAGTGGAGAACATAAAAACACAAAGAAAAACCTTCCAAATATGTGAAAATGGGTGCCTAATAATATATCCACACCATGGTCAAACATGAAAAAAATAGAAATCGATCTTTTCTTAAAAAAATTATATCTGTCACTCCAACAGCCGAACAGAGAAGTAAAAAAAACACACACATAAAAGCTGCAACTCACACGGGCCCAACAAAGAAGATACGAGTCAACCAAAGCAATCCAGTGCAAAAATTGTCCAAAAAATGCAACTCGAACACTACAAAACAATTGGTTCGTGAGCTTTGTGTAAACAAAATAAACTGAGACCTATTTTAATTCTGGGCTACCCAAGAATTAGCAAAAGGGTTTTCCTTATTGGTTGTATGCATTTTGATGCAGACGTTTGGGTTAAAAATTATATAGGAAAAACATGAACATAATTTTGATATTATCCACACTCTTTGGCGGCGGCACCGGGTCGCACCAAGGTATTGATGACAGCAATTCTACTCTTTAAATGCCACTTGTTGGGACTCCAAGCATAGAGTGATGCAGCAAGAGAAGTTTTCCTCACACAGAGGCGACTCGAGGGATTATATCGAACTCTCAGGGAACAAAAGGTGGTTCTTTCTGCACAATTTTCAAAAAACTTTCAATAAAAATAATAATTTTGCGTCCCCAACTACAACTTGCAAGCTTACAAAAAGGAATTAGTAACCAATATTTTTGTGATTTTTGTGAATAAGAAATGAAAGTAAACAACATGCAAAGTAAGAAAACACTTTTCTTATGCCTAAAATAGGACCAGGAATTATAGTTTCACTTGATCTCCCTCTCTCATAAACATGATAGTGATGAAGCATAAACGACAAATTAAGAACATGCAAATACATAAAATATCACTGGTAAGCATAAATATGGGTATCACATTCTAGCATAGAGTTGATACTCACAACTCACTAATTCTCCTTTGATAAGGGCATCCACCTCAAGCCAAATTTAAGAACTAACAGAGTATTGCATTAAGAACGGAAACATGATGTTGAAAACACTATGCATCATTTTTAATAAGGCACCTTTTCTATCACTGGGTGTATTATGCTAGGTTAACCGTTCTTCCTAGTAAAGCAATGATAGAAAGGTAAAAACCATAGTAGTTCAAAGATTTTTGTCACTTCCCCAAACTCACTACAAGATTACTCCAACTAATGGACACATCCCCTCACAAACCCTAGCATACTAGTTTGATCAGAACAAGTATACAAGAACGGGGTAACATATACATCTACTCATACATCAAAGACAATAAAATCTTTGCATCTTATAAATCATCTCATAAACAAAATATCAACCATAGGGGTAATAAAAATATGGTCACAATCATGATAGGCAGCTCACGTGAGTCTAATCATCAAAGCATAAGAGAGCATTTGATACAAGTGACTTCCACTATCCTATAGTCCAGGGATGAACTACTCCCTCTTCATCATAGTGCTAAAGGAGGTGGTATCAATAGGGTCGAAGGGGCAACCGGGAGCGGCTTCGACAGTATCTCCCCTCCTATTCTCGCAGTCTGCGGATCTGTATTGTGTATTTCATGTTTCTCCGCTATCCCCTTGCGAGATCGCATGGGGTCCCTTTTATAGTTGGTTTTAAGTCAAGATGGTTCCATCAAACTGAAGTTTGCAGTGATTGTACGCACGAGGGGGGAGATGGGCCCCACCACATGGCCAGGAAGTTGGGCCACGTGGTGCCAGCTCTTTCCCACCTCTTGGCATTCCATGTTGACTTCTTCGCACAGTCCTTGATTTCCCAAAAAATGATGTGGCAGAAAATTGGGTCCGTCTGACGTCTGAAAGATCCCTAAAAGTCAAAAACATGCAAAAGACAAGAAAATCTGCTTCACAATGTTACAACCAAATAAAAGGTGATTGTTTAGAAAATCCCCGGATTGAACAGAAAACACATGTCTAGGTCCTTAATAAACTATCAAATATGTAAGAATATGACCTAATAAACTATACAGATCATTGCTGCATTTTACATGCATCAGGCATCCCCGGCCTCCTTTCCTCGAGCCTCCCCTCGCAAGCGCGCCCCTCGTTCCGCCATCGTGAGGCATTGTCGGTCAAAGCCCGTGGTGATGCGGAGGTGGTGGCAGACTTATTCCTTGGCCGGTTGGTCGGGATCAAGGCAGCGGCGACCTATCCTTTGCCGACCAGTGACATTGCTGTGGGGTGGCGGCGGCCAGGCGGGTACCCAATGCAAGCGGCGGT
The DNA here is from genome assembly GCA_007115705.1 of Dactylis glomerata. Classification (NCBI taxonomy): domain Eukaryota; kingdom Viridiplantae; phylum Streptophyta; class Magnoliopsida; order Poales; family Poaceae; genus Dactylis; species Dactylis glomerata. Next base: position 4,401,648 of record QXEO01001034.1, read on the forward strand.
GATCGGCGTGGAGCTAGCGGCTGTGTGTAGGCACGCACGCTCCAAGCCCAGATGGGCTCATACGGGCGTGTCCTCCGTAGTGACTGCACCTCGTCAGCCACAGCTACGCGTGGTGTTCCCCTAGGATAGGACTACGGTAGGAGGAAGTCGAAGGCTTTAGCCCCGGCATGGCAGCGATGGCCTCCTCCCAATGACGGTGCTACAGATTTTGGAACCGAAGTGCATAGAGGGTGCCACAGCACAAAAAACACATTTTTAGGGGGTGCATAAGTGGTGAAATAATGCAAATTTACAAAAAAAAAAATTGTTTCTAGGACACCCCCTTAGATAGTTGTACATCCGCCACAGCCTCCTCCTCCTTTCGGGGGACGGTCGGCCGGTTAGGTGTGGCGGATTCTTTGGTCCCACATCTAGTCTCACCGGTGAGGTGGGGAGGTGCAACACTCGGTTGAAAACTTTGCTCGAACTTCGGTCTTGGTGGGCATTGGTGGCATCCTGGTGTCGGTAACTTGTTAAAGGCATCGCCATCGCAGCCTGCGTCTAGTCACTTGTGCTGCTCTAGGCAAAACCCCAGATCTGGGTTTCCCAGATCGAACGATGACGGCGTTTTTGTGTCGATCTACCTCATGGGGGCAATTTTTTTAGGAGAAGCTGTTGGATGGTGGTGGCAAGAGGTGGAGCAGTGCACATCTTCCGCGTTGATGTCACCGAGTCTTGGTGGCGTGGCGCTATGGGGGCTCGGTGATGGATGTGTCTTGATGGACTCGCGTAGGGCGGGGGCACCGTTAGCGTCGTGGTGGCATCGATCGCAAGTCTGGTGTGAGGCTTCGCTTCAGTCTAACACCTTAGAGATGGCTTTAAAGAGAGATGGAGATGACATTTAAACCTTTTGCACAAGGTGTGTGCATCTCTTTGATGGAGAGGATGAGGCTGCCTCATTTCGAAAAAAAAATCCGCACGGTTTGGCTCTATCAGAGTTCATGGAGGAAACCAATCAAGAATGTTTAAATTATCTTTTAAGTGACTATAATCATTATACAAATTGGTCAATTAGCTAGGACCGGAGAGATATTCCTGTTGCCTCCCGAGCTCGCTCTTCTCCCCTAGCTAGGACCGGAGAGAAAAGGTTAGCAGCTTCACTGAGTCGCTGCCTCACGTTTTTTCTGTCCTCCTCCGTCTCTATCTCTCTCCATGTGTAGCCAAAAGAGCTCATGGAAAGAAACAGAGAGATTAGGAGAAAGACATTTTTCTTTATGCTCACATGTTGGGCTTTGTTCACCCTCCCTGTTGGCAGCCTGCTAGCACCCCGTTGCATCTGCATATATATGGCACCGCTCCCCCTCCTCTCTTCACTCCACTAGGCAGAGACATCCGAACGCAAGGGCTCTACTGTAAGCTCGCTCAACAACGACCCAACGGAGTCAACCTCAAGAAGTACTCCGTAGAGAAGGACATCGAGTGACAATGGCCGCAGCAGCCAATGACAGCCTCGCCGACGAGAAGGCGCCGGGAACTATCGGCGTCGGTCGGTACGAGGAGATGGAGCAAGACGGCGGCGGCTCCAGCACCGCCAAGTCGCGGCTCTCCGGCCTCCTATGGCACGGCGGCTCGGCCTACGACGCCTGGTTCAGCTGCGCCTCCAACCAGGTGATGAGCGACATACATTCATGTCCTTGCGATCTCAACCATGTGTGCCGCGCTGTTTTGGAGACTTGGAGTTCTCACTCTGTGTTTGGCCGTGTGAATGATCAGGTGGCCCAGGTGCTGCTGACCTTGCCCTACTCCTTCTCGCAACTGGGGATGGTGAGCGGCATACTCTTCCAGCTGTTCTACGGATTGATGGGCAGCTGGACGGCGTACCTCATCAGCATCCTGTACCTGGAGTACAGGACCAGGAAGGAGAGGGAGAAGTCCGACTTCAGAAATCACGTCATCCAGGTAGCGAGAGATCGACGTCTCCCTTCCATAGCCGTCTCTTGCAAGCGGTCTGATGAACTTTGAACTGAAATAGCCATGACTTGTTCGCAGTGGTTCGAGGTGCTGGACGGGCTGCTTGGGAGGCACTGGAGAAACGTCGGCCTCGCCTTCAACTGCACATTCCTCCTCTTCGGCTCCGTCATCCAGCTCATCGCATGCGCCAGGTACCATGCCATGAGCGACTATAAGCTATTGTTATCGCTCATCATCACTGTTTGGTAAAGCACGGACACGGGTGATGGAGAAAGGAGCCTCGTCTCGATGCTCGTCTTGATATTAGCTCGTTTTGTTTCTTCCGGTATGATGAGGCATTGAGGCTAGCTAAAGCGGGCGTCTGATGTTTGCTATTGTCTGATGTGCAGCAACATCTACTACATCAACGACCGGTTGGACAAGAGGACGTGGACCTACATCTTCGGGGCGTGCTGCGCCACCACGGTGTTCATCCCGTCCTTCCACAACTACCGGATCTGGTCTTTCCTCGGCCTCGTCATGACCACCTACACGGCCTGGTACCTCGCCGTCGCCTCCCTCATCCATGGCCAGGTACGTACATACAATACAATGGTTTACTCGACTAGCAAGACATGCATTTGGAGTCTGAAGATGTATGGTAACATCACATCTGAACTGAAGAACACCTGCGCTGTTCATTTTTTTTTGTGGACATAGGTTGATGGTGTGAAGCACTCGGGCCCGACCAAGATGGTGCTCTACTTCACCGGGGCCACCAACATTCTCTACACCTTCGGTGGCCATGCCGTTACTGTGTAAGGAAACAAACACCCTGCACTTCTGTCAATTTCCTCTGAATAGTGTCTCTGATGCGTATTTCTGGAGAGCATAGCAAAGACCACTCTGTACGTGCCCCTGTATGCTGTGCGACGGTAGGCCCGATATCGGCGTCCCCATACATGACGGTGGGAGACGCCGCTGAATAGACTGCGTAATTTACTACTAGCTAGGTTGCACATTTCAGAATGTAACCACAAGTGTACACGCCTACACGGTAGTCCAGTTTCTTACGTGTTGGCAACGGACGAGACAGCGTTGGCCCGCAGCAGTTCTGAAACTGACGACGCCACACACACATGCCAGATACCCTCTCTGCACTGTTCAGCCTTGGCATCTCTGCCTGTCTTGTGCAACCTTGGCCTCCGGCCATCCCATCCCATTCGTTTTCTGGACAGTCACAGGGAAAGGAGCCGCTCTACTTTCAGCAGGGCTCCTGCTCCTTCCTTCACCCGTGCTACATACGATAACCCTGCCCGCAGAGACAGATGCAAACAGCACGGAACATGCGCCCAAAACATTGGCGCAGACGTCCACCATAACTCTGTACCACACTACTCGTTGCAGCGCCGCGCACTGCACAACACGCACATAAACGAAAATGCACAGAGCTAGCAAGGACGCCACGCTCCGGTCACCTCGCTGCAGCCTTTGCAGCAAGAACATCGGTCCAACCACAATTCAGAGCCACTCCAACTCTAATACCACTCCGTTTCATAAAACCTATCGCCGATATATCCAGATATATTTTATATCCTTCAGGAAATAGAAGTAGTAGTCTAATTTATCACCTGCTGTCCAACGTTAACGCAACAGTGCATGCAGAGCAAAAATATCAAGAAAACAGTATTCCCTATGCGCAATCTAAATCGTTAATTTGACCAACTTAATATAAGTTATATATTATAAAATACAAATTGTTGGAAATTTTAGATGTTGTATTTTCTATTGATATAATTTTATGTTATATACTATTTATTAGATAAGTCAAACTAAGGACCTATAACTACGCGTAAGACTAATAGACCTGAACAGAGGGAGTACAGAAATGTTTATCAGTTCCATTTCTGATTTTCAGGGAGGTGATGCACGCGATGTGGCGGCCGCAGAAGTTCAAGGCGATCTACCTGCTAGCGACGGCGTACGTGCTGACACTGACGCTACCGTCGGCGGCGAGCGTGTACTGGGCGTTTGGCGATGAGCTGCTCACGCACTCCAACGCGCTTTCCCTCCTCCCGCGCACGCCCTTTCGGGACGCCGCCGTTGTGCTCATGCTTATCCACCAGATCATCACCTTCGGCTTCGCGTGCACGCCGCTCTACTTCGTATGGGAGAAGCTCATCGGCCTCCACGACTGCCGCAGCCTCTGCAAGCGCGCCGCCGCTAGGCTTCCTGTTGTCGTGCCCATCTGGTTCCTCGCCATAGTCTTCCCTTTCTTTGGGCCCATCAACTCCGCCGTCGGATCACTCCTCGTCAGCTTCACCGTCTACATCATCCCGGCGCTCGCGCACATGGTCACGTACCGTTCCGCACACGCCCGTGAGGTAATACTCCCTCCGTTTTATATTACTCCGCACATAAGGTTTGGTTAAAGCTAAAAGTATCACAAAGTTCAACTAATTATATAGATAAAGATATTAACATCTAAAATATAATTTTATATGGTTAAAACCGTAATAAAATATACATTTATATTATATACATTTGGTATTATAGACGTTAATATATATACTACTCAGAATCCAAAGAGCTTGACTTTGACCAAATCTAATATGCGGAATAATATGAAACGGAGGGATACTAATGATAATTTGCATTCTACGTTTTACTATCATTTCTAAGTGTATGCATCTTTCGCTTTCACTTTAGCTTCGGAGGTAGAGTAGGATTAGCCACCTTTGCATGCTTGGTTGCTTTACACTGGCACGCCAAGGCCAAATTATCTACGCCTTGATTAGAGGTCACTTGGCACAACATCACAACTTTTCGAGAGACAGACTAGTTCCAGTGTCAACATAAAGATATTGCAATGAGTAAGCGTGACACATAATTAGTGGCCGTACTGAACGTAAGACAAATGTCAACTCCCTCTTCACGTAGCGAGAAATATTCGTCATCATAGAAATAAAGTGAATGCACCAAGACAAAGGTGCTTTTGTACAATACAACCTGGTGCTCGGACCCGAGCTCCATGGCCAATGGAATTTGGACGAACACCACAGCAAAGTGCCTCAAAAGGACACCATCTGTACTCTCTGAAAGAAGAACATTTATATTCAATATGCGTCATTATCGCTACTCCAAATTTATCAAATAACTCTGTTTTGCTATGCCCCAAATTGATCAATTCTTGGTCTGAATGTTGACATACAGAACGCTGTGGAGCAGCCGCCGCGGTTCGCCGGGAGATGGACGGGCACGTACGTGATCAACACGTTCGTGGTGGTGTGGGTGCTGGTCGTCGGATTCGGCTTCGGCGGCTGGGCCAGCATGACCAACTTCGTCCGCCAGATCGACACCTTCGGCCTCTTCACCAAGTGCTACCAGTGCCCCGTGCCGGCTCCGCTGCCGTCAGCTGCTCCGGGCGGCTCCTGGCCGTTCCCCGGCGGTCTCCACAACTTCACAGTGCTCCCGCCGGCGCCCGCTCCTTCCCCGGCGCATTTCTTCCGCCACAACCGGCATCACAGCCACGGGCACTGAAGTTTGAGCCTAGTGTGACGTCCGGGCTTGTTCTAGTTAGCTTCACTTAATCAGGGTTGCGGCTGATCATCAGTCTAGTAGAACACAGCAACTACAAATTAGCAGTATGGAGCTTGTTGTTACTTCGTTTCTTTGGGATTCAGATAGAGGGTGATGACTGATGTGGTCTCATGTTCTGTGTTGTGTCCTGGCGTGAAGCATCTAGCTGTTGCTTTCTCTTATTCTCATGCATTCAGTGCTGTATCATTGGCAGTACTATGGTGCTAATTTACCAACGCAGGAGTCAGGAATCACGACTTCAGAGCTCTTTGCCTCATGTCTTGGCTGTCGTGAACTTTACTCGCTCCCGATGATATATTGGGAAGTACTCCTACAGCTAGACTGGAAAAAAGGATTTAAGAAAAATGGCACCGGAAAAAACGATTTAAGAAAAATACCACCATAAGAGAGGGATAGCTTTTTTTTTTTTGAAATTTAAACCACACTATATTAAGCAAGCAAGCCGCCTCATTAAAAACCTTCCAGTCCCCTTAGGTATCCTGGTAAGGAAAAGAGTGCGTAAGAAACTTGCTGCTTCGAGTTCAAAAGATAGTTACATCATCAATTACATCTCTCAAAACAGAAAGAGGGGGATCACCATCCCAAAGAAAATTACTATCAGAACTATAACTAAGACGAGCTAGATTATGCGCCACTTTGTTTGCTTCTCTACGACAATGTATAAAAGACACTCGACCAATCCTTTGAGCGATCTGGAAACAGTCTGTGAGAACAGCTGTACAGGGAAACCAAAGATCCACTTCTCTGTTGCAAACCTTCACCAGCTCCAGACTATCAGACTCCACAATTATTGGTGTGCAACCAATAGTTTCAAGCAGCTCAAGCCCATACCTCAACGCTGAGGCCTCGGCCGATGTCGCATCTGGAATATTAAGAAACGGGCGGGCACCTCCTGCAATTGCCTCCCCCTTTGAGTCTCTAATCACCGCCGCAACAGCTCCCCCTCCACTTGGAAAAAACGCCGCATCAACATTGAGTTCATACTGACCCGAGGAAGGTTTATTCCAAACAATCTCCCGCGGAACCGCTTTACCTGTGGCATGTCCATAATTTACCGTTAGTGCTTGAATAGAAAAAGCTGAGCTTACAGGAGATGCAACACGTTCCCCTTTTACAGCCTCACGCCTCTGCCACCAAATATACCAGCCGGCTACTAGAATAGTCTCTTGTAGGCCTAGTTGGCCAAGAACCGGTGATTTCCTCCTTGGACTTCTCAAGATATCTTCTAACACAACAGACCCAGACCGATCAGCTCCTGTAGCTTGTGAAATCACATCTTCTAAACCCAAAGCTTTCCAAACAGATTTAGCTCTTTTGCATTTGAACAGAAGATGACAAATATCTTCACACCCTTGCAAACATATAGGACATTGAGGTGAAACTTTAATATGTCTAGAAGCAAGCACTCCAACTCCTGGAATCAAACCATGAAGAGCTCTCCACCCAAAGATTTTAACTTTTGCGGGAACATTCAAATTCCATAAGATGTCCCACACAGGGTTTTGAGTTGATGCACCTTGACCATCCCTTCTTCTAACTCTTCCACCATACTGATGCTCCCACTCCGAATAATATGCCGATCTGACAGAGAAAATGAAATTCTTTGATTTATGCCAGGCTACGAAATCATCCTCTAGATTCCGACTTAGGGGAATTTCAAGCACTTTCTCAGCTTCTAAAGGGTTAAAGATGTCCCTAATCAAAACCTCATCCCACATGCCAGAGATAGGATCAATAAGATCACTCACTTTTCTGAAAATTACCTGACCACGCACTGTATCAATTTTCCGAGAAGGCATACCCGGCACCCAATGGTCATTCCAGATATCAATGTTTTGCCCATTACCGACTCTCCAAATATGACCCCTTTTGAAAGTTTGTAAACCACTTATAATGCTTTGCCAAGTAAAGGAGGAGCCCTTCTTTGGACCTGCTTTCAGAAGATTTCCATCTGGATAATACTTTGCACGCAAAACTTGAGCACACAGCGAATTTGGATTACATAAAAGCCTCCAGGTTTGCTTTGCAAGCATTGCCAAATTGAAAGCATGCAAATCACGGAATCCCATACCTCCAATATTTTTAGGAATGCACATTCTCCACCAAGCACACCAGTGGATTTTCTTTTCTGTCTCTGTATCTCCCCACCAAAAAGCAGCCATTGCATCAGTGATCTCCTTACAAATCTTTTTTGGAATTTTGAAAACCGCCATTGCAAATACAGGTATAGCTTGGATAACAGCTTTTAGGAGAATCTCCTTTGCCCCCATAGACATGTGTTTTTCCTTCCAACCATTCAATCTGACTATAATTCTCTCCAAGAGGTACATAAAATCATCAATTTTTTCAACTCCTACCATGGCTGGTAATCCAAGGTATTTATCAGAAAGAGCCTCTGTCATGATGTTCAATTCCGTACACACGCTCGCCTTGACCTGAGCATCAACATTAGGACTAAAGAAAATACTGCACTTTGCTTCACTAACCATTTGTCCTGAATTTGCACAATATTGATCAAGTACTTGTCTCAACGAGGTTGCATTAGTTAAGTTTGCCTTCATAAGGATCAAGGAATCATCAGCAAATAATAAATGTGAAACTGATGGTGCATTTCTGCACACCTTTACTCCTTCAATACCACGAACCTCCTCTTGATGAGCCAGTAAACTTGATAAACCTTCTGCACAAACCAAAAACAGATAGGGGGAAAGGGGGTCCCCTGCCTTAATCCCCTGGTTGGGACAAAACCCTCTGTTTCCTGATCATTATACCTCACTTTATACTTCACGGACCTTACACAGGCCATAATTAGTTGCACAAAATCAGAATCAAACCCCATCCGGATTAACATGTTTTGTAGGAATCCCCACTCAACACGATCATAAGCTTTATGCATATCCAATTTCACTGCACAGTACCCCACTTTTCCTTTCTTTTTATTCTTCAAAGTATGTAAACTCTCATAGGCAAGTACAATGTTATCAGTAATCATTCTACCTGGGACGAAAGCACTCTGAATAGGAGATATTACCTCATCCAGAATATGCTTAAGATGAAAAGCGATCATCTTTGAAATTACCTTATAGAGAACATTGCAAAGGCTTATAGGCCTGTACTGAGAAATAGTCTCCGGGCTCTCCACCTTGGGGATTAAAACAATAACAGTATCATTCCAACCATCTGGGATAATTTTATTATTAATAGCCATCAAAACTTCTTGAGTTAGAATATCTCCCAGAATATGCCAGCATTTCTTGAAAAAGATGGCATGTAATCCATCAGTACCAGGTGCTTTCATATCTCCAATAGAAAATAGGGCTTTTCTCACATCCTCTGCTGAAAAAGGAGCTTGGAGTGCTTCATTCATTTGCGTTGTCACCCTTGGTATTACTTTTTCCAGAATACTAGGATCTGTATCATAAACTTCCGTAGAGAATAACCCTGAAAAATAATCTGAAATCATTGGGTTAAGATAAGCAGTACCTTCCAACCAATTACCTTGATCATCCTTTAGTTTTTTGATCCGGTTCCTCTGTCTCCGAGCATTTGCAAAGTTATGAAAGTAATTAGTATTTCTGTCTCCAAATTGAAGCCAGTTTATACGGCTTCTCTGAGCCCAAAAAATCTCCTCTTGCTCAAGTAGGTTCTCAATCTCCAGCGCAATCTCTTTTTGCTTTGCAACATTTTCTACAGTAAGAGCATCAATTGACACTCTTTCCAACTCCTTTTGTGCTGATTTAATATTTCTTCTTTTCCTCTGTAACACATTCCGATCCCAATTGTGCAGCTCACTGTGGATTTTTGAAAGTCTTCCCGCCAGATTCACATTAGAACTCGCACTATTCTCCCAGGCCTCCTCAACAATTTCTTTAAATCTAGCCTCCTTGAGCCAACGGGCTTCAAACCTCAATACTGATGGCCCATTTGCTTCATAGATAGGCATCTCTTCAAAACATAACAGTAATGGGCGATGATCAGATCTATTATATGGCAAGTTCTCCAGAAAAGCACCTTCAAATTTTGTTTTCCACGCTTCATTCACCAAAGCCCGATCCAACCTCTCCCTGATTAAACCCCTATGCCAGGTGAACTTATCACCTCTATAACCAAGATCAAACAGATTACAGTCCACTAAGGCACTCCGGAACGCCTGCATAAAATGCTCCGGTCTCGGGTTACCACCTTCCTTTTCATAAGAATGCAAAATCTCATTAAAGTCCCCAATTACAAGCCATGGCATAGTACTTTGAGCATGAAGATCTCTAAGCCTCTGCCAGGTCAGATGTTTATCCTCCCACCGTGGTTCCCCATACACACCCGTCAAGCGCCAAATATTCTCCAGACCCCTACCAATAGTAACATCAATATAGTTTTTACACTTAAACCTTAGTTCCACACCCACCTCCTTCTTCCAGAACAGAATCAAGCCACCACTCCTACCTTCACTTCTCACAACAAATTTATGATCCATCTGTAGCTTTCGCCTAAGACACTCAGCTGGCCAATCATCCAAATGTGTCTCAGATAAGAAAAGAACATCTGCTCCCTTTTGCTTCTGCAAATTCAGAAGCGCTCTCACTGCCGGTTTCCCCACTAGGCCCCGGCAGTTTGCACTTAGGAGTTTCATTGCTCCCGGCGGTCCTCTCCCAAGGCCGCCGATCCTTCATTAGTTTGTGCCATTTTGGAACCATCCTCTCCTGTCTTTAACTTTTTCTTATTTGCATTTTTCTGTGGTGTGCTGCCGGCATCATGCTCTGGAGGAACTTCATCCTCAAATTGTCCTACAATTGCTAGCACCTTTGAATTCCGACCATCCGTATCAACCACTGAAACAATACCTTTATTTGGCTCCATCCCTGCGGACGAGTCGAGAGCAAGCCTCTTCCTAATAGACGAGTTTTGAGGTGAGGAACCCTCAACATCCATTTCTGTCCTCTGGTTTCGGGCATCTTCTTCCCAAAGATCCTCCCTAGCTCCTCTCCCGAAGCCTCTGCCTCTGCCTCGGCCCCAAGACTCCTCTCCTCTACCTCTAGAGCCCCGGCCTTGCCCTAGTCCTCTACCACGACCTCTTCCATGGCCTCCATCAGCAAGGATGAAATCACCCCACTCCAATTTAGACCCATCATGTTCGCCAGTCCCGCATTCCTCAAACCAATGTCCTATTATCCCACAATGCCCACAAAACGTCGGCAATTTCTCATACTTTACTTGATAAAATTCCTTCTTCCCATCTTTAGTAATGGACACAAACCTACTCAGCTTCTTCTGAACATCCAACTTCACCTTTATTCGAACAAAGCTTCCCACAAAACCTGCTGGTAGTTTGATCTCTACCTTTTTAACTTCTCCGACATTCCGACACATCCCCTTGATCACCTGTTCCCTCAGATAATTGTCCGGGAGCTGATGGACCTGAGCCATCACAGTAACGCGATCAAGTTTAATTGATCTAGGGTTGGAGAAACCATCGTACTCCTCGATGATTAAAGCTTGTTCTCTAAATAGCCATGGACCCTCGTGCATCGCTTTGTTCCAATCTGCCAAACAGTTGAACTGAATCGTGAAGAGATTATCATCAAGCCGGCGCCAAACCACCTCCTTCGCAGGGTTCCATGCAGATCGCATGTCAGCAAACAAAGCACTCTGGCTAAACCCTACCTTGGAAGTATGAACCCTCGCAATCGCCAGCCACTTCGCGGCGATCTCCTTCTCCTCCGCTTCTTCCTCCCAGACGAAATCCTCAGTCTCATCCCCATGCAGGTTCAATCTGCCCAACAAGTCCTCCACATCCTCCTTCTCCGCCAGTTTTGCCCCGCGGCTGCCTTCCGCTTGGGAAACCCCCCCGCTGCCGTCTTCCTGCGACATCCCTCCAACGACGGATGCGAGATCGCGATCTTTGCAAGGTCACGCTGGGATCACCTGGTAAACTCTGACTCACGCCGGAGCGCCGCCAGAGGAGAGCGAAACCCTAGTTTTTTTGCTAGGGGAGAGAAAACTCGCATAAGAGAGGGATAGCTCGTTGTATGCTAATGCCACAATAATATATTTCTCAGTATTCAAGTGTTGACGGTGGGTTTTTTTTTCGAAACAGAGGCATAATGCGCCCCAGCCTCTGCATCAAATGATGCATATGGCTTTTTATTAACTTATTAGTATCAATTATTTCAAAAAATTACATCACGGGTCACTCAAAGTTGATACATGAATCAGCCATCGAAACAAACTAGCCAAGTAAAATCGTGAAAGCATCAACATGATAGTCGTAGATCAAAACGCCAGTTGCACTGGCTGTATAAATCCCGTGCAACCTTCTCTAGCCGGTTGCACCCAGTAGCCAAAATCTCGCGTTTCTCCATTAGCAGTAGGAAGGACCACATACGGATCCAGTGAGTAGCCAATAGAATTACCTACATGAATGAAGAAGATTTTGCATTGTTAAAAATATAATCATTTCTGATCCTCTATATAGCCCAGACTAAAGCACATACACCCACTCGGATGTGTGCCTTATCAGACTTTGCAACACCATCCAGCCACTTCCCAAAAAGGTTTTTTATATTCATTGGTGGGCTAATACCAAAAGTCATATGAATAATGCGCCACACCATGTTTGCAAAGGGACATTGTATGCAGAGGTGTTGAATTGTCCCCTTTTGATCACAAAAACAACACTTCTCATTACCTTGCCACTTCCTTTTAATCAAATTATCCTTTGTTAACAAAAAGTTTTTATTCAAGAACCACATAAATACTTTTATTTTTAGTGGTACTTTAATTTTCCAAAGGTACTTATGAAGATATTTTGTGTGATCATCCATTTAATCTATATACATAGACTTGACCGAATAAAGACCAGACTTAGTTAGATCCCATTTAAAGACATCCGGCTGAGAAGTTAACTGAACATCTAGCAAACGTGTACAGAGATGAAGCCATCTATTTGCACGAGTACCCGTTAACGCCTGCCGAAAACCTATGTTTAGGAGCGTTTGGGACATAACCGCAGCCACAGAAACTTGTTTCCTTTGTGCTATGGTATAAAGAGAAGGGTATCGGTTAGCCAAAGGGGTATTACCAAGCCAAGTATCTTCCCAGAAACGTGCATTCTCTCCATTACCTATTGTAAAAGAACCTCGTTCGAAAAAATCTTCTTTCAACTTCATTAAAACTTTCCAGAACGGGGAGTCTGAAGACTTCACCTTTACTTGAGATAAAGCCTTAGAATGAAGATACTTGTTATTTATTAATTCATGCAATACACCTTGTTCGGATAACAATTTAAAAAGCCACTTGCATAATAAACATTTGTTTTTTTATTTCAAGGACCTCAATGCCTAGACCCCCTTGGTCTTTCGGCTTACAAATTATATTCCATCTAATTAATCTATATTTTCTTTTATACCCATCACTTTGCCAAAAAAATCTTGATCTAAAATAGTCCAACCTTTTGCGTACCCCTTTAGGTATTTCAAAGAAAGACAACATAAACATTGGTAGGCTGGTTAAAACTGAATTAATCAACACTAACCGATCGCCATAGGACAACATCTTCCCCAACCAACTAGCTAACTTTTTTCAAACCTATCTTCAATAATTTTCCATTCCCCATTTTTTAATTTGCGGAAATGAATTGGTATTCCCAAATACTTGAATGGGAACGAACCAGGTTTACAACCAAAGAGTGTAATATAGTCATTCTCTAAATCTTTAGCTCTACCTCGCTCTTATGAAAGTTTATTTTCAGACCTCACAACTCCTCAAACATACATAGGATAAGTTTCATATTTAAAGCTTTATCTAAATCATGGTCCATAAAGATAGTCGTATCGTCTGCATATTGCAAAATGGAAATACCTCCATCAACTAGATGAGGAATGAGACCATCAACCTTCCCATCCTCTTTGGTTCTAGCAATTGGGATGGCCAGATGTTACAGCGGGATGGCGTGGTGATGGTGAAGATGAAGGTGCTGGTGATGATGGTGATGATGATAATGATCTCGATGAAGTCCAGCTCGATGGCGATGACGATGGCGACGATCTCCCCTCTCCGGAAAGAAATTTCCCTGGCAGATTTCTACCTGCCGGAGAGCTTTCTCTCTCTGTGTGTTTTCCGCCCCGCAGAGCCGGTGGAGTCTATCTCTGATCCCCCCTCTGGTCTTAGGTTTTCGGGGACGACGATATACGCGAGGGGGTGCTGGTAGAAGTGGGCCAGGGTGGCCACACCACTGGGTGGCGTGGCCAGGGGCCGGCCCGCGCCACCTGGTGGTGTGGGCCCCCGGCTGCTCCCCTCGCTCTCTCCTTGTGGCTACTTTCGTCATCTGATGAAATATGAATTTCTAGGTATTTTCCTAGAATTGCTGATCTTCAGAAATATGGTGTCTTGATGGTCCTTTTTCCAGTAGAATCCCGACTCCGGTAGCAAGTTTTCCAATAATCATCAAACATGCAAAAACAGAGGAAACAACATAAGTATCATCTCTAAATATGAAATATATCAATGAATAACAGTAAATTATGATATAAAATAGTGATGCAAAATGGACGTATCACTACCTTTCAAAACCTTCAAAATACTTCTCATTTTGTCACACTGTTTTTAGCTCATGAGGACATAGTGGTCGGGTTTGTTATCTTCTTTATTAAATTAAGTACCCCTTGACTTGCATGCTTCATCTGCTCGTCACTAATTTTGCAAGAGAACTGGTCAGACTAGTGTAACCTTTAAAAAATTAGAAAAAAAGACACTCCTCCATGGTATGAGATTGTTGGCAGGCACCCGAAGGATTCGGTTAGCCATGGTTTGTGAAAGTAAAGGTGGGGAGGAGTGCCAAACTTTATAAAAGAGCATGTAAATGCCAATTTTTAAATACTCCGAACCGCTCTCAACTTGTTTAGTATGGAAGATAACAAGAACCTCATTGCCATTTGTTGACAGGAACAACCACCTCCCAAAACATTTTTTTATCTCTGTTTTACAAATGAAAAACTCTAGCACATGTTAAATCCCTGCTTCCCTCTGCGAAAGGGCCTTTCTTTTTTACTTTTATGTTGAGTCTTCATCTTCTATCTTTATGCACCGATTAAGAGAGCATAGTTGTCATTCTGAGTATAATGTGCATAGTCCCCAAATTTATTATTGATTGACTCATGATTATGGTATTGCTTGTTCTCAAATTATTTGTATCTAGTCACCCTTTTGAACTTTGAAGGTGTCCTATGCATTTATGTTTTGCTATTCCATGAGGGACAAGCTGAATACTACTTTGCTATGTTTTCTCTATGCTCAAAACAAACAGATGACTTTCAATGCATTATTATTCATGATCTTTTGTTTGTGTTATGATATCTATGCACGCTTCTATTCTTGTACATAGTGTTGGGCCTCCAAGTGCAGAGGTTTGTAGAACAGCAACAAGTTTCCCTTAAGTGGATCACCCAAGGTTTATCGAACTCAGGGAGGAAGAGGTCAAAGGTATCCCTCTCAAGCAATCCTACAATTAAGATACAAGAAGTCTCTTATGTCCCCAACACACCCAATACACTTGTCAGATGTATAGGTGCACTAGTTCGGCGAAGAGATAGTGAAGTACAAGTAATATGGATGATTATAAGTAGTAAATGCAATCTGAAATAAATATCGCTGCGAGCAAACATGTAACAGAACTGAATGTAAACGGTGTTTCAATGCTTAGAAACAAGGCCTAGGGATCATACTTTCACTAGTGGAGACTCTCAACAAAGATAACATAATTGAACACATAAATATCTATCTTCACTATGCTATTCTAAACTATTCTCCGATGGATAACAAACACTAATCATGTGTAGGGCTATGAAGCACTCCTCAAAGTTCGCATTTCCCGAAACTAGATTGCCCCACACTATCACCTCGAGCGCACTAGATGATTCTAACAAACACCAACAATTCATAGAGACACTAGCCAAAGAGACACACATAATGCGCACACTATCACCTTCACATCATGGTACAAGGTGTCTTCAGATATTACAATAATAAAGCACTTGAGTAGCATAATAGATGAAGAACAACATCTACCAATTCAACTAGATACAAAGCTCATCATCACATATAGATCACATCATGGGAGAGAGAGATGAACCACATAGCTACCGGTAGAGCCCTCAGTCCCAGGCGAGAACTACTTCCTCCTCATCATGGGAGACAGCAACGTCGATGGAGATGGTGGTGGAGTCGATGGAGATGGCGGTGGAGTCAATAGAGTCAATGGAGATGGCTCCGGGGGAAATTCCCCGTCCCGGCAGGATGTCGGAACAGAGACTTCTGTCCCCTGAAATTGGTCTTCGATGATGGCGGCGCTGCGGAACTTTATCTGGGAAAATACCGATTGATTTAGGGTTTTCCCGTCAGAGGCTTTTTATAGGCGGAGGGGCGATGTCAGAGGGCACCAGGGGGGCCCACACCAGGTGGTGGCGCAGCCAGTGGTGGACCCGCGCCACCAGGTGGTGTGGCCACCTCCTGGCCCTCCTCCGTCTCTTCTTTGGACTCCGTCTCGTGTCGGGGAAAAGAGTAACTTCGGGCTTCGTTTCGTCCAATTCCAAGAATATTTCATGTGTACCTTTTCTGAAACACAAAATAGCAAAAAACAGGAACTGGCACTGTGGCATCTTGTTAATAGGTTAGTTCTGGAAAATGCATAAAAATGTCACGAAGTGTAAACAAAACACAAAGCAATTGGTGTAAAACAAGCATGGAGCATAAAAAATTATAGATATGTTTGCGACGTATCAAGCATCCCCAAGCTTAACTCCTGCTCGTCCTCGAGTAGGTAAGTGATAACAAAACAATAATTTTTGAGGTGACATGCACCAACACAATCTTGACCAACTTAAGGTAAAGCATTGCATGCTGAGATCAAAGTACTCTAAACATGGGCATAAGAGATATAATTCTAACCATAGAACTTAGCAACCATGTTACAACATGAAAAGAAACACAAACAAAAGATCATAAGTAATAATGCATTGAAAGGTGTATGTTTGTTTGAAGCATATAGAAAACATAGCAAAGTGGTATTCAGCTTGTCCCTGATGGAGTAGCAAAACATAAATGCATAGGACACCTTCAAAGTTCAAGAGGGTGACTAGATACAAATAATTTAAGAACAAGCAATACCATAATCATGAATCAATCAATAATAAATTTTGGGACCATGCACATTATACTCAGAATGACAACTATGCTCTCTTAATTGGTGTATAAAGATAGAAGATGTAGACTCGATATAAAAGTAAAAGAAAGGCCCTTCGCAGAGGGAAGTAGTGATTGCAAGTTTTATAAACCTTCCAAAAATTATGGTACTTATTAGCTTTGAGCTCTCATTGCCCCCATCATAGGAATCTTGAGTGGTTAAGGTTAATGCGAGTACAAATATGAGATATATGCTTGACAAGTCATAAGTTGAAAATCTCATGTCCCGTGAATACGAGTACTTAAACCATGCTAATCAACTTAGGTCCCAAGCAAGTTCTTGTCATTGTAAGCATACGTGTATCATTGAGAACGCCAACGGGGTACCTCCTGCCCGATGACATGGAAACTGTCCCACATCAAAATGATAGGACAAACAGACAATGGACACCTCGGCATCTCTTTTATTTACCATTGGGTATAACTTTTTATTTTGAGATGCGTCGTCGAATGTCCACTATGGTTATGCTGTAAATTTCCATCATGAATGATGCATGGTTTAGATTAGCGGCCCAGGCGTTTATCTAACACATATACAAACTCCATGAACTTCACAAGTTTCCAACTCCTTTCACACAGATAAGCATCCATAAACAAAAGATCATGATATCAACTAAATAAGAATAAGTACAATGTTGAAAGCGTGCCCCATGTCAGCATGGCTGAGCTAACTCCCAACTTACAACTTGCAAGCATATAATCAACATAAGAGAGCCACAATGGTCAAGTTTATTACGTGCAAGAAAGTAAATGTGCCATCAGGTTCGTAAGAGCTTTACTAATTAATTTTCACATAACAAAAAATTTAATTTGAAAGATAGATAAAAGCAAGACGAATATACTTGGAATAGCAAATTGCTAATAGGTAGATATGGTGGACACATTGGAAAAACTTTGGTTTTTTGGAGTTGGATGCATGAGAAGTATTGCCTCTCAGTACAGGTGAAGGCTAGCAAAAGACTGGGAGCGACGAACTAAGAGAGCAATAACGGCCAAAATCATGCATAACGACAAAACATTATTAACTAAAGCATAAAGTGGTATCACAAGTCAAAAACCAAATGATCATAGAGGCTTGAGAAGACTAGTTAAAGTCAAACATGGTGTAAGCATGCGCCAAGTCAACCCAAATAAAGCATCAAAGGAGTATACCACAAAAGTATGCTTCTATAAGATAAAAACAACACATGATTCTTCCAAAGGCACATTAAGCACTCTCAGTCATTTGAGAGAAGTCATGCTACAACAATAACAACTAAGCATATAATCCAAATAATACCAAGCATGACATGATAAAGTCTAAGCAACAGTCTAAACAAGCTCCCTTTTTGCATCACTATAAGCATAAAACGGTTTACTCTTTTCCAACACCAATCAACCTTTTTGAAACAACTCCCAAAGATGAAAATCAACAAATACCAGAGGTCTAAACACACCTAGATACAAAGAATAAACAAGTTCTGAACAAGAACGAAGGTGAAAAATAAAAGCTAAACACTGTACTAGAAAAAGAGAACACTTGCAGAACAATAAGAGTGAAAACTAGAGTGTTCTAGGCAATGAAAACAGAGTGTGTATCTCTCCAAAACAAACATGATGTGATCCAACCATTTATTACAGCAAACAAAACAAAATAAAACTGAAAACAAAAATAAAGACGCTCCAAGAAAAACACATAGCATATGAAGCAATAAAAATATAGTGTCTTGAAAGATGACCTGATATTTTTGTTGATGAAGAAGGGGTGCCTTGGGCATCCCCAAGCTTTGACGCTTGTAATTCTTAGATATTTCTTGGGGTGACATAGGCATTCCCAAGCTTGAGCTTTTGTCCATTCTTCATCTCATCTCATCATTCTCCTTTCCCTACACTTGAAAACTTCCTTCATACAAAACTTCACACAATTCTCATTAGCAACATTAGTGTATGCAAGATAGTAGATCCACTCTTGGTTCAGTTTCAACTCAAGTATAACATATATTAAAACAAAATTTACAGTAACAACTTCCTCAAAAAGTTCCGTGATCAAAAGAACTCAAAAAGAAAGAGATCAAGAGGCAAATGCAAATAGTGGCAGAAATCTGTCAAAACAGAACAGCTGGTAAAGATCAATTTTTTTGGAAATCTTCCATTGCTCAAATCGAAAAGGGCAAAATTAATGAAAGTTAGAAAATAACCTGGGGCATGTGCACAAGAAATCGCAGATCAAAATAACATTCTAGGAATTTTCATGAATTTTTACGGTACAGCGCAAAAATCTATTTCAGGACAGCAACTTCCCCAAATCTTACCTTCCTCCAATTAGAGGTTCTTCTTGGCACAAAACAAATTAAAAATGACAAGGAGGGGTCATTACAGTAGTAATAACTTCCAAGACTCAACAAAAAGAAAAAGTACTGAAAAGAAAACATTGGGTTATCTCCCAAGAGTGCTTTTCTTTAACACCTTTCAGCTAGGCGCAGCAATTTGAGAAGATGCTCACATAAGCGCCGAAAAGAACTTGAAGCAAGAGAGAGCATCAAAAAGAAAATACAAAACAAATTTAAATCTAAACCACTTCCTATGAAAAAGAGTCTTATAAAGAAACAAGTCATGAAAGCACAAAGCAACAAGCATAGGAAAGCGAAACAAGTGCAGCTTCAAGAATTTCAACATAAAGAGGGGAAACATAATATTATTGAGATGCATAAAACCATGTTTCCCTCTCTCATAATAACTTTCAGTAGCATCATGAATAGAATTAACAATATAAATATCACATAAACATTCTTATCATGAACCACATGCATAAAAGAATTAATACGCCCCACATAAACATAGTCATTCTTATTAGGGATTTCTATTTTCGTGCCCCTATGTCGTTAGTTGTACTCAATTTTCCCCAGCCGCTTAACTTTTCCTCAGTTTTCCCCTCGCTCTAGTTTGAAACCCCTCGCAGATGCTCGGACGGGAGGGTTGCCGTCTGGTCAGAGGCCTTAGACCGTTACCGGTGACGGCTAGGGAGCCGCGGTGGTTGTGAATGGACCGTTGCTTTTGAATGGTGTTGACTGTTGACCCAATGAGACACGTCGGACTGGCGGTCACTCACCCAAAGCTTTCCCCTCTGCCCGAGACTGGAAGAGCTCACCGCCCCTCCGCCGCCACGCCGTCCTGCCCTCCTACCTTATGGCGTCGTCCGCCCCCGAGCCGCCCCCGCCCCCACCACCACCCCCGGGAGGCGGAGAGGGCTCCGCCTCCACTAGATCTACCCCTATCGCGGTAGAGTTTGTATATCTGTCTGGTGTGCCGATTATGCCCCTCAACGGCGGAGAAGATTGGGAATCGGAGGGATCTAACGCATGGATTCCATCTAGGTAAGCATCGTCTGCCTATGTGAATTAACAGTAGGCAGTTTTTGAGCGCGAATCGTTGTTGCTCAACTAACCGCGTTGCTTTTCGAATAGGATTGATCCAGCGCTGGCTTTTCGGCTGGTGGTTAGGCTGGATACTAGCTTTTTGCGTGATTCTGAACGCAATGTGAGCGGATTTTACATCCCAACGGTGGTTGCAACTACCATCTCGTTGAGGGATTTAAAAGATAACATCTGCGCTCAGTACCCCTGGGGCGCTGGCGATTCAGTTGATTTCCAATATTTCAACAGCACGGAGGGAAGATATGTTCCACTAATTTCTGACGATGATCTGGGAATTCTTTTTGCTTTAAATGATTCTTGTCGTCTCGGTAAAATTCGAATCCATGTGGACAGGGTCCAGGCATCATCTGGTGTTGGGGCATCATCAGGTGGTCGGGCATCATGTCTCTCTAGTGTTGCTACCTCTGCTAATCGTGTGCGCCGCCCCGCTCCTTGTAGGTCCACAGCAGCACCATCTGTCCCCAGTGCTAGTGGTAGTGGTAGCCAGATCGTTCCTGCGGTCGATGTGGAGGACGATGCAGAGATTGAGGATCCGTCTCCTCAAGATGATGAGGATGAGTTGATGTTTCCTGAATTGGTAGATCGATGCAGTAAGCAGGCAATGGAGGATCAATACATGGAAGATATTGCACAAGGTGCCAGATTTGATGACACTGATGATGAAGAGAAGGATGAGAACAATGACAGCCTCGTTTTAGCCGATTATGAAGGTGATGACTTGCCAACAATTGAGTGGAACAGGGAGGATCCTCAGCTTACAGAAGGCACCATATTTCAAACGATGATGGACTGCTGTAATGCAATTACTACATATTGCATTCTCACCAAGAATGATTATGAGGTTATTAAAAGTGAGCCAGGTAGGTTCACAGTTAAGTGCCCATACAAGAGGTGTAAGTGGAGGCTGCATGCATCCACAATGCTTAGAAGCACCGTGGTTCAGGTAATACGCCAACCAGTTGTGTATTTTAGATCACGGTGTAAAATTTGTTAACTGTTACTGACATCCCTTATAATTATGTTTCAGATAAAGAAGAACTCGATCGACCATACTTGTCCACCACGAGCGGGAGCGCCAGAGGAGAAATCAAAGCTAGCGAAGACTAGGTGGTTGGCAGATGCAATCATAGATTGGCTAAGAGAAACTCCGTCACTTGGTCCAACAGCACTCATAAAATTGATATCTGATAAGTTTAATATAAAAATACCTTACATGAGGATGTTCTATGCAAATGAAATGGCTCTTGACAGGATCAATGGTCCATGGAATGAAATCTTTCAGTTGCTTTACACTTTCAAAGCTGAAGTGGAGATGGCTAGTCCAGGCAGTGTTGTAGCGATAGACAAGCATACAGTTCCCTACCAATTGAAAAGCGGGAGGATAATGCAGAAGGAATATTTTAGAAGGGCTTTTGTTTGTTTCAAAGCTTGCTGGAAAGGCTTTCTGGACGGTTGCAGGCCTTATTTGGCCGTGGATGCAACAGCTCTTCATGGCAGGTTTAAAGGACAGCTAGTTGCTACTACTTGATACGTCTCAAACGTATCTATAATTTTTGATGCTCCATGCTTGTTTTTACACCATTTGCCTTGTGTTTCGTTACACTTCGTGCCGTTTTTATGCGATTTCCGGAACTAACCTATTGACAAGATGCCACAGTGCCAGTTCCCTGTTTTCTGCTATTTTTGTGTTTCAGAAAAGCTACACAGGAAATATTCTCAAAATTGGACGAAACAAGTTCCAGAAGTCTTATTTTTCCCGGAAGCTTCCCGAAGACCAAAAGAGAGCCGGAGGGGGGCCAGAGGCCGCCCTCACACATAGGGGGCGCGGCCCAGCCCCTGGCCACGCCCACCTGGTGTGAGGAGCCCCTGGTTGCCTCCTGACGATGCCCCTTCGCCTATATAAAGCCTCGGGACGGAAAACCCTAAAGGAGTTGGCGAAATTTCCAGAACAGTTCCGCAGCGCCGCCGCCGTCAAAGACAAATTTCGGGGGACAGATGTCTCTGTTCCGGCACCCTACCGGGATGGGGAAGTGCCCCCGGAGCCATCTCTATCGGTCTCCATCGCCGTCTCCACCGTCTCCATCGACCTCACCGCCATCTCCATCAACCTTGCTGTCTCCTATGATGAGGAGGGAGTAGTTCATCCCCGGGGCTGAGGGCTCTACCGGTAGCTATGTTGTTCACCTCTCTCTCCCATGATGTGATCTTTATGTGATCGTGAGCTTTGTATCATGTTGAATAAGTAGATGTTACTCTTCTTCATTATGTGTACTCTAGTGTGTTATTAAAGTAATCTATTCCTCCTGCCATGGTGTAGCGGTGACAGTGCGTGCATCATGGTGGTACTTGGTCTAGGCTACGATTGTGATCTCTTATGGATTATGAGAATAATTATCACTATGATAGTATTGAAGTGATCTATTCCTCCTTTCATGGTGTAATGTTGACAGTGTGTGCACCGTGTTAGTACTTGGTCTAAGTTGCAATAATATCTATCTTGAGTTGTGATTTGATTTGGATATCTCCATGAGTGGTGTTTGTCAAGTACTTGATGAACTTTGAGGAGTGCTTCGAAGCCCTATGCAATGATTAGTGTTATTCAATAGGAGATTAATTCAGAGTACCATAGTGAAGAGAAGTTATCTATTGGTTCAATTATGTTATATTTGTTGGGAGTGTGTCCACTAGTGAAAGTATGATCCCTAGGCCTTGTTTCCAAGCTTTGCACACCGTTTACTTGCTGTTTTGTTACTTGTTTGCTTGCTGCCATTTTTATTCCAGATTGCATTTACTACTTATAATCATCCATACCACTTGTATTTCACTATCTCTTCGCCGAACTAGTGCACCTATACATCTGACAAGTGTATTGGGTGTGTTGGGGACACAAGAGACTTTCTGTATCGTAATTGCAGGGTTGTTTGAGAGGGATAGCTTTGACCTCTTCCTCCCTGAGTTCGATAAACCTTGGGTGATCCACTTAAGGGAAACTTGCTGCTACTCTACAAACCTCTGCACTTGGAGGCCCAACACTGTCTACAAGAACAGAAGCGTGTGTAGATATCAAGCTCTTTTCTGGCGCCGTTGCCGAGGAGGTAAGGTAAAAGGTACTCGCATCCTCCTGTGTGAGTGCTCGGAGTTATTTCCTTTAGATTCTGCAATTATATCTTTTTGTTTCTTGTTTTTATTTTTCACTAGTTAGGCTTAATGGAAAATAAAGAGTTCTTTAGTCTTTTTCCTGAGTTTAGATTTGATGAGAAAATTGAAAATCCTTTGGAGCTTATTTCACATAGCAATGTTATTAGTACAAATGCTTTGAATACTGTTAATGCTAATGCTATAGAAAAGTCTAAGCTTGGGGAAGCTGGTTTTGTTAAGTATGATATTTTTAGTTCCCCAGCTTTAGTGGAGAAAGTTTGCTCTGATGATATTTTATCTCCCATATGTGATGTTTCTAATGATGCTTGTGCTCCTCATCCTTTTAAAATACCTACGAAGATTGTTGAACGTGTTAGGGATAACTGCTATTTAGGAGATGGAACTGTCCATCCTGGTGATCATTTGCTCTTTATACATGAATTATGCGAGTTGTTCCAGTGTGCAGGTATTTCAATGAACCAAGTTAAGAAGAAGCTATTCTCTTTATCACTGAAAGGCAGAGCTGAGGAGTGGTATCGACTGCTCCAAGATGGTTGATCTATTGACTGGGATGAAATTGAACCTCTCTTTTATTCTAAATTCTATCCTTCTAGTCAGGTTTATAAAGATAGGAACTACATTTATAATTTTCATCCGCATGAGGGAGAAAGCATTGCCCAAGCGTGGGGAAGATTGAAGTTACTAATGCACAAATGTCCTATTCATGATCTTCCTCGTAATATTGTTATTAATAATTTTTATGCAAGGCTTTCAGGATATTACAAGGACTATCTAGATGCATGCTTTGATGGGTCTTTCACAAGCAAGGATGCTGACACCAGTGGGATCTGCTTGAAACAATTCAAAACAATATTGAAGGTTGGGATAGCGACAAAGGTAAAGGATCAGGTACGAATTACGAGTTTGATTGCATTAAGTCTTTCGCTGAAACTGCTGATTTTCAAGATCTTAGTGCTAAGTATGGTCTTGATCCTCAAATTATGGTTGATTGCTTTAAAGCCTTTGCTTCCCATATGAATGTTCCTAAAGGAAATGGGGACGTCTATCATGAACCTTTTAAGGACACTTGCATAGAAAGTGATATTGTTGTTGATGATTGCAATAAACATGCTCAAACTTCTAAAAGTACTATTTCTTATAAGCATGTTAATTTTTGTGGAATACATAGACCTTGTGAACAGAGTTACAACAAGGAAGATTATTGCATCACCCACGCAAATGAAGAAACCAGTATGTGGCTCAAGGATCTAGATGTGCTTGGTGAAAGGGTTTGCGAGCTTTATCCTTTTCTTTGTGAATTTTGCGGTGAAAAGGGGCACTTTAATTTTCAATGCCCAATTAATCGAACGAGTATCGCAGATTTGTATTGTGATGATAAGATTACTTTCAATCAGTATGATGAGCTTACTTTGTTTTTGAATTGTGAAGAGATATCTAGAAAGATTGCTTTGGTAGACATGAATAATGTTGATATTAATAGCACCCTTCGTGGTTGTCGTCTCTATTGTGCTAAAGATTGCCTCGCAAATACTTACTTACAAGATCTTATAAAACATGATGTTTTGCCAAGCTATGACAGGACTAATAGATGTTTCGATATTATTAATAGAGAGGAGAAATCCTCCAAAGTTTCTTCTGTTGTTTCTGTCAGCAAACCAGATTATGTGGAGAAGATGCCTTTCCCTCCTAAAGAATATGTGGAGAAGATGCCCTTCAAGTCTCTCCCTCCTAAAGGAGAGAGTAAGAAGAGTATGAAGAAGAAGAGGAGTAAAAGGCAAGAGGACACGGTATCTTCCCCTAAGCTTTATGATCCTGCTATTGATTATGATAATTCTGATTGGGATGATGTTCCTATGCCTGTTACCTATGTTAGTGATCATGATTGGGAAAAGCACTCTACTTTTGATATTGAAAATCTTTTTGGTACTGATTCTAAGGTTAATAATTGTTGTACCATTAGTACTATCCATGTTCCTTCTTATGATGATATGTTTGATGAGTATGCTTTGCGAAATAGTTGCTCTCTACCTTGTGATGATACTAAACCTCTAGCTTATAATGGTTATGATGATGAGTATAATATTTTCAGTTCACCTACTTTTGAGGAGAAAATTAGTTATGATTACAATATGCCTCCTATTTTTGATGACTATGGTGATGAGAATAATTATTCTGTTGAATCTGCTCCTACTACGATTGTTCATGTGGGGAGTATTAATTCTTTTATGCATGTGGCTCATGATAGGGATGCTTTATGTGATAGTTATATTGTTAGTTCTATTCATGATGCTACTGAAAGTTATTATGAGAGAGGGAAACATGGTTTGATGGATCTCAACAATATTAAGTTTCCCCTCTTTATGTTGCAAATCTTGAAGTGGCACTTGTTTTATCTATCCATGCTTGCTACTATGTGCCTCATTGATTTATTTTCTTACAAGATTCCTATGCATAGGAAGTGGTTTAGATTTAAATGTCTTTCATACCTGCTTTTTGATGCTCTCTATTGCTTTAAGTTCCTATATGGCGCATTTGCCTCAAGCTCTTATATGGCGCCCATATGAGCGTCTTTGCAAATTACTGCGCCTAGCTCAAAGGCGTTAAATAAAAAGCACTCTTGGGAGATAACCCATTATTTTATTTTCAGTACTTTTTCTTTTATTTGAGTCTTGGAAGTTATTACTACTATAATAACCGCTCCTTATCCTTTTTATTTCATTGTTGTTGAACGGATCGTATGGGCACCTAGAGGGGGGGGGGGGTTGAATAGGTGCTACTCAAATTTTAGTTCTTTTTCAATTTAGGCTTGACACAAAGGTAAATTCTCTAGATATGCAACTAAGGTGAATTTACCTATATGTCAACTAGCAAGCTAACCAAGATACAATATATAAAGGCAATAAAGGATAGAGGTAACCGAGAGTGGAGCACGCGGAGACACGGATGTAATTCCCGTAGTTCCTTCCTTTTTAGAGGAAGTACGTCTACGTTGGAGGGGTGTGGTTGCCACAAAGGCCTAACCAACGCCACAAAGGCTCACCCTATTCTCCGGTGCAAGCTTCCGCCACAAAGGCCTAGCTCACTTTCCACTAAGGGATTCCTCAAGGCGGAACCGGCCTTTACAATCTTGGGGCACGCATCCACAACCGAATTGGAGGCTCCCAAGCACAACACAATGCTGTCAAACAACAAGTAGCACTATATCAAATACACAAACAAGGTCTTGGGACACAAGGGAACCCAAGACACAAGGGCCCTCAAGCAAATGAGAGGGGAAATCAAATCGCTTCGGTGAGGATGTAGAGGAAGGTCTTCTCCTTCGATTCTCCAAAGATCAAGAGCTTTGGTGGGTTGAGGGAGGAGATCTAGTTGAATTGGTGGCTCAACAATGGTGGTGTTCTTCAATTTGGTCGAGCTGCCCGTTGGAGAAGAAGAGGGGGGTATTTATACCCCCCCAAAATATCTGACCGTTGCCAGCCAGGAAGTCCGGCTATAGCCGGAGATAAGTCCGGCTAAAGCCGGCCTCAGACCGGCTATAGCCGGCCTGAAATATCCGGCCTAGCCGGAAATAGCCGGACAAATAGCCGGTTGAGTCCAGAGGCGCAGGGCCTCTCTCGAAAACGAGCAGTCCGGCTATAGCCGGTCTGGGACCGGCTAAAGCCGGCCTTCCTGGCCAACATTTATCTGAAACTTCTCCCATAGCTGATTTTCACCATTTCCTCAATAATTTCCTTTGGGCAATATTAAATATCAAGTATAATATAGGAAACCCAATATCTTGTGCTAGAACATAATAAAATCCTGCAAAACATAATCACACATTAATAGATAATGTATTGTTAACAAACGCCAAAATCAATTAGGCGGGAAATGCTCTTTCAATCTCCCCCTTTTTGGTGTTTGATGACAATACATAATTTTGCATGTTTCAAACTATATATAAAATATAGACGGAGCTCCCCCTTGCTATGTGCCTTATTTTAAATTTGTATTTGAATACAAAGACACATCAACAATAAGAACTCCCCCTAGATTTTATAATGTGATCCATAGCACATAATTCAATAGCACATAATCAACAAACATATAATATGACAAGATATAGCAAGTAGGATTAATAACGATAAACATAAGTTCTACTACACAATAAGCATATAGTGATTAATAACGATAAACATAAGTTCTACTACACAATAAGCATATAGTTCAACACATAGTAGATAACGATAAGTTCAACCATGGGACACAAGCGAGCAAGCACACGACATAAGGGCTTGTGACCCAACCAAATCCAAATGGAAAACCAAATCCAAATGGAAACACATGCAAATGGGACTTTCTCCCCCTTTGGCATCAAGACGCCAAAAAGGGAGACCACAACATGAGATCACTCATCAACATCATCAAAGTCCTCATCATCCTCATCATCTTCTTGGTCATCGTCTTCTTCCTCTTCATCATCATCTCCATCTTCTTCCTCATCTTCATCATCAACGGCTTCCTTGCCCTTGGAGGTGACTTCGGCTAACTCCTTCCAATCAAAGGTTGATCCTTCATTCCACTTGCCAAAAGAAAAAGTGTCCTCGGATTGATCTTGCTCTTGGGACTCTTCTTCATAGCTAGCACCTTTGCCCTTCTCCACAGCCCTCAAACGTGCATCCAAATCCTTTTGCTTCTTGTGGATGTGCTTGCGGTCCACATAGTCCTTGTATTGAGTGTGACGCACGTCATTGTTCATGCAAAACAAAGCCCTTTGCCACCACTTGAGCTTCTTCATCTCTTGAGCCATTCCACCACTTGGTGGATCCGCATTCTTCCTCCTAGAACCGGTAGCATAGATGTTGCCACCCAACACATCACTCGAAGAGGGATAAGCACTTGACGTGCTAGACACCAAATGAGCGGTCTTCTTGTAGAGCTTGTTGGGCTTGTGCACTTCCAACTCTTCATCAAGCAAATCTTCCTCAATCTCAAAGTCTCCCTCAATGCCTCTGTCAATGATGAGCCTCATGATGAATGGAGCATAAGGAGGGATCTTCCTATCAAGCATAGCAATCTTTATCTCCATGAAGATGAAGTACATCACATCGAGCTCCATCCCTTCACAATCTCTTCCGGCCTCAAAGACAAGCCGGGCATGGTGGAGCAAATGCACAAGACCACCTCTGATAGAATCATTGTTGCCCCCACTTGGAGCAATGTTGGCACGGAATATCCGAAGCAGAATATCATAGAGGGGAAGGAGATTTGCAGTCTCTCCCGCTTTGCCCCCTGGACCATACAAACACTGGATCTTCCCCTTGTTGTACTCAGTGGTGTCGAGATGCAAGCGGGCACCTCTAGGTCGATGAATGCCATCAAACCTATAGCCCAAAAGCTTCCCAAAGCGAGACATGGTCGAGTACTTC
Source organism: Dactylis glomerata (assembly GCA_007115705.1). Taxonomy (NCBI): domain Eukaryota; kingdom Viridiplantae; phylum Streptophyta; class Magnoliopsida; order Poales; family Poaceae; genus Dactylis; species Dactylis glomerata. Next base: position 4,430,389 of record QXEO01001034.1, read on the forward strand.
CTTACTTCTCCTGACATCCAAGTGAAACCAACCTCATCTCGAGTATCAAACTCCAATGTGGCAAAGAACTGCTGAATCAGATGAGGATTGTAGTCTTGCTTGAAAACCATCAACTTGTGCAACCCTAGCTTCTCGGTGACCCAAAGAGCATCGGCAAAGTACTCATCCCTGGACAGCGATGCAATGTTGGTGACCTTCATGGGGCAAACCTTTGTGCTCATGGTCACATAAATCTGCTCATATATCCGCTGATGCTCTGACCGGTAGAAAGACCCACTGTCAATGTCCCTAGGCATGGTGTAGAATTTCTGCCCACGGAAATCCCGGTACTCTTGCTTGGACAGCTTCTTGAGATCACTAACGTTGGCAAACAGAGATTTCTTCTTCCGTTCTTCCAACCGCTTCTTCTTCATAGCAGCTGTCACACGGGCATCTTGATGCTCTTGACGGCGAGCAAGTGAGGGATCAACATATCTTGACCGCTTGGGTCGAGAACCACCTGCATACAGCACATATGGAGAGAGCATATAGGATAAGCATGCATGCCAGAGGATCAAGGAGCAATAGCATAAAAGGAAAAAGCATGACAGTAGTAGGTGATCTACACCGGCTATTTCCGGCCTCAGGCCGGCTTTAGCCGGTCAGGCCGGCAATAGCCGGTCTGACACCGGCTTTAGCCGGACCAGATGGATGAATTCGAGATCTCAGCCGTAGGTCACCAAAACTAGTCAAACATTTTCAAGCTATGCAATGCAGAAGGGAACCACGAGACCAAACATTCTCAGATGAACAAGGTACCCAAAAATTCAACTAACCCTAACCCTAGAGAGAACTAGGGAGAGAGAGAGAGGAGAAGGAGGAGGAGGGTACCCTGATCCATAGGGGAGGACGCCGGAGAGGAGGGCCGGCCGAAGAAGGAGCTCCGGCGGCCGGAGTGGAGGCGATTGACGGCGGCGGCGGCGGCTTCCAAGGGAGGAGGGGTCGAGTGGAGTGGAGGATAGGCGTGGGGGTAACTGAGGAAACCCTCACCCCCACGGCCTAATGAGTTGGGCTCGAAACCCCTAGTCCGGCTATAGCCGGGTGGGCCGGCTAAAGCCGCACCCCGGCTATTTCCGGACACAGACCGGCTATAGCCGGTCAAGATGACCCAAAACTGATGATTTTGATTTCTGGAAGTTCTGGGCATGCACAAGAGGATGATTTGGCTTTAGATAAGTGGGCTTAGGACAGAAAACAAGCATGGAGTGGTTCTCGGCACTTGGCATTGCAAAACACAAGAAAACTTTGAAAATCCAATGCAAGTGCCTTCCCATTTCACGGATAGAGACAATGACGAAAAAGCTCAATAAAACTCAAATAAGATTTGCAAGGAATCAACTCTTCGAAAAGAAGAGGTCGGTGGCCGAGGCCACCATGTATGAGTGTTATGGCATTGGACCGCGAAGATATATCTTGGGTCCATGACCAATACTCGTCATTGAAACTCATATATCACAAAATGATAGAAAGAGAACAATTTTGTCACTATAGGCATTATGGGGGGAGGGATAGCCCAATTAATTAGGACCGCACTCCCCCTATCTGCATGCCCATACCTAAACCAAACAAGCATTGAAAATAGGTGTAATTGCAAGATGCTCAAGCCACACTCCTTGAATCAATGATATTTAGCTCATTCCTCAAATATCCAAATCTTGCTTCATCAAGGGGCTTCGTGAATATGTCGGCAAGTTGATCCTTGGTGCTTACATATGCAAGCTCAATATCACCACGGGCAACATGATCTCTAATAAAATGATTCCGGATCTCAATATGCTTGGTTCTTGAATGTTGCACCGGATTATAGGCTATCTTGATAGCACTCTCATTGTCACATAAAAGAGGCACTTTGTCACAATTGACACCATATTCCTTTAAAGTTTGCCTCATCCATAACAATTGAGTGCATCCACTTGCGGCGGCAATATATTCGGCTTCGGCGGTGGAGAGAGATATACAATTTTGCTTCTTAGAAGACCAACACACCAAAGACCTACCAAGAAATTGGCAAGCTTCGGAGGTTGATTTCCTATCATCCTTGTCACCAGCCCAATCTGAATCCGTGAAGCCACAAAGAGAGAAATCCGAGCCTTTGGGATACCAAAGCCCATAAGTTGGGGTATGAACCAAATATCGAAAGATTCTCTTAACCGCCATAAGGTGGCTTTCTTTAGGAGCGGCTTGATACCTTGCACACACACCTACACTCAACACAATATCGGGTCTAGATGCGCAAAGGTAAAGCAAAGAACCGATCATAGAACGGTATACCTTTTGATCCACATCTTTACCATTGGGATCAAGCTCAAGATGACATTTTGTGGCCATTGGTGTGGCAGCCCCATTTAGTTCCTTCATCTTGAACCTCTTGAGCATGTCTTGGACATATTTGGCTTGATAAATAAAAGTCCCTTCTTTCAATTGCTTGATTTCAAAACCAAGAAAGAACTTCATTTCGCCCATCATAGACATCTCGAACCTATCGGTCATAAGCTTTGAAAATTCATCATTAAAAGCTTTGTTAGTAGAGCCAAAGATAATATCATCAACATATAGTTGGCATACGAAAAGCTCCCCATTGACCCTCTTAGTAAAAAGAGTAGGATCGATTTGCCCAACTTCAAACCCACGGTCTACCAACAACTCCCTAAGGTGCTCATACCACGCACGTGGGGCTTGTTTAAGGCCATAGAGTGCCTTATGGAGTTTGTAGACATGGTTAGGAAAGTTGAGATCCTCAAACCCCGGGGGTTGCTTAACATACACTTCCTCTTTCAATGGACCATTAAGAAATGCACTCTTAACATCCATTTGTTGCAACTTAAAATTATGATGAGTGGCATAAGCAAGAAGGATACGGATGGACTCAAGACGAGCCACGGGAGCATAAGTCTCTCCAAAGTCAATGCCTTCAACTTGAGAGAAACCTTGAGCAACCAATCTTGCCTTGTTCCTCACAACAATTCCATGCTCATCTTGCTTGTTCTTGAATATCCACTTTGTGCCAATCACATTGCGGCACTCCTTTGGCTTCTCTACTAACACCCATACATTATTGCGCTTGAAGTTGTTGAGTTCTTCATGCATAGCATCCAACCAATCCGGATCTTCAAGAGCTTCAAATACTTTCTTGGGTTCAACCATGGAGATATAAGCATGATGAGAGCTAAATTGTGCCAATTGATGCCGAGTTGACACTTTGCTTCTTAAATCTCCAATAACCCTCTCAAAGGTATGACCTTTAAGTTCCAAGTCCCTTTCAACTCTTTTCTTGCGACGGGCTTCGATCTCCTCATTTGACCTTGGAGGAGTCTCTTGATCATTTTGGTCCCCGTCTTGACCACTGAATTGACCTTGATCATCATTATCTTCATGAGTAGGTTGATCTTGGTCTTGTGAAGAATTGGGGGCGGTTGAGATAACCAGAGAGGATGGTGGTGCCCCTTCTTCTTCATGAAGGTCCTTGTCTTGTTCTTCGGTTGGTGCATTAGTTGCTCCCTTGGGAGAGGCTTGTTGAGCTTGTGAAGATGAAGGCTCCACTTGAGTAGAGCATAGTCCTTCCCGGTCGGCCACAAGGTGTCCCTCAATGGGGCGGAAAAATCCCACGCCCATTCTTCCTATGGCTTCTCGAGGTATTTCATCATCTACATCACAAGAAACAACATCTCACCCCCCTTGGGAGCCGTCATTCTCTTCGAATACCACACTACAAGATTCTTCAACACGTCCGGTGGACTTGTTGAAGACTCTATAAGTGTGGGATTCGGCACCATAACCAACAAAAATACCTTCTATTGCTTTTGGATCAAATTTACCTAAACGAACTCCTTTTCTTTTAAAGAAACACTTACACCCGAAAACCCGGTAGTAGGAGATGTTGGGCTTGCTTCCGGTGAGTATTTCATATGGAGTCTTGTTTAGGCCTTTGCGGAGGAAGAGCCGGTTTGAAGAGTGACAAGCCGTAGAGATAGCTTCGGCCCAAAAGTTGTATGGAGACTTAAACTCCGCCAACATGGACCTAGCCATATCCATAAGAGTCCGGTTCTTCCTTTCGGCTACACCATTTTGTTGAGGGGTATATGCAGCGGAATATTGATGACGAATCCCCTCATCACTAAGAAATCCATTTAAGGTGTAGTTCTTGAACTCCGAGCCATTGTCACTTCTTATTGCCAAAATAGTTTGCCCATGTTGACGTTCAACTTCCTTGGCAAAGTCGATGACGGTTTGTTGAGTCTCACTCTTATGCTTGAAGAAGTAAACCCAAGTATATCTTGAATAGTCATCAACAATCACCAAACAATATTTCTTCCCACCAAGACTTGCATGAGAGGGAGGACCAAAAAGATCCACATGAAGGAGCTCCAAGATCCTCTTGGAAGAAATGATAGTCTTGCTTGGGTGGGGAGAATCATGCATTTTTCCTAGAACGCAAGCCCTGCAAACACGATCTTTGGCAAAAGAAACATCCTCTTTTAGTCCGAGTATGTGGCCACCCTTGTGAAGGCTTTGCAAAGTTCTCATATTGACATGGGCTAGTCGGCGATGCCAAAGCCAACCCACATCGGCCTTTCCAAATAAACACATTGCACTTGTAGTGGTTTTCCCCGAAAAGTCCACCACATACAAGTTATTTTCAATGTGTCCAACGAAAGCGACCTTTAGAGACTTGCTCCACAAGAGTACCACAATATCATTATCAATGAAGACGGCAAAGCCCATCTTACCAAGTGCACGAACTGAAAGTAAATTATAACCTAGGGTCTCAACAAGCATGACGTCCACAAGGGAAATATCCGGTGCGACCACCACCTTGCCAAGACCCAATACCTCGGATTGTGACATGTCTCCATAAGTGACGGTTATATGATTGTCATTTGGTCTCATCTCCGTCATAATCTTCTTGCTTCCGGTCATATGACTTGTGCATCCACTATCAAGCACCCATTTTGATCCACCGGAAGCATAGTCCTACAAGAGATCATTGCTTGGTTTTAGGTCCCCATTTTTCAATGGGTCCTCTTTTGTTAGCAACAAGGGTCTTTGGAACCCAAATAGACCATGCAACATAACCATCATTTGGACCAACATATTTTGCATAAACATCACCATAATAATCACGAAATAAAACATAGTGAGGGTTAGCAAATCCCGCATGATCATCATGAGTGGCTTTGCCACTCACAATAGGATCCTTCTTTGCTTGAGCGGGCTTGGTCTTCTTTTTCTTGTTGTTCTTCTTCTTCTTCTTTGAGACATAGCCAATCCCCGTTTTATCACCAAATGCCTTTTGCTTACTCAAAAGGTCATTCAAGTTTTTCTCACCAATGGGAATGGAGGACTTGGCAAGCTCATCTTTCAACCTAGCATTTTCTTCAATAACATTTGCATGATCACAAGTAGAAGTAGAAGAACTAGGCACATTATTCTTAGTCAATTGAATTTGAAGTTGTTCATGTGACTTGGTAAGAATAGAGTGTTCACCTTTCAAGGCCTTGTGAGCCTTGTCAAGATCTTCTAAATCCTTAACAAGTATATCATGACCAACACCAAATTCAACTTTTTCCTTTTTGAGCATATTTACTTTAGCACGAGCATGATCTCGCTCTTTAATGAGTTTGGAAACAACTTCATTATTAGATTCCTCAATGGAATCGAGCTTCTCTTCAAGAGTTGCTCGTTCCTCTTGCTCTTCTTCAAGAGACTCGGTTAGTGAGGCAATATCTTGAGCATATTCTCTTTCAAGCCTCATTTGTTCATCTAGTTTTTCAAGAGTTTTACCATATTGGCTCAATAGACGTTCAAAGTGAATCTTATGAACACCATCTACACTAGACACATAGTCATCAAAAGCAATAATTTCTTCCTTTACTCTAAGACTAGCAAGATCATTCAAGGAAGCATCATTTGTCTTAGAGGAAGAGAAAGATGTGGGTGATACCTCGGAAGACTTGGCCATAAGGCACTTGACGTTCTTGACAAGAGAGTCCTCATTGGGGGATTCAAAGAGTGATGTGGAGGAAGTTGAGGTGGTTGCCATTGCGGCCATCTCACTAGTTGTAGTTTCTTCTTCTTCACTCTCACTTGCGGAGTACTCTTCTTGAGTCAAGAACACAAACTTTGGTTGTTTCTTCTTTGGTCCACCCTTCTTCACAAATGGCTTCTTGGATGGTGACTTGGTCTTGCTTTTGAAGATGAGCTTTCCACCATGGTCTTCTCTCTTCTCATAAGGGCACTCGGCAACAAAGTGAAATCTATCATTGCAATTGTAGCAAGTCCTCACCCTTTGACCATTGTTGTCATTCCTTTGATAGCCACTTGACTTGCTTCTTCTTTGATTGTCTTCTTTAGCCTTGTGTGGATCAACCCAAAAGGTTTTTCCATAGAAGGCCATGTGCTCATTGTACTCATGCCTTATGTCCTCGGGACACATCTCTAGTCTTGCTTCAATATTCGCTTGAAGAGGAACCTCTTTATCAACCACACTTGCTTTCAATGCAAGATTAGAGCTTCTTTGCATTCCTATGGCACGGGCACGGGCATCTTCCGCATTTTGTGCGGAAACCTTGTAGGCTTGAATCTGTTGCATCACTTGATTGGAGGTCATCTCATTGAAGTTGTGCTTTCCTTGAACACTCTTCACATCCGCGGGCTCATATGGAGTGAGAGCAAGAATGTACTTCATCTTGATCCACTCATCATCAATATGGTGAGCACCGAGGTTCTTGAAGGTGGTAGCAATAGCCTTGAGTCTTCTATACATCTCTTGATGATCCTCACCATCCATCATGAAGAAACCCTCCGCTTGATTTGAGAAGGCAATATATCTTGTTTTCTTCATGCTCTCGTTGCCAACAAAGACGTCGGAGAGTCCTTGCCAAGCTTCTTTGGCGGTGGAGAAGTGTTGGATGTGAGGCAAGTCCTTGGATCCCACGGCGACTTGAATCATGTGAAGAGCGGTAGCATTGAGTTGGCTATCGACCGTCTCTCTTCTTGTCATGTTGTGGGGATCCACGGCCTTGAATCCTTCCTCAACGATCCTCCAAAGCTCGATGCAAGAACTGCGCATATGAGAGATCATTTGATATTGCCATTGACCAAAGTTTAATGCATCAAGCTTAGGCGGATCACCTCTATGGTTAATATGAGGATGAGGAACTGGCGGGTCGGGTGAATACCAATGTGGGTATTCACCTTTCCTGTCGGCCTTGGTGGAAGACTTAGCATCGCCATTTTTGTCGGCACCCTCCTCTTCTATCCCCACATTCTCCACTTGTGGAGTAGCGGGTTTTTCCGGAGGTGGAGACGCATTAGCAGTTTTAGCTTGCATGAGTTGCGCCATCATTTTACGCAACTCACTTATTTGAGATGTCATGGAAGCCATGGATGATTCCAAAGATTTGAACTCACCCATGGAAACTTGACCCGAGCCCTCACTAGGTGAAGTTTCCATACTCTTAGGCGGTTAAGCCCGAAATAAGAGCCGAGGCTCTGATACCAATTGAACGGATCGTATGGGCACCTAGAGGAGGGGGGGGGTGAATAGGTGCTACTCAAATTTTAGTTCTTTTTCAATTTAGGCTTGACACAAAGGTAAATTCTCTAGATATGCAACTAAGGTGAATTTACCTATATGTCAACTAGCAAGCTAACCAAGATACAATATATAAAGGCAATAAAGGATAGAGGTAACCGAGAGTGGAGCACGCGGAGACACGGATGTAATTCCCGTAGTTCCTTCCTTTTTAGAGGAAGTACGTCTACGTTGGAGGGGTGTGGTTGCCACAAAGGCCTAACCAACGCCACAAAGGCTCACCCTATTCTCCGGTGCAAGCTTCCGCCACAAAGGCCTAGCTCACTTTCCACTAAGGGATTCCTCAAGGCGGAACCGGCCTTTACAATCTTGGGGCACGCATCCACAACCGAATTGGAGGCTCCCAAGCACAACACAATGCTGTCAAACAACAAGTAGCACTATATCAAATACACAAACAAGGTCTTGGGACACAAGGGAACCCAAGACACAAGGGCCCTCAAGCAAATGAGAGGGGAAATCAAATCGCTTCGGTGAGGATGTAGAGGAAGGTCTTCTCCTTCGATTCTCCAAAGATCAAGAGCTTTGGTGGGTTGAGGGAGGAGATCTAGTTGAATTGGTGGCTCAACAATGGTGGTGTTCTTCAATTTGGTCGAGCTGCCCGTTGGAGAAGAAGAGGGGGGTATTTATACCCCCCCAAAATATCTGACCGTTGCCAGCCAGGAAGTCCGGCTATAGCCGGAGATAAGTCCGGCTAAAGCCGGCCACACCGGCTAAAGCCGGCCTCAGACCGGCTATAGCCGGCCTGAAATATCCGGCCTAGCCGGAAATAGCCGGACAAATAGCCGGTTGAGTCCAGAGGCGCAGGGCCTCTCTCGAAAACGAGCAGTCCGGCTATAGCCGGTCTGGGACCGGCTAAAGCCGGCCTTCCTGGCCAACATTTATCTGAAACTTCTCCCAGAGCTGATTTTCACCATTTCCTCAATAATTTCCTTTGGGCAATATTAAATATCAAGTATAATATAGGAAACCCAATATCTTGTGCTAGAACATAATAAAATCCTGCAAAGCATAATCATACATTAATAGATAATGTATTGTTAACAAACGCCAAAATCAATTAGGCGGGAAATGCTCTTTCAGTTGTGCCAAGAGAAGCCTCTAATTTGAGCGAGGTAAGATTTGGGGATGTTGCTGTCCTGAAACTGTTTTTAGTGCTGCACCGTAAAAATTCGTGAAGATTCTATGTATATCTTTTGGACCTGCGATTTCTTGTGCATATGCCCCAGGTTATATCCAAACTTTCATTAGTTGAACACTTTTTGATTTGAGCAACAGAAAATACCTCAAAAATTCGACCTTTTTCAGCTGTTCTGTTTTGACAGATTTCTGCCAATATTTGTATTTGCCGCTTTATCGCTTTGTTTTTGAGTTCTTTTGATCACGGCACTTTTGGGGAAGTTGCTACAGTAGTATATACTTTATATTTGGTGGTTTTGAGTTGAAACCTGAAGCAAAAAGGGTTGATTCATTACTATGCTTACATTAATGTTGCTAATAGAATTGTGTTTAGTTTTGTATGAAGGAAGTTTTCAAGTGTAGGGATTGGAGAATGATGAGATGAGATGAAGAATGGACAAAAGCTCAAGCTTGGGGATGTCACCCCAAGAAACACCCAAGAAGTACAAGCGTCAAAGCTTGGGGATGCCCCCGAGGCACCCCCTTCTTCATCGGCAAAAATCAGGTCACCTTTCAAGACACTATATTTTTATTGCTTCATGCACTATGTGTTTTCTTGGAGCATCAGTTGTTTTTATTTTCAGTATTAGTTTAGTTTAGTTTGCTGCAATAAATGGTTAGATCACATCATGTTTCTTTTGGAGGAGATGAACTCGCTTTTCATTTGCCAAGAACACTCTAGTTTTCACTATTATCGTTTAATGAGTGTTCTCTTTTTCTGCTACTGCGTTTAGCTTGCATTTTTCACCTTGATTTTTGTTCAGATCTTGTTATATCTTTGCATCAAGGTGTATTTTTGCCTCTGATATTTATTGGTTTTCATCAAAAGAGGTGTTTATAAAAAGTTCGAATGGTGTTGGAAAAGAGAAAAAGCTTTATGCAAAAAAGTGGTACAAGAAGGAGCTTGTGTAGACTGCGGCTTAGGATTTTTCATGTCATGCTTGATGTCTTTTTGATAGTATGCTTAGTGGTTTTGCTATAGCATGACTTGTCTCAAATAACTGAGATTGCTTAATGAGCCTTTGAAAAAATCATGCGTTGTTTTTATTGTTTGGAAGCATTATTTTGGTTTTCTCCTTGATGCTTTATTTGGGTTGACTTGGCGCATGCTCACACATGTTAGACTCATACAAAGTCGCCAATAGCCTCTATGATCATTTAGTTTTTGACTTTTGATGCCATCTTATGCTTCTTTTAATGTCGCTTTGTCGCTTTGCATGATTATGGCCATTATTGCTCTCTTAGTTGGTCGCTCCCAGTCTTTTGCTAGCCCTCGCCTTGTACTGAGTATGAGCTCTACTCGTGCATCCAACTCCTAAAAACCAAAGTTTTCCAAAGTGTCCACCATACATACCTACTAGCAATTTGCTATTCCAAGTAAATTTGACTTGCTTTTATCTACTCTTCAAATTAAACTCTTACCAGTGTTTTGCGAAAATTGGTCAGTAAAGCTCTCACGAACCGGAAGGCACACTTTACTTTTTCTCATTCTTAAAAATTTGACATTGTGGTCTCTTATGTTGAGTTGTTATGCTTGCAAGTTGTAAGTTGGATACTAGCCCATCCATACTGTCATGGGGCAAGCTTTCAACATTGCACTTCTTACTTGAGTTGATATCGTGATCTTTTGTTTATGGATGCCCGCGGTGTGAAATGAATTGGGAATCTTGCGGGGATCATGGAGTTTGTATATGTGTTAGGGAAACGCCTGGGCCGCCAATCTAAGCCATGGTGGAAATTTGCAGCATACCCATGGTGGACATTCGACGACGCATCTCACAATAAAAAGCTAAACAAATGGCAAATAAAAGAGATGTCGAGGTGTTCATTGTCTGCTTGTCCTGTCATTTTGATGTGGGCTTGTTCCATGTCATCGGGCACGGAGGTACCCCGTTGGCGGTTCTCAATGATACGTATATACTTACAATGACAAGAGCCTTGCTTGGGACTCTAAGTTGAGTAGCATGAGGTTTGGGTACTCGTATTCACGGGACACGAGGTTTTCAACTTATGATTTGTCAAGCATATGCATCATAATTGTTCTCGCATTAACTCTAACCATTCAAGATGCTTATGATGGGGGCAATGAGAGCTCAAAGCCGGTAAGTACCATAATTTTTAAAGGTTATAAAACTTGCAATCAATGCTTCCCTCCGCGAAGGGCCTTTCTTCTACTTTTATATTGAGTCACCACCTTCTATCTTTATGCACCATTAAGAGAGCATAGTTGTCATTCTTAGTATAATGTGCATTGTCCCAAAGTTTTCATTGATTGATTCATATTGTTGGTTTCACTTGTTCTTAAATTACTTGTATCTAGTCGCCCTCTTAAACTTGAAGGTGTCCTATGCATTTATGTTTTGCTCTCCATGAAGGACAAGCTGAAAACCATTTGTATGTTTTTCCATATGATTTGAACACACGTTTGACTTTCATTGTTTCATTATTCATGATCTTTTGTTTGTGTTCTTTTTCATGTTATAACATGATTGCTAAGTTTCTTATTGTCAAGATCATGTCTTTCATGCCTATGTTTTAAGTTCTTTGATCTCAACACTCAATGCTTTACCTATATGATCAAGATTGTGATGGTGCATGTCACCTCAAAAATTATTTCTTTTGTTATCACTTACCTACTCGAGGACGAGTAGGAGTTAAGCTTGGGGATGCTGATACGTCTCAAACGTATCTATAATTTTTGATGCTCCATGCTTGTTTTTACACCATTTGCCTTGTGTTTCGTTACACTTCGTGGCGTTTTTATGCGATTTCCGAAACTAAACTATTGACAAGATGCCACAGTGCGAGTTCCCTGTTTTCTGCTGTTTTTGTGTTTCAGAAAAGCTACACAGGAAATATTCTCGGAATTGGACGAAACAAGTTTCAGAAGTCTTATTTTTGCCGGAAGCTTCCCGAAAACCGAAAGAGAGCCGAAGGGGGGCCAGAGGCCGCCCTCACACATAGGGGGCGCGGCCCAGCCCCTGGCCGTGCCCACCTGGTGTGAGGAGCCCCTGGTTGCCTCCTGACGACGCCCGTCGCCTATATAAAGCCTCGGGATGGAAAACCCTAAAGGAGTCGGCGAAATTTCCAGAACAGTTCCGCAGCGCCGCCGCCGTCGAAGACAAATTTTGGAGGACAGAAGTCTCTGTTCCGGCACCCTGCCGGGACGGGGAAGTGCCCCCGGAGCCATCTCCATCGGTCTCCATCGCCATCTCCGCCGTCTCCATCAACCTCACCGCCATCTCCATCAACCTTGCTGTCTCCTATGATGAGGAGGGAGTAGTTCATCCCCGGGGCTGAGGGCTCTACCGGTAGCTATGTGGTTCACCTCTCTCTCCCATGATGTGATCTTTATGTGATCGTGAGCTTTGTATCATGTTGAATAAGTAGATGTTACTCTTCTTCATTATGTGTACTCTAGTGTTTTATTAAAGTAATCTATTCCTCCTGCCATGGTGTAACGGTGACAGTGCGTGCATCATGGTGGTACTTGGTCTAGGCTACGATTGTGATCTCTTATGGATTATGAGAATAATTATCACTATGATAGTATTGAAGTGATCTATTCCTCCTTTCATGGTGTAATGTTGACAGTGTGTGCACCGTGTTAGTACTTGGTCTAAGTTGCAATAATATCTATCTTGAGTTGTGATTTGATTTGGATATCTCTATGAGTGGTGTTTGTCAAGTACTTGATGAACTTTGAGGAGTGCTTCGAAGCCCTACGCAATGATTAGTGTTATTCAATAGGAGAGTAATTCAGAGTACCATAGTGAAGAGAAGTTATCTATTGGTTCAATTATGTTATATTTGTTGGGAGTGTGTCCACTAGTGAAAGTATGATCCCTAGGCCTTGTTTCTAAGCTTTGCACACCGTTTACTTGCTGTTTTGTTACTTGTTTGCTTGCTGCCATTTTTATTCCAGATTGCATTTACTACTTATAATCATCCATACCACTTGTATTTCACTATCTCTTCGCCGAACTAGTGCACCTATACATCTGACAAGTGTATTGGGTGTGTTGGGGACACAAGAGACTTTCTGTATCGTAATTGCAGGGTTGTTTGAGAGGGATAGCTTTGACCTCTTCCTCCCTGAGTTTGATAAACCTTGGGTGATCCACTTAAGGGAAACTTGCTGCTGCTCTACAAACCTCTGCACTTGGAGGCCCAACACTGTCTACAAGAACAGAAGCGTGTGTAGACATCACTACTGCAGTTGATGGACACAATTGGATGTTCCCTGTTGCTTATGGAGTTTGGAGGTTGAGTCAGAGGAAAGTTGGACTTGGTTTCTGCAGAATTTGCGCGACCTTATAGGTCATCCACCAGGACTTGCTATCCACACAGACGCTTGCAAAGGTTTGGAGAGTGCACTAGAAGCAGTATTCCCTGGAGTGGAGCATAGGGAATGTATGCGACACTTGGTACAAAATTTTACAAAGAAATTCAAGGGTAAAGTTTATACTGACAACCTATGGCCAGCTGCATACACATGCAGCATTAGGAAGCATCTGTTTCATTTGGAAGTGTTGTATAAACAAAAACCTGGGGTGAAGGAGTACTTGAATGAACATCATGGTAGGGTGTGGTCAAGAAGCCAATTCAATGAAATTTGCAAGGTAGACTATGTAACAAGTAACCTTGCGGAGAGTTTCAATGCAAAGGTCAAGTCATTGAAAGGGCTTATGCTATCGCAAATATTTGATAAGATTAGGCAGATGATCATGATAAAGATCGATCTGCGTCAAAGAATTGCAGCCACAAAATGTTGGCCATCTCATGATCCCATCTTTGATTAAGTCTTTGCATGCCAGGGCAAAACAATTGAAGATGGAATGCATCAGAAAAGGAATGGAGGCCGAGGTAACCTACACTGACAGTAAAAATAGGCAGTGGAGGTATCCAGTGAGTTTGGTTGATAGGACATGCCATTGTAGGCGATGGCGGATCCGTGGGATACCCTGCATACACGCATTGTTTTTCATGAGTGTTATAGCGGGTGCAGAAGGTGAAGTTGATCAGTATGTGTCAGAGTATTTCTCTGTTGCCAAATTTAGGGCTGCATATGCTATGAATGTTCCTACCTTGTTGGGAAAAGACCAATGGATGAAAGTCGATCCAGGCTTCAAACTGTACTCTCCAGTTTTGACTAGACCGGCAGGTAGGCCGAGGAAGAATAGGATCAGAGCTAGTGCAGAGGGTGGTGCACCGATTCGACGACGTAAGTGCAAACATTGTGGAACCCCTGGACACATTGCTAGGCTTTGTAAAAATCCAGTTGACCCAGCTTTTGGAATGGAAGATCAGGCGGGAGCAGCAAATGCAGAGGAGAATGAAGCAGCAATTCAACATGAGGAGATTGAAGCAATGAATCGAGAGCTTCTTGAACCGATGGATCGAGAGCTGCTTGAACCGATGGATCGAGAGCTGCTTGAACCAATGGATCGAGAGCTGCTTGAACAGATGAATCGAGAGCTGCTTGAACCGATGGATCGAGAGGAGAGGGAACAGATGGATCTAGAGGCCGTTGAAGCAATGCATAGACAGCTGAGTGAAGGAATTGATCGAGAGCTGGGTAAACCCATGGATCAAGAGCAGATTGTAGAAGCAAGGGAAGAAAGTGCATTAGAAGAAAGAGCACAAGCTTCGTATGATATGGATGTCTCGGTCTTGGCACAACCCGAAGAGAAGAAGAAGAAGAACAAGAAAGAGGGCAAAAGGAAGGTAGACACCGGTAATATCCCTGGTAGGGTTACCCGGAGTAAGGTGGTGGACCCAGCGAGTCACACCAGGAGCAAGAGAAAGATTTTATTTTGAACAATTAATTTGAATGTATGTGTTATTGCAAGTTTTCTATGGTCATGCACCTCGAATAAGTTCATCGCTTAAGCCACATTTATCATTTTCTAAGTGACTAAACTCAAAATATATAGTTTTGGGTTTAGTTTAATTCAAAAAAAATCAAAAAAATTCAAAACATGGTGGAACCTTCCCATGGAGCCTTGTTATGTTACCTACAACCTAGAGAAATAATAATGGAAAAGGAAATTTATCATTTTCTAAGTGACTAAACTCAAAAAATATAGTTTTGGGTTTAGTTTAATTCAAAATAATTCAAAACATGGTGGAACCTTCCCATGGAGTCTTGTTATGTTACCTACAACCTAGAGAAATAATAATGGAAAAGGAAATATAGAGATATGAAGTTTTTCCAAAAACCACTTCCTAGTCCATGAGCTACTAGCTATGAAGATGCAGGGCTTTCTACTCAACGCACCTCCCAAATACCCACTATACTTACAAACTTTGTCCAAATGAGTCCAAATTCGTCACACTTGTGTATCTTTGAATTGCAAACAATATCACGTCGGCCAAAATGTACTATATTGTTCAAATAACACAATCTAACAATTTTTATGCCAAAAGCTTCAATTTCCCTTACTCCCTTTATTATTTGGGTGCCCCTGTTTTCCTTAGTTTTACTCAGTTTTCCCCCTCCGGGTCCACTTGTTTTACTCAGTCCTACTCAGTTTTGCCCTTTCGATAAACATTTCCTCACTTTCCCCCTCTTAGTTCTACTCAGTTTTCCTCACTTGTACTCACTGGCTGATCTCTGATTGGTCGAGATGTATGTCACACGGATCTTGGTTGGTTGATAGCTCAACGTACGCTTGCACCGTGGGATCATTTATGATCGGACGGCTTGTATATATCTCTCTACCTCGATGGATGCATACGAAGAGAAGAGCAGAGCACATACCTACCAACCCTAGCAGTCGCATCTTCCTCTCTTACTCTGGCGGTCGCGGCGGCGCGGATCTGCAGCGTGCGTGCGTGCGTGCGGCGGCGCGGATATAACCGTGCGTGCGGCGGCACGGATCTAACCGTGCGTGTGGCCGCGCGGAACTGCAGCGTGTGGCGGCGCGGATCTAACCGTGCGGCGGCGTGGATCTAAGAGTGCCGGTGAGGATCTAAGAGTGTCGGTGAGGATCCAACCCTCAGAAATAGTTGAAATGTCTCTCTCTGTCTCACTTTCGTTTATCTTCTCAGATCTGTTGATGATGAAGAACACCAAGACGGTGGCCGTGCCGACAGTGCTCACCGATGCCAAGACGATTGAAGCCATCGCCTACAACATCGCTGCGACGGCGTAGATCCAGCCTTCAATGTCAGAGCCTGCCGATGTCTCACTTCCGTTACCCTCCTCAGATCTGTTGCTGATGGACACCAAGACGGTGGCCATGTCGACAGTGCTCATCGATCGTCTTGAAGCCATCGCCTACAACATCGCTGCGACCTACAACATCGCTGCGACGACGCAGATCCAGCCTTCAATGTCAGAGCATGCCGATGTCTCACTTCCGTTGCCCTCCTCAGATCTGTTGCTGATGGACACCAAGACGGCGGCCGTGTCGATAGTGGTCATCGATGCCAAGACGATTGAAGCCATCGCCTACAACATCACTGCGACCTACAACATTGCTGCGACGACGCAGATCCAGCCTTCAATGTCGGAGCCTACCGATGTCTCACTTCCGTTGCCCTCCTCAGATCTATTGCTGATGGACACCAAGACGGCGGCCATGTCGACAGTGGTCATCGATGCCAAGACGATTGAAGCCATCGCCTACAACATCGCTGCGATGGCGCAGATCCAGCCCTCCTCCATGTCCGAGTTTGTGGATGGCGCAGATCCAGCCACCAAGACGGCGGCGGTGCCAAGAGTGGTTGCGAAGCCGCAGATCCAGCCCTCCTCCATGTCCGAGTTTGTGGATGGCGCAGATGACCACCCCTCAGCCGCCCGTCGTCTAGGCCCTTCTAGCCCATCGGTGCGCGGCCGTGTTCAACGCCGCAAATTGGGATAAATTATGATAAATTTGTATTTTTCAATTTCAATTTGGGATAAAATTGTTCGAACTACTACCTCCGTCTCAAAAAAAGCTTCTCCACTTTCTCGATGTGTCCCTGTACATCCGAATGTATGATTTGAATTCTATCCCAACTTGATTGGGAAGATTGATATGTATTTGATCCGAGAGGCTGGTACATGCTTTCACTTTTAGGATCCCTTCACTTTTGGAACTCATCCAAATTCACTTTTGGGATCCCTTCACTTTTATAAGATGTTCATGCATGCTAAAATTATCGCGTGAATTACTTAGCACAACTAGGAAATTGTACGCCAAAATACAGTGGTTAGAGCCATCTACTGAATAACAATTCTATACTATCTAAATCATCTACCACAACCACATAACTGCTAGGACAGGGATGACACCTAATAAAACTGCCCAGATGAATCTACTTTTCACCTCTCCCATCACTTGAAGTTCATGTTCTAGATTTTCTACCACTTGATCAGATACGGCAAGATCTGTCTCAAGTATCAACTTCTCCTTGCGAATAAGCTCTGAATTCTTCTTTTCTTCCTCCACAGTACGCTTCAGCTCGAATATCATCAGGTTTTTATGGGCCAATTCATCACCTAAATTGGCCACCTTCTCCTCCAAATCCATCCTCTGGCTACACCACTGGGTTGATTCATCTTGGTATGCAATGTACCATGGATCATCAGCTTGCCTGGCGAACTATAACAATAATGGAAAAAAGAACAACTGAAATCACTCCAACAGGCCATGGCGGCACTTAAATTCAACGGTAGTATAGAGAGCAGAAGCTAGATACCTGCACTTCCGACGAGGTAGGAGAAGTATAACGTGGCCACGACATGATCGCATCCCCACCCTCGCCAGTGTACCCACTACAACCAGACATTGAGGACTATTTTGCACCTGCAAACTCCAATAAATTACGGGAACCGAATCGATTAGGGGGCGGGGGAGGCGGAAGCGGAGGTCTTACCAAGCTATACTACCAATTGGTGCGCGGAACAAATCCCGGTCGTCGTGGGCGGCGGATCAGCTTGCGGCGGACTTTCCTGCGGTGGGTACAATGCGTACGGACGAAACAAGTGCTAGAGCCGTGGTTGACGTGCAGCGCCGCAGTCCGTCCGACGCCGCCGGGGGACAGAGCCGGCGGCGCGACGAGGCGCCGGCGATGGCTGCTCCGTCCGAGGGTGGGGAACAAGCTGCCAGCGGTTCTCCGATGACTAATGAGATACACAACACTAGGTTCCAGCCATGTTTAGCATAAGATTCACTTTAGATTAAGCTGTGAAAATAGTCACCTGCTAGGTCTAGCTTAAGAAAAATTAATTAGCGAACTTGTTGCTTCTCTCTAGCGAAAATAGTCACCTGCTGGGTCTAGCTTAAGAAAAAGGGCGACCCCAGCGGTCATTGGCTGAGGCGGCCCCACAGAGTGGCTCTATATGATTTTCTCTAAATAAATAGACGACCCCAGCGGTCATTGGCTGCGGAGGCCCCACAGAGCGGCAATATATGATTTTCTCTAAATAAATAGACGACCCCACTGGTCATTGGCTGTGGCAGCCCCACAGAGCGGCCCCATTGGTCATTGGCTGCGGAGGCCCCACGAAGCGGCAATATATGTCTTTTCCTGAAAAATACATGACCCCACTGGTCATTGGCTGCGGCAGCCTTATAGAGCGGCCCCATTTGTCATTGGTAGCACCGCGTATATAATCAGGAAATAAAACGGCCCACATGTCAGCGATAGATGGATGGCTGCTCCGACGTGTCTCCTGACCCTACCCGTCAGCACCATTCAAAAGCATCGATCAATTCACAACCACCGCGGCTCCCTAGCCGTCACCGGTAACGGTCAAGGCCTCTGACCAGACGGCAACCCTCCCGTCCGAGCGTCTGCGAGGGGTTTCAAACTAGAGCGAGGGGAAAACTGAGGAAAAGTTAAGCGGCTGGGGAAAACTGAGTACAACTAACGACCCAGGGGCACGAAAATAGAAATCCCTTCTTATTAATCATAGTGGGAGCAAATTCAACAAAATAGCTATCATCATTTTCAGAATTGGTACCAAAGAGATTTTCAATATCAAAAGTAGTAGTGTGCTTTTCCCAATCATGATCACTACTATAGGTAACAGGCATAGGAACATCATCGAGTTCAGACTCATCAGCAAAAACTATAATAGGAGCAACATGCTTAGGGGAAGATATCGTTTCCTCTCTCCTTTTACTCCTTCTCTTCTTCTTCTTCTTCTTCTTCCCTTCTTTAAGAGGGAGAGGCTTGAAAGGAAGCTTCTCCACATAACCTGGTTTATTGATAGAAACAATAGAAGAAACTTTGGAGGATTCCTCCTTCTCATTAATAAGAACAAAACACATATTAGTCCTGTCATAATTTGGTAAAGCCTCGTCTTTTATAACATTTTGTATGTAAGTATTTGCATGGCAATTATCAACACAATAAAGATGACAACATTGAAGGAAGCTGTTCATATCAAAAGCATTCATATCTACCAAAGAAGTTTTACTTGATAACTCTTCACACCCCAAAAATAAAGTAAGCTCATCATGCTAATTAGGAGTGATCTTATCATCACAATACAAACTTGCAGTACTCACTGGATTAGAAAGGCTATTATCATATCCTGAGCATTGAAAATTGAAATGACCCACTTTATAGCAAAGTTCACAAATAAAAGGATAGAGAGCACAAACCTTTTCACCGAGCTCATTTAGAGCCTTGTCCCACATTCTAGTTTTTTCATTCATGTGGTGGATACAATAATATTCTTTGATTTGATTCTTTTCACAAGGTCTAAGTGCTCCACAAAAATTAACAAGCTTATAAGAAATAGTACTTTCAGAAGTTTGAGCATGTTTATTGCAATCATCAATAACAATTTCACTTTCCATGCAAGTGTCTTTAAAAGGTTCATGTTACACGTCCCAATTTCCTTTAGGAACATTAATATGAGAAGCAAAGGCTCTATAACAATCAACCATAATTTGAGGATTAAGACCATATTTAGCACTAAGCTCTTGAAGATCAGCAGTTTCAGCGAAAGACTTAATGCAATCATACTCATAGTTTATACCTGATTCTTTACCTTTGTCACAATCCCAATCTTCGATATTGCTTTGAATTGTTTCAAGCAGATCCCACTTGGCTTCAACCTCTTTGCTTGTGAAAGACCCCTCAAAATAGGCATCTAGATAGTCCTTGTAATGTCCTGAAAGCCTTGCATAAAAATTATTAATAACAATATTATGGGGGAGCTCATGAATGGGACATTTGAGCATTAGTGACTTCAATCTTCCCCATGCTTGGGCAATGCTTTCTCCATCATGAGGATGAAAATTATAAATATAATTCCTATCTTTATGAATCTCAGTAGAAGGATAGAATTTAGAATAAAAGAGAGGTACAATTTCCTCCCAGCCAATAGATCGGCCATTCTTCAACATCTTATACCATTCCGTAGCTCTGCCCATTAGTGATAAAGAGAATAGCTTCTTCTTAACCTGGCTTCTTGAAATACCTGCACACTTGAACAACTCGCATATTTCATGTATAAAGAGCAAATGATCACCAGGATGGACAGTTCCATCTCCTAAATAGCAGTTATTCATAACACGTTCAACAATTTTCATAGGTATTTTAAAAGGGATACTTTCAGTATGAGGATCACAAGCATCATTAGAATTATCACATATGGGAGATAAAGTATCATGAGAGCAAATTTTCTCCTCCAAAGCTGGGGAACTAAAAATATCATGCCCATCAAAACCAGCTTCCCCAAGCTTAGACTTTTCTATAGCATTAGCAATAACGGTGTTCAAAGAATTCATACTAACAACATTGCTATTAGCATGCAAATAAAGTTCCATAGGTTTTTCAATTTTCTCTTCAAACACTACATGTCCTAACTCAGGAAAAATACTATAAAGCTCTTTGTTTTCCATTAAGCCTAACTAGTGAAAAATAAAAACAAGAAACAAAAAGATATAATTGTAGAATCTAAAGAAAATAACTTCGAGCACTCACACACCAGCAACGGTACTAGAAGATGGATGTGAGTACCTTTTACCTTACCTCCCCGGCAACGGCGCCAGAAAAGAGCTTGATGTCTACGCACGCTTCTATTCTTGTAGACAGTGTTGGGCCTCCAAGTGCAGAGGTTTGTAAAACAGCAGCAAGTTTCCCTTAAGTGGATCACCCAAGGTTTATCAAACTCAGGGAGGAAGAGGTCAAAGGTATCCCTCTCAAGCAATCCTACAAATAAGATACAAGAAGTCTCTTGTGTCCCCAACACACCCAATACACTTGTGAGATGTATAGGTGCACTAGTTCGGCGAAGAGATAGTGAAATACAAGTAATATGGATGATTATAAGTAGTATATGCAATCTGAAATAAATATCACTGTGAGCAAACATGTAACAGAACTGAATGTAAACAATGTTTCAATGCTTAGAAACAACGCCTAGGGATCATACTTTCACTAGTGGACTGATATGTCTCAAACATATAATTTTTGATGCTTCATGCTTGTTTTTACACCATTTGCCTTGTGTTTCGTTACACTTCGTGGCGTTTTTATGCGATTTCCGGAACTAACCTACTAACAAGATGCCACAGTGCCAGTTCCCTGTTTTCTGTTGTTTTTGTGTTTCGGAAAAGCTACATAGGAAATATTCTCGGAATTGGACGAAACAAGTTCGGAAACTCCTATTTTTCCTGGACGAAGGACGAGGACCAAACGGGAGCCGGAGAGGGGCCAGAGGCTGGCCACTCAACAGGGGGGCGCGGCCCAGCCCCTGGCCGCGCCCACCCATTGTGAGGCCACCCTGGTCCACTCCTGACGACGCCCCTTCGCCTATAAGAAGCCTCCCGACGGAAAACCCTAAATCAATCGGTGAAATTTCTAGAAGAGTTCCGCAGCTCCGCCGCAGCCACCGACAAATTTCGGGGGACAGAAGTCTCTGTTCCGGCACCCTGCCGGGACGGGGAAGTGCCCCCAGAGCCATCTCCATCGGTCTCCATCGCCATCTCCGCCGTCTCCATCGACCTCACCGCCATCTCCATCGCCATTGCTGCCTCTGATGATGAGGAGGGAGTAGTCTCCCCCGGGGCTGAGGGCTCTACCGGTAGCTATGTGGTTCACCTCTCTCTCCCATGATGTGATCTTTATGTGATCATGAGTTTTGTATCTAGTTGAATTGGTAGATGTTATTATTCAGATATTATGCTACTCCCGTGCTTTATATTTGTAAACTCCGGAGATACCTTGTATCATGGTGTGAAGGTGATAGTGTGCGCATCATGTGTGTCTTTTTGGTTAATGTCTCTATGAATTGTTGGTGTTTGTTGGAACCATCTAGTGCGTTCACGATGACAGTGTGGGACAATCTAGTTTGGGTACATGCGAACTTTGAGGAGTGCTTCGTAGCCCAATGCATGATTAGTGTTCGTTTTCCATTGGAGCACTGTTTTGTGTTGCATATTGATGATAGTATCTATTGGTTCAATTATGTTATATTTGTTGAGAGTGTGTCCACTAGTGAAAGTATGATCCCTAGGCCTTGTTTCCAAGCTTTGCACACCGTTTATATTCAGTTTTCTTACATGTTTGCTTGCAGCGATATTTATTTCAGATTACGTTTACTACTCATAATCATCACTACTACTTGTATTTCACTATCTCTTCACCGAACTAGTGCACCTATACATCTGACAAGTGTATTGGGTGTGTTGGGGACACAAGAGACTTTCTGTATCGTAATTGCAGGGTTGCTTGAGAGGGATAGCTTTGACCTCCTCCTCCCTGAGTTCGATAAACCTTGGGTGATCCACTTAAGGGAAACTTGCTGCTGCTCTACAAACATCTGCACTTGAAGGCCCAACACTGTCTACAAGAACAGATTCGTGCATAGACATCAAGCTATTTTCTGGCGCCGTTGCCGGGGAGGTAAGGTAAAAGGTACTCGCATCCTCCTGTGTGAGTGCTCTGATGCGTGGTGAATGACCAGCCCATTGGGAACCCTAAGAGGAAGGTATGATGAGTATAGTAGCTCGTTTTCCCTCAGTTAGAAACCAAGGTTTATCGTTCTTGGAGAGGAGAGACGGTGACGACTGAAGGTGATGCTTGCTAGTTTGCGACAGCAGCGGACAATTTATATATGGTGCCTCGTCCAAGCTTTGCTTGCTAGCTGCAACGTGGAACCTGCACACACACAAACAAATACTTTGCTCCCAACTTACGATGAGGTTGTCAATCTCACCGGGTTGCTTGAAACAAAGGTTATGAGCGTATCGAGTGGAAAACAGTAGAGAATGCAATAAAATAAACAGTGCGAGAAAGTAAACAGGTGATAGCAATATGATGGAAATAGGACCGGGGTCCACAGTTCACTAGTGGTGTCTCTCCATAGATAAAACATGCTGGGTAAACAAATTACAGTTGGGCAATTGATAGAATAAAGATAAACGTGATATGTCAAGAAGATCACTATGAGATTTACTCTGGGCATTACAACAAAATACATAGACCGCCATCCAACTGCATCTATGACTAATAATCCACTCCCGGGGATATCATCCGAACACCCTAGAAGTATTAAGTTGCGAACAACAGATAATTGCATTAAGCAAAGTGTGTAATGTAAACAAAGCATATGCCCTTGAGCATATGAATGTTGTTTTCTCCCTAGTAGCAACAGCACATCTACCACCTTAGAGGTTTCTGTCACTCCCCCAGGTGAAATAGAGACATGAACCCACTATCGAGCATAAATACCCCCTCTTGGAGTCACTAGCAACTACTCGGTCAAGATAGCTACTAACAACGGAGAGCATGCAAGATCATAAACAACATAGAGATAACAAAAGATATAATTCAGTACAGCAACTTAATCATAAACACCAATATTCATCGGATCCCAACAAACCAACATCATAGAATTACATAACGGTGATCTCAATCATGTAGGGCAGCTCATGCGATCTAAACATGAAGCACATGGTGGAGAAGACAACCATCTAGCTACTGCTATGGACCCATAGTCCAAGGTAGACTACTCACTCATCGCTCCGGAGGCAAGCATGGCGATGAAGAAGACCTCCGGTGGCGATTCCCCTCTCCAGCAGGGTGCCGGGAAGAGCTTCTGGACCCTCCCGATCTTCGGGTCGACGGCGGCGGCGGATCGCGATGTGTTCTGGAAATCTGATCGGGTACTTAGGTTTTTTCCGTCGGGGGGTCTTTATAGGCGAAGGGTCGATGTCAGAGGAGGGGCCAGGTGCCCTCACACGGGGCCCGCGCGGCCAGGGGCCTGGCCGCGCCGCCCCTGTGTGTGGGGCCCTGGTGGCCCCCCTCCTACTTCTCTTCGGATCTCTGGAAGCTTCCGGGTAAAATAAGACTTCAGGAACTTGTTTCGTCCAATTCCGAGAATATTTCCTGTGTATCACTTCTGAAACACAAAAACAGCAAAAAACAGGAAACTGGCACTGTGGCGCTTGTTAATAGGTTAGTTCCGGAAAATGCATAAAAGTGCCACTAAGTGTAACGAAACAATAGGCAAATGGTGTAAAAACAAGCATGGAGCATCAAAAATTATAGATACATTTGAGACGTATCAAGCATCCCCAAGCTTAACTCCTGCTCGTCCTCGAGTAGGTAAGTGATAACAAAAGAATAATTTTTGAGGTGACATGCACCTACACAATCTTGATCATATATGTAAGCATTGGTGAGCTGGGATCAATAGAACTTAAAACATGGGCATGAAGATATAATCATGACAATAAGAACTTAGCAACCATGTTGTAAACATGCAAATGAACACAAACAAAAGATCATGATAATGAAACAATGAAAGTCAAACGTGTGTTCAAATCATAAGGAAAAACATACAAATGGTTTTCAGCTTGTCCTTCAAAGAGAGCAAAACATAAATGCATAGGACACCTTCAAGTTTAAGAGGGCGACTAGATACAAATAATTTGAGAACAAGTGAAACCAATCAATATGAGTCAATCAATGAACTTTGGGACAATGCATATCACACTAAGAATGACAACTATGCTCTCTTAATGGTGCATAAAGAAAGAAGGTGGTGACTCAACATAAAAGTAGAAGAAAGGCCCTTCGCAGAGGGAAGCAGTGATTGCAAGTTTTATAACCTTCAAAAATTATGGTACTTACCGGCTTTGAACTCTCATTGCCCCCATCATAAGCATCTTGAATGGTTAAAGTTAATGCGAGAACAATTATGATGCATATGCTTGACAAATCATAAGTTGAAGACCTCGTGCCCCGTGAATACGAGTACCCAAACCTCATGCTACTTTACTTAGAGTCCCAAGCAAGTCTCTTGTCATTGTAAGTATATGCATATCATTGAGAACCGCCAATGGGGTACCTCCGTGCCCGATGACATGGAACAAGCCCACACCAAAATGACAGGACAAGCAGACAATGAACACCTCGACATCTCTTTTATTTGCCTTTTGTTTAGCTTTTTATTGTGAGATGCGTCGTCGAATGTTCACCATGGGTATGCTGCAAATTTCCACCATGAATTATGCATGGCTTAGATTGGTGGCCCGGCGTTTCCCTAACACATATACAAACTCCATGATCCCTACAAGATTCCCAATTCATTTCACACCGCGGGCATCCATAAACAAAAGATCACGATATCAACTCAAATAAGAAGTGCAATGTTGAAAGCTTGCCCCATGACAGCATGGCTGGGCTAGAATCCAACTTACAACTTGCAAGCATAACAACTCAACATAAGAGACCACAATGTCAAATTTTTAAGAACAGGAAAAAGTAAAGTGTGCCTTCCGGTTCGTGAGAGCTTTACTGACCGAATTTCGCATAACACTGGTAAGAGTTTAATTTGAAGAGAAAATAAAAGCAAGTCAAATTTACTTGGAATAGCAAATTGCTAGTAGGTATGTATGGTGGACACTTTGGAAAACTTTGGCTTTTAGGAGTTGGATGCACGAGTAGAGCTCATACTCAGTACAAGGCGAGGGCTAGCAAAAGACTGGGAGCGACCAACTAAGAGAGCAATAATGGCCATAATCATGCAAAGCGACAAAGCGACATTAAAAGAAGCATAAGATGGCATCAAAAGTCAAAAACTAAATGATCATGAAGGCTATTGGCGACTTTGTAAGAGTCTAACATGTGTGAGCATGCGCCAAGTCAACCCAAATAAAGCATCAAGGAGAAAACCAAAATAATGCTTCCATACAATAAAAACAACGCATGATTTTTTTCAAAGGCTCATTAAGCAATCTTAGTTATTTGAGACAAGTCATGCTACAGCAAAACCACTAAGCATACTATCAAAAAGACATCAAGCATGACATGAAAAAGCCTAAGCCGCAGTCTACACAAGCTCCTTCTTGTACCACTATTTTGCACAAAGCTTTTTCTCTTTTCCAACACTATTTGAAATTTTTATAAACACCTCTTTTGATGAAAACCAATAAAGATCAGAGGCAAAAATACACTTTGATGAAAAGATATGACAAGATCTGAACGCAAATCAAGGCGAAAACGAAAACCAAAAGCAGCAGCAGAAAAGGTAGAACGCTCGATGAACGATAAGAGTGAAAACTAGAGCGTTCTTTGCAAATGAAAACGAGTACATCTCCTCCAAAGAAAATTTGTTGGGGTCCAACCATTTATTGCAGCAAACAAACAAACTAAACCAACTAAGAAAGCTAAAACAACTGACGCTCCAAGAAAAACACATAGTGCATGAAGCAATAAAAATATAGTGTTTTGAAAGGTGACCTGATTTTTGCCGATGAAGAAGGGGTGCCTCGGGGGCATCCCCAAGCTTTGACGCTTGTACTTATTAGATATTTCTTGGGGTGATGCATGGGCATCCCCAAGCTTGAGCTTTTGTCCATTCTTCAACTCATCTCATCATTCTCCATTCCCTACACTTGAAAACTTCCTTCATACAAAACTAAACACAATTCTATTAGCAACATTAGTGTAAGCATAAAATATATTCAACCTCTTTTAGCTTCAGGTTTCAACTCAAAACCACCACATATAAAGTAAATACTACTGTATCAACTTCCCAAAAGGTTCCATGATCAAAAGAACTCAAAAGAAAGCGATAAAGTGGCAAACACAAATATTGGCAGAAATCTGTCAAAACTGAACAGCTGACAAAGGTCGAATTTTTGAAAGGTTTTCTGTTGCTCAAATCAAAAAGTGTTCAACTAACAAAAGTTTGTATAAAACCTGGGGCATATGCACAAGAAATCGCAGGTCCAAAAGATAAACATAGAATTTATACGAATTTTTACGGTGCAGGACCGAAAACAGTTTCAGGACAGCAACATCCCCAAATCTTTACCTCGCTCAAATTAGAGGCTTCTCTTGGTACAAAAACGAAATAAACAAGATAAGGAGCGGTCATTACAGTAGTAATGACTTCCAAGACTCAAATAAAAGAAAAAGTACTGAAAAGAAAACATTGGGTTATCTCCCAAGAGTGCTTTTCTTTAACGCCTTTGAGCTAGGCGCAGAAAATTGCGAATCAAGTAATATCAAGTGATGAAGCATCAAGATCATAATTTGCTCTAAGAATAGAGTCAAAAAGCAATTTATTTCTTTTCCTAGGGAAGTGTTCCATACCTTTCTTAAGTGGGAATTGATATTTGATAGTGCCTTCCCTCATATCAATGATAGCACCTACAGTTCGAAGAAAGGGTCTTCCCAAAATAATAGGACATGAAGCATGGCATTCAACGTCCATAACAAGAAAATCAACCGGAACAAGGTTATTGTTAACCACAATAAGAACATCATTAATCCTTCCCAAAGGTTTCTTCTTAGCAACATCAGCAATGGGAACATCAAAATAACACTTTTCAAGCGGTGGCAAATCAAGCATGTCATAAATCTTTCTAGGCATGATAGAAATACTAGCAGCTAGATCACATAAAGCATGGAAATCATAACCATTAACATGCATATCAATGATGGGTTCCCAACCATCTTCTAACTTCTTGGGAACAGAAGCTTTTTGCTTCAACTTTTCATCCCTAATTTTTATGAGGGCATTGGTAATATGCTTAGTAAAAGCAATATTTAAAGAACTAGCATTGGGAGTCAAAGCAAGCTTTTGCAAGAACAAAATAACTTCAAATATATTGCAGCCATCAACATCAAAATCATTAAAAGAAGTAGAGCTATCGTCTCCCACACTCCGAAAAATTTCAGCACTCTTTTGAGAAAAAGTTTTGGCAGTTCTAAGCTTTTTAACACAAGGAGTGGGAGTTTTCTCTGTACCAATCAAAGTAAGAGGATTGCTATCAGTAGGAGCAACATCATTAGAGGTAGTAATGGTACATACCTTCATCTCTCTAGCCATCTCATCTTCTCTTTCCCACCTGGCATGCAATTCCGCTAACAATCTAATATTTTCATCAATTCCAACTTGGATAGCATTAGCGGTAGCAAAAACATTGTTCTCTTTCACATCATCAGGCAACACTTTTAATTTCAGAAGTTCAACATCATGAGCAAGGCTATCAACTTTAGAAGCAAGAATATCAATTTTGCCTAACTTTTCCTCAATAGACTTATTAAAAACAGTTTGCTTACCGATGAAGTCCTTGAGCATTACCTCAAGCTCGGAGGGCGCGGCCCTAGTGTTGTTGTAGGAATTACCATAATAGTTACCATAACCATTACCATTGGTAGAAGGATACGGCCTATAATTGTTACTAGCAAAATTGTTCCTATAAGCATTGTTGTTAAAATTATTGTTTCTAATGAAATTCACATCAACTTGCTCTTCTTGAGCAACCAGAGAAGCCAAAGGAACATTATTAGGATCAACATGAGTCCTATCATTAGCAAGCATAGCCATAATGGTATCAATCTTATCACTCAAGGAAGAGGTTTCCTCAACAGAATTTACCTTCTTACCTTGTGGAGCTCTCTCGGTGTGCCATTCGGAATAATTTACCATCATGTTGTCTAGTAACTTTGATGCGGCGCCCAAGGTAAGGGTCATAAAAGTGCCTCCAGCAGCTGAATCAAGTAGGTTCCTTGAAGAAAAATTCAGTCCTGCATAAAAAGTTTGGATAATCATCCAAGTAGTCAGTCCATGAGTGGGGCAATTCTTTATCATAGATTTCATTCTTTCCCAAGCCTGAGCAACATGTTCATTATCAAACTGAGTAAACTTCATAATATTGCTGCACAAAGATATAATCTTAGCAGGAGGATAGTATCTACCAATAAAAGCATCCTTACACTTAGCCCATGAATCAATACTATTCTTAGTCAAAGACAGCAACCAATCTTTAGCTTTTCCTCTCAAAGAAAAAGGAAACAACTTGAGCTTAATAATATCACTATCAACATCCTTATATTTCTGCATCTCACATAGCTCAACAAAATTGTTGAGATGAGCTGCAGCATCTTCAGTACTAGCACCAGAAAATTGCTCTTTCATAACAAGGTTCAATAAAGCAGGCTTAATCTCATAAAAGTTTGCAGCAGTAGCAGGTGGTGCAATAGGAGTGCAGATAAAATCACCATTGTTTGTGCTAGTAAAGTCACACAACTTGGTGTTTTCAGGATTGGCCATTTCAGCAAAACGAAAGTAAACAAGTAAAAACAGCTACCAAGGATTCTAATTTTTTTGGGTTTTTGATATAAAGCAATGCAGGTAAAATAAATAAAGTAAATCAAAGCAATAACAAAGTAAAGGATGTGTGTGTGAAAAACTCCCCTCGCAGAAGTCTTCTCTTCCTCCGCGGCAACGGCGCCAGAAAAAGAGCTTGATGCGTGATGAATGACCAGCCCGTTGGGAACCCCAAGAGGAAGGTATGATGAGTATAGTAGCTCGTTTTCCCTCAGTTAGAAACCAAGGTTTATCGTTCTTGGAGAGGAGAGACGGTGACGACTGAAGGTGATGCTTGCTAGTTTGCGACAGCAGCAGACAATTTATATATGGCGCCTCGTCCAAGCTTTGCTTGCTAGCTGCAACGTGGAACCTGCACACACACAAACAAATACTTTGCTCCCAACTTACGATGAGGTTGTCAATCTCACCGGTTTGCTTGAAACAAAGGTTATGAGCGTATCGAGTGGAAAACAGTAGAGAATGCAATAAAATAAACAGTGCGAGAAAGTAAACAGGTGATAGCAATATGATGGAAATAGGACCGGGGTCCACAGTTCACTAGTGGTGTCTCTCCATAGATAAAACATGCTGGGTAAACAAATTACAGTTGGGCAATTGATAGAATAAAGATAAACGTGATATGTCAAGAAGATCACTATGAGATTTACTCTGGGCATTACAACAAAATACATAGACCGCCATCCAACTGCATCTATGACTAATAATCCACTCCCGGGGATATCATCCGAACACCCTAGAAGTATTAAGTTGCGAACAACAGATAATTGCATTAAGCAAAGTGTGTAATGTAAACAAAGCATATGCCCTTGAGCATATGAATGTTGTTTTCTCCCTAGTAGCAACAGCACATCTACCACCTTAGAGGTTTCTGTCACTCCCCCAGGTGAAATAGAGACATGAACCCACTATCGAGCATAAATACCCCCTCTTGGAGTCACTAGCAACTACTCGGCCAAGATAGCTACTAACAATGGAGAGCATGCAAGATCATAAACAACATAGAGATAACAAAAGATATAATTCAGTACAGCAACTTAATCATAAACACCAATATTCATCGGATCCCAACAAACCAACATCATAGAATTACATAACGGTGATCTCAATCATGTAGGGCAGCTCATGAGATCTAAACATGAAGCACATGGTGGAGAAGACAACCATCTAGCTACTGCTATGGACCCATAGTCCAAGGTAGACTACTCACTCATCGCTCCGGAGGCAAGCATGGCGATGAAGAAGACCTCCGGTGGCGATTCCCCTCTCCGGCAGGGTGCCGGGAAGAGCTTCGGGACCCTCCCGATCTTCGGGTCGACGGCGGCGGCGGATCGCGATGTGTTCTGGAAATCTGATCGGGTACTTAGGTTTTTTCCGTCGGGGGGTCTTTATAGGCGAAGGGTCGATGTCAGAGGAGGGGCCAGGCGCCCTCACACGGGGCCCGCGCGGCCAGGGGCCTGGCCGCACCGCCCCTGTGTGTGGGGCCCTGGTGGCCCCCCTCCTACTTCTCTTCGGATCTCTGGAAGCTTCCGGGTAAAATAAGACTTCAGGAACTTGTTTCGTCCAATTCCGAGAATATTTCCTGTGTATCACTTCTGAAACACAAAAACAGCAGAAAACAGGAAACTGGCACTGTGGCGCTTGTTAATAGGTTAGTTCCGGAAAATGCATAAAAGTGCCCCTAACTGTAACGAAACAATAGGCAAATGGTGTAAAACCAAGCATGGAGCATCAAAAATTATAGATACGTTTGAGACGTATCATGCTCGAAGTTATTTCCTTTAGATTCTGCAATTATATCTTTTGTTTCTTGTTTTTATTTTAACTAGTTAGGCTTAATGGAAAGTAAAGAGTTCTTTAGTCTTTTTCCTGAGTTTAGATTTGAAGAGAAAATTGAAAAACCTTTGGAGCTTAATTTGCCTGCTAATAGTGTTGTTAGTATGAATGCTTTGAACACCGTTATTGCTAATGCTATAGAAAAGTCTAAGCTTGGGGAAGCTGGTTTTGTTAAGCATGATATTTTTAGTTCCCCAGCTTTAGTGGAGAAAGTTTGCTCTGATGATATTTTATCTCCCATATGTGATGTTTCTAATGATGCTTGTGCTCCTCATCCTTTTAAAATACCTATGAAAATTGTTGAACATGCTATGGATAACTGCTATTTAGGAGATGGAACTGTCCATCCTGGTGATCATTTGCTTTTTATACATGAATTATGCAAGTTGTTCAAGTGTGCAGGTATTTCAATGAACCGAGTTAAGAAGAAGCTATTCTCTTTATCACTGAAGGGCAGAGCTGAGGAATGGTATAAAACACTGAAGGATGGCCGACCTGTTGACTGGGAGGAAATTGTACCTCTCTTTTATTCTAAATTCTATCCTTCTAGTGAGGTTTATAAAGATAGGAATTATATTTATAATTTTCATCCGCATGAGGGAGAAAGCATTGCCCAAGCGTGGGGAAGATTGAAGTCACTAATGCTCAAATTTCCTATTCATGAGCTTCCCCGTAATGTTGTTATTAATAATTTTTATGCAAGGCTTTCAAGATATTACAAAGACTATCTAGATGCATGCTTTGATGGGTCTCTCACCAGCAAGGATGTTGACGTCAAGTGGAATTTGCTTGAAACAATTCAAAGCAATATTGAAGATTGGGATAGCAACAAAGGTAAAGGATCAGGTATAAAATATGAGTATGATTGCATTAAGTCTTTCGCTGAAACTGCTAATTTTCAAGAGCTTAGTGCTAAATATGGGCTTGATCCTCAAATTATGGTTGATTGCTTTAAAGCCTTTGCTTCTCATATTAATGTTCCCAAGGGAAATGGGGATGTGTATCATGAACCTTTTAAGGACACTTGCATAGAAAGTGATATTGTTATTGATGATTGCAATAAACATGCTCAAATTTCTGAAAGTACTACTTCCTATAAGCATGTTAATTTTTGTGGAGTACATAGACCTTGTGAACAGAGTCACAACAAAGAAGATTATTGTATCACCCACGGGAATGAAGAAACCCAAATGTGGCTCAAGGCTCTAGATGAGCTTGGTGAAAAGGTTTGTGAGCTTTATCCTTTTCTTTGTGAACTTTGCGATGACACTGGTCATTTTAATTTTCAATGCTCAAGCCAATATCGTGACTCTTTTAATCGAATGAGTACCGTAAATTTGTATTGTGATGACAAGATTACTCTCAATCAGCATGATGAGCTTACTTTGTTTTTGGGGTGTGAAGAGATATCTAGAAAGACTTCTTTGGTAGATATGAGTGTTTTTTATATTAATAGCACCCTTCGTGGTTGTCGTCTCTATTGTGTTAAAGATTGCCTCGCAAATACTTCCATACAAAATCTTATAAAACATGATGTTTTGCCAAGCTATGACAGGACTAATAGATGTTTCTATCTTATTAATAGAGAGGAGGAATCCTCCAAAGTTTCTTACGTTGTTTCTGTCAGTAAACCAGATTATCTGGAGAAGATGCCTTTCAAGCCTCTCCCTCCTAAATGAGAGAGTAAGAAGAGTAAGAAGAAGAAGAAGAAGAAGAAGAAGAAGAGGAGTAAAAGGCAAGAGAAAACGGTATCTTCTCCTAAGCATGTTGCTGCTAGTATAGATTATGATAATTCTGATTTTGATGATGTTCCTATGTCTGTTACCTATGCTAGTGATCATGATTGGGAAAAGCACTCTACTTTTGATATTGAAAATCTTTTTGGTACCGATTCTAAGGTTAATAATTGTTGTACCATTAGTACTATCCATGTTCCTTCTTATGATGATATGTTTGATGAATATGCTTTGCGAAATAGCTGTTCTCTCGCTTATGATGATTCTAAACCTCTAGTTTATGATGGTTATAATGATGAGTATAATATTTTCAGTTCACCTAATTTTGTGGAGAAAATTAGTTATGATTACAATATGCCTCCTGTTTTTGATGATTATGGTGATGAGAATAATTATTCTGTTGAATAAGCTCCTACTACGATTGTTCATGTGGGGAGTATTAATTCTTTTATGCATGTGGCTCATGATAGGGAAGCTTTATGTGATAGTTATATTGTTAATTCTATTCATGATGCTACTGAAAGTTATTATGAGAGAGGGAAACATGGTTTGATGGATCTCAACAATATTGAGTTTCCCCTCTTTATGTTGCAATTCTTGAAGTTGTACTTGTTTTGCCTTCCTATGCTTTTTGCTTTGCGCTTTCATGACTTGTCTCTTTACAAGACTATTTTTCATAGGAAGTGGTTTCGATTTAAATGTGTTTCATATTTGCTTTTTGATGCTCTCTCTTGCTTTAAGTTCCTATATAGCGCCTTTGCCTTAAGCTCTTTTATGGCGCCTACATGAGCATCTTTGCAAACTACTGCGCTTAGCTCAAAGGCGTTAAAGAAAAAGCACTCTTGGGAGATAACCCAATGTTTTACTTTCAGTTCTTTTTCTTTTATTTGAGTCTTAGAAGTTATTACTACTATAATAACCGCTCCTTATCATTTTTATTTTGTTGTTGTGCCAAGAGAAACCTCTAATTTGAGTGAGGTAAGATTTGGGGAAGTTGCTGTCCTGAAATAGATTTCGGTGCTGCACCGTAAAAATTCGTGAACATTCTCAGAATATCTTTTTGACCTGCGATTTCTTGTGCATATGCCCCAGGTTATATCCAAACTTTCATTAGTTTTACACTTTTTGATTTGAGCAACAGAAGGTCCTCTAAAAAATCGACCTTTGTCAGCTGTTCAGTTTTGACAGATTTCTGCGACTATTTGTGTTTGCCTCTCGATCGCTTTCTTTTTGAGTTTTTTTATCCGGGAACTTTTTGAGGAAGTTTCTACAGTAGTAGATACTTTAATATGTGGTAGGCTTGAGTTGAAACCTGAACCAAAAGGGTTGATTCATTATTATGTTTATGCTAACGTTCAATGAGTGTTCTCTTTTTCTGCTACTGCGTTTAGCTTTTGTTTTTCGCCTTGATTTTTGTTCAGATCTTGTTATATATTTGCATCAAGGTGTATTTTGACCTCTGGTCCATGTTCGTTTTCATCAAAAGAGTTGTTTCAAAAAGGTTTGAATGGTG
The DNA here is from genome assembly GCA_007115705.1 of Dactylis glomerata. Classification (NCBI taxonomy): domain Eukaryota; kingdom Viridiplantae; phylum Streptophyta; class Magnoliopsida; order Poales; family Poaceae; genus Dactylis; species Dactylis glomerata. The sequence goes on from QXEO01001034.1 coordinate 4,464,864, forward strand.
TTGGAAAAGAGAAAAAGTTTCATACAAAAAGTGGTACAAAAAGGAGCTTGTTTAGACTGCGGCTTAGACTTTTGCATGCCATGCTTGATGTTATTTTCATAGTATGCTTAGTGGTTTTGCTGTAGCATGACTTGTCTCAAATGACTGAGATTGCTTAATGAGCCTTTGAAAAAATCATGCATTGTTTTTATTATGTGGAAGCATTTATTTTGTTTTCTCCTTTGATGCTTTAATTGGGTTGACTTGGCGCATGCTTACACATGTTGACTACAAAATAAGTCGCCTATAGCTGATACGTCTCAAACGTATCTATAATTTTTGATGCTCCATGCTTCTTTTTACACCATTTGCTTAGTGTTTCGTTACACTTCGTGGTGTTTTTATGCATTTTTTGGAACTAACCTATTAACGAGATGCCACAATGCCAGTTCCCTGTTTTCTGCTATTTTTGTGTTTCAGAAAAGTTACACAGGAAATATTCTCGAAATTGGACGAAACAAAAGCCGAAGATCCAGAAATTTATCGAAGTTTCCAGAAAACTGAAGAGGAGACGGAACTAAGCCAAAGGGTGGCCTCACCACCAGGGGGCGCGGCCCAGGACCTGGCCGCCCCGCCCTATGGTGAGGGCCCCCTGGTCCACTTCTGACGCTGCCCCTTCGCCTATAAAGACCCCCCCCCGACGGGAAAAACCTAAACACCCGATCACTTTTTGTGATGACCCGCCTTTTACTAAAGGCAGAACTCCTGTGTATCTGTGCCATTCCCTGGATCAGTAGATAGCACCACAGTACAAAATAAGTAATCATTGCAATAGCATCAATATTACAACGTAAATCTAGTTGCATAGGTCTTCAACCTTACGAGTACACAGCATAAAGCATAGTTGCAGTGAGCCTCCATTCTTCATCACGTGCCACAGGCAGACATGTTGGAATGTAGTCTCGAGATCCTACTCCTGGTTCCTTACTCGAAATAAAACCTGCACGTTTGAATATGCAGCCCCAGAGGGGTCAGTACAATGATGTACTGGCAAATGACACATATATGGTGGCATTTTGTGGAAAGACTATACTACATGACATTTGGCTGGTGGATCTCATAGGCTGATTTGCATAAAGCCAATTTTATCCTATAAACCATTTTAATACTTTCTTTCAACAAATTTTATTTTTCAAGGGTCAAGACAACCCCCATACACTACATACTGGCCGGTATGTAGTTCTGGGCGCAACTCAACAAAGTTTGGAACCTCAGGCACCACCACCCCTCGGAGTGTATGGTCCTTAGTTCCTGCCTAAGGGTTTCTAGACAAAATTTTAATAATTCAGAATCGGTGATGAGATTATTCCGTACATTCCATGTCTAGAGACTCAATTGTCCATAACCGAGGACACGGCTAATCGATTAGTTTAAACACCTTGCAAGGGTTGTGCACTTTCACCTTACGATTCATTTTATGCCCATACATAAAATGAAACGAGACCTTTTAGAAGGAGAGGACAACTAACTTGGCAAGCACCGCTCCCAACCTATAATTTGACTACCACCACTTCTTGCCGACAAGTTGCACTCCCACATTCTAATCAGTCAAGACAGAGCCCATAATGTCATAAGGCTGCACTGGAAGTACACTAAGCATGGAAGACATAGCCATCTCTTTGTTCCTGGGTGGCCAACCACAAGTGTACGCCCAGGCAGCAACTACACAAAGTGTAGCCCCAGGTCGCCACTCAACATCACCTCCATAATCAAACCAATCCACCCAGGTGTTTCATTTTAGTTGAAGTTCTTAATTTGTTCACAAAACACTTTTCAAGTGGTCTTAGCATGGCATCAAGGTTAACAAAGTATTTAGCTTCCTATCAGGTGGGGTTTGAGGGATAGCTACACACTACTAGGATCTAAGCACTTGATAAAACAGTTGAGTAAAACACCTATCATGCATACTACAAGAGGTGAATATACTAATGCATAATAAAATGGGAGAGGGACATGTGTGTCACTTGCCTTTTGAAGAATATGATCTTTCCACTTCTCTCAACTAAGCACGTAGCTCTTCGCAAAAACTATAGCACAAGAAATAGCATACCATAAACAATCCATACAAACACAATCAAACAAACAAACAATTGAAATGGGTTTGTTTAACAATTTAGATTTATTGATATGTTATGACAAGAAGGATATGGCAAAGGATCATGATTTGTGAGATATGAATCGGAGAGCGTAGTTGGGAAGGATTAATATGGTTTGAGAGAGAATTGGACTAGGCAAAGTATAATTGACAAAGTCTTTACGCTTTATTAGAGCATATAGGAGTTTTAGGAATAGCTCAAGTGTAGTAATTTACACAAGAGTCAATTTGTGCAACTACAACACTATTGAGTAAAATGTGACAACAATTACTCTTAAATAGTATCTATTTGCACTTAGGAACTAGGCTAGGTTTTTAAGAATGCTTGAACAACTCAATTAGCACATTTGCTAGTTGAATAGTTCAATACATGTGAACAAAACTAGGTAGGCATTGGATTGGGTATGAATGATTGATATTTGAGAACATGGCTCAAATGGTTCATTGATCAACATGGTGTATAACACATACTATGGTACGGGTTATAACAACACCACATTAACAAAATCTAGGTTTGAGATGAATTCATATTCTACTCAAGTAGCACAATTGCAATTTGAGTACATATATGAATTAGACAAAAATATAATGAGTGGGATCTTTATGCTTTATCAAAGCATATTGAATCTTGGACTATCTCATGTGGGTAAATCACATAAGAGACAAAATAGTGCAATGGCAATACTATTGAATAAGTGTATCAACAATCATTCTTAAATAGTATATATTACACTTAGGTAATGGGCTAGGATTCATGAAGCATTGAGTTACTCAATTAACTCATTTGTTAATTGAATAGTTCTACACACGAAATCGGGATCAAGTGGACAGAGGATAGAGTATGGGTAGATAACATTTGAGATTATGGTCTAAGGTTTCTATTGGGTGCATGGAGTATTGGATAGGTGCTATAGTGTTGATTAGATTCAACACCGCAAGGATAGCAAGAATAGAATCTATGATTGAGGTGTATCACACTTTACTCAATTGACACATTTGTAATTTGAATAAGTGGGTACTATATGGGATAGGTCTAAGTGAATATGATCTTGATCAAGATGTCATTTAGATAACATTGATGACTAGGTATGAATATAGGATTCACTAAAGTAGAAAGGAACATTGCTAAAAGAAATAGATTTATTCTTATAATGGAAATTACTCAAATCCTCATATTAGAATTTGAATAATTGTGATGTGGCTCAAGAAATTATGGGAGTGATGCTACTGGATAGCTTGCAGTAAAACAAAGCTACTGCAATTGGAATCACTCTAAAATAAGCTATAGAATTCAAACTATGATCAAATTAGTGATTTGGATAGATTTGAATGCACAAAGTGTGTGCACGTATCAAATTTGGATTTTCTTGATCCTATGATGTTCTACAAGTTGAGAGGATTCCAAAGACTACAAATTTGTAATTTTTGGATTAACAGAACTAAAGATATGAATTTATCAAGCTAACAGAAGGGTTCCAACGGTATCTCATTTGTTATTTTTGGACTTATAGATTGAAAGATATGAATTTTGCAAGATTGGATTGGAATCTGATTGAAAAAAATCTAATTCGAAATCGTTTTAGATCAGAGGTGGCCACGTGGCAATTTCTGATTGCACGATACCCTTTCGGGCGGATTAGGTCTGGGAGTCGTCGGATTTAAAGGGATCTGGACGCACCAGATTGTCCAGTACCCTTTCAGTTAAGTGATCAACATGGGACGTTTGATCAAGATCCAGTGGCTAGAATGAAAAGGGGAAGGATGCTCACCGGCGACCTAGGTTTCCGGCGAATCTCCGGTGATGTGCAACCAGAGGTGGACGTTGGCGACGGATCTGGTGGTTCCCGAGGTGATGGAGGTGTGTACGGCGTGCAGAGGAGCGAGGCGAACTCGTTTGTGTGAACTCCGTGGTCGTTTGCTTCCAGTAGAGAGGGAATGGTCTGGCCGGAGGCAGCTCGAGTGGTGATGAGCTCCGGGCTTGGACGGACGCATCGATCTGCTGCATGTTTGGATAAGGTGACGGTTTCAGAGGACACGCCGGATCAGAGGAAGAAGTTTAGGAGGAAAGGTAGGGGGGCTGGCTTACCTCGGGTCGTCGGATTCCAGTGGATTTGGCCGCAGGCACCTGCGGTCTCCGGCGAGGAATCCCTCTGTGGCTCGTCGATGATTTCGCGAAGGAGCAAAGGGGGATGGAGGAGGACGGTGAGGGGTCTTTATATCCGCGGCTGGGCGTCGATTAATGCAGGCAATGAAGGGGATTAAGAGAGAGGGGGCGAGTTACTGCGCGGAGGAAACCGTCGTCGGCGTGGTTAACGCGAGGAAGAAGAAGCTGAGGTGGCCTGACGTGCGGGCCCGTGCGGTCAGCGAGGGAGAGAGGAGGCTGAGATACCCTTTCGGGTTTGGCTTCCTGGGCCGCGGGCCTGATCTGGAGCTGGGCCGAATGGCTTCCCCGCGGCCTTTTCTTATTTTCTCTTTTCTTCTTTTTCCTTTTTCTGTTTCTTAATTCTTTTATAGATTTTGCATATTGAATCCAAATCAAGCCAAACCAATTTCATAAATTTTGTAAAATTCACAGCAAGGTTTTAAACCAATAGGAAACATGTTTTCAGAACCAAAACAAGGTTTTTAATAAAAGATCTCAATTAAGCCTAAAGGCTTTGCTTGCATAAAATGATAGAAATAGAGTTTGAACTTGATTCTTTCTAAAATAGTAAAATAATAGTTTATAAAATAATGATTGAGAAACACACTCAAATATGGTTTGAAAAAGCAACCTTTATTGAATAAAGTAAACTTTGTAAAACAATCTTTTGCAAGCAAGCTTGCATAAAGCTGAATAGGGTTTGAATAAAGGAGAATGAAAATAACATTTTAATACTTGTTCTTTCTCAAAGAAGTTCTTCAAGAAATAAATAGAGGATTTTAAATAGTTTTCAAACAAAGCTTTCAAATAAACTCAAAAAATTTTAAATCCCTGTGAATTTCCAATCATCTCAAGCAAAACAAAAGCAAAAAATTTCCCCCAAAATTTGATAAAATCTTGGGTCGTTACACTTTTCCAGAAACACATCGCGATCCGCCGCCGTCGTCGACCCGAGATTGGGAGGGTCCAGAAGCTCTTCCCGGCACCCTGCCGGAGAGGGGAATCGCCAGCAGAGGTCTTCTTCATCGCCATGCTTGCCTCCGGCGTGATGAGTGAGTAGTCTACCTTGGACTATGGGTCCATAGCAGTAGCTAGATGGTTGTCTTCTCCACCATGTGCTTCATGTTTAGATCTCGTGAGCTGCTTTACATGATCGAGACTACCTTTATGTAATTCTACATGTTGTGTTTGTTGGGATCCGATGAATATTGGAGTTATGATTGAGTTGATGTGCTGAATATTATCTTATGTTATCTCTATGTTGTTTATGATCTTGCATGCTCTCCGTTGTTAGTAGCTATCTTGGCCGAGTAGATACTAGTGACTCCAAGAGGGGGTATTTATGCTCGATAGTTGGGTTCATGCCTCTATTTAATCTGGGGGAGTGACAGAAACCTCTAAGGTTGTAGATGTGCTGTTGCTACTAGGGAGAAAACAACATTCATATGTCCAAGTGCATATGCTTTGTTTACATTACACACTTTGCTTAATGCAGTTATCTGTTGTTCGCAACTTAATACTTGTGGGGTTCTCGGATTGATTCCTCGCAAGTGGATTATTAGTCATAGATGCAGTTGGATGGCGGTCTATGTATCTTGTTGCAATGTCCAAAGTAAATCTCATAGTGATCCTCTTGACATATGCACATTGTCTTTATTCTATCAATTGCCCAACTGTAATTTGTTTACCCAGCATGTGTTATTTATCTTATGGAGACACACCACTAGTGAACTATGGACCCCGGTCCTATTTCCTTTATATTGCTATCACCTGTTTACTTTACTCGCACTATTTACTTTACTCGCATATTACTATTGCTTTCCACTCGATACGCTCATTCCTTTGTTTACAGCAAACCGGTGAGATTGACAACCTCATCATAAGTTGGAAGCAAAGTACTTGGTTGTGTTGTGTGCAGGTTTCGCGTTGCAGCTGGCAAAGCAAAGCACTGGACGAGGCGCCCAATAAATTGTCCGAAGCTATCGCAAAGCTAGCAAGCATCACCTTCTTGAGTTTGGCTTTTTCCTACTGGATTGACATACCTTGGTTTCATAACTGAGGGAAAACTTGCTGCTGTACTCATCAAACCTTCTCTTGGGGTTTCCAACTGGCCAGTCATTTACATCTTCAACTACACGCCAACAAGTTTTCTGGCACCATTCAACACCGCGCCATCAACAAGTTTTCTGGCGCCGTTGCCGGGGAAAAAGAAGACTTCTGCAAGGGGAGTTTCGCATGCACATCCTTTACTTTGTTTTAAGTTTTGCTTTACTTTATTTTTGCTTGCATCGTTTTATCAAAAACACAAAAAAATTAGTTCCCACTATAATTGTTATTTTTGTTGGTCTATTATTGTGTTGCTTTATCATGCTTTCTATCAATGGATGGTTTCTTTGAAACTAAATCTTTTTGGCAAGGTGGGTTCACTGAAGAGCAACAAAAATATTATGAGGAACACTGCTTGTCACAAAAAGGGAAACACTTATGGGAACAAATTAATACCTTGTATATCATTGCTAGAGATGTGTGCTCTACTTATAATGTTACTTATTGCTTTGATAAATCTTGTTGTTGTAGGAGGTATAAACACCTCCCTTTTCAATGTGAGTATAATGATGATGTTACCATATCTTCTTATATTAATGGAAATTATGACTTTTATGATGTGGAACAAATTGAAGAATTTATTGCTTGGAAGGGTGCATTCAAACTTGCTTATTTGCTTGAAAATACTGATGATGCACCTTATAAATATGAGGTTTATGATATACTTAAATTTTGCTTTGATAATTACAAGGAAGAGAATGGCTATATTATTAAATATCTTAATTGATGCTCTCCAATGGAAGAGACTAATGCCTTGAAGGAGCCTATGGAAGAAGAAATTGCGGAAATTGGAAGCTCATTGGATGAAAAAGAGGAGGAGAGTGATGATCGAGAGGAGGAAGAATGGAGCTACCTATGTCGACCTCCCAATAAGAGTAACTCTTTAACTAATACCCTGTTTGATCGCCCTCCATGCTTAAAGGAGGGTGAGTGTGATATTTATATTATTGAGTTTATTCATGATGCTACTGAAAATTATTATGAGAGAGGAAAATATGGTTGTTGGAATTTTCATGTTACTAAAACACCTCTCTTTATATTAAAACTTCTGAAGTTGCTCTTATTTTATCTACCCATGCTTGTTACTATGTGCTTCTTTGATTTATTTTCTTACAATATTCCTATGCATAGGAAGTGGGTTAGACTTAAATGTGTTTCATATTTGCTCCTTGATGCTCTCTTTTTCTTCAATTCATATTTCTTATGTGAGCATCTTCTCGAATTACTGAGCCAGCTCAAAGGCGTTAAAGAAAAGCACTCTTGGGAGATAACCCAATGTTTTTACTTTCAGTTCTTTTTCTTTTATTTGAGTCTTGGAAGTTATTACTACTGTAATGACCTCTCCTTATCATTTTTATTTCATTTTTGTGCCAAGAGAAGCCTCTAATTTGAGTGAGGTAAGATTTGGGGATGTTGCTGTCCTGAAACAGTTTTCGATGCTGCACCATAAAAATTCGTGAAAATTCTCAGTATATCTTTTGGACCTGCGATTTCTTGTGCATATGCCCCAGGTTATATCCAAACTTTTATTAGTTTAACACTTTTTGATTTTAGCAACATAAAACCCTCTAAAAATTCGACCTTTGTCAGGTGTTCTGTTTTGACAGATTTCTGCCATTATTTGTGTTTGCCGCTCGATCGCTTTCTTTTTGAGTTCTTTTGATCACGGAACTTTTGGGGAAGTTTCTACAGTAGTATATGCTTTATATGTGGTGGTTTTGAGTTGAAATCTGAAGCAAAAAGGGGTTGATTCAATGTTATGCTTACACTAATGTTGCTAATATAATTGTGTTGAGTTTTGTATGAAGGAAGTTTTCAAGTGTAGGGATCGGAGAATGATGAGATGAGTTGAAGAATGGACAAAAGCTCAAGCTTGGGGATGCCCAAGCACCCCAAGAAATATCCAAGAGGTACAAGCATCAAAGCTTGGGGATGCCCCCGAGGCACCCCTTCTTCATCGGCAAAAATCAGGTCACCTTTCAACACACTATATTTTTATTGCTTCATGCACTATGCGTTTTTCTTGGAGCGTCAGTTGTTTTAGTTTTCAGTTTAGTTTAGTTTTGTTTGCTGCAATAAATGGTTGGACCCCAAAAAATTTCTTTCGGAGAAGTTGCCTTGCTTTCCATTTGCCAAGAACACTCTGTTTTTCACTCTTATCGTTCAACGAGTGTTCTCTTTTTCTGCTACTGTGTTTAGTTTTTATTTTTCGCCTTGATTTGTGTTCAGATATTGTTATATCTTTGCATCAAGGTGTATTTTGACCTCTGGTCCATGTTGTTTTTCATCAAAAGAGTTGTTTAAAAAAGGTTCGAATGGTGTTGGAAAAAAGAAAAAGTTTTATGCAAAAAAGTGGTACAAGAAGGAGCTTGTGTGGACTGTGGCCTAGGCTTTTGCATGTCGTGCTTGATGTCTTTTTGATAGTATGATTAGTGGTTTTGCTGTAGCATGACTTGTCTCAAATGACTGAGATTGCTTAATGAGCCTTTGAAAAAATCATGCGTTGTTTTAATTATTTGGAAGCATTATTTTGGTTTTCTCCTTGATGCTTTATTTGGGTTGACTTGGCACATGGTCACACATGTTAGACTCATACAAAGTCGCCATAAGCCTCTATGATAATTTAGTTTTTGACTTTTGATGCCATCTTATGCTTCTTTTAATGTTGCTTTGCATGATTATGGCCATTATTGCTCTCTTAGTTGGTCGCTCTCAGTCTTTTGCTAGCCCTCATTTTGTACTGAGTATGAGCTCTACTCGTGCATCCAACTCCTAAAAACCAAGTTATTCCAATGTGTCCACCATACATACCTAATAGCAATTTGCTATTCCAAAGTATATTTGACTTGCTTTTATCTATCCTTCAAATTAAACTCTTTTTGGTGTTATGCGAAAATTGGTCAGTAAAGCCCTCATGAACCTGATGGCACACTTTACTTTTCTCGTTTTAAAATTTTGACATGTGGCTCTCTTATGTTGAGTTGTTATGCTTGCAAGTTGTAAGTTGGAAATTAGCCCAGCCATGCCGTCATGGGGCAAGCTTTCAACATTGCACTTCTTATTTGAGTTGATATCGTGCTCTTTTGTTTATGGATACTCACGATGTGAAACAAGTGGGGAATCTTGTGGGATCATGGAGTTCTTATATGTGTTAGGGAAATGCCTGGGCCGCTAATCTAAGTCATGCATCATTCATGGTGGAAATTTACAGCATGCCCATAGTGGACATTCGACGGCGCATCTCACAATAAAAAGCTATACCAATGGTAAATAAAAGAGATGGCAAGGTGTTCATTGTCTGTTTGTCTTGTCATTTTGATGTGGGCTTGTTCCATGTCATCGGGCAGGAGGTACCCCGTTGGCGGTTCTCGAAGATACACATATATTTACAATGACAAGGGCCTGCTTGGGACTCTAAGTCGAGTAGCATGAGGTTTGGGTATTCGTACATCACGGGACACGAGGTTTTCAACTTATGATTTGTCAAGCATATGCTTCATAATTGTACTCGCACTAACTCTAACCATTCAAGATGCCTATGATGGGGGAAATGAGAGCTCAAAGATAGTAAGTACCATAATTTTTGAAGGTTTATAAAACTCGCAATCACGGCTTCCCTCCGCGAAGGGCCTTTCTTTTACTTTTATGTTGAGTCTCCACCTTCTATCTTTATGCACCGTCTAAGAGAGCATAGTTGTCATTCTTAGTATAATGTGCATTGTCCCAAAGTTTTCATTGATTGATTCATGATGTTGGTTTCACTTGTTCTTAAATTATTTGTATCTAGTTGCCCTCTTAAACTTGAAGGTGTCCTATGCATTTATGTTTTCCTCTCCCATGAAGGACAAGCTGAAAACCATTTGTATATTTTTCCTTATGATTTGAACACACATTTGACTTTCATTGTTTCATTTTCATGATCTTTTATTTGTGTTCTTTCTCATGTTATAACATGGTTGCTAAGTTTCTTCTATCAAGATTATATCTTTCATGCCCATGTTTTAAGTTCTTTTGATCCCAGCGCACAACGCTTACATATGTGGTCAAGATTGTGTAGGTGCATGTCACCTCAAAAATTATTTCTTTTGTTATCACTTACCTACTCGAGGACGAGCAGGAGTTAAGCTTGGGGATGCTGATACGTCTCAAACGTATCTACAATTTTTGATGCTCCATGCTTGTTTTTACACCATTTTCTTAGTGTTTCGTTACACTTCGTGGCGTTTTTATGCATTTTCTGGAACTAACCTATTAACGAGATGCCACAGTGCCAGTTCCCTATTTTCTGCTTTCAGAAAAGTTACACAGGAAATATTCTCGGAATTGGACAAAACAAAAGCCGAACATCTAGAAATTTACCGAAGTTTCCAGAGAACCGAAGATGAGACGGAACCAAGCCAGAGGGTGGCCTCACCACTAGGGGGTGCGACCCAGGGCCTGGCCGCGCCGCCCTATGGTGAGGGCCCCCTGGTCCACTTCTGACGCTGCCCCTTCACCTATAAAGACCCCCCGATGGGAAAAACCTAAACACCCGATCACTTTTCCAGAAACACATCGCGATCCACCGCCGTCGTCGACCCGAGATCGGGAGGGTCTAGAAGCTCTTCCCGGCACCCTGCCGGCGAGGGGAATCGCCATCGGAGGTCTTCTTCATCGCCATGCTTGCCTCCGGTGCGATGAGTGAGTAGTCTACCTTGGACTATGGGTCCATAGCAGTAGCTAGATGGTTGTCTTCTCCACTATGTGCTTCATGTTTAGATCTCATGAGCTGCTTTACATGATCGTGACTACCTTTATGTAATTCTACATGTTGTGTTTGTTGGGATCCAATGAATATTGGTGTTATGATTGAGTTGATGTGCTGAATATTATCTTATGTTATCTCTATGTTGTTTATGATCTTGCATGCTCTCTGTTGTTAGTAGCTATCTTGGCCGAGTAGATACTAGTGACTCCAAGAGGGGGTATTTATGCTCGATAGTTGGGTTCATGCCTCTATTTAATCTGGGGGAGTGACAGAAACCTCTAAGGTTGTAGATGTGCTGTTGCTACTAGGGAGAAAACAACATTCATATGTCCAAGGGCATATGCTTTGTTTATATTACACACTTTGCTTAATGCAGTTATCTGTTGTTCACAACTTAATACTTGTGGGGTTCTCGGATTGACTCCTTGCAAGTGGATTATTAGTCATAGATGCAGTTGGATGGCGGTCTATGTATCTTGTTGTAATGCCCAGAGTAAATCTCATAGTGATCCTCTCGACATATGCACGTTGTCTTTATTCTATCAATTGCCCAACTGTAATTTGTTTACCCAGCATGTGTTATTTTATCTTATGGAGAGACACCACTAGTGAACTGTGGACCCGGTCCTATTTCCTTTATATTGCTATCACCTATTTAATTTACTCGCACTTTTTACTTTACTCGCATATTACTATTGCTTTCCACTCGATACACTCATTCCTTTGTTTACAGCAAACCAGTGAGATTGACAACCTCATCGTAAGTTGGAAGCAAAGTACTTGGTTGTGTTGTGTGCAGGTTCCGTGTTGCAGCTGACAAAGCAAAGCACTAGAAGAGGCGCCCAATAAATTGTCCGGAGCTGTCGCGAAGCTAGCAAGCATCACCATCTTGAGTTTGGCTTTTTCCTACTGGATTGACATACCTTGGTTTCATAATTGAGGGAAAACTTGCTGCTGTACTCATCAAACCTTCTCTTGGGGTTTCCAACCGGCCGGTCATTTACATCATCAACTACACGCCAACAAGTTTTCTGGCACCATTCAACATCGCGCCATCAATAGCCTCTATGATCATTTGGTTTTTGACTTGTGATACCACTTTATGCTTCTTTTAATGATTTTTTGTCGCTTTGCATGATTATGGCCGTTATTGCTCTCTTAGTTGGTCGCTCCCAGTCTTTTGCTAGCCCTCATTTTGTACTGAGTATGAGCTCTTCTCGTGCATCCAACTCCTAAAAACGAAGTTGTTCCAAAGTGTCCACCATACATACCTATTAGCAATTTGCTATTCCAAAGTACATTTGACTTGCTTTTATCTATCCTTCAAATTAAACTCTTTTTGGTGTTATGCGAAAATAGGTCAGTAAAGCTCTCACGAACCTGATGGCACACTTTACTTTTCTCGTTTTAAAATTTTGACATTGTGGCTCTCTTATGTTGAGTTGTTATGCTTGCAAGTTGTAAGTTGGAAATTAGCCCAGCCATGCCGTCATGGGGCAAGCTTTCAACATTGCACTATCTTTCATTTGAGTTGATATCGTGATCTTTTGTTTATGGATACTCGCGATGTGAAACAAGTTGGGAATCTTGCAGGATCATGGAGTTTTTATATGTGTTAGAGAAACGCCTGGGCCGCTAATCTAAGCCATGCATAATTCATGGTGGAAATTTACAGCATGCCCATAGTGGACATTCGACGACGCATCTCAAAATAAAAAGCTATACCAATGGTAAATAAAAGAGATGTCGAGGTGTTCATTGTCTGTTTGTCTTGTCATTTTGATGTGGGCTTGTTCCATGTCATCGGACAGGAGGTACCCCATTGGCGGTTCTCGATGATACACATATATTTACAATGACAAGAGCTTGCTTGGGACTCTAAGTCGAGTAGCATGAGGTTTGGGTATTTGTACTTCATAGGACACGAGGTTTTCAACTTATGATTTGTCAAGCATATGCTTCATAATTGTACTCGCATTAACTTTAACCATTCAAGATGCCTATGATGGGGGCAATGAGAGCTCAAAGCTAGTAATTACCATAATTTTTGAATGTTTATAAAACTTGCAATCACTACTTCCCTCTGCGAAGGGCCTTTCTTTTAATTTTATGTTGAGTCTCCACCTTCTACCTTTATGCACCGTCTAAGAGAGCATAGTTGCCATTCTGAGTTTTATGTGCATAGTCCCAAAGTTATCATTGATTGATTCATGATTATGGTTTCACTTGTTCTTAAATTATTTGTATCTATTCTCCCTCTTAAACTTGAAGGTGTCCTATGCATTTATGTTTTGCTATTCCATGAGGGACAAGCTGAAAACTATTTGCTATGTTTTCCATATGATTTGAACACACGTTTGACTTTCATTGTTTCATTTTTCATGATCTTTCGTTTGTGTTCTTTTTCATGTTATAACATGGTTGCTAAGTTTCTTCTATCAAGATTATGTCTTTCATGCCCATGTTTTAAGTTCTTTGATCTCAGCACTCAATGCTTTACCTAGATGATCAAGATTGTGATGGTGCATGTCACCTCAAAAATTATCCTTTGTTATCACTTACCTACTCGAGGATGAGCAGGAGTTAAGCTTGGGGATGCTTGATACGTCTCAAACGTATCTATAATTTTTGATGCTCCATGCTTGTTTTTACACCATTTGCCTTGTGTTTCGTTACACTTCGTGGCGTTTGATACGTCTCCAACGTATCCATAATTTTTGATGCTCCATGCTTGTTTTTACACCATTTGCTTAGTGTTTCGTTACACTTCGTGGCATTTTCATGCATTTTCCGGAACTAACCTATTAACGAGATGCCACAGTGCCAGTTCCCTGTTTTCTGCTGTTTTGTGTTTCAGAAAAGTTACGCAGGAAATATTCTTGGAATTGGATGAAACAAAAGCCAGACGTCCAGATATTTACCGAAGCTTCCAGAGAACCGAAGAGGAGACGGAAAGGAGCCACAGGGCGGCCACACCACCAGGGGGTGCGGCCTGCCCCTGGCCCACGCCGGCCTGTGGTATGGGCCCCCTGGTCCACTTCTGGCGCCGCCCCTTCACCTATAAAGACCCCCCGACGGGAAAAACCTAAACACCCGATCACTTTTCTAGAAACACATCGCGATCCGCCGCCGTCGTCGACCCGAGATTGGGAGGGTCCAGAAGCTCTTCCTGGCACCCTGCCAGAGAGGGGAATCGCCACCGGAGGTCTTCTTCATCGCCATGCTTGCCTTCGGTGCGATGAGTGAGTAGTCTACCTTGGACTATGGGTCCATAGCAGTAGCTAGATGGTTGTCTTCTCCACCATGTGCTTCATGTTTAGATCTCGTGAGCTGCCTTACATGATCGAGATCACCGTTATGTAATTCTACATGTTGTGTTTGTTGGGATCCGATGAATATCGGTGTTATGATTGAGTTGAAGTACTGAATTTTATCTTATGTTATCTCTATGTTGTTTATGATCTTGCATGCTCTCCGTTGTTAGTAGCTATCTTGGCCGAGTAGTTGCTAGTGAATCCAAGAGGGGGTATTTATGCTCGATAGTGGGTTCATGCCTCTATTTAATCTGGGGGAGTGACAGAAACCTCTAAGGTTGTAGATGTGCTGTTGCTACTAGGGGGAAAACAACATACATATGCTCGAGGGCATATGCTTTGTTTACATTACACACTTCGCTTAATGCAGTTATCTATTGTTCGCAACTTAATACTTGTGGAGTTCTTGGATTGATTCGCCACAAGTGGATTATTAGTCATAGATGCAGTTGGATGGCGGTCTATGTATCTTGTTGTAATGCCCAGAGTAAATCTCATAGTGATCCTCTTGACATATCACGTTGTCTTTATTCTATCAATTGCCCAACTGTAATTTGTTTACCCAGCATGTGTTATTTTATCTTATGGAGCGACACCACTAGTGAACTGTGGACCCCGGTCCTATTTCCTTTATATTGTTATCACCTGTTTACTTTACTCGCACTGTTTACTTTACTCGCATACTACTACTATTTTCCACTCGATACGCTCATACCCTTTGTTTCAAGCAAACCGGTGAGATTGACAACCTCATCGTAAGTTGGGAACAAAGTATTTGGTTGTGTTGTGTGCAGGTTCCACGTTGCCGCTCGCAAAGCAAAGCTTGGATGAGGCGCCCTATAAATTGTCCGGAGCTGTCGCGAAGCTAGCGGGCATCACCTTCTGTCGTTTGGCTTTTTCCTACTGGATTGATAACCTTGGTTTCATAAGTGAGGGAAAACTTGCTGCTATATTCATCAAACCTTCTCTTGGGGTTTCCAACTGGCCGGTCATTTACATTATCAACTACACGCCAGCAAAACATCACAAGTTTTCTAGTACCGTTACCGAGGACTGAAGAAGAAGAATCTCCCACACTAAGACCACGCCATCAACAAGTTTTCTGGCGCCGTTGCCGGGGAAAAAGAAGACTTCTGCAAGGGGAGTTTCGCACGCACATCCTTTACTTTGTTTTAAGTTTTGTTTTACTTTATTTTTACTTGCATCATTTTATCAAAAACACACAAAAATTAGTATCCTTTATAGTTGTTTTTACTTGTCTGCTTTTAGTTTTGCTAGAATGGCTACTCCTGAGAACACCAAGTTGTGTGATTTTACTAGCACTAATAATAGTGATTTTATATGCACTCCAATTGCGCCACCTGCTCCTGCTGCAAATTTTTATGAGATTAAGCCTGCTTTGTTGAACCTTGTTATGAAAGAGCAATTTTCTGGTGCTAGTACTGATGATGCTGCAGCTCATCTCAACAATTTTGTTGAGCTATATGAGATGCAGAAATATAAGGATGTGGAGAGTGATATTATTAAGCTTAAGTTGTTTCCTTTTTCTTTGAGAGGAAAAGCTAAGGATTGGTTGCTGTCTTTGCCTAAAAATAGTATTGATTCATGGGCCAAGTGTAAGAATGCTTTTATTGGTAGATACTATCCTCCTGCTAAGATTATAGCTTTGCGTAGCAATATTATGAAGTTTAGCCAGTTTGATAATGAACATGTTGCTCAAGCTTGGGAAAGAATGAAATCTATGATCAAGAATTGTCCCACTCATGGACTGACTACTTGGATGATTGTCCAAACTTTTTATGCAGGACTGAATTTTTCTTTAAGGAACTTACTGGATTCAGCTGCTGGAGGCACTTTTATGTCCCTTACCTTGGGCGCTGCAACAAAGCTTCTCGACAATATGGTGGTAAATTACTCTGAATGGCACACCGAGAGAGCTCCACAAGGTAAGAAGGTAAATTATGTTGAGGAAACCTCCTCCTTGAGTGACAAGATTGATGCTATTATGCTTATGCTTTCTAATGATAGGACCCATGCTGATCCTAATAATGTTCCTTTAGCCTCTTTGGTCGCTCAAGAAGAGCATGTTGATGTAAACTTCATTAGAAATAATAATTTTAATAACAATGCTTATAGGAACAATTTTGCTAGTAATAATTATAGGCCGTATCCTTCTACCAATGGTAATGGTTATGTTAATTCTTATGGTAATTCCTCCAACACCACTAGGGCCGCGCCCTCCGAGCTTGAGGTAATGCTCAAGGACTTCATCGGTAAGCAAACTGCTTTTAACAGGTCTGTTGAGGAAAAGTTAGGTAAAATTGATATTCTTGCTTCTAAAGTTGATAGCCTTGCTCATGATGTTGAACTTCTGAAATTAAAAGTGTTGCCTAATGATGTGAAAGAGAACAATACTTTTGCTACTGCTAATGCTATCCAAGTTAGAATTGATGAAAATGTTAGGATGCAAGCAGAATTGCATGCCAGGTGGGAAAGAGAAGATGAGATGGCTAGAAAGATGAAGGTATGTACCATTACTACCTCTAATGATGTTGTTCCTAATGCTAGCAATCCTCTTACTTTGATTGGTGTAGAGAAAACTCCCACTCCTTGTGTTAAAAAGCCTAAAACAGCTAAAACTTTTCTCAAAAGAGTGCTAAATTTTTTTGGAGTGTGGGAGATGATAGCTCTATTTCCTTTAATGATTTTGATGTTGATGGCTGCAATATATCTGCAGTTATTTTGTTCTTGCAAAAGCTTGCTTTGACTCCCAATGCTAGTTCTTTAAATGTTGCTTTTACTAAGCATATTACCAATGCTCTTATGAAAATTAGGGATGAAAAGTTGAAGCAAAAAGCTTCTATTCCCAAGAAGTTAGAAGATGGTTGGGAACCCATCATTGATATGCATGTTAATGGTTTTGATTGCCATGCTTTTTGTGATCTTGGTGCTAGTATTTCTATCATGCCTAGAAAAATTTATGACATGCTTGATTTACCACCGCTTGAAAAGTGCTATTATGATGTTCCTATTGCTGATGTTGCTAAGAAGAAACCTTTGGGAAGGATTAATGATGTTCTTATTATGGTTAACAATAACCTTGTTCCCGTTGATTTTCTTGTCATGGATGTTGAATGCAATGCTTCATGTCCTATTATTTTGGGAAGACCCTTTCTTCGAACTGTAGGTGCCATCAATGATATGAGGGAAGGCACCATCAAATATCAATTCCCACTCAAGAAAGGTATGGAACACTTCCCAATAAAGAAAAATAAATTGCTTTTTGACTCTATTCTTAGAGCAAATTATGAGCTTGATGCTTCATCACTTGATATTACTTGATTCGCACTTTCTGCGCCTAGCTCAAAGGCGTTAAAGAAAAGCACTCTTGGGAGATAACCCAATATTTTTACATTCAGTTCTTTTTCTTTTATTTGAGTATTGGAAGTTATTACTACTGTAATGACCTCTCCTTATCATTTTTATTTCGTTTTTGTGCCAAGAGAAGCCTCTAATTTGAGTGGGGTAAGATTTGGGGATGTTGCTGTCCTGAAACAGTTTTCTGTGCTGCACCGTAAAAATTCGTGAAAATTCTCTGTATATCTTTTGTACCTGCGATTTCTTGTGCATATTACCCAGGTTATATCCAAACTTTCATTAGTTGAACACTTTTTTATTTGAGCAACAGAAAACCCTCTAAAAATTTGACCTTTGACAGCTGTTCTGTTTTGATAGATTTCTGCCAATATTTGTGTTTGCCACTTTATCGCTTTCTTTTTTAGTTCTTTTGATCATGGAACTTTTGGGGAAGTTGCTACTATAGTATATGCTTTATATGTGGTGGTTTTGAGTTGAAACCTGAAGCAAAAAGGGGTTGATTCAATGTTATGCTTACACTAATGTTGCTAATAGATTTGTGTTTAGTTTTGTATGAAGAAAGTTTTCAAGTGTAGGGATTGGAGAATGATGAGATGAGTTGAAGAATGGAAAAAAGCTCAAGCTTGGGGATTCCCATGTCACCCCAAGAAATATCTAAGAGGTACAAGCATCAAAGCTTGGGGATGCCCCCGAGGCACCCCTTCTTCATCGGCAAAAATCAGGTCACCTTTCAACACACTATATTTTTATTGCTTCATGCATTATGCGTTTTTCTTGGAGTGTCAGTTGCTTTAGTTTTCAGTTTTGGTTAGTTTCGTTTGCTGCAATAAATGGTTGGACCCCAACAAATTTCTTTTGGAGAAGTTGCCTTGCTTTTCATTTGCCAAGAACACACCGTTTTCCACTCTTATCGTTTCAACGAGTGTTCTCTTTTTCTAGAACTGTGTTTAGTTTTCGATTTTCGCCTTGATTTGTGTTCAGATCTTTTATATCTTTGCATCAAGGTGGATTTTTGCCTCTCGTCCATGTTGGTTTTCATCAAAAGAGTTGTATAAAAAGTTCGAATGGTGTTGGAAAAGAGAAAAAGCTTTATGCAAAAAGTGGTACAAGAAGGAGCTTGTGTAGACTGCGGCCTAGGCTTTTGCATGTCGTGCTTGATGTCTTTTTGATAGTATGCTTAGTGGTTTTACTGTAGCATGACTTGTCTCAAATGACTGAGATTGCTTAATGAGCCTTTGAAAAAATCATGCGTTGTTTTAATTATTTGGAAGCATTATTTTGGATTTCTCCTTAATGCTTTATTTGGGTTGACTTGGCCCATGCTCACACATGTTAGACTCATACAAAGTCGCCATTGCCTCTATGATCATTTAGTTTTTGACTTTTGATGCCATCTTATGCTTCTTTTAATGTCGCTTTGTCGCTTTGCATGATTATGGCCGTTATTGCTCTCTTAGTTGGTCGCTCCCAGTCTTTTGCTAGCCCTCATTTTGTACTGAGTATGAGCTCTACTCGTGCATCCAACTCCTAAAAACCAAGTTGTTCCATTGTGTCCACCATACATACCTATTAGCAATTTGCTATTCCAAAGTACATTTGACTTACTTTTATCTATCCTTCAAATTAAACTCTTTTTGGTGTTATGCGAAAATTGGTCAGTAAAGCTCTCACGAACCTGATGGCATACTTTACTTTTCTCGTTTTAAAAATTTGACATTGTAGCTCTCTTATGTTGAGTTGTTATGCTTGCAAGTTGTAAGTTGGAAATTAGCCCAGCCATGCCGTCATGGGGAAAGCTTTCAACATTGCACTATCTTTCATTTGAGTTGATATCGTGATCTTTTGTTTATGGATACTCGCGATGTGAAATAAGTTGGGAATCTTGCGGGATCATGGAGTTTTTATATGTGTTAGGGAAACGTCTGGGCCGCTAATCTAAGCCATGCATCATTCATGGTGGAAATTTACAGCATGCCCATAGTGGACATTCGACGACGCATCTCACAATAAAAAGCTATACCAATGGTAAATAAAAGAGATGTCGAGGTGTTCATTGTATGTTTGTCTTGTCATTTTGATGTGGGCTTGTTCCATGTCATCGGGTAGGAGGTATGATGCGTGGTGAATGACCAGCCCGTTGGGAACCCCAAGAGGAAGGTATGATGAGTATAGTAGCTCGTTTTCCCTCAGTTAGAAACCAAGGTTTATCGTTCTTGGAGAGGAGAGACGGTGACGACTGAAGGTGATGCTTGCTAGTTTGCGACAGCAGCGGACAATTTATATATGGCGCCTCGTCCAAGCTTTGCTTGCTAGCTGCAACGTGGAACCTGCACACACACAAACAAATACTTTGCTCCCAACTTACGATGAGGTTGTCAATCTCACCGGTTTGCTTGAAACAAAGGTTATAAGCGTATCGAGTGGAAAACAGTAGAGAATGCAATAAAGTAAACAGTGCGAGAAAGTAAACCGGTGATAGCAATATGATGGAAATAGGACCGGGGTCCACAGTTCACTAGTGGTGTCTCTCCATAGATAAAACATGCTGGGTAAACAAATTACAGTTGGGCAATTGATAGAATAAAGATAAACGTGATATGTCAAGAAGATCACTATGAGATTTACTCTGGGCATTACAACAAAATACATAGACCGCCATCCAACTGCATCTATGACTAATAATCCACTCCCGGGGATATCATCCGAACACCCTAGAAGTATTAAGTTGCGAACAACAGATAATTGCATTAAGCAAAGTGTGTAATGTAAACAAAGCATATGCCCTTGAGCATATGAATGTTGTTTTCTCCCTAGTAGCAACAGCACATCTACCACCTTAGAGGTTTCTGTCACTCCCCCAGGTGAAATAGAGACATGAACCCACTATCGAGCATAAATACCCCCTCTTGGAGTCACTAGCAACTACTCGGCCAAGATAGCTACTAACAATGGAGAGCATGCAAGATCATAAACAACATAGAGATAACAAAAGATAATATTCAGTACAGCAACTTAATCATAAACACCAATATTCATCGGATCCCAACAAACCAACATCATAGAATTACATAACGGTGATCTCAATCATGTAGGGCAGCTCATGAGATCTAAACATGAAGCACATGGTGGAGAAGACAACCATCTAGCTACTGCTATGGACCCATAGTCCAAGGTAGACTACTCACTCATCGCTCCGGAGGCAAGCATGGCGATGAAGAAGACCTCCGGTGGCGATTCCCCTCTCCGGCAGGGTGCCGGGAAGAGCTTCTGGACCCTCCCGATCTTCGGGTCGACAGCGGCGGCGGATCGCGACGTGTTCTAGAAATCTGATCGGGTAAAATAAGACTTCAGGAACTTGTTTCGTCCAATTCCGAGAATATTTCCTGTGTATCACTTCTGAAACACAAAAACAGCAGAAAACAGGAAACTGGCACTGTGGCGCTTGTTAATAGGTTAGTTCCGGAAAATGCATAAAAGTACCACTAAGTGTAACGAAACAATAGGCAAATGGTGTAAAAACAAGCATGGAGCATCAAAAATTATAGATACGTTTGAGACGTATCAAGCATCCCCAAGCTTAACTCCTGCTCGTCCTCGAGTAGGTAAGTGATAACAAAAGAATAATTTTTGAGGTGACATGCACCTACACAATCTTGATCATATATGTAAGCATTGGTGAGCTGGGATCATAAGAACTTAAAACATGGGCATGAAGATATAATCATGACAATAAGAAACTTAGCAACCATGTTGTAAACATGCAAATGAACACAAACAAAAGATCATGAAAATGAAACAATGAAAGTCAAACGTGTGTTCAAATCATAAGGAAAAACATACAAATGGTTTTCAGCTTGTCCTTCAAAGAGAGCAAAACATAAATGCATAGGACACCTTCAAGTTTAAGAGGGCGACTAGATACAAATAATTTGAGAACAAGTGAAACCAACAATATGAATCAATCAATGAACTTTGGGACAATGCATATCACGCTAAGAATGACAACTATGCTCTCTTAATGGTGCATAAAGAAAGAAGGTGGTGACTCAACATAAAAGTAAAAGAAAGGCCCTTCGCAGAGGGAAGCAGTGATTGCAAGTTTTATAACCTTCAAAAATTATGGTACTTACCGGCTTTGAGCTCTCATTGCCCCCATCATAAGCATCTTGAATGGTTAAAGTTAATGCGAGAACAATTATGATGCATATGCTTGACAAATCATAAGTTGAAGACCTCGTGCCCCGTGAATACGAGTACCCAAACCTCATGCTACTTTACTTAGAGTCCCAAGCAAGGCTCTTGTCATTGTAAGTATATGCATATCATTGAGAACCGCCAATGGGGTACCTCCGTGCCCGATGACATGGAACAAGCCCACACCAAAATGACAGGACAAGCAGACAATGAACACCTCGACATCTCTTTTATTTGCCTTTTGTTTAGATTTTTATTGTGAGATGCATCGTCGAATGTTCACCATGGGTATGCTACAAATTTCCACCATGAATTATGCATGGCTTAGATTGGCGGCCCGGCGTTTCCCTAACACATATACAAACTCCATGATCCCTACAAGATTCCCAATTCATTTCACACCGCGGGCATCCATAAACAAAAGATCACGATATCAACTCAAATAAGAAGTGCAATGTTGAAAGCTTGCCCCATGACAGCATGGCTGGGCTAGAATCCAACTTACAACTTGCAAGCATAACAACTCAACATAAGAGACCACAATGTCAAATTTTTAGAACAGGAAAAAGTAAAGTGTGCCTTCCGGTTCGTGAGAGCTTTACTGACCGAATTTCGCATAACACTGGTAAGAGTTTAATTTGAAGAGAAAATAAAAGCAAGTCAAATTTACTTGGAATAGCAAATTGCTAGTAGGTATGTATGGTGGACACTTTGGAAAACTTTGGCTTTTAGGAGTTGGATGCACGAGTAGAGCTCATACTCAGTATAAGGCGAGGGCTAGCAAAAGACTGGGAGCGACCAACTAAGAGAGCAATAATGGCCATAATCATGCAAAGCGACAAAGCGACATTAAAAGAAGCATACGATGGCATCAAAAGTCAAAAACTAAATGATCATGAAGGCTATTGGCGACTTTGTAAGAGTCTAACATGTGTGAGCATGCGCCAAGTCAACCCAAATAAAGCATCAAGGAGAAAACCAAAATAATGCTTCCATACAATAAAAACAACGCATGATTTTTTTTCAAAGGCTCATTAAGCAATCTCAGTTATTTGAGACAAGTCATGCTACAGAAAAACCACTAAGCATACTATCAAAAAGACATCAAGCATGACATGAAAAAGCCTAAACCGCAGTCTACACAAGCTCCTTCTTGTACCACTATTTTGCACAAAGCTTTTTCTCTTTTCCAACACCATTTGAAATTTTTATAAACACCTCTTTTGATGAAAACCAATAAAAATCAGAGGCAAAAATACACCTTGATGAAAAGATATGACAAGGTCTGAACACAAATCAAGGCGAAAACGAAAACCAAAAGCAGCAGCAGAAAAAGTAGAACGCTCGATGAACGATAAGAGTGAAAACTAGAGCGTTCTTTGCAAATGAAAACGAGTACATCTCCTCCAAAGAAAATTTGTTGGGGTCCAACCATTTATTGCAGCAAACAAACAAACTAAACCAACTAAGAAAACTAAAACAACTGACGCTCCAAGAAAAACACATAGTGCATCAAGCAATAAAAATATAGTGTTTTGAAAGGTGACCTGATTTTTGCCGATGAAGAAGGGGTGCCTCGGGGGCATCCCCAAGCTTTGACGCTTGTACTTCTTGGATATTTCTTGGGGTGATGCATGGGCATCCCCAAGCTTGAGCTTTTGTCCATTCTTCAACTCATCTCATCATTCTCCAATCCCTACACTTGAAAACTTCCTTCATACAAAACTAAACACAATTCTATTAGCAACATTAGTGTACGCATAAAATATATTCAACCTCTTTTAGCTTCAGGTTTCAACTCAAAACCACCACATATAAAGTAAATACTATTGTAGCAACTTCCCAAAAGGTTCCATGATCAAAAGAACTCAAGAGAAAGCGATAAAGTGGCAAACACGAATATTGGCAGAAATCTGTCAAAACTGAACAGCTGACAAAGGTCGAATTTTTGAAAGGTTTTCTGTTGCTCAAATCAAAAAGTGTTCAACTAACAAAAGTTTGGATATAACCTGGGGCATATGCACAAGAAATCGCAGGTCCAAAAGATAAACAGATAATTTATACGAATTTTTACGGTGCAGCACCGAAAACAGTTTCAGGACAGCAACATCCCCAAATCTTTACCTCGCTCAAATTAGAGGCTTCTCTTGGCATAAAAACGAAATAAACAAGATAAGGAGCGGTCGTTACAGTAGTAATGACTTCCAAGACTCAAATAAAAGAAAAAGTACTGAAAAGAAAACATTGGGTTATCTCCCAAGAGTGCTTTTCTTTAACGCCTTTGAGCTAGGCACAGAAAATTGCGAATCAAGTAATTTCAGCAGAAGCATTAAGATCAACAGCAGAGGTCTTGTCAATAAGGCATTGTATTTCATCCACATAAGTTTTAGAAGACCCTTTGTGATCATGCTTTGGTACACTATTCTCATCAAAAAGATTTTCAGGACAAATCCAGTCAAAATTATTTTCGAAAGCTTCATTCAATCCCAAAAGCTTGCAAGGTATAGGTATCTCGGCCTCCTCATCATTTGTATTAATAACCGTTATAGGTGAACCGAGTTTATTAAAACGTTTAAGAACCTTCCGAGCTTCAATAACGACATCCTTAAATTCTAAACGCAAAGTTTCCAAGATAAAAGCTTTCTTTTCGGGGTCCTCAATTTCATGAAGCTTAAGGAACATATATTGCATAAAAGGATTAAGACTAGCAAACCTAGTTTCTAACATGTGAACTAAATGAGCAGAAGCAACTTCATAACTAGGAGCTAACTCAACCAAAGACTTTTCCTCAACTTCCTTATGCATACTAATGTGATTAAAGAACTCCTCAATGTTACTTTTGCCAATAATCGAACCACTACCTACAGAGAGGTCCTCCAGAACGAACTTAGGGAACAGCATGATAAACTAAAGTAAAGAAATAACGACTAGCAAGGATTCTAATTTTTTTGGGTTTTTTTATAGAAAGCAATGCAGGTAAAATAAAATAAAGTAAAGCAAAGCAATAACAAAGTAAAGGATGTGTGTGCGAAAAACTCCCCTCGCAGAAGTCTTCTCTTCCTCCCCGGCAACGGCGCCAGAAAAAGAGCTTGATGCGTGGTGAATGACCAGCCCGTTGGGAACCCCAAGAGGAAGGTATGATGAGTATAGTAGCTCGTTTTCCCTCAGTTAGAAACCAAGGTTTATCGTTCTTGGAGAGGAGAGACGGTGACGACTGAAGGTGATGCTTGCTAGTTTGTGACAGCAGCGGACAATTTATATATGGCGCCTCGTCCAAGCTTTGCTTGCTAGCTGCAACGTGGAACCTGCACACACACAAACAAATACTTTGCTCTCAACTTACGATGAGGTTGTCAATCTCACCGGTTTGCTTGAAACAAAGGTTATGAGCGTATCGAGTGGAAAACAGTAGAGAATGCAATAAAGTAAACAGTGCGAGAAAGTAAACAGGTGATATCAATATGATGGAAATAGGACCGGGGTCCACAGTTCACTAGTGGTGTCTCTCCATAGATAAAACATGCTGGGTAAACAAATTACAGTTGGGCAATTGATAGAATAAAGATAAACGTGATATGTCAAGAAGATCACTATGAGATTTACTCTGGGCATTACAACAAAATACATAGACCGCCATCCAACTGCATCTATGACTAATAATCCACTCCCGGGGATATCATCCGAACACCCTAGAAGTATTAAGTTGCGAACAACAGATAATTGCATTAAGCAAAGTGTGTAATGTAAACAAAGCATATGCCCTTGAGCATATGAATGTTGTTTTCTCCCTAGTAGCAACAGCACATCTACCACCTTAGAGGTTTCTGTCACTCCCCCAGGTGAAATAGAGACATGAACCCACTATCGAGCATAAATACCCCCTCTTGGAGTCACTAGCAACTACTTCGCCAAGATAGCTACTAACAACGGAGAGCATGCAAGATCATAAACAATATAGAGATAACAAAAGATAATATTCAGTACATCAACTTAATCATAAACACCAATATTCATCGGATCCCAACAAACCAACATCATAGAATTACATAACGGTGATCTCAATCATGTAGGGCAGCTCATGAGATCTAAACATGAAGCACATGGTGGAGAAGACAACCATCTAGCTACTGCTATGGACCCATAGTCCAAGGTAGACTACTCACTCATCGCTCCGGAGGCAAGCATGGCGATGAAGAAGACCTCCGGTGGCGATTCCCCTCTCCGGCAGGGTGCCGGGAAGAGCTTCTGGACCCTCCCGATCTTCGGGTCGACGGCGGCGGCGGATCGCGATGTGTTCTGAAAATCTGATCGGGTAAAATAAGACTTCAGGAACTTGTTTCGTCCAATTCCGAGAATATTTCCTGTGTATCACTTCTGAAACACAAAAACAGCAGAAAACAGGAAACTGGCACTGTGGCGCTTGTTAATAGGTTAGTTCCGGAAAATGCATAAAAGTGCCACTAAGTGTAACGAAACAATAGGCAAATGGTGTAAAAACAAGCATGGGGCATCAAAAATTATAGATACGTTTGAGACGTATCAAGGTACCCCATTGGCGGTTCTCGATGATACACATATATTTACAATGACAAGAGCTTGCTTGGGACTCTAAGTCGAGTAGCATGAGGTTTGGGTATTCGTACTTCACGAGACACGAGGTTTTCAACTTATGATTTGTCAAGCATATGCTTCATAATTATACTCGCATTAACTCTAACCATTCAAGATGCCTATGATGGGGGCAATGAGAGCTCAAAGCTAGTAAGTACCATAATTTTTGAAGGTTTATAAAACTCGCAATCACTGCTTCCCTCCGCGAAGGGCCTTTCTTTTACTTTTATGTTGAGTCACCACCTTCTATCTTTATGCACCGTCTAAGAGAGCATAGTTGTCATTCTGAGTATAATGTGCATTGTCCCAAAGTATTCATTGATTGATTCATGATGTTGATTTCACTTGTTCTTAAATTACTTGTATCTAGTCGCCCTTTTAAACTTGAAGGTGTCCTATGCATTTATGTTTTGTTCTCTCATGAAGGACAAGCTGAATACCATTTGTATGTTTTTCCATATGATTTGAACACACGTTTGACTTTCATTGTTTCATTTTCATGATCTTTTATTTGTGTTCTTTTTCATGTTATAACATGGTTGCTAAGTTTCTTCTATCAAGATTATATCTTTCATGCCCATGTTTTAAGTTCTTTTGATCCCAGCGCACAACGCTTACATATATGATCAAGATTGTGTAGGTGCATGTCACCTCAAAAATTATTTCTTTTGTTATCACTTACCTACTCGAGGACGAGCAAGAGTTAAGCTTGGGCATGCTGATACGTCTCCAACGTATCCATAATTTTTGATGCTCCATGCTTGTTTTTACACCATTTGCTTAGTGTTTCGTTACACTTCGTGGCATTTTCATGCATTTTCCGGAACTAACCTATTAACGAGATGCCACAGTGCCAGTTCCCTGTTTTCTGCTGTTTTTGTATTTCAGAATAGTTACGCTGGAAATATTCTCGGAATTGGACGAAACAAAAGCCAGACGTCCAGATATTTAATGAAGCTTCCAGAGAACCGAAGAGAAGATGGAAAGGAGCCACAGGGCGGCCACACCACCAGGGGGCGCAGCCTGCCCCTGGCCCGCGCTGGCCTGTGGTGTGGGCCCCTGGTCCACTTCTGGTGCCGCCCCTTCGCCTATAAAGACCTCCCGACGGGAAAAACCTAAACACCCGATCACTTTTTCAGAAACACATCGTGATCCGCCGCCGTCATCGACCCGAGATCGGGAGGGTCCAGAAGCTCTTCCTGGCACCCTGCCGGAGAGGGGAATCGCCACCGGAGGTCTTCGCCATGCTTGCCTCCGATGCGATGAGTGAGTAGTCTACCTTGGACTATGGGTCCATAGCAGTAGCTAGATGGTTGTCTTCTCCACCATGTGCTTCATGTTTAGATCTCGTGAGCTGCCTTACATGATCGAGATCACCGTTATGTAATTCTACATATTGTGTTTGTTGGGATCCGATGAATATCGGTGTTATGATTGAGTTGAAGTACTGATTTTTATCTTATGTTATCTCTATGTTGTTTATGATCTTGCATGCTCTCCGTTGTTAGTAGTTATCTTGGCCGAGTAGTTGCTAGTGACTCCAAGAGGGGGTATTTATGCTCGGTCGTGGGTTCATGCCTCTATTTAATCTGGGGGAGTGACAGAAACCTCTAAGGTTGTAGATGTGTTGCTACTAGGGGGAAAACAACATTCATATGCTCGAGGGCATATGCTTTGTTTACATTACACACTTTGCTTAATGCAGTTATCTGTTGTTCGCAACTTAATACTTGTGGAGTTCTCGGATTGATTTGCCACAAGTGGATTATTAGTCATAGATGCAGTTGGATGGCGGTCTATGTATCTTGTTGTAATGCCCAGAGTAAATCTCATAGTGATCCTCTTGACATATCACGTTGTCTTTATTCTATCAATTGCCCAACTGTAATTTGTTTACCCAGCATGTGTTATTTTATCTTATGGAGAGACACCACTAGTGAACTGTGGACCCCGGTCCTATTTCCTTTATATTGCTATCACCTATTTACTTTACTCGCATACTACTACTGTTTTCCACTTGATACGCTCATACCCTTTGTTTCAAGCAAACCGGTGAGATTGATAACATCATCGTAAGTTGGGAACAAAGTATTTGGTTGTGTTGTGTGCAGGTTCCACGTTGCAGCTCGCAAAGCAAAGCTTGGACGAGGCGCCCTATAAATTGTCCGGTGCTGTCGCGAAGCTAGCGGGCATCACCTTCCGTCGTTTGTCTTTTTCCTACTAGATTGATAACCTTGGTTTCATAACTGAGGGAAAACTTGCTGCTATATTCATCAAACCTTCTCTTGGGGTTTCCAACTGGCCGGTCATTTACATTATCAACTACACGCCAGCAAAACATCACAAGTTTTCTGGTACCGTTAACGAGGACTGAAGAAGAATAATCTCCCACACTAAGACCGCGCCATCAGCGTTTTTATGCGATTTCCGGAACTAACCTCCTAACAAGATGCCACAGTGCCAGTTCCCTGTTTTCTGCTGTTTTTGTGTTTCAGAAAAGCTACACAGTAAATATTCTCAGAATTAGACGAAACAAGTTCAGAAACTCCTATTTTTCCCGGACGAAGGACGAGGACCAAACGGGTGCCGGAGAGGGGCCAGAGGCTAGCCACACAACAGGGGGCGCGGCCCAGCCCCTGGCCACGCGCACCCATTGTGAGGCCACCCTGGTCCACTCCTGACGATGCCCCTTTGCCTATAAGAAGCCTCCCGACGGAAAACCCTAAATCAATCGGCGAAATTTCCAGAAGAGTTCCGCAGCTCCGCCGCCGCCACCGACGAATTTTGGGGGACAGAAGTCTCTGTTCCGGCACCCTTCCAGGAAGGTAAAGTGCCCCCGGAGCCATCTCCATTGGTCTCCATCGCCATCTCCGCCGTCCCCATCGACCTCACCGCCATCTCCATCGCCGTTGCTGCCTCTGATAATGAGGAGGGAGTAGTTCTCCCCCGGGGCTGAGGGCTCTACCGGTAGCTATGTGGTTCACCTCTCTCTCTTCCATGATGTGATCTTTATGTGATCGTGAGCTTTGTATCAAGTTGAATTGGTAGATGTTATTATTCAGATATTATGCTACTCCCGTGCTTTATATTTGTAAAGTTCGGAGATACCTTGTATCATGGTGTGAAGGTGATAGTGTGCGCATCATATGTGTCTTTTTGGTTAATGTCTCTATGAATTGTTGGTGTTTGTTGGAACCATCTAGTGCGTTCACGGTGACAGTGTGGGGCAATCTAGTTTGGGTACATGCAAACTTTGAGGAGTGCTTCATAGCCCTACGCATGATTAGTGTTCGTTTTCCATTGGAGAACTGTTTTGAGTTGCATATTGATGATAGTATCTATTGGTTCAATTATGTTATATTTGTTGAGAGTGTGTCCACTAGTGAAAGTATGATCCCTAGGCCTTATTTCCAAGCTTTGCACACCATTTACTTTCAGTTTTGTTACATGTTTGCTTGCAGCGATATTTATTTCAGATTACGTTTACTACTCATAATTATCACTACTACTTGTATTTCACTATCTCTTCGCCGAACTAGTGCACCTATACATCTGACAAGTGTATTGGGTGTGTTGGGGACACAAGAGACTTTCTGTATCGTAATTGCAGGGTTGCTTGAGAGGGATAGCTTTGACCTCCTCCTCCCTGAGTTCGATAAACCTTGGGTGGACAAGGAGGGGCGCGCGAGAGGACGTGCGGGTTGTCCGGGTCGACGCATTTCAGGCCCAAATCTGAGACTAATGGGTGTGCGCGGATGCCTTCGGATAGCTTTGTCTGTTTGGGTCGCTCCGTTGGGCCGTGTGTTCTGTCTGAACACAGACGCGAGGTGGTCGTTTGCGTCGGCCCGCTGGAGATGCCCTTATGTCTTGGCTGTCGTGAACTTTACTCGATCGCTCCCGATGATACATTGAGAAGTACTACAGCTTCAGAGGTAGACTGGAAAAAAGGTCTCAAGAAAAATTACACTGGAAAAAAATGATTTAAGAAAAATACCACCATAAGAGAGGGATAGCTCGCTGTATGCTGGTGCCACAATGGTATATTTCTCAGAATTCAAGTGTTGAAGGTGGTACTTTTCGAAACACACAAAGTTCATGGTGACATAAGGTTACACTAAGAGCATCTCTAGCCGAACTCCTAAATTTTAAAGGAGTAAATGCTTCCCTGTCATTTATAGGAGTATATTTGCTCCTCTAAAAAGTTTGGTTCCTAGCCCAACTCCTAAATTTAACTTCTTAAACTCATAATTGCCTCATATTCGTTGAAGTTACTTCGAAGCACGGAAGAAATCTATCATTGCAATTACAATTGCGACTAAAATCAAATTGCACCAAACGCGAATTAAAGGCAAATTTCTTTCTCTATGGCATATTTTTAATTCTCCTCATCTTCAATCTTTATTTGG
This sequence comes from Dactylis glomerata, assembly GCA_007115705.1. NCBI lineage: Eukaryota > Viridiplantae > Streptophyta > Magnoliopsida > Poales > Poaceae > Dactylis > Dactylis glomerata. Next base: position 4,495,897 of record QXEO01001034.1, read on the forward strand.
TGGCCTTGTTCTTGGAGTCGTCAACAATGTCGGCGGTGTGCAACTCCACTTGCGTCTTTTCATCTTCCATTTTCATCAGCTTCTTCTATTTTCTTCAAGGACTCCTCCATCTTCTTCATCTTTCCGTGAGCTAGCTCGAGCTCATCTTCCTCCTTTTTTTGGTCAATTCTGAAGATTAAATCTTCTAATATAGCCCTCTTTGCAATGCAATTACGAGCAACACACCTGATGTGGCCTATAGTTTCAAAATTTCAAAATGAAATTGGTTCAGTCTGGAGAGAAAAAATCCTAAATTGGCAAACCTTAGGTATTATAGTTGTTATAATGTGGAAGTTTCTATTAATTCGCTTGCATAGTGATATATTTTGAAACAACTATTGATAAATTTGTTATCCTTTACACAATAGATATATATCTACCTTGAACATATTTACATATGAAAGAATTGCAAAAAAGAAGAAGGCATACAATGTTGTCATTTTAGCCGATGTCTATATTACACATAGATTTTGTTACAAGATAATAATTTAAATTTAATAATAATTTTACATGTACATTAGAACACAAAGAATGATGGAATTAATGTTAAAATATCTTGTGTTTGTTAAATGTGCTAAATGATGTAATAGGAAATATAAATTAAGATTGTAATATGATAAGGAAGTATAAAATTTGGTGTGAACTATACTTATTAAATCGTCGCATGTCCGAAATTTGTTTGAACCATCCCAGGTTACACTCTAAGACATTCGAACAAACGAATGCAATAGTTGTTTGTGCACTCTTGCTAGGTTAGACGATGTCAACGAAGTGGTTTGGTGACCGCGTCATCACCCAGTCGTATGGAACCTGCCCATAAGAATATGGCCTGGTTAAATCCATATGTCATCTAGAGGCTGCACGAAAGCAAAGTCTTATACTAAGAAATAAGTCGCATTGTACTTGGTTGTTTTGACGAGATATTTAGAACTAGTTCTCTACTTTTATGACTTTTGTTTGAATTTTACACTAGGTATGTGAAAGGAATATGCCCGAGAGGCAATAATAAAGTTGTTATTATATTATTCCGTGTTCATAATAGATGTTTATTTCTCATGCTAGAATTGTATTAATCGGAAACATTAATACTTGTGTGATTAATAAACTAAAAGGGTTCCTAGTAAAGCCTCTCTTCTATACTAGCTCGTTGATTAACCGATGATCAAGGTTTCCTGATCATGAACATTGGATGTTGTTAATAACGGGGTCATATTATTAGAAGAATGATGTGATGAACACTCACACCCATAGTACGAATAGCAATACGATCAAGTCATCAAGTTCATTGCTATATCAAAACTCATATGAAATAGTTCTAATCCTCAGACCATGAGATCATGTCAATCACTGATGCCGGAAGAATGCTTTGATGATATCAAACGTCACACCGTTATAGGGTGATTATAAAGGTTGATTTGGGTATTCTGAAAGTATTAGTTGAGGCTCATGGATCAAGAGTGGAATTTGTCCGACCCGATGACGGGAAGATATTCTCTGGGCCCTTCTCGGTGATATTGCATTAGAATCGCTTGCAAGCATGTGACTAGGTCACGGGAATGCATTATCACGGAACGAGTAAAGAGACTTGTCGGGAACGAGATCTAACTAGGTATGGTTGATACCAAATGATCGGATCTCGGACAAGTAATAATATCGCGAGACAAAAGAAATTAACTATGTACGTTATTGGTTCACATGATCACTAGTTCATTGTTGAGTAAGTGGGAGTCATCATGGATTTCCAGATCCCACTGATGATTATTGATCGGAGAGGAGTCTCGATCATGTCCACGTTATTCACAAACCGTAGGGTGACACACTTAAGGTTTATCGTCGTTTTTGAGTGGATACGATACTCCGATCGAATTACAGGACAGCATGAGGGTTGTTTCAGAAAAGCACCGAAACTGTTTCGGGATATCGAAATAACTCAAGGGTGTATTTGTTAATGTTTGTTAATTGAATGAATTAACAAATATTAAAGAAATAAAAATGTTTTATTAAATCAATAAGTGTGAATTTTAATTAGCATGAATGTCATGCAAAATTAAAATGGGGGTTACCTCATGTTGATGAGGGGGTTACCACCATGAAGGGAATGAAGGGGGGTTACCACCATGATGAGGAGGAGGACCTCCTCCTAGGGGCCGGCGCACCCCATTGGGGGGCTGCCCCCTCCTCCCCTATAAACCCCCCCCCCTCTCCTCCAAGTTACACACACTATTGGTTCTTCCTCTCTCCCGCAAAGTTGCTGCCCCAAAATCCGTCTTGGCTTAGCGAAGCTCTGCCGGATTATTAGTTCAAGTTTCACACACTTGGAGAAGTGTGTGTTGGAGTGTCCGGCGGATCCCTTCTTCCGCTGCCCCGCTGGACCGAGGGCGTGGAGGAGTCGACGACGAGCCGTACGTGTGACCGAGCATGAGGGTGCCACCGGTTGTGGCGCCGTGTACACGATCTCGTGATCGTCAAGTGAACCACTACGTCGACTACGTCAAGTGAACGACTACGTCGACTACGTGCGTCTTCCTCAACTCTCCATCGGCAACGTTTGTGCGGGAACGTAATCCCCGCTACCGGTCTTCGAGGGTTAGTCTCCGTTGCTACCATCTCGTGGATGTTCTTGGCTAGTTTATGTGTTCATGCGTAGGAAAAATTTTGTTTTCTATGCTACGAACCCATCAGTGGTATCAGAGCCATCTCTATGCGTAGTTGGTATGCACGGTTAGAACACATGTGGATGTGGGCGTTGATGATCATGTTATTGCAATTTATTTTGTATTTTGGATCATAGTGGCATAGTGGGATTGAAGCTGCCCGAGACTAACCTTACGTGATCGCGTTCACGAGACTTGTCCCACACTTGACATGCTTCGGCATATGTGGCTTTGCGGGTGCACGTTTCTCCCACTATAGTTATGATCTATTTTACAAAGAGTTGTTAATAATATTTTATCACCATTGTGGTTACATGTTCGTAGGTAAGAACGGCTCTTCCTAGAAAGCCCCAAACCACGTAAAATATGCAAGACAAATTAGAAATGTCTAACTTGTTTTTGCGGGGCATGTGATGTGATATGGTTGTCTTTACATTTAAATGGCCTGCGTGCCGAATATATATATATATATATATATCTAAGTGATATATTGTAATGGAGGAAGACAACCAAGGTGGCGCGCCATGGACCTTGGAGCTACGCCGGTGGAATGATGGAGATCATGCCATGACGCACAAGATGGAGATCGAATGCGTGAAGGACCATATCATATCACATTATATATGCATGTGATGTTTTTATGCATCTTATTCTGCTTAGATTTGATCGCGCGGTAGCATCATAAGATGATCCCTCTCACATAAATATCAAGATAAGATGTGTTCTCCCATAATATGCACCGTCAAGAAAGTTCATCGTTTTGAGACACCTCGTGATGATCGGGTGTGATAGACTCTACGTTCATATACGACGGGTGTAAGACAATTTTACACACGCAAATATTATGGTTCTACTTGGCGAGCCTAGCATGTACAGACATGGCCTCGGAACACGAACCGAAAGGTTAAGCATGAGTCATATGGTTGATATGATGAACATGGTGATGTTCGCCTTTGAAACTATGCCGTTGCACGTGATGATCGGTTGCGGTATAGTGGATTTGGTTCGTGTAGTCACTTAAGAAAACTAGGAGGGATGTTGTTTTTAAGTGGGAGTTCACGTAGAATTTGATTTAACCTGAACTCATTCTATTATGGACTTAGTCTAAATTAACTTTGCAAATAATCTGTAGATCATGGCACCACCTGCTCTAAATTTCAATGCGTTCATGGAGAAAGAAAAACTAGCCACCAACGGTAGCAACTTCACCAACTGGGCACTTAACTTGAGGATTCTCCTCAATGCATCTCAAAAGGGCTATGTTCTTGAGGCACCGCTAGGTAACCCGCCTGCAGAAGATGCTCCCGATGAAGAGAAAAATGTTTTTCTGACTCGTAAGGAGGACCACAGTTTAGTTCATTGCGGCATACTGTATGGACTTGAGCCGGAGCTGCGAAAACATTTCGAGAACAGCAACGCTTATGATACAATGGGAGAGTTGAAACTGATTTTCGACTCCCATACTGCCGTAGAGAGTTATGATGCTTCAGAAAAGTTCTTTAGCTGCATGATGGAAGAGAATAGCTCCGTTAGTGAGCACGTACTCAAAATGTCTGGGTACGCCGATAAGCTCATCTCTTTGGGAATAACGATTCCCAATGAGTTGGGAATACATCGGGTTCTCCAATCTCTCCCACCTAGCTTCAAGGGCTTTGTGATGAACTACAACATGCAGGGCATGAGGAAGTCTCCCCCCGAGCTTCTCTCAATGCTTAAGACTGCAGAAGTGGAGATCAAAAAGGAACATCAAGTGTTGATGGTCAATAAGAGCACTAATTTCAAGAAAGGTAGAAAGGATAATAAGTCCAAGGGTAGAAACAAGAGGGACGACAAATCTGTTGCCGGTTCTGAGAAGAAACCCAAGGCTGGTCCTAAACCTGAAACTGAGTGCTTCTACTGCAAGGAAACGGGGCACTGGAAGCGCAACTGCCCAAAGTATCTGGCGGATAAGAAGAACGGGAAGATTAACAAAGGTATATATGATATACATGTTATTGATGTGTACCTTACTAGTAGTCGCAATAGCACCTAGGTATTTGATACTAGTTCGGTTGCTCACATATGTAACTCGAAATAGGGGCTAAAGAATAGGCGGCAACTTGCGAAGGATGAGGTCACGATGTGCGTCGGCAATGGATCAAAAGTTGATGTGATCGCCGTCGGGATGCTGCCTCTACATTTACCATATGGATTAGTTTTAAACCTGAATAAATGTTATTTGGTGCCTGCGTTGAGCATGAACATTATTTCCGGATCTTGTTTAGTGCGAGACAATTATTCATTCCAGTCTGAGAACAATAGTTGTTCGATTTATATGAATAATATCTTTTATGGACCACCTGAGAAGAAAGGTTTATTTCTTTTGAATCTTGATAGTAATGAAACACATATTCATAACGTGAATGCCAAAAGAATTAAGTTAAATGATGATATAGCCGCATACATGTGGCACTACCGTTTAGGTCATATTGGTGTTAAACGCATGAAGAAGCTTCATTCGGATGGACTTCTGGAATCACTTGATTATGAATCATTTGAGACATGCGAGCCATGTCTTATGGGCAAGATGACTAGAACGCCGTTTTCCGGTTCAATGGAACGGGCGACAGACTTATTGGAAATCATACAAACTGATGTATGTGGACCTACGAGTGTGCCGACGCGGGGTGGATATCGTTATTTTGTTACTTTCACTGATGACTTAAGTAGATATGGATATATTTACTTAATGAAACACAAGTCTGAAACGTTTGAAAAGTTCAAAGAATTTCAGAGTGAAGTAGAAAATCATCGTAACAAAAAGATTAAATTTCTACGATCAGATCGTAGTTACGAGTTTGGCACACATATGAGAGAATGCGGAATAGTTTCACAACTCACTCCCGCTGGAATGCCACAACGAAATGGTGTATCCGAACGTCGTAACCGCACCTTATTGGATATGGTTCGGTCTATGATGTCTCTTACCGATCTGCCACTATCTTTTTGGGGTTATGCGCTAGAAACAGCCGCTTTCACTTTAAATAGGGCTCCATCTAAATCCGTTGAAACGACACCGTATGAATTATGGTTTGGAAACAAACCTAAGCTGTCATTTCTAAAAGTTTGGGGATGCGATGTTTATGTGAAGAAACTTCAGCCTGATAAACTCGAACCCAAAGCAGAAAAATGCGTCTTCATAGGATACCCTAAAGAAACAATTGGGTACACCTTCTATCACAGATCCGAAGGCAAAGTGTTTGTTGCTAAGAACGGATCCTTTTTGGAGAAGGAGTTTCTCTTGAAAGGTGTGAATAGTAGGAAAGTAGAACTCGATGAGGTTATTGAACCTCCTCTTCATGAATTGGCGAGTGGCGCAGCGCCGGAAACCGTTCCGGTGGTGACTTCACCAAATGAAGTGGGAGCTAATGATGAAGATCATGAAACTCCAAAAGAGGATGCTACCGAACCTCGCAGGTCGACAAGAACACGTGCCGCTCCTGAATGGTACAGTGATCTTGTCGTAAATGCCATTGTTGAGAACGATGACCCTGCGATGTATGATGAAGCGATGATGAGCCTAGATTCCAACAAATGGCATGAAGCCATGAAATCCGAAATGGAATCTATGTATGAAAACCAAGTATGGACTTTGGTGGAACTTCCCAATGACCGAAAGGCCGTTGAGAATAAATGGATTTTCAAGAAGAAAACAGACGATGATGGTAATGTGACCGTCTATAAAGCACGACTTGTCGTAAAAGGTTTCCGACAAATTCAAGGAGTTGACTACGATGAGACTTTCTCACCCGTAGCGATGCTAAAGTCTGTTAGGATTATGTTAGCAATTGCTGCATTTTTCGATTATGAAATTTGGCAGATGGATGTGAAAACCGCGTTCCTTAATGGCAACATTAAGGAAGAGTTGTACATGGTATAGCCCAAGGGTTTTGTTGATCCTAAGGATGCTGACAAGGTATGCAAACTTCAGCGATCCATTTATGGACTGAAGCAAGCGTCCCGAAGTTGGAACCTCCGTTTTGACGAAGTTATCAAAGGGTTTGGATTTGTCAAAACTTATGGAGAAACTTGTATTTACAAGAAAGTGAGTGGGAGCTCTGTAGCATTTCTAATATTATATGTGGATGACATATTGCTGATTGGAAATGATACGGAACTTTTGAAGAGCGTAAAAGATTACTTAAACAGTAAGTTTTCAATGAAAGACCTTGGTGAAGCGGCGTATATTTTAGGCATCAAAATCTATAGAGATAGATCAAGCCGCTTAATTGGGCTATCACAAAGTACATACCTTGACAAGATTCTAAAGAGGTTTAGAATGGAAGATAGTAAGAAAGGGCTCTTACCTATGTTGCAAGGAAAGGTCTTGAGTAAGACTCAAGGTCCGGCTACAGGTGAAGATAGAGAACAGATGAATAAGATTCCCTATGCATCTGCCATAGGCTCTATCATGTATGCCATGTTGTGTACAAGACCGGATGTGGCACATGCTATTAGTTTGACTAGTAGGTACCAATCTGATCCAGGTTTGGAACACTGGACGGCTGTCAAGAATATCCTTAAGTACTTACGAAGGACTAAGGATATGTTTCTCGTATATGGCAGTGAAGAAGAGCACGTCGTAAGTTGTTACGTCGATGCTAGCTTCGACACTGATCCAGATGACTCTAAGTCTCAATCCGGGTACGTATTTATTATGAATGGAGGAGCAGTAAGCTGGAGGAGTTCCAAGCAAAGCGTGGTGGCAAGATCAACTACAGAGGCGGAATACATTGCTGCTTCAGAAGCGGCGGCGGAAGCAGTTTGGATGAAGGAGTTCATATCCGAACTGGGTGTGGTTCCGAGTGCATTGGATCCAATGGTTATCTATTGTGACAACAATGGTGCCATAGCCAATACTCAGGAGCCAAGGTCTCACAAGAAATTCAAGCATGTGAAGCACCGATTTCACTCCATCCGTGAACATGTCACGGATGGTGATGTAAAGATTTGTAAAGTACACACGGATCTGAATGTGGCAGACCCGTTGACTAAAGCTCTCCCCAAGGCAAAACATGATCAGCACCAGAACTCAATGGGTGTTAGATTCATCACTATGTAATCTAGATTATTGACTCTAGTGCAAGTGGGAGACTGAAAGGAATATGCCCGAGAGGCAATAATAAAGTTGTTATTATATTATTCCGTGTTCATAATAGATGTTTATTTCTCATGCTAGAATTGTATTAATCGGAAACATTAATACTTGTGTGATTAATAAACTAAAAGGGTTCCTAGTAAAGCCTCTCTTCTATACTAGCTCGTTGATTAACCGATGATCAAGGTTTCCTGATCATGAACATTGGATGTTGTTAATAATGGGGTCATATCATTAGAAGAATGATGTGATGAACACTCACACCCATAGTACGAATAGCAATACGATCAAGTCATCAAGTTCATTGCTATATCAAAACTCATATGAAATAGTTCTAATCCTCAGACCATGAGATCATGTTAATCACTGATGCCGGAAGAATGCTTTGATGATATCAAATGTCACACCGTTACAGGGTGATTATAAAGGTTGATTTGGGTATTCTGAAAGTATTAGTTGAGGCTCATGGATCAAGAGTGGAATTTGCCCAACCTGATGACGGGAAGATATTCTCTAGGCCTTTCTCGGTGATATTGCATTAGAATCGCTTGCAAGCATGTGACTAGGTCACGGGAATGCATTATCACAGAACGAGTAAAGAGACTTGTCGGGAACGAGATCGAACTAGGTATGGTTGATACCAAATGATCGGATCTCGGACAAGTAATAATATCGCGAGACAAAAGGAATTAACTATGTTCGTTATTGGTTCACACGATCACTAGTTCATCGTTGAGTAAGTGGGAGTCATCATGGATTTCCAGATCCCGCTGATGCTTATTGATCGGAGAGGAGTCTCGATCATGTCCACGTTATTCATGAACCGTAGGGTGACACACTTAAGGTTTGCCATCGTTTTTGAGTGGATACGATACTCCGATCGAATTACAGGACAGCATGAGGGTTGTTTCAGAAAAGCACCGAAACTGTTTCGGGATATCGAAATAACTCAAGGGTGTATTTGTTAATGTTTGTTAATTGAATGAATTAACAAATATTAAAGAAATAAAAATATTTTATTAAATCAATAAGTGTGAATTTTAATTAGCATGAATGTCATACAAAATTAAAATGGGGGTTACCTCATGTTGATGAGGGGGTTACCACCATGAAGGGAATGAAGGGGAGGGGGGGGGGTTACCACCATGATGAGGAGGAGGACCTCCTCCTAGGGGCCGGCGCACCCCCTTGGGGGGCTGCCCCCTCCTCCCCTATAAAACCCCCCCTCTCCTCCAAGTTACACACACCATTGGTTCTTCCTCTCTCCCGCAAAGTTGCTGCCCCAAAATCCGTCTTGGCTTAGCGAAGCTCTGCCGGATTGTTAGTTCGAGTTTCACACACTTGGAGAAGTGTGTGTTGGAGTGTCCGACGGATCTCTTCTTCCGCTGCCCCGCTGGACCGAGGGCGTGGAGGAGTCGACGACGAGCCGTACGTGTGACCGAGCACGGGGGCGCTGCCGGTTGTGGCGCCGTGTACATGATCTCGTGATCGTCAAGTGAACCACTACGTCGACTACGTCAAGTGAACGACTACGTCGACTACGTCGACTACGTGCGTCTTCCTCAACTCTCCATCGGCAACGTTTGTGCGGGAACGTAATCCCTGCTACCGTTCTTCGAGGGTTAGTCTCCATTGCTACCATCTCGTAGATGTTCTTGGCTAGTTTATGTGTTCAGGTGTAGGAAAATTTTTGTTTTCTATGCTACGAGCCCATCAGTACGATGCGACTTTGTGCTCTATTTTGTATACTTCATCTTTCCACCGTTTGTTTGTACTACATCTTTTACAATATTTTTTGGCACTAACTAGTAATCACTCCATGGTTTATCATTAGAAGGTATTTAACAGCTAATAAACTAGTAAACGTTTACCATAATCGCATCCCTCACGTCAAAAATGAGAATATCCGGACGCTGGGGCGCCCGGTCCCTATCTTCCACTGAATAGGCCTGTTGGAGATTCGTGCTGGACACTTTTACAAGAAAGTCCCTACACTTTGAACAATTCAACCTGCAGTCCACTGATGCCATAGTATAAAAAGAAATCAGATTGATTTTGTTTTCACTCCCCCACCCAACTATCTAGATCATGTACTCAGGAAGGGCAATTTCTCGGATGTACTGTCAATTTTAATCTACTCTTTAAGATATTATTTCCATATCCATATATATATTGACGTTGATAACAACATTACTCCATAAGCATACTCCAAAGAAGATATCTTTTAGTGTTATTAACATGACTGACTCGTAGGACGGCAGAAAATAATGTTTCCGAAGGATAGACATGGACGTTCATTTTCTACTACAGGACCAAGTACCGTGACATTCTTGAAAAGTTCTTGTTTACTCCCTCTAATCCAAAGCATAAGGCTTATATTTTTTAGAAAAGTCAAGCTAAGTAAATTTTGACCAAACTTTTAGGAAAAAATATCGATAACTATAATATTATATGGACATCATGTGAAAATATATTTCGAGATGTATCTAATGGTATTGATCTTGTATTGTGCAAGTTAGTGATTTACTCTAAAAAAAAATTGATCAAACTTTACATTGTTTGACTTTTTTGGAAAAAATATAAGTCTTATTCATTGAAATGGAGGTAGTATAACACAAGACGAGAACTTTCTATCTATTAAATAAATTAATAAAGTTAGTAAAAGTAAACATAATGTTTGTATACTTATTCAGTCAAAGAAAATATATGTACCTCACCAAAGCGGCCCATATTTTTTCGATAAAGGGAATATATTAATATCAAGAAGATACATATTACACCCAGCCTCTGCAACAACAAAATGTCTGGAGCAAGTCTAGACATCACGGATGCACACAGCCAAAACACAAAGAAGGAAAAAGGAAAAGAAAACAAAGTCCCTGTCAGAGTAACTAGAGACCCGCAACAGCAAGAGCCAGTGGTGACTACACCTAAACTCAGAAAATGGTTCTCCATAACGACGCCTCCAACAAGGAAACAGTGCACATACACCATCGTTGCCCAGTCTAGATCTAAGATTTTCACCCTGGAGAAGGTCCAGTCTCCAAACAATGCCTTCAACAAGTAAACGACTAGGAAGCCGCCATTGCCGGGCACAACCACCAAAGGTAGCCTAAGGGCTTTCACCCCAGAAACTGAGACCGCCAAGTACGAAGTTTGCAATGTTGCCGCCACTCGCCAAGACACTGTTGCAAATAGCCAATCATCTGACTCGCATACTTCTCATGATCCACTGTAAGAACTCCCAGGAAACTTCACCAGCTCTGTACTCGAAGTGAGCATGCGAGATGAAATCTCCCGTTTCAATCTGGTCTTTAACAAACACAACCGCATACTCTCCCAGCAACACCTTGGAAAAACGCAGCAATGAAAGTGCCATGGCGGACCAAGGTGTAGGGGAAAACCGTGGAGAATGCAGAGCAGGCAAGAAGCCCAAGGCTCTATCTACCACACATGTTGATCCGGCTCTTGCAGATCATTGCAGGAACGAACACCTCAAACAGGTTTCAATACATCTAGTACTCCTGCAGATCAGCCTGCGCGACTGCCACTGGACGCAATGCAACGGTGTAACCATGGCAGTCCACGAGGGAGCGTACATGCCCTGGAGCGCACCGGCATGGGCACCAACAACTGCTACGAATTGGTAACATATTCGTCAGCTCACGTCCAAGAACATAGATGACGAGGTTCTGGCGGCGTTCCCGCGTACATCGACGGCCGCGTCCTGGCAGCGGACGGCGCGAGCAAGCGCAGATCTTCAGGGCCAGAGTTCAACAACGGCGCGGATGGCCGGATCTCGCAGAGCCTAACCCGAGCGGTGGCGTCTTCGACCGGATCACGGAAAAGGCAACTGCCATTGAAAACCAAGGGAAGAACTTGGCGGCGGCGAAAGAAGCTGCTGGGGACAAAGAAAGGAGCGGCTAAAAAGAGGCACCCACCGCCGCCGTCCGGCGGCGGCTTCCTCCGGCGGCGGCAGGGTGAACGGGGCGGCGTCGCGGTGGTTTTTTCGATGGCGGCTGGGACCTCCGGAGTCGCCCGCAGAGGCGACCCGGGAGGCAAGGGTAGATTGGTTTTAATTGCTTTTGATCAAATAGGAGTGCCACTATAGCAAGAAACGGAAGCAATTGATATGCATAAATATCATGGTACACTATGACCGGACTATAATATACCCATTCACCAAAAAAAATATTCTGGACATGAGCAACGGTATTTTACTACATAGATGTCATAATCAAGAAAGAAAATCACGATTTCTCTTTGGTCAACCTGCATTCGGTAATGTGTGTCCCAAAGCTACCAAATTAAAAGAAGTCGCTGTCCAAGAATTACATGGAAAAGATGAGCCGGAAAGACAAAACGGACTGCTTTTGTTAACTGTCTAGATCATCTAGTTTATTCAGCAAGGGCAATTGCTCGGATGTGCTGTCAATTTTGATCGGCTCTTTAAGATATTATTTTCCTGTCCATGTAGTATATATTGACGTTGATAACAACATTAGTCCACAAGCATACTCCAAGAACATATCTTTCAGTGTAACTAATAATGTTGCCGGCGAAAAGACATTGATGCGTTTGACGATATTTCTAAAACCAGCCGCTAGCCCGTTGTATTCTTGCCTAACATTCTCCGGACGACCAAAACTGCAAATTTTCAATTTTGTAAATGATTGAAGCTCTGGGGAGGATATAGAGTGGTAGTAAAATCACAAGCTTCCTTGCATGTACACACTTACCGTCCACAATTTAGTGTTAGTTATGATGATAGCAGTGCACAAAAGAACGAAGTTAGGAATACAGATGAGTCAGGTGACACTAAGTCAAGTCAATCTAGATTTTTGTCTGAAAAGTTTGTACTGTGAATAAATAAGCTAGTTGGTACCTAACATTGTTGGTCAGATATTATTCCTCCATATGAACAAGCACTTATTTTCCGCATGGTGATTTCCTCTAAAACATGTTTCTAAACCTGACTTAAGTATAAAATTTACCTTGACGTAGCATGCCATAGGGGGCCCAAGGCCCCTGCTGGTCCCCCTAGCCACTGCATATCCCAAGAAAACTAGACGCACGAGATAGCATGGGACCGACTGGTGCGACGACTCAAACATTTTCCCTCACCTCATCCACCATATATAGGAGTTGATTAAGAAACGGCCGGCTTGGGACTCGTTATCTTTATAGAGGGCGATTTGTCGATTTGGGACTTCCGTTTCCAATGAAATCTTGGTTTCCAGCGTCAGTGGCAAGCGAGTTCCGACGTGTTCATGCTATCGATTTGCTTGGAATTTTTATTTTTATAGGGAGGAGGCAAGAAATTAAATCATTTCTCTTTATTATAGATATGAAGGGTCGTCTTCTGAGAGAAGGAGGGAGGGGGGGGGGGGGGGCAGTGGTCCCCTACTTTATAAAATTATGTGAAGATACTCTAGTATTGCACATGCAGTACTATGGCAATGGCCGTCGTTGAGCGTGACTAGACCCCAACACAGGTACTTTATATCAAACCGGTTTTTTTTGAGAGAGTACGGCACTTTATTGATCACTTCAAATCACAATACAAAGTCTCCCGGATGCACTGATCTAGAGTAAAATTTCTAAAGGTAGAAGAAATAAAAGACTCCGCTAAGCGGGCTAAGATGTGTGCCGACTCATTACAATGACGCCTAACATGAATAAACAAAATACAATCGAAACCAGAGATCAAGGATTTAATGTCTTGTATCACCACGCCAACTGAACTTTGGTTGATCGTCGTAGAATTTATTCTCTGAACCACTGATAGACAATCAGTGGCCACCCGAACCTTGTTGAAGCCTTCTTCGAGGGCGAGGGAGACAGCGCGACGAACCGCCAGCGCTTCAGCAAGTTCTGGTGCCATAACCGCTTCAATGAGCTCGCTGCACGCAGCGGAGCATTCACCAAGGTGGTTCCTTCACGACACCCACTCCCATCCGTCTCAAAGAAGAAAAGATGGTTGCATCAGTGTTGATGTGGACTGATCCCTCCGGCGGCGGAGAATATCAAACCGGTTGGTGTCATAGCTTACCTTTATTGATTTATCAGAGCCAATATAACATAATAGATAGTAATTTTCTTCTCACAAATTTTGCACGGATCTTAATGTATTTGGACAGATAGAACGGATAAGCACATGGCTGTACTCACACGTAGTTGTACATTTCCTTTTCTGTTTTTTTATGGATTTGATATTGTGTTCTTGTCTCATTTAAACTCCTCAATTTTTTATATCAATTAGCTAGGAGTAATTCCTTAATATTTTATATATGTGTTTTTTCTTGCCAAAAATTGTACACCTTATATCTAGAAACGAAGGGAGTATAGTTCATTATTATATGAAGTGCAATGTTTTTACTAAAAAACTATCGAAAGGAACTTTTAGAATATTTAATTACTCCCTCCGACCCATATTACTCTTCGCTAATATGGATGTATCTACAACTAAAATGTGTCTACATACATCTAGACTAGCGAAGAATATTATGGGCCGGAGGGAGTAGATTATTTTCCATAAAAGAATGCATTGAGTGTAAACTTTAAATTCACCATTACATTTGGCTTGTCTAGCCGATCAAAACTAATACTCCCTCCGATCAGAAATAACTATCGATAATTTTGTACTAGCTTAGTACAAAGTTTATACTAAGTACCCAACAGTTATTTCTGATCGGAGGGAGTATATGATTTACCAATTTTCACACATTTCTTTAGAGACAGCCAAATCTATTGGCTGCTGGCGTCATGGGATGATCTAAACATGCATGTGTATGTCCGATCCTCCTTTTTTTTTGGCTAGGAATCAGAACTTTTGTTTTTCCTTGGCATTGTTCTTGTGTTACGTGTCAGCTGGGAGTCTCCTCTTTTCTTTTCATGTTTTACGTTTAATCAGATAGAAGTGTGTATGTTTAAAAAAACTACAGACACGTATACTCTATATATATAAACCATGTCAAACGGGAGTTACACGTTACGTAATTAATCATATTTTATTAAATCGCAGCCATTAATTTTAGATCTAACTACAAATATGATTTAGATGATATGGTTTAACGTGGTGACTCTGTTATACATTTGTATATTGTTTTATCTATATACTGTAGCAAAATAGTGAGCTACCACCGGTGGTAGCTATACACCCACCATTCACCATTAGATTTGCTATAGGGAACATGAGATTTCCTACCGGGAGCACAAAATCTAACAGACAAAACAAAAGTCGTTTGCATTTCCTCTCTCTATCACTTGCTCCACCTAACCACACGAGCACACCATCCAAAATAGCCTGATACACACTCCAACCATACCATCCATGGTAATATCGCATGGCATGTCTAGTAGGTTATTTGGTTAGGCATGTGTATAAGGCAACACCGCATGGCATGTCTAGTAGGTTACTTGGTTAGGCAGGTGCACAAGGCAACACCACATGGCATGTCCGAGATCACCACCGGCTCTAGCCATTTGCGGTTGCCTACCTAAGTAGCCTTCGAGAAGCACCATATGCATGCAACAAACGGAAGCTTTTCATCCGTTATCACCAACATACTCCTGCTCTCTACATCGCATGCGGTAGGAATAACATAATCCCACAATCCAAGGACTATGCATGCATGCATAGCTATGACCGGTGGTAGCAAATCCGCGTTGATATACTGTAATAGATTAGTGCTCGAGAAATATTCTACCATGACAAGTTTGAGCATTTTAAGTCTGCAATTGTTTTGAAGATTTTATCTTCGGAGACACACATGCATATTCAACTCAATCTATAGAACTTAGAGGATTGAACCTACAGATACTGATTTAACCTTCCCATAAGTCAAAGAGATTTTCTCATATTCTCAGACATAGTGCCAAAACATTGACAAGCGACACCAGTGAAGCTCTTAAATCACAAGCTTCATTGCATGTACTACACACTTACCATCTAGAATATAGTGTTAGCTATGATGATACCAGTGTACAAAAGGTCCAAGTTAGGAATACAGATGAGTCAGGTAACACTAAGGGTGTGTTTGGTAGCCTGTTCCAGTTGAGAATAACTATCTCACTTCATACAAGATGTCCTTAGCCAAGCTGACCTCAGATATTTTGCTGTGTTTGGTAGCCCGTGTTAGATGAAACAAGTTGAGCAAAGATAGTGTTTGGTAACCTGTCTCAAAACTTTTTACATAGAGGTCCTTAAACAAAAAAACAAAAAGCAATCGAGTCCTTGCTCATGGCGTCGGTGGTGCTCTGCCATGAGCTCATCGGTGTCAGGAGCTCGCGCGGCACCCTCCAGGAGCTCGCCGGAGCTAGGAGGTTGCGCCAGGAGCTCGCCAGGTGCTCGCGTGGCGCCCTGTGCTCACGTCGCCCGCCAGGAGCTCTGCCCGAGCTCACGTGGCACCGCCATCAGGAGGGAGCCGGAGGAGCTCGGGGGGAGGACGGAAGAGCTCGGGGCGCCGCCAGGATCTCACGTGGCATAGCTGTTAGGAGCTCGCCTGAGGAGGACGGGGGAGGGAGTAGGAGAGGCGTCCCACCGCCAGAAGCTCGCCGGAGGTGGCGTCCGGCATCGAGGACCCCGAGGCGGCGGCCGGCGTCAAGGAGGAGCCCGGGGTGGCGGCAAGTGCGGGTCTAGCTCGTCTGTTGGTTGTTGGGGATGGGGGAAATGAGGTCGGGGCCTCCTGACCCTGTTGGATTTTGGCCCAGGTGCGGGCGCGTGGGGGCGTTTCTCGGCCGAGGTGAGCCCTGCCCAGGTGCGAAGCTCGATTTGAGCTTCTCTACCGGGCAGGCCGAGAGGTCTTTTTTGGGTCGTTTGGGCTACCAAATAACCAATTTTGATAAAATCTTGGGTGAGATGAGAATTGCTGGGTTCGGCCGGGCTACCAAACACACCCTAAGTCAAGTCAATTTTGAGTTTTTGTCTGAAAAGCTTGTATGAATAAACAAGTATCGTACCTAACATCATTGGTCAGATATTATTCCATGTGAATAAGCGCTACCTTTTCCATTTCTTGCTCTGTGCATACAAAATTGATCTGCGCATAAATGCCATTTACATTTCCTTGAAAATAAACAGAAGCGTGCTATGTACACTCTACTACCAAAGAACACCACTAGTAGAATCTTAAACCGGCTAAAGAACAATCGACGTAAATCCTGAATCACCAAAGAACAACGAACTCATCTAGTGATTGCTAGTACTGGCATCATCAGCCAGTTCAGCTAGAATGCTAGATGATGGATCCCCTGGACTGGAAGAGATCCAGCCGGCCCTTGGCGTCGGAGAGCAGCGCGTCGACGCGCAGGTCCTGCACCAGGTGCGCCTGCTTGGACGCCCAGAGGAGCACGGCGAGCACCCCGGCCTGCGCGAGCTCCTCGCTCTCCGGGACATGCAGCGCGACGTAGCAGAGCAGTACGAGCGCCTCGACCTGCAGCTGGTCTCCGAGGTAGACGAGCTGGACGAGGTGCCGCGCCCCGCCGTCGTCGACGATGGCCCTGCAGTGGGTCACGTGCAGGTGGTTCTCCTTGCAGGCGAACTTGGCGAGCGCCACGATGGCCTCCTTGGTGACCGGCGGCTCCCGGTCGTCGAGCAGCCGCACCAGCGGGCCGATCACGCGGGTCTCGCTCGCGGTGAAGGTGCGCGACAGGCAGCCGAGGGCGGTGATGCACGGCAGCAGCAGGTCGTCGTACTCCCCGCTGCGCACGATGCAGAGCAGCTGCTCGGCGATGGTCTTCGCCGGCAGGGAGCTGGGCTTGAACGCCGACTGCCGCAGCGCGAGGTTGTGCTCGGCGACGCGGGTGATCTCCATGATCGCCATTGCGGAGTAGAACCGCACGTGCGTATCTGCGCCGCCGTCGCCCTTCTCGAGCAGCCTGGCGAAGCAGAGCAGCGCGCGAGACTCTGTAATGTTCTTGCAGACTGCTGGATGGCCGCGTGCGAGCTTCCAGAGAGCCTTCGCCGCCATGGCCTTCATGCGCGCCTTCGTGGCTGGGTCCTCGGCCTCGCGCGATCCACGGCCGCTCGAACCGTTTGAGCTTAGCTGGGGCCTAGCAGGTGGTGCAGCCGTGACTCGGTTCGTCGTTGTCCTGCCGGCTGCCGCGGATTGCATCTGCT
Source organism: Dactylis glomerata (assembly GCA_007115705.1). NCBI lineage: Eukaryota > Viridiplantae > Streptophyta > Magnoliopsida > Poales > Poaceae > Dactylis > Dactylis glomerata. The sequence goes on from QXEO01001034.1 coordinate 4,513,847, forward strand.
TGCTGCGCGCTGGCAGCTGTCCGCCATTCGAGGCTTCCGGCGGTTCGTAACTAGAGGTTCCTGGGAGCATGCTGGGCGTGCTGGCAAGCACAACAGAATGAAGCGACTTCATGTGCTCCGGCGGCGGAGGTGCAGTGTTCCTGGTGCTGCTTCCACCGACGGAGTACCTGCTGTGCTCCTGGATGGTGCCTGCGGCGAGGTGACTGACGAGGTGCCGGACGGAGTTGTTCTGCGCGAACAGGTCCTGGCATATCTTGCTGTGGCTCGCGAGCGACGCGATGGCTTCAGCGACCGCGGCCTGCACGCGCATCGGCGGCTCCTTCAACGTCGCAGCGTAGACGGCGCACACCCCGGCGTGTAGAAGTCTGTCCACGCTGCCCTCGTTCCGGCCAAGGAGCCCGAGCGCCGTGGCGGCAGCCTCCTGACCGTCGTCTGTGCCTTCCTTGAGAAGCTTGACGAGGGGCACGACGCCGTCCTCCTCGACGATGAGCTTCGCGAAGTGGGGGTTGTCGCGGGCGAGGGAGGCGAGGGTTGAGGCGGAGTCGGCGCGCACGGCGAGGCTGCCGGTGTGGAGCCGCGCGATGTGGTCCCAGATGAGGAAGAGTATGGGGTCGTTCTGCGCGATGTTGGGCATGCCGCGCAGGTCGGCGTCGTCCCCGTCGTCGCCGTCGCCGTCAACGCGCGGGGAGGAGATGCGGATGATCCAGGCGACGTCCTCGGCCGCGGTGTCGAGCAGCGCGAGGGTGCGCGGGAAGCCGGAGACGGGGTTGAAGCTGAGGAAGCGGCGGAGGCGGGAGTGGCTCTCGAAGCACCGCTTCGCCATGGCGCCGGCCTTGGCGAGCGTCTGCAGGGTGCTGTTCACGATGCGCTCGGCGGGGCGCTCGTAGAGGTCGGCCCGCGCCGCCTGCCGCAGCACCTCCGCGAGCTTCTCGGCGCGCGCGCGCAGGTCCTTGCACTCGGGGCGGAAGCACTGGCCGGAGCCCGATAGCTTGGCAACCTGGTCCGCGAGCTTGATCGGCCTCGCCAGCATCGTCTTCATGCCTTCCCCCATCCCTCCCACTCTGCTCTGCTCTCGAAGAAGTCGATCTCAAAAGGACAGAAAGAGCAGAGGCCTAGCAAAATTGTGCAGAACGTACGGCTTGAACCACCCGGATTGGAGCTTAAATTGTGCAGTTGTGCCACGCCGACGAGCTGCCAAGGCCGAGCCGAGAGCAAAATACGGCCGCCAACGAACTGTCGGTCGGAACGAGGCGGGGGAAGGTGGATTACTGGATTGGAGGCGGGCGCGCCTAAGCTGCCTGTTCCGTCTCTTCGAAAGCAACACACGAGCTGTTAACAGGGACAGAGACGGGGACGAAGCTGTGGAAGACGAGTGTTGAGGTTGGTAATGGTCACCGGTCAAGGGTCAAGTGCTGCTGATGTATCTGCAGGCTGTAGCGTAGTCAGCTGCGTGTCAGCAGACTTCCGCATTGGTTCGTGAAGGGCACTAGTTTATGGTCGTCGAACTTGCTTGGGAGATTCCGTGCTAATGGTACGCGGTTGCCGTGCAAGAGGTCCTAAAATAACTCCGGCGACCGGCGTCAGTCCAAGTAAGCAGCCGGCCGTATTCGTGTTGCTCTAACAACAACAACAGAGTAATCTAATTTCTGGTTTAAAAACTACCCATACAATAACATACTCAAACTGGACCGACGACTACTTCCTGAGATTATATCCTCTGCATTTCTTGACGAAGGAACGCAGGAGTGGTAAACTGACAGTGTGGTCGCAAGAATAGCAAGGCTGCTTGCTTTGGTTCAATTATTGTTTTCAGGGGCCTTGGTTGTGTGATTGATTGCGATCTACTCCTCGACATTTGATGCCTGATTTAACACGTACGTCCAAGCAATCTGCGCGGCAGAATATCTCTAGCCTTCCTCGGAAACCCTTATTCTCGAGAGACATTCCTCAGCGACCCTGAAAGCGCTAACTTCTTTTCCCGTTTAATGTAAAGCTGTTCATAGATGCCAATCTTTTCCGCATGACCATTTGGGGAATAGCACCAATGCTTGCTATTCTCTGTTCGATCCAAAGAATGGTACAAATGGAAGTGAGTGGAAATTGTTCTTTATCCTAGTTTCGGGGGGAAAATATCCGATATACAACTCGGAGCCTAAGAGCATATACTTCTGCATATAAAATAAAATATGAATATAAAAAATACGAAAACGTTAGACATGTACATGTATTGTTGACAACTTTAATGGAAAAAAAGGCAAGTATGGTGACATGTAATAAAAATACAAGTTGAGTGCCGAATTGATTGATTAGAGCTCTGAACAAATTGTCTTCTAATGGCTAAACATATACCAAGCAAATTTGCACGAAACAGAGACCATAGTAGCAAAAACAAGTACAGATTTATTTAGAAATTTTAATTTTACTATCTATTTTTATAGTTTATTATTCATACGGGAGCATGTGTCCTCAGAAGCAAAAACTACATGCCCGCAATATATGTGATGTTGTCCATTTGGGCTTCGTTAACTGTTGAATTTCTGTGAACGCAAATGAGATGGGGACCTTTGCTAGCATAAAAATCATGATATGTGTTTGGTAGTGATTTGAATTTGATTTGAAGTGATAATTAGGGTTTATATCTTTTCTTTGGTTCAATTTTTTTTTCTAGGGACCTTGGTTCTTTGACTGATTGCGACCTAACAAGTTATTCTCCCCAGCATTTGCTGCCTAATTTGACACGTAGTAAGTCCAAGCAATCTGCACGGCAGAAATATCTCGAGCCTTCCTCGTAAACCCTTATTTCCTCAGTAACCGTGAAAGCAGTATCTTCTTTTCCCGTTTAATATAAGTTCTTCGTAGATGCCAATCTTTTCGGCATGTCCATTTGAGGAATAGTACCAATGCTATTCTCTGTTTGATCCAAAGAATGGTCCAAATGGAAATGAGTGGAATTTGTTCTTTTATCCTAGTTTCGGGGAGAAGTATCAATATACAACTCGGTGCCTAAGAGAATATGCTTTTGTGTATGAAAAATAAATTTATGAATGTCAACAAATACAAAAGAAATCACACATGTATGTGTTCACGTCCCTGAATAGTTGAAAATTTTAACAGAGAAAAAACAAGTATTCTGACATGTAATAAAAAGACAAGCTGAGCGCCAATTTTTTTTTGCTTGTTTAGAGAAGTGAAATTTGTCTTTCATTGGGTAAACATACATGTTCATTTTAGCATCATAATTTGCACGAAACATGGACGATACTGGCAAAAACAAGTACAGAGTTTTTGAGAAACTTTTAATTTTACTATCTAGTTATTTCAAATGTGTTGCTCGTATGGGAGCATGTGCACTTAGAATCCAAAACTACATGCCCAAAAAATATGTGATATTGTCCACTTGGGCTTCATTTACTATTGAATTTATATAAACACAAATGAGATGGAGATCTTTGCTAGCATATAAACATCTTACTTTAAGATTGGCAGTGGTTTGAATTTGATTTGGCCTGATAATTTGGACATGGCGTTTTTGCTCTGGGGTGCATATGCATCCTTTATTTCAAATGTAGTTCAAACATATTTTGAACTGTATTTTTGTTGAAAAAAAATTTTCGTGAACTTCTTCACAACCTGTGCATGAACCAAGTTGTTCCACGAAAAAATGACTTTTTATGTGCTCTAGGTAAAAAAGATTAAATTCGGTGCTAAAACAAGGGTTTACGCATCACATCTTTTTTATCTTTTTAACAGAGAGCACTAAAAATATTGGTTCACCACGAAACTTTGGCGTGCACACATAGAATGTCGAGATGTACACGCAAAATTTGTGTTTGGAATTGTTTTCATATTTTAAAATGTGTTTTTTTTGTTAAAGGGAGCATATGCACCCTAGATCAAAAGTGCATTTACTTGATAATTAGGATTTATATGTTCTTTGTCTTTGTGAGTCGAACACACGAAACTAAAAATCCATATATTTTATAATCCTTTGATTATACATGCATCGTAATATTCTGTATTTTCTAGGTCTCTTTGGATCACAAGACCTCCATAAAAGTTATGAAGAAGTCATTTGTTTAAGTAAATGCTCTAAAAGCCTTTGAAACAAGATTGTGTTTGCAAAATTCCTATGAAATAACCATTTGTTCCATAGAAAGGCTAACATTAGCTCAAATATTATTTCCTCATGAGACTTCTAATGCTTTCTCTCAATCACACATGAGCGCGCACCCACAAGTTCATGTGTTCATGTCATATGAACCATCCAAATGTATTGCTAAAAAATTAATTCCTTTCTTGGAATCATTCATGGTAACATTTCCATGTTGTGGTGTAAAATGCATAAAATACATGGAGTTAGAAAGTAGAAAGATCTTGTGGCAGCTCATAATTTTTTACCGATATGGTTTCAAGTTTTGTTGAAATGGAAGTGTTTCTTTTTCTTTATCAAAAGTGATTTTTTCTTCTCATACTAGGGATTATCCAATTTTCCACTACGAGAGACAAGAGCATCTCCAACGCACCTATAGTCACCCCCCCCCCCCCCCCCCCAAGGGCGGCGGCGAACACAAAACAAGCTTGGAATTGTCAATACTGGATGCAGCCCAATATATGGCAAACCTATGTTTGATCTATCTAACTTATTGTTTAAAATATATGTGAATGGAATATATAAAGAGTGTGAACAAAATTAAATTTTGGGTGCCCTTGTTTAGGAGTCTGCTAGAGATGACAAACGTTTGCAGCCAAATATCTCCTCTCTCCCGTATCTTAATGTGTTTTTTCGGAGGCATCTTTTCTCATTCCGTTGGAAATGCTCTCAAGTAGATGTTTAGGCCTCCCAAATAACCTGGGGATTGAAGACTTATCTAGACATCATATCGTAGCATGATTTTGCACAAAAAAAACTGGGAGCGGTGGTGCGGTTACTTATTTCAAATGTTATTTCTATCATGAGAATTCTCTCTCAAGTTCATGTGGCCGTTTCATGTGAACCAGCCAAACACATTGCTACAAAAATGAATTCTGAGTTTTGGAATCATGCATGGATCCTTTGTACCTGACATATCAACAAATAATTTTCGGTTTTAAGCTATCTAATTCGCAGGATCCAAAGAGGCATCGAGACGGCTAGAACCTATGAATCATCTAGGACACAAAAGGCATCTTAGAGGATTCTGCGGGTTTGAATCCTTACAAAATTTATGGAATGTAGGACTAAATCCAAAGGATTCTATTGTGTTAAAATTCAAATGAAAAAACACATTGACCGAAATTCATAAAAAAAGAATATGTTTTCATCAACAAAAAAAATCTTGGTGTAGTATCTATCTTGCGCTGTTCAAATGGGAATGATATTGCAATCCTATACTTTGTTCATACTTTTAGCTTTTTAGAATACACGGGATGGAAGAGGCCCAATACGTGTGAACTTTTAAAGTGCAATCAGGCATGCCATTGATTCTGAAAAGTACTTTTAATCCGTAAAATATGTACCAGAGTGCTTTTAATGGCAAAAGTTTTGCCAGATAAAGTGCCTTATGATTTTTGTCCCAACTCACAAACACGGTTTGGTCGCGGTGCAGTAAGATAATGTGAGTATATGAATGCAAATTATATATCCCCATATGCTTAACCACAAATATCAACTCAGATCCAGCAGCCAAGACGGGTCCACGTGTAGCTAAATGACATCAGCCAGGTATGCTGTGGGTGTCGTACTATCGTGTGATGAATGTGCATGTACGGCCATACCAATTGTCGGATCACAACAACAAAGACAAAAGAAACACTGCAGGTCCGCTCCAACGCATAATGATAACTCGCTAACGATGAAAAAGAACGACAAATCACACCGTGGGCCGCGGGCGAGATCGCGGGAGGAACCATTTTATTCCCGATCCATCACCAGCTGGTGGTGCGATGATGCAGACACCGACGGCGAGGCCCCATGGAATTTCCTCGCCCACAACTTTCCAGCTCCTCGTCTAGCTAGAAAGGAAGAACTTTCCAGCACCTGAACGACCGAGACCGGCCGCCGGAACACCGCGTATGAATGGAGCGGCTTTTCGTTATGATGGATCGCGATCTCTTTCCCGTGCTCGCAAGTCACCGGTAATGAGCATTTGGAGAAACTGTCAAAAGAAAAACAGAGAGTTCGCAGAACTGCTGCTGGGTTGCTTCTTGCTTGTTCTCAGATGTTTCTTCGTCAGGTGTTTTTCCCCCCTTTTTTTCTTGAGATTATTTTACGCGATGGATATGCCGGGAGGCGGGATATAACTAGAACGGTAGCCCAAGCCCAGTGGCGCCGGGCACTCTCAGAGCTGAGGCATGGTTAAGCTAATGGCCCATTAATCACAAGGCCTACCAAGATTCGTGGCTGCCCCTGCTTTTTTACAACAAAATATCATAAGCGGGGATCTCCTACTTCGGAGAAATTAGGGAAACGCTCCTCCTTGCTGGCCCTCGCTCGCCTCGTTATGGTTGGCCCTCTTCCGTTGCTCTTCGTCCCCGTGAGCTGGCACCGGCCTCGTCGCGCCTTCTATCCAGCCGACCTTTCTCCTATCTCTAGCCCATCTCCTTCTTATCCTTCTTCATGACAGCCTTCAAGCTTATCAATGGCTATGTCCATAAAACTCTAAATCGGAGGGTGTTTAGAGTCTAAAAGAGATGAGCATCCAGTAAAATAGAACCGGAGTCGTCTTCTTCAGCGCCTATGGGCTCCGACGAGTCGGATTCATAGTCTATGACACCGAATCGGGGAGATCGGGTCCGCCATGGACAAGTTTTCTCGTGATTTTTATTCGATGTTGTGTACGTTAATTATTTTTGTAACAAAATATGTAAGATTTTTGTAGCGAAAGTATATTCGAGATATTACTTTGTTTTTTACCTAGATCTGGTTTGTCCTAGACATTTCTTCAAAATGTAACAAATGTGTATCAATTTTGTTTGAAAAACATAATCCAAATGTTGCAATGGTGCGATATAGGTTCTATGATACAAATGCTGCATATATGCAATTATTGTTTATTGTAATTGTTTGTGTTTTGTGTTTTGTGTTAAAATAGTCTGTGATTTTTATTGTAAATCAATCTGCAGCAAAAAGTAGTAATATTTTTCAACAAATTTTGTAACACTCGCTTTTTCAAAATATTGGGACACTTTGTTGTAATAGCATATTTTTGTTGTACATGCGGGTTACAATTTATGTTGTAATGGGTATGACACAAATCTATCTATGGAGTGGATACGGTTAGGACCGCGGGTTAGTTTTACAAAGAGGGCTAAAATATAACTATTAGTACAGATCTGTCCCTACAATAAGACTGCGGGTTTTTTCAGAAAAACCGAGGAGCTAAAATGCAAAACTACGCCGCAGCTTGTTCTGACGGTGCGAACCACGACCGATTTCGGGACGGAATCGGTGGGCTGACGCCTAGCGCGCCCCGAGATATTAGGCCGTGGATACCTCGAACACTTTATGATCCTCCAACACCCATTGGGTCTATCCCATTTATGCACTGAGATGATGCTAAAAAAATTATGCACTAAGACTGCTCGACTCCTTTTCCTTCTAGTTGTGCGGTTTTCCCCTCTCATTTTTTTTCCAAATTCTGGTTTTCAAAGGTTTTGCTTTATATTTTCATATTTCTTTTTCATATTTTCACCTTTTTTTTTTCTACATTTTCAATTTTCTTATGTTTGTAAAATGCCTGCAGATTTTTGGACATAAACATATTTTTCTGAGACTCATGAAGTCTTTTTGAACATGTATAAAAACATTATTTGTATTATGGAGATTATCATTATGATACATACATTTTTATATACCATGTCACCTTTTCTATAACAATGAACACTTCCTTAGATATGCGCGAACATTTATTTATACCTATGTGAACATTTCTATGTTGATGCATGAATACTTTTTATATTTTACAACACATATCATTATGAAAATGACTTAGACAAAAGTAATTACTTCTATAGATTTATGAAAAGTAACAAACTTACAAGTTAATGGGCCACATTTGTTCAGGCGGTGGAGTATGGAGAGTCGGTGAGAGCAATATATAGGATCCTTGTTGCATTCCTCCATGAAAAAATCACGGAGCTTATATTGCATAGAATAGGGCTTGAAGCCGTTCAACACAAAAGCATTTCAGTCTGCGCTACATCTACTGGCCATTAACATGTACAATTTTTTTTATTAACTTCAAAATTTATATACTTTTAAAATTTTGTTCATGGAAAACAAACTTCCATGCATTTTAAACAGAATGTTTCATTTGTCCCCCAAGATAAATGTACATGCAGTAGATAAAAGATTACTCTTATGATTATAAAAAGGTAAAATAAGAAATTAAAAGGAAATTTGAAAGAAATAATAGGAAGAGAGAAAGAAGAACATAGTAAATAAGATAAAAAGCATAAAAGATAAAATTTGAAGATAAATGTAAAAATGCTTAAGTTGGAGAATAGGAAGAAAAAAAGAGCAAAAACCAAAAGAAAAAAGGAAAAAACATAAAATAGAAAAATGTAGTGAAATAGAAAAAAGATAAAATTTTACCATGTCGGCCTCGACTGCCAGGGAGTAGTGCATGGGGACATCTCCGTCACAAGTAAATAGTACTCGGCAAAGAGCACATATCCTACTTGTCATGCCAACTTAGCTTGTCACGTAAATCTATCAAAGGAACCTAATAAAATGGGAGAAATTAATAAGAGAGATAGAAACTAAAATAAAATTTTAAAATAGATTTTTTGGAGAATTTTCCACAGGGTGGCGTAAAATGCGTCACAAACATGCATTTGGAAGGTAAAAAAAGGATCTTGTGGCAGCACTTTTTTTTACGATTGAAGGGAGCTTTATTAACCAACAAATAGAAATCCGGTAACTCCAAAGATTATCAACAAGGAAGCCTGATGGCGCGGTGATGATAGTGTGAAAGCTTCTTCTTTAAATACACGGCAACGGCGACAGAAACTTCTGTGCCAAGTTAACGTGGGAATATATAGTAAATGACCGGCCAGTTGAAAAACCCCAAGAGAAGGTTTTGATAAAGATAGCAGCAAGTTTTCCATCAGTTATGAAACCAAGGTTTAATCGTCCAGGAGGAGGATGAATTACGACTGAAGGTGATGCCCACTAGCTGCGTGATGCTCTAACAAGGGCGTCGTTAACGATAACTTGTTAGCGCGTATTCAACCAGTAGCAACGTGGAACCTGCACACAACACAACCAAATACTTTGTTCCCAACTTACGATGAGGTTGTCAATCTCACCGGTTTGCTTGAAACAAAGGGTATGAGCGTATCGAGTGGAAAGCAATAGTAATATGCGAGTAAAGTAAACAGTGCGAGTAAAGTAAACAGGTGATAGCAATATAAAGGAAATAGGACCGGGATCCATGATGGCGCGGTGATGATGGTGCCAGAAAACTTGTTGGCGTTTGTTGATGAAGTAAAAATGACCGACCAGTTGGAAACCCCAAGAGAAGGTTTGATGAATATAGTAGCAAGTTTTCCCTCAGTTATGAAACCAAGGTAGTCAATCCAGTAGGAGGGAGACAAACGACCGAAGGTGATGCCCGCTAGCTTCGCGACAGCTCCGGACAATTTATAGGGCGCCTCGTCCAAGCTTTACTTTGCGAGCGGCAACGTGGAAATTGCACACAACACAACCAAATACTTTGTTCCCAACTTACGATGAGGTTGTCAATCTCACCGGTTTGCTTGAAACAAAGGGTATGAACGTATCGAGTGAAAAGTGATAATAGTATGCGAGTAAAGTAAATAGTGTGAGTAAAGTAAATAGGTGATGGCAATATAAAGGAAATAGGACCGGGGTCCACAGTTCACTAGTGGTGTCTCTCCATAAGATAAAATAACACATGCTGGGTAAACAAATTACAGTTGGGCAATTGATAGAATAAAGACAACGTGCATATGTCGAGAGGATCACTATGAGATTTACTCTGGGCATTACAAAAATATACATAGACCGCCATCGAACTGCATCTATGATTAATAATCCACTTGTGGCGAATCAATCCGAGAACTCCACAAGTATTAAGTTGCGAACAACAGATAATTGCATTAAGCAAAGTGTGTAATGTAAACAAAGCATATGCCCTTGAGCATATGTGAAAGGACACACATGTCGCTTAGAGGGGGGGTGAATAGGCGATATCAAATTTTACGAATGGCTTGAACAAAAGCGGAATTAAACTAGCGTTTTTTTTGTCAAGCACATAAAACCTAAATAAACTTGGCTCACCTATGTGCACCAACAACTTATGCTAAGCAATACAAGTAACAAGGTGATAGCAAGATATATGACTTCAAGAACGAAGGCTATCACAATGTAAAGTGCATAAGTAAAGAGCTCGGGTATAGAAATAACCGAGGCACGCGGAGACGATGATGTATTCCCGAGTTCCTCCCTTGAAAGGGAGTATGTCTCGTTGGAGGGGTGTGGTATCGCCACAAAGGCCTAACCAACGCCACAAAGGCCTCACCCTATTCTCCGGTGTGAGCTTGCGCCACAAAGGCCTAGCTCACTCTTCCACTAAGGGGTTCCTCAAGGCGGAACCGGGCCTTTACACAAAGCTTGGGGCACGCATCCACAACTTAATTGGAGACTCCCAAGAATAGCCACAAAGGCACCACAAAGCCACAAAGCCGTCTAGGGTTCTAAGAACCCAAGAGTAATAAGCTCACAAACTTTCACTTACTTGAATCTCCGGGGAGAACTCAAACCGATGCAACTTATGCAATGGCAAGAGCACACAAGGTGCTCAAATCCTTCTCACTCAAATCCTACCAAAGCAACTAATGCTATGGAGAGATATGAGAGGAAGAACAAAGGAAATCCACAAAGAACTCCAAGATCTAGATTCAATGGGTTCCCCTCACAAAGAGGACAAAGTGACTGGTGGAAATATAGATCTAGATCTCCTCTCTCTTTTCCCTCAAAAATATGCAAGAATCATGGGAGGAATGGAAGAGGAAGGGCAAGCTTGTAAAGTCAACAATGGAGGAGAGAGAAGCCCAAAAACGTGTTCAGCCCAAGGAGGAAGAAGGGGTATTTATACCCCCCATGAAATATGGCCGTTGCAGGACTTGGAGGGGCGGATTATCCGGCCAAACTATGGCCGGATTATCCGGCCCCATATCTGGGTGACGCCGAGCAAAGTCCTTAGCAGAAATTACAATACGAAATCTTCGAGGGGGGGGCAGATTATCCAGCCCCCTGGCCGGAATTTCCGGCCCCGTATCTGGGTGACGCCGAGCAGAAATTGCAATACGAAAATGGTGATAACTTTTTCATCCGGACTCTATTTTCGATGATCTTGGGCTCGTTGGAATCACCACAACGAGCTCTACAACTTCATCCATAGAAACATCATAGTCCAACAAGGGAGTATAAAACCAAATGATGAAAGTTTTGACCTCTCTTTGAAGGCAAACTGGTAAAACCTCCAAACATCAAAAACGCAATAAGAGCTTCATGCGAAATCCGTTTTTGATGAGCTAAAGTTTGTCATGGAAATAACCACAAGCTCTAGAACCTCACATGGATAAAACCCAAATAAGAACCAAGAAAGATGATGCCAAGTATGCAAAGGTTTGAGCTCTCTCTTAACGATACAATTAAGTTACTCACTCGAGAGCCCCTCTTGATAGTACGGCTACCGATCCTATAACCCGGTCTCACAACTAACACCATGAGACCGGTAAGAAAGAAACCCTAACACTATCATACCTTTGCCTTGAGCATTCCACTTGAGGTGGATAATGACGATCTTGATCTTCTCAAGTTGGACCACCTTTCTTGATTGAGCTTGCTTGGTGAAGTCTTGCGGATTGCTCCCCCATACTCTACTATGGAAGAGACTCTCTTTAAGCATATCTTCACATATCCATGACCAAAATATAGATGGCAAGCTTCAAGCATATGTTCTCTTCTAGTTGCTCATCTTGAGCTTGCGCTTTGACTTGATCAATCCTCGAATCAATTCTTCTTTCTCCATAATGATGGTGTCTTGAGGATACACATGAGAGCTCACTCAATCTTATTCTTCAAGACACACTTGACATAAGCTCAACTCCCTTAAGACCAATCTTTGGATCACTCCTTGAATAACACCTTGGTCAACACATAATCTTCTTCTTACAACCTTGACTCCAACAAATGGTTCAAGCATTGTCTATGGACAAGTCCTACACATATAACTCAATGCAACCATTAGTCCATAGGGATTGTCATTAATTACCAAAACCACACATGGGGCTCGATATGATCTTTCAATCTCCCCCATTTTGGTAATTGATGACAATCTCTTTGAGAGGGTTTATATAATGAATTCAATGAACCAAAATGGTTGTACTAACATCAAATACTACAAAAGTATGTGATGTTAGTAAAACCACCATATATAGAGCAAACTCCCCCACAATCTATGCACGTGTGAATGATCTTGATTTCATTGCATATATTGCCAACCAAGGTTGTTGGTGGAGTTTCCACTATATACTCAACCATGCAAAGCATGCAAGGCAAATGCTTAAGAACAAACCAAAGCATAAAAGCCAATTCCCTTTAAACCCTCGAAAATTCTCCCCCATTGGCATCCATTGCCAAAATGGGCGAAAAAAGCTTAGAAGGCCAATATAGTGAGAGTTCCTCCAAAACGGTGTGCATATCCAAAATAAATGAGTGAAAACACATGCACATATACAAAGGCAAATTTTTGAAGGAAATGAAACTATATTGAGGATCAAAGATTGCAAAAAAAAATAAGATAACACGATGGATAAACTTCAACAAATGAAGAGAGCAATCAAACAATCCAAAGAACAAATTGAATAAAGATATTATGATAAGATCGAAAAGGTGCTCTAAATAATATGAGGAAGCTCCCCAAGGTGTGTGCACAAAATATTCTATTTGAGTTGAAGTATAAGGTGCACACATATGGAATCATCACTCCCTCAATATTATTCAAAACAAAATGATACCAAGTGAAATTAAATACTATGCTAACCGCAAAATGGTGCTTTAAATGAAATGAGGAAGCTCCCCAAGGTACGTGCAAAAATTGGAATGTTTATATTTGAATACAATTTGCACAACATGGAATCATCACTCCCTCAATAACATTTAAAACGCAACCATTTGCAAGAGATCATAGAGAAGAAATTAAGCTTACACTTGCATCAAACAAATGGTTGAGCAGCAAGCAAGGGACAATATATTAAAAGGCTCAACCAAAGGAATATGTGATAGGAATGACAAAGAATATTATAAGACTAACACAATGATAAGCATAGAGCATCCACATAGTCTTCAATGAATGATATTGCTTAGCATTCCATCCCAACACATAAGGTTCAAATAAGATATCAAATAATGAGATATCATCTCTCATGTGTATAAGTTTCTAAGTAGACAATATCACAAAGATAATTATCACAAAGAAACATATACACACAAAATAGATACTAAGAATAGAACATGATATCCAAAATGAAGTCATGCAATATACCAATGAGATTTTTTGCTTTTAAAGCATGGCCAAAGGCTCAATTTATCTTATTGTATATTGATGAACTTCAACCACAAACATGTCAAAGACATCGCAAATATCAACAAGGGAAAGAAGATAGTTGGGATGCTTTGATAAAAACAACAAGTATCAAAACGAAGGATACCAAACAGAAGAAATAAATTTGCAATTTCATCAATTTTGCACATGTGAGCTTATTGAGGAATTGATATGCAAAAAGATTGCTAAGTTGACATATATGGGATAGGAGAATCATGAGCATGATTTTTATATGTTCCCAATAATATGTCCTCATCTCAACTTGCTCACATTTGCAATAAAGAGGTTTCATTAGAATCCTTGCAAAAAGCACAACATTTGCAAATAAAGATTTTCAATGCCATAAAACAACCTACACAAGGTTGGATACTAGAGAAGTATGCATGAAGAAGATACTTGTTACCGAGATATAATGGTAGGATGTAGTAGATAGGAGTTCTTCAATAATCCTAGCTTGCCTCAAATTATCATTTAGTCACCACTTCATCCTTATTATTGAAACAAGCACCAATATATCTCCATGTACCTAAAACAAAGTTCAAGTACAAGATGGTCCCCAAACTCATTGGGTCCAAAGTAGTTAGAAACTACAACATATAGGACAAACTCCACATAAATATGTGCATATATATATGAAATTGAATTTCATGCACATCTTAGCCGATTTAGGATTTGATGGAGCTTCTCCTGTATATTTGATCAAAGAAAGAAAAGCATGCCATAAAGTATACATTTAGTAAATATGCATGCACAAGACTTTCTAGAGCCAAAGAAGATACAATTTGGGCAAAACACCAAGAAGGACAAGCGAGCACACAAAATTGTGAAGCGACAAAAGGTTGTCCAAATTATATCAATGAATCAAATCAACACAAGATTGACTCCAAAGTTCAATTAGTGAACCAAGCAAAGGCCAATGAGCATAAAGCATAACTAAAATACACAAGCTCAAAGACATATCTCATTTTAAGAGTAAGAAATAAATAACAAGGAATGAGATCACCAACTCCCAAAGAGAGCAAGGTTCAAACAAACAAACCAAACTCTCCACACTTTTTATGATGGCACACTAAGTACCAAAAAGAAAAGATTTGTCTTCCAACAAAAACCAATACCAAATGAAATAAGCACAGAGAGTGTGTTATAACAAATATAGGAGAGCTCCCCCAAGATTAGTGCATTATTTATGATTTTGCATTTAAATACAAAATGCACACAAGTGGGATCATCACATCTACCTACATAGAAATAACACAAGACAAGTTCAACGAAATCAAATGGAATAACAAAAGTCACGGAAGACAATGGGAGCTAAAACAAATACATTTTTTGGCTAGAGATAAGGCAATTAAAAGAAATAGCCAATGTAAAGATGATCAATATACATGTGCCACATGATATAGTACCAATTGTCCAAGAATAAGAGATATTTGGATTTATTTCCCGGTGGTAGTGTACATATAAATCCAAGATCATCTTCACAACAAAGAAGCATATGTAAAAGGATAAGAATTAGAAACCATGCAAAAGAAGATATTCTTGATAGACTCAAATAGTTAAACAATCGCGCAAGGCAATGATTAGGATAACTTGAAGCAAATGGTTTTCCAACTTTAATGTAGAATTCCACATTTTAGGAAAACCCTACCAAGAAAGTATCTCACAAACAAGATCCAAAACAAGAGGAATAAAATAATTTGGCAAATTGGAATTTGTTTGAGAAAACATGCCACATAGAAGCAAGATAATTTACAATATCAACACTATGTGACACAACCTCAAATATACACATTATATTGGTTTGTAGTATGCACAAAGCATATTACTCCCCCATAATGTGATAAAACATTTATTTTTCACAAGAGGCAAATAAAATCCAACAAGATGATTAATGGAAATTATAGAATTTGAATTTCTCATGAGAATGACATACCACATAGAGACTAGATAATCTTTAAATATCAACACTAAGTGGTATTCCTCATGTACACACATTTTTAGGATTGTGAAGTGCAAAGCATATCACTCCCCCAAAATGGGATGGTCCAGTAATCTCTCGCAAGAGCCAAGTAAGATAAAACGATATGCAATAGGCTCAACAAGAACAACCGTATATGGTGTGTAACCCAATATGCACATACTTAATTACTCAAAATTAAGCAAATAGGAAGCACAACATATACAAACACATGGGAGGTACAAAACCCAACACATGCAAAGGGGCGAGTAACTTTCAAGGTAGATAAGTTGAATACATGTTACCGCAAGGAGGAACATTGGATATATGATAGAACAAGATAATACAAATGACTTGACTTGAGAAAATATAATTGATGAAGATCCCTTAATTCTTCATGATATTGCCAAGTCTCCAATGCCCTCCAACAACACCTATTGTTCAAGTAATGGCTTGTTGGTCCCCAACCAAGTTGGGTCCTAAGAAGTTAGTAACAATAGGTTTGGCCACCCAAATGGTTCTTTTCTTGACACCACTTTGAGTACCAACAAATTTGGCAAACACATTACCAACCTTATCCTTGCAAAGTGAATATACATCCTCAATTATGATAGGGTTGGATGAGTTACCACTAGTGCATGAAGAAGATAGGTGACCCTTCTCATGGCATATGTAGCAAGTTCTCTTCTTCACCTTCTTCTCACTTGATTTCTCCACAAGGGGAGCATTAGCTTGATTTTTATTGGGAAGTGACCTTTCTTCAACTCGAGGTTGAGCATGGGCTTGAACTTGAGGCCGCTTCCCTTGTTGCTTCTCACTAAGTGCCTTTTTCTTCAAAGGGCAAGATCTAACATGGTGCCCTTCAATTTTGCACTTGAAGCAAACAATCTTGGCCAGATTCTTGACTTGTTCTTGGCCCTTCTTCTTCTTGTATATTTTAGACTTCTTATTGTTACTAGAGATAAATCCAAGTCCACTCTTGTCATTGGGGGATTGTTGCACACTCAAGATCTTTTTGAGTGTGGACTTCCCTTCATGACGTTTTTCCAAGTCTTTCTTCAATGAAGTAACTTGGGCCTTGAGATCTTTGATTTCCTCTACATGGTTAGTGACAACACAAGTACTAGTGGAAGTAGAGGCTACATTGTTAGAGCAACAAGGCAAGGAGGGTAATTCATCACTAGATGTAGCAATAGTATGAGTAGATGAATTACTAGGACTAGCACATGTCAATATAGCATTTTGAGAAATAGTGCTAGTGTCCACATGAGGCTCACAAGATGTTACCTTTATAGATATAGCCTCATGAGCTAACTTTAGGCGAGCATGAGACACTAAAAGATCCTCATTAGAGCTAGATAGCTTTTCATGACTTTCTTCCAATTTCCCATACTTGCTAGTTAGCAATTCAAGTTGAGACTTTAGCTCAACATTCTCCTTCACAATAGATGCTTCACAAGAAATAGAGTTAGTAGCACAAGCATCATTATCATGAGCAATAGGAGAAGACAACTTGGCAAGAGCGAGGTCACGTTCTTTGGTGAGTT
The DNA here is from genome assembly GCA_007115705.1 of Dactylis glomerata. Taxonomy (NCBI): domain Eukaryota; kingdom Viridiplantae; phylum Streptophyta; class Magnoliopsida; order Poales; family Poaceae; genus Dactylis; species Dactylis glomerata. The sequence continues at coordinate 4,530,964 of QXEO01001034.1, forward strand.
TAGAAATAATTTCATTACATGACTCCTCAATGGATTCAAGCTTCTCCTCAAGAGAAACCCGAAGCTCTTGCTTTTCCTCTAGAGCATTTCTTAAATCATGGATATCATTGGCATACTCACGCTCAAGAGAAAACATTTTATCAATTTGTTCTTCCTTCATCTCAATGAGTTTCGTGCTCTCAATAGCACAACTCATGATTTCAAAGAAGTTGGGCAAAACATTTTTATGGTTATGCAAAGCATCAAAGACCACCTTACCCTTCTTGTTTAAATACTCAATATAGTCTTCTTCATTTTCCTCATCCTCACCATTGTCCTCAACATCATTATGATTTGAAGACCTAGCCATAAGGCATATGTGGGAACCGTGAGAAGAAGAAGATGAAGAAATACTTGAAGCTCCAATCAAGACCTTGTCTTGGCCCAAAGACTCTTTGATTTCCTCTATATGGTTAGCATCACAAATACTAGAGGAAATAGAAGCATTTGTATCATGGCAACTAGACAAAGCAAGCATATCATCATGAGATTTATTCAAGAAACATAAACATGATATGCAAGGACTATCAACACAAGCATGTAAAACATTTATGGGGCTACAAGTGTTTAAGTCCAAAGATAAAGCATTGCAATGAGATAGAGATGAAGGATCATCAAAAGTAAGCATACTATCACTATTGCAAGTTTCATCACCACTCACCATATCATTACCTTGTGTCTTGCCACACTTTGGTGAAGTGGATGAAAGTTCATCATGGCCGGAAGTGGAAGGAATACAATCATCCCCAATAAACTTGGACACACCATATTTTTCTTGAAGCTTTGTCCATATCTCATGAGCGCTCCGAAAAGGTGTGATGGAGAAGGTAACTACATCGCTCAAAGCATTAACAATCACATGAGTAGCTTGAGCATTGAGATACAAGTTTTTCTCATCCTCTAAAGATATATTTTGAGTATCCTTTGGAGGAGAAAAACCCGCATCTACAATTCGCTCCATAGATGGGTCCATGACCCGAAAATAATTAAGCATGTGAATTTTCCAAGTATCATAATTTGTGCCATAAAATATCGAAGTGTTATTGTGCACTAATCCCCTAGCCGGCATCTTTGCTCTCAAGGCGGTGAAGCCTAAAATGAGAGACCGGGCTCTGATACCAATTGAAAGGACACAGATGTCGCCTAGAGGGGGGGTGAATAGGCGATATCAAATTTTACGAATGGCTTGAACAAAAGCGGAATTAAACTAGCGTTTATTTTGTCAAGCACATAAAACCTAAATAAACTAGGCTCACCTATGTGCACCAACAACTTATGCTAAGCAATACAAGTAACAAGGTGATAGCAAGATATATGACTTCAAGCACGAAGGCTATCACAATGTAAAGTGCATAAGTAAAGAGCTCGGGTATAGAAATAACCAAGGCACGCAGAGACGATGATGTATTCCCGAGTTCCTCCCTTGAAAGGGAGTACGTCTCGTTGGAGGGGTGTGGTATCGCCACAAAGGCCTCACCCTATTCTCCGGTGTGAGCTTCCGCCACAAAGGCCTAGCTCACTCTTCCACTAAGGGGTTCCTCAAGGCGGAACCGGGCCTTTACACAAAGCTTGGGGCACGCATCCGCAACTTAATTGGAGGCTCCCAAGAATAGCCACAAAGGCACCACAAAGCCACAAAGCCGTCTAGGGTTCTAAGAACCCAAGAGTAATAAGCTCACAAACTTTCACTTACGCGAATCTCCGAGGAGAACTCAAACCGATGCAACTTATGCAATGGCAAGAGCACACATGGTGCTCAAATCCTTCTCACTCAAATCCTACCAAAGCAACTAATGCTATGGAGAGATATGAGAGGAAGAACAAAGGAAATCCACAAAGAACTCCAAGATCTAGATTCAATGGGTTCCCCTCACAAAGAGGAGAAAGTGATAGGTGGAAATATAGATCTAGATCTCCTCTCTCTTTTCCCTCAAAAATATGCAAGAATCATGGGAGGAATGGAGGAGGAAGGGCAAGCTTGCAAAGTCAACAATGGAGGAGAGAAAAGCCCAAAAACGTGTTCAGCCCAAGGAGGAAGAAGGGATATTTATACCCCCCACGAAATATGGCCGTTGCAGGACTTGGAGGGGCGGATAATCCGGCCAAACTATGGCCGGATTATCCGGCCAGCCGGATTATCCGGCCCCCTGGCCGGAATATCCGCCCCCATATCTGGGTGACACCGAGCAAAGTCCTTAGCAGAAATTACAATACGAAATCTTCGAGGGGGGGGGGGCGGATTATCCGGCCCCCTGGCCGGAATTTCCGGCCCCGTATCTGGGTGACGCCGAGCAGAAATTGCAATACAAAAACGGTGATAATTTTTTCATCCGGACTCCGTTTTCGATGATCTTGGGCTCGTTGGAATCACCACAATGAGCTCTACAACTTCATCCATAGAAACATCATAGTCCAACAAGGGAGTATAAAACCAAATGATGAAAGGTTTGACCTGTCTTTGAAGGCAAACTGGTAAAACCTCCAAACATCAAAAACGCAATAAGAGCTTCATGCGAAATCCGTTTTTGATGAGCTAGAGCTTGTCATGGAAATAACCACAAGCACTAGAACCTCACATGGATAAAACCCAAATAAGAACCAAGAAAGATGATGCCAAGTATGCAAAGGTTTGAGCTCTCTCTTAACGATACAATTAAGTTACTCACTCGAGAGCCCCTCTTGATAGTACGGCTACCGATCCTATAACCCGGTCTCACAACTAACACCATGAGACCGGTAAGAAAGAAACCCTAACACTATCATACCTTTGCCTTGAGCATTCCACTTGAGGTGGATAATGACGATCTTGATCTTCTCAAGTTGGACCACCTTTCTTGATTGAGCTTGCTTGGTGAAGTCTTGCGGATTGCTCCCCCATACTCTACTATGGAAGAGACACTCTTTAATCATATCTTCACATATCCATGACCAAAATATAGATGGCAAGCTTCAAGCATATGTTCTCTTCTAGTTGCTCATCTTGAGCTTGCGCTTTGACTTGATCAATCCTCGAATCAATTCTTCTTTCTCCATAATGATGGTGTCTTGAGGATACACATGAGAGCTCACTCAATCTTATTCTTCAAGACACACTTGACATAAGCTCAACTCCCTTAAGACCAATCTTTGGATCACTCCTTGAATAACACCTTGGTCAACACATAATCTTCTTCTTACAACCTTGACTCCAATAAATGGTTCAAGCATTGTCTATGGACAAGTCCTACACATATAACTCAATGCAACCATTAGTCCATAGGGATTGTCATTAATTACCAAAACCACACATGGGGCTCGATATGATCTTTCAATATGAATGTTGTTTTTCCCCTAGTAGCAACAGCACATCTACAAACTTAGAGGTTTCTGTCACTCCCCCAGATTAAATAGAGGCATTAACCCACTATCGAGCATAAATACCCCCTCTTGGAGTCACTAGCAACTACTCGGCCAAGATAGCTACTAACAACGGAGAGCATGCAAGATCATAAACAACATAGAGATAACATAAGATAATATTCAGCACATCAACTCAATCATAACACCAATATTCATCGGATCCCAACAAACACAACATATAGAATTACATAACGGTGATCTCGATCATGTAAAGCAGCTCACGAGATCTAAACATGAAGCACATGGTGGAGAAGACAACCCACTAGCTACTGCTATGGACCCATAGTCCAAGGTAGACTACTCACTCATCGCGCCGGAGGCAAGCATGGAGATGAAGAAGACATCCGGTGGCGATTCCCCTCTCCGGCAGGGTGCCGGGAAGAGCTTCTGGACCCTCCCGATCTTTGGGTCGACGGCGGCGGCGGATCGCGATGTGTTTTGGAAAAGTGATCGGGTATTTAGGTTTTTCCCATCGGGGGTTCTTTATAGGCAAAGAGGCGGCGTCTGAAGTAGACCAGGGGGCCCACACCATAGGCCGACGTGGGCCAGGGGTGGGCCGCCCCCTGGTGGTGTGGCCACCCTCTGGTCTGGCTCCGTCTCCTCTTCGGTGTTCTGGAAGCTCCGTGAAATATCTGGACGACTGGCTCTGGTTTCGTCCAATTCCGAGAATATTTCCTGTATAACTTTTCTGAAACACAAAAACAGCAGAAAACAGGGAGCTAGCACTGTGGCATCTCGTTAATAGGTTAGTTCTGGAAAATGCATAAAAATGCGACGAAGTGTAACGAAACACTAAGCAAATGGTGTAAAAACAAGCATGGAGCATCAAAAATTATGGATACGTTGGAGACGTATCAGCATCCCCAAGCTTAACTCCTGCTCGTCCTCGAGTAGGTAAGTGATAACAAAAGAAATAATTTTTGAGGTGACATGCACCTTGATGTCTACGCACTTCTATTCTTGTAGACACTTGTTGGGCCTCCAAGTGCAGAGGTTTGTAGAACAGCAACAAGTTTCCCTTAAGTGGATCACCCAAGGTTTATCGAACTCAGGGAGGAAGAGGTCAAAGCTATCCCTCTCAAACAACCCTGCAATTACGATACAGAAAGTCTCTTGTGTCCCCAACACACCCAATACACTTGTCAGATGTATAGGTGCACTAGTTCGGCGAAGAGATAGTGAAATACAAGTGGTATAGATGATTATAAGTAGCAAACGTGATGTGAAATAAATATCGCTGCGAGCAAACAAGTAACAAAATAGCAAGTAAACGATGTGCAATGCTTGGAAACAAGGCCTAGGGATCATACTTTCACTAGTGGACACACTCCCAACAATATAACATGATTGAACAAATAAACAACTTCTCTCCACTATGGTACTCTGAATTACTCTCCTATTGAATAACACTAATCATTGTGTAGTGGCTACAGAAGCACCCCTTAAAGTTCATCAAGTACTTGACAAACACCACTCATAGAGATATCCAAATCAGATAACAATTCAAGATAGATATCATTGCGACTTAGACCAAGTACTAACACGGTGCACACACTGTCAACTTTACACCATGAAAGGAGGAATAGATCACTCAATACAATCATAGTAATAATTACTCTCATAATCCACAAGAGATCACAATCATAGCCTAAACCAAGTACCACCATGATGCACGCACTGTCACCGTTACACCATGGCAGGAGGAATAGATTACTTTAATAACATCACTAGAGTACACTATAATAATTAAGCATAGGAGTAGCATAATATCTGAATAATAACATCTACTTGTTCAACATGATACAAAGCTCACGATCACATAAAGATCACATCATGGGAGAGAGAGGTGAACCACATAGCTACCGGTAGAGCCCTTAGCCCCGGGGATGAACTACTCCCTCCTCATCATAGGAGACAGCAAGGTTGATGGAGATGGCGGTGAGGTCAATGGAGACGGCGGAGACGGCGATGGAGACCGATGGAGATGGCTCCGGGGGCACTTCCCCATCCCGGCAGGGTGCCGGAACAGAGACTTCTGTCCCCCGAAATTCGTCGACGATGGCGGCGGAGCTGCGGAACTGTTTCTGGAAAATTGCCGACTCTTTTAGGGTTTTCCGTCCCGAGGCTTTATATAGGCGAAGGGGCGTCGTCAGAGGTGGGACCAGGCGCCCTCACACATGGCTGGCGTGGCCAGGGGCCTGGCCACGCCACCCATGCATGTGGGGCCCTGGTGGCCCCCCTCCGACTCTTCTTCAGATCTCTGGAAGCTTCCGGGTAAAATAAGACTTCAGGATGTGGTTTCGTCCAATTCTGAGAATATTTCCTGTGTATCACTCTGAAACACAAAAACAGCAGAAAACAGGGAACTGGCACTGTGGCACTTCGTTAATAGGTTAGTTCCGGAAAATGCATAAAAGTGTCACGAAGTGTAACAAAACAGTAGGCAAATGGTGTAAAAACAAGCATGAAGCATCAAAAATTATAGATACGTTGGAGACGTATCAGCATCCCCAAGCTTAACTCCTGCTCGTCCTCGAGTAGGTAAGTGATAACAAAAGAAATAATTTTTGAGGTGACATGCACCTACACAATCTTGATCATGTATGTAAGCATTTGTGAGCTGGGATCATAAGAACTTAAAACATGGGCATGAAAGATATAATCTTGACAATAAGAAACTTAGCAACCATGTTGTAAACATGCAAATGAACACAAACAAAAGATCATGAAAATGAAACAATGAAAGTCAAACGTGTGTTTGAATCATAAGGAAAAACATACAAATGGTTTTCAGCTTGTCCTTCATGGAGAGCAAAACATAAATGCATAGGACACCTTCAAGTTTAAGAGGGTGACTAGATACAAATATTTTAAGAACAAGTGAAACCATAGTCATGAATCAATCAATGAAAACTTTGGGACAATGCACATTATACTAAGAATGACAACTATGCTCTCTTAATGGTGCATAAAGATAGAAGGTGGTGACTCAACATAAAAGTAAAAGAAAGGCCCTTCGCAGAGGGAAGCAGGGATTAAACATGTGCTAGAGCTTTTCATTTGTAAAACAGAGAGATAAAACTTGGTTTTTGAGAGGTGGTTGCTTTTGTCAACGACTAGCAATGGGGTTCTTACTACCTTCCATACAAAAATGAAGCAAGTTTTTGAGAGAGAGATTGGCACTTTTGTGCTCTTTTATAAAGCTTGGCACTCCTCCCCACCTTTTTTCCTTTCACAAACCATGGCTAACCGATTCCATCGGGTGCCCACCAACATTCACATTCCATGGAGGAGTGCCTTTTTTCTTTCTTTTTTCTCTTTTTTCTTTTCTTTTTGGAATAAGCAATATGGAAGATAGCAAATCCGACCACTACGTCCCCATGAGCTGAAAACAGTGTCACAAAACGAGAAGTATTTTGAAGGTTTTTTGAAAGGTAGCACATGAAAATTTACTTGGAATGGCTTACAAATACCATGCATAGGAATTTATAGTGGACACAATGGCAAACTTGGTTTTTGGGAGTTGGATGCACGAGTAGAGCTCATACTCAGTACAAAATGAGGGCTAGCAAAAGACTGGGAGCGACCAACTAAGAGAGAAATAATGGCCATAATCATGCAAAGCGACAAAGCGACATTAAAAGAAGCATAAGATGGCATCAAAAGTCAAAAAGTAAATGATCATAGAGGCTATTGGTGACTTTGTAAGAGTCTAACATGTGTGAGCATGCGCCAAGTCAACCCAAATAAAGCATCAAGGAGAAAACCAAAATAATGCTTCCATACAATAAAAACAACGCATGATTTTTTCAAAGGCTCATTAAGCAATCTCAGTTATTTGAGACAAGTCATGCTACAGCAAAACCACTAAGCATACTATCAAAAAGACATCAAGCATGACATGAAAAAGCCTAAGCCGCAGTCTACACAAGCTCCTTCTTGTACCACTATTTTGCATAAAGCTTTTTCTCTTTTCCAACACCATTTGAAATTTTTATAAACACCTCTTTTGATGAAAACCAATAAAGATCAGAGGCAAAAATACACCTTTATGAAAAGATATGACAAGATCTGAACGCAAATCAAGGTGAAAACGAAAACCAAAAGCAGTAGCAGTAGCAGAAAAAGAGAACACTCATTTTTTGATAAGAGTGAAAACTGGAGCGTTCTTGGCAAATGAAAAGCAAGTTCATCTCCTCCAAAAGAAACATGATGTGATCTAACCATTTATTGCAGCAAACTAAACTAAACTAATACTGAAAACAAAAACAACTGACGCTCCAAGAAAAACGCATAGTGCATGAAGCAATAAAAATATAGTGTCTTGAAAGGTGACCTGGTTTTTGCCGATGAAGAAGGGGTGCCTCGGGGGCATCCCCAAGCTTTGACGCTTGTACTTCTTGGATATTTCTTGGGGTGATGCATGGGCATCCCCAAGCTTGAGCTTTTGTCCATTCTTCATCTCATCTCATCATTCTCCAATCCCTACACTTGAAAACTTCCTTCATACAAAACTAAACACAATTCTATTAGCAACATTAGTGCAAGCATAACATATAATCAACCTCTTTTTGCTTCAGGTTTCAACCCAAAACCACCACATATAAAGTATATACTACTGTAGCAACTTCCCCAAAAGTTCCGTGATCAAAAGAACTCAAAAGAAAGCGATAAAGTGGCAAACACAAATATTGGCAGAAATCTGTCAAAACTGAACAGCTGACAAAGGTCGAATTTTTTAGGGGTTTTCTGTTGCTCAAATCAAAAAGTGTTCAACTAACAAAAGTTTGGATATAACCTGGGGCATATGCACAAGAAATCTCAGGTCCAAAAGATAAACAGAGAATTTTCACGAATTTTTACGGTGCAGCACCGAAAACTGTTTTAGGACAGCAACATCCCCAAATCTTACCTCACTCAAATTAGAGGCTTCTCTTGGCACAACAACGAAATAAAAAGGATAAGGAGCGGTTATTACAGTAGTAATAACTTCCAAGACTCAAATAAAAGAAAAAGTACTGAAAATAAAACATTGGGTTATCTCCCAAGAGTGCTTTTCTTTAACGCCTTTGAGCTAGGCGAAGTAATTTGCAAAGATGCTCATGTAGGCGCCATTTAAGAGCTTGAAGCAAAGGCGCCATATAGGAACTTAAAGCAATAGAGAGCATCAAAAAGCAAATGTGAAAGACATTTATATCTGAACCACTTCCTATGCATAGGAATCTTGTAAGAAAATAAATCAACGAGGCACATAGTAGCAAGCATGGATAGATAAAACAAGTGCCACTTCAAGATTTGCAACATAAAGAGGGGAAACTTAATATTGTTGAGATCTATCAAACCATGTTTCCCTCTCTCATAATAACTTTCAGTAGCATCATGAATAGACTTAACAATATAACTATCACATAAAGCTTCCCTATCATGAGCCACATGCATAAAAGGATTAATACTCCCCACATGAACAATAGTAGTAGGAGCAGAATCAATAGAATAATTATTCTCATCACCATAATCATCAAAGACAGGAGGCATATTATAATCATAACTAATTTTATCCTCAATAGTAGGTGAACTGAAAATATTATACTCATCATCATAGCCATCATAAACTAGAGGCTTAGTATCATCACAAGCTAAAGAACAACTATTTCGCAAAGCATATTCTTCAAACATATCATCATAAGAAGGAACATCACATATGGGAGATAAAATATTATCAGAGCAAATTTTCTCCACTAAAGCTGGGGAACTAAAAATATCATGCTTAACAAAACCAGCTTCCCCAAGCTTAGACTTTTCTATAGCATTAGCAACAACGGTGTTCAAAGCATTCATACTAACAATACTATTAGCATGCAAATTAAGCTCCAAAGGTTTTTCAATTTTCTCTTCAAACACTTCATATCTAAACTCAGGAAAAAGACTAAAGAACTCATTGTTTTCCATTAAGCCTAACTAGTGAAAATAAAAACAAGAAACAAAAAGATGTAATTGCAGAATCTAAAGGAAATAACTCCGAGCACTCACACAGGAGGATGCAAGTACCTTTTACCTTACCTCCCCGGCAACGGCGCCAGAAAAGAGCTTGATGTCTACGCACTTCTATTCTTGTAGACACTTGTTGGGCCTCCAAGTGCAGAGGTTTGTAGAACAGCAGCAAGTTTCCCTTAAGTGGATCACCCAAGGTTTATCGAACTCAGGGAGGAAGAGGTCAAAGCTATCCCTCTCAAACAACCCTGCAATTACGATACAGAAAGTCTCTTGTGTCCCCAACACACCCAATACACTTGTCAGATGTATAGGTGCACTAGTTCGGCGAAGAGATAGTGAAATACAAGTGGTATAGATGATTATAAGTAGCAAACGTGATGTGAAATAAATATCACTGCGAGCAAACAAGTAACAAAATAGCAAGTAAACGATGTGCAATGCTTGGAAACAAGGCCTAGGGATCATACTTTCACTAGTGGACACACTCCCAACAATATAACATGATTGAACAAATAAATAACTTCTCTCCACTACGGTACTTTGAATTACTCTACTATTGAATAACACTAATCATTGTGTAGTGGCTACAGAAGCACCCCTTAAAGTTCATCAAGTACTTGACAAACACCACTCATAGAGATATCCAAATCAGATAACAATTCAAGATAGATATCATTGCGACTTAGACCAAGTACTAACACGGTGCACACACTGTCAACTTTACACCATGAAAGGAGGAATAGATCACTCAATACAATCATAGTAATAATTACTCTCATAATCCACAAGAGATCACAATCATAGCCTAAACCAAGTACCACCATGATGCACGCACTGTCACCGTTACACCATGGCAGGAGGAATAGATTACTTTAATAACATCACTAGAGTACACTATAATAATTAAGCATAGGAGTAGCATAATATCTGAATAATAACATCTACTTGTTCAACATGATACAAAGCTCACGATCACATAAAGATCACATCATGGGAGAGAGAGGTGAACCACATAGCTACCGGTAGAGCCCTTAGCCCCGGGGATGAACTACTCCCTCCTCATCATAGGAGACAGCAAGGTTGATGGAGATGGCGGTGAGGTCGATGGAGACGGCGGAGACGGCGATGGAGACCGATGGAGATGGCTCCGGGGGCACTTCCCCGTCCCGGCAGGGTGCCGGAACAGAGACTTCTGTCCCCCGAAATTCGTCGACGACAGCGGCGGAGCTGTGGAACTGTTTCTGGAAAATTGCCGACTCTTTTAGGGTTTTCCGTCCCGAGGCTTTATATAGGCGAAGGGGCGTCGTCAGAGGTGGGACCAGGCACCCTCACACATGGCTGGCGCGGCCAGGGGCCTGGCCGCGCCACCCATGCATGTGGGGCCCTGGTGGCCCCCCTCCGACTCTTCTTCAGATCTCTGGAAGCTTCCGGGTAAAATAAGACTTCAGGATGTGGTTTCGTCCAATTCCGAGAATATTTCCTGTGTATCACTCTGAAACACAAAAACAGCAGAAAACAGGGAACTGGCACTGTGGCACTTCGTTAATAGGTTAGCTCCGGAAAATGCATAAAAGTGCCACGAAGTGTAACGAAACAGTAGGCAAATGGTGTAAAAACAAGCATGGAGCATCAAAAATTATAGATACGTTGGAGACGTACCACACCTACACAATCTTGATCATCTATGTAAGCGTTGTGCGCTGGGATCAAAAGAACTTAAAACATGGGCATGAAAGATATAATCTTGATAGAAGAAACTTAGCAACCATGTTATAACATGAAAATGAACACAAACAAAAGATCATGAAAATGAAACAATGAAAGTCAAACGTGTGTTCAAATCATATGGAAAAACATACAAATGGTTTTCAGCTTGTCCCTCATGGAGAGCAAAACATAAATGCATAGGACACCTTCAAGTTTAAGAGGGCGACTAGATACAAGTAATTTGAGAACAAATGAAACAAACGATATGAATCAATCAATGAAAACTTTGGGACAATGCACATTATACTCAGAATGACAACTATGCTCTCTTAATGGTGCATAAAGATAGAAGGTGGTGACTCAACATAAAAGTAAAAGAAAGGCCCTTCGCGGAGGGAAGCAGTGATTAAACATGTGCTAGAGCTTTTCATTTGTAAAATAGAGACAAAAATTGGGTTTTGAGAGGTGGTTGTTTCATGTCAACGACTGGCAATGGGGTCTTACTATCTTCCATAATAAACAAGTGAGAGCGGTTCCGAGTTCTTTGAAAATTTGGCATATTGGTGCTCTTTTATAAAGCTTTGGCACTCCTCCCCACCTTTTTTCCTTTCTCAAACCATGGCTAACCGATTCTATTGGGTGCCCATCAACATTCATATACCATGGAGGAGTGCCTTTTTTTTCTTTTTAGAATTAGATTGCAATGGTCTGACCAGCTCTCATGCAAAATTTCCTGTGTAACTTTTCTGAAACACAAAAACAGCAGAAAACAGGGAACTGGCACTGTGGCATCTCGTTAATAGGTTAGTTCCGGAAAATGCATAAAAATGCCACGAAGTGTAACGAAACACTAAGCAAATGGTGTAAAAACAAGCATGGAGCATCAAAAATTATGGATATGTTGGAGACGTATCAATCCATAGTTCACTAGCGGTGTCTCTCCATAAGATAAAATAATACATGCTGGGTAAACAAATTACAGTTGGGCAATTGATAGAATAAAGACAACGTGCACATCGAGAGGATCACTATGAGATTTACTCTGGGCATTACAACAAGATACATAGACCGCCATCCAACTGCATCTATGACTAATAATTCACTTGTGGCAAATCAATCCGAGAACTCCACAAGTATTAAGTTGCAAACAACAGATAATTGCATTAAGCAAAGTGTGTAATGTAAACAAAGCATATGCCCTTGAGCATATGAATGTTGTTTTCCCCCTAGTAGCAATAGCACATCTACAACCTTAGAGGTTTCTGTCACTCCCCTAGATTAAATAGAGGCATGAACCCATTATCGAGCATAAATACCCCCTCTTGGAGTCACTAGCAACTACTTGGCCAAGATAGCTACTAACAACGGAGAGCATGCAAGATCATAAACAACATAGAGATAACATAAGATAAAATTCAGTACATCAACTCAATCATAACACCAATATTCATCGGATCCCAACAAACACAACATGTAGAATTACATAAAGGTAGTCTCGATCATGTAAGGTGTTGCTTGTTGCGTGGTGAATGACCAGCCCGTTGGGAACCCCAAGTGGAAGGTGTGATGAGTATATCAGCTAGTTTTCCCTCAGTTAAGAAACCAAGGTTATGTCGATCAGGAGAAGAGCAAACAATACGACTGAAGGTGATGCTTGCTAGCTTGCGACAGCTTCGGACAATTTATATATGGCGCCTCGTCCAAGCTTTGCTTGCTAGCTGCAACACGGAACCTGCACACAACACAACCAAATACTTTGCTCCCAACTTACGATGAGGTTGTCAATCTCACCGGTTTGCTTGAAACAAAGGGTATGAGCGTATCAAGTGGAAAACAGTAGAAGTATGCGAGTAAAGTAAATAGTGCGAGTAAAGTAAACAGGTGATAGCAATATGATGGAAATAGGACCGGGGTCCACAGTTCACTAGTGGTGTCTCTCCATAGATAAATAGCACATGCTGGGTAAACAAATTACAGTTGGGCAATTGATAGAATAAAGATAACGTGATATGTCAAGAAGATCACTATGCGATTTACTCTGGGCATTACAACAAAATACATAGACCGCCATCCAACTGCATCTATGACTAATAATCCACTTGTGGCGAATCAATCCGAGAACTCCACAAGTATTAAGTTGCGAACAACAGATAATTGCATTAAGCAAAGTTTGTAATGTAAACAAAGCATATGCCCTTGAGCATATGAATGTTGTTTTCTCCCAAGTAGCAACAGCACATCTACAACCTTAGAGGTTTCTGTCACTCCCCCAGATTAAATAGAGGCATGAACCCACTATCGAGCATAAATACCCCCTCTTGGAGTCACTAGCAACTACTTGGCCAAGATAGCTACAAACAACGGAGAGCATGCAAGATCATAAACAACATAGAGATAACATAAGATATATTTCAGTATAGCAACTCAATCATAACACCAATATTCATTGGATCCCAACAAACCAAACATGTAGAATTACATAACGGTGATCTCAATCATGTAGGGCAGCTCATGAGATCTAAACATGAAGCACATGGTGGAGAAGACAACCATCTAGCTACTGCTATGGACCCATAGTCCAAGGTAGACTACTCACTCATCGCTCCGGAGGCAAGCATGGCGATGAAGAAGACCTCCGGTGGCGATTCCCCTCTCCGGCAGGGTGCCGGGAAGAGCTTCTGGACCCTCCCGATCTTCGGGTCGACGGTGGCGGCGGATCGCGATGTGTTCTAGAAAATTGATTGGGTACTTAGGTTTTTTCCGTCGGGGGGTCTTTATAGGCAAAGGGGCATCGTCAGAAGTGGACCGAGGCGGCCTCACACATAGGGGGCGCGGCCAGGGGCCAGGCCGCGCCGCCCTGGTGTGTGGCCCCCTCGTGGCCCCACTCCGTCTCCTCTTCGGATCTCTGGAAGCGTCCGGGAAAAATAAGACTTCAGGAACTTGTTTCGTCCAATTCCGAGAATATTTCCTGTGTATCACTTCTGAAACACAAAAACAGCAGAAAACAGGGAACTGGCACTGTGGCGACTTGTTAGTAGGTTAGTTCCAGAAAATGCATAAAAGTGCCACGAAGTGTAACGAAACAGTAGGCAAATGGTGTATAAACAACCATGGAGCATCAAAAACTATAGATACGTTGGAGACGTATCAAGCATCCCCAAGCTTAACTCCTGCTCGTCCTCGAGTAGGTAAGTGATAACAAAAGAATAATTTTTGAGGTGACATGCACCTACACAATCTTGATCACATATGTAAGCATTTGTGAGCTGGGATAATAAGAACTTAAAACATGGGCATGAAGATATAATCTTGACAATAAAGAACTTAGCAACCATGTTATAAACATGAAAATGAACACAAACAAAAGATCATGAAAATGAAACAATGAAAGTCAAACGTGTGTTCAAATCATAAGGAAAACATACAAATGGTTTTCAGCTTGTCCTTCATAGAGAGCAAAACATAAATGCATAGGACACCTTCAAGTTTAAGAGGGCGACTAGATACAAGTAATTTAAGAACAAGTGAAACCAACAATATGAATCAATCAATGAAAACTTTGGGACAATGCACATTATACTAAGAATGACAACTATGCTCTCTTATGGTGCATAAAGAAAGAAGGTGGTGACTCAACATAAAAGTAGAAGAAAGACCCTTCGCGGAGGGAAGCAGTGATTGCAAGTTTTATAACCTTCAAAAATTATGGTACTTACCGGCTTTGAGCTCTCATTGCCCCCATCATAAGCATCTTGAATGGTTAGAGTTAATGCGAGAACAATTATGATGCATATGCTTGACAAATCATAAGTCGAAAACCTCGTGTCCCGTGAATACGAGTACCCAAACCTCATGCTACTCAACTTAGAGTCCCAAGCAAGGCTCTTGTCATTGTAAGTATATATGTATCATCGAAAACCGCCAACGGGGTACCTCCGTGCCCGATGACATGGAACAAGCCCACATCAAAATGACAGGACAAGCAGACAATGAACACCTCAACATCTCTTTTATTTACCAATTGTATAGCTTTTTATTTTGAGATGCGTCGTCGAATGTCCACCATGGGTATGCTGCAAATTTCCACCATGAATTATGCATGGCTTAGATTGGTGGCCCAGGCGTTTCCCTAACACATATACAAACTCCATGATCCCCACAAGATTCCCAATTCATTTCACACCGCGGGCATCCATAAACAAAAGATCACGATATCAACTCAAATAAGAAGTGCAATGTTGAAAGCTTGCCCCATGACAGCATGGTTGGGCTAGAATCCAACTTACAACTTGCAAGCATAACAACTCAACATAAGAGACCACAATGTCAAATTTTTAAGAACAGGAAAAAGTAAAGTGTGCCTTCCGGTTCGTGAGAGCTTTACTGACCAATTTTCGCATAACACTGGTAAGAGTTTAATTTGAAGAGAAGATAAAAGCAAGTCAAATTTACTTGGAATAGAAAATTGCTAGTAGGTATGTATGGTGGACACTTTCGTAAACTTTGGCTTTTAGGAGTTGGATGCACGAGTAGAGCTCATACTCAGTACAAGGCGAGGGCTAGCAAAAGACTGGGAGCGACCAACTAAGAGAGCAATAATGGCCATAATCATGCAAAGTGACAAAGCAACATTAAAAGAAGCATAAGATGGCATCAAAAGTCAAAAACTAAATGATCATAGAGGCTATTGGCGACTTTGTAAGAGTCTAACATGTGTGAGCATGCGCCAAGTCAACCCAAATAAAGCATCAAGGAGAAAACCAAAATAATACTTCCATACAATAAAAACAACGCATGATTTTTTCAAAGGCTCATTAAGCAATCTCAGTTATTTGAGACAAGTCATGCTACAGCAAAACCACTAAGCATACTATCAAAAAGACATCAAGCATGACATGAAAAAGCCTAAGCCGCAGTCTACACAAGCTCCTTCTTGTACCACTATTTTGCATAAAGCTTTTTCTCTTTTCCAACACCATTTGAAATTTTTTAAGACACCTCTTTTGATGAAAACCAATAAAGATCAGAGGAAAAAATACACCTTGATGAAAAGATATGACAAGGTCTGAACGCAAATCAAGGTGAAAACAAAAACCAAAAGCAGTAGCGGAAAAAGAAGAACACCCGGTGAAATTGTAAGAATGAAAAACGGAGCGTTCCTGGCAAATAAAAACGAGTACATCTCCTCCAAAGGAAATTTGTTGCGGTCCAACCATTTATTGCAGCAAACAAAACTAAACCAACTAAGAAAACTAAAACAACTGATGCTCCAAGAAAAACACATAGTGCATGAAGCAATAAAAATATAGTGTTTTGAAAGGTGCCCTGATTTTTGCCGATGAAGAAGGGGTGCCTCGGGGCATCCCCAAGCTTTGACGCTTGTACTTCTTGGATATTTCTTGGGGTGATGCATGGGCATCCCCACGATTGAGCTTTTGTCCATTCTTCAACTCATCTCATCATTCTCCAATCCCTACACTTAAAAACTTCCTTCATACAAAACTAAACACAAATCTATTAGCAACATTAGTATAAGCATAACATATAATCAACCTCTTTTTGATTCAGGTTTCAACCCAAAACCACCACATATAAAGTATATACTACTGTAGCAACTTCCCCAAAAGTTCCGTGATCAAAAGAACTCAAAAAGAAAGCAATAAAGCGGCAAACACAAATATTGGCAGAAATCTGTCAAAACAGAACAGCTGACAAAGGCCGAATTTTTTAGGGGTTTTCTGTTGCTCAAATCAAAAAGTGTTCAACTAACGAAAGTTTGGATATAACCTGGGGCATATGCACAAGAAATCGCAGGTCCAAAAGATATACAGAGAATTTATACGAATTTTTACGGTGCATCACCAAAAACAGTTTCAGGGCAGCAACATCCCCAAATCTTTACCTCACTCGAATTACAGGCTTCTCTTGGCACAACAATGAAATAAACAAGATAAGGAGCGGTCATTACAGTAGTAATGACTTCCAAGACTCAAATAAAAGAAAAAGTACTGGAAATAAAACATTGGGTTATCTCCCAAGAGTGCTTTTCTTTAACGCCTTTGAGCTAGGCGCAGAAAATTGCGAATCAAGTAACATCAAGTGATGAAGCATTAAGCTCATAATTTGCTCTAAGAATAGAGTCAAAAAGCACTTTCTTTCTTTTCCTAGGGAAGTGTTCCATACCTTTCTTGAGTGGGAATTGGTATTTGATAGTGCCTTCCCTCATATCAATGATGGCACCTACAGTTCAAAGAAAGGGTCTTCCCAAAATAATAGGACATGAAGCATGGCATTCAACGTCCATAACGAGAAAATCAATGGGAACAAGGTTATTATTGACCACAATAAGAAAATCATTAATCCTTCCCAAAGGTTTCTTCTTAGCAACATTAGCAATAGGAACATCATAATAACACTTTTCAAGCGGTGGTAAATCAAGCATGTCATAAATCTTTCTAGGCATGATAGAAATACTAGCACCTAGATCACATAAAGCATGGCAATCAAAACCACTAACATGCATATCAATGATGGGTTCCCAACCATCTTCTAACTTCTTGGGAACGGAAGCTTTTTGCTGCAACTTTTCATCCCTAATTTTCATGAGAGCATTGGTAATATGCTTAGTAAAAGCAATATTTAGAGAAATAGCATTGGGAGTCAAAGCAAGCTTTTGCAAGAACAAAATAACTTCAGATATATTGCATTCATCAACATCAAAATCATTAAAAGAATTGGAGCTATCATCTCCTACACTCCGAAAAATTTCAGCACTCTTTTGAGAAAAAGTTTTGGCAGTTTTAGGCTTCTTAACACAAGGAGTGGGAGTTTTCTCTACACCAATCAAAGTAAGAGGATTGCTGGCATTAGGAGCAACATCATTAGAGGTAGTAATGGTACATACCTTCATCTCTCTAGCCATCTCATCTTCTCTTTCCCACCTGGCATGCAATTCCGCTAACAATCTAACATTTTTAGCAATTCCAACTTGAATAGCATTAGCAGTAGCAAAAACATTGTTCTCTTTCACATCATTAGGCAACACTTTTAATTTCAGAAGTTCAACATCATGAGCAAGGCTATCAACTTTAGAAGCAAGAATATCAATTTTGCCTAATTTTTCCTCAATAGACTTGTTAAAAGCAGTTTGCTTACCGATGAAGTCCTTGAGCATTACCTCAAGCTCGGAGGGCGCGGCCCTAGTGTTGTTGGAGGAGTTACCATAAGAGTTACCACAACCATTGGTAGAAGGATACGGCCTATAATTGTTACTAGCAAAATTGTTCCTATAAGCATTGTTGTTAAAATTATTATTTCTAATGAAATTCACATCAACATGCTCTTCTTGAGCAACCAAAGAGGCTAAAGGAACATTATTAGGATCAACATGAGTCCTATCATTAGCAAGCATAGCCATAATGGTATCAATCTTATCATTCAAGGAAGAGGTTTCCTCAACGGAATTTACCTTCTTACCTTGTGGAGCTCTCTCGGTGTGCCATTCGGAATAATTTACCATCATGTTGTCGAGTAGCTTTGTTGCGGCGCCCAAGGTAAGGGACATAAAAGTGCCTCCAGCAGCTGAATCAAGTAGATTTCTCGAAGAAATATTCAGTCCTGCATAAAAAGTTTGGACAATCATCCAAGTAGTCAGTCCATGAGTGGGGCAATTCTTTATCATAGATTTCATTCTTTCCCAAGCTTGAGTAACATGTTCATTATCAAACTGAGTAAACTTCATAATATTGCTACGCAAGGATATAATCTTAGCAGGAGGATAGTATCTACCAATAAAAGCATCCTTACACTTAGCCCATGAATCAATACTATTCTTAGTCAAAGACAGCAACCAATCTTTAGCTTTTCCTCTCAAAGAAAAAGGAAACAACTTGAGCTTAATAATATCACTTTCTACATCCTTATATTTCTGCATCTCACATAGCTCAACAAAATTGTTGAGATGAGCTGCATCATCTTCAGTACTTGAAGGAAATATGCCCTAGAGGCAATAATAAAGATGTTATTATCATATTTCTTGTTCATGATAATGTTTATATTCCATGCTAGAATTGTATTAAGCGGAAACTTTAATACTTGTGTGGTTTATGAACAACACCGTGTCCCTAGTACGCCTCTATGGACTAGCTCATTGATTAATGATGGTTAAGGTTTCCTAACCATAGACATGAGTTGTCAATTAATAATGAGATCATATCATTAGGAGAATGATGTGATGGACAGACCCAAATAAAGCAGAGCAATTAGATCGTGTCATCGTGTTCATCTTTGCGAAGCTTTTCCTATGTCATGTATTGTATTCCTTAGACCATGAGATAATACAACTCCCTAGTATCGGAAGAAAGCTTTGAAGTCATCAAACGTCATCCTATGTGAGGGTGATAATAAAGGTGTCTCTCAGGTGATCGGAAAGTACTTGTTGGGTTGTATGTATCGAGATGGAATTTTGTCCCTCCCAAGTCGGAGAGATATACTTCGGGCCCACTCGGTAATCGATATCAACACCGCTTGCAAGCATGTGGTTAATGAGTTAATCACAAAGTGATATCGGATTACGGAACGAGTAAAGTACTTGCTGTGAACGAAATTGAACTAGGTATGGTGATACCGACGATCAAATCTCGGGCAAGTAAAATATCGTGTGACGAAGGGAATACATATACGGGATTAATTGAATCCTGGCATCGTGGTTCATCCGATATGATCATCGATGAATATGTGGGAGTCAATATGGGTTTCCAGATCCCGCTATTGATTATTGATAGAAGATCATGTCTGCATCTTCTCGAACCCGTAGGGTCACACACTTAACGTGCATCGATGCTAGGATAGAATGGATAATTGGTTTATGAGTTTTATTTCGGAGTCTCGGATGAGATCCAGGACGTCACGAGAGGTTCCGGAATGGTCCGGAGAATAAGATTCATATAAAGGAAAGCAGTTTTTGGATTCCGGAAAGGTTTCGGAGTTTATCGGTATTGTACCGGAAGGTTCTAGAAGGTTCCGGAGTGGGACCAACGTGGGCCCACTTGATGGAGGCCTACGTGGGCCTAAGGGGAAGTGCCCTGGCCGCCTTGGGCCAGGCGCACAAGGCCCCTAAGGCCCAGCCGGCCAGCCCAAGGGGAAACCCTAAGGGAGTCTTCAAAGAAGGAAGGGGGGGAAACTTGCCCCCCACTCTTCCTACTCCAAGTCGGCGTCCTAGGGTTTGGGGAGAGGCCAAGCTGGCCGGCCACCCCTCTATATATAGGGGGGCAAGGGTGCAGCCCTCTCCACCCCTGAACCCGAAACCCTAGCCGCCAACTGCTGCCCTCCCTCTCTCTCTCGCGACTGCACGTAGGCGAAGCCCTGCTGCAGAAACTCTCCACCATAAGCACCACGCCGTCGTGCTGCTGATCCAATCTATCTCTCCACCATACTTGCTGGACCAAGGAAGGAGGAGACGTCGCTGCACCGCACGTGTGCAACTCTCGGAGGCGCCGCCACTTGCAGCGTAGGATCGGATCGGATCGCGAGGAGGAGACGGCGAGTACGACTACGTCAACCACGTTCTATTGAACGTTTCCGCTGTGCGAATCTTCAAGGGTATGAAGATCTCATCTACCTCTCTCGTTGATTACATCTCCTAGATTAGATCTTGGCTTTTCTTGTTCGCATCCGTAGGAAATTTTTTGATTTACTATGCTGCGAAACCCTTCAGTGGTATCAGAGCTAGATCTATGCGTAGATGTGTTTCACGAGTAGAACGCAACATGCTTGTTGCGGGCGTTGATGTTTTCTGTTGCAAACCTCTTGTTGTGTATTTCTTATGGCGCGGTATAGTGAGATCGAAGCGGTCCAGGCCAACTTTACGCGACCGCGTTCGCGAGACCGGCTCCGCACTTGACGTGTGGCTTGTTCCATACATGCGGCTGGTGGATGCCAGTTTCTCTCACTATAGTAGTCATGGGACTTACATCGGATGTTAGCAACCATAATATCACCGTTGTGGCTTTCCGTAGGTAAGAATCGTTCTTAGCTTGCTACTCCCATAAGCCACGTAAAACATGCAACAACAAAGTAGAGGCGTCTAACTTGTTTTTGCAGGGAGTGTTTTGTGATATGGTATGGCCCAAGACATGATGAGTATGAATTGAGTTGTATGCAATGATCATGTTTTGTAATCTTTCACGACTTGCATGTCGATGAGTTCACAACCGGCAGGAGCCATATGGTTGTCTTTATAATTATGTATGACCTGCGTGTCAACTTCTTATACGCCATGTAATAGCTTTACTTTATCGCTAAGTAGTTAGCAATAGTTGTAGTTGCTATTTGTGGTGGAGGCAATCATGGTGGAGTGATGGAGATCATGCCGGCGCGCACAAGATGGAGATCATGGCGCGGAGATTGGCTATACCATGTCACATAAAATTATATGCATGTGATGTTTATCCTTTTATGTATCTTATTATGCTTAGATCGCGACGGTAGCATTTTAAGATGATTCCTCACTTAAAGATCAAGATAAAATTGTGTTCTCCCCATGTATGCACCGTTGCGAAAGTTCGTCGTTTTGAAGCATCTCGTGATGATCGGGTGCTATAAACTCTACGTTCACATACAACGGGTGCAAGCCAGTTTTGCACACGCGGAAATACTTGGGTTTGACTTGACGAGCCTAGCATGTACAGACATGGCCTCGGAACACACGGACCGAAAGGTCAAGCATGAGTCATATGGATGATATGATCAACATGTTGATGTTCACCATTAAAGCTACATCATTCACGTGATGATCGGTCTCGGTGTAGTGAATTTGGATCATGCTTCACTAAACAACTTTGAGGAATGTTGAATTTAGTGGGAGTTCATTAATAATTTGATTAACTTGAACTAATTATCTTGAACTAAATCTTAGTGTATTTGCATAAGTCGTTGTAGTCTTTGGCAACCGTTTTCCACCGACACTTAGTTTTAATTGAGTTAAAAGAACTATAGAATTCTGGATAGTCACTTTTCGGTCTAGTGCCGTTTAATGTCAAGACTAAAGATTAAGTCCTATTGCAAATTTAGCAAACCTTGCTTGCTCCATACGATTTAATAAATTGTATTAATCTAAGAGCAACGATTCAAGTTTAGTATCTAAAGATCATATGTTTGCCTTCATGATAAATTGATCTTCAAAATTGTTTGAGAATCAAAGTGATCATCGAGCTGAAAGAATTGTTTCAGAAATAATCAAGAAGTGAAAGATATTTGATATCTAAAACTTTGATTGTTTGCAAAAATGATGAAGTATAATTTAGTAAAAGAACATATGCTCATATTGTATGACTATATGTGAAGATTGAAGATGCTAGGCATCCCGATCACCCAAAAGTTTGGGAAACTAATATTATACTTGCATTTGTCCTTAAGAGCTATAGTAGTTTCATCATGAAAGATGTCATGATAGGACGAATAAAAGGTATCGGCTAAATTGTTTTGCTATACCAAAAGAATACTAAAGAATGGAATCGGGAAGAATACCAATCATATGATGATGGCGATCCACTTCAAAGTGCAAAATCCAAGGCTATTAGTATTTGACTAACATCCTTTGGACTATGTGTCAAATGATTGATGCCACTATTGATGTCGATAGATTCTTCTAAAAGGAGAGGAAATGCTAAATAGGATCTGCAAAATTATTTGGTAGAAAAGGAAAAAGACTGGAATTGTCCAGCTCAGGTATATAAATGATATACATGTTATAGATGAATTCTTTTGCTCGTTAACAATGTAATTCTTGGGTATTCGATACTGATTTGTTGGTATGAAATGTCATACAAAGCAACACAATACAAGAAGTACAATGGCCTAAGTAACTAGTAAAAGAATATGGTAATGATGCATGTCGAGATACAAATAAAAATGTTATTGTGCTTCTCGTCGACATCAAACCTAGCCTTCAAGATATTTCATGAACTTAATAATTGTTATCTTGTTCTGGTATTATGAGAACAATTGTTGTTCATGTCATTATCGTCTTCCATAATCGATGGATAGATTATTATTATCTTGTTGGTGAAATAAACATTTATAACACTGATGCTAAAGGTCGCAAGACAAAATGAATTTCACTTATATGTGACACCGCCGTTTAAGTCATATTGGAAACAAAACATGAAAGAAATTCTATATTGATAGATTTTTGAGTCAATTGATTTTGAATTGATTGACGCTTGTGAGACTTTTCCTAAAGATGATTAAACTTCGTTCATGGGCCATGGACAGATCAAGCGACTAACTAAATGGAGATCGTACATGTTGATGTATGTAGTCCATGGTGTGAAGTCGATCATGGTGTATTTTCTATTTCATCAATGACTCGAATGGATGTATGGTATATCTACTCGATAAGATAGAAGTATGAAACAATTGAAATTGTTCAATTTATGAAGTGGAAATTATTGTAACAAGAAAAATTCAAGTTTTTATGATTGGATCATAAAGAAGAATATTTGAGTTACAAGTTTAGCAAGCATCTAAGAGTTAGAGGAATTGTTCCACAAACTTGCATCGTGATAAACACCATAGGAGTATGGAGTTTTTCGATGGATGTAATCCAACCTTGTTTGACATGGTTAGATCAATGATGAAATAAACTACTAATATAATTTGTGGATTATGCTTTAGAGACTACCGCTTTGATCTCACTAGAGTGCCAAACACATAGTGATTGTCACTAAAAGAAGTGAATTTCTTATGAAGGAGTTTTTCGCGAAAGGTTTAAGTAGGAGGAAGATAGAACTTGATGAGGTTATTGAATCTGAGCAAGATGATCAGAGTAGCGCAGCACCAGAATTTGTTCTAGAAGCGGCAACTGCATTCATAGCTCACACATCTACAATATGTTGTAGTCACGGCATCGAAGTTCCTATCTAACCAAGTTGGTCGTAATCAAATAGCAAGATTTGAGGACGAGATATTATTAGATAATAGTAACCAACAATATACAAAGAAGGGGTGATGGGCCCTGACTTCGTCATATGAATTATTCTAGCAACAATTACATATAGAGATATGTTAGTTGAATAAACGAAACAACGTTCCTCTACCGGAATGCACACCAAGGACGTGTAACTGACACGACCCAATGGGTTTTATTGATTCAAAGGTTGCTAGATATGTATGCAAACTTCTATGGTAGAAGAAAGCATAGCGAAGTTGGAATCTTCAATGATGAAAATGTTAAAGTGTTAATTTCATCAAGATATTTGAAGATGCTTGTATTACAAGAAAGTAAGTGGGAGCGCTCAGACATATTTCTAATACTTTATGTGGATGACATATCGTTTATTGGAAATAATGTGTTTTTCTTGATATCGTTAAGTTTTCATTAAAATTAGTTTTTGATGAAAGACTTAGGTAAAACCAGAATATTAAGCATCAATGTCTATGCAGATAGATTGAGGCACTAATATAGTTTTACCAGAGTACATAGATGAAATATTGAATTTGTTCAATATGGAAACAATAAGAACGGTTCTTGTTGCATGGAAGAGGTTGGAGCAAGAATCAATTGTTTAGACACTTGATGAGTGAAACCACAAGAATGATTTTATCAATCTTGTATACCATGATATGTAGATCCAGATGTGTCCAATGCTCTAAAGGTTATAGCATTCATATGATGATCGCTGGACAATAGTAAAGATATTCTTATGCACTTTCGAAGAAGTAAGAATATATTCTGTATGCAGAAGTGACAAATGGTTCATTGCAATGAGTTACATTGGCTTTGTCACACATACAAGTAAAATTTTTATCTCAATTTTTAAGCTATTTGTTTTGAGTTAGAAGGTGGCATAATAAGATGGAAGAAAGTTCCATGATGACTTGGATGAGTTCCAATGTTAATATTGTGGCGGACACTGCAACGAGGGCTAAGTATATAATCGCTTTAGAAGCGGCATAAAAGATGCAAAGTAGATAGTGATAATCCAACTTATTTGTGGCACTGTCGTCCAGATCATATTGGCGTAAAACGCATGAAGAAACTCCATTCTGATGGACTTTTGGAGTCTCTTGATTTTGAATCATTTGACACGTGCGAGCCGTGTCTCATGGGCAAGATGATCAAAACCCCGTTCTCCAGAATAATGGAGCGAGCAACGGACTTATTGGAAATCATACATACCGATGTGTGCGGACCAATGAGTATTTCGACGCATGGTGGATATCGCTATTTTTAAAAGTGTGCTAGTACTATGTAGTTCTATTGTATGACAATAGTGACAACATATTCTCGGCCAAGAAACAAAGGTCTCACCAGAAGACCAAGTTTATACGATGCTATCTCATACAAGATGAGTAATGCGTGCTGACGCAAAAGAATATGCAAATACAAACGGATCTGAAAGTGTCAGACCCGTAGATAAGGTTTACCACGTGCAACGCGTATGAAGAACACCGGATTGCCATAGGTGTTAAAGGCGCAAGTATGACTAGATTATTGACTCTAGTGCAAGTGGGAGACTGAAGGAAATATGCCCTAGAGGCAATAATAAAGATGTTATTATCATATTTCTTGTTCATGATAATGTTTATATTCCATGCTAGAATTGTATTAAGCGGAAACTTTAATACTTGTGTGGTTTATGAACAACACCGTGTCCCTAGTACGCCTCTATGGACTAGCTCATTGATTAATGATGGTTAAGGTTTCCTAACCATAGACATGAGTTGTCAATTAATAATGAGATCATATCATTAGGAGAATGATGTGATGGACAGACCCAAATAAAGCAGAGCAATTAGATCGTGTCATCGTGTTCATCTTTGCGAAGCTTTTCCTATGTCATGTATTGTATTCCTTAGACCATGAGATAATACAACTCCCTAGTATCGGAAGAAAGCTTTGAAGTCATCAAACGTCATCCTATGTGAGGGTGATAATAAAGGTGTCTCTCAGGTGATCGGAAAGTACTTGTTGGGTTGTATGTATCGAGATGGAATTTTGTCCCTCCCAAGTCGGAGAGATATACTTCGGGCCCACTCGGTAATCGATATCAACACCGCTTGCAAGCATGTGGTTAATGAGTTAATCACAAAGTGATATCGGATTACGGAACGAGTAAAGTACTTGCTGTGAACGAAATTGAACTAGGTATGGTGATACCGACGATCAAATCTCGGGCAAGTAAAATATCGTGTGACGAAGGGAATACATATACGGGATTAATTGAATCCTGGCATCGTGGTTCATCCGATATGATCATCGATGAATATGTGGGAGTCAATATGGGTTTCCAGATCCCGCTATTGATTATTGATAGAAGATCATGTCTGCATCTTCTCGAACCCGTAGGGTCACACACTTAACGTGCATCGATGCTAGGATAGAATGGATAATTGGTTTATGAGTTTTATTTCGGAGTCTCGGATGAGATCCAGGACGTCACGAGAGGTTCCGGAATGGTCCGGAGAATAAGATTCATATAAAGGAAAGCAGTTTTTGGATTCCGGAAAGGTTTCGGAGTTTATCGGTATTGTACCGGAAGGTTCTAGAAGGTTCCGGAGTGGGACCAACGTGGGCCCACTTGATGGAGGCCTACGTGGGCCTAAGGGGAAGTGCCCTGGCCGCCTTGGGCCAGGCGCACAAGGCCCCTAAGGCCCAGCCGGCCAGCCCAAGGGGAAACCCTAAGGGAGTCTTCAAAGAAGGAAGGGGGGGAAACTTGCCCCCCACTCTTCCTACTCCAAGTCGGCGTCCTAGGGTTTGGGGAGAGGCCAAGCTGGCCGGCCACCCCTCTATATATAGGGGGGCAAGGGTGCAGCCCTCTCCACCCCTGAACTCGAAACCCTAGCCGCCAACTGCTGCCCTCCCTCTCTCTCTCTCGCGACTGCACGTAGGCGAAGCCCTGCTGCAGAAACTCTCCACCATAAGCACCACGCCGTCGTGCTGCTGATCCAATCTATCTCTCCACCATACTTGCTGGACCAAGGAAGGAGGAGACGTCGCTGCACCGCACATGTGCAACTCTCGGAGGCGCCGCCACTTGCAGCGTAGGATCGGATCGGATCGCGAGGAGGAGACGGCGAGTACGACTACGTCAACCACGTTCTATTGAACGTTTCCGCTGTGCGAATCTTCAAGGGTATGAAGATCTCATCTACCCCTCTCGTTGATTACATCTCCTAGATTAGATCTTGGCTTTTCTTGTTCGCATCCGTAGGAAATTTTTTGATTTACTATGCTGCGAAACCCTTCAGTACTAGCACCAGAAAATTGCTCTTTCATAACAAGGTTCAACAAAGCAGGCTTAATCTCATAAAAGTTTGCAGCAGGAGCAGGTGGTGCAATAGGAGTGCAGATAAAATCACTATTGTTCGTGCTAGTGAAGTCACACAACTTGGTGTTTTCAGGATTAGCCATTTCAGCAAAACTAAAGTAAACAAGTAAAAACAACTACCAAGGATTCTATTTTTTTTTGGGTTTTTGATATAAAACGATGCAGGTAAAAATAAAGTAAAGCACAACAATAAAACAAAGTAAAGGATGTGTGTGCGAAAACTCGCCTTGCAGAGGTCTTCCACTCTTCCCCGGCAGCGGCGCCAGAAAAGAAGCTGTTGCTTGTTGCGTGGTGAATAACCAGCCCGTTGGGAACCCCAAGAGGAAGGTGTGATGAGTATAGCAGCTAGTTTTCCCTCAGTTAAGAAACCAAGGTTATGTCGATCAGGAGAAGAGCAAACAATACGACTGAAGGTGATGCTTGCTAGCTTGCGACAGCTTCGGACAATTTATATATGGCGCCTCGTCCAAGCTTTGCTTGCTAGCTGCAACGCGGAACCTGCACACAACACAACCAAATACTTTGCTCCCAACTTACGATGAGGTTGTCAATCTCACCGGTTTGCTTGAAACAAAGGGTATGAGCGTATCGAGTGGAAAACAGTAGAAGTATGCGAGTAAAGTAAACAGTGCGAGTAAAGTAAACAGGTGATAGCAATATGATGGAAATAGGACCGGGGTCCACAGTTCACTAGTGGTGTCTCTCCATAGATAAATAGCACATGCTGGGTAAACAAATTACAGTTGGGCAATTGATAGAATAAAGATAACGTGATATGTCAAGAAGATCACTATGCGATTTACTCTGGGCATTACAACAAAATACATAGACCGCCATCCAACTGCATCTATGACTAATAATCCACTTGTGGCGAATCAATCCGAGAACTCCACAAGTATTAAGTTGCGAACAACAGATAATTGCATTAAGCAAAGTCTGTAATGTAAACAAATCATATGCCCTTGAGCATATGAATGTTGTTTTCTCCCTAGTAGCAACATCACATCTGCAACCTTAGAGGTTTCTGTCACTCCCCCAGATTAAATAGAGGCATGAACCCACTATCGAGCATAAATACCCCCTCTTGGAGTCACTAGCAACTACTCGGCCAAGATAGCTACTAACAATGGAGAGCATGCAAGATCATAAACAACATAGAGATAACATAAGATATATTTCAGTATAGCAACTCAATCATAACACCAATATTCATCGGATCCCAACAAACCAAACATGTAGAATTACATAACGGTGATCTCAATCATGTAGGGCAGCTCATGAGATCTAAACATGAAGCACATGGTGGAGAAGACAACCATCTAGCTACTGCTATGGACCCATAGTCCAAGGTAGACTACTCACTCATCGCTCCGGAGGCAAGCATGGCGATGAAGAAGACCTCCGGTGGCGATTCCCCTCTCCGGTAGGGTGCCGGGAAGAGCTTCTGGACCCTCCCGATCTTCGGGTCGACGGCGGCGGCGGATCGCGATGTGTTCTGGAAAATTGATCGGGTACTTAGGTTTTTTCCGTCGGGGGGTCTTTATAGGCGAAGGGGCATCGTCAGAAGTGGACCGAGGCGGCCTCACACATAGGGGGCGCGGCCAGGGGCCAGGCCGCGCCGCCCTGGTGTGTGGCCCCCTCGTGGCCCCACTCCGTCTCCTCTTCGGATCTCTGGAAGCTTCTTGGAAAAATAAGACTTTAGGAACTTGTTTCGTCCAATTCCGAGAATATTTCCTGTGTATCACTTCTGAAACACAAAAACAGCAGAAAACAGGGAACTGGCACTGTGGCGACTTGTTAGTAGGTTAGTTCTGGAAAATGCATAAAAGTGCCACGAAGTGTAATGAAACAGTAGGCAAATGGTGTATAAACAAGCATTGAGCATCAAAAATTATAGATACGTTGGAGACGTATCATAAGGCAGCTCACGAGATATAAACATGAAGCACATGGTGGAGAAGACAACCATCTAGCTACTGCTATGGACCCATAGTCCAAGGTAGACTACTCACTCATCGCACCGGAGGCAAGCATGGCGATGAAGAAGACCTCCGGTGGCAATTTCCCTCTCTGACAGGGTGCCGGGAAGAGCTTCTGGACCCTCCCGATCTTCAGGTCGACGACGGCGGTGGATCGCGATGTGTTCTGGAAAAGTGATCGGGTCTTTAGGTTTTTCCTGTCAGGGGGTCTTTATAGGCGAAGAGGCGGCGTCAGAAGTGGACCAGGGGGGCCACACCATAGGCCGGCGTGGGCCAGGGGTGGGTCGCGCCCCCTGGTGGTGTGGCCACCCTCTGGTCCGGCTCCGTCTCCTCTTCGGTGTTCTGGAAGCTCCGTGAAATATCTGGATGTCTGGCTTTGGTTTAGTCCAATTCCGAGAATATCTCCTGTGTAACTTTTCTGAAACACAAAAACAGCAGAAAATAGGGAACTGGCACTGTGGCATCTCATTAATAGGTTAGTTCCAAAAAATGCATAAAAATGCCACAAAGTGTAACGAAACACTAAGCAAATGGTGTAAAAACAAGCATGGAGCATCAAAAATTATGGATACGTTGGAGACGTATCGGCATCCCCAAGCTTAACTCCTGCTCGTCCTCGAGTAGGTAAGTGATAACAAAAGAAATAATTTTTGAGGTGACATGCACCTACACAATCTTGATCAAATATGTAAGCGTTGTGCGCTGGGATCAAAAGAACTTAAAACATGGGCATGAAAGATATAATCTTGATAGAAGAAACTTACCAACCATGTTATAACATGAAAATGAACACAAACAAAAGATTATGAAAATGATACAATGAAAGTCAAACGTGTGTTCAAATCATATGGAAAAACATACAAATGGTTTCCAGCTTGTCCTTCATGAGAGAGCAAAACATAAATGCATAGGACACCTTCAAGTTTAAGAGGGCGACTAGTTACAAATAATTTAAGAACAAGTGAAACCAATAATATGAATCAATCAATGAAAACTTTGGGACAATGCACATTATACTCAGAATGACAACTATGCTCTCTTAATGGTGCATAAAGATAGAAGGTGGTGACTCAACATAAAAGTAAAAGAAAGGCCCTTCGCGGACTGAAGCAGTGATTAAACATGTGCTAGAGCTTTTCATTTGTAAAACAGAGATAAAAATTGGGTTTTGAGATGTGGTTGTTTCATGTCAACGACTGGCAATGGGGTCTTACTATCTTCCATAATAAACAAGTGAGAGCGGTTCCGAGTTCTTTGAAAATTTGGCACATTGGTGCTCTTTTATAAAGCTTTGGCACTCCTCCCCACCTTTTTTCCTTTCTCAAACCATGGCTAACCGATTCCATCGGGTGCCCACCAACATTCACATACCATGGAGGAGTGCCTTTTTTCTTTTCTTTTTAAAATTAGATTGCAATGGTCTGACCAGCTCTCCTGCAAAATTAATGACGAGCAGATAAAGCTGCCTAGTCGAGGGGTACTTAATTTAATATGGAAGATAGCAATTCCGACCACTACGTCCCCATGAGCTAAAAACAGTGGCACAAAACGAGAAGTAGTTGAAAGTTTTGAAAGGTAGCACATGAAAATTTATTTGGAATGGCTTACAAATACCATACATAGGAATTTATAGTGGACACAATGGCAAACTTGGTTTTTAGGAGTTGGATGCACGAGTAGAGCTCATACTTAGTATAAAATGAAGGCTAGCAAAAGACTGGGAGCGACCAACTAAGAGAGCAATAACGGCCATAATCATGCATAGCAACAAAGCGACATTAAAAGAAGCATAAGATGGCATCAAAAGTCAAAAACTAAATGATCATAGAGGCAATGGCGACTTTGTATGAGTCTAACATGTGTGAGCATGCGCCAAGTCAACCCAAATAAAGCATCAAAGGAGAAAACCAAAATAATGCTTCCAAATAATTAAAACAACGCATGATTTTTTCAAAGGCTCATTAAGCAATCTCAGTCATTTGAGACAAGTCATGCTACAGCAAAACCACTAAGCATACTATCAAAAAGATATCAAGCACGACATGCAAAAGCCTAGGCCGCAGTCTACACAAGCTCCTTCTTGTACCACTTTTTTTTGCATAAAGCTTTTTCTCTTTTCCAACACCATTCAAACTTTTTATAAACAACTCTTTTGATGAAAACCAACATGGACCAGTGATGCGTGGTGAATGACCAGCCCGTTGGGAATCCCAAGAGGAAGGTATGATGAGTATAGCAGCTAGTTTTCCCTCAGTTAAGAAACCAAGGTTTAATCGTTCTTGGGGAAAAGAGACAAACAACTGAAGGTGATGTGGACTGGCTTAATAGCACTCCAACAAGGGCGCCGTTTACAATACTTGTTGACTCGTCTTCGGCCAGTAGCAACGCGGAACCTGCACACACACAACCAAGTACTTTGCTCCCAACTTGCGATGAGGTTGTCAATCTCACCGGTTTGCTTGAAACAAAGGATATGAGCGTATCGAGTGGAAAACAGTAGAGTATGCGAGTAAAGTAAACAGTGCGAGTAAAGTAAACAGGTGATAGCAATATGATGGAAATAGGACCGGGGTCCACAGTTCAATAGTGGTGTCTCTCCATAAGATAAATAACACATGCTGGGTAAACAAATTACAGTTGGGCAATTGATAGAATAAAGATAAACGTGATATGTCAAGAAGATCACTATGAGATTTACTCTGGGCATTACAACAAAATACATAGACCACCATCCAACTGCATCTATGACTAATAATCCACTCACGGGGATATCATCCGAACACCCCATGAGTATTAAGTTGCGAACAACAGATAATTGCATTAAGCAAAGTGTGTAATGTAAACAAAGCATATGCCCTTGAGCATATGAATGTTGTTTTCTCCCTAGTAGCAACAACACATCTACAACCTTAGAGGTTTCTGTCACTCCCCCAGGTTAAATAGAGGCGTGAACCCACTATTGAGCATAAATACCCCCTCTTGGAGTCACTAGCAACTACTCGGCCAAGATAGCTACTAACAATGGAGAGCATGCAAGATCATAAACAACATAGAGATAACATAAGATATATTTCAGTATAGCAACTCAATCATAACACCAATATTCATCGGATCCCAACAAACCAAACATGTAGAATTACATAACGGTGATCTCAATCATGTAGGGCAGCTCATGAGATCTAAACATGAAGCACATGGTGGATAAGACAACCATCTAGCTACTGCTATGGACCCATAGTCCAAGGTAGACTACTCACTCATCGCTCCGGAGGTAAGCATGGCGATGAAGAAGACCTCCGGTGGTGATTCCCCTCTCCGGCAGGGTGCCGGGAAGAGCTTCTGGACCCTCCCGATCTCGGGTCGATGACCGCGGCAGATCGCGATGTGTTTCTGGAAAATTGATCAGGTGTTTAGGTTTTTCCCGTCGGGGGGTCTTTATAGGCGAAGGGGCGATGTCAGAGGTGGCCCCAGGCCTCCTCACACCATGGCGGCGTGGCTAGGGCCTGGAAGCTCCCGGACAAAATAAGACTTCAGGAACTTGTTTCGTCCAATTCCGAGAATATTTCCTGTGTATCACTTCTGAAACACAAAAACAGCAGAAAACAGGGAACTGGCACTATGGCAACTTGTTAATAGGTTAGTTCCGGAAAATGCATAAAAGTACCACGAAGTGTAACGAAACAGTAGGCAAATGGTGTAAAAATAAGCATGGAGCATCAAAAATTATTGATACGTTGGAGACGTATCAAGCATCCCCAAGCTTAACTCCTGCTCGTCCTCGAGTAGGTAAGTGATAACAAAAGAATAATTTTTGAGGTGACATGCACCTACACAATCTTGATCATATATGTAAGCATTTGTGAGCTGGGATCATAAGAACTTAAAACATGGGCATGAAGATATAATCTTGACAATAAGAACTTAGCAACCATGTTGTAAACATGCAAATGAACACAAACAAAAGATCATGAAAATGAAACAATGAAAGTCAAACGTGTGTTCAAATCATAAGGAAAAACATACAAATGGTTTTCAGCTTGTCCTTCATAGAGTGCAAAACATAAATGCATAGGACACCTTCAAGTTTAAGAGGGCGACTAGATACAAATAATTTGAGAACAAGTGAAACCAACAATATGAATCAATCAATGAAAACTTTGGGACAGTGCACATTATACTAAGAATGACAACTATGCTCTCTTAATGGTGCATAAAGATAGAAGGTGGTGACTCAACATAAAAGTAAAAGAAAGGCCCTTCGCGGAGGGAAGCAGTGATTGCAAGTTTTATAACCTTCAAAAATTATGTTACTTACCGGCTTTGAGCTCTCATTACCCCCATCATAAGCATCTTGAATGGTTAAAGTTAATGCGAGAACAATTATGATGCATATGCTTGACAAATCATAAGTTGAAAACCTCGTGTCCCGTGAATACGAGTACCCAAACCTCATGCTACTTTACTTAGAGTCCCAAGCAAGGCTCTTGTCATTGTAAATATATGCATATCATTGAGAACCACCAACGGGGTACCTCCGTGCCCGATGACATGGAACAAGCCCACATCAAAATGACAGGACAAGCAGACAATGAACACCTCGACATCTCTTTTATTTGCCATTTGTTTAGCTTTTTATTGTGAGATGCGTCGTCGAATGTTCACCATGGGAATGCTGCAAATTTCCACCATGAATTATGCATGGCTTAGATTAGCGGCCCGGCGTTTCCCTAACACATATACAAACTCCATGATCCCCACAAGATTCCCAATTCATTTCACACCGTGGGCATCCATAAACAAAAGATCACGATATCAACTCAAATAAGAAGTGCAATGTTGAAAGCTTGCCCATGACTGCATGGCTGGGCTAGTCTCCAACTTACAACTTGCAAGCATAACAACTCAACATAAGAGACCACAATGTCAAAATTTTAAGAACAGGAAAAAGTAAAGTGTGCCTTCCGGTTCGTGAGAGCTTTACTGACCAATTTTCGCATAACACTGGTAAGAGTTTAATTTGAAGAGAAGATAAAAGCAAGTCAAATTTACTTGGAATAGCAAATTTCTAGTAGGTATGTATGGTGGACACTTTGGAAGACTTGGTTTTTAGGAGTTGGATGCACGAGTAGAGCTCATACTCAGTACAAGGCGAGGGCTAGCAAAAGACTGGGAGCGACCAACTAAGAGAGCAATAATGGCCATAATCATGCAAAGCGACAAAGCGACATTAAAAGAAGCATAAGATGGCATCAAAAGTCAAAAACTAAATGATCATAGAGGCTATTGGCGACTTTGTAAGAGTCTAACATGTGTGAGCATGCGCCA
The DNA here is from genome assembly GCA_007115705.1 of Dactylis glomerata. Classification (NCBI taxonomy): domain Eukaryota; kingdom Viridiplantae; phylum Streptophyta; class Magnoliopsida; order Poales; family Poaceae; genus Dactylis; species Dactylis glomerata. Next base: position 4,565,738 of record QXEO01001034.1, read on the forward strand.
AGTCAACCCAAATAAAGCATCAAGGAGAAAACCAAAATAATGCTTGATGAAAAGATGTGACCATTTGAAATTTTTAAAGACACCTCTTTTGATGAAAACCAATAAAGATCAGAGGCAAAAATACACCTTGATGAAAAGATATGACAAGGTCTGAACGCAAATCAAGGCGAAAACAAAAACCAAAAGCAGTAGCGGAAAAAGAAGAACACCCGGTGAAATTGTAAGAATGAAAACGGAGTGTTCTTTGCAAATGAAAACAAGTACATCTCCTTCAAAAGAAATTTGTTGGGGTCCAACCATTTATTGCAGCAAACAAAACAAACTAACAAAGAAAACTAAAACAACTGATGCTCCAAGAAAAACACATACTGCATGAAGCAATAAAAATATAGTGTTTTGAAAGGTGACCTGGTTTTTGCCGATGAAGAAGGGGTGCCTCGGGGGCATCCCCAAGCTTTGACGCTTGTACTTCTTGGATATTTCTTGGGGTGATGCATGGGCATCCCCAAGCTTGAGCTTTTTTCCATTCTTCAACTCATCTCATCATTCTCCAATCCCTACACTTGAAAACTTCCTTCATAGAAAACTAAACACAAATCTATTAGCAACATTAGTGTAGCATAATATATAATCAACCTCTTTTTGCTTCAGGTTTCAACTCAAAACCACCACATATATAGCACATACTACTGTAGCAACTTCCCCAAAAGTTCCGTGATCAAAAGAACTCAAAAGAAAGCGATAAAGCGGTAAACACAAATATTGGCAGAAATCTGTCAAAACAGAACAGCTGACAAAGGCCGAATTTTTGAGGGGTTTTCTGTTCCTCAAATAAAAAAGTGTTCAACTAACAAAAGTTTGGATATAACCTGGGGCATATGCACAAGAAATCGCAGGTCCAAAAGATGTACAGAGAATTTATACGAATTTTTATGGTGCAGCACCGAAAACAGTTTCAGGACAGCAACATCCCCAAATCTTTACCTCACTCGAATTAGAGGCTTCTCTTGGCACAAAAACAAAATAAACAAGATAAGGAGTGGTAATTACAGTAGTAATGACTTCCAAGACTCAAATAAAAGAAAAAGTACTGAAAATAAAACATTGGGTTATCTCCCAAGAGTGCTTTTCTTTAACGCCTTTGAGCTAGGCGCAGAAAATTGTGAATCAAGTAACATCAAGTGATGAAGCATCAAGCTCATAATTTTCTCTAAGAATAGAGTAAAAAAGTAATTTCTTTCTTTTCCTAGGGAAGTGTTCCATACCTTTCTTGAGTGGAAATTGATATTAGATGGTGCCTTCTCTCATATCAATGATAGCACCTACAGTTCAAAGAAAGGGTCTTCCCAAAATAATAGGACATGAAGCATGGCATTCAACGTCCATAACAAGAAAATCAACGGGAACAAGGTTATTGTTAACCACAATAAGAACATCATTAATCCTTCCCAAAGGTTTCTTCTTAGCAACATCAGCAATAGGAACATCAAAATAACACTTTTCAAGCGGTGGTAAATCAAGCATGTCATAAATTTTTCTAGGCATGATAGAAATACTAGCACCTAGATCACATAAAGCATGGAAATCAAAACCATTAACATGCATATCAATGATGGGTTCCCAACCATCTTCTAACTTCTTGGGAACAGAGGCTTTTTGCTTCAACTTTTCATCCCTAATTTTTATGAGAGCATTGGTAATATGCTTAGTAAAAGCAACATTTAAAGAACTAGCATTGGGAGTCAAAGCAAGCTTTTGCAAGAACAAAATTACTTCAGATATATTGCAGCCATCTACATCAAAATCATCAAAAGAAATAGAGCTATCATCTCCTACACTCCGAAAAATTTCAGCACTCTTTTGAGAAAAAGTTTTGGCAGTTTTAGGCTTTTTAACACAAGGAGTGGGAGTTTTCTCTACACCAATCAAAGTAAGAGGATTGCTAGCATTAGGAGCAACATCATTAGAGGTAGTAATGGTACATACCTTCATCTCTCTAGCCATCTCATCTTCTCTTTCCCACTTGGCATGCAATTCCGCTAACAATCTAATATTTTCATCAATTCCAACTTGAATAGCATTAGCAGTAGCAAAAGGATCAGGCTTAGTGGACATTCTGTTATCCAAAGAAGATTGCACATTAGAAAAAGATGAAATATCGGTTTCAGCTTTAGAAACCTTAGCTTGCAACTCAGGAATAGCCGTGGTTAAATTTTCAAGTTGATGACTAATAGTCCTCAACAGAGCTGATTGCTCCTCCATAGTCTTGGTGAAAGCCCTGTTCTGCTCATATTGTGCCTGCATAAAATTCTTGGTAGCATTTTCAAGTTCAAAAATTCTTTCTTCACTAGGCATTTTAGGTCTACCAAGATAGCTATTATCACCATTAGAAAGAAACGGTCTATAATTGTTACTAGCAAAATTGTTCCTATAAGCATTGTTGTTAAAATTATTATTTCTAATGAAATTCACATCAACATGCTCTTCTTGAGCAACCAAAGAGGCTAAAGGAACATTATTAGGATCAACATGAGTCCTATCATTAGCAAGCATAGCCATAATGGTATCAATCTTATCACTCAAGGAAGAGGTTTCCTCAACATAATTTACCTTCTTACCTTGTGGAGCTCTCTCGGTGTGCCATTCGGAATAATTTACCATCATGTTGTCAAGTAGCTTTGTTGCGGCACCCAAGGTAAGGGACATAAAAGTGCCTCCAGTAGCTGAATCAAGTAGGTTCCTTGAAGAAAAATTTAGTCCTGCATAAAAAGTTTGGACAATCATCCAAGTAGTCAGTCCATGAGTGGGGCAATTCTTCATCATAGATTTCATTCTTTCCCAAGCTTGAGCAACATGTTCATTATCAAACTGAGTAAACTTCATAATATTGCTACGCAAGGATATAATCTTAGCAGGAGGATAGTATCTACCAATAAAAGCATCCTTACACTTAGCCCATGAATCAATACTATTCTTAGTCAAAGACAGCAACCAATCTTTAGCTTTTTCTCTCAAAGAAAAAGGAAACAACTTGAGCTTAATAATATCACTTTCTACATCCTTATATTTCTGCATCTCACATAGCTCAACAAAATTGTTGAGATGAGCTGCAGCATCTTTAGTACTAGCACCAGAGAATTGCTCTTTCATAACAAGGTTCAACAAAGCAGGCTTAATCTCATAAAAGTTTGCAGCAGGAGCAAGTGGTGCAATAGGAGTGCAGATAAAATCACTATTGTTCGTGCTAATAAAGTCACACAACTTGGTGTTTTCAGGATTGGCCATTTCAGCAAAACTAAAGTAAACAAGTAAAAACAACTACCAAGGATTCTAATTTTTTTGGGTTTTTGATATAAAATGATGCAGGTAAAATAAATAAAGTAAAGAAAAACAATAACAAAGTAAAGGATGTGTGTGCGAAAAACTCCCCTTGCAGAGGTCTTCCACTCTTCTCCCCGGCAACGGCGCCAGAAAATTAGCTTGATGCGTGGTGAATGACCAGCCTGTTGGGAACCCCAAGAGGAAGGTATGATGAGTATAGCAGCTAGTTTTCCCTCAGTTAAGAAACCAAGGTTTAATCGTTCTTGGGGAAAAGAGACAAACAACTGAAGGTGATGCGGACTGGCTTAATAGCACTCCAACAAGGGCGCCGTTTACGATACTTGTTGACTTGTCTTCGGCCAGTAGCAACGCGGAACCTGCACACACACAACCACGTACTTTGCTCCCAACTTGCGATGAGGTTGTCAATCTCACCGGTTTGCTTGAAACAAAGGTTATGAGCGTATCGAGTGGAAAACAGTAGAGTATGCGAGTAAAGTAAACAGTGCGAGTAAAGTAAACAGGTGATAGCAATATGATGGAAATAGGACCGGGGTCCACAGTTCACTAGTGGTGTCTCTCCATAAGATAAATAACACATGCTGGGTAAACAAATTACAGTTGGGCAATTGATAGAATAAAGATAAACGTGATATGTCAAGAAGATCACTATGAGATTTACTCTGGGCATTACAACAAAATACATAGACCGCCATCCAACTGCATCTATGACTAATAATCCACTCACGGGGATATCATCCGAACACCCCATGAGTATTAAGTTGCGAACAACAGATAATTGCATTAAGCAAAGTGTGTAATGTAAACAAAGCATATGCCCTTGAGCATATGAATGTTGTTTTCTCCCTAGTAGCAACAACACATCTACAACCTTAGAGGTTTCTGTCATTCCCCCAGGTTAAATAGAGGCATGAACCCACTATCGAGCATAAATACCCCCTCTTGGAGTCACTAGCAACTACTTGGCCAAGATAGCTACTAACAACGGAGAGCATGCAAGATCATAAAGAACATAGAGATAACATAAGATATATTTCAGTATAGCAACTCAATCATAACACCAATATTCATCGGATCCCAACAAACCAAACATGTAGAATTACATAACGGTGATCTCAATCATGTAGGGCAGCTCATGAGATCTAAACATGAAGCACATGGTGGAGAAGACAACCATCTAGCTACTGCTATGGACCCATAGTCCAAGGTAGACTACTCACTCATCGCTCCGGAGGCAAGCATGGCGATGAAGAAGACCTCCGGTGGTGATTCCCCTCTCCAGCAGGGTGCCGGGAAGAGCTTCTGGACCCTCCCGATCTCGGGTCGACGACCGCGGCGGATCGCGATGTGTTTCTGGAAAATTGATCGGGTGTTTAGGTTTTTCCCGTCGGGGGGTCTTTATAGGCGAAGGGGCGATGTCAGAGGTGGCCCCAGGCCTCCTCACACCATGGCGGCGTGGCCTGGGCCTGGGCCGCGCCAGCCTAGTGTGAGCCTGGCCTGTGGCCCCTCTCCTACTTCTCTTCGGATCCCTGGAAGCTCCCGGACAAAATAAGACTTCAGGAACTTGTTTTGTCCAATTCCGAGAATATTTCCTGTGTATCACTTCTGAAACACAAAAACAGCAGAAAACAGGGAACTAGCACTATGGCAACTTGTTAATATGTTAGTTCCAAAAAATGCATAAAAGTGCCACAAAGTGTAACGAAACAGTAGGCAAATGGTGTAAAAACAAACATGGAGCATCAAAAATTATAGATACGTTGGAGACGTATCAACCAGAGGTGAAAATACACCTTGATGAAAAGATATAACAAGATCTGAACACAAATCAAGGCGAAAATCGAAAGCTAAACGCAGTTCTAGAAAAAGAGAACACTCGTTGAAACGAATAGAGTGAAAAACAGAGTGTTCTTGGCAAATGAAAAGCAAGGCAACTTCTCCAAAAGAAATTTGTTGGGGTCCAACCATTTATTGCAGCAAACAAAACTAAACAAAACTAAAAACTAAAAACAACTGACGCTCCAAGAAAAACGCATAATGCATGAAGCAATAAAAATATAGTGTTTTGAAAGGTGACCTGATTTTTGCCGATGAAGAAGGGGTGCCTCGGGGGCATTCCCAAGATTTAACGCTTGTACTTCTTGGATATTTCTTGGAGTGACAAGGGCATCCCCAAGCTTGAGCTTTTGTCCATTCTTCAACTCATCTCATCATTCTCCAATCCCTACACTTGAAAACTTTCTTCATACAAAACTAAACACAAATCTATTAGCAACATTAGTGTAAGCATAACATTGAATCAACCCTTTTTGCTTCAGGTTTCAACTCAAAACCACCACATGTAAAGCATATACTACTGTAGCAACTTCCCCAAAAGTTCCGTGATCAAAAGAACTCAAAAAGAAAGCGATAAAGCGGCAAACACAAATATTGGCAGAAATCTGTCAAAACAGAACAGCTGACAAAGGTCGAATTCTTAGAGGGTTTTCTGTTGCTCAAATCAAAAAGTGTTAAACTAATTAAAGTTTGGATATAACCTGGGGCATATGCACAAGAAATCGCAGGTCCAAACGATATACAGAGAATTTTCACGAATTTTTACGGTGCAGCACCAAAAACAGTTTCAGGACAGCAACATCCCCAAATCTTACCTCACTCAAATTAGAGGCTTCTCTTGGCACAAAAACGAAATAAAAAGGATAAGGAGAGGTTATTACAGTAGTAATAACTTCCAAGACTCAGATAAAATAAAAAGAACTGAATGTGAAAACATTGGGTTATCTCCCAAGAGTGATTTTCTTTAACGCCTTTGAGCTAGGCGCAGAAAGTGTGAATCAAGTAATATCAAGTGATGAAGCATCAAGCTCATAATTTGCTCTAAGAATAGAGTCAAAAAGCAATTTGTTTCTCTTTCTAGGGAAGTGTTCCATACCTTTCTTGAGTGGAAATTGATATTTGATGGTGCCTTCCCTCATATCAATGATGGTACCTACAGTTCGAAGAAAAGGTCTTCCCAAAATAATAGGACATGAAGCATTGCATTCAACATCCATGACAAGAAAATCAACGGGAACAAGGTTATTGTTAACTATAATAAGAACATCATTAATCCTTCCCAAAGGTTTCTTCTTAGCAACATCAGCAATAGGAATATCATAATAACACTTTTCAAGCGGTGGTAAATCAAGCATGTCATAAATCTTTCTAGGCATAATAGAAATACTAGCACCTAGATCATATAAAGCATGGCAATCAAAACCATTAACATGCATATCAATGATGGGTTCCCAACCATCTTCTAACTTCTTGGGAATAGAAGCTTTTTCCTTCAACTTTTCATCCCTAATTTTCATCAGAACATTGGTAATATGCTTAGTAAAAGCAACATTTAAAGAACTAGCATTGGGAGTCAAAGCAAGCTTTTGCAAGAACAAAATAACTTCAGATATATTGCAGCCATCAACATCAAAATCATTAAAGGAAATAGAGCTATCATCTCCTACACTCCGAAAAAATTTAGCACTCTTTTGAGAAAATGTTTTAGCTGTTTTGGGCTTTTTAACAGTAGGAGTAGGAGTTTTCTCTACACCGATCAAAGTAAGAGGATTGCTAGCATTAGTATTAACATCATTAGAGGTAGTAATGGTACATACCTTCATCTTTCTAGCCATCTCATCTTCTCTTTCCCACCTGGCATGCAATTCTGCTAGCATCCTAACATTTTCATCAATTCTAACTTGGATAGCATTAGCAGTAGTAAAAGGATTGTTCTCTTTCACCTCATTAGGCAACACTTTTAATTTCAGAAGTTCAACATCATGAGCAAGGCTATCAACTTTAGAAGCAAGAATATCAATTTTGCCTAACTTTTCCTCAACAGACTTGTTAAGAGCATTTTGCTTACCGATGAAGTCCTTGAGCATTACCTCAAGCTCGGAGGGCGTAGCCCTAGTGTTGTTGGAGGAATTACCATAAGAGTTACCATAACCATTACCATTGGTAGAAGGATACGACCTATAATTGTTACTAGCAAAATTGTTCCTATAAGCATTGTTGTTAAAATTATTATTTCTAATGAAGTTTACATCAACATGCTCTTCTTGAGCAACCAAAGAGGCTAAAGGAACATTATTAAGATCAACATGAGTCCTATCATTAGAAAGCATAAACATAATAGCATCAATCTTATCACTCAAGGAAGAGGTTTCCTCAACAGAATTTACCTTCTTACCTTGTGGAGCTCTCTCGGTGTGCCATTCAAAGTAATTTACCATCATATTGTCGAGAAGCTTTGTTGCGGCGCCCAAGGTAAGGGACATAAAAGTGCCTCCAGCAGCTGAATCAAGTAGGTTCCTTGAAGAAAAATTCAGTCCTGCATAAAAAGTTTGAACAATCATCCAAGTAGTCAGTCCATGAGTGGGACAATTCTTTATCATAGATTTCATTCTTTCCCAAGCTTGAGCAACTTGTTCATTATAAAACTGACTAAACTTCATAATATTGCTACACAAAGCTATAATCTTAGCAGGAGGATAGTATCTACCAATAAAAGCATCCTTACACTTAGCCCATGAATCAATACTATTTTTAGGCAAAGACAGCAACCAATCCTTAGCTTTTCCTCTCAAAGAAAAAGGAAATAACTTAAGCTTAATAATATCACTTTCAACATCCTTATATTTCTGCATCTCACATAGCTCAACAAAATTGTTGAGATGAGCTGCAGCATCATCAGTACTAGCACCAGAAAATTGCTCTTTCATAACAAGGTTCAACAAAGCAGGCTTAATCTCATAAAAATTTGTAGCAGGAGCAGGTGGCGCAATAGGAGTGCACATAAAATCACTATTATTCGTGCTAGTAAAATCACACAACTTGGTGTTCTCAGGAGTAGCCATTCTAGCAAACTAAAAGCAGACAAGTAAAAGCAACTACCAAGGATACTAATTTTTTTGTGTTTTTGATAAAACGATGCAAGTAAAAATAAAGTAAAAGCAAAACTTAAAACAAAGTAAAGGATGTGCGTGCGAAACTCCCCTTGCAGAAGTCTTCTTTCCTCCCCGGCAACGGTGCCAGGAAACTTGTTGATGGCGCGGTGATGATGGTGTGAAAGGTTCTTCTTTAAATACACGGCAACGGCGACAGAAACTTCTGTGCCAAGTTGACGTGGGAATATGTAGTAAATGACCCGCCAGTTGGAAAACCCCAAGAGAAGGTTTTGATGAAGATAGCAGCAAGTTTTCCCTTAGTTATGAAACCAAGGTTTAATCATCCAGGAGGAGGATGAATTACGACTGAAGGTGATGCCCACTAGCTGCGTGATGCTCTAACAAGGGCGCCGTTAATGATAACTTGTTAGCGCATCTTCAACCAGTAGCAACATGGAACCTGCACACAACACAACCAAATACTTTGTTCCCAACTTACGATGAGGTTGTCAATCTCACCGGTTTGCTTGAAACAAAGGGTATGAGCGTATCGAGTGGAAAGCAATAGTAATATGCGAGTAAAGTAAACAGTGCGAGTAAAGTAAATAGGTGATAGCAATATAAAGGAAATAGGACCGGGATCCACAGTTCACTAGCGGTGTCTCTCCATAAGATAAAATAATACATGCTGGGTAAACAAATTACAGTTGGGCAATTGATAGAATAAAGACAACGTGCACGTCGAGAGGATCACTATGAGATTTACTCTGGGCATTACAACAAGATACATAGACCGCCATCCAACTGCATCTATGACTAATAATCCACTTGTGGCAAATCAATCCGAGAACTCCATAAGTATTAAGTTGCGAACAATAGATAATTGCATTAAGCAAAGTGTGTAATGTAAACAAAGCATATGCCCCTCGAGCATATGAATGTTGTTTTCCCCGTAGTAGCAACAACACATCTACAACCTTAGAGGTTTCTGTCACTGACAAGGGTATAGCTAATAGAGCCCGCTAGTTGAGTACCCCTGAGGCCCGTTAAGCTAGGCTCAATTTTAATGGTAGTCGAGATACGAGTTCTTACCGTATGTCGATATTGTAATCTGTATCGGACCCTACCCGATCCTCGAGACCTTGCCACCTATATATAGGGGCCAGGAGGGGACGGTGTAGGCCAGATTAAAAGCAAGCCAAGTTCAACACCCAAGTTTACTTTTGATACACACCTATTTTGACTAACCTTACCTTCGAGTTCATCCGACGCCCTATCTCCCCGATCCTAAGTCCTTCATCTAGGACATTTGTCGAGTTAACCCTCGTCAATTGGCACCGACCGTGGGGACTCTGGGCGTTGGAATCATGAATTCGATGGCTTTTTCGCTTTTAGCCAACAGCAGTGCAGAAGTCGACGAAAAACAAGAGAGGGAGTTGACAATCGGAAGTTTAAGCATCTTCATCGGGCCATTGGGTTCATCTCGCCTTTCAGATCCGACGAAACAAGATCCATCGGCAAGCGAGCCCGAAACAGTAGCAACAATGGAATATTCTGAAGGCTCTTCCAGCGAGGTAAACTCGCCGTTCAGCTTAGGAGAAGTGCAAAAAGGAAAAATCACAGAAGACGACGAAGAAACAGAAAATTTCGACGTCAGGGTCCAACTCGAAGATCTCATGATCTGCCTCGACGATATCTCAGACAAGTCAACAGATACATGGAAGAGAGGGTTAGAGCTTTCTGAATATGGTAACTCGATCTTCTCAAGCTTTAATAGCAACATCGGCAAACAATGTCAGGTGCTCGCCATTGTAGGAGACAATTCAGAAGAATTCAACGAAAACAACAATCCAGTGCTAAACCCAGCAAATATCGACAGAGGAGCAAATCACCTAGCAGAAGGGCAAACAGCAGAATCCCTCACAACCAGGGAAAAAAATTTGACTATCAGTCGACGAATGGAGAATAATAAGAGCAGCTGTAGAACACGGCACGCCAATACCATCAAATTCCAGCAAGGACATGCTTTTGGGGTATCATTATGCCCTAAGGCAGCAGGCAAAACAACTAGCAAAGGAGAAAATAGACATACAACAAAGAAAAGAATCAGCCATCGCAGCTAGCAATGCCGCTCGCAGAGCACGAAGCGATGCATCACACACTAACGCAAGGAGAAATCGTCGACATGGTTCAAGGTACGAAAACCTCGAGTACTCAGAAAGGCAAAGCATCTCCAACAACCTCGACTTGTCCTTCCTGTCGGTCGACGAGCAGGGGAACATCGTACCAAAAACCCCCGAGTCAGCACTAGTGGCAGCACAAGCATATCTGCTTACAACTCGACCAAGCCCAGGGGATCCTAGGGAACATATGCATAGAGCAGCATTGAACAGGCTAAATATGGTGGGCCACAAGCTATCAGCAAAAGGAGAGGAAGCATATCACCACAAGGAAGCACACAAGCCAAGATCACCTCGCCGTCACAATAGTCCTCGGCACAGAAATAGTAATCAACGATCTTGGTCACCATCACCAAAACAACACGGAGGAACCCGAAGATCTCGATCTCCAAACGGAAAGCGCGACTATGAAAACGACGAAAAGGAGATGGGAGCATCGTGCTTTACCCGCAGGGTTCGCACTACACCAGTACCCAAGGGATTCAAATTACCTCATGATCAACAAAAGTACGACGGATCGCAGGAACACAATCATGGCTCTCAGACTATCTGCAAGCAGTACAAATATTGGGAGGAACTAAAGAAACAGCAATGCAAAGTTTGCAGCTACACCTCACCGGCGCAGCAAGGTCATGGTTGAGCAAACTAGAGAAAGAAACTATTGGAAGCTGGGAAGACCTCACAAAGCAATTCACAAGCAACTTTAGGTCGACATACAAGCGGCCGGCATCAATAGAAGAAGTTAAAGCGTGTGTGCAACAACGCAATGAAACGTTATGGGCATACATCCAAAGATGGAGTCTTATCAAAAACTCAGCAGTTGAAGTTTCAGACGAAAGAGCAATAGACGCGTTCATAATTGGATTAAGGCGAAGAGACCTAGTTGAAGATATGGGCAGAATTAAGCCAAAAATAGTGTCAGACCTCATGGACGTAGCAAACAGATTTGCAGATGGAGAAGACGCATGCAACAACAAGCGGACGCGATCCCTAGAGGACGACAGAAGAAACAGATATGGAAGCCAAAGAAGACGGTCCCGCAATTATGACAACTACGGCTCCCATAGCCAAGTAGCCGCGGGATATAAAGACAACAGCTACCAAGGGAGTGATCGCAGAAGCTCAGGATATCGAAGCTATGGAAAAGAAGACTATAAAAAGTTTCCTACAAGAGAATCCAGAGAGTATAACCCGTCGCCAGAAGACATGCTAAATGGACCTTGTCATATACACTCAGTGTTCGTCGATGGAAAGCGAGTATCCAGGCATGCAATGAAAGATTGCACAACATTCTTGAAGCTACAAGAGGCAGCATTAAACAAGCAAACCGAAGCAAGGCGACAAGGATACGAAGGAAGCAACAAACCTTCCACAAGTCAGCAAGGAAACAATGGAGCCCCTCAAAGACAAGACCAGCCAAACCAGGGACACGACGACGGCGAAGGGTACGTTCCATCTAAGGGACACATCATAGCAATGATACAACCTGTGCCCAAGTCGAACAAAGAGGAAAAGAGTATTACTCGACAAGTCAATCTAGCAGTCACTTCACCTCCAGCTACAACAGAATATCTACACTAGTCAGAACAACCAATCGAGTTCAACAGGGAAGATCACCCTATAACAGTACCTCGGCCAGGAAATGCACCCTTGGTACTCAAAGCTCAAATCGGCGCATACGATGTCGATAGAATATTCATGGACGCAGGAAGCGGAATTAATTTGATATACACGAAAACGCTCAGAGCAATGCATATATCACTAGAGTTCTTGAAGCCAACAGATTGTTCCTTCCATGGAATCATACCAGGAAGTGCCAACTATCCACTAGGGCGGATAGCACTCAACGTTTGCTTCGGCAACCGACAAAACTACAGAAGAGAAAAGTTAGACTTCGAGGTCATGGACTGGCCATCTCAGTATCATGCGATCCTCGGGCGACCCGCGTTTTCGCGATTCATGGCAGTGCCTCACTATACGTATCTAGTACTCAAAATGCAAGGACCAAAAGTAATAATCACAGTAAAGGGAAGCTTCGAAGTCTCAGATCTCTGCGACAAGGAGTTCCACAAGATGGCGCAAAACTTTGGCATGACAGCCAACTATGCAGAGAAGGTGAAAAGCACAACTACGGAAGGCGTCAAGCTACTCGAAGGACGCGCCGCGGAGCCAGAGATGAAGAAACCACGAGTAGAAGCATCAGGAGAAGACAAAGTTACAGAAGAAGAAGAGAAGGCCACGACGGCATAAGCATCAAGAACAACAAAGTATAGTAGAAGAATAAGGCTGTAAAAGCCACGAGTCATACCAGGGGCAATGCCCTCTAGATCCAGAACACGGGTCATAAGCCGGATCTCTTGGGTCACCCCATGTATCTTACATTACAAGTATAATAAAGACAAAGCGTTCCTCATATTCGAGTTTACGAGTCTTTCAAAGGGAAAATGCGGCAAACGCACGAATCGTACAAAAATGCTATGAGAATAAATTTCAGACATACAGTCGCAAAATAAGAAACTCTCGCGTTCCACATATACACAAGTATTATAACATCGGGTTGTCAGAATCGTCTACACCTAAAGGGTCTAAATAGTGATACTCGCGGAAAAATGTGGCATCCTCTTGCAACAGCCTGGCTATAATTCGTCGAGCAGGCTGCAAGGTACTCTCCAAATGTACTCGAAGGCTAGCTCCACCTGGAGGATAGCTCAGCGACATAGAACTATAATTGAGTCTTGGCTGCCACTTGCGTATCCACCCAAGAGCAAAATTGGCACCTGCCACTAAGTTCAGTTCTATCAATCGATGAATGCGCTGGCTGGATCTAAAAGTATCGAGAAGCAGTGGGAAAGTTGCAGGCAGAGGATTGCGAGGAAGCATAATAGAGTGCATAGTTACGAGAGCTCTTCTGTAGCCATCAACTGACTCGCCAATGTGCTGGGCGCGATCCTGAAGCAATACAATAGCACTCCGGCGTCGAGGATCAGACCACACGGTCTCAACACCTGCGGACATTTTTTCTAGAGCCGCATTTCGCTCGGTAACCCGACGATCTTTAGCAGCGAAATCCAAACAAGTGCCTATGATGGCAAAGGATATCATAAAAACAGCAGTGGAGCAAATAGGGAAAAAGATAAGTCGAAAGGAAGCTTACATCGCAACATCTCGCAGGCTGACTCGATAATGCCAAGGACAAAAGAATTGCATTCCTCATGATGCAAAATCTTCGCCGTCAAGCTAGACACCTTATCATCAAGAATAGATATCTGCTTTGTCAAATCACAAGCTTTGCTAGCTTTGCCCACAGCCATCTGTGCTTGGCGTTTGGCCAAAGTCAAGCGAGCCTCAAGATCAGAAATCCTTGAAGAATACTCCGCGCATTGGCTGCATCGGCAAGGAGGCGACAAAATCTTAGAGCCGAACATGCGGGCAGAGGAAGGAGCATGGTCGCGACTCAAAGGATCATTGATGTGCATAGACTGGAATCCAAGGAAAAGAAAGGAGAAACATTTCAAAAAGCTAGCACAACATATCATAGAATAGAAACATATTTACATAAGTGCAAACCCTTTGACTAAGGTTCTCGGGTTGCACGCGACTAACAGTTTTTACATCAAAAGCAGAAATTGAAAACTACAGAGAAGCCGAGTCTACGCCACCTCAGCATTTGGCTCCGTGGCAGAAGAGGGCATGGTAAATTCCTCGCCAACAGTTGACGGAGGCGCAGGTTCTTCCGTCGCTGGAGGTGGCGCAGTAGATGTCGCAGAGGCCACCGAAGGAGAAATAATTGAGGCCAGTGTGGGCGCCAACTTCTTCACCTTCTCGAAAAAAGGATTCAACTCAGCGCGGGTGCGGCCATGAGGAGAGCTCACCTTCTCCCAGTCGAAATCTGCACCATGTGCATAAGAAAGTGCAATAGCACCCTCAGTACCACGCTTCAGAGAAAGCCCCTTCAGCTGGAGGATGGGGTCTTCAGTTGTATCGAAGGCTTTGGCAAGTTTCTTCAAGTCATCTTTCGGAACCTCTGCCTTTTTCTTCGGCCACAACCCGACGAACATCCACGTTAGAACGCGGCTCACCAACTCAAAGATTTCCTGGATAGATATCCAGTTTTCTTCGAGTAAGTTAATCGCGGTCATCAGAAGATCATCGCCCGGTTGCAAAATCGACAAAGATACCCCGGTAAATCCTGCACAACAAAGGGGACAAGGAAAAAGAAGGAAAGGAAAATATTAGCAAGTGCAAGAACGCAACAGAAGTCGAAGAAGAAGGACAAGGCGAATATTTACCTCCAGCAGCAGTAGACATCGTGCGAAGACGCTCTGCCACGGCTTGCTCTCGCTGAGAGTGCTTTTTGTTCGCATCGTCCAATGTTTTTTCCGTTTTCTTCGCCTTAGCCAGCGCTGATTTCTGCGACTTCTCAGCGTTTGCTTTGGCGGCGGTCGCAACATCATAGGCCTTCCGCGAAGCGTTGAGCTCAGCTTCCAGCGATGCAATATGGGCATTGGCCGTTGTTAAAGCAGCAGCAGTCCAACAAAAGAAAGAAAGGAAGTCAAATAACCAACAAGAAATAAGCATAGAGGAAAAGTGCAGACAGGATGACGAGCGTACCTTCAGAAGCTTTCGCAACCTTTAGGTACTCAGCACATTCAGTGCCCAAGGCGACAAATCTCTTCAGCAATGCCTGGGAAAGAGGGCATGTTAGAGCATAGTTTATGCAAGGAAAACAAGTCAAAGAAAGTTACTCACATCATCGGGGGAAACCGCAGATTCATGGGCTTCAAGAGAAACGTCGGCTTCTTTGGCCTTCTTCGAGCATTTGAGGCTTCGGGTCGCAGGAATCTTCTTGACAGAAGCCCTGGTGACCCTCGGCGCAATTTCTTGCTCAGCAGGCTCATCAGCAGTTACAGGCGGAGTCGAAGGAGCAGCCGTAGTATCTTTTGGCGGCTCCTCGTCATCACTACAAGAAGAAAACAAGTTATGTATAACACAACAGAAAGAAGGCAAGTACGGTGCAATTGCAGAACTCGAAGAAACACTTACGATGCCAGGAGGTAAAAGTATTCAATATCTTCTACGAGAACAGGGGCTTTATCAGCCGTGGTTCTCTGCAGAGAGGAACTCGAAGAAGCAAAGTCATCGACGCGCTTCCTCTTCTTGTCCACACCAGTGTCTTTAGAGAGCGCAGGAGGAGGCGATGTCGTTGAGCTGGTGTCTTCTTCTGATTCTTTAGCATCATCTTCGTCCTAATTTTCTTCAGCCTCGGGGGCTTTAGATACAGAAGAGGCCAGATCAGTCGGAAGAGGCCCTGCCTCTGGACGAGGAGGGCGCGAAACGAGGAATTGGTGGTCCTGTACACGAACAAGTCAGTAGATTAATAGAAGCAAAGAGAAACACAGCTCGAAACAAATGAATTCGACAACAAGTGTACAGAAACAAACAGATATGTACCTCGGGTAGGGGGTGCACGGAGTCGAAGTAACCAGCGGCCAATTCAGCAACCGCATGGTCCTTGGTGAGCTTGGTGAGGCTTCTGACTCGCTTGTCGACATCTTGCTTCTGTATCAGATCTTTAGAGATGCGAGCAGGATCCTCCAAGCCAGAGTAGCTCCAAAGCTTGGTAAGGCGATGCTGCAGGGGTTGAACTCGACGTTGCACGAAGAACGCCATGAGTTGAATACCCGACAATGCGCCTCCTTTGCCTCCTTTCAGAGCTTGAATGCAAGATAGTAGAGGAGCAATCTGTTCCATTTCCGCATCTGAGGGAAGCGAATCTCACGATGCCAATTTCTTCAGCTCCTTGGAGGCGTCGAAGGGGGCTAGACCATATTCGTCTTTAGGGGAGGCCTTGCGGTCTTTGATGTAGAACCATTTTGTCCTCCACCCCTGGACAGATGCAGCCATGGAAAACTCGAGATATTGCGCCTCAGGGCGCACAGAGACAACGGCTCCGCCCAGTTCGGGTTTTCTGGACAAAGCAACGTTGGGGCGGAGCCGGAAGATTGACCTCCAGAGAAGAAAATGGGACTCAATGCCCAGGAATGACTCGCAAAGAGTCACAAAGCAAGCGATGTGGAGGATGGAGTTAGGTGTGAGCTGGTGAAGCTGCACACCATAAACAAAGAGAAGTCCACGAAGAAACTCGTGGGCAGGAAGAGAAAGGCCGCGGAGGAGGAAGGCAAGGAACATTACCCGATAACCGCTCGGGGGCTGCGGGATCCGCTCAGTGCTGGGGAACTTAATGGAGTCACTGGTGGAGATGAGGCCGTCCGTCCTGGCCTTCTCCACCTCCTTCTTCGCAATGGCAGAAGACACCCAGCTAGTCGCAGAGGTCGTCTTGGCCATGGTGTTCTTGGTCGCAAGGTGCTTCATGCATATCTATCAATCCACGCTTGGGGGCTATGCGCGAGAGGAGAATGAAGCAGAGATCGACAATGGCGGCGGCGGCGGAGAGAAAGAGCTGGTAAACAGTAACAAATCCCCACTATCCCCTTATATACCTTCTCGGTGAAGGAACGTGGGCTGAGACGTGGCGAAAGGAGAGGAAATGGCAGCCCACTAACGGGCAGAAAAATACAAAATTACCACGATACCGATGAAACGGTTCGCACTCACTCAAAGTGATGTATAGTAACTGACAAGGGTATAGTTAATAGAGCCCGTTAGTTGAGTACCCCTGAGGCCCGATAAGCTAGGCCCAATTGTAATGATAGTCGAATACGAGTTAATACCGTATGTCGATATTTGTAATCTGTATCGAACCCTACCCGATCCTCGAGACCTGGCCACCTATATATAGGGGCCAGGAGGGGACGGTGTAGGGCAGATTGAAAGCAAGCTAGGTTGAATACCCAAGTTTACTTTCGATACACACCTATTTCGACTAACTTTACCTTCGAGTTCATCTGACGCCCTATCTCCCCGATCCTAAGTCCTTCATCTAGGACATTTGTCGAGTTAACCCTCGTCAATTGGCGCCGACCGTGGGGATTGTGGGCGTTGGAACCATGAATTCGACGGCTTTTTCACTTTTAGCCAACAGCAGTCCAGAAGTCGACGGAAGTCAAGAGGTAGAACTAACAATTGGAAGTTTGAGCATCTTCATCGGGCCGTCGGGTTCCTCTCGCCTTTCGGATCCGACGAAACAAGATCAAGATCCGTCGGCACAAGAACCCGAAACAACAACAATGATGGAGTATTCTGAAGGCTCTTCCAGCGAGGTAAACTCGCCGGTCAGCCTAGAAGAAGTGCAAAAAGAAAAGATCGCAGAAGACGATGAAGAAAAGGAAAATTTTGACGTGGAAGTCCAAATCAATGATCTCACGATCTGCCTCGACAATATCTCAGACAATTCAACAGACACATGGAAGACAGGGTTAGAGCTTTCTGAAGACAGCAACTCGATCTTTTCAAGCTTTAATAGCAACATCGGCAAGCAGTGCCAGGTACTCGCCATTGTGGGCGACAACTCAGAAGAATTTGATGAAAATAACAACTCAGTGATAAACCCAGCAAATATCGACAGAGGAGCAAATCACCTAGCAGAAGGACAAACAGTGGAATCCCTCACAGCCAGGGAGAAAATTCGACTATCGGTCGACGAGTGGAAAATAATAAGAGAAGCCGTAGAACACGGCACGCCAATACCATCCAGCTCCAGCAAAGACATGCTTTTTGGGTATCATTACGCCCTCAGGCAGCAAGCAAAGCAATTAGCAAAGGAAAAGGTAGAGATACAAAGAAGAAAAGATTCAGCCATCGCAGCTAGTGAAGCTGCTCGTAGAGCACGAAGCGACGCATCGTATAGCAACGCAAGGAAAAATCGTCGACATGGTTCAAGGTACGATAACCTCGAGTATTCTGACAGGCAAAGTATTTCCAAAAACCTCGACTCGTCCTTCCTATCGGTCGACGAGCAGGGAAACATCCTACCAAAAACTCCTGAAGCAGCACTAGTGGCAGCACAAGCATATCTACTTACAACTCGACCAAGTCCAGGAGATCCTAGAGAACATATGCATAGAGCAGCGCTAAACGGACTCAATATGGTGGGCCACAAGCTATCAGCAAAAGGAGAAGAACACATCACCACAAGGAAGTGCATAAAGCAAGATCACCTCGCCGTCACAACAGTCCTCGGCATAAAAGCAGCAAACACCGATCTCGATCGCCATCACCAAAACAGCACGGTGGAACTCGAAGATCGCGATCCCCAAACGAAAGGCGCGACTATGAGGACGACGAAAAGGAGATGGGGGCATCGTGCTTTGCCCGTAGGGTTCGCATCACGCCAGTGCCTAAGGGATTCAAGCTACCTCATGATCAGCAAAAATACGATGGGTCACAGGAACCGCAATCATGGCTCGCAGATTACTTGCAAGCAGTCCAAATACTAGGAGGAACCAAAGAAACAGCAATGCAAAGTCTGCAACTACACCTCACCGGCGCAGCAAGGTCATGGTTGAGCAAATTAGAGAAAGAATCCATCGGAAGCTGGGAAGACCTCACAAAGCAATTTACAAGCAACTTCAGGTCGACATACAAACGACCAGCATCAATAGAAGAAGTCAAAGCATGCGTACAGCAACGCGACGAAACATTACGGGCGTACATCCAAAGATGGAGCCTCATCAAAAATTCAGCAGTCAAAGTTTCAGACGAAAGAGCAATAGACGCATTCATCATTGGGTTAAGGCGAAGAGACCTAGTCGAAGAGATGGGTAGAATCAAGCCAAAAACAGTGTCAGATCTCATGGACACAGCAAACAGATTTGCAGATGGAGAAGATGCATGCAACAACAAACGGACACGATCTCCAGAGGACGATAGAAGAAACAGATACGGAAGTCAAAGGAGACGATCCTGAAACTACGACACCTACGGCTCTCATAACCAAGTCGCCGCAGGATATAAAGACGATAGTTATCAGGGAAATGAACGCAGAAGCTCAGGATATCGCAGCTACGGAAGAGAGGAATATAAGAAATTCCCACCAAGAGAATCCAGAGAGTACAACCCATCACCAGAGGATATGCTCAACGGGCCTTGTCATATACATTCAGCGTTCGTCGACGGGAAGCGAGTATCAAGGCACGCGATGAAAGATTGCACAACATTCTTAAAGCTACAAGAAGCAGCAATAAACAAGCAAACCGAGGCAAGGCGACAAGGATTCGAAGGAAGCAACAATCCCGCGACAAACCAGCAAGGAAACAATGGAGCTCCTCAAGGACAAGACCAGCAAAACAAGGGACACGACGACGACGACGAAGGGTACGTCCCATCAAAAGGACACATTACAGCAATGATACAACCTGTGCCCAAGTCGAACAAAGAAGAAAAGAGTATAACTCGACAAGTCAATCTAGCAGTCATGTCGCCTCCAGCTACAACAGAATATCTGCATTGGTCAGAACAACCAATCGAGTTCAACAGAGAGGACCACCCCATAACAGTACCTCGGCCAGGAAACGCGCCTCTGGTACTCAAAGCTCAAATCGGCGCATATGATGTCGACAGAATATTCATGGACGCAGGAAGTGGAATTAACCTGATATACGCAAAAACACTCAGGGCAATGCACATATCATTGGAATTCCTAAAACCAACAGATTGCTCCTTTCATGGAATCGTACCAGGAAGTGCTAATTACCCATTGGGACGAATAGCACTCAATGTTTGCTTCGGCAACCGACAAAACTACAGAAGGGAAAAACTAGATTTCGAAGTCATGGACTGGCCATCGCAATATCACGCGATCCTCGGGCGACCCGCGTTTTCGCGATTCATGGCAGTGCCTCACTACACATATTTGGTACTTAAAATGCCAGGACCAAAAGGAATAATCACAGTGAAAGGAAGCTTTGAAGTTTCAGATCTCTGCGACAGGGAATTCCACAAGATGGCGCAAAATTTTGGCATAATAGCCAACCATGCAGAAAAAGCGAAGAGCGCGACTACAGAAGGCGTCAAGCTACTCGAAGGATGCACCACGGAGCCCGAAACAAAGAAGCCACGAACAGCAACACCAGGAGAAGACACAGGCACAGAAGAGAAAGGGAAAGCTACGGCGACATAAGCATCATAAAGATAATAGAGTAGAACAATAAAGGCCGTAAAAGCCACGAGTTATTCCAGGGGCAATGCCCTCTAGATCCAGAACACGGGTCACAGGCCGGATCTCTTGGGTCACCCCATGTATCTTACATTATAAGTATAAATAAAGACAAAGCGTTCCTCATATTCGAGTTTACGAGTCTTTCAAAGAGAATATGCGGCAAACGCACGAACCATACAAATACGCCTTGAGAATAAATTTCAGACATATAGTCGCGAAAAATCTCTCGCGTTCCACACATACTTTACAACATCGGGTTATCAGAATCATCTACACCTAAAGGATCTAAATAATGATACTCGCGGAAAAACGCGGCATCCGCCTCTAGAAGCCTCGCTACAAGTCTTCGAGCAGGTTGAAGCGTGTTCTCCATATGAACCCGAAGGCTAGCTCCACCAGGAGCTAAACTTAAAGACATCGTGCTATAATTCAATCTGGGGTGCCACTTGCGTATCCACCCGAGAGCAAAATTGGCACCAGCCACTAAGTTCAGTTCTATTAACCTATGAATACGATGGCTGGATCGGAAAGCATCAAGAAGAAGGGGGAAAGTTGCAGGCAAAGGATTACGGGGAAGCATAATGGAATGCATAGTTGTAAGAGCTCGCCGG
Organism: Dactylis glomerata; assembly: GCA_007115705.1. Lineage (NCBI taxonomy): Eukaryota > Viridiplantae > Streptophyta > Magnoliopsida > Poales > Poaceae > Dactylis > Dactylis glomerata. The sequence goes on from QXEO01001034.1 coordinate 4,586,916, forward strand.
CAACCATCAACTGACTCGCCAATGTGCTGGGCACGATCTTGAAGCAATACAATGGCGCTACGGCGTCAAGGATCCGACCACAGAGTCTCATAGCCAGTCGACATCTTCTCCAAAGCAGCATTTCGCTCAGCAACTCGACGTTCTTCAGCAGCAAAATCCAAGCAAGTACCTACAATGACAAATATATCACAAAAGAAGTGCACAAACAGCCAAAAGAAGAAGTCGAAAGAAAACTCACATCGCAACAGCTCGCCAGCAGACTCGACAATTCCAAGAATGAAAGATTCGCACTCTTCGTTGTGAACAACCTTCGCCGTCAAGCTGGAGACCTTTTCTTCAAGTGAAGAGATTTTCTTCATATAGCCACTGGCCTGGCTAGCCTTTTTAATAGCCATCTGTGCTTGGCGTTTGGCCAAGGATAGGCGAGTCTCAAGATCAGAAATCCTGGAAGAATATTCTTCACAGTGACTACATCGACTAGGAGTCGACGAAATCTGAGGATTGAGTCCGCGAGCAGAGGAAGGAGCAGGAGCATGAGAAGAAGGATCACTGTCACGCATCGACTACAAAAAGAAAGAAAGGAGAAACAATTTCAGAAAGATAGCATAATACTCCATGCAAAGAAGATATATTTACATAAGAGCATAACCCTCTGGCTAAGTTCTCGGGTTGCACTTAATTGGAGTCTTTACATTCAAAAGGAGAAAACTAAGTACTACAAAGAAGCTGAATCTATGCCACCTCAGCATTGTGCTCCGTGGAAGAAGGGGGCGCGGCCAGTTCCTCGCTAGAAGTCGATGGTGGCACCGGAGCTTTCGGCGCTGGAGATGGTGCAGCAGGCACAGCAGAGGCTGCCGAAGGAGAAATTGTGTTCAGCAATGCAGGCGCCAACTTCTTCGCCTTCTCGAAAAACACCTTCATCTCGTCGCGGGTATAGCCATGAGGGGAGTTAACTTTCTCCCAGTCAAAGTCTGTACCATGCGCAAGAGAAAGGGCAATGGCACATTCGGCGCCGCGCTTAATGGTCAGCCCCTTCAGATGGAGAGTAGGGTCTTCATCGCTGTCAAAAGTCTTGGAGAGTTCAGTCAGATTGCCCTTCGGGATCGCCATCTTTTTCTTCGGCCACAACCCGGCAAATAGCCGTGACAGAACGCGGCCAACCAACTCAAAAGTTTCCTGGATAGATATCCAGTTCTCTTCGAGTAGGTTAACCGCATCCATAAGAGGGTCATCGTCTGTTTGCAGGGACGACGGAGATACCCCTGAAAATTCTATGCAATAGAAAAGAAAAGAAGAGGCAAGTGTCAACAAGTACACCAGTGCAACAGGGGACGAAAACAGAAGACAAGTCGAAAGAAACTTACTTTCGGCAGCAGTAGACATGGTGTGAAGACGCTCTGCCATGGCCTGCTCTCGTTGAGCATGCTCTTTGTTGGCATCTGCTAACGCCCTCTCAGCATTTTTCGCCTTGGCAAGCGCAGATTTTTGCGACTTCTCAGCAATTGCCTTAGCAGAGGTCGCAGCATCATAAGCTTTTTGCGAAGCTTTGAGCTCCGCTTCCAGCGACGCAATACGAGCATTGGCTGTCGCTAAAGCAGCTGTGAAAACAGACGAAAGAAAGTCAGATAAACAGCAAAAGACAAAAGGGCAGAAGAAAAGTAATGATTGAATATCAAAATCGCACCTTCGGAAGATTTTGCAACCTTTAGGTACCCCGCACACTCCGTGCCCAGGGCGATAAATCTCTTGACTAAAGCCTGATAAAAGAAGAGTATAAGAGAAGAAGTGCATGAAAGGAAAGAAGAAAAAAGTATCGCTTACATCATCAGAAGAAACTGTAGGAGCATGGGCCTCCAGAGAAACCTCGGCTTCTTTGGTCTTCTTCGCGCGTTTGAGGTTTCGGGCTTGAGTTTGAGAAACCTTCTTTATAGAGGCCCTGGTAGTCCTCGGAGCAACATATGGTTCGACAGGCTCCTCAGTTGCCACAGGAGAAGGTGGTGGAATAGCCGTCGCACATGTTGGTGGTTCTTCATCGTCACTGCATGAAAAGTATAAGTTATAAGCACTAGGCAAGAACAAAGCAATTGAAAAGTTCGACTACAATACTTACGATGCAAGCATGTCAAAGTACTCCATATCTTCTGCAAGAGCGGGGGTTTTTCCAGCCGCTGCAGAACTCGATGAAGCAATTTCGTCGACACGTTTCCGTTTTTTGTCGACACCAACATCTTCAGCAAGAGTAGGAGGAGGAGATGTCGATGATCTAGTCTCATCTTCTGATTCTTCGACATCATCTCCGTCCTGACTTTCGTCAGCCTCGGGGGCTTCAGATGCAGGAGATGCTAGATCAGAAGGAAGGGGCCCTTCCTCCGGAAGAGGGGGACGAGAAACAATGAATTGGTGACCCTGCATATTAATAAATCAGCAGAGTGCAGAGGCAAAGAGTAATGCAAGTCGAAATTTGATAAAAGTGGATGCAGCGATGTATACCTCAGGAATAGGGTGCACGGAGTCGAAGAAATCTGCCTTCAGGTCAGCAACTGAGTGCTCCTTGGTGAGCTTGGTGAGATTCCTGACTCGCTTGTCAACATCTTCTTTCGACATCAGATCTTCAGATATGCGAGTAGGGTCTTCCAAGCCAGAATAAGTCCAAAGCTTGGTGAGGCGGTGCTGTAGGGGTTGAACTCGACGTTGTATGAAAAACGCCATGAGTTGGGTACCCGACAAAGCACCTCCTAAGCCTGTTTTCAGATTTTTAATGCGGGATAGAAGAGGAAGGATTTGTGCAACTTCCGCATCTGAGGGAAGTGAGTCCCATGACTTCAATTTCTTCACCTCTTGGGACGCGTCAAACGGAGGAAGGCTGAACTCATCTTCGGGAGAGGATCTGCGGTCCTTGATATAGAACCACTTTGTCCTCCACCCTTGGACAGACGCGGCCATAGAAAATTCAAGATATTGCGCCTCAGGGCGCACAGAAACGACGGCTCCGCCCAGTTCGGGTTTCCTTGCCAGAGAAACATTGCGGCGGAGTCGAAAGATCGATCTCCAGAGAGCAAAGTGAGGCTCAATGCCCAAAAATGACTCGCAAAGAGTCACGAAGCAAGCAATATGCAGAAGGGAATTTGGTGTGAGCTGATGAAGCTGCACACCGTAAACAAATAGAAGCCCACGGAGAAACTCATGGGCAGGAAGGGAGAAGCCGCGAAGAAGGAAAGCAAGGAATATTACCCGATAACCGCTCGGGGGCTTCGGGATCCGTTCAGTACTGGGGAACTTGATGGAGTCCTGGACGGCGATGAGGCCGTCTGCCGTGGCCTTCTCCACCTCCTTCTTGGTGATGGTGGAGCGAACCCAGTTGGTGGCAGAGGATTTGGCCATATCGCTCTTGGTGGCCAGATGCTTCACGCGCATTCAGCACAAAAGTGCGCTTGGGGGCTCCGCAAGAGAGGAAGAGGCAGAGGAGATCGGTAATGGAGGCGGCGGAGGTAACGAGCTGGTAAACAGTACGATTCCCCACTATGCCATTTATATATCCTCTGAGAGAAGGATCGTGGGTTGTGACGTGGCGCAAAGATCGGAAACGGTAGCCCACCAATGGTCAAAAATCGTGCAGCCCGTTAAACGGTCATAAAATAACGGAAGTTACAGTGTTACCCATAAAACGGTTCGCACTGATGAAGAGCTACGTCATCATTGACACGATAAAGTAAAGGTACAAGGATGGCGCCGACAAATGCTGAATTTATGGAAAGGATTATCTATGAAGAATTTTTTAGGTTATAGCCTTGGGGGCTGTTACTTTCAAAGTTAGTCGAATACAACTCTTCATTAAAATGATGGACTAATACTCGACGACAAGGTGTTCTTGAAAGTATCTCGAGTTGAAGAACTTCGAAGTTAAAGTGTTTCAAGTTGAAATACGACGAGCTACATTATGAGCCTATACTCGAAAAAATACTTTTTTCGACTATAGCCTCGGGGGCTACTCCCATCGGGAGCGCTGAGCGCGCACCCGACGATATTCATTGGCAAAGCATTGAAGATTGGAGAAGTGTTACTCCCATCGGGAGCGAGTTTTATGGTTGTAGAAACCCGAATATTTTCAGTCAAACTTTGACTGCGACATGAGATTCTCGAGTTGCGTTATCGCAACGAAACTCGAATGCCGTGATTTATCACGAAGGTAAGACCCCGGGATCCGTCCTGTGTGGCCTAGTATACGCACATGGATGCGCTCTGCTGGTATGTATCCGTGTCTACGACGCGAAGAAAATCCTGGTGGACGCACTGGGTACCCTGAGAACCACTGGGACTCATTTTTTGTAAGTCCTAAATGAGGCAAAAGAGTGAGTTTGACCGGTATCCCGAATTCAAGTCCAAGGGGATTGAATTTGAAGTAGGTGACAAGTATCTGTTCCGGCAGTTAACTGACCTCTTGATCCGTCAGAGTTGTCAGGCTTGTTCATCGAGACCCCTTGCGAGCAAATTATCATCAATATAAGTCGAAAGACCAAGTCGAAGATTTGAAGATAAAGTCGAAGAATTGATCAAGTCGAAGATTTGAAGATTAGAGATTCAACCCGAATCTGCAATTCTGGTAGAATCTCAGGGGCTACTGACAAGGGTATAGTTAATAGAGCCCGTTAGTTGAGTACCCCTGAGGCCCGATAAGCTAGGCCCAATTGTAATGATAGTCGAATACGAGTTAATACCGTATGTCGATATTTGTAATCTGTATCGAACCCTACCCGATCCTCGAGACCTGGCCACCTATATATAGGGGCCAGGAGGGGACGGTGTAGGGCAGATTGAAAGCAAGCCAGGTTGAATACCCAAGTTTACTTTCGATACACACCTATTTCGACTAACTTTACCTTCGAGTTCATCCGACGCCCTATCTCCCCGATCCTAAGTCCTTCATCTAGGACATTTGTCGAGTTAACCCTCGTCAGTAACAATTGGCCACTGACGTCATGAAGGAGGCGACATGTGAAAGATCAAATTTGACAGGTGCATATATTCGATGAGCATTGACATATGTTGATTTCTGAATAAAGAATGACATCATAGAAGACGCAAGGATGGCGTCGACAATGCAAAAATCAATCAATGAGACTATACCCGAAGAACATTCGACTATAGCCTTGGGGGCTACTACCATTGGGAGCGCTGAACGCGCACCCGCCGAAAGTTATCACTAAACTATTTCGAGTTGAAGTATGATGATGGGTTATATTATATTTGAGCCTATACTCGAAAAAAAGTTTTGTTTGACTATAGCCTCGGGGCTACTCCCATCGGGAGCGCTGAGCGCGCACCCGACGATATTTATCAACAAAGCACTAGAGCATGGGAAATGAAGGAGTACGCGATGGAACATTGTTACTCCCATCGGGAGCAAGTTTTTATGGTTGTATAACCCGAATATTTTCAGTCAAAATTTGACTGCGACATGACATTCTCGAGTTGCGTTATCGCAACGAAACTCAAATGCCGTGATTTATCACGAAGGTAAGACCCCGGGATCCGTCCTGTGTGGCCTAGTATACGCACATGGATGCGCTCTGCTGGTATGTATCCGTGTCTACGACGCGAAGAAAATCCTGGTGGACGCACTGGGTACCCTGAGAATCACTGGGATTCATTCTTTGTAAGTCCTAAATGCGGCAAAAGAGTGGGTTTAACCGGTATCCCAAATTCAAATCCAAGGGGATTGAATTTGAAGTACGTGGCAAGTATCTGTTCTGGCAGTTAACTGACCTCTTGATCCGTCAGAGTTGTCAGGCTTGTTCATCAAAACCCCTTGCGAATATTATCATGAAAATAAGTCGAAAGACCAAGTTGAAGATTTGAAGATGTGAAGAAGTCGAAGAGTTGATCAAGTCGAAGATTTAAAGATTAGAGATTCAACCCAAATCTGCAATTCTGGTAGAATCTCAGGGGCTACTGACAAGGGTATAGCTGAGCCCGCTAGTTGAGTACCCCTGAGGCCCGTTAAGCTAGGCCCAATTGTAATGGTAGTCGAGATACGAGTTCTTACCGTATGTCGATATTGTAATCTGTATCGGACCCTACCCGATCCTCGAGACCTGGCCACCTATATATAGGGGCCAGGAGGGGACGGTGTAGGCCAGATTAAAAGCAAGCCAGGTTCAACAGCCAAGTTTACTTTCGATACACACCAATTTCGACTAACCTTACCTTCGAGTTCATCCAACGCCCTATCTCCCCGATCCTAAGTCCTTCATCTAGGACATTTGTCGAGTTAACCCTCGTCAGTCACTCCCCCGGATTAAATAGAGGCATGAACCCACTATCGAGCATAAATACCCCCTCTTAGAGTCACTAGCAACTACTTGGCCAAGATAGCTACTAACAACGGAGAGCATGCAAGATCATAAACAACATAGAGATAACATAAGATAAAATTCAGTACATCAACTCAATCATAACACCAATATTCATCGGATCCCAACAAACACAACATATAGAATTACATAAAGGTAGTCTCGATCATGTAAGGCAGCTCACGAGATCTAAACATGAAGCACATGGTGGAGAAGACAACCATCTAGCTACTGCTATGGACCCGTAGTCCAAGGTAGACTACTCACTCATCACGCCGGAGGCAAGCATGGCGATGAAGAAGACCTCCGGTGGCGATTCCCCTCTCCGGCAGGGTGCCGGGAAGAGCTTCTGGACCATCCCGATCTTCGGGTCGACGGCGGCGGCGGATCGCAATGTGTTCTGGAAAAGTGATTGGGTCTTTAGGTTTTTCCCGTTGGGGGGTCTTTATAGGCGAAGAGGCAGCGTCAGAAGTGGACCAGGGGGCCCACACCACAGGCCGGCGCGGGCCAGGGGTGGGCCGCGCCCCCTGGTGGTGTGGCCACCCTCTGGTCCGGCTCCGTCTCCTCTTCGGTGTTCTGAAAGCTCCGTGAAATATCTGGACGTCTGGCTTTGGTTTCGTCCAATTCCGAGAATATTTCCTGTGTAACTTTTCTGAAACACAAAAACAGCAGAAAACAGGGAACTGGCACTGTGGCATCTCGTTAATAGGTTAGTTTCGGAAAATGCATAAAAATGCCACGAAGTGTTACGAAACACTAAGCAAATAGTGTAAAAACAAGCATAGAGCATCAAAAATTATGGATACGTTGGAGACGTATCAAAGCCTGGGTTACAGTTAATCCACATGCACCTTTTCCTATTCAAAGTAGCTTGTTTAGCACATAAGTGAGCGGCTTTGTTAGCACCCTACCCAGTTAGCAGATCTGATCTTGTAGTTCTTCCTTAGTAGAAATCTTGACGAGTTCTTTCGCATCACTCTCTATTATTACCTGAGGCCTGAGGGTGACCCAATTGTTGGACAAGTATCACAATGGCGCACTGGCTGCATGCTCATACGAGAGCGACTGACCTCATACTGAGTGTTCCTTGATGATCTTAGACTACAAGACATCTGCCACTTGACATACGAGTATCCACAAAAAGTAGCATTAGTATTAATTTTTAACTATTCCTTGTTTAGGAGGTTTCCATTGTATCTTCGGCTTTGCTTGTTTCTTCATTTTGTCCTTCCCCGCACAAGTGAGATCATGAGTAGTTTCCATCACCCACCGATCAGATCGAGTCACATATCTCCCAGAATCACGGTGCCTTCGAGCTTTCGTTCTCTCCGTATGGCCTAACACCCACATAAAATCATACTTAGGTCCTCCTCCATGATCTCCTTGCTATCTACCATATCCTTGGCCCAAGAATTTGGGTGGAAGGATGGTATCTTCAGCTGAACATTATTACGTGTTTCTTGCCAAAAGAGCCATGCCCAAGTACATTCAAAGAGGGCATGCTGAATTAACTCTTCATTAGCCCCACAAATCCTCACATCGTGTGATTGTTTCAAAATTGCCCTAGTTGGTACAAATTGTTTTATAACTCTCCACAAAACGATCTCACCTTTGGTGGAACCAGCATACTCCATAACTTCTTCCGTCAAGGGTCTTTAGAATTACTAGATCCTATAGCTGTGCAATTTCTCTAAATCAACTCAGTTATATGGGAACATGATCGCATCAAAAAATTACCACTGCGTTCTTGCATCCAAGCCCATACATCTTCATTAAACCTCCCCAAAGGAATTTTGCGTATCGAATCTCCATATCTTGCAATGTAATTTACCTCTAAACCGGCATATATGTTCCATATCAATTGCTTCTTCGACCATTGTAATTTTTCGCCGAGAGGTTTGAACAACGGTCGTCCATTCAAGTTGGCTGAAATCCACGCCATCAAATGCTCTTATAGTCTTATGGTTGAACCATCTCCAACACCCTTGATTAAAGAGCTTCTCTCCCATGAAAAATAGCTCTCCTCGTATGGGAATATCCTCTTTGGTCTTGCATCGGTGTGGTTTCAAGTTTAATTTAACTAAGGTGTATTTTTTCTCTATAATAAAAGGTGGAATTTTTTCTTATACTACTACTAGGGATTACCTCATTTCCCACTACTAGAGATAAGCGGAACACATATTCATTTGTGTGGTGTGTTTGAATATTCGACCTCCATACGCAGTGGCGGAGCCAGGATTTTTGTTTTGGGTATGCGAGTCAATATTTTGGAAGAACAAAAATAATACGGTATAATTATAATTTTTTCTTTATAGTGCTATCTTCATATATTAGTTACATCGCAAGACCAGGGAAAGTACGCTGTAACTTACCTCTACAATAACCATTATGGGAGCAAAAGATGTTCACACTTTGTTACTTGCTTCGTTAATTGCTTAGTTACCTGTCCGAAGAAAGTATCTCTCATGGTTGCTCTCAGCTGGTGCTGCATCAAATTTTTCAATAGCCTGACGACAATAGATTTTCCAAAGTAGCGCTTGCAGCCCACGGGAGGGGGCTTAAATTCGAGTTTCAATGAGTTCTACATGTAAAAAGACTACCATACTTATTGTATATATATATATATATATGGATTTATATATTAAAAAACTTTGTAAATATTATTGGGTATGCGTCGCATACCTTGCATTCGGCTAGATCCGCCTCTGTCCATACGTCTTTAAATGTTTGCGGGGTGCTTGAAGAGAAACATGTATGGATCAGTGGATTCCATGGCGGTTGGCGGCCCATGGATGCGAACAATATCACAAGAAAAAAAATAACCTCCGTCCCATGTGAATTATATACTGCCCGTTTTGTTTTGTTCTAGAAGTCCCGACACACCTGCTAACTTTTCTCCTCCCTCCCATGTGCTGCCGACTAGTCGAGGGGCCACACGCCAAAACGGCCGAAGTGCTCGACAAAGGGTCAGTGCGACACCGTTTTTCATTGGACCGATACCTTTTAAATGGATGTACGCAGGCTATGTGGGGTCACATGTCGTTAAAGAAAGGATCTGCCATTTGCGCTTTGTTCTTCCGGAAATGAATTGCCACACTGTGCAAGTATACGTAGCTCAAGAGAAAAAACCATCTTTAACGACCTAATTATAAGATATTATAGATTTTAGAATAACATGTACCTACACGTATTTTAGTAGTATATTCATTCATTTATTTTAGCCTATATCTAGTCTATAGAATATATTGAAACAACTAAAAAGCTGAACAAAACGGCAGCCCCGGGCATTTTCAGATCGACAGCGACAGTAGCCCCTGCCTACCTGGGGTCGACAACGAAGAATCCAAAATATGCCTTCACGTCCCTCTCGGCTCTGGCGACGACTTGGAGTCTTTCAACTGGACGATCCAGCACTAGCGTTCCTTTCTATCCCAGAGAAAATAGGGAGAGTTTTGAAGTATTCAGACACCACAAACCGCGAGCCAGGTCTGCAGGCACGCTAGAAGATAAGTACTCAGAAAATCACCATCATCCAAGCTGAATTATCTTGCCTCTCGACATCTCCAACTCATGAAGCTATCGCAAATCCTTTTGTCAAGTAATCACCGCGTCAATCAATGCATACAATACATCTCTAGGTTTTTCCACAAGCCACAGCAAAGCGTGCCAGACTAATCGTACAGTTTTACTAGTGCTTATTCTAGAAGCGTAGTGACCCGGGCACTACCACAGGTGAGCTGCCTAGTGGCCGCGGGGCCGGAATCTTTGCATTTCTAACTGCCCGGGGAGACCGCCGGAGGCTGCTCACGGCCGCAAAGGTCGCCAGCTCCCACCTCGACGAGAAGGTGCACGGGTGATCACCAGCACTGGTCGGTCTCCCAGGTCCGGCGGCGACTCCCGGGGAACGACGGCGAGCGGGCGAGGTTGGGCGCGCGGCGGCGACCGACGGCGGAGGTGATCATGGTCATGCGGCGGTCGTAGTCGGCGCGCTTGCTGGGGTCGGAGAGCGTGCTGTAGGCGGCGTGCACGCGAATGAACTCGTCGGCGGAGGCGGCCGGGTGCGGGGACACGTCCGGGTGGACGGCGCGCGCCAGGCGGCGGTAGGCTGCCTTGATCTCCCGGCAGCTGGCGCCGGCGTCGAGGCCTAGGACGTCGTAGAAGGTGGAGGAGGCGCCGCAGTCCGGCGCGGTGACGGCCGTCGCCGTGGCGGAGGCGGAGCAAGAGAAGGTGCCGCCGGGGCGGGCGAACGGAGCTGATAGTAGCGGCGGCGGTGTCTGGGGGACCGGCGAGGAAGGCGGCGAGGGGGAGAATGAGCCAGGGCGTGAGAAGGAGACAGAGCGGGAGAAGAATCCAGAGGAGAGTGTGGGGCGTGGGGAGATCATGGTGGGATACTGGATATGGCTTTGGATCTTGGTAGAATCAGCTTCGGATGTGTACAGGAGCTGGGGAGATCTGAGGGGGACTAGCTCTAGCTGCGAGTATTTAACACTGGACGAAGAGAAAACAACGCCGGGCGAGGCTCGCGTTGCTCCGCTCCCAGTTTGGCTCGTCAACGTTTCGCTTTGGCTTGCTCCGATTGGCTGCACGGCGACTCGGAGGGCCATTACCGCGATCATGTGGCCCTGCCGCCCCCACTTGTGTGGATTTTAATAGCAATAATGCTACACTTATGGGAATTTTCTTACGGGAAAGAGTTACGGGATGAGATGGAGTAAGCCGGTTGCCATCGAGAGCTCACTATCAGCCTATCAGGCGACTAGTAAGATTGAAGCAGTCGTTTTTTGGAACCCAATTGGCATGTCCACATCGTTAAGACGGCAATTACATGTTACGTGAAGGCAGACATCTGCGGCAGTTTGAATTAAGAAAATATTAAGGCCGGGAAAACCCTTTCCGCCCAACTTTTTAAAAATTACAAGTTGCCTTACTTTTACCATTTATGTGTCAATCAAATAACAAATTTCACGAAACATGACATACTATAATATGGGGACGAAACTGGATGTAGCCGTGATATATGAAGTGGCCGATTTCATGTTGGCTAGCTGGTTTCTTATTGCTATTGTTCTGTTTAGGACTTTCTTTGTTTAACCATCTTCATCTTATGGCAGTCCATGTGCAGATTCTGAGCATTAATCCATTTATCTATGTGTACAATGTCATACCTTGGCTTAAATCAAATCCATCTAAGTTTGATCAAGTTTATAGGAAGTATCAATATTTGCAATTTCAAATCAGTACCACTAAATCTATAAAAAAAAATCATAATAAGTTTGTTGGATATTGCACATGATTTAATACTTTTCATAAACTTGCAGACTTATAATGTTTTACTTTAGATTAAGTGACCTTGTATACCAAGATGAAGGTACTATTAGGTAGTGGGAAGGAGCGGCGGGAAATGCCCATCTCAATTTGGATGGACTAAACCTATTGATTTTGAGGAATCCAGGATAAATCATGTATGATAAAATGCGCTCAAACACTGAACTCTCGCAACTTTTGCTTGAGGTGTCTTATTCCCCTTCCATGAAAGAACATGGATCCAAAAGATGGTCAAACATTCTGATTTCTTATTGGTATATTGTCAAGTATATACGTATTGTCACTAGTAGAAAAAAGGGCTTTCGTTTGGAGCTGTCCAGATCTTTAGCACCGGTTGTGTTACGAACCTAGACTAAAGGGTGCATTAACACCGGTTCATAAGGCTAGAACATTAGCACCGGTTTGTAAGGAACCTTTAGCACCGGTTTAGGCTACAAACCGGTGCTAAAAGGTCACTACCTTTTAGCACCGGTTCGTGGCACGAACCGGTGCAAAAGGGGTACCTTTAGCACCGGTTCGAGCCACGAACCGGTGCTAAAGGGTTGACACCCATTTTTTTTTCCTCTGCGAAAACTTTTGTCCCTGCCGCCGTTGCCATTGCCGGCAGGCCCCTGCCGCGCCCTGCCGCCCTCCTCGTTGCCGGCAAGGTGACGTGGCATAGTGAATAAAATGGAAAATGCTACATTGCCAGGGTGCCATCAATGGTGATGGCGGCATGGTCTTCAAGCAAATAAAATGGAAAATGCTACATTGCCAGGGTGCCATCAATGGTGATGGCGGCATGGTCTTCAAGCAAATAAAATAGAAATGCTACATTGCCAGGATGCCACGTCACCTTGCCGCCCTGTCGGCCGTACCTACCGGCAATTGATTTTTTGAAAAATTTGAATTCCTTTTATTATTTCTTCTACATTTTAGTTATTTTGAAGTTTTTATATTATTTTGGAATTTTTAAGTTTTTTATTTTTTTGAATATTTTGAGTTTTAAAATTAATAATTAAATTATACATAAAGATTATTTGGAAATCACTGATGCTTATTAATAATTAAGCATTGTTGCTCATTTTTAAAATTATTTTAAATTCAAAAAAGTAAAATCATATGTTATCAAAGTGTATGGGTTAATAGAATTCATAGCATAGTATCATCAAGAAGTCGCGAGCGCAGTCTTGGAAGCTAGTAGGGAAGGAATAGAGAAGTTAAGCGTGCTAAGGGTGGAGTAGTGTGAGGATGGGTGACTTCCCGGGAAGTGGGGCCATGAGTATATACTTTGACATGAGAATAGGGGTGATTAGAGATTAGAGTGGAAACTGTCAAATAATTCAAATATCCGAATATTAAGAAATTCTGAAAATAAATTCAAATTTTTTCAATTTTTTTTCAAAATTTATACCAGAAATTCGTCCGGACCTTTGGTACCGGTTCGTGTTACAAACCGGTACCAAAGGTCCCTAGCCTGCACTCCCCTGGGAGCCAACGTGGAGGCCCCTTTAATACCGGTTTGTAATGAACCGGTACCAAAGAGGGGGGGCCTTTTGTCCCGAATCTTTTGTACCGGTTTGTTTTCCGGTACAAATGGGCCTCTGGAACCGGTACTAAAGCCTCTTTTTCCACTAGTGTGTATATTGGTAAAGCCTCCCTCCTCCACTCGCCAAAAATATTGGGTGTTCACATGTATATAGCTGGCATCTGAACTACGAGGAGGATCACCGTGCATGCAAGAATTGATGGTCAATTCTGAAACTATGTGAAGACCTTATAACCAGATGGAGAAAGCACACCTTATAAGTTGTATTCGCAATTGTAGCAAGAAGACAAAAGGGGATTTAAATATTTATCAGTTGCATGCAAAAAAAATTCTCAGATAATTTTAAAACAGAACATACTATTATATGGAACGAAATTACATTAAGGCCGACATCTACGCCAGTTTGAATTAGGAAAACATTAAGGCCAGGAAACTCTTTCCGCTCAAATTTTAAAAAATTGCAAGTTGCCTCACTTTTACCATTTCCGTGTCAATCAAAGAACAAATTTTCACAAAACATAACATACTATTATATGGAACGAAATTGGATACACCCGTTATATATGAAGTGGCCGATTTCATGTTGGCTAGCTGGTTTCTTATTGCTATTGTTCTATTTAGGACATTCTTTGTTTAACCATCTTCATCTTATGGCAGTCCATGTGCAGATTTTGAGCATTAATCCATCTGTCTATGTGTACAATGTCATACCTTGGCTTTGATCAAATCCATTGAAGCTTGGTCAAGTTTATAGAAAATATCAACATTTACAACATCAAATCAGCACCACCAAATCTATCATAAATATTTTTTCAATAATATATTTGTTGGATATTGCATATGTTTTAATACTTTTCATGAACTTGGTGAGACTTAAACATGTTTGACTTTAGACAAGATTATTAAGTGACCTTATATACATGGATGAAGGACTATTCGGTAGAAGGAAGAAGCTGCCCGAAATGCCTATCTCAATCTGGATGGACTGAAACTATTGATTTTGAGGAATCCAAAGGTAAATCATGTATGATAAATGCACTCAAAATGATGAACCATCGAAACTTTCGCTTGAGGTGTTGCTCTTATCCCCCTTCCATGAAGAGCAGTGGCGGAGTTAGATTTTAGAAAATGGGTGTTCTTGGATCTAGAAGATGGTCAAACACTTTGATTTCTTATAGGTATATTTCAAGTATGTACAACCTGTTATGGTGGTAAAGCTTCCACCTCCACCCCCCCCCCCCCAATATTGGGAAGATCACCATGCACACAAGAACTGATGGTCAAATGTTTCTTAAACTATGTGAAGACCTTATAAACCAAATGGAGAGAGCACACCTTCACAATTGTGGAGAAAAGACAAAAGAGGATTTAGATAATTATCAATTGCATGTAGAAATATTCTTAGTTAATTTTAGCTTCGTCAACATTGCGAATAGTATAACATGCATATGCGCGAGTTAGATCATATCGCAAAAAGGGTGTCTCTCGACACTATGGGTGGCCAACGGGCTAGTGCTTTGCTAGCCTGCTGAAGTAGCTCGCATCCACTAAACATGATGCGTCTGCACACAAGCACGCCATGCAAGCTAGCGCGGCACAACCTGCTAATATTATTTTTTTGTATTTTTTCTACTTGTCTGAATTTTTTTTGGCCAAAAGGTCAAAAAACACAAAAAAAAAAACCCACAATACCGAGTTGTTTTCCAAGCATGTCAGGCCACGAGGTGAGGCCCATGTGTTGGCACGACATGACCCATTTGTAAATGGACCGAGCCATACCCGCATAGGCCTGTGCCATACCGTACTGTTAGTCACCTATGCCATGTCATCTAGGAAACCTAGGGTATGTTTTGATGCTACCAAAGCATGAGAAAAAAGGTTGGTTCTTATTTGGCAAGAGTTAGCCGTCGGTCGCCCGATACCATATCAAAAATCAGTCGTAGCCGTGTCGCCGATCGCGCTCCAGTTGCCGAAACAAGCTGTAATGTATTATTGCATTTTAGACCCTCATTTTTTGTGAAATCAACCCTCCGTCCAACTTCCTGTTGCCCCCGATCATCATGATATTTGTAATAAAAATACCACCACGATTTGCAACACGAGAGTTTTGCAACAACAATTTCTCACCCTGTGTACCCAAAAAATATACTATTGTTAACAACACTATTTTTTTGCTATGAAATAATTTACAAAAAAAGTCACCAACTACTTTAATAAAAAAGGCAACCCGTTAGAATAGAAAATCATGTGTTTGTACCAAGAAAAAAGTGATTGACAACATTATTTTCCTAAACATTTCAAAAATCCCCAACTATTTCAATATAACACACAAACACTTAAAACAAAAATAATTAGATATTTGCAGCATTTAAAAAATCCTCAAAAATATGGAAAACACACAACTTGTAGCAAACCTTTGCGACATTTTGAGTTTGCTTTTCAAATAAAATTACTACGAGTTTCTTATATTTCAAAAAACCTATACAATATTAAAAATCATGTTGGGATACAAACTTGTATAAACACCTAGGTAAAACATTGTAATATCTCGCGTGTGCTTTCGCTACAAAATTCATATGTTTTTGTTACAAAATTAACAAATATATGCACCATCGAAAATTTCATGAAGAAAACTTGCCCATGATAGACCAGATATCGGCGATTCGCCGTCACAGAAAGTAAGTTGTAATATCCCAGCATTTAGGACCAAACGAAGGGTAGATCTAGGACTATTGTGCATTCATGCATCTAAAAACCGGAGTAAATTTTTCGCAAATTCAAAAACCTGAGAGAGCAAAGCCCCATTCTAATCATCTTTAGATTTAAGGATTATTAGAATGCTATGGGTTTTGTGATGATCTCTTGATGTTGTTACTCAAGTGATTTATGAAGTTCAATTTGATTGTTAGATAACTTCAAGTTTGAATTTTTAATCATTAATAAAGAAATAATTCAATTAAAAAATGAATTGGATAAAAAAATGGAATTAGAAAATAAAACAAGCAGAAATATTACTTTATTGATATCACACATTTATACATTGTCTTTACATCTTTGAAAACTGAAAAGGAAATTACAACAGTATTGAAAATAAAAAAGAAACCTAATTCTAAGCTAGCTATCATTGACTTCATACATTTCATCTTCTAGATCTTCATAATCTGCAATCTGCAAAACAAAGAAAATAAACAAAAGAAAAAGATTAAGTATTAGAGTATGTTACTCTCAGACTTTGGCAAATACTTTGCCATTGCATCATTGAGCTTAATGACCAAGTGAAGCATCTGTTCTTGTAAATCACTGGGGTACAAAGCACTAGAGTGCATAGCAATTGCACAACACGGCCAGGGGTGGATGAGATCAAGCTGAGTGAAGGATACATGCACACAGCTCACAAGGATCTTAGTCACTAAACTGGAAGCTGGAGCTGGCAGCACCACAGCTGCTGGCAACACCAGCAGTCGACCTGATGAGCATCACCAGGAGAAGCAGCACTCACTCGTCCAGCACTGAACCATCACAAGAACACCACTGTTCTTGCACACAACACCAAGAATAGCACAAGTTCTTGCACAGCATCACACAAACACCTTCAGCAAAACCATGATGTTGGATTGAAGCTCAAGACCAAGCCAGGAGGAGAAGTACAAGTGATCAGCAGCAAGTCCAGGAGGAGAAGGACAAGCCCTGGAGCTGAACCAAGAGGAGAAGGCAAGCAAGAAGCAAGCCATCACCACCAGCAAGCAACAGCAGCAGATAACAACACTTTTGCTTCATAACTACAGGCACCAGGTAGGATTGACCATCTTACAGCACCACATGGTTGAGCATGGGTATCTTATAGAAAAGCCCTCAGTTTGGCAAAGTGTTGCTTTGCCAAGCTCATCACAGGGAATCATGTTAAAAGCCAAATAAACATACATCAGAGTAGCAGCCTCAGTATACACTTCATTGGCAGGGTCAATCTAGCAACAGGAGCAACGAGCTACTCAACAAGTTGTGCTGGGCACATAGCCAAATGGTTATACACCTCAGACACACAACTGGAATAGACTTTGCATTCTATTTTAAAAACCCTGGATTTGTTCCAAGCAAATCATTTCATTGAGCTAGCATAGCCTCAGATCAACATCATTGGCTGGGAAGTTACGTAAGTTTCACCATTCCAAATTGCTGTCCAACACTGGTTGCTGGGCACATGACCCACAGGTCATGCACCTCAACACAACCAGCAGATCAAATATTCATCAAGGCAATACAAAGCATCACAAATCATTTTCCTAGCTGCAAAACCTAGGAATCATAGTTTTTGCTCAAGTTAATTATCACTAAAGCTTGCAACACGGCAAGACTTACTATCACTTGTTTACCATGGGTAAACAAGTGACAGAATCAAGCACAGCAACACATTCATCACAGGACCAGACACAGCAGATAACTGAATCTAGAAAATTCAGTTTGTAACCATCAACAGTGTGATATCATAAATTACAGGAGAATAACCTAGCACACCATGATTCAGAAGTTAACTGAAAGATTGCACCTTAGCAAGTTCAGAGTAACATCTCTGTCAACCACTTACACTGACAGAAAGTTGAGCAAAGCAAGATCATCACAGATCAAGCTTCATATCACTAAATAGCAAACACTGAACCAAGCTAGCATCAGGCAACAGCTTCACAGAGCAAGGTATGTGAGCTTGGCTCACTGATCTTGACCAATTGGTCAGAAATCATGGCCAGAGAGAGAGGAGTAGAAGGTTTAGAGGGGGAAACACACTCACCGTCGCCCAGGTGCTCGTCTGGATGGCATGGCAGGGCAGTGCCTGCGCGGCCAGCCAGAGGTTGCCTGGGGAAGTCTTCACCAAGCACGCACCGGGAGCACCACACCTTGGCGCTTCCACCGGCGAGCACTCATGAAGCGCAAGCATCAGAGGTGGCTCAGCAAGCTCCAGCTCGGCAAGGCACCGCATCGGGGGTGCTCGGAGGCAGCAGATCCCGAGGGGAAAGACCACCCAGATCTCCTCGGAGAGGAGGCGGCTGACGATTCCATTTGGTGGAGATGGAAGAGGGCGTGGAGGAGAGTATTTCGCCCAAGGTGGCGGCAGCGAAGACCACCGGAGTTGGCCGGATAGGCCAGGCGGCGGCGATCCAGTTGTCGCCAGAGAGCTCGAGGGGAGAGAGAGGAGAGTGAGGGGGGCTGGGCTGGGTCGGTTGACCGACCCAGACCCGAGCCGGTTCGGCTTAACCGAGCCAGGTGGGCCGGTTGGGCCAATTGGGCCAAATGGGCCAAGGTCATTTGTTAAAACAAATTTCAAATTCAGATTTGAATGCAATTTGTTTTTGTGATTTCTATTTTCGTGCCCTCAGGTCCTTAGTTGTACTCAGTTTTCCCCAGCTCGTTAGTTTTTCCTCAGTTTTCCCCAAGCCATTGTCTGAAACCCTCAGAAGGAGCTCAGATGGGAGGATTCCCGTTTAGTTGACCGTTTCTGTGCTGACGTGTGGGGCCGCGTCGTGTGGGGCCGCGTCGCGTGGGGCTGGTAGAAAGGGACCGCATGGGACAGGACGAGACCGCGTTTGGTTGTACGTGAGAGCTCGGTTCTGTCTCTCTCAGGCCAAATTGGCATTGCCTTTTCAGAGCGCCTTTTCAGAGCGCATTTTTCCCCTCTCTCTCTGTAACAGTTCTCTCTCTTTTCACCAAATTAGTATCAAATCTAGAGAAGCTTCTATTTCTGTCTTTCTTCAATGATTGTTGCCTTTTGGCCCTCGTTTTTTGCCCAATATGGTAACAAATCTAGTAGCAAATCTAAAAGCTAGTATAGTATAATACATAAACTGCATACAGCAGCCAAAAGCAGCCAATAACGATGTTAATGTTCACGACAAACTAAGCTGAAAATAATACAAGACGCAATGTATGCCCAACATGAAGGTTCTTCATTCTTCATCATATATTTCGTCGTTGCTACATTCCATGAGACGAAGGAAATATTCACTGAACTCCTTCCGTCTGCAGTGTGCAGCCAATAGATCCTCCAAACGGTATGGCCTTTGTTCTATTTTCAGACCGTCGTAATCTAATCTATCCACACATCGTGGCCACTCATCCTAGGCCTTTCTATCATCAAAGTACTGTCTGATATAACCGAAATCCACGTAGTAGATGCAGCCAGGTCGAACTGTCGGGTGCACTCTGGTGTCGACGAAGATACACCGTTTATAATTGACGAAGAAGGCACGACTGCCAATGTTGATGGCATGGAGAGAGCGGCTCTCAGTATCCACACGGTACACCAATGGTTGACCTTCCTCCAAATGCCTGTTGCCACTGCTGCCGCCCAACAACACAAGCAGTAGATCACCATCAGACTTCACAAGCTAGAACTTGTCATTTCCAAGTTCTAGAAATGAAAATAGTGTCTCCATGTTGACAGTGCTCGCGCGCTTCTCCAACTAGACATTGTTGGTGCACACTAATGTTCTGAACTCAAAATTGTTCACAGCTATTGCATATAATTCACCATTGAACGGGGTAATGCAACGCAGAGAATTGTCATCGATCGAAAATCTTCCTTCTCCCCAATCTTCTTCATCTATATCCTTAGTAGGAGAGCTCTCATCGACCCAAGCAATTTCATTGGGGTAACCTGTGCAAATGAAGACCATAGTCGGGGACTTCATTACAGCGACTGACTCCACAATCATAGATGGCATCTGCACCTCAAACGTAGCGTTCAATGTCTTTGTGAGTGGGTTCAGAAGCCGTATCTTGTGCGGCTGGTTCTTCTGGGCAAGCACGATGATGCCACGGTAAAAGCCGACGAAGTAGTATCTAAAAGGGAGTTGATGAAGATAACATTTAGCACTAAGATGTTTACGATTGAAAATAAAAATAGATTAACTCTATAGATATGGAGGAATTTGAACCTTGCATGAACTTCCGTTAGATCGATGGTGACGTAGCGGGATGTGCGGAGGTTGAGGAAGGAGAACTCAGCGGCGCGTGGAAGGGCGTGTTCTACCATGATCCATTCGTGCAGGTGCACGTCGGGCTCAGGTAGATCTGAGCGCTAATTTGTACAAACTTGCCTCAAAGCAGCGTAGGTGTCCACGTACTCCTCGTTCGCCAGTAAGCAGTCGCCGATCTTGTGAAGTGGTCCGTCACCCTTAAGAGAGGCCCAGTTCACGGAGGCGCCGCCCTCGGATGCGATGGGCTCGACGGCGACGGGCTCGGATGCGATGGGCTTGGAGGCGATGGGCTCGGAGGCGACGGGCTCGGAGGCGACGGGCTCGGGGGCAACGGCCGCCGCTTCTCCATCGCCGGCAGGGGAGCGCGCGTAGGGCGGCTGGGGTTTTTTGGATTTGGAGAAGGTGATGGGATGTGAGAGGCGTGGTTGCGTGCATGACTTAATGAGACTGTGTGCAGAGGGAGGGAGAGAGGGGCTCTGTACTGGCAAAGTGAAGGTTCATCTCAGTAGTTGACATTTGGTCTCAACACGCGCACCGCGCGGCTAACCGCTGCTCACCGCGACACGCATCCGTGGGACTGCATGTCTGCACCGTTACGTGTACTCAGTTCTACCCTTGAGTCTTATACTGGAAAAATATCTGTACTCAGTTTTCCCCTCGAGTACTAATACTGGCTAGTGCAATATACTCAGTTTTACCCTCAAGTGGCTGGTCAACAGAGAGTCAACAAATAGGATTAAGCTATCTAATTGAGTCATTTCATGCGCAAAAAAATTCAATAAAATAAAATCATAGTGCCTCCTACTCATGGAGTCTTGTTACGCGACCTGCCACGTAGACAATCATATATAAATCAAGTTTTAACACAAATGGCCACTTCTCAAATCACTAGTAGCTATGAAGGTTCATGGCTTTCCACTCAAACCCCTTTTCTATACCCAAAATATAATTTGTCTGAATGAGGCCATAATTTTTACACTCATGTATATTTGAATTGCTAATACTTTGAGGTAGGCCAACTGGGTTTCATTGTATAAAACATGTGTTTTTCTTTTTCTAAATCTCTTATTTGAATTCCTTAGCCTATTTACTATTTACTTGCCCTTGTATCCTTGATACTACTCAGTTTTACCCTCTCCCTTCTCACAGAAGCCCAAACTTGGCCTGATTGGTCGAGCCGTTGTCACACGGATCGTGCCCACCTACCGTCGATCCTATGATCTAACGGGCAGGATCGTGCCACCCTCTCTCTATCTATCGGTGGCAAACTACTACCCCTCTATGTATGCTAAATGACGAGTTTGCCACCGGATTCAACAAGTTGGGTAATCACGAATTTCTTGTAGGCATTACTTTTCACGGTAAAATGATAAACTATCACGAATTTCCATTTCTTGTAGGCTTTACTTTTCACGGTAAAATGATGAACTATCACGAATTTCCATTTCTTGTAGGCATTACTTTTCACGTTGAAATGATAAACTATCACGAATTTCCATTTCTTGTAGGCATTACTTTTCACGGTAAAATGATAAACTATCACGAATTTCCATTTCTTGTAGGCATTACTTTTCACGTTGAAATGATAAACTATCACGAATTTCCATTTTTTGTAGGCATTACTTTTCACGGTAAAATGATAAACTATCACGAATTTCCATTTCTTTTAGGCATTACTTTTTTGTTGAGATATAAACCACCCCCACAACGGTCATCTCCTCCTTAATTTATTGTGTAAACCCCACAACGGTCATCTCTACCTTAATTTATGGTGTAAACCCCACAACGGTCATCTCTCCCTTATAAACCCCTACAACGGCCATCCCTCATGTCAATAAGTTCTGCCTCTCTCTTCTTCGTTTCTGCCTCTCTCTTCTTCATTCACATACACTTGATCCATTGCCATGGCTTCTACGTCTAGGACGCCAACCGGAAGGGGAAGGGGAAGGGGAAGGGGAAGGGGCGGCCAGGGTGGTGGATCATCATCATTGCCACCACCACCGTCAACACTGCCATTGATCATAGAGGAGTTCTTCATCACCATCTATGAAGACCCTTTGGCCAAGAAGGTACGTATGCGTTCCCACATATATGATGCATGTGATTAATTATGTGCATGTTCTAAAAAACCTTTAATTTCATACGATCGGTGCTCGATCTCTTTGCAGGCACTCCCACAAAAGTTTGCGGACTATCTTGATGGCCAGGAGCCCGCAAAGGTGTATCTGCGAGCAGCTGACTGCGGTCCTCGTCTCTGGACCGTGGAGGTCCTATTTGACGGACAAGGCCGGATGTACCTCGACAAGGGCTGGGAGAATTTCGCCATCATGCACGGTGTGGATTTCGGCTGCTTCCTACACTTCAAATATGAAGGCGATTATGTGCTCACAGTGAAGGTGTTCGACGGAACAACGTGCAGGAAGTACTACTACACGGACAACGAATATACTGACGATGAAAGCGACGACGACGTGAAGCCATGCATCTAAGGGGATTATGACCAAGAATATATATGTAGCTTCATATGCATCGATTTAGAGATCTAGCTATTTTCTATATATTATGCATGTAAATATAATAGGGAATCGCAATTTCCACCATGATTCGAGCACCACAGCCTCTAAACGATGCCGATGTCGATATCGGCATGGTCAGAACGGCTATGCATGCTCGCCGCCACTGCTAGGTCACCGTCGGGATGCACCCTCAATCCCGTCCCCTCATTCGATCACTGACACACCAGAGATACCGCCGAGGACAATGACGAACGTATATGCTGATGCCAATGCCGAACATGCACGCCGCTGTGGGCACGGCCACGCCGCCCCGCTATGCTGGACGCCACATACCACTGCGAGGTCTTTCCCTTTGCCACCACACTACCCTAGCACCCATCTATACACGCCAGAAAGGAGAGACACTAGTTTTTTCTACATTGCTCGCGTTCGTGTCTAACACCGTCAGTCAAAGTGTTGAGGTCGTCGTCGATGTCCTCGACCATTTCTTCTCTTCTTTGCATGATTAAACGCGTCTAGTTTATATCTATCTAATGCGTCTGGTCTCGCCTCATGCAGTTCTTTGTGGACGTCGATCTCATCTCGGCACCCCGCAGGCCACCTCCTCCGTGCCATCGCTGTAGAGCTCCGTTTAAAAATCTAATCCTGCCCGTGTATTGCCCCTTGTATCAGCGTCATGGCCCCACTTGTCATTCGATATACTGAAGCCCCACTCGTCCGCGTTTTGGTCAGGGATACGGCAATGCTTACGGTCAAACAAAGATGGATGCTCTGACGTATCTTTGCGGGCTCTACGTGGACCCACTAGTCAGCAGTTAACGGTCAAAGGTGTTGAACCATCGGGCAACCGGCCGTTCCAGCACTTGTAACGGTTTCAGACAAGAGCTTGGACAAAACTAAGGAAAAACTAAGGAGCTAGGGAAAACTGAGTACAACTAAGGACCCGAGGGCACGAAAATAGAAATCCCTTTCTTTTTTGAATTAATTCAAATTCAAAACTCAAATAACAAGGATAAAACAATTTCTTATTCTTTAATAATATAAATATCTGAATAATATCATGTTTATTATTTATTCCTCAAATCAAATTTTTAAAAGCTTTTTAACTTCTATTTTCCAAAAATCTTAATTATTATTAATTATAACAAAAGTTGAGTTTCTTATTTACCAATTAACTCTTTTCTTTTCAAATAACCCCAACAAAAGTTTTATAACTTAAAATTTGATTTCAAACTTTAATTAATTATTTTAAACACATAATTAGGGAAAACCCACAAATAGTACTTTGTGTTTTATGAAAACACTTTAACCCTAACAAGTCTTGGGTAAAACACACAAATAAGAAAAACAAAGTCAAAGAATCACTATGCATTGCATATCATTGCACATAGCATCCTTTTGCTTCTTGAAACATTGTCCTTATCGGACAATGATTGGATTTTTGTAGAACAAGGAGATCAGGAGTATCGCCAAGTATCCGACTCCATTACCTTTCAGTCACAAGGCAAGTTTATCTTGCTCATATCTCTTGGTTGCACTGGTTTGAAACTTCTTGCAAAGTGTTGACTTCAAACTCTAACTTTTCAAAAGGGATGGAAAACCTATTTTCATAAGTAATATGACTAGTGGTTATCGACCAGTGGTGATAACCTAGGAGGGCTAGCAGGTGGTACCACTGTAAGATTGTGGTGGTGGAGGTTCCACTTGCATGGGAAAGTAAACCTAGGACTTACTACCAATGCCACAGTTATTCTTGTGCCGTAAAAACCGTGTCATCCAAGAGACTTGGAATGGGACGGGAAAGTCAGCTGTATCTTCTCTCGTTCGCATGTCAATGGGCAGCCAGTTGCCGGTCGCGGTAGGTCTTGCGAGACTACCTGCATATGGGTGGGACACCTAAGTTCTCACGGCACTGGTGTCTATGATGGTCCGCAAGGGACGCCTAGGTACTTCATCGTTGGGGGTGAATATCAGGGGCACAACCTGCTTGCGTGAATTGGGTGGGCATGCGTTGTGCGGAGAAGGCAGTGATTGGCTTGGATCAATGACTGGGCCCCACACCATGGAAGTGTGGACGGGAATGTACGCCCGGTTGTGCAGCAAGGCTTTGATCTCTTTTGGAAGGACACACCTCTGCAAAGTGTAAAAAGATGTGACACGTTACCCCTTGTTCCGGGAAGGAGCTGCGAACGCGGTAGGAAAGGTGCTCTCAAGGCACTAATACCTTGTGTTGGCTGTTGGGCATAGTTTTCTAAAGTAAAAGCAATCTTTCAAGAAACCTTTGATAAAACCATGCATTGGCCTGTGACTCTTTTGGGTCCATGGCTGTAGATAGTGCATATCACACAACTTCTTTCTAAAGAAACTTGCTGGGTAACGCTCGTTACTCACCCCAATCTCTTAAACCCTTGCTAGACTGTGAAGAGCTCGATGAAGCAACTCTGAACGCCATCAGAGGCCAGCAGGATGTCTTCTACGAGGAGCCAGATCTTTCTCGTGGAGTCGAAGGCGTGGATTACTTCATACGCTACGGAGTGTCTTCCGACGAGGACTCAGCTTGAAGAAAGACTAACTAGTAGAATAGTATCGTAGTCGAGGAACCGAGCAACTGTAGAATATGAATAAGTTGTTGAGTTCTTCTCGTGTTTAATTATTTGAAGCTTTTCAGTTGTTGTAAACACTAAGCACTTGAGGTGTTCCCTTAGGGGAAGCATTTCGTTATCATCACGCTTTGGTTTGTAATAATATGATGTTCAGTTTGTATTTGGGCCTGCAATGTTTCTGTTGTACCATTCTGAGGGATGTAATATTTGTGGAGGCTTGTTCCGCAAGTGTTATATCAACGACTTGCATACTACAACATGCAGTGGTATGATGGGTCACCGCAGCTAGTATCAGAGCAATTGCTTTGACCTTAGGTTGGAAACCTAGTAAAGGGATAGAACCTGTAGGAGTCTAGTAGCAATGGTAAAGAGTTCTCTAAATCTATGATGGTTATTCACTTGGGAATAACATAGTCATATTTTTAGTGTTACAATTCTTTATTATGATGCATCATACTAATTCTATATCCTATTCCTGTAACAGCTATTATGGCATCGAGAATTCCAGCACGCACCGTTTGGTCACAGAGGAAGACTCTGGAAGGCTATGAGGGAACTTTGACTGAGCAGTTAGGATCACTGCTACGGGCTTTTGGACTCAGCACCGACATCCCTGTTAAGACCTATACTTACAAGGATGACGGGACTGTGGTCAAGTACCGTGTCGTGATCATGCTACCAGATGGATTAGCACCTAGTACAGTTCAGCCTTCCGGAGAGGGAAGAGGAGAGACTCCAGCTTATCACGAGGCGGTAGTGAGGGCTATTGCGACTATCAGGGAGTACAGAGCGGTGGAGTTAGCAGGTACCACTTTTACCGCTATTCCTCATGACTCACTGATGGATGAGCCGGGAATGGATCACGATGTTCTGGTAAAGAAGAAGCCGAAGTTGGCAGCCAGACTACTTGATAGGTATAGGAAGATGGTAGGCTCACTATATAACACTCACTAGGTCATTGTGGAGGACAAGGCAGAGATGCTTGATGACCTCACAGACACTACTAGGAGGCAGGAGCGAGCACAAATGACTAGGGAGGAGTCGGAGGGATCACACTTCTCACCGGTTGTGGGAACTCACAGTTACCCGACACAGCCTGGACCTTCCAGGTATTCACTCACTCCAGAGCCTATACATTACCCAGTTATCACTTCTAGTATGGAGGCGCAGCAGGGTCTCAAGGGGGTCTCGGAGTTTGAGCTTCCCATTGAGAACTCTGATGGGTGGAGGTTTGACTGGCTGGGAGACGGCCAGTAGTACACTAGCTCGTATGGAGGGACAGCTCATGCAGCAGGAGGGGGCGATGCCGTAGTCACTCCTGTTGTATCTGTTGAGGAGGAGGACCCTATGGAGGTTCAGTTTGAGAGTCAGGAGCCGGTTGAGACACCTATGGAGCAGGATGCACCGTTTGATCACACCTACTGCACGGAGAGTGTGTGTTATGGAAAGGCGGAGCCTTTTCCTACTATGACTGCTCACGAGACCAGGGTGTACTTTGAGAGCTACCTCAGACTGAATGGACTCGTGGTAAGTGATACCTCTACGATGGACACGTCTGACTCGGATTATGTTCTGGGAGGTAGGCCGTTCGTTCCAGTGACAGTGCGCCGGACTACACGCCAGCACGGGTGGACTCCGGGCATGTACTACGAGCCGTGAGATCTGGATGTGATGTCAAGACCAAGTCAGAAGCTTAGTTGTATCTGTGAATGTAGCTAGTGCTAGTAGTATGTTGTAATAATAAGTGAGACGGTAGAACTATCCAGTCTCAATCTATGAGTGTACTCCACACGTGTGAGAGTACGTGTTGTAATAATTACTTTGTATCGGTTTGTATGCGATGTGTAATATGTACCTTGTATTTGGTTTTCTTGCGATCTTCCATTTGGAGTTGGATTTCTGTTTTCCATTGTGTGACTAGTTCTGAGCATGAAGTGAAGCTCAGAAAGCATGGGCATGGTGTAATTATGAGATCTTCGCTTTATGTTACAGGACTAGAGGGGCTATGGATACGGGTTTAGCTGCCGATGCTGAGGAGCAACGCTTGGCACAAGAAGCTCAAACGAAGGCAATGAATGACCAGCAGGCAGAAATGGAAGCCAAAGCAAAGGCTGATCAAGAAAATCAAGTTCATTTACCACCACCACCATTCAGGCCTTTGGCGGAGCAAAGCTTTATGCAGTATATGCAGTTCATGCAAGAGACACAGAACAAATTTATGCAAGAGCTCATGGGGCATGTTGGAGCTGGAAGGGTTCCGGAGGCAAGAGGGGTAAGCCTTTCTGACTTCCTCAATGCAAAACCACTTCCCTTTGCTTCCGCGGTGGAACCAATGGATGCGGAAGACTGGCTGATGGACACCGAGAGAAAATTGAAGGCTGTGGGAGCCAATGACGAGGAGAAGGTTCGTTATGCTGTACACCTTCTATCTGGACCAGCCGCAGCATGGTGGGACAATGAAGTGACACTTCAACATCCGAAGAAGGTATTCTCTTGGGAAGAGTTCAAAGAAAAATTCCGTACCTTTCATATGCCAGAAAGTGTGGTTGAGCTCAAGAGTAGGGAATTTGAAGACCTCAAGCAGGGGAGTGCAACAATGATGGCTTACATTAAGGAGTTCACGAGACTCTCTCGTTACGCAAGTGACGAGGTGAGTACTGACGGCAAGAGGATGAAGAGGTTCCTCGGGGGACTGGATCCATATGCGGCAATGCAGATGAAGTTGACTAAGCCGCGTAACTTCCAGGAATTGATGGATACAGCCATCACATGGGAGAACGATTACAAGTTGGTTCAGATGAGTCGACTGAAGAGGGCCAAGACTGAGGCCAAGAGAGTTCAACCAACTCGAAGTACTCCAAACCTGAGTTTCAAACCCAGGGTCAGGACAGGAGGAGCTCCACCAAATCGGAAGGCATTCACACCAAAAGATTAGATCATCTGTCACAAGTGCGGACTTCCAGGTCATATGAAGAATGAGTGCGCGAAGCCGAGGATTATCTGTTATGCTTGTGGGAAAGAGGGGTACATTCGTCCAGATTGTCTAAATAAACCAGCTGGTGGATGGCCGGCTAACAGTGGAGGTAAAATAGGAGGAGGTGGACGACCCGCACCCGGAGGCGCCAGTAGCAGCAAAAATGGGAACGGTAAAAGAGGCCGGACTTTTGGGAAGTTGAATTGCACATCCCTGGAGGAAGCTAACAACTCTGAAACGGTGGTCATAGGTACGCTCAGCATCCTTACTCATCCCGGCAAAGTTCTTTTTGATACCGGTGCCACTACATCATTCATTTCCAAAGATTTTGTTGAAAAATATGGGTTAAGGTGTCAGGCGATAGCTCATCCTATGACTATTGTGACGGCCGGGGGTAAACTTTTAGTATCCCAATTCAAACCAGACCAGGTCATTACGATCTGTGACTGTCCTTATTTCGTCGATCTCTATGTTCTTCCACTTAAAAACATTGAAGTTGTTCTGAGAATGGATTGGATGTCCGATCATGGAGCACACATTGATTGTGAAGAGAAGACAGTGTCAATTCGGAAGCCTGGAGGTGGAAGGATCACTTATCAAGCAGATAAGCACACCCATATAGAGATTGGAATTCAACTCAATTCTCTGAAAGAGGCCAAGTTAGAGGATATTCCCGTGGTTAATGAGTTCATGGATGTATTTCCCCAAGAATTACCGGGAATGCCACCGGATCGGGAGATAGAATTCACTATCGATCTGAAGCCAGGCACAACACCAATTTCACAAGCACCCTATAAAATGGGTCCTAAAGAGTTGAAAGAACTGAAAGAGTAGCTAGATGAGTTGGAAAGTAAGGGATTCATCCAAGAAAGTATATCACCTTGGGGTTCGCCAGTCATATTTGTTGATAAAAGAGATGGAGGCAGAAGAATATGTGGGGATTTCAGGAATCTGAACAATGTCACCATCAAGAACAAGTATCGTTTGCCAAGAATTCAAGATCTGTTTGATCAAGTTCATGGAGCTGGGGTTTTCTCAAAAATTGATCTGAGATCTGGTTATCATCAAATCAAGATCAAGCCAGAAGATGTACCAAAGACTGCATTTGTCTCAAGGTATGGGCATCATGAATACTTAGTTGTTCCTTTTGGTTTGACCAATGCTCCAGCAATTTTCATGAATTTGATGAACAAGATTTTCATGCCATATCTGGACAAGTTTGTGATAGTGTTTATCGATGACATTTTGATTTACTCCAAGAATAAAGAGGATCATGCTAAACATCTCAGAATAGCATTGCAAGTGTTAAGGGAACATCAGCTGTATGCTAAATTCAGCAAGTGTGAATTTTGGCTAGATCAAGTGGAATTCCTTGGTCATGTCATTAGCAAAGAGGGGATTGCCGTGAATCCAAGCAAAGTTCAGTCAGTTTTGGATTAGCAAGCACCAACCAATGTGAAAGAAATTAGAGGTTTTCTGGGAATGGCCGGATACTATCGGAGATTCATTGAAGGATTTTTGAAGATAGCAGGGCTGATGACAAAATTGTTAAGGAAAAACACTCCATTTGAGTGGTCTGAAAAGTGTGAAGAGAGCTTTCAAGAGCTAAAAAGGAGACTCACAACAGCACCTATCTTAACAGTACCAGAAACTGGAAAGGATTACATAGTTTACTGTGATGCATCCAAGAATGGTTTGGGTTGTGTTTTGATGCAAGACCGAAAGGTAATTGCTTATGGTTCAAGACAACTCAAGCCACATGAAGTCAATTACCCAACACATGACCTGGAATTGGCTGCAGTTGTGTTTGCTCTCAAGCAATGGAGGCAATTTCTCTATGGAGCCAAATGTGAGCTATACACCGATCACAAGAGCCTTAAATACTTCTTTACTCAGAAGGAGTTGAACATGAGGCAGAAAAAATGGTTAGAGTTAATCAAGGATTATGACCTTACCATCAACTATACTCCTAGAAAGGCTAATGTGGTAGCCGATGCATTAAGTCGGAAGAGTACATAAACACAGCTAATGGATAGAGAACTTCCAGAGGAATTGCTTAAGGATCTTGAAAGGCTGGAAATACAATGTCTAGAAGTCAAATCTTTGGGAAGTATTCACACCATGAGGGTGATGGAGGAAAAACACAATGACTTGAAATACACTATATTCAGAAGACAAGATGAAGATCCTTTCATCGCTGAAGAAATCCGCAGGATTGAAGAGGGTAGGCCATCTGAATTCCATCTAGGTGATTTCAATTCACTTTGGTTCCAAAACAGAATTTGTGTGCCAGATATACCGGAGATCAAAGGACTGATTCTCAAGGAGGCTCATGAGACACCATACTCCATACATCCGGGAAGTACGAAGATGTACATGGATCTCAAGGAGTTGTTCTGGTGGAATAACATAAAGTGGGACATAGCCAAGTATGTAGCGGAATGCCACACTTGTCAGAGAGTCAAGGCAGAACATCAAAGTCCAGCAGGGTTACTACAACCTCTGGATATTCCGGAGTGGAAATGGGAGGAAATCGGAATGGATTTTATTACCGGTTTACCTTTAACCAAGAGACACAAGGATATGATATGGGTGATAGTGGATCGACTCACCAAAAGTGCACATTTCTTGGCTGTGAATCAGAAAGATAGTGCAGAAAAGTTGGTAGAGATCTATCTAAGAGAAATCGTCAGTAAGCACGGAGTGCCCAAGAAAATCGTCTTTGATAGAGGGTCAGTTTTCACATCAACATTCTGGGGATATATTCAAGCAGCACTAGGATCAAAGTTGGATTTCAGCACCGCTTATCATCCTCAAACTGGAGGGCAAACAGAAAGAACAAATCAAATCTTGGAGGATATGCTACGTGCATGTGCTCTAGATTTTGGAGGTTCGTGGGATGGGCACTTACCGTTAGCAGAGTTTTCTTACAACAACAGCTATCAAAGCAGCTTGAAAGC
Source organism: Dactylis glomerata (assembly GCA_007115705.1). Classification (NCBI taxonomy): domain Eukaryota; kingdom Viridiplantae; phylum Streptophyta; class Magnoliopsida; order Poales; family Poaceae; genus Dactylis; species Dactylis glomerata. Next base: position 4,618,140 of record QXEO01001034.1, read on the forward strand.
AGCACCATTTGAAGTATTATACGGACGTAAGTGCAGATCTCCAATATGTTGGTTTGAGCCTGGAGACAACCATGAATTTGAAACTGATTTCATTCAAGAGAAGCAAGACATCATTGATACCATTCGAGATCGTTTGAAGATAGCTCAAAGTCGACAAAAGAGTTATGCAGATCAAAAGAGGCGGACATGGGAACCCAAAGTAGGGGATTTGGTCTATTTGAAGGTTAGCCCTATGAAATGAATCAAGAGGTTCGGTATTAAAGGGAAGTTAAGCCCAAGATATATTGGACCATTCAAGATTCTGAGTCAAAACCGAAGTGTTGCTTTTGAATTGGAGCTTCCAGTAAAATTGAAGCAAGTTCATAATATTTTCCATGTTTCTCAACTTAGAAAGTGTCTGAAAGCACCTGAAGACTCTATTACTCATGAAGACCTAGATCTTCAAGCAGACTTGACTTATGAGGAGAAGCCAATAAAGATCTTAGAAGAGAACTGGAAGAGGCTTCGAAATCGTGCAATAAAGTTCTGTAAAGTGCAATGGAAACATCATTCTGAACGTGAAGCAACTTGGGAGAAAGAAGAAGATTTGAGACAAGCATATCCAGAACTCTTTAGGTACACAAAGTTTTAACTTCGGGACAAAGTTCTGATAAGGGGGGAAAACTGTAATATCCCAGCATTTAGGACCAAACGAAGGGTAGATCTAGGACTATTGTGCATTCATGCATCTAAAAACCGGAGTAAATTTTTCGTAAATTCAAAAACCTGAGAGAGCAAAGCCCCATTCTAATCATCTTTAGATTTAGGGATTATTAGAATGCTATGGGTTTTGTGATGATCTCTTGATGTTGTTACTCAAGTGATTTATGAAGTTCAATTTGATTGTTGAATAACTTCAAGTTTGAATTTTTAATCATTAATAAAGAAATAATTCAATTAAAAAATGAATTGGATAAAAGAAATGGAATTAGAAAATAAAACAAGAAGAAATATTAGTTTATTGATATCACACATTTATACATTATCTTTACATCTCTGAAAACTGAAAAGGAAATTACAACAGTATTGAAAATAAAAAAGAAACCTAATTCTAAGCTAGCTATCATTGACTTCATACATTTCATCTTCTAGATCTTCATAATCTGGAATCTGCAAAACAAAGAAAATAAACAAAAGAAAAAGATTAAGTATTAGAGTATGTTACTCTCAGACTTTGGCAAATACTTTGCCATTGCATCATTGAGTTTAATGACCAAGTGAAGCATCTGTTCTTGTAAATCACTGGGGCACAAAGCACTAGAGTGCATAGCAATTGCACAACATGGCCAGGGGTGGATGAGATCAAGCTGAGTGAAGGATACAGGCACACAGCTCACAAGGAGCTTAGTCACTGAACTGGAAGCTGGAGCTGGCAGCACCACAGCTGCTGGCAACACCAGCAGTCGACCTGATGAGCATCACCAGGAGAAGCAGCACTCACTCGTCCAGCACTGAACCATCACAAGAACACCACTGTTCTTGCACACAACACCAAGAACAACACAAGTTCTTGCACAACATCACACAAACACCTTCAGCAAAACCATGATGCTGGATTGAAGCTCAAGACCAAGCCCAGGAGGAGAAGTACAAGTGATCAGCAGCAAGTCCAGGAGGAGAAGGACAAGCCCTGGAGCTGAACCAGGAGGAGAAGGCAAGCAAGAAGCAAGCCATCACCACCAGCAAGCAACAGGAGCAGATAACAACACTTTTGCTGCACAACTACAGGCACCAGGTAGGATTGACCATCTTACAGCACCACATGGTTGAGCATGGGTATCTTATAGAAAAGCCCTCAGTTTGGCAAAGTGTTGCTTTGCCAAGCTCATCACAGGGAATCATGTTAAAAGCCAAATAAACATACATCAGAGTAGCAGCCTCAGTATACACTTCATTGGCAGGGTCAATCTAGCAACAGGAGCAACGAGCTACTCAACAAGTTGTGCTGGGCACATAGCAAATGGTTATACACCTCAGACACACAACTGGAATAGACTTTGCATTCTATTTTAAAAACCCTGGATTTGTTCCAAGCAAATCATTTCATTGAGCTAGCATAGCCTCAGACCAACATCATTGGCTGGGAAGTTAGGTAAGTTTCACCATTCCAAATTGCTGTCCAACACTGGTTGCTGGGCAAATGACCCACATGTCATGCACCTCAACACAACCAGCAGATCAAATATTCATCAAGGCAATACAAAGCATCACAAATCATTTTCCTAGCTGCAAAACCTAGGAATCATAGTTTTTGCTCAAGTTAATTATCACGGAAGCTTGCAACACAGCAAGACTTACTATCACTTGTTTACCATGGGTAAACAAGTGACAGAATCAAGCACAGCAACACATTCATCACAGGACCAAACACAGCAGATAACTGAATCTAGGAAATTCAGTTTGTAACCATCAACAGTGTGATATCATAAATCACAGGAGAATAACCTAGCACACCATGATTCAGAAGTTAACTGAAAGATTGCACCTTAGCAAGTTTAGAGTAACATCTCTGTCAACCACTTACACTGACAGAAAGTTGAGCAAAGCAAGATCATCACAGATCAAGCTTCATATCACTAAATAGCAAACACTGAACCAAGCTAGCATCAGGCAACAGCTTCGCAGAGCAAGGTCTGTGAGCTTGGCTCACTGATCTTGACCAATTGGTCAGAAATCATGGCCAGAGAGAGAGGAGTAGAAGGTTTAGAGGGGGAAACACACTCACCGTCGCCCAGGTGCTCGTCTGGATGGCATGGCAGGGCAGTGCCTGCGCGGCCAGCCAGAGGCTGCCTGGGGAAGTCTTCACCAAGCACGCACCGGGAGCACCACACCTTGGTGCTTCCACCGGCGAGCACTCATGAAGCGCAAGCATCAGAGGTGGCTCAGCAAGTGATACGTCTCCAACGTATCTATAATTTTTGATGCTCCATGCTTGTTTTTACACCATTTGCCTACTGTTTCGTTACACTTCGTGGCACTTTTATGCATTTTCCGGAACTAACCTATTAACAAGTCGCCACAGTGCCAGTTCCCTGTTTTCTGCTGTTTTTGTGTTTCAGAAGTGCTACACAGGAAATATTCTCGGAATTGGACGAAACAAGTTCCTGAAGTCTTATTTTTCCTGGAAGCTTCCAGTGATCCGAAGAGGAGTTGGAGGGGGGCCACGAGGGCCCCACACACCAGGGCGGCGCGGCCCAGGCCCTGGCCACGCCCCCTATGTGTGAGGGTGCCTCGGGCCACTTCTGACGATGCCCCTTCGCCTATAAAGACCCCCCGACGGAAAAAACCTAAGTACCCGATCAATTTTCCAGAACACATCGCGATCCGCCGCCGCCGTCGACCCGAAGATCGGGAGGGTCCAGAAGCTCTTCCCGGCACCCTGCCGAAGAGGGGAATCACCACCGGAGGTCTTCTTCATCGCCATGCTTGCCTTCGGAGCGATGAGTGAGTAGTCTACCTTGGACTATGGGTCCATAGCAGTAGCTAGATGGTTGTCTCCTCCACCATGTGCTTCATGTTTAGATCTCATGAGCTGCCCTACATGATTGAGATCACCGTTATGTAATTCTACATGTTTGGTTTGTTGGGATCCGATGAATATTGGTGTTATGATTGAGTTGCTATACTGAAATATATCTTATGTTATCTCTATGTTGTTTATGATCTTGCATGCTCTCCGTTGTTAGTAGCTATCTTGGCCGAGTAGTTGCTAGTGACTCCAAGAGGGGGTATTTATGCTCGATAGTGGGTTCATGCCTCTATTTAACCTGGGGGAGTGACAGAAACCTCTAAGGTTGTAGATGTGCTGTTGCTACCAGGGAGAAAACAACATTCATATGCTCAAGGGCATATGCTTTATTTACATTACACACTTTGCTTAATGCAATTATCTGTTGTTCGCAACTTAATACTCTTGGGGTGTTCGGATGATATCCCCGGGAGTGGATTATTAGTCATAGATACAGTTGGATGGCGGTCTATGTATTTTGTTGTAATGCCCAGAGTAAATCGCATAGTGATCTTCTTGACATATCACGTTTATCTTTATTCTATCAATTGCCCAACTGTAATTTGTTTACCCAGCATGTGTTATTTATTTTATGGAGAGACACCACTAGTGAACTGTGGACCCCGGTCCTATTTCCATCATATTGCTATCACCTGTTTACTTTACTCGCATACTTTCACTGCTTTCCACTCGATACGCTCATACCCTTTGTTTCAAGCAAACCGGTGAGATTGACAACCTCATCGCAAGTTGGGAACAAAGTATTTGGTTGTGTTGTGTGCAGGTTCCACGTTGCTGCTAGCAAAGCAAAGCTTGGACGAGGCGCCATATATAAATTGTCCGAAGCTGCCGCGAAGCTTGCAAGCATCACCTTCAGTCGTTTGTCTCTCCTCTCCTGAACGATAAACCTTGGTTTCTTAACTGAGGGAAAATCTTGCTGCTATATTCATCACACCTTCCTCTTGGGGTTCCCAACGGGCTGGTCATCAACCACGCCTCAGCAAGCTCAGCAAGCTCCAGCTCGGCGAGGCACCGCATCGGGGGTGCTCGGAGGCGGCAGATCCTGAGGGGAAAGACCACCCAGATCTCCTCGGAGAGGAGGCGGCCGACGATTCCATTTGGTGGAGATGGAAGAGGGCGCGGAGGAGAGTATTTCGCCCAAGGTGGCGGCAGCGAAGACCACCGAAGTTGGCCGGAGAGGCCAGGCGGCGGCGGCGGCGATCCAGTTGTCACCAGAGAGCTCGAGGGGAGAGAGAGGAGAGTGAGGGGGGCTGGGCTGGGTCGGTTGACCGACCCAGACCCGAGCCGGTTCGGCTTAACCGAGCCAAGTGGGCCGGTTGGGCCAATTGGGCCAAGGTCATTTGTTAAAACAAATTTCAAATTCAGATTTGAATGCTATTTCTTTTTTGAATTAATTCAAATTCAAAACTCAAATAACAAGGATAAAACAATTTCTTATTCTTTAATAATATAAATATCTGAATAATATCATGTTTATTATTTATTCCTCAAATTAAATTTTTAAAAGCTTTTTAACTTCTATTTTCCAAAAATCTTAATTATTATTAATTATAACAAAAGTTGAGTTTCTTCTTTACCAATTAACTCTTTTCTTTTCAAATAATCCCAACAAAAGTTTTATAACTTAAAATTTGATTTCAAACTTTAATTAATTATTTTAAACACATAATTAGGGAAAAACACACAAATAGTACTTTGTGTTTTATGAAAACACTTTAACCCTAACAAGTCTTGGGTAAAACACACAAATAAGAAAAACAAAGTCAAAGAATCACTATGCATTGCATATCATTGCACATAGCATCCTTTTGCTTCTTGAAACATTGTCCTTACCGGACAATGATTGGATTTTTGTAGAACAAGGAGATCAGGAGTATCGCCAAGTATCCGACTCCCTTACCTTTCAGTCACAAGGCAAGTTTATCTTGCTCATATCTCTTGGTTGCACTGGTTTTGAAACTTCTTGCGAAGTGTTGACTTCAAACTCTAACTTTTCAAAAGGGATGGAAAACCTATTTTCATAAGTAATATGACTAGTGGTTATCGACCAGTGGTGATAACCTAGGAGGGCTGGCAGGTGGAACCACGGTAAGATTATGGTGGTGGAGGTTCCACTTGCACGAGAAAGTAAACCTAGGACTAACTACCAATGCCACAGTTATTCTTATGCCGTAAAAACCGTGTCGTCCAAGAGACTTGGAATGGGACGGGAAAGTCAGCTGTATCTTCTCTCATTCGCATATCAACGGGCAGCCAGTTGCCGGTCGCGGTAGGTCTTGCGAGACTACTTGCATATGGGTGGGACACCTAAGTTCTCACGGCACTGGTGTCTATGATGGTCCACAAGGGACGCCTAGGTACTTCATCGTTGGGGGTGAATATCAGGGGCACAACCTGCTTGCGTGAATTGGGTGGGCATGCATTGTGCGGAGAAGGCAGTGATTGGCTTGGATCAATGACTGGGCCCCACACCATGGAAGTGTGGACGGGAATGTACGCCCGGTTGTGCAGCAAGGTTTTGATCTCTTTTGGAAGGACACACCTCTGCAGAGTGTAAAAAGATGTGACATGTTACCCCTTATTCCGGGAAGGAGCTGCGAACGCGGCAGGAAAGGTGCTCTCAAGGCACTAATACCCTGTGTTGGCTGTTGGGCATAGTTTTCTAAAGTAAAAGCAATCTTTCAAGAAATCTTTGATAAAACCATGCATTGGCCTGTGTCTCTTTTGGGTCCATGGCTGTAGATAGTGCATATCACACAACTTCTTTCTAAAGAAACTTGCTGGGTAACGCTCGTTACTCACCCCAATCTCTTAAACCCTTGCTAGACTGTGAAGAGCTCGATGAAGCAACTCTGAACGCCATCGGAGGCCAGCAGGATGTCTTCTACGAGGAGCCAGATCTTTCTCGCGGAGTCGAAGGCGTGGATTACTTCATACGCTACGGAGCGTCTTTCGACGAGGACTCAGCTTGAAGAAAGACTAACTAGTAGAATAGTATCGTAGTCGAGGAACCGAGCAACTATAGAATATGAATAAGTTGTTGAGTTCTTCTCGTGTTTAATTATTTGAAGCTTTTCAGTTGCTGTAAACACTAAGCACTTGAGGTGTTCCCTTAGGGGAAGTATTTCGTTATCATCACGCTTTGGTTTGTAATAATATGATGTTCAGTTTGTATTTGGGCCCGCAATGTTTTTGCTGTACCATTCTGAGGGATGTAATATTTGTGGAGGCTTGTTCCGCAAGTGTTATATCAACGACTTGCATACTACGACATGCAGTGGTATGCTGGGTCACCGCATAAGTCCTGCTCGCTGGTCTCTCGTCGACGCTGAAGAAGGCGACCGCGCTTCCATTCCCACTGGTTGCTCAACTTTTCAAACTCGAACATTAGAAAACCTTCGATTTGAAGCTTCCACGGCTATAGCCATTGTTGAGCTTGATCTTTCAAGGCTTCTATGAGGAAGAAGGGGAAGAGAGGAGAGGGCCTCGGGCTCGTAGCGGGAGGAGAGGGCCTCGGGCTCGTATCAGGAGGAGAGGGCCTCGAACTCGAAGCGGGAGCAAAGTAGCATGCTAGCGGCTCGTGCGACAGCGTTCCCGCGGAGGAGCCGCATAGGTGGGTCCTGCTGGCGCTAATGCCGGAGGAACAGAGCTATCGATCTTTCCACCGGATCGGTGGGCTGATGAGAAGCGTTTTCCTTCTTGTTTGTACAGTTCTTAACCTTTTATATGTCAATGCTCCCAGTAATTATTTCGCCAATATTGGCCAATCTGTGTGCAGATTTTGTAATAGTGCAATCTTGAACAAAAAAAAGAAGCAAAACACACCCCTAAACTGCCGCTCACCTTCACGGCGGCACGGGGACGCTCCGGATAAATCTTCTGTTCGGCCTCTTCCACTCCGCTAACCGTACCGTGCTACTGCGCAGCCGCGGCCGGGATAAACCCTCTGCAGCTCAGGTTCTTATCCGGTTCCACCCCTCAAACGGTAACGCGCAAGCCGCCGCCGCCGCCGCCGCCGCCGGACAAGAGGATGCTCTCGCTGCGGGTGCCGCCCGGTAGTTTCTCGCCCGCACCGTGGCGGCGACGGGGCGGCCACGGCGGTTTCGCTGCGCCGCGTTGTGCCAGCGCTGCAGCACCGGCAGCAACCCTAGAGACCGCTACATCGCCGCCGGCAAGCGTCTCCTTCCCGATACTGGTACGCGGACTGTACTTATCACGCCACCGCTAACCTGTTCGGCGGTATGCCGCTGAGGCAACCAGTCTTCAGTAATGGGCAGTCAGAACCTTATCATAAGTCGTTTGTTTAGTTTTTTGACTACTTGATGCACAACGAGGTACCAGATTTGGCCAGCTACTAATTCAAGTTTCCCCTTGTCATTAGTATTTCACTGGAAATTCGAATTTACAGAGCGTCCGGCATGCCACTCTTTCATGTGAAGCAACCAAATAGCAATTTACAAAAACCTCTAGATTTTTTTCTCAGCAAGGTCAACCCTGGCCATAACATGCTAGGCTTATAATGCCCTATCTAGGCCTTTCTAAGGATAAAGACTGCTAAAGAGTGAAAAAGTTGATGCAGTCGTCAAATGAGTATAAGTATAGCTGCCGAAATGACAGAATGAATTGACCTACCTACATTTGATTACTTTACTTGATTGATTGTGCCCATGTGTAATTATGTAGTAAAAGATTAAGGGTGGCCTATTTGGTATGATTATATATCTTGATCTCATATTGCAACAGTTTTGTAATCCCTATTTTTATATTTAGAATGCTCAATTTGGCCAATTTTTCCAACTCTCTACTCGTACTTATTAAGGATGCCACATGGATAGTCAATACTCAATACCAGTGATTACAGGCCCAGTCAGGCACGGCCCTGAGGGCGGGCACATTTAGTTGTACCCATTGGCTTATTGTTGATGGATCAAGATTTCTGCAAATTAATAATTAAATAACCTCACAGGTCCCGCCCAAGCTGGTGAATCCACTCTTTTCTACTTAGCCTTGTTAATGCTTTGCTAAAAGCAGGTTCCATTAATGCAAAAGTGATTTGGTTGGTTGACTTGGTTCCATATCCTCTCCCCTCCTCAAACTCTTAGAAAAAAGACAGCTTTTGTGTTCACAAATGCAAAAAATGTAGGGAATATGCAAAGAAAAGTGTCTTTCATGTGCTTGTAAAATTTTATGGGAATTACATGCATTTTTGCAGCCTATATAGAAAAACTAATGAGTATTTAGAATTTTGCAAGAACTAATATTTGTTTTTCTTAGGGCACAAGAATATTCTTTCATGAACGAAACATTGCAAATTCATATAATATAATTCATAAAAAACATTTGACTTTTTTGAATTTCAAACTTTTCACCACAGGAGAGCACATGCTATTGGTAATTCGCCTCTCATTATATCTTTACGCTATGATATAGTATATGTTTGCTCTTGCTCTCTTGTCTCGCCTTGGGCCTCTGAGAATTCTGGAGCGGCGTTAGGCCTAGGTAAACAATTCTAGTTGGACAAGACGGTGACTAGAGTTAACGAATCTATGTAATTTCCTGCAATCTTACTAGATGATCGATTCAAATTTGTTCTTATGCTAGACTAATTAATTGAATGGATTTATTTAGTAGTATTTAATCTTTTATTTGTTCAATTCTATAGGTGAATGGCTGCACTGGTAAAATGGGGGTATCTGTTGCTGAAGCAGCTACGTCTAGAGGCCTTCACCTAGTTCCTGTTTCATTCAGTAGTAGAGAGAACCTTGATAGAACAGTACAAATCGGTGATACAGACATTGAGATATATGGTCCTTCTGCAAGAGAAGATGTTCTTTCATCTGTGATTGATGAATTCCCAGATGTCGTGGTGGTGGACTACACAGCTCCTGATTCTGTGAACTGTAATTTTTTTATGTTGTTATTGTTTTTTTTGCTTTATGATACCATGCAACTTGCTTAGGGCGTTTTTATCATCACATTAGCTTCTAAAATTGTGAAATTATTCTTGCAGAAATTCCTTTTCCGAGGTATTTTGCAAGTTTGTACAAAACATGCTTCTCTGTGTCTAATATCTGCGAAGGTTCTCTTGAAAATTATTTGCAAGAATGTTAATGCTTGCGTTTTTGTTTACTTTACATTAATCAAACTTTCAGTTTATAGGACAAGATGATGTGATAGTACATTGCCTGGATAGGTTGACAATATTTACCTAGAATAGCTAAACTATTGATTTGGATTTTTGCTAGAAGTCTCAGGTTCTTAATCCGTGGTAGTTTTTCTTAGTTACAAAGAGGGATACAGAAAACAAACTGAAGACATTATGTATTTGGGTCCACATGTTGTTTCCTCTCCATAAACCTCCTCAGTCGTCATTTTTCTGATTGTAAACAAAAAGCACTGTTGCCTTATGCAGCTAATGCCGAGCTCTATTGCAAGCTTGGTGTGCCATTTGTAATGGGCACAACTGGTGGGGACCTGAAGTTACTATACAAAGCAGTGCAAGATTCAAATAACTATGCACTAATATCTCCCCAAATGGGCAAACAGGTAAGCACTATCTAATCTAATGAGTATACTACTGTCGCTGCTAAGTAGTTGAAAACATAACCACACATATAAACTTATTTCTATTGTCAGGTTGTTGCACTTCTTGCTGCAATGGAAACAATTGCGGAGCGGTATCCTGGGGCTTATTCAGGCTATCGTTTAGAGGTGCGATTCTACTTCTCTGGGAAACTCAATATCCCAAAAGGAAGTGCCTGACAATATTAAAATCCTTTAAGCTTCTACTTCAAGGACGAGTATTTTATCATCAGTCCACCTTTATTATCTCCGAGAGCAACTACTCTGTATTATAGCTTCTTTGCATGTTTTGGAATTTTGTGTTTGGCCTGAGAAATTCTGTTATGTAATTAGGCCCAACACATTTCTATTGACTGAACCTAAACTTGCATGTGTCAATGTGGAGTTCTAAGTGTGAGAATATTTGCAGGTGTTGGAATCCCATCAAGCTGGCAAGCTGGACACATCTGGTACAGCTAAAGAAATGATTGCTTGTTTCGAGAAGCTAGGCGTGTCGTGTGACATGGACCGGGTAAGCTAGCATTTTTTTTTGCTTGAGATTATGTGATTCGTATTTTTAAGCAAACAGCAGTGTGACCCTTATAATTTACATCATGGCCTTAAACTAGTCATTTCCAAATCCACTGTATTTGCCATGCATTTTTTACGGAATTATGGGTCTATTTTGTTCCCAGCCACACTTTGCGAAGCCAAAGTTTGGCAATTTGGTATGTGTTTGGTTCTTGCCACACTTAAGCATCCATATGACCCATCTGTCATAGAGTGATTTTTTTGCCAAGTTTTGCCGCACTTGCCAAACTTATGCTTGGCAAATTGTGCCAGAAACCAAACATGCCCTATATCTTTTCCTTGGAATGTCATTAATTTTCTCTCAAACTTCTGTCTGTTTAGACCCGAGACATTAAAAATTGTGACGATAACTCTTCGTTGTTGGATTAGCATATCATGTATCACCAATTTAAAAGAAAGGTTGGCTCTTACTGCTACTTTTTGGATTCCAGTCAAGCTGTTTCACGGGCTGCAGGATAAATTCTGAAACTGAAAACTGTAAACATGATCATGACTGCATCTCCTTGTTATACTCTTGGAAATTTTTTTAGTACATCAACTGGAGGCTATAAGTCCCCATTTGATCCTCATTGCTCTTAAAATGCTTGTTAACTCTTTTTGGGATTTGTAGAAATATAATGATGCTATATCTAGGTCAATATCTTCGTCTCTTTATATAGTTAGTCATGTTTATGTTTACTTGTTAGCGTCCTGAAGCTAGGATTGCAGGAGAGGATATGCGTGGCAGTGCATGCTTCCTTTCTTCCTATTTTGTTGGAAAGGCAGACAGTCCGGTCCAATGGTAGACGAGGTTCACGGATTTAATTTCTCGTCCTATTACCCGGGGAACTGGGAGCTATACAGTAGTACGGTCAGCTCTTTGGATTTGGCACTTTCCACCAGCTAACTGGATATAAATGATAGAATGAAAAAATGTGTTAAACTTATTTAAGTACACCAATCCAAGGACTATTTTCTGCTTGCTGATGTCTTTTTCTTATCCCATTACTACTTATCGATATCATTGTTTTGCTAATTGACGACTAAGCAATAGACTTGCTAATTTCTGAAAATCATGAAAGCTCGTGTTATATTATATATTGGTCGTTACCTCTTATGCTAGCAGATAGTTGAGATTAGGGATCCTGAGCAGCAGCTTTATATGGTGGGTGTCCCCGAAGAACACATTGATGGGCATGCATTCCATTTGTACCATCTGACTTCTCCGGATGACAGGTAATTGCCATCCTCCTGAAATGCCATGCTTTACATTCAGGTTTGCTGATTATTCTGTTTTCTCCTGTCAGTGTTTCACTTGAGATCCAGCACAATGTTTGCGGCCGTTCAATATATGCTGAAGGGTCAGTTGATGCTGCAGTATTTCTGTATAAGAAGGTCTGTGTATATCTTACTTCATATGACTGCTGTGCACGTGTTACTCCACCTTACTCTTTCTTTGTAATTTAGGTACAATCAATGGATCCTAAGAGAAATTACAATATGATTGATGTTTTGGAAGCAGGCGATATGCGGTGAAGTTGACTGACTAGCTCATTTGATATTTTAGTATTACTGTGTTAGTGAGTATAGTTGTGAAATAGTGGAGATGATTATAGTCTAGTCGCACTGTCCAAGTGAAGATTTTCTAGATGGTGAAGAGTTTAAGAGCTGAATAGTTTGTTCAAAAGCTTAATCTGTACTCTAGAGTCGCACCACGTGGACAACGGAAGTGGTATTACGGGTGGAGCCAGGATTCCAGGCCGTTTGCTTCAAATCACTGCCTGGGGCTTGTCTCCCACTCTGAGTAAGCCAACCAGCTACTCCGATCGGAAATAAGTGTTGGTGATTTTGTAACAACTTAGTATAAAGTTTGTACTAGCTCACCGACACTTATTTCTGATCGGAGGGAGTAGTAGTTTTTTCTGGGCACCTTGCTCATTGATCTACCCAAGTTGCAATCACATATTTCTGTGGCTACTGTCAGAGGAGCGAGCAAGATCAGGAGGTAAGCCGGCCGGAGTAGCTGCACAGATCAAATATGACAAAAGGTCTACTATATGTAGATGCCAATCACATTTCCAACTTATTACACGGAGTACATCAGAGTGAAACATAACCGTACACACAAAATAGGCAAAATGGAAATACACACAATGCATAGCATCGCACTCCTGACCCAGTAACAGAATGCTCTGAGCCGAACTGACAATCATCCTCACAAACTTTTAAGAGTGGAAACAACATCACCTCTTAGGGCCGACAGAACACTCCTGCATGGCCGCAGCTGGAAGACGGAGCACAGATCAAGCTGTCTATGGTTTCCCGTTCTGCTTGGCAGGAGGGAAGAATGGCAGCTTCTTGAGGAATGGAAGCATCTTCTTGAAGAGCTGTGGGTCGGTGACAGCATTGCGCTCGGACGGGGGTTGGTAGATCGGCGTGGGCTTTGGTGGCTTGGCGACATGCGGGAGAGCGTGATCTTGGTCATGATCGTGCTTGGGAGGGATGGGCTTAGGATCATGATCGTGGTCATGGTCGTGATCATGCTTGGGAGGAATGGGCTTATGATCATGATCGTGGTCATGGTCGTGGTCATGATCGTGATCGTGTTTGGGAGGGATGGGCTTGTCGGCAGGCGGGAGAGGGTGGCCGTGATCAGGCTTGGGAGGGATAATCACAGGCGGCTTGATGACAGGCAGGTGAGGGTGATCATGGTCAGGCTTGGGCGGGACGATCACGGGCTTGTGCAGAGGATGGCAGAGGAACACCGAAGCGCATTCCGCCGACGGTTCGTGCACCTTGCCGGCGAGCGCCACGAAGGTCATCTTCCCGTTGTGGCTGGGCTGTGCTGCGACAATCTTGGAGGGCTCCTGCCCAGGGCACGGCACTGTCGACGCGCTGTGGAGCTGCGCGAAGCATTCCTGCTTCAGCTGGCCGTCCTGGTCGACCTCGTCGGCAGTCAAGGGGACGCTGAAGGCGCCGGACTTGTCCACCTGCCCCATGGCCTTGCTCTCGTACTCTCCCTTGCTGTTCTTGCACTTGACAGCCACTTGAAGACCTGAAAGAAGATAAAAAGGGCCAGTTAGGTTCCAAATAATGGAAACTAACACTGGCTTAGTTCAAGCGTGTATAACAGCAAGCGTACCTCTGAAAGCTGCCTCGGCATTCATGTCCTTCCTGGTGCAGTCGGAGCACCTGGCCAAGCCGACCACCACCACCACCGGCGCCGTCTCGCCGTGCACAGCATTTGCGAGACCCATCGCCAGCGCAATGGCGCAAACTCCGAACAGAAACTGTCGAGGCAGGAACTCCATGGTGGAACTCTAAGGGAAAGCTGTGGATGGATGTTGAACGCAGCGGCCGTCGTTTATATAGGCGTCAAACACCGGCGACCGGAGCGGCCCGGCAGTGAAACGAGTGAAGGCCCGGCTAAATTTGGCGCCGGTTTTGCAGATTACACATTAATGTCGCCTCAGTGCGATCACCGATTCACCGTTGCTTGAACTATACTCTTCCGGCCTACCTAGTACTGGCCGTTAAATGTTGAAGCGATGTGCACTATTTGTGCGTACTAGCACATAGATTGCCCCTTTCTATAACCGGCATTGCGTGAAGGTTGTCATGTCTAACAGCATCCTTAAAGGGGCCAAACCCTCAAAATAACCGTCACTTATGGGTTGTCGCTAAAAAATCGACGCAGATCGGCACCCTTAAGCGACACGAACGGTAAAAAAAAATTAAAGGCCGAGCCGAGAATCCGCTTTCGGCCTTCACAAACGAGGGTTTCGAGAGCGACCCGAACGTCAACCCGCACTACATAGAGCCCTAGCGCGCGCTGAAGATTCAGCACCACCTCCGCCGCCCCTCCCGCGCGCGCCGCCAGTTCCCTGCCCCCGCCGCCGCCACCTTCGACCGTCCCCGCCGTCACCTCCCCTCCCGCCACCGCAAGGAACCATTTCTGGCCGTCCTCTCTCCCTTCCGCGCCCCGCCTTGCCAAGCCGTCGCCGCCACTCGCCCCACCGAGGATGAACTCGGGCGAGCACCTAGATCTGTCGGATTCGTCGTTCTTGGACGATTCCGACATCGAGGATCTGCTCCACGACGACGACGACGACTGCGAGATAGCCCTTCTCCTCCTCGCCGTGAAGGACCACGAGGACCACGCCAAGCTGCTGGATCGGAGGCGCGGTTCGGTGAAGGGCCGCACCTGCATCCAGCGCAACCGCCTCCTCGGCCACGCGACGCTGATGCAGGATTATTTCGCCGAGGTACCTACATATCCGCCCAATCTTTTCCGTAGGAGGTACCGGATGCGCCGTAGCTTGTTCGTCAAAATATTCGACGACGTGGAAGCCAATTCCAATTACTTCAAGCAACGGCGCAACTACAAGATCATGGGTCATGAGTATTCAATGGGATATTATCTAGCCGATGGCATATATCCTGAATGGGCAACTTTTGTGAAGTCCATTAAAGATCCCCCAACTGATGCGAAGAGAATATTTGCCAAGGCACAAGAGGCAGCCCAAAAGGACATTGAGAAGGCTTTTGGTGTTTTACAAGCAAGGTTTGCTATTGTTCGAGGGCCAGCTCGATTTTGGGACAAGGAAACCCTTGTTAACATTATGACATGTTGTGTCATTCTACACAACATGATCATCGAGGATGAGAGAGGGTTAAACTTGCCGTGCTTCTACGACAATGTTGGCACTCGAGTGCGTCCTGAAAGAAACCCCAATCGGCTAGAAGGTTTTCTTCAAACCTATCGGGAGATTGAAGATAAGGCAACCCAGATAAGGCAACCCATAAGCAGCTGGTCAATGATCTCATCCAGCACCATTGGCAGCTGCATGGCCAACGCGCTCGCTCCTGACCTCCCCTTGTTTTTCTTCGACTTGTATGTGTGAGATGAACCATTTTTCGAATATTTATTGATTTATTTGATTCGAACAATTGTTGTAATTTGATTGAGTAATTGTTGTAATAATTTGGATGATATTTGTTTGATCCTGTGAACTATTATTTTATTTGTTTCACTAATCTATTGATGAAGTATGTGTTGTGTTTGTATGTTCATTTGCATGTGAAAATAGGCTAAAACCCTTTTTTTACGGGTGCAAATGTGTCGGAAGAGATCAGTGCCCTTATTCATAACCCGTAAAACAGATATTTTCTGTTTTACGGGTTGTGAATAAGGGCTCCGATCTCTGCCGACCCTTTTGCGTCCGTAAAAAAAAAGTTCAGGAGCGTGTACTCGGGTTTTAAGCGCCGGGCGGATAAAGGTGCTGTTAGACATGCTCTTAGAACATCTACAATGAGGGGCGCTTGCTTAGGCGCTTAAGCGGAGAAAGAAAGAAATTTAATCCTAGTATTCCCAGGCAAGAGTCTATAACTCCAACGCTGGCCTCCAATTTGAAGCGCTTATTTTTTCAACCACAAGCCAACCTTCAGCATAACGTCCGACGCAAAGTATAGCATCGACGCCTGTATTTAGGGCCTATTTGGAATCCCACCACTCCGCTCAACTCCTGCTCAACTACAAGATTTTGAGAAGCTCGGATTTGCCAACTCCGCTAAATTGAACTGTGACTCCAGCCGCTCCAGGAGCGCTGCTGTGGAACGGAGGCGCCCCGAACGGACTCTTAAGCGCCTGCCGGCCGGGATTGTACGATGCAACTGCTGATTCATCGGGATTAGAACCCTAGCGCCTGTGCTTAGCGCTCCCAATTGTAGATGCCCTTACTTCTTTTTTTTTTTTTTTGAAACGGAGATGCCCTTACTTCTTCAGTCTTGAGCAGTCGGTGGAGTTCAGTTTACCCTGTTATCCATCTTCAGCAACTGGGTACACGCAGCAAATCATCGTCATACAAAGGACGCCCTGCGTTCTTAGATCACACTGGTGATTAACCATCACAAGCTGCACCGAGTCGCAGTTACCAAGCTTGAAGAACAGCACGCCGATTTTCTTTATACAGATGGCACGACGACAGTGGTGTGTCGTAACAGCAACAGCGGCTAAAAGTTTTCTTAATTGGCTCTCAAGTATAGAAATTAATTTGGGAGAGGTCCCCTGCGGCCTGTTCCTTTCAGCTGCACCTGGCCGTGGGCAATACTTTGTTATGTTAGGCTTGTAGGGTCTCTGATTAATTAGCTGTTGAAGAGGACCTTGATCTCTAGAACCACCATGTCGATTTTGTCCTGCTAATTGGCAGCGTGCTAAGAAAAAGTTTAACCACAGATTTTGTCAATAAAATATAAATTAAATTTTACAAAAATTATACCATTGTGAATGTCTTTTGAATCCAATGATATAATTTCTGTGATATAAATTTATATTTTTTGACCATATTTATGATGATTTTTTTTCTTAAACTATGTATCGCTCTAATAAACTTGTACGGAGGAAGTATCAAAATTCCGCAGTGGGCCATACTTACTGTAGATACACAAGTAACCATTTGGCACTGGTCAGCTCCACATGGCTAGTTGCCACTCTGTATGAGAAGTTCCCCTGTTTACTTTACTTCTCTGTGTCGCTTTTATCAGAAAGCAGAGTTAAACAGAGTAGTATAACCACTGGTCTCATCTCATGGGAGATAAACTCCTCCAAGTAACAGTACAAAAGCTGGAAGTTTACCTGTGAGGTCTCTAATTCCCAAAATTCCAAATGCAAAGTCAAGCTAGAAATTACCGATCGTAATAAATCACAACTGTGTGATGGCACAGATCAACATGTTTTCTTTATTTCACAAACAAATCGCCGAACTACAACACCAGTGCCAGCACAATGGCACGAACTAAACGAAGCAACAAAGCACTAAAATGGCAAGAACGGCGACATGATCAACAAACAGCACAAACATATCGATTCCCAAATGTCTCAGGGTCTGATGCTGCCTCCTCGTCGCAAGAGGCAAGGTGTCGAAGTCGTAGCAGGTCAGATCAGTTCTTGGGCTCGGCCTTGTCCTCGTCGCGGAGCGGCGGGCACGGCTTCTTCTTGTGCATGAGCTTCTTCATCTTGTGGTGCTTGTGGAAGAACGGCTCCGGCTCATCCTCCGCCGGTGGCTTCGGAGGATTCGGCATGGGCGGGCCGTACGAGGGCGTCGGAGGAGTGGGCGTGGGCGTCGGGGGACCGTACGAGGGCTCCGGCCTGGGCTGCGGAGGCGGCGGCGGGGGACCCATCATGAAGTGCTTCTTCTTCTTCTTGCACAGGCACGCGACGGGCGAGAAGACTGACCCGTCGGCGACGGAAAGGTAGGTGGCGCCGCCTTGGCTGCTGGGGCCGATCTTGGGCGGCGCCATCCCGGCGCACGGCGTGCCGGGGGCGCTGTGGAGCTGGGCGAAGCAGTCGCGGTCCAGCTCGCCGTCCTCGCGCTGGAGGCCGGCCGCCAGGGGGACGCTGAAAGCGCCCGTGTCGTCGAGGTGCCCCAGCGCCTGCGTCTCGTAGGCCTCGCCGGCGCCGGACCTGCACTTGATGGCGACCTGAAGCCCTGCAGCGCGCCATGCGGAGGAAAACAAAAATTAGATGTTTGAGGCCACATCGTTGTGGGCCGTCCAAAGTTGAAAACTAACGCGTTGATTATGATGCGGCCCAGTCCAACCTGCTATGAACCGATGTACTTAGGCTAAGAACTGATGTTTTCTGCTGTAGTGAGATGGCCAAAAGTTTTCATACGAGCGATTACACGTACCTTTGAAGGCATCCTCAGCGTCGCCGGGGGAGCAGTCCAAGCACTTGACGGAGCCAACCACGACCGCCGGCGCCGCCTCGGCCGCACCGAAGCTGACTACGGCCAAGAGCACAACAAACGCGCCGAAGAGCACAGCAGTTCCACGAGCAGGAACCACCCGTGCCCCCATGATGGCAGAAGTCCTACTGCAGAAGAAGTAATCTGAGGATCGGAAGAAACACTGGTGAATTTGGATGAGGAGAAGTGGTGGTCTGCATGGGTATATATAGGGCGGTGTGACAGTGTTAGTGTGGCCGGGCTCAGCTAGCTCTTGATGTTGCTGCAGGGACTGGTACTGGCTGCTACTCACGTGAAACAGCTCGAGAGGAAGAAAAATTTAGCCATAGGTTACGGATTTGCTAGTGGAACGTCAGACAGTACTGATCTAATGATCATAACCTCCGTGATTCAACATTTTTTCCTGGCAACCGAGCTGTACTGTAAGTCTGTAATTAACTTTTTGAAGTAATTAACAACGCAGTGATTTTGCATCGCTAGCTGTCAATGAATTGACCGAAAATTGTCCCAAATTGTCTTTGGTTGGGCTATCGCTCAGTCATTTGCAACGGATGGCTCTACTGGCTGCATCTCTTGGACAGATCAGTCATGTGGTTTTCGCGTCAATTTTGTGAAGAAAATGTGGCGAGGTTTCCCCCACGAACGAAGCCGGTGAAAGTTCAAATTTTCAAACGGGACAAAGAGTCGGTGCGGCTCCTCACTGATGTGGTGTGCTTCATCTGTCAGGGTGGCTCATAAGCAACGCACGGTGCATGGTTCATGTATGATAAAAGGGGTTGGTTGCAGCAACCATGTGCGTGCCATGATGATCGATGGCCGGAACACGGAAAAGGATTCGGGCCGGGATCACAGTACGTTTCACAAGAGAAAGAAAGAAAAATAGTGATGTGACATAAACTGACGTGCATAAAACTGAACACCCGGGCAATATCGCGTCAGTGTTTGTCATATGAGGCAAGTGCCAGGTCTTTATCGCTGCATACTCCCTCCATCCTTAAAAGAGTGTACTTTCAACTATTTTAGAGAGTCAAACTTTTTAAAAATTTACCATGTTTAAATAAAAAGATACAAACATCTATGCCACCAAATTAGTGTCATTAGATTCATGATAGAATATATTTTCATCATATAGCTTTTTCTTTGATAAATATTGTTAATTTTTTATAAAAATTTAGTCAAAGTTGAATAAGTTTAACTCCAAAAAATAATTAAAAGTATACTTATTCGTGGACGGAGAGTTGTCTGCATCGCCATGCTGCTTCACACCAAGGTGGACAACTGTAACCATGCAATTTTTAATGGAACTTGCAAATAAATGGATAACGTACGCTTCGCACAAACTGAGCAAAAATTTCCACTGCCCACCGTTGCCTGCAGCAAAGCTAGCTGCTAGGCAATATGGCTTCGTAGTCTGCGTTGCCATATTCGTGCTTCGCACTAAAATTGTACTACTCCCTCCATTTAGAAATATAAGACGTTTTACGGTCAAGTTTTCTTAGGCATGGAAAATTCTGAAGTTTTCAAAATTACCCTCCGTGTCGGTCGGTCTCGCTCCTCTCCCTTCCCACTCTGCTCGACAGGAGATGGCTCCACCCGCTCGCTCTCTACTCCCCTATGCTCCATCCCTCGTGCTGTCGGCGAGCTCCCCTCGTGTCGCCGCCACCCTCCCCACGCGTCGCCTCCGTGCTCTGTTCTACCCATCCTCCCGTCGCCGCGCTCCCCTCCACACAAAATATTGGACTTTTGGTCCAAGCCGGCAACAGTCGCCGGATCCGGCGTTGGCGATGTTGGATCCGTTGGCCGCAAGTTCGGACGCGCTGGATCCGGTGACCGCGATGAAAGATGCGAGGACACATCGCGGAAACATGCCACCGTCTAGTGGGGCATCGCCACAACCTCGCTAGGCACGACTGCAAGTACTGGTCAACATCACTAGAAAGCCGATAGTACGAAACACCATTGTCGAGGATGCAGCAGTCAGGATAAATAACATTAGCACAATCGTCCTCGCGGAAACTATGAGAAAAGTCCAAATTTGATCTCATGATGCAAAATTCAAAGGAACATACCTAGACAAATTTGATCTTTCAACACAATCAATGATGGCGAGAAAGCGATCTTGTCATTGAAAACCCACCAGTAATGTCTAACCAACTGGTAACGCCTGACCCACTGGTAACGCCTGACCGACCAGTAACGCCTGACCCACCTGTAACGTCTGATCCACCGGTAACGCTTGACCGACTATAACGCCTGACCAACCGCTAACGCCTGAACCACCAGTAACGCCTGACCGACCAGTAGCGCTGACCCACCGGTAACGCCTAACCAACCGATAACGCCTGACCCACCGGTAGTGTCTGATCCACCGGTAACACCTGACCCATCGGTAATGCCTGACCCACCGGTAACACCTGACCGACCAGTAACCCTGACCCACCAGTAAAGCCTGACCGACCGGTAACACCTGACCCATCGGTAACGCCTGACCGACCAGTAATGCCTGACCCACCGGTAACGCCTAATCCACCAGTAACGCCTGATCCACCGGTAACGCCTGATCCACTGGTAACACCTGACCCACCGTGTAACACCTGACTGACCAGTAACGCCTGGCCCACCGGTACACCTGACCCACCGGTAACACCTGATCCACCGGTAACGTCTGACCGACCAGTAATGCCTGACCCACCGGTAATGCCTGACCCACTAGTAACACCTGGCCGACCAGTAACGCCTGATCCACCAATAACGCCCGACCCACCACCGATAACACCTGATCCACCGGTAACGCCTTACCGACCAGTAACGCCTGACCCACCAGTATTTTGCACGACAAACACAAGTTTATCACATCAACATAAATAAGATTGAAGTTCATCGATTAACTTACATTTAACTTCCAAAACCTAGATTAGTATGATAAATCTAACCCTAAACCTAGGGAGATGGCGGCATCACATCACCAGGGACCAAAAGGCGGTGGTGCTTTACTAAAATGGGGATCACTAGGCGGCGATGATGCACAATACGCCGGGTCGTGGCGTCGGCGGCGCTTAACTATGCTTCCGGACACGGAGGTTGTGACGCCTTACCCCTGTTGGAGGACTCCTCCTCGTCGGACGACGAGTCCACCATGTAGGACTAGTGGATGCCGCACGACTAGGAGTTTGCCACGTTATGCTCAGAGGCGTATTGTCCCCGCTCAACTGGTCGGCGTTGTAGTCGGAGATGTGGCAATGGTGCAGGTCGTCAAGCTCGGTCGTGCGCACCGAGCAGACGAGGACCCAAAAGAGGACTTGCTTCTCTAGCTTGGGCAAGGGCTCGGCCATGGCCTTCCCCTCCTCCTCAGTTGCGCCATCGGTCGGCACCATTGGATCCTCCTCAGAAGAGGACGACGATAGCTTAATGATGTACGTCGGCGCACCGTTGCCCGGGAACTTTGCCCCTCTACTTCTAGTGCGCAAATTTGCGCCATGAACGCGGCGCGCCACATCCTAGCGTCCTGTGCGCACTCGGCCGCATGGTGAAGATGAACTTGTCGCGCCTGGTCGTCGTCGTCGTCGGAGAGGGTGCATGCCGTCCACCCCGAGTATATAGCGGCCGGATTGATCGATATCGGGTACCTTTGATATGTTTATCCGGGTCAGCGGCTTATCCATGACTGCTCAGGACATGATTTGAGCCCAAGACCGGAAACGGCCGTTCTGCTTTTGGGTATCTGGGAGCTGCTGCCGTTTTCCGGTTTTGAACACTAGACGTATATAAACTCAACAAGATTTGGTAAAAAACATAGGATAGGATGGTGAAACAATTTTCTCAAGATAATAAATAGATAACCGTGAAACAATTTTATATCAAGATATTAAATACAATACAATCTGAAACATGAAAAATCACCACTGAAAAGCCCCAAGACGTCTGCAACACACCTCCTGGCCTATTGCGCCAGAGATAATAACAACAAATCCAAGAAACCACCAATATCGGCATGCGTGAAAAGATCCAGATTCAGAGACCCATGCCCATGGCAATGGCCATTGCCACGTTCAGACCCAAAGCAACTACAATCCCAAGCAAGCTGCATCGATGCCCTGGTGCACCGCTGTCGTACGGGCTGTTGTCCACCAGCGGCTGGCTACCAAATACCATCGTCTCCCCCACGCTCTCCACACCTTGCCCTCCACCGAGCCCTGCCGCTTGTGGCAGTGGCGCCAATGCGTCTCCGTTATAGGCGCCGTAGCTGTTGCCATTGCCTCCTTCCTGTCCAAAGGGCAAGTTGTCGCTCCCCTGCCCGATCGGATCAGCGAACGGCGGCATTGCTGGGGCCAGGCCGGGCGAGCCGGGCAACCCGCAGTGCTGCGCCGCGCGCGGCTCGTCGCTGGCCTTCCACGCCAGCTCGCCGCCCTTGTCGAGGATGCGCATGTCGCCCTCGTCCACCAGCTGCAGAGTTCTGAGGAAGTCATTGTCAACTGACTCCGTGTCGTGGGTGTGCCACACCGAGTTGCTGGCGTCGAACACCTCCAGCCCTTTCCACGAGAACACGAGCGCGCAGGTGTTCACGGTGCTCACCGGTAGGCACTCCGACTCCCACACGCTCTGCCCCTCCGCGCCCGGCGCCGTGGTGTCGAGAATCTCCACGTAGCAGAAGTCGGCTCCGAGGCCGCCGGCGCCCGGCACGGTCTGGCTGCGCAAGAAGTACGCCGCGTACTTGCCGGACGGCGACGTCAGGAACAGCACGGGGTTCTCCTCCCAGTGCGGCGGGATGCTCGCGAGAATCTGCTGCTTGGTTTCCCGCTCTACCATGCCGGTTGGCGCCGTCGCTGTGGCGTAGGAAGGGAGGAGAAAGGCGAGCGAGAGGGACATGGCAATGCAGGTGATTAGCTTCATGGCTTACTGCTTTGTGTTTCGCTCGGATGCTTCGTACGTACGTGGGGGTTTCTAGTATCTGTGCCTGTGCTTGTGCATGAAGTGGTGTGTGGGTTTTATAGTGAGACTTTGCAATGGAGTGGTACATGCATGATGACAGTGCAAAATGCACCGCATGGTTGAGTGGTTGAAGTCACCGGCTCCAATGTATCAGTGGGAGATTAGGATAGAAAAAGAGCACGCAAAGTCTGCCAGCGTCAGAATTTGGACTTTCTAGCAACAAGTTTGACCAGGAAATAATATCATATGCTCATTTATTTATTTTTAATGGGCTTCACACCTTATTTAACTTAAATTTCATTAAATCTTGGTCAATTAGCTTAACCATCTGAATAGATTAGTACATTCTGTGATTAGTTGGGATTCTTCCATGGTTGTTTATGGGGTTTTATGTGTGTTAGCCTTTTGAGCTTTTGTGATCTCTATGCTTTAGTTGAGTGGAGATCTTTATCGAAAAAAAAAATTGAGTGGAGATTCATAGATGTTTTGTTCTTTATTTATATATTTTCATCTTAGCTTATAACTATATAGTTATGAATTCTTTGTAAATTATGCATCTAAGTAAAGGTAAAAAAATAGATGCAATTTACTAAAATAATTATGCAAATATTCTTGATTTTCATTTACCTAGTTGACATCTATTATCGTGTTGTCCAGCTTATTATTGTTGTACTTACCTAGCATATAATTGATATTTAAACTTATCTAGCTTGTACGATAATTACTTTATAAAAATAACACCACACAAATTAACAAAAATTTGATGGTAACTTGCAAAATGTGGATGTCACCTTTTGCTCTTTTTAGTGTTTCATTAGGGAATTTTAGCAACTTCTGGTGTTTCAATTGTGTTCACAATGTGTTTAGATATTAATTGTTCCTCGTAAATCAGGTAAAGGTTTAGTTTAAAGTATGTTAGTTACATTTTGATATGTTGTTTGTAATTTTGTATATCAACATGGTTTTATTAAAAATCTATTTCTCTTTGTACATGCATTTCTGCTTGTAAACCTTTGTTGTACACGCTATTGTGCACATTCGTCACTAATGGCATACCAAGATTTAGCCTTTAATCACATTTTTTTCTTGATTGTATTTCAATACTATGTGAATGTGGTACATGTCGGTTTCCGATCTATCACAACATCATGTCCTAATCCAACACAGTCCAACCATTCATATATGTTCGACCAACATTCGCCCCGCTTCTTAATTTGGAAAAAGGATTAAGATAAGGTTTCAACGTTATCTGGTGAAATCACTCGAGTTTGACTATTCAACCTTTGTTTTTTGTTTTTAGAATGATCAATCAACTGAGAATTAAGTTAAAACTCAATCAACTCTAGAACTGTCGGAGTTGCATCGTGATTCATGTGTCATGTGAGTTGCAAGTGAGATGTTGAGATTTTCCCGGTTAAGTGGTTGCAACTTGCAACAGAGAGAAAATGTTTACCCAGTAAAATATGTGCATGTACAAAAAATTATGTGGTATAGAATCACGGGATGACTTCACTTGACCTAGAATTTTTGCAACAGAGAGAAAATGTTTACCCATTAAAAATGTCCATGTACAAAACAATTATGTAGTAAAGAATCATGGGATGACTTCACTTGACTGAGAATTTGACTGAGCTTTTGGCCCACCTAGGGGTAGGCAGAAAACCGATGACTCAAAACTGAAATAAAAAAGAACGATGTAACATTTCAAAAATCTCGCAACATCAGATTATGTTAAGAGTGCAAAAACTCACCCGTTGTTTTTGGCAATGAACCTTTTTTGATACTCCATTATCACAAACAGCTCATCAGATGACTCAAATGACGAACTGTCTAAGATAATAAGTAAACACCGACGGTCTTTGCCAGGAACCATTCTATGAACATTTCAAGTATCACTGACCCAAAAAAAAGTCGCATGGCTTTTCCATTTAATTTTATCATTGTCTCTAGTAATCTGAAGAAATGACACCATAGGTAATAGCCCAATATAAACCACACAAGCGAGTCTTTACAAAACAATCTTAGACAATCACAAAATATTACATAACAGATTCAGATACAGTGCATTTATCCTACTAGCATGCCCACACCCAGAGAAGGCACCACCCTTATCACGGGTCCACAACACATCCCTGGCTTATTGCGCCAGAAATAATAACAACACATTTGAAAAACCAGCAAACCTTCCACGCGGGAAGAGCGCAAGTACTGAAATCAGAAACCGAGGGCCATGGCAATGGCAACACTGGCGCCCAATGCAAGTCCAGTTCCAAGCAAGCTGCATCCATGCTTCAGCGCACCACTGTCGTATGGGCTGTTGTCCACCAACGGCTGGCTACCAAATCCAATCGTCTGCCCCACGTCCGCCACGCCCTGCCCCTGCCCAGCGACACCACCGTACGCTGCCGCCTGTGGCAGCGGTGCTAGCGGCAGCTCGGGCTGTGCTACGCCGGCGTTGCCGTTGCCATTGCCTTCTTCATCCTGTCCGAACGGCAGGTTTCCACTCCCCTGCCCGATCGGATCAGCGAACGGCGCCGCTGCGGAGACCAGGCCGGGCGAGCCGGGCATGCCGCAGTGCTGCGCCGCACGCGGCTCGTCGCTGGCCTTCCACGCCAGCTCGCCGCCCTTGTCGAGGATGCGCATGTCGCCCTCGTCCACCAGCTGCAGGGTCCTGAGGAAGTTGTTGTCAACGGACTCCGTGTCGTGGGTGTGCCACACCGAGTTGCTCCCGTCGAACACCTCCAGCCCTTTCCACGAGAACACGAGCGCGCAGGCGTTTACGGTGCTCACCGCCAAGCACTCCGACTCCCACACGCTCTGGCCCTCCGCGCCTGGCTCGGAGGCGGTGAGGATTTCCACGTAGCAGAAGTCGGCCCCGAGGCCGCCGGCGCCTGGCACGGTCGGGCTTCGTATGAAGTGCGCCGCGTACTTGCCGGACGGCGACGTCAGGAACAGCACGGGGTTCTCCTGCCCATGCGGTGGAATGCTCGCCAGAATCTGCTGCTTCGTTTCCCGCTCGATCATGCCGGTTGGCACCGACGCCGCTGCATAGGAAGGGAGGAGAAACACCAAAGAGAGGGTCATGGCAATATAGGAGACAGAGACGAGCTCCATTGCTACTGGTTTGGATTCCGTTGCCTGCTCAGTAGCTAATGTGTATGAGGGCTTGTTGTGCTTGTGATTGTCCACGAGTTAGTGTGTGCCTTTTATAACGAGACCTGGCAGTGGAGTGGTACGTGATGATGCTACAAAAGGCAACGTTGAGTGGTTGGAATCACCGGTTCCAATGTATCATTAGGAGATTAGCTAGGAACGATAACGAGCACGATGTCTTGGAGGAATGCTTTTCAGATACGACTTCTCGACATATATATTTGACATAATACTATTAGAAATTCCTCATTCTACTCTCCTGTTGTTGAGACAACCTGGAGTATGGCACAAGTCAATTTCAGATGAAGACCTCAGTGCTGCACTGAACCTCAACAACTATACCGAAGTTTGAGGATTCTATCGATCTTCTTTTTCGAGGCAATATATAATGCATCAAACTGATACAAAATAAATAAATCTACAATCTAACCTCCTCCCGTGGGTCGGTGATCACTCTACTTTGCACCTGGAAAGTACGAGCTACACCATCCGTTCCGTTTTCTATAAGATATATTGGCAAGCTTATTTTTTTGATAAAATGAATATATTAATACCAATATGATACCAATTATATCTACCCTTTGCAACAACATAATGTCTAGAGCATGTCAAGACATCAAAGATGCACACAGCCGAAAAAACAAAAGAACAAAGAAAAAAGAAAAACAAAGTCCCCGCCGAGCAATCGGAGACTCTCAGCAAGATGTTTTGGAAAGCTAGTTAGGCCTACCAAAATGTCTTATAAAATGTAACACATGAAAGGGGTTCAGACTCATTTGTGAAAAAAAAGAAAATGATTCAACCTTTTATTGAATTTCAGAAATCCCAAGGGATACCAAAAAATTTGTGTCTCCGAACATTTGGACAAACACATAATAAATCAATATTTTGTCAACATCCTCCAATACTGTTATGAAATTTTGTCCAAAGGATTTTAAAATGTTAATATACTCGCATACATAAGATCTTTCATAATTATATATAGGGTTTTGACAAATCCGGTTAGCAGGTGATTGTTGTTGTTATGCACAACCATCAAGATGACATGGATGGCGAGACGCTCGTGTGTCCATCCATGTCATAGGGGCATGGATTTAGCAACGATGCTTGAGACCAAAGACATAATGATGGCATGTGAGGCAATTGCATCGGAAAAGGCATCAGAAGAAGTAGAGGTGAAATCAAAGGGTTTTTAGTGAAAGAGTTGAATTCAAGTATAAATTGATTTTGGTGAATAAAAAGACCACTTAGGTTCTATTTGTAGTCAATTTCAGCCCACGTGAAGCCCCCACCCTTTTTTATCCCCTCCGGTCACAAGACCTAGAGGTGTTTCCCCTCTCCTTCCATCCCGATGCACCCATTCCCTTCTCTCATACATCACTTTTTCCCTATCGGTCCACTTGACTCAATCGAGTGGGGTCTCTATAAGATTGTAAGGCTCTTTTTGGAACCCGTGATAGGAAATTCATAGGAACACGAAAAGCGTAGGAATAGGATAAAAATTTAGGTGAGAACCAAAGGAAATTTCCAACACGCCGTTTGGAATGAGGGAATAGGAAAGACGCAGGAACATCCATAAGCAAGTATGTTTATAAATTACCAGCCTCAAATTGGGGCCAGTGAACTCAAAACACAAACACCCAAGCAAAATCGGCCAAGAGAAAGTATAAATCTCACCACATGCCTCGTAGTAGTATAGTGCACAAGCAACGTCTTTGCCTGATGGTGATTCTAATAACCCTATCGATGTTTAATTTAATTTAGTAGACGCGAATGAAAATAAAAAGGAGGTTAGACTAGATGTGTTTTTTCATGTGATTTTGCCGTGAAATCGCTCGTGTAGTAAACTTTCCTACAAGTCAATCATGTGGTCCAAACAATGCGAAGGAAAAGTTTGCTACAAAAACCTTTCTTGTAAAGTTCCTACGAAAAATCCTATGATCCAAATGACCCCCAAAATTTTTCCATTATAGAAATTTTAATAAAATAACTATGTGCATGAATAGTCATAAATATCTCCATTACTTTAGTGAAGTTCCAAATAGAATTAAAATGTCAAATATTATTTAGGATTTAACTAATTTGAATATCCAAATATATATATAGTGGTTGAGATAATATTATAAACTTCCAAAATGTTTATGGTAGATTTTAATTGCGCCTAATCAGATTTTTTTGCCATTTAAATATTTTCAAACAACCTTTTCAATTTCCAAAATAGAGGAATAAAATGACAGTTAGAAATATAATAGACATGTGTGATTTTTTTTGTTTATCTTTGTTGTACAAAGTCATATTTGAATTATTTAATCTATCCTAAAACTCTTTTAGGGGATTTGTTAACGGTCTAAATGATATTTTGTAAAATATATAAGAAACATTGGGCAGGAACTATATTTCCTCATACTATCCTAACTATAGATATATAAAGAAAATCAGAGATTTTTACGAAAATATTTATCATCAATAAATTATAATCAATTTCTTGTGATTAATAAATATATAAATGGCTATATGTTCAGAAATTCCAAATTGGGCCAAATCAAATCAGGGTTTCTCGCCCTACTCTCTCCTATTTTACTACCATACATCCAAATTTCTGAATGGGCCAAGGCCATCTACATTCTCCTTTAATTTTATTTTATTTCTTTTTATGCTACAAATTTGTTGGGCCATCGAAGCCCACCTAAGCTAACAGCCCACACCTCTCTCCTTCCTCTTTTTTTATCCATGTGAAAGGGCCGACCAATGTACTTTTCTTCTCTTTCAGTCAATTCTCCTTCTGATTGCCCTTGGGGTTTTAAGCGTCAAATAAGCGCTTGACGTTTGAAGGCTTTTAAAAATGTTCACAAAGGGTAGTTTTACTTTTTTTAATCTACAATTTTTAACGTAAAAATATATATATATAGAAGTTGGGAAAAATATTTATATGGTTTAAATAATTACTCACGAGGTTCAAGATAATTTTCACATGGTTCAAAAGTATTGTTCACAAGTTGAAAAATTATTCATGGAATTCAAAATAATAATCATAAATTTCAAATAAAGGTTTCGTGAATGTTCATTGACCTTGCTAAAAAACTGTTCATTTGAGAAAAAAATCACAGTCTAAAGTAACTGTTCACAAGATATTCCTTCATTGCATGAGAAAAACAATCATCTAAAATCTTACGTAATGAATAAATAGGAAAATAAGAATCAAAAAAATTAAAAGGAAAATATATAAAAAGAATACAAATAAAGATACAAAATTAAAGGAAAAAGTAATAAAATAAATTACAAAAATAGAAGTTTAATTTGGATGGCCCACTGGGCATATATGCATGGGCGTCGTTTTCATAAACACCGCAATGGACGTCAGATAGGAATAATGTGAGACGTACAATCTGTTACAACCCCATTTTGAGTAAGAAGTTTGAACAATCTTTACTCTGCAAAACAACATTTTAGCGCCCCAAGAGTGGATTCGTGGTATGTTGGGCTAACCAGACGAAATTTATTTTTTCTTTATATCACATTGCCAATAAGACCTAGACCAAAAGTAGCCCATTTTTTGCAATACGTTTTGGTATGATGATGAAAGATAACATATAAGGAACCATATTGGTAAGTACATAACTGATTCTATGCCAGTTGTCTCGATTCTTTCCTCCACTGGATTCCACTTTGTAACTGCTCTTCTCCGACAATCTATTGGAACCCCAAGATTGGGAAAGTAGCCTCTTTCATAGGGAAGATGTCGGTATGTTGAGACAACTTCTTGAGATTTACCAAAGCAAAATAATTCACTCTTATAGAAGTTGCTCCGGTTAAAGGCTATATGTCCTTTTCAAGTCATGATCCATACAAGAGTATGCTATCATCCTCGTATTGCAAAATGGATAAACCATCACCTATAAGGTGAGGTCAACCCGATAACGATCTATTGTAGCTAGTTAAATGAGTAAACAGTATATCTGCACTCAATAGTAAACAAATATAGGTGCCATATCTTGGATCACATACACGGTATATGATACACCTTTCTCCTTGAAAAAATTGGCTAAAATCTGCCAAGTCACATCCCTTTTTTGTCGAAAAATCCGTAAAGAATTAGGAGGTATCACTATTTCTTTAGTGCTACTGCTCTGATGGTTTCTCGTCTAGAGATGTACAAATTGGGGTTGAACACGCCTCAGATTGTAACCGTATGCTGAATTGCTGATACGGAGTGCCATGCCCTGTAGTGCTTTCTGCAGCCGGCTGCTGTCCGTCCATCACCTCATCATCTCCATCAGAATTCAAACTTGTTGGCCTCACGAAAGTGCCCGCCCAATCAATGCAGGTCTCTAGGCCATCTGGTGAAACGGCAAGGTCAGAAATGAAGGTTCTGAGTCGGTTGGACTCCGGTTTTGAGTTGGCCTCGATTTGATTTTCCTCATGTGTTCATATGAGTCCTAAAGTAGATGGTTGGGGAGTTGAGCGTTGTTTGGTCACTTTCTCACTGCTCTTGCCTGGCCGCTTTGAAATTTTCCGACCTTTCTTGTCACGGTTTCTCTTTGAAGGTTAGCTTGTCTTGAATGGCATTTTTCTTTAGCCAGCATCTTAAATGTGATTAAAAAAGAAGGGTTTTATGGCCTATTGGTAGAGCTAAGCTGTCAAGGAAGCTAGTAGTATTTGCTTAGCTGCCTGGTTTAAATGGAAAAGACACTATCCAACCAAGTGTATCAGGCTATGATTATTAATTTCTGCCGTCACATCCAAACATTATCAGGGGCCGATGCACCAGTTTGCAAAAAATGTGGATGTGCATAGGTACTGTGGGATAACCAAACTCATTCTCAAGAAACAGGGCAAAGTAGCTGGGCAACCATTTCCAGCTTGTTTGTTTTCTAGTTTTTCCAGTTCCTACCAAATTTTATGTTTGGTACGAATAACTTGCCAATGGGGAAAACAGTAGTACAACCTCCTAGGAGTGCTACTTTTTCCTAACTGCTTAAATACCTTTCGTTTTTTGACCGTTGTACTAGTATGATCAATGCAGAAAGTCAGACGAGCGTCCGTATGATGGTCATGCAAAATAGACAGACAGATGCTGCACTTAATTTGAAGAGTGACCTGTAACTACATGGATTGGCAAGTCAATCCAACACCGAACTACCATACCAACATTGATCAAGCATGCCCTCAACTGGAGATTTTCCACGCAAACTAAATACAAGTCGTACTCAAACACATATTTCCTTCGTATGTCTTGCACGTTTAGTCGTTTACACCAAACAGCATGGACTCTTGCTTGGTTGGGCCAGAAACTGAACCGATGCACCTTGGCTGTATGCATAGATATCACGGGACCAAAAGCAACACGTGGCATAGTTTTCTAAACAGAAATAGTCTACGTGATGAGATTCACCAACTGAATCCAGTCGTACGAGTATACACTACAACCAATTTGAGACCCCTAGTCCAGTTTAAAAAAATTGAGACCTAGTACGTACTAACATTGATCGAAAAATAATCCAAATTCTCATAGCAAGAAAAAACCATAGTTTCGAGAAAAATGTATATATAACTTGAAACTTGATTGTATTATGGTTTGTAATTCACACTTGATCGACAAACACTGTGAGGCAGTGCCAGTACAAAAGCTAAAAACAATGGCACTGCTGGCTCATGGAATCTGAATTCCAAAAACTAGCAATGTTTACAGCCACCTACGGGAAGGAAAATACAGAAGAAATAAAAAACATATATAGTGTATGTAATCTCCCCACTGCACTTGTGTTCTTTACCGTGAGGAGAAAAGAATCATGTAATTTCCGTGTGAAGTAGTCACGCAGCAGGATGGATCATCAGACGTACGCCTTGGGCGGGTACCTGGCGACGCAGTCCACCCACGGGTTGCAGCTCTTCTTCTCCTGTCCCGGCGCGGCGGCGGGAGACACCGCCGGCACGTCGCGGAGCGCGCGCCACACCGCGCTGTTGCACTTGAACCCCGAGCCGAAGCCGATCTGCCAGACGCGGTTGCCGCGCTTGACCCGGCCCTTGGCCTCGGCGTAGGCGAGCTCGTACCAGAGCGAGCTGCTGCTGGTGTTTCCGAAGCGATGCAGCGCGCACCTGCTGGGCTCCATGTCCGTGTCCTCCAGCTTGAGGCTGGTCTGCACCTCCTCCAGCACGGCCCGGCCGCCGGCGTGCACGCAGAAGTGCTCGAACGCGCGGCGGAAGTTGGGGAGGTAGGGGCGCACGTTCTCGGCGCGGAAGACGCGGCGCATGACGAGGGACTTGAGGAACTTGAGCTGCTCGGAAAGGGGCAGGACGAGGGGGCCGAGCGTGGTGATGTTGGTCTTGAGCGCGTCCCCGGCCACCGCCATGAGCTCCTTGGCCAGCGACACGCCGACCTTGCCGCCCTCGTCCTCGCGCTGGTACACGCAGTTGAAGCACTCGTCGGTGGCGCCCTTGTGCGTGCGCACGGTGTGCAGCAGGCGGTACTTGGCCCGCCCGGCGTCGGCGCGGCGGTTCGAGAGCAGCGCCGCGGCGCCGCCCATGCGGAAGATGCAGTTGGATAGCAGCATGGACTTGTCGTTCCCGAAGTACCAGTTGAGTGTGACGTTCTCGGTACTGAGGACCACCGCGTACGAGTTTGGGTGCGCCTGGAGCATGTCCTTGGCGAGGTCGATGGCGATGAGCCCCGCGCTGCAGCCCATGCCGCCGAGGTTGAAGGACTTGACGTCCTCCCGCATCCTGTAGTGGTGGATGATCATGGACGCCAGCGACGGCGTCGGGTTAAACAGGCTGCAGTTGACGATGAGGATTCCCACGTCGCGACGCGGGTTGATGCCCGTGGACTCGAACAGGGCGTCGAGGCAGCCGAACATGACGGCCTCGGCCTCGAGCCTGGCCTCGGCCATGTTGAGCCTGGGCGGGCGCGCCTGGACGCCGGAGGGCAGGTAGGTCTCGTCCCCGAGCGCGGAGCGGTTGGTGATCTTTGTCTGGAACTCGAGCGCCGCGTCGTTGAAGCATCCCGTGCTCTCGGTCATGTCGAGGAAGGCCTCCTTGGAGATCTTGTTCTGGTCCTCCGGCTTGTAGCAGGCGAACTCGACGAGGTAGACGGGGCGCGGGCGCTTGAGGTAGTAGACGGTGAGGAGGAGCATGGCGGTGCCGAGCCAGGCGACGCAGGTGAGCAGGTCGATGGAGTAGTAGATGACGTCGAGCCGCACGAAGGAGTAGGCCGCGGAGGCGAGCACGGGCACGCAGAGCATGGGCAGGTACGAGGCCGGGCTGCCGCCGCCGTGGCGGATGCCCAGCTTGACGTACTTGAGGTTGATGGAGCGCGCGAAGTCCGGGAGTTTGCGACGGATCTTGATGATGATGCTGGGCAGCCGCTCGATGCCCGGGCCCTGGGCGGCTGCGTCGGCGTCGCCGCGGAAGGACATCTCCGCCGTTAGGCGCTCCCGCTCCATGACAGCCGCCGGCGCAGACTCCATGGATTGATCTTCTCGGAGGTCGAAACAATTTCGAGTTGGTCGCGTTTGGCGTGAGTTGGACCGAGGGCCGGGACCGGAAGCGTGAGTTGAGGTGGCCTCGCGGGCGGCTGAATATATAGGGTGCGCGCACGATGGACTGGAACGCGACGAGAACAGACTTGTGGCTTACTTCCGGGGTGGTCAAACTTATAGGCGTCCAAACAGAAGAGAAGAGAGACGGAAGGAAGCTTGCTCCGACTCGTATTCCATATCGGTGTACTGACTCACCTACAACACGTACGTCAGTCACGCGACCGGAAACGGAATTTGAACCATATACGTATACGTGAAGTTTGGCGCGCGTATACCCAAATTCCTATCCTATACGACCTGTAATCCGAACATGCTGCTCCTCGGGGTTAATTAGGGCATCTCAACGGCCTGACCAAAACAGACATGAGCTGTCCGTTTTGGTCCGTTTTTTACCAGGGCTGGAGAAAACCTCTCCCAACGGGCTGATCCAAATTGTTCAGATGTCCAACCACAATGCAAACCGAGCCCATATATAGTCACCCTTTGCGCCGAGATAGAAAAAGGGGGAGGTCACATGCCAAAAAGTGTCCCCAGTGAGGTCGACATGTGCGGCGGCGGGTCCCAGGGATACGGCCAGGACACCATCGGCAACTTTGGGGCTGCCGGCGCCGGAGCCTGTGGTGGCGGCTGCGGAGGCATCTGGGGCTCGGCGTTGCCCCAGGGCCCCTAGTTCACCTGAAAGAGAAGCGCGCGCGGCGGCGACTCCCACACGGCATAGCCCCAGGGCTGGGGCTCGAGCGCTGGCGGTCGAGGAGGTGGTGGTGGCGGCGCGGCGCGGCGCGGCTCGTTGACGCGAAGGAGCCGCTCGTGGACGCGGAGGCTACCAGTTGCACCCCGAGGCCCGCCCACTGGCCGAGCTCGAGGAACTCGCTCTTCTCAATGGCCCGTCGGATGGCCTCCTCCTCCGATAGGTCCAGGGCTGGTAATGGCGGTACAGAGTTGGTAGCAGCGGTGGCCAGTGGTACGACACCATTGATGGCGGCGCATAAGCGAAAGCGGCCGCGCAGCCTTTCCCGGTGCAGGCCACTACGCAGGAGACGAAGCGGCCGCGATCGATATCGTGGTTCTATCAACAGATCTGCCATCCGTATAGGTGTATGGCGGTTTGTGGAGGGGGGGGGGGGTGAACACGAGTTAACCCAGCTTCAGATCCCGCAACGGTGACGAAACCCTATGTGCTGCTATAATTCACTAAAATGGCAACAAGTGCTCAGTTACAATAAGGGATTGTCGGTTATCCTCATAGGCTCCTCCACGCCGGCTTATATAGGCGCCTGGCGTGGGTATCACGGCGGTTCCAGGGCGTATACTACATAGAGTCTTAGACTAAGTCCTACACTATGTCTTCAGCTATAAGTCAATCCACCATAGGCCTGTCTAGAGAAATTCGGCATGAGCTCCTGCTGTTCGAGAATCCGCCATGGGCCTCGGCCGCCCGGTCAGGCCATAGACCTGACCACCATCTATGGGTCATCTGAGCCTGCCGGTTTAGGACTACGTTTCTGATATGCCCATTTGGTATATCCCAATAGTCGATGACCCGCGGGGCCCCGTGTGGAAGTAGGAGGACGCGCGTGGACACAGCGGTCAGTCTGTGACGACGTAAACCGCGCTCAAATTTTAACCGTGTTTGCGCGCCGTGGACAAGCCGATGAAAATGCGTCGGACCGGTTTGTCCTAATCCCGATAAAAAAACCGAATCAAACCGTCTGCATTCTATTTACATCGGGCCATTGAAGATGCCTTACGACCTTGGGTTTACTCGTGGACTGACAGAGGAAGAAGCGGTCAGGGTGTGGGACCGGCACGCGATAGCAGTCAGCTAGCAAAGCGGGATAGCAGAGACAGGTAGGGAGGGTGGCCTATATTAATGGCGGTGGTTACCGCGGGCGCTCAACCACTAGGAATTAAGGAGCCAGCCACAGGTAGACAGACTCACGCGTACATACGTGATCCGCCTGGCAGCGGCAGCGGCAGCGCTACGGAACGCCGCGAGCGAGCGAGAGCGA
This sequence comes from Dactylis glomerata, assembly GCA_007115705.1. Classification (NCBI taxonomy): domain Eukaryota; kingdom Viridiplantae; phylum Streptophyta; class Magnoliopsida; order Poales; family Poaceae; genus Dactylis; species Dactylis glomerata. The sequence continues at coordinate 4,654,210 of QXEO01001034.1, forward strand.
GAGCTATCCAACGATGCAGGTGGCCGAGAAGACAGGTCAGCTGGCTGCACTGGAGGCTGGAGCGTGTTGCACTGCTTTGCCTCTTCGTTCGATCCCCTTCGTCATCAATTCATTTGGTTGACCTAGCTTTCTCCTTTTAATTAAAAACCAGAAAACCTGTAAGCTCGTGACAGGTTCCTTCCCAACATGACACGAGCTCTCATCCTTCCTCACCCAACAGGTCTATTCTTGTTTATAAGTAAGGAAAACGTTTTGCATTCGATGAATTGCAACTTTGCGATGGTACAAAAACTCTGGTAGTTGGATGGATCAGTCAGATTGGGACTAGGATGAATGGGCAAACTGCTCAAAGCTGGCCAACTTGTTTTTTGACAGCTGCCGCTTCCCAAAAACCCTAGCCGCCTCGACCTCAGCCTCCTTCATAGATCCTCTGGCCGATATCGCCGGTGTCGGGAGGAGTAGGAAACCCAATCTATGCGTGGAATTTTTAATAACACTAGTGTTTTCAATAGACTATGTTAGGGTTTTCATAGTAGTCTTCGCTTCCGCGTCAATGGAGATGACATTGTCTACAATAAGTGATCTCCGGCTCTTCATTCGACGACGAGATCTCCTTCCCGACGTTAACGGCGGTGTGAGAAGATTGCAATTTTCTAGGTATGGGCCTTCAGATCTTGCTTCGCCGGATCGATTTTAGAAATTTCCTCATGGTTGCCACAAGGCCCGTGTTCCTCGCAATATTTGCCCCGACTGCTACGTTCTCGATAATGGTGATTCGTACCCTTGACTCCCTAGCAATGTCGACCAGGCTGTTCGGTTATTTTTCCCTGTCATACTAGTATTGGTTCTCTTGCCGATGTTGATTGACTATTTTAATGGCTACGCACGTGCACGTAGCCTTGACATTACGGCTCAAATGTACACGTTAATGGTTTGGTATCTATCTTTGGTTGCCTTCAGAGAAGTACAAGATTGTGTCATGGACAAAGAAAGAGTTCGAAGACCTCAAAGATTTCCTAGTTTCTTTTAGACTTTATTTTATAATCTTTGAAGACAGCTCGTGTATCTCTACCAAGTACTATTTATTGCTATAAATATATGTGATATTGATTGTCAAAAAAACTACTCAAATCTATGCATGTCCACAGGACATGGTGTTTTGGCTCATAGAAGCAAATGCACCTATTATGAAAATACTTTTTAAATGTATTTTGAAAAATTCAAATATTTTGAACAAAAAATTTCTGGTATGCATCTGAATATTCTATGTCCATCCACCAAAGTTTTGGTGTGAAAAGACATTTTTTGTGCCCTGTGTAAAAAAGACAAAAAACAGCTACATAAATAGCAATTTTGTAGCATAAAATATTGTCTTTTTTACACAGGTCACAAAAATTATCCTTTTCTCATAAAACTTGGTGAGTGAACATAAAATGTCTAGATGCACGCTAAGAATTTGTTTTCAGAATTTTAAGATATTTTGAAAAATGATTTTTGACTAATGGGTGCATATACACCTAGGAGCCAAAGTGGATTTCCGATGTTCACACACTCTCTCTAGTCCTTTCTGCTTCCCTTTTTTTCCTTCCGAGTTTCTATTACATCTTCGGGACTCTATGAACACCAAATAGATACTCCCTCCGTCAGGAATTACCCTGCATTCTATGTTTGGTCAAAGTCAAACTTTTCAAATTTTGACCAAACATATTGGTAAAACTATCATTAACTATGAAACCAAACACATGCAATATGAAAATATATTTTATGACAATTCTAATGATGGTTATTTTATATTACAAATATTAATATTTTTTCTTATACGCCTAGTCAAAGTTTATAATGTTTGACTTTGACTAAACCCGGAATGCAGGGTAATTCTTGACAGAGGGAGTACCGAAGAAGGTTTTGATATGGAGCTTCATGGGAGTTGGTTTCCAACATCCATCTTGAGCAAGGAGCCGACGACAATTACTCCGCATCTTTGGCGTACAAAATTCAATATGAGGGCCTCATTAAATCAACCCTTAATGCTTCGTTTGGAAAGTGCTAGTTGGTGATACAAAATAGAATTTCGATTGTGGATAGACATAAAAAAAGAGGATGGTAAAATTATGGAAATTGCCCCCTATGCAACTAAGTGCGAGAATCTGCGGCGCATCCTCTTAAGTGTAGATTCACCTAAATAATTTGGAATGAGATCCTATATTGGTGTGGAATCGATGATGCTCTTATGGCTCTTTGGGACAATGACAAATCGGTTGAGGATTGGTGGACAAAAGTTGCGTTAAAAAGAGCAAAGGGGAGGGAAGCCATGGCATCAATTATCATGCTCATTTCTTGGGTGATTTAGAAGGAACACAAGGCCCACGTTTTTCAACACACTTCTCTTCCATGCCTACTGTCATTGTGAGAATCAAAGAGGAGGCCAAATCTCAGAGTATTGTCGGGGCTAAGTTTTTGAGTAATGCAATACCGGGAGAATAATCTTTATTTGTGAAATTCTGGGGGTTTGTCCTAGGCGCTTGTCTCCTAGTACTTTGGCCAGTATCTTTGGTTGCAGAGCTGAGAGTTTGCCATTAACTTACCTAGGATTGCCCATGGGGACTATCAAACCAAGGATCGAGCATTTCGTAAACATAATAGAGAGAATTGACAAAAGGCTGTCTAGGATAGCTTCTGTTCTATCTTATGCTTGAAAACTAATTGTGGTTAAGACCATTTTTATGTCAATGCTATATTATGCTATGTGCACTCTAAAAGTACCACTTAATTACTATCCTTGATCACATAGAAGGATATGCTAGGGGATTTCTATGGGCTGGAAAGAAATTGAAAATAATGGAAATGTTTGGTCAAATGGGAGAGTAATATTTATTTGTGGAAGTCTTGAGGTTTTTCCTAGGCGCTTGTCTTCTAAAACTCTGTCTTAATTAATGAAAATGAGAGTACAACTGGTAGGTGTAGTACTATGGACAATTTCTTTGGTTGCAGAGTTGAGAGTTTGCCATTAATTACCCGGATTTCCCATGGGGACTAGCAAACCAAGGATTGAGCATTTCTTAAACATAATCGAAATAATTGGCAGAAGGTTGTCTAGGATATCTTCTGTTCTATATTAAGCTGGAAGACTAATTGTGGTTAAGAACATTTTATGTTAATGTTAAAGTATGCTATGTTCACTCTGAAAGTACCACTTACTATCCTTGATCACATAGAATGGTATGCTATGCATCTCTCTGGGCTCGAAAGATATAGAAAATAAAGGAAATGTTTGGTCAAATGGGAGAATGTATGTCAAAGTCTACCGGTGGCATAGGTGTTCTGAATTTAAGGACACAAAATTTTGCTCTGCTTATGAAAATCTATACAAATAAGAACTAGTTGGATATTCCGTGGGTGCGGCTCATATGGAATGTTCATTGATATAGGCCAAACCCCATTACTCTTAACTATTCTCATGTCGTATCCTTCCGATGAAAAGATTGTCTTGCTCTATGGTATGAATTTTGGAAAGTCACTTCATGTACTCCAAGAGACGGTTGCATTATTTGATTATGAAGGGTGACTTGATGGGTGTCACACTTAAAGACAAATACCAGTCAGTTAATTTTCTACTCTAGTGACCAAGATTTCACTATTGAGGACGCATGTACAATGGCAATTGATGATATTTATGCCCACTTCCACTTATCCCTGTGCATGGTTGTATCTAGAAAATCTGATGAATTTAATGAGTTACTTAATCCTTTTATTGGAAAAGATAGAAAAGACAGATGGGTTTTGAGCAACAGTAAGGTCCCATTTTCTAGTAAAAAGGTTTATTTGTCCATGACACCCTCTGAGAAAGCACCCGCTCCATATATTTGGATATGGAGATCATGTGTTCAGCCAAAACATAAATTCTTCTTATTAATTATTGATTCAAGTAGAAAGAATACCATGAAAACATTTCATGTGGAAAGCATCAACTATGTGTTGTTCCAAGAAAATGGTAATGAATGCTTACTGCACTTACTTTTTAGATGCGATTTCAGTCAAATATTTTGTGGAGACTTGGTCTTGAATGGAATATTTAACTAGATTTGATTAACATGGTCCAGGATGGAAGGATGAGATACAATCTCAATTGCTTTAAAGAGTCATCATTACTAGGTGTTAGGCCATACATAATCATAAAAATAGACATATATTTGATGGGCTGGAGATTGCACTCTTGGAGTGTCTTAGATTTTATAAGGAATACTTTCGTCTCATCATTCACGAAGCTAAACCCAGCTTGTAAGAGGATATACAATAATGGCTTGATACCTGGTAATCTCGTTGCTATTTTTTTTTAAGTTGAAACTCTTTGTTTCGCCAATGTAAATATTTTATAAATGAAAAATAACATAGTAGGGAGTTTTCTATCAAAAAATTAATGAAAATGGAAAATAATTTTCCTTTCTTGATAGAAAGGACTATATGGACACCAAATCATTTTGGAAAAACAAATGGGAGAGGTTCGATGTGAATCAAAATTTATTCAGTGAATAAGCCTTGCGCAATCTGTTCATTTTGATGGATTTTACATTATTATTTCCAAAAAAGAAAAATTTGCATGGAAACTGACCCTCCCACCAAAAAAAGCGAGAAACTTCTATTCCTAAATCGCATGCCAAGAACCATCTGATCTACACATGAGTTTCACAGAATCCAAAAGAGATGACACAATATTGATGATCTACGAAACGTCTGCAAACAATTATCTATATCTAACTTGAGTACTTAGCTAGTCACTCGCCTATCAAGAATCCCGAACACACTTTATGAAAATTCACATGGGTCTAATCTCATCCTATAGATTTGTATTGTGATTGGTGTTTAAATCTTCTATGTAAGGTTCAACAAAGTAAAAAAAAGGTGGTACTTGATTGTTCCAAATTCGGATCCGATATGTTCCACTTTCCCTAACATGGATTTTTTTCCATTAAAGAACATTTTCTCTTTTCATCACACGTTAATATCTCTAATAGTTGGCAACAACACTACAAGGGAATGGCTAACACGAGTCTAATTATCTTCCATTTTTTGACGATGTGATTACATGTAGAGCATACATGATAACTGTCAGATCAACATTGACAATCCCATCATTAGTGATTTTAAATTTATTAAAATAGAAAAATCAAGGCCAAAAATGAAATTTATTTGTTTATGATATTTTAATTATTTGTTGGTAACATTTAATGTTTACATACTAGAACTAATTTTATCCCCGGCCCTGGAAATCTCACGACCGGCCCTGATAAACACGCAGGGTGACGTGGGTGACGTGGATCCCACATGGGCAAAACTACGGTCTACATGGCAATCATTGGTTCCCACGACCACCAAGCACAGGGAGACCTCAAGCTCACATAGTCAGTCAAGGGCTCAAGAATTTTTGACAAATGAGACCACCTGCGCGAGTGAAATGCTAGAAAAGACCACCTGCGAAAATTTTTGTCAAAAAAGACCCCCTACGAGTGGCGGCACCCCTGGCCAGGCGACACGTGGCACGTGCCGCCTGGGCCAGTGCCGGCAGGCCCCTGCCGCCGTTGCCATTGGCGGCACCCTGGCATGCGGTGGACGCAGGTGACGTGGCTCACACCATGCCGCCATTGCCATTGGCGGCAGGTGACGTGGCTCACACCATGCCGCCATTGCCATTGGCGGCAGGTGACGTGGCACACCGCCCGGCCGACCGGAGACTACGTGCCGGCAACGGCAACGGCGGCAGGGGCCTGCCGGCACTGGCCCAGGCGGCCCAGGCGGCACGTGCCACGTGTCGCCTGGCCAGGGGGTGCCGCCACTCATAGGGGGTCTTTTTTGACAAAAATTTTCGCAGGTGGTCTTTTCTAGCATTTCACTTGCGCAGGTGGTCTCATGTGTCAAAAATTCAGGGCTCAAGGCCCGCTCTTTTGTTTTCTCTTTGATATGATCGTTACTTCCACGGTGTAAGGCAAAAGTTCACTCTTATGGCCGACGCTTTTAGGGTCTGTTTGGTTGCCAGCCACAGTTTGCCAAGCTAAACTTTGGCAGCCACAAATTGTTTGGCTTGTGTTTGGTTTTTACCATACTTGTAGTTTGCCACACTTCATTAATTATATGGCCCACTTGTCATAGAGTTAATTTTCTTGCCAACCCTTGCCAAAGTTTGGCTTCCAATTTCTTAGCCATACTTTTTGTGGCTGCCACACTTTTATAGCTAGCCACATTTATGTGGCTAGAACCAAACACCCCCTTAAATTGTAACCTTTTGAAGTCTCCCGCTATTTCCAAATTTGAAATGCTAACAAATCGGGCCGAACAAGCGTGATATGGACCATCAACTGATGGACCCAAAAAGCAAGTAACTGCATGTGTCTGCACTCCGACTTGACGTCGATATACGGAGCGCAAGCTGCAGCTGCAGGCGAGCAAACGGTAGGGGAACGTATTCATTCATGCCCTGCCGGGTGGATACCCGACTGCCGCGCTGTAGAGACGGGACCCTCCGACGATCACCGCTGCCGCCCACAATTGAATGGCACCGCTGTTGCTACTATACCCCATGCTCCAACTTGTCATCGGCTGTGGGCTGTGCTGCACGGAGAGCAGACGAGCGAGAGGTGGCCAGTCATCTCAGTAATGGCCACCGATACGGCCTACAGCTGCAGCTTCTTCTAGCAGACTAGGATCGATCGATGATCGATCGATCATTGGATCCGCCATTGCCAAGTGAGCTCAATCAAATTGATCATCCACGGAAAGGTGGTCCAGCCTTTGCGACAAGATCAAGCAGCATTTGAATTGAACTGGGCACAGCTCGAGCTACTAGCTGATCACTGATCAGATAAAGTCTAGAACCATAGATAGATAGCCCGTGGCCGGAGGGGAAAGTTCCACAGTTGGTGCTGCTACCGAACTGGAGAAGAAGGTTCGAGCTTGCGGCCCTCGTGTCTGAATCCTGTTGGGCGTCATAATTAATCGATAGTACAGTGTTAGTGGTTGGCCGTTTCCAGCTTTTACGCAGTTATCAGAGTTTTAATACTTCAGTGTGTGGCTGACTCTACGTGGACTAGCCATTGTCAACTCGTTTTGAGCTGGGCGGCACAGTACTCGAATTGATGGGCTTGACCACGTACGTACGCGGTGTCGTCACCTCCACAGGTTCTAGAAACAACGTGTGGTTTTGGCGTCCTGTAGTACCAGATGATATTATGATAAACATGTCACCGCGTCAAGTTGTATAAGACGGTTTACCCAATTGTTGCCATGCAAAACTGCTACGCAACACTACGATAATCGTCGTGCTTTCGTGACGACGAATGGATAATTTCTGAGCAAATCAACAAAGAGTTCCTCGCTTTCGTGGAGGACATCGACCGTTTTTCAGTGCAAAACGGCAAAGATTTTATCAAACCCTAGGCGGCTAGGGCTAAGCAGAGAAAGCAAAATAGAACGAAAGATAGATGCAGAAAAGTAACGATAAAAGAGTAATGCGTATTTTTGTGAATAACGATTGGCTGGCCCTCTTTTCCAATCGGCCATGGCCTTATAAAGGCACGCAGGACTTTAGCGTGTTGGAACAAAACTCTATAACTGAACCGATCTGGAATTGATCTGGCCATCTCGTACAAATCCAAGCCTCCACTTATCTGTAATACCTAGCACGTATAGCACTTCCGAATCTTAAGACAAATTCACGTGCACATAACCTTAGGCCTAGGGAGAAACAATATAATACTCCGTCCAGATTCACTCCATATAAGTAACAACTGATCGTTCTCCTTTCTTCGCATTTGATTTGGCCTTTAGAAACACCCTTGAACCTGGCTCATCAGAGGACGATTAGGACTTGTCCTGCTGCAACGCTTCATGTATCAGCTGATTAGCTTCACCAATAATTAAGTTAATAATTTGGCTCATTGTACAAACTAACTAGCCAAATTACAGCATCAACACATGCCCCCCTGTTTTTGGTACAATTTTATTGATCAAAAACATGTAACAACACCTTAGGATGATGTTGATCACTACATCAGCCATACATTTTTTTAGGGCGATGCTCAAAGAATACATCGGCCAAATTTTCCTTAGAGCGATATTCTGAATAATATATCGGCCAAATTTTGCTTAGGGTGATACTTGAAGTAATGTATCGGCCATAATGTCTTCAAACTTCCTGCCACATGCTAGGACAATGCCTTTTCAAATATTTTCCATTCAGAGCTTTTGACAATTTTTTCAGTCGAGCTGACTGATGTGTCCTGCATATTGCCTCATGCCCTTCACCTATAGCTAATCTCTATATATATATTAGAGTCCAGGAACTCCAAGAAACAAACCATCTATAATTCGGCGATCTAACTCATCAGTCGACAAAGTATATCTTAAAGTTTGTCGCCGAATATTCCAATCTCTTGACCAACTTGGATCTTTTCATAATCAATAAGAAAAACTCTACAATCACCTAACTCTAGATTACTTGCTAATCCGGTTATCTAGTCTAGATTTATGTACAGAATCATGTTTGCTATGTAATCACTACTTTCAGAACTGAGTCAAGACCAGCTGCACCATGTACCGAACTAACAGCCACTAGATCGGTCACTTTCAACAGTAGCAAGCATCGGTTTTTCTAAGTGAATTTTTTTCCTTTGCTAATGTCATAACCAGATGCTTGATGTGCTAAACAATTAGATCTAGAATTTGTATCTATAGGTATAAGGCTGTTCGTAAAAGTATGTAGATACTTAATCGTGTCCAAACATCGGTCCAAGTAGCTATTTAGTGAACTATCAAAACACTGAAATTCTCTTTTAATTTTTTGTTCTACCACAAGCGAATTTTTAGCAACAATGTCCTTCACACCTATGTCTACTAAATTTTTGTAAACTATCTGTAGAGGTTCATACTTAGCTTGGCTATTCGTACAAAGATATTCTGAGATGACCGATGTCTTATAAACAAGATTGTTGGGTGGAATTAAAACAATAATATCGGTAATACCCCTAATAGCAGCGATTTATATGCAAAGTGATATTCTATTTTCATGCAATCCTACCACCAAAAATCGGTTGCTGTACACATATACTAAAAAGTAGATAATGCAGAACTATTGTACATGCATTACTTCTTAGTAAACACATACCGATTTTTAGCTTCGAGCAAGCGACGACCTGGATAAGCAATGATGTAGTCCTTCTCGTCGTCTTCTTACGCCAAACACCGTGCTGATAACTCTATACATGTTGTTCTAATCGGCTTCCATGTTAAATATAGACATTGGAATGCTAAGCCGGCCGATGAGAATTAATACTTGTCCCAAGCTTCTCCGTGTCATAAAAAACTTCAATTGTCTCATGCGTATCGCTCTTTCCAAAACCATATTCCTCGGAATGTCTATACGGGCACTTAATACTAGCATCGGTCAAACATAGTATCATACCATATTGCAACTTAACCGATGTCTCTGTCAACGTGACGCAGGCCAGATTATCGACCTTGATCAACATCCATATCAGTAGGTGCATCTGTAATATTCTTTGAATCTCCAGCAGTAACCATGTCATCCACATTTATATTTTCATCTGCTATGATGCACTTCTTTATCCAAATCATCTTCGGGGAAACCATCAGTCTGCCTTTATTTAACCACTCATCGTTCTTTTTCTCAGCTATCTCTTTTCGGATTTCCGATGCTCGCAGTCGCTGTAACCCTCGTTTCTGGGTAGGTGTGAGTCTCGTCGGGCACCACTGAGGTCGTGGTTTAGTTTCTGGTGCGACTGACTTAATTCTGCTGCCCCCCGAGTTTCTCGGCCTACACTGACATACTTCTGTTCGTGGTGCAAATATTCCCTGCTTGGCCAAAAATACTCTCTGCTGATCATATACATTACTAGCTTTAATTTTTAGGCTGCCTCTAGAAGCTGAACCCCCACCTTGCGTAGATGAACTAGTACTAGGCTTGAAACCCATTGGAGGAAATCTCTTTCCTGAGCTAATGCTTCTCATTACTGGATCAGTATGCATGCTAGCCGATTCAGTTTTCTGACTTGTACAAGAAGATGCACCACGTATATGATCCAAACCTTTCTCTTCTCTATCAACATCTCTTCTCTGAACGGAACCAGAACCATCAACTGACTGGTGTCCACCAATCTCTAAACCATGCACGGCTGTACGACCAACTCCAACTTTAAGGCTGTCTCTCGCGCATAGACTAGCAGATGGACCAGACTGACTAGTACTAATAGGTACCATTGCTTTATTTGAATGTGTCTGCACAATAGGCTCTAAATCAGCATGTAATCTAGTATCTGCCGCTGCAATACTCTTGGTGCAACCATGCTCAGTTCCATCACGTGATACTACATGACTTTCACGACCGATTGGCACCCATGCGAACTTGCAGTCACCCTTATTAATTCTACCATATGCAGTCTGTACCGTTGATCGGCTTCTTCGGAACACAGCGGCCTCATGTGATCTAGCTTCCCAACTAAACCGAGCTCTTTCTTCATGCAATGACGGACCTGGCCTATGCTCATCACCCTCCGGTCCACAAGGAGAACACTTAGTACCACCAAACTGACTAAATACATTGTTATCCTTGCACAAAGTGTATTTGTCCAACAACTTTTTAACAGTCGGCTTTGGGATAGGAGCCGATTGTTTCTTCTTTTTATTGATTTTCCACCCTCCTTTGGGATTTTTTGGCCTGATTATCCTTGGAGGAGCATTGTCATCAATCACAACATTTTTCCCTCTTGCAGACTCGGTCTGATCTGACCGAATAAGCATTTTCTTGTTTGTAAAATCTATCACATTGATAGGAAAAGGATCAGTATCAAGCTTCATCTTAGCACTTTCTATAAACGTCAATCGTCCGTCACTAATGGCCGATTGAACCTGCCGACGAAACACATTGCAACCATTAATAGCGTGAGAAAAAGAATTGTGCCATTTACAATAATCTCTTCCGGCCAATTCTTCTGGAATTGGAATTACATGACCTTCTCTCACTCTAATTAACTTTTCTTGCAGCAACATATCAAAAATTCTATCACACTTGCTAACATCAAAAGTGTATTTTATATCCTCCGGCTTAGTAGGTGTAGGATTCAAAGCAGAACATGCAAAAGGTTTTGACGTAGGTGCTTGCACCCATTCGGCTATACATATGTCAATATAATCACCACTAGCCGAATCACCATCATATTCTAAATCCTTAACCATGTGGTTTTCCTTCTCTTTGTTCATATTTTCTTTTAACCGGCTCTGTTTTTTAATTTCTTTAGCCTGGTTTTCATGTGCCAAAGCTTTCTGCAAAACTTGATTAACATCTAAAAATTCTTGCCCTTCTAATTTTTCCTTAATATGAGCAAGCAGACCCGAAAAGACAAGATCAGCCAAATCCTTTTCGGCTATGTTTAAGCTGAAACAACGGTTTTTGACATCTTGAAACCTCCTAATATAATCATGAACATGCTCATTATGTTTCTGCCTAACCATGGTTAAATCTGAAAGTCGAAGTTTAGTTTCACCGCTATAAAAATAATCATGAATTTTTTTCACCAATTGTGCCCATGTTAAAATAGAATTAGGAGCAAGCGATGTAAACCAAGTAAATGCAGTATCAGACAAAGATAAAGGGAATAATTTTACTCTATAAACATCTGATGTGCCGATATCACTGCATTGTGCTAAAAATTGCCATATGTGTTCATAAGTTGATTTGCCATGTTCCCCCGTAAACTTATCAAAATTTGGAATTGTAAAACCACGAGGATATGGCGTTAAGTCAAAATAATCAGGGTATGGTTGTTGATATGCACGTGCTCTACTCTTAGGTTCCAAACCAAACTCTCTGAGTATATTATCAAGTTGATTCTTAAAACTATCAGTGGGTTGTCGAGAACTAATTTGTGGAACAGGTGGAACATAAGTATGTGATGGCATCTCCGGCAAAGAAATTTGAGTATGCGTGATTTGCTGTGGAGAACCATTAAAACATGAATCTGGTATCAGTCCGTATGAAACCCCAGTACCCTTTGGTAGCAACGGTGGTGTATTATATGCTACAGTCTGATAACTAGGTTGTTGTAAATTGGAATTAAAGCAAACACTTCGGTTATGTTGTAATTTTGTGGAACCGAAGTTGAAACAATAGGAGTAGCAACACTAGAAATAAAATTATTCGCTGAACCACTAGCATTTTGACCGTACTGATTACTATTGAAAACAACGTGAGGCTGCATAGCAGTAGCCGATTCACTGGTCGTATGAATATGAACAGGTAAAGCATTGAAACTACTATTTTCTGGAGGCATTGACTGTTTGTCACGATGTTCACCATTTATTTTCAGAATTAAAGAGCTAACATGATGAGGTAGACTAGTTTCAGAATTTATATTAAACTCGTCCTTTAATTTTGCAAGCGTACTAGACATTGATTGAGTAATTCTGTGTGATGCATGTGCTATATCAGAACTAAATTTGCTAGCTACGGACACATCAAATAGATGAGGAATTTCTTCGTTCAAATTACTTACCTTAGTATCCAATGCGGGAGAAGGGCTTGGCGGCATTACCTTCTTGACGACGCCGATTCTCGCCTTGAGATATTGCTTCAATTTCTCAGCCTTCCTTTCTTCAAACCACCGCTCAAAGTCCTGCCGATCTTCTTCAGACAGATCGTCAACTGTGATGGCTTTGTCCGAATCGATGTCGCTTGGATAATTGGGATCAATGTTCATAGTGTGTCTTTTCTTCTTTGTCCCCAACGGAGTCGCCAATTATGTTGCCACGCAAAACTGCTGCGCGACACCACGATAATCGTCGTGCTTTCATGACGACGAACGGATGATTTCCGAGCAAATCAACAAAGAGTTCCTCGCTTTCGTGGAGGAGATCGACCGTTTTTCAGCGCAAAATGGCAAAGATTTTGTCAAACCCTAGGCGGCTAGGGCTGAGCAGAGAAAGCAAAATAGAACGAAAGATAGATGCAGAAAAGTAACGATAAAAGAGTAATGCGTATTTTTGTGAATAACGATTGGCTGGCCCTCTTTTCCAATCGGCCATGGCCTTATAAAGGCACGCAGGACTTTAGCGTGTTGGAACAAAACTCTATAACTGAACCGATCTGGAATTGATCCGGCCATCTCGTACAAATCCAAGCCTCCACTTATCTGTAATACCTAGCACGTATAGCACTTCCGAATCTTAAGACAAATTCACGTGCACATAACCTTAGGCCTAGGGAGAAACAATATAATACTCCGTCCAGATTCACTCCATATAAGTAACAACTGATCGTTCTCCTTTCTTCGCATTTGATTTGGCCTTTAGAAACACCCTTGAACCTGGCTCATCAGAGGACGATTAGGACTTGTCCTGCTGCAACGCTTCATGTATCAGCTGATTAGCTTCACCAATAATTAAGTTAATAATTTGGCTCATTGTACAAACTAACTAGCCAAATTACAGCATCAACACCAATCATAGTAATTTTAGATTTAGTAGTGATTTGTGTGTGTGAAGGATGCGATTTCATGCGAAGTATTATAGGAAAACAAAGTTGGAAGCGCTCACACCTCTTTTCGAGGCCGCGCTATTCATATTGCCGGTATAAACCGCATGTGAAAGTTACTATAATATCATGTCACAACTTGAGTGTCAATCACAATTTCACCAACTTGAGATGTAAGAAAATAAAGTCGAAAGTGTTCACACCTCTTCTCGGGGCCACGTTCGTTACAAACAACAACATGTTTTATATTTGCACCCGTTTACATCTACTTCAATCACAATCAATATTTTCAACATTATCTAGACGTCTTACTCGTTCATTCTCAGTTTGTGACTTGTTCTAACTACCGACATGGAGAGCTTTCATGAGTCCATCTATACAACTTGATCACTTATAAGGACCAACCAAATTTCTATAAGTTTGCATCCAAAAAATATTAGAGCCACGATACAGAACAACACATCCATCAGACCTCGTACCATCTCGACATCTACCTCTATTAACATCTGAAAATGCACTCACTAGTACACATTCTGACTTGAACCAATTCCTAAAGTTCCATTAAAATATATGGCCTTATTTTTACGGTAACTCAATCAAGCGAAGTAGGAGAATGTAAAAAATTACTTGATCTATTTGACTTAGAAACAAATGACACATCTAGTACAAGTTAGGTACAAAAGAAGTCCCACAATACTCATCTACACTCAAAGTTCTTCTCATTGGGAAGATAACTTCTCGGAACTTGGCAGGGGAGAGTGGCGAGGACTTGCAGCCTTATGTTTACATGTTTCAAAATATTTTGTCTATCTTTTATGAGTTAGATGAAATCCACTATTAATTTATTTACCTCAATTCCTAGATAGTAATGGAGATCTCCAAGATCCTTCAAATCAAACTCAGAATGTAGATCTCGAAGCAAAGAAAATGTAGCATCTTGTAATGAACCATCACCAATGAAATCGTCAAAACATAAATGAGTATAAAGATATCAGTGTTCCCTTTCCAATAGAAGAAGAGAAGGGATGTGTCCACCTTCGAGGGTATGAAACATAGCTAGACTTATAACTTTATGCTCAACTGTGAGAACCGTATGTCGATGGTGCATGCGCTTAAATCATAGAAGCCTTATCCAGTTTACAAATTACAAACACAATGTGGTATGGATTTCTCCTCACGTAACAGAATGCTTCATGAATACAACCTTCTCCATAAATCCATGAAGAAACATGCATGATATTACATGAGTTTCCAGACTAGACATGTGGTAGCTTGGTTCGGTTAGCAAGGCCATGTTGAGGGTCACATTGTACACTTTGTTTGGTTGTTTTGCCTTAGATTGCAAGAAAGCAGAAACACAGATCTCGTGTTTAGTTGCATGTGTGAGATATTTTGTGCTTCCATGGTGTAAAGTCTGGGTGTTTGGTTGTGTGCATGGTGATGGCAGTTCTCACAACATCTTAACATGGTGAACATACCTCATATTTATGTAAACACCACTCACTTGAAAATAACTCGTAACCACTTTTTTTACGATCCTCAAAAAAGAAAACTTCCAAGGTTTAAGATATGCGATTTAAAATATGAATCTAGTGGTCAAAGAAATTTTGTAAATATTTATAGTAGCATCATTCTCAAAATATGATAGATATAAATGCAGAAATAGAGAGTTGTAGTTAACTACTTGGAAATGGAATCTCGTCGGGGAAGTGGATCTCTTTTTGTGTAGAGGTCATCATGAAATGATGGACGTTCCTATGCGTTGCATGAAATGGAAAGATCAAAAAGTGGTGCTAAATCCAAAATCGAGAGGGAAATAACCCAGATCGTACCTAAGGTCCCTAAGAAATTACTTAGTGGAAAAGGAAGGGATCGAGCGATGACAATCAGGAGGTGGGCTTGGAGGCATCCATCATCTGAAGAAAGCGTAATAGCTCACTGGTCTAGCTCCATGGCTCCATGTCTTAGGGCTCAAGTGATTCTCCGAAGTGATAAGTCCTTGAAAGCAACTTTTTGAAGTGTCTTATGGCATTCCATCAAAGATCTACTGGTTTCACCCCTACACATGAAATTTCACTATCCTTTTTCTCACTCAAGTGAATTGGTTTCGAGAGCATACTGCCACTTTTTGGCGACTTTCAGCACCTATGTGCCCTTTACGCGCAGACATTCTGAAGAACACTCCCCCTCCCGGTCTTACAATGGCTGCTGGCACCACATCACACTCCTCTTCAAGGCCGGTTCTTACAAAAAGAAAGCAAGAAGTATGCCAGGCAGTTTCCACTTACTTTCTTACCATGCAAAGGCAGTGAATGGTTAGCTATTCGAGTGGTTGACTGTACTTTCATACCAGCATTCTTATTTAATGAATTCTATTTCACAGGTGGAATGAGGAGAGCAACAGGTGAGATCCGATTGCACGACAAAGTAGATCTGCATGTGGCGAAGAACACCTCTATTGGGAAAAGAATTGAACCAATTCTTTCCACAAAGATGATTAACATATAGTAAATGATAGAGAGAGAGAGAGAGAGTGTGTGTATGTGTGTGTGAGAGAGAAACACATTCTGATTATAGAGACGCAGACACATTCTAATAACATTATGGAGAGGAAGAACTCATAACCATTTTGGCTATGATTGTCGAGAAAGAAAAACTTACAATAAGAGAGTTGTGAGAAAGATAATGAAGCCACTATTCAATTATAAAATGTGTGACCATGTGCAATGAATTTGACAAAAAAAAATGCTCTTAGCAACTACAAACATAAAAACTGAATTATAAGAGATATAACTAATGCAAGTTGGAATCCATTGGATGAATGGAATCACATCATGAATGTGCATACTTTTCATGTAGAACTCATCATGAACCAAAACACTATTGTGTATATCAGAAGAGATGAGGTGAAATAGACATGGTGTAGGTGAGCAGAATTGATCTCATGCAAGCTTACGTAAAAGTCCGCCTCTCTCGAGGCAGCGGGCTCAACTAGCGTGCAACTACATTCTCCTTCTGCCCTGAACAAGTTATCCTGGCCCGCAGGGAACAGTCGATTCAGGTGTTCTCCTCGGGCTTGGTTGAGAACTGCTTTGAGTATTGTGCGGGCAAATATCACATACGATATTTACATACTTAGCAGTGTTGCCAATATTTTTGGGAATTGGCTTCACGGTATTGATAACAGGCTTCGAACGCTTATTAGGGTAGGAGCGCTTGCCATCATTTGATCGCTTTGGCTATATAGAAATGATGAAGTTTTTAATGATAAATATTCTTCTCCCTTGCAGATCATTTACCGGTACTCTCCGTTTATGGTCGTCTCTACAACGGTAGAGAACCGCATCCTCTTTATTGGGGTCTGTGCATGGTTAGAAGATATTACGAGGGATACTTATTCCCAACATGAGTGACCGCATAATCTTCGGATTGGAGCTCTACCTACTTAGACGTTTTGCAATTGCTCACTTTGATATGTAATTGATCTTTTATTAGTTTGCAACCTGGATGTTTGACGGCTGTGTGTATTTTGGTTATACAGAAATTGGGTGTAATGCTTAAATCTTTTAAGTAATAAAGTGTTATAAAAAAATACTTAGCAAGGCAATTTGGCATGTGTTCCAGTGTAATGCTGGTATTCTAGCGGACGTCCGGCACAACCAAGGTATCAGAATCCTGTGGCTCTCATTTCTCTGAAATGAACTCAACGTGTTGGCGACAATATGTCCATAAGTCCATTACTCGATAGGACCATTTGCTTGTTCCGCAAATGTAGGGGCTAGATAAGTGGATTGTATCACAAGCTAATTAACTTAGTTCGCAGCTGCATGCTCACTGTTCTGCATTTAAAATCCTTTATATATCAGCGGGGCAAAGTGATCCACATATAATCCGGTATAATGCATCTGTTGTGGTATGTACACTCACCTAATGCTTGACAAACTAACGCCCTGTCGTTATCGAACAGGAAGAATTCGATCGTGCACAAGTCATCGATGATTGAATTATGCATGCATGATCGTAACAGTCATTTGCTGGTCCATGACCTAGTAGCGTCTATCTAGATCACGTAGACAGAAATGGTAAATTTATGGCTTGTGCTGTAGACATTACGATCCATCAACTTCAGATCGGCATTCGGGACCGGCCACCAGGGCAATTGGTAAACGATGTATCTATGGAAGAGCAGTACAGTACTATGATGTGAGTTAACCAGGGTTCAGAGAGGTAGCTCGGTGCGCCCTAGCTAGAAGGATAAGATCGAACTTATGATTGATTCACTAGTAAATTGCGTGAGTTAAGGTACGTTCATGGTTCACCTAATATTTGACCCGATCGAAGAGGAGAAATCAATCGTGCACAGGAGAGCTTGTCATGGCGATGCTGATTGAGTCTAGCGTCAAGCGTGGAAGCATAACCATCATCTTCCATTTTTTCACTCCAGCACCAGTTAGTGCTAGACGAAGGGTAGTGTACGAAAGGGGATCACGCAGGGTCCTCCTGTACACCGCTTTCAGTGGCGCGAGGCGCCCATGCAGCCTGAAGGAGTTGTTGGTGGGCCTGGTCCATCCTCGCGCGTCATCTGTGTCTTCCCCTAACTTGTTGCCATCGAAGTTTCCTGCTCGTCGTCATTGAAGATTTATTTGCCTACTCGTCGACCCACCCACCGCCGTCGGCCTAACCGCCATCTCCCACCACCCGCAGCTAGCATCGCTCCCGCACCGCCTCTTTGCCCCATCCCGCCTAAGCCTCCACCTTCGCCGGTCCACCGCCCTCTGGTCGGCCCTCTTTCTAAGCCCCCTGGCCGGCGAGACTCCTGGGCCCCTAACCCTAACTCCATCGGCGAGCTCCCAACCCGCTACTGTAAACCCTAAGTTCTTGCCCTCGCCTTAGCCGATGACATCGTGGCCAGCCGCGTCGTCCCCGTTCGCCGAGGTCTTGGCCTCACCTCCATCGGGGCAACGTGGCCATTCGCGGTAACCCCATCGTCGAGAAGATTAGGCGTCGTGGCCAGCCTTCGTAGCCCCATCCCCGACGAGGAAGAATGGAAGGTGCCGCTCCCTTGCTAACGGGTTTGACCTAGCATTGCACGCATGCATAGAGAGGTATGCGGGGCCTCTCATCCACGCCGCTAAGGGCGGTGTATAGGATTTTCCGAGCATGCTACCAGGTGTAAAAAGCCTGGTGGCGTGACCGCGTGACCTGGCAAAGTTTTACGCAGCCTAAGGCTAGAATTAGGGCGCTCCTAGTCTCCACCTGCGAGCGGGAGGGAGGAGAGCGCGCCCGCAGAGGCTCCCCTCATGGGCCGCCCCGGGAACGGCCCAGCAACATGTATTTTTCTTTCTTGCTTTTTTCTTTTCTTTTTTGTTTTTTTTGAAATGAACAATTATAAAAATTCAAATAGTCTCAAATTTGAACATTTTAAAATTCAAAAACTTTTTTGAATAATTTGAACATATTTGGAATTTGTAACAATTTGAACAAATTTTAAATTTGAACAAATTTTGGATTTGAACAAAAATTTGAATCTGAACAAAAAAAGTTCAAACATAAAAAATGTTCAAATATAAAAAATGTTCAAATTTGAAAATTGTTTAAAAATAAAAAATGTTCGAACAAAAAAGTTCAAACATAAAAAATGTTCAAATATAAAAATGTTCAAAATGTTCAAATTGTTTAAAAATTAAAAATGTTCAAACATAAAAAAATGTTCAAATTATAAAATGTTCAAATTTTAAAAATATTCACATTTAAAAATATTTAAAATTGTAAGAAAGAAAATAAAAAAAGAAACGAAAAACCAGAAAAACCAGGAAACCAGAAAAAAAGAAAAAACCAGCTCTGCCGTGTTAACAGGCCGGCCCAGCGTCGCGCCCACGCGGGCGGAGCCGAGTTTCGCTCCGCTAACGGGCGGAGCATAGGAATTGTGCTAGAATTAGAGTTGAGCCTAGGCCTGCAAAGAATCTTCTTGCATAGTCCAAGGTCGGATTTATAGTTGGGCCTCCGTTTTGTAACCTGAAAGGAGTTCCCAACGGCCCAGCTACAGATTTAAAGCTGGGCTGGCGTGAGACCGCTTTGCGAAGCGTACGAGAATGTTCGAGAGAATCCGACAAGCGTGAAGAACACCCGCGGCGTCGTCCCGACTCTGTAGTCTACAGTGCTCTCCAGACCAGAGGCGGCGAGCGGCGCGAATTGTCCCGAAGCTTCAACGCCTTTCACCATACTTCCACGCTCGCCGTGGCATGAGCCCCCCGCCGCTCTATAAAATGGCGCCGCTCTCCACGATCTCCGACCAGATAAGCAAGCGAAAGCAAGAGAACAACCACTGCACTGCAATACGTGTTCACAGCATAGCGGCTTCCGAGCTCCAGCGATATCCGGGCACTTCTCTGCCTTTCAGTTCTAGGCTCTCTGATAATCTCGACTGAGCAATGGCTGCAGCGAACGCCCCCTTCGCTCTCGTCAGCCGCCTCTCCTCCCCTGCCGCGCGCCTGCCGATCCGCGCCTGGAGAGCCGCGAGGCCGGCGCCGCTCGCGGCCGGGAGAACCCGCCCGCTCACCACGGCCGCCGCGTCGCAGGACAACAGGGACAACTCCGTCGACGTCCAGGTCAGCCAGAACGGCGGCAACAACCAGCAGGGCAACGCCGTCCAGCGCCGCCCGCGCCGCGCCGGATTCGACATCTCCCCGTTTGGTAAGTATACTCTGTTTTTAATTTCTGACATTCTTACCTTGCACTTCAAGGGGAGAAGCAGAGGCTGACGTGGTTTAACTGTTGGCTCACGCAGGGCTGGTGGACCCGATGTCGCCGATGCGAACGATGCGGCAGATGCTGGACACGATGGACCGGCTGTTCGACGACACGGTGGGGTTCCCCACGGCGCGGCGATCGCCGGCGGCGGCGGGCGAGGCGCCGCGGATGCCGTGGGACATCATGGAGGACGAGAAGGAGGTGAAGATGCGGTTCGACATGCCCGGGCTGTCGCGGGACGAGGTGAAGGTGATGGTGGAGGACGACACGCTCGTCATCCGCGGCGAGCACAAGAAGGAGGCCGGCGAAGGCGCGGAAGGACAGGGCGACGGGTGGTGGAAGGAGCGCAGCGTCAGCTCCTACGACATGCGCTTAGCACTGCCTGACGAGTGTGACAAGAGCCAGGTGCGCGCCGAGCTCAAGAACGGCGTGCTTCTCGTCTCCGTGCCCAAGACGGAGACCGAGCGCAAGGTCATCGACGTGCAGGTCCAGTAATGGCTCCGGCGAGCTTGTGTCCTGTTAGGATTTAAGATGTTCGGTGTCAGAGACTTCGAGTTGTGACCGCGCGAGTGTGTGCTCTCTGTAGATTCTAGTGTGCCGTTTTTCCTGCGATCTTCTCTCTGCGCTTGTTGCGCATAATATGTAGTGTGATGTATGTACATACTCGTAACGGAATAATGTGAGTGTTCGGCCGCTTAATCGTCTAATGAGTCTCCATTATTTGTGCAAGTGACATTCACCCTCTACTGTAAAGTGGTTGATGTGTGGTTCTTTCAGGATGCCAGTGCCAATATCTGAACTAAAAAATGACGAGACAATGGCTACATACATGATGAATTAGGATAGTGCAGTTTATTCAGTTGGACATAAAATTGAAAGAATTGTGTTGACAGATACAATTTCTTGGCTATTTCGTTTACTTCTGTTAGTCATGCATACTCATGGAGAACTCCTCGTCTGCTCGGATACAAGATGACTACATCAAGACGCAGCATTCCTATCGGTTTCAGATGATGTTTGGGGAGAGTCTGATTCTCCAGCGGGTGGCGCCGTTCCACCGGTCCTCGTACCTGCAGCATTGAGCATCCAAATTGGGCTTGCAGGAGTTCTTGAAATCGACCCTAACTCTAACCCTAAATCTAACACAGTTTACTCATTCTACCTAAGAATGGGGAAATCCACAATTCTAACCTGCATCGGTGGCACTCCCTTGGGCGGCCGTGCCATGGAGCGGAGTGGCGTGCGCCGCCTGCTGCATCTGTGCCGCATACTGCATCATCTGCGAGTACTGCGCTGCCGCGGCAGAAGAACTCTGTTCTTGGTTGCTGGCAGCTTGCATCTGCTGCAGATAGTACGGTGAAAATCCTTGCTGAGCTCCTTCCGCTCCAGCCGCTGCGTAGTATGTCTGCAGTTGTAACTGCCGTTGCTGTTGCTGCTGCTGGACACCCATTGCACCATGCGCACTGTAGTAGCCCTGCAGCATGTATACAGTTTTCTCAATTTGTATCCTTGAAAGTTCTTTTGGCACATGAGCACTAGTGATCCTACTATATAAAAAAAATTAAAATTCATATATATAGATTTTTAAAAAATGAAAAAATTTATGGACTTTGTCAACTATATATCCCACAAGCATGCAAAATTGCAATGCGAAATTCTTTTTATTATGAGCTACATAGAAATGACAATATCTGGTATTGTTTGGAGATTGAAAATGTGATACTCAAATCTACACTTCTACTCCATTATTTTTGTGAACCTCAAAATACACATTATTTTTCAATTGATAGTAGTTTGCAGTTCGAGCCCCCATAGAAAGGGGATAGTTTCGCTAGCTTTGCTTACTGTTTGGGAGATTTGAAATGAGTGAAACGCTAGAGTTTTTAGTCATAAGTCATCTCCTTCATTTGTAACTTTAGATAAGATCAAATGTGAGGCTAGGCTTTGGGTTCTTGCCGGGGCAAAGCGGCTGGGTGATTTGATGCTGGGAGAGTAATCTTCGTAATAATAACCTTGTTATTTTTTTGTAAACTCCTTCTAATTAATTGAATGGGGCAAAGCTTTTGCCACTGTTTTAAAAAAAATATTTTTAGAATTTTTTAGAACTTAGAAATATTAGTTTTGATTTAAAAAAGATCACTAGTGCCCATGTACTCCAAATCTCAGTGGCACCAAATCTTCACTCTATACGTGGTAGATACCTGAAAGGACATCATTTTTATCCTCTCAAAAGATGTTTCAGAATAGTATTGTTGTATGTTCAAATTCTGGACAAAATTCATTAACCTTTTTTCAGTTATGACCAAAAATTTTGTCTTTGCTTGATGGTTGCTATTTCTCTTGGCATGTCAATTTTCCAAGGCAAATCAACTCTTGTTTGGCATGTCAATTCTTCCAGGGCAAATCAACTCTTGTTCAATTTCTCACAAATGTCGGGAAACTTAGATCATAGACCGAGCTACACTTAGCCTTTTATTTTAAAACATTCAATTCATATTCTAAAGTTTCAAAAAAAAATTGAAAGAAAATTGTAAGATAGACAATGATGAATACTATAAACGTGCAAAATCTCAACATGAAATACTTTGTATACTACACTACATAATACGAAATCAGATAAATTATATAGCAAATAGTGCACTTTAAACACTCTATAATTTATCAGATTTTGTCATTTTTGTGTAGCCAAGAATATAAAGTAATTCGTATTGAAATTTTACACGTTTGTAGTATTTATCATTAGTTATCTCTAAATTTTGTTTTGGATTTTTTAGAAATTCAAAATACGAATTAAAAAAAACGATAAAGATACGAATTTTAAATGTTTGAAGATAAAGGGCTACATGTAGCTCGGTCTATGTTTGTCCACTCTCCCAACTCATAGGCAATCAAAAGTTTCATTGAAATATTGGCTAGCTAGGTTTTGGGTGGACAAATGGGCTAAACCAATAAATAACCAAAACTCCAAAATCAGACAAGTTCACTTTTTTTATTTGGTATATTCAAAATGACGGGCTCTCGCAGAAGAATATTCTCTAAGTCTAGGGAAGTTGCAAATAAATTTCTTTATTTTGCACATCACTGTGAAGTTTCACTTGAGAATGGCTTCGTGATGTCGGCATGCTTAGTCAACTGCCCACGAAAGCCCCTTTAACTCCAGAGCTCTTTCTTTAAAACTTGAAACGCCCATTTTAAAATTAGAAAGGCTGAAATAAATACACAAATTCATATACATGTTTAGCAAGTGCGTGCAAAGGTTTGTCCCTGTATATGCTCAGTTGTGATATACACAAAAAGGCAAAGATGGGGTTACAATTGAAGTTTTTTATTTATTTTTATTTGTCTTGTTTGCACATCCCAAAATATGCAATATTTTTTCAAGAACTTTACGGGTACATCACATTGTTACATATCCCACGAAAAGTTGATATAATCTAAAATTTCTTAGATTGTATTTTTAGTTTTTTTTTAAGAGCTCCAAAGAGCTTAGAAGTCAAATCGACCCACTCAAGCTAAGGGGCTTTATACCAGGGGTGCGCGTTTTGGCACCCGGGAGCATATGCTCCTGGTTTTTGAAATCTATTCTAAATAAATTTCCAAATGTTTAAAAATCCCGATGAAAAATTCTGCGCATAGTTCTTGACATTCTATGTTCACATAAAATTGTTTCACGAGAAAAATATATTTTTTGTGTTGTGTGTAAAAAGCCAAATTTTGGGCTAACATAGACGTTCCAAATGTCAAAAAATTCCGATGAAAGATTTTACGTGTACATATCTGATTCTATGTGTGAAAGTTTCATGAAAAAACGATACTTCTTTGTGTGTTATGTAAAAAAGACAAAATATCTCATGAGAATCCCTATTTTAGCACCAAAAGTTTTCTTTTTTTGCACACGACACATAAAATGCCTTTTTTTATGGAACGACATTGTGAGCATGCACAATGGGGAGACCTACATACGAATTTTTGTTTTGGAATTTTTTAACATTTTGAGACATGACTAAAATGTATTTCAAATAAAGGAAGCATGTGCACATGGGAGCCAAAACACCATGCCCCTCCCAACTGACTGGAAGTTTTATAAGACTTCTAAAAACCATGGAATTTTGAAAGTGCATATGCCAAGGAATGAGGAAAACGAGGTGTTCTTTCATGAATGCACATAATTATTTGCAATTTTTCTTATTTTTCTATAGTACATTTATAGTTGCTTTTCTTGATATACAGACTTCGGATAGGATGAACCACATTGTCATCAACTTTGTATGGCACAAGATTATATCTTTTTTAAGAAAATACATGTGTATTTGTATAAATCCTTATTTTCTATTATATTTATGTTATTTCTTTCATATTTTCTAATTATGTGATTCTCTTGATTGTTTATGTTGGCTAGACTGCTAGTGCTAGGTGTACAATAGCACTAGAATTTCACTAATCATAGTATTTTGAATGGATGTTAGGAACTAAATATGTTCATCTATATTGAAACTGACTAAACTAATTCGAAACCTAGAAACGAAATTTACTATATTTTTCAAAGGTAAAATGCTTTCATGTTCCTTACACAAATGAACATTTGAGTAATGCAATAATCACGTGTTGATGTGGGATTTCTAGTTTCAAAGGCATACTGTCTAATATGAACAATTTCTATAGCGTGAGTAGTAGGGGGTGGGGGTAGCATTTGTGCAGCTTTCGATATCAATCAGAACATTTAGGTGTGCGTGAATCCAAACATCTTGCTTCAAGTATAACGTGTTAGAGAAGAATGCTAACCATCTGCATCTGATACATGTTCTCGGGAGAATACCCTCCAGTATACCTGCAGACGTAAGATATATGACGCAGATAGATTCAGTTTCCTGATTATGTTCATAGGTTCACAATTTACGGGAAGCCAATGAAATGAAATTTACCCGTAGTAGTAAGGATAGGCGTACTGAGCATTTTGGGGGAAGTAGGAAGCTGCCATTGCGGCAACAGCAGCAGAACCCTGGTAAGACGAAGACGCTGCTGCGGGCCTTGACCTGACCATCCCTGCATAACATCGCAATTCGACAGGTTGTTAATTTCAGCGATAATTCGGTCAGGAGAAAACCGGCTGAAAGGGAGCAGATTGTACCAAATGGCACCGACGCGGCAGCAGGATTCCCACGCTGCGACGCGCCGAGAGCCGCCAGGTTGCAGTTGGCCCTCCTCCCGTCGATCACCGGCGTCGGGTCCTGCAGCGCTCGCGCCGCCGCCTCGGGGTCCCTGAACGTGACCTGACACACGCCGACAGACACAAAGCACCAGATGAGCCAATCGGACATGATAATTTTGAGCTCACATTGTTGTGATCGACGACCGATCGGCGGGATTCGGAGCGTACAAATCCGTAGCCCCGGGAGCGGCCGGTGTGCTTGTCGGCGATGACGACGGCCTCCGCGATGTCCCCGAACTGCTCGAAATAGCGCCGCATTGCGTCGCGCTGCGTCTGCCACGCCAGGCCGCCCACGAACAGCTTGGTGAACGTTGTGTCGCCGTCCATCGGTGGTTGATCGCCGGTGGTAGCCGAAGCGGAGGTGGTGGGTTGGCGCCTTGGCGGTAGCTGTACAGACGTGCTAGCCAATGGTGGGATGTCTGAGACCGTGGGAGTATTTGTACGGATGAGGGGCGGCGAAATGGTGCCCACGACGAGGGGTAAAAGCTGGAGATGATGAGCGTATCGTGCGCCTAAATAATCATGTAACGCGGGGTTGGATTGCTTTGCAAATCCTCGCGGAGTCGTGTGCTCGTGCTCTGAAGGCCTTGTTTGGTATGAGTGTATTAGTGGGTATTTGAGGGTATTTTCTAGAGGGTTTTGGGTGAAAACACTCCTATCACCCAAACCACTTTGTGACACTACAATCCCCTTCCTAATCAATACTCTCCATCAATTTACGCGTTTGGTAGGCAGGGATAAGTCTACAGCCAAAAATCCAATTATCACAGCATGCAAGGATGATCGTAGTAATTCAAACAAAGATACAATTTTTACACTCCGGTCATAAGCACCTGTACTTAAACAATCTCATAAGTTCCCAACATGTAATTTTTACACTCCGGTCACAAGCACCTGTACTTAAACAATCTCATGAGTTTCCACTATACAATTTTTACACTCTGGTCACAAGCACCTGTACTTAACAATCTCATGAGTTCCCACTTCCATTGTTACATGTTACAAACTGTATCAAGTTATACATCACATTTATGCATTTTCACGGTATTTTCACCACTGGTCCAAAGAAACGTATTGTATCACATATGAACCATAAATATATGTGTCTAGTGTAGCTGCCCTCTTCTATACCTGCTCAACAAAAGGCTGTGAATCAAGTACTATTACAAAAAAATTTGATAAAAATGAAGAGCTTGCGAGAAGATCTTATATTCTCCATGCTGCATCAAATCATTTGTAAATGTGCTATCAACTACTAGTGATATGAAAGAATGCAGTTCACTAACCTAGACATAAGCCGATCTGTTAGACATATAAGGGAACATTAACTCATCCAATACCTTGACCCAGAGGACACTCTGCATGTAACAAGGTGATAGTGTCAAATGGCATCAGGACATCAAGGTTTAATACAGATTAAAAGCAGAAAGGAAACCTTATGTGATAATTCAGTTCACTTATAATATGGTATTCAGTTGGTTCTAAAATCACTTTTCTCAGGTCTGGCATATCTTTACAACTTACAAGTTCCTGTTATATCATAAACAATATCTAGTAGCTATCTAGAACCCATGGCATGAAATGGTATCAGAAGCTATGATGGTTACAAAGCATGGTTGTTGCTCTTGCTATATAAAGCTATGATGGTGCCACCAAATTAATGCCTACGACTACATATGATCTTGTTCGTGTTAGCAGGGGAAAATTAACACGAACAAAAACTGGAGTGTACGTCTGACGATGCAGAGAGCTCTGCATCGGAGCATTGTTACTAGGAGCGGCCGCGGCTGAGTACATTAGCACTTAAAAAAGGATAGGTGCTTTTACTAATGGAGGCTGCTAATTTCATTGTTTAACAGAAAATTCAGGAACAAGAACCAGATAATGTTGTCTAGGTAACATCAATAGTGATAAATTTATGGCAAGCAAGCAATAGTATAATTGTAAGCGATCAGTGGTCTATAATAAATTTCAAAGGACACAAGGCCAACCCGTGTTTGACAGTGTATTCCAGGGAACATTTTGCTTGGACATAGCAAATTTTGTACTTTTGGATGGTGGCAGACACACACACTTGCTTGGACACCATGGACCTTCTCACCCCCCCCCCCCCCCCCCCCCCGCTCAGCTCAGTGCATGGATAAGGACAGTGCCTTGTGTGAATTTGATCGCATGGTTAATTAACAACGCGTTTCGCGTGGTCCATTTGCTTACCCGTGCTACTCTGGCCCCAAATCCAGAGTTGACAAAAAAGTACAAACAAACAATGATCTGATAGCCAACATTTTCATTGCTGATGATATCAAGAGGATATCATCAGGCATAACCAGAACATAACAGAGCCACCATAGCAAGAACCAGAGCCGGATCTCACATAAGAACACGAACACCAAGCATACCAAGATCCAGATCGCACATCAAGAATCCCAGACCTAGCTACCTAGGCCATTCATGCGCATCAAGCAGTACATGGGAGAGGAGGCGATGAGGTAGATAGTACTTACATACAGGTATTCCGGCTAGGAGGCGCGGCGAAAAGAGCTGTGCCGGCGGCGAGATGCGCAGGCGGCGTCGGTGGCATCAGATGTGGAAGAAGTGGGAGACATCGCTGCAGGTTGGTTGGCTGCGGGATGGAGGATCCGCCGGCATCGGCGGCAACGTTGGCCGCGGCTTCCGCTTCGAGCGACAGAGGAGCTGGGCGTCGTCACGAGCGCCGCGCGCCGCCAGCGACAGAAAACGCGAGGGGGGTGGGGTGTTTCGCTTCCACCTCAACCCGACGGGTATTGGAGTGTTTTCTCGGGGCTTGCCCGGCCGAAACCGGCCTGCCAAACGGCCCACGAGGGTTTTTCCGTGTCTTCAGACCGGGCCGGGAATTTACACCACAAAACCGGCTGAAACACTGGTGCCAAACGAGGCCGAAAGTGGCGCGGTGCATGTATCTTTCTTACTCCTACTTTTTCTGAGTCTAAAGGGCAGTCGTTCTGCAGTCGGATTATAGATACAAATAGAGTTGTTATTTTTCGAGGTATAAAAGATACCGGGACCTTAGTCACTGGGTGTTTTTGCTTCTCGATATACTAAATTGCAAATTTAGATCGTGGAATGGCTGCCTTCTGTACTGTACATATAAGCAGAAACACTGAAAGCTTAGGGTTGGCAGGATTGGCTGGGTAAGAGCAACTCTAGCAGATACGCCATCCACGCGCGATCTGCAAGATGCAGGTCAAGATTCAGGGGGTTTGCGGATCGGAAAATCCTCGTGCGGAAAAGAAACCGCAAACGAACCCAAATTTTTTAAATTGAACACTTCGCGTGAAATTTTTGCATACATGGTATGTTCATCCGCATCAGTTTGCAACAACATAGTTCTAAATTACATACTACTATATCCGCATCATTGATGATTCAAAGTCGTCCGCATGCCCTATCTACCAAAATTGCTCCGGGATATCTCACCGGAGACAAGGGGATGCGGCAGCGGCCGGACTTCCGCGGCCTAGAAGTCGAAGTTGTCGTCGGAGTCCATGGCATCGAGGAAGGCCTCCTGCAGCTATGCCTCCTTCTGCCACTCCTCCGCCTTCTACGCAGCCATGCGCGAGTTCTGCTCGAGAAGGGCGACGATGTGGGGGAGGGCGGCATTGTCGACGAAGTCCTCCGGCCCAATGGTCTTCCCCGTGTTCACCTGCGCCGGGGCGGCTGCGTCCACCTCCATCCGCATGTGAGGGGGAGCCGAAGATGACGATGCTGCAGCGGAAGCGGAGGCGGCCAACTCCGCATGATAGCGGGAGTGGGAGGGCGACGCCGACACCGATGCCGGCGAGCCGCCACCCCGGTTGGCCCTCGCCTCCCGCTTGTTGAATGCCAGCTGTGGGGTGAGGCCGTACTTCGTGTAGCGGTACGAGCCCCGCAGCCGTGTGACGTCGGAGTGCCTCTTTCGCGCCTCGTCGTCGTCGCCTCCGGCACCGCGGGAGCTCCCCGTGCGACCAATCTGGCCGCCCCCGCGCCCGATTGAGCTGATCCCCGACATCTATGCGGAGTCGGATGGGTCGATCTATGACTCTGGAGGCGGAAGAAGCTCACTGATGGCAGGATTTCATGGCGGCGGTGGGCGGTGCAGGAGGGGAAAAGGGGGGGAGAGATCAGATCGCAGCCTGCATCGCCCGCATCGACCCCCATATATAGCAGTCGATGTGGGCTGAATGTCGGCGCCCCCCATTTCGTTTGCAGGCTAGAGACCCGATGCGGGAGGCCAAAAGAAAACGCCCCCAAGCCGCAAATTGGCCTCGGTGGCGCGATATGGCCTGGATGGCGTATCTGCTAGAGTTGCTCTAACATGAAGGAACATATATCAGGCTGGTCAATCATACGGTGTGGCTGGCCATGTTTGCATCCAACCAAGGGACAGCACTACCTATTCTTTTCCTCAAGTATCAAGAAAAGTCACATTGCTAAAATTGGAAAACAATGGACGCAATTCATCGCAGTTTTATAAAAAGCGACGAGACAAGATCAACACTGGGGCCAACCAAGTGCATGGAAGTGCCTAAACAGACCAAAACAATACATGTAACGACAGACCAATGATCTGAAAGGGGCTACATATGCTACATATCGTGATCCCTTGGCAGCTGATGATATCTGAATCCGAATTAGTTTATGCCAGTGGAAAAGAATGTATGTCAACAGCTCGATCGGTGCTTTTCATACGGTGTCATGCCCTATGCATCTGTAAAGGGCATCACGATAGTTGTGTTTTTGTAGCGAGGATTGAGAAAGGAGGAGGACCATTGTTGTGCGGTGGCTGCTTGGTTGGCGCCTCGGAGGCAGTGATTCCAAAAGGAAAGGAGTGGTATACGTGAAGGGCACGCATGCAATCGGTTTGTTTGCGACCTTTTTTTCTAGTGGAGATTTGTGTGCGAGTTGGAACGAGGGGCGGGCCCATTTTTGCTCCTGGGCTGGCCTGTACAGTTCTTGGACGGGCTGCATTCCGATCCGTTTGAGCCACTTCTCTTTGTTAGGCCGAACATCCCGTGTGGGCAGCAGCAGCAAATAGAAATCCGTTTACTCAAAACCATGCCCATGGCCCATGGGCTCCGAATACCTTCCCGGCGTTGTGCACTTGTGCACCAATCCTAGTCACCTATACACAGAAAAGGTTGCCTCAAAATAAAAACCTACACAGAAAAGGCAGAGGAGCACAGCACGAAAAGCTGAAAGACATAAAGGGTGGGATAGGAAAACAACTGTAGCAGTTCTTTTAAACAACGATAAAGTTTCCTGAAAAATTGTCGCTACTCGGCCTAGTGCTTCCTGCGCACAACGATGAAGATTCCTGACGAGATGTCGCCACGGTGCTACTTGTGCTTGGTTTGTCTGCACACAATCACAGCCAGTTGGAGCGAATCGAAATAGACAAGGAATAGAGATCTCGCAATGAACAGCCAAGAAGGAACGACAGCGCACGTGAGGACTCATTTCGTCCCCATGAGGCCATCGATTTTGTACATGTAACAAAGGCCTTGTTTTTTAATTTAAGAAATTTCGGGAAAAATATCGTTAGATTGCAAGCAATAGATAGTTGTTCCACAGATACTCAACCCACCAAAAGTCCTATGCTTTACTTTCGTATACTTCAGTTCTAAGAGATTCACAATCCCTATTAGAAATGTCAGTGCTATTTCGCGAGATGCAACAAAGCGACTTGTAGAATCGTTTGTTTTCAATATAATTATCATGAGCCATAAAAAAACATCATATTTATATGTTCTCTTTATATTTATGCATTTTCAATTTATGAGCTCTAGGAGACCAGAAGATTAACCATTCATGCTTTCACGTGCGTTTAGCAAGGAGTAAGAATGTATATATGTGGTGAGAGCCAATGGCGGACCTTGACGGCAAATGTAGGAGGGGCAAAATGAGATTAGATGGAAGCTGAGGGGGCCAATTTGCAGAATTTTTCGATTTGTGTGGTAAAAAATGGTATTTACTAAGTACTATTGTGCAAATTTTAATTAAGTTGGGGGGGCCATGGCCCTTTTGGCCTCCACAAAGGTCCGCCAGTGGTGAGAGCCATGAACTCTGCCAAGTTAGCGTTCGCTCAACAAGATTTTCGTAAACAAGTTAATCCTTGTTATGTCTAGGCCAAATATTGTCCTCTGCCATGGACTTGTAGACGTGGGTGGAATCCCACCAAAGTCTCGCTTATAGTTTTTTCAAAAAAAATTGCTAAAAATATAAACTAGAAATAAAAATGAACTATAAGTGAGATTTTGATGGGACCCACTCGGAGTCTTGCATCTCCCCATTTCCTCCCTAGTGCAGACCAAAATCCATAGTGGAAGTCATTTTCCCTAGGCCATACTCTATGTAGTATAGTAATCCTTTGTATCCCTTAGGTTGTTTCTTGGGTGATAGAGGACTACTGTAACCGAACAGCCATATGTGGTTCCTACTAGTGTCCCGATGCTTCCAAATCCTAGCTAGGGAGTCTGTGGGTTCCGATAGCATCGAGTTCCAACTAAGTGCAAAGCTTGTTTACGTTGCGGGTGTGGTATGCTATAAACTTAGCAACGACCGATTGCTATTTCTTGTTCAGCTCAGGTGCACAAGATAGTTTGTTTGTGAGTTAGGATCACATACCATGTGTGTTCTCACGTTTAAATAGACTCCATCCATTAATTTTGATACCATATGGTGCAACAACCATGCGCATGAAGCTTTCATCCGGTTCAATTATGCAGTAAGAAGCACATGGGCATTCATGTATTGAGTATTTCCTCCTTGATGAAGTAGCTTTTTAGTACAAGCCTTGATTGTATCAATTCAACTTTAAAGTGTAGTTTGTGTAGACAACAACATTTAGAGATAGCATGTACATCTCAAGTAGAATGGTCACTAACGAGCAGCACGTACGGGCCTAAGCAACTAAAATCTTCATAGATGAAATATTGCATCAAACCAAATCATTAGATTTTTATTTGAAAATTTTCCTACCTAATTATCTCCAAAGAAAGATGAAATTGAAACAATGACTAGTCGTCATGGATGAGCAGTTTCAACACTGGTCTCTAGTTGAGTGCCACCTTACATTGTGTTGGTGATCTGCTCGCTTCCTATCACCTCGCGCCCACTCATTCCCCTGTCGTATGTGCCAAAATTGCTAAATTAATTAAAAAAAATCTCAATTTTTGGGTTTTCTAGAAGGGCATGATCTGGTCACGCAAATAGAGTTGCTCTATTTCTCTGACGTGTTGCATCGCATGACTCAATCCAGGTAGCCAACCAAAATCCATAGTGGAAGTCATTTTTCCTAGGCCATACTCCATGTAGTGTAGTAATCCTATGTGTCCCTTAGGTTGTTTCTCGAGTGATAGAGGACTACTGTAACTGAACAACCAAATGTGGTTCCTACTAGTGTCCCGATGCTTCCAATTCCTAGCTAGGGAGTCTGTGCAATCCGATAGCATCACAAAAATAGTTCCAACTAAGTGCAAAGCTTGTTTACGTTGCGGGTGTGGTATGTTGTAAACTTAGCAACGCTATTTCTTGTTCACCTCAGGTGCGTAAGATAGTTTCTTTGCGAATTAGGATCACATACCAGTTGTGTTCTCACGCTTAAATAGACTCCATCCATTAATTTTGATACCATATGGTGCAACAACCATGCGACTAAGCTTTCATCTAGTTCAATTATGCAGTAAGAAGCACATGGGCATTCATGTATTGAGTATTTCTCCTTGATGAAGTAGCGTTTTAGTACAAGCCTTGATTGTATCAATTCAACTCCATAGTGTAGTTTGTGTAGACGACAACATTTGGAGATAGCATGTACATCTCAAGTAGGTGATACGTCCATTTTGCATCACTATTTTATATCATAATTTGTTGTTATTCATTGATATATTTCATATTTAGAGATGATACTTATGTTGTTTCCTCTGTTTTTGCATGATTGATGATAATTGGAGAGCTCACTTCCGGAGTCAGGATTCTGCTAGAAAAAGGACCATCAAGACACCATATTTTTGAAGATCGACAATTCCAGGAAAATACCAAGAAATTCATATTTCATCAGAAGACGGAAGTAGCCAGAAGGAGAGGGCAAGGTGAGCCACCGAGGGCCCACACCACCAGGTGGCGCGGGCCAGCCCTGGGTCGCGCCACCCAGTGGTGTGGCCGCCCTGGCCCACCTCTGCCAGCATCCCCTCACGTATATCGTCGTCCCCGAAAACCTAAGAAGAGGGGGATCAGAGATAGACTCCGCCGCTTTTGCGGGGCGGAAAACACACAGAGAGAGAAAGCTCTCCGACAGGCAGAAATCTGCCGAGGAAATTCCTTCCTAGAGAGGGGAGATCGTCACCATCGTCATCGCCATCGAGCTGGGCTTCATCGGGATCATCATCTTTATCACCATCATCACCAGCACCTTCATCATCACCATCACCACACCATCCCGCTGTAACATCTTGGGGTGAATCTTGTCTAGTTCATAGGGGGATGATTGTTGTGCGGTGTTGATGTAGATGACCGACCAGTTGGGAACCCCAAGAGAAGGTATGATGAGTACAGCAACAAGTTTTCCCTCAGTAAGAAACCGAGGTTTATCGAACCAGTAGGAAAAAGGCAAACTTCAGAAGGTGATACCTGCTAGCTTCGCAACAGCTCCAGATAATTTATAAGGCGCCTCGTCCAGGGCTTTGCTTTGCACCCGCAGCAACATGGAACCTGCACACAACACAACCAAGTATTTTGCTCCCAACTTACGATGAGGTTGTCAATCTCACCGGTTTGCTGTAAACAAAGGATTGAGCGTATCGAGTGGAAAACAATAGTAGTATGCGAGAAAGTAAACAGTGCGAGTAAAAGTAAACAGTAATAGCAATGTAAAGGAAA
Organism: Dactylis glomerata; assembly: GCA_007115705.1. NCBI lineage: Eukaryota > Viridiplantae > Streptophyta > Magnoliopsida > Poales > Poaceae > Dactylis > Dactylis glomerata. The sequence continues at coordinate 4,688,598 of QXEO01001034.1, forward strand.
TTGGACCGGGGTCCACAGTTCACTAGTAGTGTCTCTCCAAAAGATAAATAACAACATGCTGGGTAAACAAATTATAGTTGGGTAATTGGTAGAATAAAGATAACATCCATATGTCACAAGGATCACTATGAGATTTACTCTGGGCATTACAACAAAATACATAGACCGCCATCCAACTGCATCTATGACTAATAATCCACTCGCGGGGATATCGTCCGAACACCCCTCGAGTATTAAGTTGCAAACAACAGATAACTGCATTAAGCAAAGTGTGTAATGTAAACAAAGCATCTGCCCTTGAGCATATGAATGTTGTTTTCTCCCTAGTGGCAACAACATATCTACAACCTTAGAGGTTTCTATCACTCCCCCAGATTAAATAGAGGCATGAACCCAACTATCGAGCATAAATACCCCCTCTTGGAGTCACTAGTATCTACTTGGCCAAGATAGCTACTAATAACGGAGAGCATGCAAGATCATAAACAACATAGAGATAACATAAGATAATATTCAGCACATCAACTTAACATACCACCAATATTCATCGGATCCCAACAAACACAACATGTAGAATTACATAAAGATGATCTCAATCATGTAAGGCAGCTCACGAGATCTAAACATGAAGCACATGGTGGAGAAGACAACCATCTAGCTACAGCTATGGACCCATAGTCCAAGGTAGACTACTCACTCATCACGCCGGAGGCAAGCATGGCGATGAAGAAGACCTCCGGTGGCGATTCCCCTCTCCGGTAGGGTGCCAGGAAGAGCTTCTGGACCCTCCCGATCTCGGGTCGACGACGGCGGCGGATCGCGATGTGTTTCTGGAAAATTGATCGGGTGTTTAGGTTTTTCCCGTCGGGGGGTCTTTATAGGCGAAGGGGTAGCGTCAGAGGTGGACCAGGGTGGCCTCACCCATAGGGGGCGCGGGCCAGGGGCTGGCCGCGCCGCCCTATGGTGTGGCCAGCCCGTGGCCCCCCTCCGTCTTCTCTTCGGACTTCTGGAAGCTTCGGTAAATATTAGGAGGTTCGGCTTTTGTTTCGTCCAATTCTGAGAATATTTCCTGTGTAACTTTTCTGAAACACAAAAATAGCAAAAAAACAGGGAACTGGCACTATGGCATCTTGTTAATATATTAGTTCCGGAAAATGCATAAAAACGCCACGAAGTGTAACAAAGCACTAAGCAAATGGTGTAAGAACAAGCATGGAGCATCAAAAATTATAGATACGTTTGAGACGTATCAGGGGAACTTTCCTGGTGTTGATTACTCTTGTAGTTGATGCTATTAAGTGAAACCATTGGATTAAGGTTTATGTTTAGATTGTTATTTATCATTGTTTCACCTCTGATCATGATCCATATGATGTCTTGTGAGTAGTTCGTTTAGTTCTTGAGGACATGGGAGAAGTCAAGATGTTAGTAGTGGAACTATGTTGAGTAATATTTAATGGTTTGATATTTATATGTTGTGGTGCTATTTTACTAGTGGTGTCATGTGAACGTCGACTACATAATACTTCACCTTTATGGGCCTAGTAGAATGCATTGTGTATTTGGCTAATAATTGTGGGGTTGCCGGAGCGACAGAAACCTAAACCCCCGTTGGGAAACCAGTGCACCAGGGAGTGTAGGATTTCAGAGTTTAAGGCTGTGGTTAGATTTATCTTAATTACTTTCTTATAGTTGCAGATGCTTGCAAGGGGTATAATCACAAGTGTGTATTAGTCCAAGTTGGGGTAGTGCATTAGCATAGGTTCACCCCCATAATAATTATCAAACCAATGAAGATTATTTAGCTATATAAAGCAAAAACGCTTGACAGAAACTCCCGTGCGTCCTCAGGAACGTTTGGTAATCATAAGTAACACAACCGGCTTGTCCTTTGCTCTAGAAAGGAATGGGGCACTTGCAGCAATTATTATTATTATATTTTATTTACTCATACTTTATTTACTTGTATTACCAAATACCCCTGAAAACCCATTTGCTAGTATTTACAGTGAATCCTTGATCAAAACTGATTGTCAACACCTTCTGCTCATCATTGGGTTCGACACTCTTATTTATCGAAAGTACTACGATACACCCCCTATACTTGTGGGTCATCAATACTATTTTCTGGCACCGTTGCCGGGGAGTGAAGCGCTATTGAAGAGTGGAATTGGTAAAGGTAACTTTCGCTGTGAGTATTGTTTTTATTTCTGTCTTTTATTTTATTTTGCTATGGAGATGTCTCCATTTGGTTCCCTATTTGGGAATACTGTTGCCACTGTTACGGTAGTAGATGAACCACCGCCTGCTAAATTGGATCCTTTTAAAATACCTATGAAAATTGTTGAATGTGTTATGAATAACTGCTATTCAGGAGATGGAACTGTCCATCCGGGTGATCATTTGCTCTTTATACATGAATTATGCGAGTTATTCAAGTGTGCAGTGATACGTCTCAAACGTATCCATAATTTTTGATGCTCCATGCTTGTTTTTACACCATTTGCTTAGTGTTTTGTTACACTTTGTGGCACTTTTATGCATTTTCCGGAACTAACCTATTAACAAGTCACCACAGTGCCAGTTCCCTGCTTTCTGATATTTTTGTGTTTCAGAAAAGTTACACAGGAAATATTCTCGGAATTGGACGAAACCAAAGCCAGTCGCCCAGAATTTCACCGAAGCTTCCAGAGAACCGAAGAGGAGACGGAGTGGGGCCACGAGGGCCCCACACAACAGGGCGGCGCGGCCCAGGCCCTGGCCGCGCCCCCTATGTGTGAGGTCGCCTCGGTCCACTCCTGACGATGCCCCTTCGCCTATAAAGACCCCCCGACGGAAAAAAAACCTAAGTACCCGATCACTTTTCCAGAACACATCGCGATCCGCCGCCGCCGTCGACCCGAAGATCGGGAGGGTCCAGAAGCTCTTCCCGGCACCCTGTCGGAGAGGGGAATCGCCATCGGAGGTCTTCTTCATCGACATGCTTGCCTCCGGAGCGATGAGTGAGTAGTCTACCTTGGACTATGGGTCCATAGCAGTAGCTAGATGGTTGTCTTCTCCACCATGTGCTTCATGTTTAGATCTCGTGAGCTACCTTACATGATCGACATCACCGTTATGTAATTCTACATGTTGTGTTTGTTGGGATCCGATGAATATTGGTGTTATGATTGAGTTGATGTGTTGAATATTATCTTATATTATCTCTATGTTGTTTATGATCTTGCATGCTCTCCGTTGTTAGTAGCTATCTTGGCCGAGTAGTTTTTTTTTAAATACCCCCTCTTGGAGTCACTAGCAACTACTCGGCCAAGATAGCTACTAGGGGGAAAACAACATTCATATGCTCGAGGGCATATGCTTTGTTTACATTACACACTTTGCTTAATGCAATTATCTGTTGTTCGCAACTTAATACTTGTGGAGTTCTCGGATTGATTCGCCACAAGTGGATTATTAGTCATAGATGCAGTTGGATGGCGGTCTATGTATCTTGTTGTAATGCCCAGAGTAAATCTCATAGTGATCCTCTCATCATATGCACGTTGTCTTTATTCTATCAATTGCCCAACTGTAATTTGTTTACCCAGCATGTATTATTTTATCTTATGGAGAGACACCACTAGTGAACTGTGGACCCCGGTCCTATTTCCATCATATTGCTATCACCTGTTTACTTTACTCGCACTGTTTACTTTATTCGCATATTATTACTATTTTCCACTCGATACGCTCATTCCTTTGTTTACAGCAAACCGGTGATATTGACAACCTCATCATAAGTTGGGAGCAAAGTATTTGGTTGTGTTGTGTGCAGGTTCCACATTGCCACTCGCAAAGCAAAGCTCGCACGAGGCGCCCTATAAATTGTCCAGAGCTATCACAAGCTAGCGGGCATCACCTTCAGTTGTATTGGCTTCTTCCCCTTCGGATCGATAAACCTTGGTTTCTTACTGAGGGAAAACCTTGCTACTATATTCATCATACCTTCCTCTTGGGGTTCCCAACTGGACGGTGAAAAACTATCAACACCGTACCGCATCAAGCTCTTTTCTGGCCCCGTTGCCGGGGAGGAAGAAGAAGACTTCTACGAGGGGAGTTTTCGCACGCACATCCTTTACTTTGTTTTAAGTTTTGCTTTACTTTATTTTTGTTTGCATCGTTTTATCAAAAATACAAAAAAATTAGTTCCTTCTATAGTTGTTATTTTTGTTGGTCTGTTATTGTCTTGCTTTATCATGCTTTCTATCAATGGTTGGTTTCTTTGAAACTAAATCTTTTTGGCAAGGTGGGTTCACGGAAGAGCAACAAAAATATTATGAGGAACACCGCTTGTCACAAAAAGGGAAACACTTATGGGAACAAATTAATAGATTGTATATCATTGCTAGAAATGTGTGCTCTACTTATAATGTTACTTATTGCTTTGATAAATCTTGTTGCTGTAGGAGGTATAAACACCTCCCTTTTCAATGTGAGTATAATGATGATGTTACCATATCTTCTTATATTAATGGAAATTATGACTTTTATGATGTGGAACAAATTGAAGAATTTATTGCTTGGAAGGGTGCATTCGAACTTGCTTATTTGCTTGAAAATACTGATGATGCACCTTATAAATATGAGGTTTATGATATACTTAAATTTTGCTTTGATAATTACAAGGAAGAAAATGGCTATATTCTTAAATATCTTAATAGATGCTCTCTAATGGAAGAGACTAATGCCTTGAAGGAGCCTATGGAAGAAGAAATTGCTGAAACTGGAAGCTTATTGGATGAAAAAGAGGAGGACAGTAATGATCAAGAGGAGGAAGAATGGAGCTACCCATGTCTACCTCCCAATAAGAGTAACTCTTTAACTAATACCTTATTTGATCGCCCTCCATGCATAAAAGAGGGTGAGTGTGATATTTATATTGTTGAGTTTGTTCATGATGCTACTGAAAATTATTATGAGAGAGGAAAATATGGTTGTTGGAATTCTCATGTTACTAAAACACCTCTCTTTATATTAAAAGTTCCGAAGTTGCTCTTGTTTTATCTACCCATACTTGTTACTATGTGCTTCTTTGATTTATTTTATTACAAGATTCCTATGCATAGGAAGTGGGTTAAACTTAAATGTGTTTTATATTTGCTCCTTGATGCTCTCTTTTGCTTCAATTCATATTTCTTATGTGAGCATTTTCTCAAATTACTGAGCCTAGCTCAAAGGCGTTAAAGAAAAGCACTCTTGGGAGATAACCCAATGTTTTTACATTCAGTTCTTTTTCTTTTATTTGAGTCTTGGAAGTTATTACTACTGTAATAACTGCTCCTTATCCTTTTTATTTCGTTTTTGTGCCAAGAGAAGCCTCTAATTTGAGCGAGGTAAGATTTGGGAATGTTGCTGTCCTGAAACAGTTTTCGGTGCTGCACCGTAAAAATTCGTGAAAATTATCTGTATATCTTTTGGACCTGCGATTTCTTGTGCATATGCCCCAGGTTATATCAAAACTTTCATTAGTTGAACACTTTTTGATTTGAGCAACAGAAAACCCTCTAAAAATTCGACCTTTGTCAGCTATTCTGTTTTGACAGATTCCTGCCAATATTTGTGTTTGCCGCTTTATTGCTTTCTTTTTTAGTTCTTTTGATCACAGAACTTTTGGGGAAGTTGCTAAAGTAGTATATACTTTATATGTGGTGGTTTTGAGTTGAAACCTGAAGCAAAAAGGGTTGATTCTATGTTATGCTTACACTAATGTTGCTAATAGATTTGTGTTTAGTTTTGTATGAAGGAAGTTTTCAAGTGTAGGGATCGGAGAGTGATGAGATGAGTTGAAGAATGGACAAAAGCTCAAGCTTGGGGATTCCCATGCATCACCCCAAGAAATATCCAAGAAGTACAAGCATCAAAGCTTGGGGATGCCCCCGAGGCACACCTTCTTTATCGGCAAAAATCAGGTCACCTTTCAATACGCTATATTTTTATTGCTTCATGCATTATGCGTTTTTCTTGGAGCGTCAGTTGTTTTTAGTTTTCAGTTTAGTTTAGTTTAGTTTGCTGCAATAAATGGTTGGACCCCAACAAATTTCTTTTGGAGAAGTTGCCTTGCTTTTCATTTGCCAAGAACACTCAGTTTTTTACTCTATTCGTTTCAACGAGTGTTCCTCTTTTTCTAGAACTGCGTTTAGTTTTCGATTTTCGCCTTGATTTATGTTCAGATCTTATTATATCTATCTATAAAGGTGTATTTTTGCCTCTGGTCTATATTGGTTTTCATCAAAAGAGGTGTTTATAAAAAGTTTGAATGGTGTTGGAAAAGAGAAAAAGCTTTATGCAAAAAAGTGGTACAAGAAGGAGCTTGTGTAGACTGCGGCCTAGGCTTTTTCATGTCGTGCTTGATGTCTTTTTGATAGTATGCTTAGTGGTTTTTCTGTAGCATGACTTGTCTCAAATAACTGAGATTGCTTAATGAGCCTTTGAAAAAAATCATGCATTGTTTTTATTATTTGGAAGCATTATTTTGGTTTTCTCCTTGATGCTTTATTTGGGTTGACCTGGCGCATGCTCACACATGTTAGACTTATACAAAGTCGCCAATAGCCTCTATGATCATTTAGTTTTTGACTTTTGATGCCATCTTATGATTCTTTTAATGTCGCTTTATCGCTTTGCATGATTATGGCCGTTATTGATCTCTTAGTTGGTCGCTCCCAGTCTTTTGCTAGCCTTCGTTTTGTACTGAGTATGAGCTCTACTCGTGCATCCAACTCCTAAAAACCAAGTTTGACATTGTGTCCACTATAAATTCCTATGCATGGTATTTGTAAGCCATTCCAAGTAAATTTTCATGTGCTACCTTTCAAAAACCTTCAAAACACTTCTCGTTTTGTGACACTGTTTTCTGCTCATGGGGACGTAGTGGTTGGATTTGCTATCTTCCATATTGCTTATTCCAAAAATAAAAAAAAAGAAAAAAAAGAAAGAAAAAAGGCACTCCTCCATGGTATGTGAATGTTGGTGGGCACCCGATGGAATCGGTTAGCCATGGTTTGAGAAAGGAAAAAAGGTGGGGAGGAGTGCCAAGTTTTATAAAAAGAGCACAAAAAGTGTCAATCTCTCTCTCAAAAACTTGCTTCATTTTTGTATGGAAGATAGTAAGAACCCCATTGCCAGTCGTTGACAAAAGCAACCACCTCTCAAAATCCAAGTTTTATCTCTATTTTACAAATGAAAAGCTCTAGCACATGTTTAATCACTGCTTCCCTCCGCGAAGGGCCTTTCTTTTACTTTTATGTTGAGTCACCACCTCCTACCTTTATGCACCATTAAGAGAGCATAGTTGTCATTCTTAGTATAATGTGCATTGTCCCAAAGTTTTCATTGATTGATTCATATTGTTGGTTTCACTTGTTCTCAAATTATTTGTATCTAGCCACCCTCTTAAACTTGAAGGTGTCCTATGCATTTATGTTTTGCTCTCCATGAAGGACAAACTGAAAACCATTTGTATGTTTTTCCTTATGATTTGAACACACGTTTGACTTTCATTGTTTCATTGTTCATGATCTTTTGTTTGTGTTCATTTTCATGTTATAACATGGTTGCTAAGTTTCTTCTATCAAGATTATGTCTTTCATGCCCATGTTTTAACTTCTTTTGATCCCAGCGCACAACGCTTACATATATGATCAAGATTGTGTAGGTGCATGTCACCTCAAAAATTATTTCTTTTGTTATCACTTACCTACTCGAGGACGAGCAGGAGTTAAGCTTGGGGACGCTGATATGTCTCAAACGTATCCATAATTTTTGATGCTCCATGCTTGTTTTTACACCTTTTGCTTAGTGTTTCGTTACACTTCGTGGCACTTTTATGCATTTTCTGGAACTAACCTATTAACAAGTCGCCACAGTGCCAGTTCCCTGTTTTCTGCTGTTTTTATGTTTCAGAAAAGTTACACAGGAAATATTCTCGGAATTGGACGAAACCAAAGCCAGTCGCCCAGAATTTCACCGAAGCTTCCAGAGAACCGAAGAGGAGACGGAGTGGGGCCACGAGGGCCCCACACAATAGGGCGGCGCGGCCCAGGCCCTGGCCGCGCCCCCTATGTGTGAGGTCACCTCGGTCCACTCCTGATGATGCCCCTTCGCCTATAAAGACCCCCCGACAGAAAAAACCTAAGTACCCGATCACTTTTCCAGAACACATCGCGATTCGCCGCCGCCGTCGACCCAAAGATCGGGAGGGTCCAAAAGCTCTTCCCGGCACCCTGCCGGAGAGGGGAATCACCACCGGAGGTCTTCTTCATCGCCATGCTTGCCTCCGGAGCGATGAGTGAGTAGTCTACCTTGGACTATGGGTCCATAGCAGTAGCTAGATGGTTGTCTTCTCCACCATGTGCTTCATGTTTAGATCTCATGAGCTGCCTTACATGATTGAGATCACCGTTATGTAATTCTACATGTTGTGTTTGTTGGGATCCGATGAATATTGGTGTTATGCTTGAGTTGATGTACTGAATATTATCTTATGTTATCTCTATGTTGTTTATGATCTTGCATGCTCTCCGTTGTTAGTAGCTATCTTGGCCGAGTAGTTGCTAGTGACTCCAAGAGGGGGTATTTATGCTCGATAGTGGGTTCATGCCTCTATTTAATATGGGGGAGTGACAGAAACCTCTAAGGTTGTAGATGTGCTGTTGCTACTAGGGGGAAAACAACATTCATATGCTCGAGGGCATATGCTTTGTTTAAATTACACACTTTGCTTAATGCAATTATCTGTTGTTCGCAACCTAATACTTGTGGAGTTCTCGGATTGATTCGCCACAAGTGGATTATTAGTCCTAGATGCAGTTGGATGGCGGTCTATGTATCTTGTTGTAATGCCCAGAGTAAATCTCATAGTGATCCTCTCATCATATGCACGTTGTCTTTATTCTATCAATTGCCCAACTGTAATTTGTTTACCCAGCATGTATTATTTTATCTTATGGAGAGACACCACTAGTGAACTGTGGACCCCGGTCCTATTTCCATCATATTGTTATCACCTGTTTACTTTACTCGCATTGTTTACTTTATTCGCATATTATTACTATTTTCCACTCGATACGCTCATTCCTTTGTTTACAGCAAACCGGTGAGATTAACAACCTCATCGTAAGTTGGGACCAAAGTATTTGGTTGTGTTGTGTGCAGGTTCCACGTTGCCGCTCGCAAAGCAACGCTCAGACGAGGCGCCCTATAAATTGTCCGGAGCTGTCGCAAGCTAGCGGGCATCACCTTCAGTCGTATTGGCTTCTTCCCCTTCGGATCGATAAACCTTGGTTTCTTACTGAGGGAAAACCTTCTGCTATATTCATCATACCTTCCTCTTGGGGTTCCCAACTGGACGGTGAAAAACTATCAACACCGTACCGCATCATGTAGGTATAACAACAAGTGAAGTTAAGAGGAAGCTATTCTCTTTATCACTAAAGGGCAGAGCTGTGGAATGGTATAGGCTGCTGAAGGATGGCCGATCTATTGGCTGGGAGGAAATTGTACCTCTCTTTTATTCCAAATTCTATCCTCCAAGTGAGATTCATAAAGATCGGAACCAAATATATAATTTTTGGCCTCATGATGGAGAGAGTATTGCCCAAGCGTGGGGGAGATTGAAGTCACTAATGCTCAAATGTCCCATTCATGAGCTCCCCAGTAATATTGTTATTAATAACTTCTATGCAAGGCTTTCTCTTCACGACAAGGATTTATTGGATGCTTCTTGCTCTGGATCGTTTACACATATGAAAGAAGAAGCTAAATGGGATCTTCCTGACCGTATTCAAGAAAATACTGAAGGATGGGAGAACAACAAAGGTAGAAAGTCAGGTATAAATTATGATTATGAATGCATTAAATCTTTCATGGGAACTGATGACTTTCGTAATGTTAGTGTTGTTTATGGTCTTGATTCTCCAATACTTGCCAACTGTTTTAAGGCATTTGCCTCTTATCTTGATGTTCCAAAGGAAGATTGGAACAAGTACCATGCACCTTAAAAAGATACTACTAGTTGTGTTCCTGCTTGAATTACTGAAGTTTGTACTATTGATCGCATTTTGCCTGAGCCTTATTTTGAGAAAACGCCTTTCCTTGCTAAGGTAAAGGAGCATTCTATGTTAACCAGTGTGCTTAATAAAAGTGCAAAGAAAGCTTTAGAACCTGATGAGCAAATAACTGTTAAACCTACAATAGCAATAGTGAAGGACCTTGTTACTAAAAATGTAGAAGATGGACATATTATCTTTTGTGAAGATGCTTCTAATATTGTTTCACATCCTAGTAGATCTAGGAAAACAAGTGTTTCTGTGCTTTCTGGCAGGATTGGTGATCACTGCTATTATGGTTTATGTGACATTGGTGCAAGTTCAAGTGATATTCCTTATGAGCTTTACAGAGAAATCATGCATGAAAATGGATCTTGTGAACTGGAAGATATTGATGTGGTTATTCAGCTCGCTACCAGAGAAACATTCTCTCCAATTGGTATTGTTAGAGATGTGGAAGTTTTATGCGATAAGACTAAATATCCTGCTGATTTTCTAGTACTAGGTTCTGCTGCTAGTAAAACTTGTCCTATTATTTTTGGTAGACCCTTTTTGAATACTTGTGGCGCTGTTATAGATTGTAGGAAGGAGAAATTTTTGACTAAGTTCGATGGAGAATCTTATGAGTTTAATTTTTCTAAGTTTACTCGAGCTCCTTATGAAACTGATTTGCCTAATGAAGATTTTAGAGTTGAGCAGCTTGCCTCTATTGCTCTTGCTCCTAACGATGCTTTGCATCAATATATAGAGGACCACGAAAGTGAGATCTTTAGGGAAGAAAGAAATGAGATTGACGAGATTCTTCTTCGTCAACCAGAGATGCTTAAACACAATCTACCCGTGGAGGATTTGGGTACCACTTTGTCACCTAAGGAAGATCCTATTTTTGATTTAAAGCCTTTACCTGATGATATTAAATATGCTTATATTGATGATAAGAAAATATATCCTATTATTATTAGTCTAAACTTTCAGGGAAGGAAGAAGAAAGGTTATTGGAAATATTGAGGAAACACCGAGGAGCTATGGGATATACTCTTGATGATTTAAAAGGGATTTCCCCCACTATATATCAGCATGCCATTAATATGGAGCCAGATTCAAAGCCAGTTGTTGAACATCAACGCCGTTTAATTCCTAAGATGAAGGAAGTGTTAAGAAATGAGGTATTGAAACTCCTTGATGCTGGTATCATTTATTATATCGCTGATAGTAGATGGGTTAGTCCTGTTCATTGTGTTCCTAAGAAAGGAGGAATTACTATTCTGCCTAATGAAAATAATGAGCTTATTCCTCAAAGAGTAATAGTTGGTTATAGGATGTGCATCGATTTTAGAAAGGTCAAAAAAGTTACTAAGAAAGATCATTATCCTTTACCGTTTATAGATCAGATGTTAGAGAGGTTATCTAAGAAAACTCATTTTTGTTTTCTTGATGGTTATTCTGGCTTCTCTCAAATTGCTGTCAAAAAGCAAGATCAAGAGAAAACCACTTTTACTTGTCCTTATGGAACTTATGCTTATAGACGTATGCCTTTTGGTTTGTGCAATGCTCCTGCTACGTTTGAAAGATGCATGTCTGCTATTTTTCATGGATTTTGTGAAGAAATTGTGGAGGTATTCATGGACGATTTCTCCGTCCATGGAACTTCCTTTGATAATTGTTTGCACAATTTTGATAAAGTTTTGCAGAGATGTGAAGAAACTAATCTTGTTCTTAATTGGGAGAAATGTCACTTTACGGTGAATGAAGGAATTGTTCTTGGACATAAAATTTCTGAAAGAGGTATTGAAGTTGACAGAGCAAAAGTTGAAGCAATTGAGAAAATGCCCTGTCCTAGGGATGTTAAAGGTATTCGTAGTATTCTTGGTCATGCTGGTTTTTATAGGAGGTTTATTAAAGATTTCTCTAAGATTTCAAAGCCTCTTACTAATATTCTTTAAAAAGATGTACCTTTTGTTTTTGATGATGATTGTAAGGAAACTTTCGAAACTCTTAAGAAGGCTTTAACTACTGCTCCTATTGTCCAACAACCTGATTGGAATTTACCCTTTGAAATTATGTGTGATGCTAGTGATTTTGCTATAGGTGCTATTCTTGGACAGCGCATAGATAAGAAGTTCAATGTTATTCATTATGCTAGTAAGACTCTTGATGCTGCTCAAAAGAATTATGCTACTACTGAGAAAGAGTTCATTGCTGTTGTTTTTGCTTGTGATAAGTTTAGACCTTATATTGTTGATTCAAAGGTTACTATTCATATTGATCACGCTGCTATTAGGTATCTTATGGCAAAGAAGGATGCTAAGCCTAGGCTTATTAGATGGGTGTTACTTTTGCAAGAGTTTGATTTGCATATTGTACATAGGAAAGGTGCTGAAAATCATGTTGCTGATAATTTGTCTAGATTGGAAAACATTTCTTTTGATCCTATTCCTATTAATGATAGTTTTCCAAATGAACAGTTGGCTGTAATAAAGGTAGCTTCGCGAGAGAGTCCTTGGTGTGCTGATTATGCTAACTTTATTGTTTCCAAGTATTTGCCTCCAACCTTTACAGCTCAGCAAAGAAGGAAAATTCTTTTATGACTTGAGGCATTATTTTTGGGATGACCCACACTTATATAAAGAAGGACTGGATGGTATTATGCGAAAATGTGTTCCAGAATATGGACAACAAGAGATATTGACGAAATGTCATGGTAGTGCTTATGGAGGACAAAATGTTGGAGATAGAACTGCACAAAAGGTTCTACAATCAGGTTTTTATTGGCCTACCCTTTTTAAAGATGCAAGAAAATTTATTTTATCTTGTGATGAATGTCAAAGAGTTGGTAATATTTCTAGACGCAATGAAATGCCTATGAATTATTCTCTTGTTATTGAACCATTTGACTGTTGGGGATTTGACTTTATGGGTCCTTTTCCTCCTTCAGAAGGTTATACTCATATACTTGTTGTTGTTGATTATGTTACTAAGTGGGTAGAAGCTATACCTACGAAGAGTGCTCATGGTGAGACCTCGTTAAAGATGCTTAAGGATGTTATTTTTCCTATGTTTGGTGTGCCTAGATATCTTATGACTGATGGAGGTTCTCATTTTATTCATGGCGGTTTTAGGAAGACTCTTGCTAGATATGACGTTAATCATAGAATTGCTTCTGCTTATCATCCCCAAACTAGCGGGCAAGTAGAGTTATCGAATAGAGAGATCAAGTCCATCTTGCAGAAGACTGTTAATAGATCTACGAAAAACTAGGCTAGCAAGTTGAACGATGCTTTATGGGCTTATAGAACTGCTTATAAGAACCCCATGGGCATGTCTCCTTACAAAATGGTTTACGGAAAAGCGTGTCACTTGCCCCTAGAATTAGAACACAAAGCTTTTTGGGCAGTGAAAGAGCTTAATAGGGATTTTAAACTTGCTGGCAAGAAAAGGTTGTTTGATTTGAGTTCCTTAGATGAGTGGAGAAGTGAAGCTTATGAGAATGCCAGACTTTTTAAAGAGAAAGTCAAGCAATGGCATGATAGGAGAATTCTTAAGAGAGAATTCCATGTTGGTGAGAAAGTTCTATTGTATAGGTCTCGTCTCAGATTTTTTGCAGGAAATTACTCTCGAAATGAGAGGGACCCTTTATTATTGAAGAGGTTTATCGTTCAGGTGCGATAAAGATTGCTTCGCTTAAGGATAACACTATGCAAGTGGTGAATGGGCAAAGACTCAAGCATTATATTTCTAGAGATTCTTATAATGAAGATATCGATATTATTCAAGTGGTGACTCTGGAAGAATTCATCAAAGAACAGATGCAGGAAACTGCAGAGTCCGTTTTCAAATAGGTAACAGTTCTAGTCAGAAAAGGTTCGCGTTAAACTTTATTGCTTATACTTTTGTTGTTTTTATTAAATATGAAAAATCACGAGATGAAAACGAGTTGGAAACGGAGCCCGGAGGCCCCACACCACACTGTGGCGCGGGCCCCGTGCTGGCCGTGCCACCCTGTGTTGAGTTCGCCTCAGAGCTCATTTCCGTCCCGGTTTCCTCCTATGCCTTCGTTTAGATGTTTCATTTTCGCCTATATAACCCGTCGGATTGCCTGAGGTCTATATATCGTGTTCTCGTCGTGTTTTTGTTTCGATCTGTTTCTATCAAGAGTTGTTCTCAGTTTTGGACCCACCATGTCTTCTTCTGGTTCATCCGAGGAGAATTCCCTTGCGGACATCATTAATCCGCACATGAGGGAGCTAAAGATGCATCCAAAGGAGGTGTCGCTCAAGGATGGGAAGGTACAGATAGAAGATGTTGATACGTCTCAAACGTATCTATAATTTTTGATGCTCCATGCTTGTTTTACACCGTTTGCTTCATGTTTTGTTTACACTTCGTGGCATTTTTATGCGATTTCTGGAACTAACCTATTGACGAGATGCCACAGTGCCAGTTCCCTATTTTCTGCTATTTTTGTGTTTCAGAAAAGCTACACAGGAAATATTCTCGGAATTGGACAAAACAAAAGCCGAAACTTCTATTTTTCCTGGACGAAGGACTAGGACTGAAAGAGAGCCGGAGGGGGGCCAGAGGGCAGGCTCACCAGGGGGTGGCGCGCCCCCCTCCTAGCCGCGCCAGGGGGTGGTGAGGCCCCCCTGGTGGCCCTCTGACGCCGCCTCTCCGCCTTTATAAATCCTCGGGACGGAAAACCCTAAAACAATCGGCGTTTTCCCAGAACACTTCCGCAGCGCCGCCGCCATCGAAGACAAATTTCGGGGGATAGAAGTCTCTGTTCCGGCACCCTGCTGGGACGGGGAAGTGCCCCCGGAGCCATCTCCATCGACGCCGTCGCCTCCACTGCCGTCTCCATCGACTTCACCGCCATCTCCACCAACCTTGCTGTCTCCTATGATGAGGAGGGAGTAGTTCTCCCCCGGGGGTGAGGGCTCTACCGGTAGCTATGTGGTTCATCTCTCTCTCCCATGATGTGATCTATATGTGATCACGAGCTTTGTATCTAGTTGAATTGGTAGATGCTGTTATTCAGATATTATGCTACTCCCGTGCTTTATTATTGTAATCTCCGGAGACACTGATGGTGCGGTGTTGATGATGTAAATAACCGACCAGTTGGGAACCCCAAGAGAAGGTATGATGAGCACAGCAGCAAGTCTTTCCTCAGTTATGAAACCAAGGTTATCAATCCAGTAGGAGAAAGCCAAACTTAAGAAGGTGATGCTTGCTAGCTTAGTGACACTCCAATGGCGCCAGACAACTTGTTGGTGTGTCTTCACCTAGCAGCAACGCGAAACCTGCACACAACACAAACAAATACTTTGCTCCCAACTTACGATGAGGTTGTCAATCTCACCGGTTTGCTGTAAACAAAGATATGAGCGTATCGAGTGGTAAAAGGATAATAGTTTGCAAGTAAAGTAAACAGTGCGAGTAAAGTAAAACGGTAATAGCAATGTAAAGGAAATTGGACCGGGGTCCACAGTTCACTAGTGGTGTCTCTCCATAAGATAAATAAGGCATGCTGGGTAAACAAATTATAGTTGGGCAATTGATAGAGTAAAGATAACGTACATACATCACGAGGATCACTATGAGGCTTGCGTTGGGCATTACGACAAAATGCATAGACCGTAATCCAACTGCATCTATGACTAAAAATCCACTCGTGGGGATATCATCCGAACACCCCTTGAGTATTAAGTTGCGAACAATAGATAATTATATTAAGCAAAGTGCATAATGTAAACAAAGCAAATGTCCTTAGACACTAGAATGTTGTTTTCTCCCTAGTGGCAATAGCACATCTACAACCTTAGAGGTTTCTATCACTCCCCCAGATTAAATAGAGGCATGAAACCAACTATCGAGCATAAATACTCCCTCTTGGAGTTACTAGCATCTACTCGGCCAAGATAGCTACTAGCAATGGAAAGCATGCAAGATCATAAACAACATAGAGATAACATAAGATAATATTCAGCACATCAACTTGACATAGTAACAATACTCATCGGATCCCAACAAACACAACATATATGATTACATAAAGATGATCTTGATCATGTAGGGCAGCTCACAAGATCTAAACATGAAGCACATGGTGGAGAAGACAACCATCTAGCTACTGCTATGGACCCGTAGTCCAAGGTAGACTACTCACACATCGCTCCGGAGGCGACCATGGTGGTGTAGAAGGCCTCTGGCAGGGATTTCCCTCTCCGGCAGGGTGCCGGGAAGAGCTCACCATGGGTGGGCGCTGCCAGGGGCTAGGCCGTGCGCCCCTGTGGTGTGGCCAGCCTCTGGCCCCCCTCCATCTCATCTTTGGTCTTCGCGAAGCTTCGGTAAAAATAGGAGGTTCGGCTTTTGTTTCGTCCAATTCCGAGAATATTTCCTGTGTAACTTTTCCGAAACACAAAAATAGCAGAAAACAGGGAACTGGCACTGTGGCATCTTGTTAATAGGTTAGTTCCAGAAAATGCATAAAAACGCCACGAAGTGTAACAAAATACAAAGCAAATGGTGTATAAACAAGCATGGAGCATCAAAAATTATAGATACGTTGGAGACGTATCAAGCATCCCCAAGCTTAACTCCTGCTCGTCCTCGAGTAGGTAAGTGATAACAAAAGAATAATTTTTGAGGTGACATGCACCTACACAATCTTGATCAAATATGTAAGCATTTGTGAGCTGGGATCATAAGAACTTAAAACATGGGCATGAAAGATATAATCTTGACAATAGAACTTAGCAACCATGTTGTAAACATGCAAATGAACACAAACAAAAGATCATGAAAATGAAACAATGAAAGTCAAACGTGTGTTCAAATCATAAGGAAAAATATACAAATGGTTTTCAGCTTGTCCTTCATGGAATATCAAAACATAAATGCATAGGACACCTTCAAGTTTAAGAGGGCGACTAGATACAAATAATTTAAGAACAAGTGAAACCAAAATCATGAATCAATCAATGATAACTTTGGGACAATGCACATTAAACTCAGAATGGCAATTATGCTCTCTTAGACGGTGCATAAAGGTAGAAGGTGGTGACTCAACATAAAAGTAAAAGAAAGGCCCTTCGCAGAGGGAAGCAGTGATTGCAAGTTTTATAAACCTTCAAAAATTATGGTACTTACTAGCTTTGAGCTCTCATTGCCCCCATCATAGGCATACTGAGTGGTTAAAGTAAATGCAAGAACGTTTATGAGCATATGCTTGACAAATTATAAGTTGAAATCCTCGTGTCTCGTGAAGTACAAATACCCAAACCTCATGCTACTCGACTTAGAGTCCCAAGAAAGCTCTTGTCATTGTAAGTATACACGTATCATCGAGAACCACCAATGGGGTACCTCCGTGCCCGATGACATGGAACAAGCCCACATCAAAATGACAGGACAAACAGACAATGAACACCTCGGCATCTCTTTTATTTACCATTGGTATAGCTTTTTATTTTGAGATGCGTCGTCGAATGTCCACTATGGGCATGCTGTAAATTTCCACCATGAATTATGCATGGCTTAGATTGGCGGCCCAGGCGTTTCTCTAACACGTATACAAACTCCATGATCCCGCAAGATTCCCAACTTATTTCACATCGCGAGTATCCATAAACAAGATTCACAATATCAACTCAAATAAGAAGTGCAATGTTGAAAGCTTACCCCATGATGGCATGGTTTGGCTAATTTCCAACTTACAACTTGCAAGCATAACGTCAACATAAAAGAGCCACAATGTCAAAATTATTAAAAGCGAGAAAAGTAAAGTGTGCCATCAGGTTCATGAGAGCTTTACTGACCAATTTTTTGCATAACACCAAAAGAGTTTAATTTGAAGGATAGATAAAAGCAAGTCAAATGTACTTTGGAATAGCAAATTGCTAATAGGTATGTATGGTGGACACATTAGAATAACTTGGGTTTTGGGAGTTGGATGCACAAGTAGAGCTCATACTCAGTACAAAATGAGGGTTAGGAAAAGACTGGGAGCGACCAACTAAGAGAGCAATAACGGCCATAATCATGCATAGCGACAAAACATCATTAAGAGAAGCATAAAATGGCATCAAAAGTAAAAAACTAAATGATCATAGAGGCTTATGGCGACTTTGTATGAGTCTAACATGTTGTAAGCATGCGCCAAGTCAACCCAAATAAAGCATCAAGGAGAAAACTAAATTAATGCTTCCAAATAATAAAAACAACGCATGATTTTTTCAAAGGCTCATTAGGCAATCTCAGTCATTTGAGACAAGTCATGCTACAGCAAAAATGACTAAGCATACTATCAAAATGACATCAAGCATGGCATGAAACAGTCTAAGCCGCAGTCTAAACAAGCTCCTTTTTGTACCACTTTTTTGTGCATGAAACTTTTTCTCTTTTCCAACACCATTCGAACCTTTTTGAAACAACTCTTTTGATGAATACCAATATAGACCAGAGGTCCAAATACACCTTGATACAAAGATAAAACAAGATCTGAACAAAAATCAAGGTGAAAAACGAAAGCTAAACGCAGTTCTAGAAAAAGAGAACGCTCGTTGAACGATAAGAGTGAAAAACGGAGTGTTCTTGGCAAATGAAAAGTGAGTAAATCTCCTCCAAAAGAAATGTGTTGGGGTCCAACCATTTATTGCAGCAAACAAAAGAAAAGAAAACTGAAAGCAAAAGTAAAGACGCTCCAAGAAAAATGAATAGTGCATGAAGCAATAAAAATATAGTGTTTTGAAAGGTGACCTGATTTTTGCCGATGAAGAAGGGGTGCCTCGGGGGCATCCCCAAGCTTTGACGCTTGTACCTCTTGGATATTTCTTGGAGTGCGTGGGCATCCCCAAGCTTGAGCTTTTGTCCATTATTCATCTCATCTCATCATTCTCCAATCCCTACACTTGAAAACTTCCTTAATACAAAACTTCACACAATTCTATTAGCAACGTTAGTATAAACATAATAATGAATAAACCCTTTTCGGTTCAGATTTCAACTCAAAAACACCACATATAAAGCATATACTACTGTAGCAACTTCCCCAAAAGCTCCATGATCAAAAGAACTCAAAAAGAAAGTGATCGAGAGGCAAACACAAATAGTGGCAGAAATCTATCAAAACAGAACAGCTGACAAAGGTCGATTTTTTCGAGGACCTTCTGTTGCTCAAATCAAAAAGTGTAAAACTAATGAAAGTTTGGATATAACCTGGGGCATATTCACAAGAAATATCAGGTCAAAACGATATTCTGAGAATGTTTATGAATTTTTACGGTGCAGCACCGAAATCTGATTCAGGACAGCAACTTTCCCAAATCTTACCTCACTCAAATTAGAGGTTTCTATTGGCACAACAACGAAATGAAAAGGATAAGGAGCGGTTATTACAGTAGTAATAACTTCCAAGACTCAAATAAAAGAAAAAGTACTGAAAACAAAACAATGGGTTATCTCCCAAGAGTGCTTTTCTTTAACGCCTTTGAGCTAGGCGCAGAAAGTGGATATCAAGTATTTTCAAAAGATGAAGCATCAAGATCAATTGCAGAAGTCTTTTCAACAATAAATTGAATTGTGTCCAAATGAGTTTTTGAAGATTCCTTATGTTCACGCTTTTTTTTGAAAGGAAAGCGGTGGGGGAGACCCCCACAGCGAGTTTTTTTAATAAATAATAAGAACCCAAATTCGCATCTGCGGGGATTTGAACCTGGGTGCCTGGGTTGTGCATCCACTCCTTATGATCATGCTTTGGTACACTACTTTCATCAAAAAGATTTTTAGGATAAATCCAATTGAAATTCTTTTCCAAAGCTTCGTGCATTCCTACAAGTTTGCAAGGTATTGGTACTTTGAAATCTTCTTTGGCTGTACCAACAACTTTAACAGGCGAGCCAAACATATTAAAACACTCAAAAACTTTCCTAGCTTCAATAGCAACATCTCTAAATTCTCTACGCAAAGTCTCCAAAATAAAGTCTTTCTTTTCGGAGTCTTCAATATCATAAAGCTTAAGAAACATGTGTTGCATAAAAGGATTAAGGCTAGTGATACGTCTCTAACGTATCTATAATTTTTGATGCTCCATGCTTGTTTTTACACCATTTGCTTAGTGTTTTGTTACACTTCGTGGCGTTTTTATGCATTTTCCAGAACTAACCTATTAACGAGATGCCACAGTGCCAGTTCCCTGTTTTCTGTTGTTTTTGTGTTTCAGAAAAGTTACACAGGAAATATTCTCAGAATTGGACGAAACAAAAGCCAAACATCCAGAAATTCACCAAAGCTTCCAGAGAACCGAAGAGGAGATGGAGTAGTGGGGCCATGAGGGGCCCACACAACAGGGCGGCGCGGCCCAGGGCTAGGCCGCGCCCCCTATGTGTGTGGCCGCCTCGGTCCACTTTTGACGATGCCCCTTCGCCTATAAAGACCCCCCGACGGGAAAAACCTAAAGACCCGATCACTTTTTCCAGAATACATCGCGATCCGCCGCCGTCGTCGACCCGAGATCAGGAGGGTCGAGAAGCTCTTCCCGGCACCCTACCGGAGAGGGGAATCGCCACCGGAGGTCTTCTTCATCGCCATGCTTGCCTCTGGCGCGATGAGTGAGTAGTCTACCTTGGACTATGGGTCCATAGCAGTAGCTAGATGGTTGTCTCCTCCACCATATGCTTCATGTTTAGATCTCATGAGCTGCCTTACATGATCGAGATCACCGTTATGTAAGTCTACATGTTGTGTTTGTTGGGATTCGATGAATATTGGTGTTATGATTGAGTTGATGTGCTGAATATTATCTTATGTTATCTCTATGTTGTTTATGATTTTGCATGCTCTCCGTTGTTAGTAGCTATCTTGGCCGAGTAGATACTAGTGACTCCAAGAGGGGGTATTTATGCTCGATAGTTGCGTTCATGCCTCTATTTAATCTGGGGGAGTGACAGAAACCTCTAAGGTTGTAGATGTGCTGTTGTCACTAGGGAGAAAACAACATTGATATGCTCAAGGGCATATGCTTTGTTTACATTACACACTTTGCTTAATGCAGTTATCTGTTGTTCGCAACTTAATACTTGTGGAGTTCTCGGATTGATTCGCCACAAGTGGATTATTAGTCATAGATGCCGTTGGATGGCGGTCTATGTATCTTGTTGTAATGCCCAGAGTAAATCTCATAGGGATCCTCTCGACATATCACATTATCTTTATTCTATCAATTGCCCAACTGTAATTTGTTTACCCAGCATGTGTTATTTTATCTTATGGAGAGACACCACTAGTGAACTATGGACCCCGGTCCTATTTCCATTATATTGCTATCACTTGTTTACTTTACTCGCACTGTTTACTTTACTCGCATATTACTATTGATGTCCACTCGATACGCTCATTCCTTTGTTTACAGCAAACCGGTGAGATTGACAACCTCATCGTAAGTTGGGGACAAAGTATTTGGTTGTGTTGTGTGCAGGTTCCACGTTACCGCTCGCAAAGCAAAGCTTGGACGAGGCACCCTATAAATTGTCCGGAGCTGTCCCAAAGCTAGCGGGCATCACCTTCTGGAGTATTGGCCTTTTCCTACTGGATTGATAACCTTGGTTTCATAACTGAGGGAAAACTTGCTGCTATATTCATCAAACCTTCTCTTGGGGTTTCCAACTGGCCGGTCATTTACTTCATCAACTACACGCCAACAAGTTCTTTGGCACCATTCGTAACCGCGCCATCAACAAGCTTTTTGGCGCCGTTGTCGGGGAAAAAGAAGACTTCTACAAGGGGAGTTTCGCACGCACATCCTTTACTTTGTTCTAAGTTTTGCTTTTACTTTATTTTACTTGCATCGTTTTATCAAAAATACAAAAAAATTAGTTTCCTTTATAGTCACTTTTTACTTGCTTTTAGAATGAGTAATCCTAAAGTTCAAGTTCGTACTTTTAAGCAACAAGAGGGAGAGAGCTTGAAAGATGCTTGGTACCGTATTAGCAATTCTCATCATAGGTGTATGAAGAAGCATTCTACCATGATCCTCCTTAGAAATTTTTATGTTGGTATAACTAGTTGGAATAGGTACGTTCTTGATACTCTTGCAGGAGGTAATTTTTTTGGGTACTCCCGCTCTTGAATCATGCACCTTAATAGAAAGTTTAGTGGGAGTACCACCTATTCATGTTGTTAAAACTGAGATCACTTTGGAGGAAGTTATAGAAAAGGTAGGCTCTTTAGAAAAAAGTTTGCCAAATATCCTTGATAACGCTAGCCGAGTTAATGAAGTGATAGAAAGTATCGGTAAGAGAATCACCGTTTTAGAAGCTAGCACTACTCTTGATAGTCAAAACCTTAGGATTGGGAAACTAGAGGAATACATGGAAACTTTAAGTTCAATTTTCTCTTCTTTTAAGTTTAAGAAGGAGAAAGCTTTTGTTGGAAAAGAGCAAAAATAAATGTATGTTCCCAAGGTGTCTGTGCCTAAGCCACAGCATGTTTTTAAGATTGGTAAGACTTTTAGTTCAACTAAGAGTGACTTGCAGGTTGAATCATCTTCGGGAACTTCTAAAGTGCCTAGTGTGGTAAGTGGTGATCTTGAGGAAACAGTTGATCTTAATGCCTCTTTTGATATTACTTAATTCACATTTTCTGCGCCTAGCTCAAAGGTGCTAAAGAAAAGCACTCTTGGGAGATAGCCCAATGTTTTACTTTCAGTTCTTTTTCTTTTATTTGAGTCTTGGAAGTTATTACTACTGTAATAACCTCTCCTTATCATTTTTATTTCGTTTTTGTGCCAAGAGAAGCCTCTAATTTGAGCGAGGTAAGATTTGGGGATGTTGCTGTCCTGAAACAGTTTTCGGTGCTGCACCATAAAAATTCGTGAAAATTCTCAGTATATCTTTTGGACCTGCGATTTCTTGTGCATATGACCCAGGTTATATCCAAACTTTCATTAGTTATACACTTTTTTATTTGAGCAACAGAAAACCCTCTAAAAATTCTACCTTTGTCAGCTGTTCTGTTTTATGAGATTTCTGCCAATATTTGTGTTTGCCGCTTTATCACTTTCTTTTTTAGTTCTTTTGATCACAGAACTTTTGGGGAAGTTGCTACAGTAGTATATGCTTTATATGTGGTGGTTTTGAGTTGAAACCTGAAGCAAAAAGGGTTGATTCAATGTTATGCTTACACTAATGTTGCTAATAGAATTGTGTTTAGTTTTGTATGAAGGAAGTTTTCAAGTGTAGGGATTGGAGAATGATGAGATGAGTTGAAGAATGGACAAAAGCTCAAGCTTGGGATGCCCATGTCACCCCAAGAAATATCCAATAAGTACAAGCGTCAAAGCTTGGGGATGCCCCGAGGCACCCCTTCTTCATCGGCAAAAATCAGGTCACCTTTCAACACACTATATTTTTATTGCTTCATGCATTATGCGTTTTTCTTGGAGCGTCAGTTGTTTTTAGTTTTCAGTTTTGTTTAGTTTTGTTTGCTGCAATAAATGGTTGGACCCCAACAAATTCCTTTTGGAGAAGTTGCCTTGCTTTTCATTTGCCAAGAACACTCAGTTTTTCACTCTTATCGTTCAACGAGTGTTCTCTTTTTCTTGAACTGCGTTTAGTTTTTGTTTTTTGCCTTGATTTGTGTTCAGATCTTGTTATATCTTTTCATCAAGGTGTATTTTGACCTCTGGTCCTTGTTGGTTTTCATCAAAAGAGTTGTTTCAAAAAAGTTCGAATGGTGTTGGAAAAGAGAAAAAGCTTTATGCAAAAAAGTGGTACAAAAAGGAGCTTGTGTAGACTGCGGCCTAGGCTTTTGCATGTCGTGCTTGATGTCTTTTTGATAGTATGCTTAGTGGTTTTGCTGTAGCATGACTTGTCTCAAATGACTGAGATTGCTTAGTGAGCCTTTGAAAAAATCATGCGTTGTTTTAATTATTTGGAAGCATTATTTTGGTTTTCTCCTTTGATGCTTTATTTGGGTTGACTTGGCGCATGCTCACACATGTTTGACTCATACAAAGTCGCCATAAGCCTCTATGATCATTTAGTTTTTGACTTTTGATGCCATCTTATGCTTCTTTTAATGTTGCTTTGTCGCTCTGCATGATTATGGCCGTTATTGCTCTCGTAGTTGGTCGCTCCTAGTCTTTTGCTAGCCCTCATTTTGTACTGAGTATGAGCTCTACTTGTGCATCCAACTCCTAAAAACCAAGTTTGCCATTGTGTCCACTATAAATTCCTATGCATGGTATTTGTAAGCCATTCCAAGTAAATTTTCATGTGCTACCTTTCAAAACTTTCAACTACTTCTCATTTTGTGCCACTGTTTTTAGCTCATGGGGATGTAGTGGTCGGAATTGCTATCTTCTATATTAAATTAAGTACCCCTCGACTAGGCAGCTTCATCTGCTCATCATTAATTTTGCATGAGAGCTGGTCAGACCATTGCAATCTAATTCTAAAAAAGAAAAAAAAGGCACTCCTCCATGGTATGTGAATGTTGGTAGGCACCCGATGGAATCGGTTAGCCATAGTTTGAGAAAGGAAAAAAGGTGGGAAGGAGTGCCAAAGCTTTATAAAAGAGCACCAATGTGCCAAATTTTCAAAGAACTTGGAACCGTTCTCACTTATTTATTATGGAAGATAGTAAGACCACATTGCCAGTCATTGACATGAAACAACCACCTCTCAAAACCCAATTTTTATCTCTCTGTTTTACAAATGAAAAGCTCTAGCACATGTTTAATCACTGCTTCCCTCCGCGAAGGGCCTTTCTTTTACTTTTTATGTTGAGTCTCCAAAGCTTCGTGCATTCCTACAAGTTTGCAAGGTATTGGTACTTTGAAATCTTCTTTGGTTGTACCAACAACTTTAACAGGCGAGCCAAGCATATTAAAACGCTAAAAAACTTTCCTAGCTTCAATAGCAACATCTCTAAATTCTGTACGCAAAGTCTCCAAAATAAAATCTTTCTTTTCAGAGTCTTCAATATCATGAAGCTTAAGAAACATGTGTTGCATAAAAGGATTAAGGCTAGTGATACGTCTCTAACGTATCTATAATTTTTTATGCTACATGCTTGTTTTTACACCATTTGGTTAGTGTTTCGTTACACTTTGTGGCATTTTTATGCATTTTCCGGAACTAACCTATTAACGAGATGCCACAGTGCCAGTTCCCTATTTTCTGTTGTTTTTGTGTTTCAGAAAAGTTACACAGGAAATATTCTCGGAATTGGACGAAACAAAAGCCAAACATCTAGAAATTCACCGAAGCTTCCAGAGAACCGAAGAGGAGATGGAGTGGGGCCACGAGGGGCCCACACAATAGGGCGGCACGGCCCAGGGCTAGGCCGCGCCCCCTATGTGTGTGGCCGCCTCGGTCCACTTTTGACGATGCCCCTTCGCCTATAAAGACCCCCCGACGGGAAAAACCTAAAGACCCGATCATTTTTTCCAGAATACATCGCGATCCGCCGCCGTCGTCGACCCGAGATCGGGAGGGTCCAGAAGCTCTTCCCGGCACCCTGCCAGAGAGGGGAATCACCACCGGAGGTCTTCTTCATCGCCATGCTTGCCTCTGGTGCGATGAGTGAGTAGTCTACCTTGGACTATGGGTCCATAGCAGTAGCTAGATGGTTATCTCCTCCACCATGTGCTTCATGTTTAGATCTCGTGAGCTGCCTTACATGATCGAGATCACCGTTATGTAATTCTATATGTTGTGTTTGTTGGGATCCGATGAATATTGGTGTTATGATTGAGTTGATATGCTGAATATTATCTTATGTTATCTCTATGTTGTTTATGATCTTGCATGCTCTCTGTTGTTAGTAGCTATCTTGGCCGAGTAGATACTAGTGATTCCAAGAGGGGGTATTTATGCTCGATAGTTGGGTTCATGCCTCTATTTAATCTGGGGGAGTGACGGAAAACCTCTAAGGTTGTAGATATGCTGTTGCCACTAGGGAGAAAACAACATTCATATGCTCAAGGGCAGATGCTTTGTTTACATTACACACTTTGCTTAATGCAGTTATCTGTTGTTCACAACTTAATACTTGTGGAGTTCTCGGATTGATTCGCCACAAGTGGATTATTAGTCATAGCTGCAGTTGGATGGCGGTCTATATATCTTGTTGTAATGCCCAGAGTAAATCTCATAGTGATCCTCTCAACATATCACGTTATCTTTATTCTATCAATTGCCCAACTGTAATTTGTTTACCCAGCATGTGTTATTTTATCTCATAGTGGTCCTATTTCCATTATATTGCTATCACCTATTTACTTCACTCGCACTATTTACTTTACTCGCATATTACTATTGCTTTCCACTCGATACGCTCATTCCTTTGTTTACAGCAAACCGGTGAGATTGACAACCTCATCGTAAGTTGGGAACAAAGTATTTGGTTGTGTTGTGTGCAGGTTCCACGTTGCCGCTCGCAAAGCAAAGCTTGAACGAGGCGCCCTATAAATTGTCCGGAGTTGTCGCGAAGCTAGCGGGCATCACCTTCTGGAGTATTGGCTTTTTCCTACTGGATTGATAACCTTGGTTTGATAACTGAGGGGAAACTTACTGCTATATTCATCAAACCTTCTCTTGGGGTTTCCAACTGGCCGGTCATTTACTTCATCAACTACATGCCAACAAGTTATTTGGCACCATTCGTCACTGCGCCATCAGCTAGCAAACCTAGCTTCCAACATGTGAACTAAATAAGCAGCAGCAACTTCATAACTAGGAGCAAGCTCAGCCAAAGATCTATCCTCAACATCTTTATGCATACTAATATGATTAAAAAACTCCTCAATGTTACTTTTCCCAATAATAGAACCACTACCTATTGAGAGGTCCTCCAAAACATACTTAGGGAATAACATAATGAACTAAGAGTAATAAAGTAACAACTATAAAGGAAGCTAATTTTTTTTTGTATTTTTGATAAAAATATGCAAGCAAAAATAAAGTAAAGCAAAACAATAAACAAAGTAAAAGATTGTGCATGCGAGACTCCCCTTGCAGAAGTCTTCTTTCTCCCCGACAATGGCGCCAGAAAACTTGCTTGATGGTGCGGTGTTGATGATGTAAATAACCGACCAGTTAGGAACCCCAAGAGAAGGTATGATGAGCACAGCAGCAAGTCTTCCCTCAGTTATGAAACCAAGGTTATCAATCCAGCAGGAGAAAGCCAAACTTAAGAAGGTGATGCTTGCTAGCTTAGTGACACTCCAATGGCGCTAGACAACTTGTTGGTGTGTCTTCACCTAGCAGCAACGCGAAACCTGCACACAACACAAACAAATACTTTGCTCCCAACTTACGATGAGGTTGTCAATCTCACCGGTTTGCTGTAAACAAAGGTATGAGCGTATCGAGTGGTAAAAGGATAATAGTTTGCAAGTAAAGTAAACAGTGCGAGTAAAGTAAAATGGTAATAGCAATGTAAAGGAAATTGGACCGGGGTCCATAGTTCACTAGTGGTGTCTCTCCATAAGATAAATAAGGCATGCTGGGTAAACAAATTACAGTTAGGCAATTGATAGAGTAAAGATAACATACATACATCACGAGGATCACTACGAGGCTTACTCTGGGCATTACGACAAAATACATAGACCGTAATCCAACTGCATCTATGACTAAAAATCCACTCGCGGGGATATCATCCGAACACCCCTTGAGTATTAAGTTGCGAACAACAGATAATTGCATTAAGCAAAGTGTATAATGTAAACAAAGCAAATGTCCTTAGACACAAGAATGTTGTTTTCTCCCTAGTGGCAACAACACATCTACAACCTTAGAGGTTTCTGTCACTCCCCCAGATTAAATAGAGGCATGAACCTAACTATCGAGCATAAATACTCCCTCTTGGAGTTACTAGCATCTACTCGGCCAAGATAGCTACTAGCAACGGAAAGCATGCAAGATCATAAACAACATAGAGATAACATAAGATAATATTCAGCACATCAACTTGACATAGTACCAATACTCATCGGATCCCAACAAACACAACATGTATGATTACATAAAGATGATCTTGATCATGTAGGGCAGCTCATAAGATCTAAACATGAAGCACACGGTGGAGAAGACAACCATCTAGCTACTGCTATGGACCCGTAGTCCAAGGTAAACTACTCACACATCACTCCAGAGGCGACCATGGTGGTGTAGAAGGCCTCCGGCAGGGATTCCCCTCTCTGGCAGGGTGCCGAGAAGAGCTCCTGGATCCTCCCGATCTCGATTCGACGACGGCGGCGGCTTGCAGTATGTTTCTAGGAAAAGCCATCCATCCCTTAGGTTTTTCCCGACGAGGGGTCTTTATAGGCGAAGGGGCGTCGTCAGGAGTGGACCAGGGCAGCCTCACCATGGGTGGGCGCGGCCAGGGGCTGGGCCGCGCCCCCCTGTGGTGTGGCCAGCCTCTGGCCCCCCTCTGTCTCATCTTCGGTCTTCGCGAAGCTTCGGTAAAAATAGGAGGTTCGGCTTTTGTTTCGTCCAATTCCGAGAATAATTTGTGTGTAACTTTTCTGAAACATAAAAACAGCAGAAAATAGGGAACTGGCACTGTGGAATCTTGTTAATAGGTTAGTTCCAGAAAATGCATAAAAACGCCTTGAAGTGTAACAAAACACAAAGCAAATGGTGTATAAACATGCATGGAGCATCAAAAATTATAGATACGTTTGAGATGTATCAGACACCTTGTACCATGATGTGAAGGTGATAGTATGCGCATTATGTGTGTCTTTTTGGATAGTGTCTCTATGATTGTTGGTGTTTGTTGGAACCATCTAGTGCACTCAAGGTGACAGTGTGGGGCAATCTAGTTTGAGGAAATGCAAACTTTGAGGAGTGCTTCATAGCCCTACGCATGATTAGTGTTCGTTATCCATTGGAGAATAGTTTAGAGTGGCATAGTGAAGTTAGTATTTATTGGTTCAATTATGTTATTTTGTTGAGAGTGACCACTAGTGAAAGTATGATCCCTAGGCCTTGTTTCCAAGCATTGAACACCGTTTACATTCAGTTTTGTTACATGCTTGCTCGCAGCGATATTTATTTCAGATTACATTTACTACTTATAATCATCACTACTACCTGTATTTCACTATCTCTTCGCCGAACTAGTGCACCTATACATCTGACAAGCGTATTGGGTGTGTTGGGGACACAAGAGACTTTCTGTATCGTAATTGCAGGGTTGCTTGAGAAGGATAGCTTTGACCTCCTCCTCCCTGAGTTTGATAAACCTTGGGTGATCCACTTAAGGGAAACTTGCTGCTACTCTACAAACCTCTGCACTTGGAGGCCCAACACTGTCTACAAGGATAGAAGCGTGCGTAGACCTTAAGCTCTTTTCTAGCGTCGTTGCTGGGGAGGTAAGGTAAAAGGTACTCACATCCTCTGGCTACTAAGTCTTTTAGTTGCTGGTGAGTGCTCGAAGTTATTTCCTTTAGATTCTGCAATTATATCTTTTTGTTTCTTGTTTTTATTTTCACTAGTTAGGCTTAATGGAAAACAAAGAGTTTTATAGTATTTTTCCTGAGTAAAGACATGAAGTGTTTGAAAAACCTTTGGAGCTTAATGCGCATAGCAATGTTATTTGTATGAATTCTTTGAATACCGTTATTGCTAATGCTATAGAAAGGTCTAAGCTTGGGGAAGCTCATTTTGTTAAGCATGAAATTTTTAGTTCCCCAGCTTTAGTGGAGAAACTTCGCTCTGATGATATTTTATCTCCCATATGTGATGATTCTAATGATGGTTGTGATCCTTGTTCTTTTAAAATACCTATGAAAATTGTTGAACGTGCTTTGAATAACTGCTATTTAGGGGATGGAACTGTCCATCCCGGTGATCATTTGCTCTTTATACATGAATTATGCGAGTTTTTCAAGTGTGCAGGTATTTCTACAGGTGAAGTTAAGAGGAAGCTATTTTCTTTATCACTAAAGGGCAGAGCTGCGGAATGGTATAAGACGCTGAAGGATGACCGATCTATCGGTTGGGAGGAAATCGTACCTCTCTTTTATTCTCAATTCTATCCTTCTAGTGAGGTTCATAAAGATAGGAATTATATTTATAATTTTCATCCTCATGATGGAGAAAGAATTTCCCATGCGTGGGGAAGATTGAAGTCACTAATGCTCAAATGTCCTATTCATGAGCTTCCCCGTAATATTATTATTAATAATTTTTATGCAAGGATTTCAGGATATTACAAGGGCTATCTAGATGCATGCTTTGATGGGTCTTTCACAAGCAAGGAGATTGACGCCAAGTGGGATCTGCTTGAAACAATTCAAAGCAATATTGAAGATTAGGATAGCAACAAAGGTAATGGATCAGGTATAAATTATGAGTTTGATTGCATTAGAGCATGTCTAGCAGGCCCCTCAAAACGCTGGTACCCTGTATTATTCCGACGGGATAGGGGGTGAGGACGAAATGAGCCGTCTAGCAGGCCCCGTATTCGGGCCGGCCCATATTGGTAGAATACGGGACCCGTCAAACCCACCCCGCCGCCCCCTACAAATAGAGGGTGAAGGTGCGAGTGGGGGTCCAACCCCTCACTCGCAACCCTAGCCCCGCCATGCGCCGCCGCCAGCCATAACCACTCCGGCGAGCAATTCCCACGCGCACGCTGCCGCATTTGCACCGCCGCCAGCCATGAGCGCACAGCGTCGAAGCAGCCTCTCGCCCGCCACGGTGGAGGAGGCGTGGTGCCGCCACTGCAAATTCTCTGCCGCCGGGAGTCGGCGTGCGGCGTGCAAGTACATCGGCACCGAGTGGATGCCGCCGACGCTCCGGGACTTCGCGGAGGGCGGCCGCTACCACAAGGTCGACCCGCCATTGAAGCCGATGAGCGGCGGCGATTTCGAGAAGTGGCGGCGCAGGCCATCGCCGCCGTCAAGGAGCTGATGGCTCGGGAGGCCGTCGCCACCACTCCGCTCATCATCCTCGACGACTAGGCTAGCATTGTAGAAGTCGCGATCCAGTAGGATCACGCAATTTTGTATATCCACTATCTATGATCAATGTGAAGAACTATCTATGATCAATGTGAAGAACTATTATTAAAAAAACGGGGTGAAATAAGGGGTCTGTTAGACGGAATGGTTCGTGCGTAGCAAATTTTTTGATACAGGGCCCTGTATTTGCTCGATACGGGGCGAGCAAATACAGGGTCTGTTAGACATGCTCTTAAGTCTTTCGCTGAAACTGCTAATTTTCAAGAGATTAGTGCTAAATATGGTCTTGATCGTCAAATTATGGTTGATTGCTTTAGAGCCTTTGCTTCCCATATTAATGTTCCCAAGGGAAATGGGGACGTGTATCATGAACCTTTTTAAAGACACTTGCATAGAAAGTGATATTGTTATTGATGATTGCTATAAACATGCTCAAACTTCTGAAAGTAATATTTCTTATAAGCATGTTAATTTTTGTGGAGCACTTAGACCTTGTGAACAGAGTCACGACAAGGAAGATTATTGTATCCACCACAGGAATGAAGAAACCCGAATGTGGGACAAGGCTCTAGATGAGCTTGGTGAAAAGGTTTGTGCCCTTTATCCTTTTATTTGTGAACTTTGCCATGAAAAGGGTCATTTTAATTTTCAATGCTCAGGCCATAATAATGACCTTTCTAATCCAATGAGTACCACAAGTTTGTATTGTGATGACAAGATCACTCTCAATCAGCATGATGACCTTACTCTATTTTTGGGGTGTGAAGAGTTATCTAGAAAAACTTCTTTGGTAGATATTTGTGCTTTTGATACTATTAGCATCCTGCGTGGTTGTCATCTTTATTGTGTTAAAGATTGTCACGCAAATACTTACATACAAAATGTTATAAAAGAGGATGCTTTACCAAAATATGACAGGTCTAATTTGTGTTTCCATCTTATTAACAAAAAGGAGGAGTCCTCTAAAGTTTCTTCTGTCGTTTCTGTCAATAAACCACCAGATTATGTGGAGAAGCTTCCTTTCAAGCCTCTCCCTCCAAAAGAAGTGAAGAAGAAGAAGAGGAGGAGGAGGAGTAAAAGGAGAGAGGAAACGGTATCTTCCCCAAAAGCATATTGCTCCTATTATAGTTTTTGATGAATCTGAACTCGATGATGTTCTTATGCCTGTTACCTATATTAGTGATCATGATTGGGAAAAGCGCTCTACTTTTGATATTGAAAATCTTTTTGGTACCGATTCTGAAAATTATGAGGTTAATAATTGTTGTACCATTAGTGTTATTCATGTTCCTTCCAATGATGATATGTTTACATATGAACACACTTTGGAAGATAGTTATTCTATTGCTTATGATGATTACAATGATGAGTATAATATTTTCAGTTCACCTACTATTGAGGAGAAAGCAAGGTATGACTACAATACGCCTCCTATTTTTGATGATTATGGTGATGAGAATAGTTATGTTAGTGAATTTTCTCCTACTATTGTTCATGTAGGGAGTATTAATTCTTTTATACATGTGGCTCATGATAAGGATGTTTTATGTGATAGTTATATTGTTAATTTTGTTCATGATGCTACTGAAAGTTATTATGAGAGAGGGAAACATGGTTTGATGGATCTCACCAATATTAAGTTTCCCCTCTTTATGTTGGAATTCTTGAAGTTGTACTTATTTTGCCTTCCCATGCTTGTTACTATGTGCCTCGTTGATTTATTTTCTTATAAGATTCCTATGCATAAAAAGTGGTTTAGATTTAAATGTGTTTCATATTTGCTTTTTGATGCTCTCTCTTGCTTCAAGTTCTTTTATGGCGCCTTTGCCTTAAGCTCTTTTCTGGCGCCTACATGAGCATCTTCTCAAATTACTGCTCCTAGCTCAAAGGCGTTAAAGAAAAGCACTCTTGGGAGATAACCCAATGTTTTCTTTTCAGTACCTTTTCTTTTATTTGAGTCTTGGAAGTTATTACTACTGTAATGACCTCTCCTTATCATTTTTATTTCGTTTTTGTGCCAAGAACAACCTCTAATTTGAGGGATGTAAGATTTGGGGAAGTTGTTGTCCTGAAACAGATTTCTGCGCTGCACCGTACAAATTCGTGAAAATTCTCTGAATATCTTTTTGATCTGAAATTTCTTTTGCATATGCCCCAGGTTATATCCAAACTTTCATTAGTTTTGCACTTTTCGATTTGAGCAACAGAAGGTCCTCGAAAAAATTTATCTTTGCCAACTGTTCTATTTTGACAGATTCTGCCACTATTTGTGTTTGCCTCTCGATCGCTTTCTTTTTTAGTTCTTTTGATGATGGAACTTTTGAGGAAGTTGCTACAGTAGTATATGCTTTATATGTGGTATATTTGAGTTTGAAACTGAACCAAAAGGGTTGATTTACTATCATGTTTATGCTAACGTTGCTAATAGAATTGTGTGAAGTTTTGTATGAAGGAAGTTTTCAAGTGTAGGGAATGGAGAGTGATGAGATGAAATGAAGTATGGACAAAAGCTCAAGCTTGGGTATGCCCATGTCACCCCAAGAACTATCCAAGAAGTACAAGTGTCAAATCTTGGGGATGCCCCCGAGGCACCCCCTTCTTCATCATCAAAAAACAGGTCACCTTTCAAGACACTATATTTTTATTGCTTCATATTCTATGCGTTTTTCTTGGAGCTTCTTTACTTTCGCTTTCAGTTTTGTTTTGTTTTGTTTGATGCAATAAATGGTTGTATCACATCATGTTTGTTTTGGAGAGAGCTATGCTCAGTTTTTCATTGCCAAGAACACTCTAGTTTTCACTCTTATCGTTCGACGAGTGTTCTCTTTTTCTCGTACCATGTTTAGCTTTCATTTTTCACCTTGATTTTTGTTCAGATCTTGTTACATCTTTGCATCAAGGTGTATTTAGACCTCTGGTCTATGTTGGTTTTCATCAAAAGAGTTGTTTCAAAAAGGTTTGAATGGTGTTGGAAAAGAGAAAAAAGTTTCATGCAAAAAGTGGTACAAAAAGGAGCTTGTTTAGACTGCGGCTTAGACTTTTGCATGCCATGCTTGATGTCATTTTGATAGTATGCTTAGTAGTTTTTTCTGTAGCATCACTTGTCTCAAATGACTGAGATTGCTTAATAAGCCTTTAAAAAAATCATGCGTTGTTTTAATTATATGGAAGCATTATTGTGGTTTTCTCCTTGATGCTTTATTTGGGTTGACTTGGCGCATGCTTACAACATGTTAGACTCTAACAAGTTGCCATAAGCCCCTATGATCATTTGGTTTTTGTCTTGTGATACCACTTTATGATTCGTTTAATGATGTTTTGTCGCTATGCATGATTATGACCGTTATTGCTCTCTTAGTTGGTCGCTCCCAGTCTTTTGCTAGCCTTCATTTTGTACTGAGTATGAGCTCTACTCGTGCATCCAACTCCCAAAAACCAAGTATTCCAATGTGTCCACCATACATACATATTAGCAATTTGCTATTCCAAGTACATTTGACTTGCTTTTATCTATCCTTCAAATTAAACTTTTTGGTGTTATGTGAAAATTAGTCAGTAAAGCTCTCACGAACCTGACGGCACACTTTACTTTTCTCGCTTTTAATAATTTTGACATTGTGGCTCTATTATGTTGATGTTATGCTTGCAAGTTGTAAGTTGGAAATTAGCCCAGCCATGCCGTCATGGGGCAAGCTTTCAACATTGTACTTTCTCTCATTTGAGTTGATATCGTGATCTTTTGTTTATGGATACTCGCGATGTGAAATAAGTTGGGATCTTGTGAGGTCATGGAGTTTGTATATGTGTTAGGGAAACGCCTGGGCCGCTAATCTAAGCCATGCATCATTCATGGTGGAAATTTACAGCATGCCCATAGTGGACATTCGACGACGCATCTCACAATAAAAAGCTATACCAATGGTAAATAAAAGAGATGCCGAGGTGTTCATTGTCTGTTTGTCTTATCATTTTGATGTGGGCTTGTTCCATGTCATCGGGCAGGAGGTACCCCGTTGGCGGTTCTCGATGATACATGTATGCTTACAATGACAAGAGCCTGCTTGGGACCTAAGTCGAGTAGCATGAGGTTTGGGTATTCGTACTTCATGGGACACGAGGTTTTCAACTTATGATTTGTTAAGCATATGCTTCATAATTGTACTCGCATTTACCTTAACCATTCAAGATGCCTATGATGGGGGCAATGAGAGCTCAAAGCTAGTAAGTATCATAATTTTTGGAGGTTTATAAAACTTGCAATCACTGCTTCCCTCTGCGAAGGGCCTTTCTTTTACTTTTATGTTTAGTCTCCACCTTCTACCTTTATGCACCGTCTAAGAGAGCATAGTTGCCATTCTGAGTTTAATGTGCATAGTCTCAAAGTTTATCATTGATTGATTCATGATTATGGTTTTGCTTGTCCTTAAATTACTTATATCTAGTCGCCCTCTTAAACTTGAAGGTGTCCTATGCATTTATGTTTTGCTTTTCCATGAAGGACAAGCTGAAAACCACTTTACTATGTTTTTCTATATGATTTTAAACACACACTTGACTTTCAATGTTTCATTATTCATGATCTATCGTTTGTGTTACTTTTCATGTTATAACATGGTTGCTAAGTTTTATTGTCAAGATTATCTCTCTTATGCCCATGTTTTAAGTACTTTGATCCCAGCACTCAGTGCTTCACATCGTTGATCAAGATTGTGATGGTGCATGTCACCTCAAAAATTATTGTTTTGTTATCACTTACCTACTCGAGGACGAATAGGAGTTAAGCTTGGGGATGCTTGATACGTCTCAAACATATCTATAATTTTTTATGCTCCATGCTTGTTTTACACCGTTTGCTTCATGTTTTGTTTACACTTCATGGCGTTTTTATGCGATTTTCAGAACTAACCTATTGACGAGATGCCACAGTGCCAGTTCCCTATTTTCTGCTATTTTTGTGTTTCAGAAAAGCTACATAGGAAATATTCTCGGAATTGGATGAAACAAAAGCTGAAACTTCTATTTTTCCCAGACGAAGGACAAGGACCAAAAGAGAGCCGGAGGGGGGCCAGAGGGCAGGCTCACTAGGGGTGGCGCGCCCCCTGGCTGCGCCAGGGGGTGGTGAGGCCCCCCTGGTGGCCCTCTGACGCCGCCTCTCCGCCTATATAAAACCTCAGGATGGAAAACCCTAAAACAATCGGCGTTTTTCCCAGAACAGTTCCGCAGTGCTGCCGCCTTCGAAGACAAATTTCAAGGGATAGAAGTCTCTGTTCTGGCACCCTGCCGGGACGGGGAAGTGCCCCCGGAGCTATCTCCATCGACGCCGTCGCCTCCACCGCCGTCTCCATCGACTTCACCGCCATCTCCACAAACCTTGTTGTCTCCTATGATGAGGAGGGAGTAGTTCTCCCCCGGGGCTGAGGGCTCTACCGGTAGCAATGTGGTTCATCTCTCTCTCCCATGATGTGATCTATATGTGATCGTGAGCTTTGTATCTAGTTGAATTGCTAGATGCTATTATTCAGATATTATGCTACTCCTGTGCTTTATTATTGTAATCTCCGGAGACACCTTGTACCATGATGTGAAGGTGACAGTGTGCGCATTATATGTGTCTTTTTGGCTAGTGTCTCTAATGATTGTTGGTGTTTGTTGGAACCATCTAGTGCGCTCAAGGTGATAGTGTGGGGCAATCTAGTTTGGGGAAATGCAAACTTTGAGGAGTGCTTCGTAGCCCTACGCATGATTAGTGTTTGTTATCCATTGGAGAATAGTTTAGAGTGGCATAGTGAAGTTAGTATTTATTGGTTCAATTATGTTATTTTGTTGAGAGTGACCACTAGTGAAAGTATGATCCCTAGGCCTTGTTTCCAAGCATTGAACACCGTTTACATTCAGTTTTGTTACATGTTTGCTCGTAGCGATATTTATTTCAGATTACATGTACTACTTATAATCATCACTACTACCTGTATTTCACTATCCCTTTGCCGAACTAGTGCACCTATACATCTGACAAGTGTATTGGGTGTGTTGGGGACACAAGAGACTTTCTGTATCGTAATTGCAGGGTGGCTTGAGAGGGATAGCTTTGACCTCCTCCTCCTTGAGTTCGATAAACCTTGGGTGATCCACTTAAGGGAAACTTGTTGCTGCTCTACAAACCTCTGTACTTGGAGGCCCAACACTGTCTACAAGGATAGAAGCGTGCGTAGACATCAGATGTTCAGGGCCCTAAAGGCGAAGGAAGTCTTGAAGCCAGGATGGAAGAGCTGGAGCAAGTAGTCTTTAAATACAAGAAGATGGCGGAACGCGAGGTGGACATTATCCATAGGTGATAAGGGTATAGATGATAGAGCCCGTCAGTTGAGTACCCCTGAGGCCCGTTAAGTTAGGTCCAATTGTAAAGCTAGTTGAAATACGAGTTCATGTCGTATGTCGATACTGTAATCTGTATCGGATCCCTCCCGATCCTTGAGACCTGGCCACCTATATATAGGGGCCAGGAGAGGACGGTGAGGGACAGATTGAAAGCAAGACAGGTTTACACCCACATTTAATTTCGGTATACACCTTGTTTGACTGATTTTACCTTTGAGTTCATTCGACGCCCTATCTCCCCGATCCTAAGTCCTTCATCTAGGACATTTGTCGAGTTAACCCTCTTCAATTGGCGCCGACCGTGGGGACTCTGGGCGTTGGAATCATGAATTCGATGGCTTTTTCGCTTTTAGCCAACAGCAGTCCAGAAGTCGACGAAATCCAGATACCTTTCGGAACCATCGATTTTCAACCTCACCAGTCAAGTTTCACGCAAGTATTCAAAAGCATGGATCAGGATATGGATCTGACGTTCGGAAGTCTAAACTTTCGCGTCGGATCATTGGGTTCGATTCGCCTTTCAGACCCGGCAAAACCGGGTCCGTCGGCAAGCAAGTCCAAGACAGAAACAACATCAGAATCATCAGAGGGCTGTTCCAGCGAAGTAAATTCGCCGGTCAGCTTCACAGAAATAGAAACAGAAGAAAGAAAATTTGCAGAAGGCGGCGAAAGCATGGAAAACTTTGACTTAGAAGTACAACTTGAAGATCTGATGATCTGCCATGATGATACTTCAGATAAATCAACAGACACCTGGAAGACAGGGTTAGAGCTTCATAAGGATGAAAGTTCAATCTTCTCAAGCTTCGATAGTAAGTTCGATAATCGGTACCAAGTACTCGCTATTACAGAGGACAACTCAGAAGAGCTCGACGAAAACAACAATCCGGTGCTCAACCCAGCAAACATAAACAGGGGGGCAAACCACCTGGCAGAAGGAGAAACTGTAGACTCCCTGGCAAACCGGGAAAAAGTTCGACTATCAGTCGATGAATGGAGGATAATCAAAACAGTTGTGGAGCACTGCACGCCAATACCAAATAATGCTAGCAAAAATATGCTTTTGGGGTACCACTATGCCCTAAGACAGCAGTCAAAGCTACTAGCGAAAGATAGAATTGAGATACAAAAAAGAAGAGACTCAGCCATTGCAGCAAGCGATGCTTATCATAAAGCACGTAGCGACGCGTCGTACACGAACAACAGAAGGCATCGTCGACATGGATCAAGGTACGAGAACCTCGAATACTCAGATAGGCAAAGTCTCTCCAAAAACCTCGACTCGTCTTTCTTATCAGTCGATGAGCAAGGGAACATTATACCAACGACACCTGAAGCAGCGCTGGTGGCAGCTCAAGCATACCTGCACACAACGCGACCAAATCCAGGAGATCCAAGGGAACATATGCATCGGGCAGCACTGCAGGGATTAAAGATGGTAGGCAACAAGTTATCAGCAAAAGAGGAGGAGGCATACCGCAACAAAGGAATTCACAAACCAAGGTCACCACGCCGTCACAATAGTCCTCGGCACAGAAGCGGAAGTCGACGATCTAGAACGCCATCACCAGGGCGACACAACAGTCCAAAGCATAAAGGAACCCGAAGATCCAGAACTCCCAACAAAGCATATGACTACGAAGACGACGAAAAGGAGATGGGGACGTCGTGCTTTACCCATAGGGTTCGCATCATGCCAGTACCCAAAGGTTTCAAACTACCCCATGATCAGCAAAAATATGATGGATCTCAGGAGCCACACTCATGGCTTTTAGATTATCTACAAGCAGTAAAATTACTGGGAGGAACCAGGGAAACAGCAATGCAAAGTTTACAATTACACCTCACCGACGCATCAAGGTCATGGTTGAGCAAATTAGGAAAAGAAACAATTGGAAGCTGGGAGGACCTCACAAAGCAATTTACGAGCAACTTCAAATCGACATACAAGCGGCCAGCATCCATAGAGGAAGTCAAAGCCTGCGTGGAGCAACACAATGAGACGTTAAGAGCGTATATCCAAAGATGGAGCATCATCAAAAATTCAGCAGTCGAAGTCTCAGATGAAAGAGCAATAGATGCTTTCACACTCGGGTTGCGGCGAGGAGACCTAGTTGAAGAGATGGACAGGCTTAAGCCAAAAACAGTATCAGACTTAATGGATATAGCAAACAAGTTCGCAGATGGAGAAGATGCGTGCAATAACAAGCGGACACGATCACCAGAAGATGATAGAGGGAACAGATATGGAGGTCAAAGGAGGAGATCTCGCAATTATGACAACTACGACTCCCACAGCCAAGTAGCTACAGGGTACAAAGACAACAACTACCAAGGGAACGACCGTAGAAGCTCCGAGTACCGTAGCTATGGAAAAGAAGACTAAGGAAGCAATAGGAAATTTCAGACAAGAGAACCCAGAGAATACACCTCATCACCAGAAGATATGCTAAACGGACCATGTCACATACACTCCGCGTTTGTTGATGGGAAACGAGTATTTAGACACGCAATGAAAGATTGCACGACGTTCTTGAAACTCTAGGAAGCAGCACTAAACAAGCAAGCCGAAGCAAAACGAAAAGGATACGAAGGAAACACAAACAACGCGCCTGCAAGTCAATAAGGAAATAATGGAGTCCTGCAAAGTCAAGACCAGCCGAACCAGGGACGCGACGACGACGACGGATATGTTCCATCTAAAGAGCATATCATAGCAATGATACAACCAGTGCCCAAGTCGAACAAAGAAGAGAAAAGCATAACTCGCCAAGTTAACCTTGCAGTAACTTTGCCTCCAGCAACAACGGAGTATCTGCACTGGTCAGAGCAACCCATAGAATTCAGCAGGGATGATCACCCTATAACAGTACCTTGGCCAGGAAATGCGCCTCTGGTACTCAAAGCCCAAATTGGAACATACGACGTCGATAGAGTATTTATGGATGCAGGAAGTGGAATCAATCTGATCTACGCAAAGACACTACGAGCAATGCACATTTCATTAGAGTTCCTGAAGCCAACTGACTGTTCCTTCCATGGAATAGTCCTAGGGAGTGCAAACTATCCACTAGGTCGAATAGCACTCAACGTTTGTTTTGGGAATTGACAAAACTACAGAAGAGAGAAGCTCAACTTCGAAGTCATGGATTGGCCATCACAATATCATGCGATCCTCGAGCGACCCGCGTTTTCGTGATTCATGGCAGTACCTCACTACACATACCTGGTACTAAAAATGCCAGGACCCAATGGAATTATCACAGTAAAAGGAAGCTTCGAGCTATCAAATCTATGCGACAAGGAATTCACAAGATGGCCCAAAACTTTGGCATGATGGCAAGCTACGGAGAACCCAACTACAAAGCAAAAAGTGCGACTACAGGAGTCACACAGCAACTCGAAGGACACCCAGCAGAGCCAGAAGTGAAGAAACCACGGGTACAGCTGTCAGAACAAGAGAAACCTACGGGAGAAGAAGAGAAGACTCAGGCGACATAGGCGACAAGAAGAACAAAAAGTAGAGTAGAAAAATAAGGCTGTAAAAGCCACAAGCTAATCCAGGGCAATGCCCTCTAGATCCAGAACACATGTCATTGGACGGATCTCTTGGGACACCCCATGTATCTTACATTATAAGTATAAATAAAGACAAAGTTCCTCCTATTTGAGTTTACATGTCTTTAAATAAAATTGCAGTAAACGCACCAACAACGGAACAAGTAAAACGCCTTGAGAACAAAACAAAGCTTCTGGTAAAAGGATCCAGAAACAAAAACTCTCGCGTTCTACACACAAAAGCATACAAACGTCACAGCAGTGGCTGATCAGAATCATCTACGCCCAAAGGATCTAAGTAATGATGCTCGCGAAAAAACGCGGCATCCTCTCGAAGTAACCTAGCTATGAGCCTCCTTGCTGGTTGAAGGGTAGCATCCATATGGACTTGCAACCTAGCTCCCCCTGGAGGCATACTTAGTGACATGGAACTATAATTAAGCCTTGGATGCCACTTACATTTCCAACCAAGAGCAAAGTTGGCGCCAGCCACTAAGTTGAGCTCTATCAGTCGATGAATTCGCTGACTAGATCTAAAAACGTCGAGTAGCTGCGGAAAGCTTCCAGGAAGAGGATTGCGAGGGAGCATGACAGAATATATGGTAGACAAAGATCTTCGACAACCATCAACAGCCTCTCCAATGTGCTGAGCACGATCTTGAAGAAGCACAATAGCACGACGACGCCGGGGATCAGACCACAAACTTTCGACTCCCTCGGATGATTTCTCGAGAGCCGCGATTCGTTCGGAAACCCGACGTGTCTCACCAACAAAGTACAAGCAAGTGCCTGCGATAATGAGAAGTTATTAGCCAACAATAATGGAGTAAAAAGGAAAAAAGAGGAAGGTTGCAAGGAACCTTACATCGCAACATCTCACAGACACATTCAACAATACCAACAAGAAAGGAGTCACATTTTTCAAGATGCACAATTTTGGCCGTCAGACCCGACACCTTATCCTCGAGTATGGATATCTGTTTCATAAAGCCGCAAGATTTGCTGGCCTTGTCCATAGCAATCTGTGCCTGGCGCTTCATCAAGGATAAATGGCCTTCAAGGTCCAAAATTCTCAATGAATACTCAGTACATCGACAAGAAGGATAAGGAGGCGAAGAAGCTCCGGAGTCGAAAACATTGGTGGGAGATGAAGCCCGATCACGACCCAA
Source organism: Dactylis glomerata (assembly GCA_007115705.1). Classification (NCBI taxonomy): domain Eukaryota; kingdom Viridiplantae; phylum Streptophyta; class Magnoliopsida; order Poales; family Poaceae; genus Dactylis; species Dactylis glomerata. Next base: position 4,730,765 of record QXEO01001034.1, read on the forward strand.
TGACCCACCAGCATGCATAGGCTGGAAGCCAAAAGAAAGAAAAAGATAGCATCTCAGAAACTAAATCAAGCACGACATTTCACAAAATAAGAATATTTACAAAGAGCACAAGTCCTCTGACTAGTTCTCGGGCAAAATGTGACTAAAGTTCACTACATCAGAATAAACGAAGACTACAAAGGAAGACTATGTCTACGCCACCTCAGCCTCAGGGTCCACAGCAGCAGTAGGCGTGGAAGATGTAGCACCAGTGTTTGGAGGAGGCATCGATGCACTTGTCGTCGGAGTCGAAGAAACTGGTGTAGAAGAGGTCGTCGAAGCCGCTGAAGGAGAAACAATAGACATGATGCCCGGCGCGTACTTCTTCGCCTTCTCAAAGAAACCCCGCAGCTCCGAAAGAGGTCGACCGCGGGAAGAGCTCACCTTCTCCCAGTCAACCTCCTTTCCATGCGCATAGGTAAGTGCAATGGCCCCCTCCGCGCCTCGCTTCACGGAGCGGCTCTTCATCAGCAGGATCGGATCTTCGGGGGTATCTAAAACCTTGGCAAGCTTCTTCAGATCATTGCTGGTGCCAAGTTGACGTGGGAAAGTGTAGTTGATGTGGGAGCTTCTTCTTCTTCAATCCCCGGCAACGGCGCCAGAAAATTGTTGCTTGTTGCGTGGTGAATGACCAGCCCGTTGGGAACCCCAAGAGGAAGGTGTGATGAATATAGCAGCAGATTTTCCCTCAGTTAAGAAACCAAGGTATGTCGATCAGGAGAAGAGCAGACAATAACGACTGAAGGTGATGCTTGCTAGTTTGCGATAGCTTCGGACAATTTATATATGGCGCCTCGTCCAAGCTTTGCTTGCTAGCTGCAATGCGGAACCTGCACATAACACAACCAAGTACGTTGTTCCCAACTTGCGATGAGGTTGTCAATCTCACCGGTTTGCTTGAAACAAAGGTTATGAGCGTATCGAGTGGAAAACAGTAGAAGTATGCGAGTAAAGTAAACAGTGCGAGTAAAGTAAACAGTGCGAGTAAAGTAAATAGGTGATAGCAATATGATGGAAATAGGACTGGGGTCCACGGTTCACTAGTGGTGTCTCTCCATAAGATAAATAACACATGCTGGGTAAACAAATTACAGTTGGGCAATTGATAGAATAAAGATAAACGTGATATGTCAAGAAGATCACTATGAGATTTACTCTGGGCATTACAACAAAATACATAGACCGCCATCCAACTGCATCTATCACTAATAATCCACTTGTGGCGAATCAATCCGAGAACTCCACAAGTATTAAGTTGCGAACAACAGATAATTGCATTAAGCAAAGTGTGTAATGTAAACAAAGCATATGCCCTTGAGCATATGAATGTTGTTTTCTCCCTAGTATCAACAGCACATCTACAACCTTAGAGGTTTCTGTCACTCCCCCAGGTTAAATAGAGGCATGAACCCACTATCGAGCATAAATACCCCCTCTTGGAGTCACTAGCAACTACTCGGCCAAGATAGCTACTAACAACGGAGAGCATGCAAGATCATAAACAACATAGAGATAACATAAGATATATTTCAGTATAGCAACTCAATCATAACACCAATATTCATCGGATCCCAACAAACCAAACATGTAGAATTACATAACGGTGATCTCAATCATGTAGGGCAGCTCATGAGATCTAAACATGAAGCACATGGTGGAGGAGACAACCATCTAGCTACTGCTATGGACCCATAGTCCAAGGTAGACTACTCACTCATCGCTCCGGAGGCAAGCATGGCGATGAAGAAGACCTCCGGTGGCAATTCCCCTCTCCGGCAGGGTGCCGGGAAGAGCTTCTGGACCCTCCCGATCTTCGGGTCGACGGCGGCGGTGGATCACGATGTGTTCTGGAAAAGTGATCGGGTACTTAGGTTTTTCCCGTCGGGGCGTCTTTATAGGCGAAGGGGCGATGTCAGGAGTGGCCCCAGGCCCCCTCACACCATGGCGGCGCGGCCAGGGCCTGGGCCGCACCAGCCAGGTGTGAGCCTGGCCTGTGGCCCCTCTCCTACTCCTCTTCGGATCTCTGGAAGCTCCCGGACAAAATAAGACTTCAGGAACTTGTTTTGTCCAATTCCAAGAATATTTCCTGTGTATCACTTCTAAAACACAAAAAAAGCAGAAAACAGGGAACTGGCACTGTGGCAACTTGTTAGTAGGTTAGTTCCGGAAAATGCATAAAAGTGCCATGAAGTGTAACGAAACAGTAGGCAAATGGTGTAAAAACAAGCATGGAGCATAAAAAATTATAGATACGTTGGAGACGTATCAAGCATCCCCAAGCTTAACTCCTGCTCGTCCTCGAGTAGGTAAGTGATAACAAAAGAATAATTTTTGAGGTGACATGCACCTACACAATCTTGATCAAATATGTAAGCATTTGTGAGCTGGGATCATAAGAACTTAAAACATGGGCATGAAAGATATAATCTTGACAATAGAACTTAGCAACCATGTTGTAAACATGCAAATGAACACAAACAAAAGATCATGAAAATGAAACAATGAAAGTCAAACATGTGTTCAAATCATAAGGAAAAATATACAAATGGTTTTCAGCTTGTCCTTCAAAGAGAGCAAAACATAAATGCATAGGACACCTTCAAGTTTAAGAGGGCGACTAGATACAAATAATTTAAGAACAAGTGAAACCAACAATATGAATCAATCAATGAAAACTTTGGGACAATGCACATTATACTAAGAATGACAACTATGCTCTCTTAATGGTGCATAAAGATAGAAGGTGGTGACTCAACATAAAAGTAGAAGAAAGGCCCTTCGCAGAGGGAAGCAGTGATTGCAAGTTTTATAACCTTCAAAAATTATGGTACTTACCGGCTTTGAGCTCTCATTGCCCCCATCATAAGCATCTTGAATGGTTAGAGTTAATGCGAGAACAATTATGATGCATATGCTTGACAAATCATAAGTTGAAAACCTCGTGTCCCGTGAATACGAGTACCCAAACCTCATGCTACTTTACTTAGAGTCCCAAGCAGGGCTCTTGTCATTGTAAATATATGCATATCATTGAGAACCGCCAATGGGGTACCTCCGTGCCCGATGACATGGAACAAGCCCACATCAAATTGACAGGACAAGCAGACAATGAACACCTCGACATCTCTTTTATTTGCCATTTGTTTAGCTTTTTATTGTGAGATGCGTCGTCGAATGTTCACCATGGGTATGCTGCAAATTTCCACCATGAATTATGCATGGCTTAGATTAGCGGCCCGGCGTTTCCCTAACACATATACAAACTCCATGATCCCCACAAGATTCCCAATTCATTTCACACCGCGGGCATCCATAAACAAAAGATCACGATATCAACTCAAATAAGAAGTGCAATGTTGAAAGCTTGCCCATGACTGCATGGCTGGGCTAGTCTCCAACTTACAACTTGCAAGCATCACAACTCAACATAAGAGACCACAATGTCAAATTTTTAAGAACAGGAAAAAGTAAAGTGTGCCTTTCGGTTCGTGAGAGCTTTACTGACCGAATTTCGCATAACACTGGTAAGAGTTTAATTTGAAGAGAAAATAAAAGCAATTCAAATTTACTTGGAATAGCAAATTGCTAGTTGGTATGTATGGTGGACACTTTGGAAAACTTTGGCTTTTAGGAGTTGGATGCACGAGTAGAGCTCATACTCAATACAAGGCGAGGGCTAGCAAAAGACTGGGAGCGACCAACTAAGAGAGCAATAATGGCCATAATCATGCAAAGCGACAAAGCGACATTAAAAGAAGTGTAAGATGGCATAAAAAGTCAAAAACTAAATGATCATAGAGGCTATTGGCGACTTTGTAAGAGTCTAACATGTGTGAGCATGCGCCAAGTCAACCCAAATAAAGCATCAAGGAGAAAACCAAAATAATGCTTCCATACAATTAAAAACAATGCATGATTTTTTTCAAAGGCTCATTAAGCAATCTCAGTTATTTGAGACAAGTCATGCTACAGAAAAACCACTAAGCATACTATCAAAAAGACATCAATCATGACATGAAAAAGCCTAAGCCGCAGTCTACACAAGCTCCTTCTTGTACCACTTTTTTGCATAAAGCTTTTTCTCTTTTCCAACACCATTTGAAAATTTTAAAGACACCTCTTTTGATGAAAACCAATAAAGATCAGAGACAAAAATACACGTTGGTCAAAATATATGACAAGGTCTGAACGCAAATCAAGGCGAAAATGAAAACCAAAAGCAGTAGCGGAAAAAGAAGAACACTCGATGAACGATAAGAGTGAAAACGGAGTGTTCTTTGCAAATGAAAACGAGTATATCTCCTCCAAAGGAAATTTGTTGGGGTCCAACCATTTATTGCAGCAATCAAAACTAAACTAACTAAGAAAACTAAAACAACTGACGCTCCAAGAAAAACACATAGTGCATGAAGCAATAAAAATATAGTGTTTTGAAAGGTGACCTGATTTTTGCCGATGAAGAAGGGGTGCCTCGGGGGCATCCCCAAGCTTTGACGCTTGTACTTCTTGGAAATTTCTTGGGGTGATGCATGGGCATCCCCAAGCTTGAGCTTTTGTCCATTCTTCAACTCATCTCATCATTCTCCAATCCCTACACTTGAAAACTTCCTTCATACAAAACTAAACACAATTCTATTAGCAACATTAGTGAAGGCATAACATATAATCAACCTCTTTTTTGCGTCAGGTTTCAACTCAAAACCACCACATATATAGCACATACTACTGTAGCAATTTCCCCAAAAGTTCCGTTATTAAAAGAACTCAAAAGAAAGCGATAAAGCGGCAAACACAAATATTGGCAGAAATCTGTCAAAACAGAATAGCTGACAAAGGTCGAATTTTTGAGGGGTTTTCTGTTGCTCAAATAAAAAAGTGTTCAACTAATGAAAGTTTGGATATAATCTGGGGCATATGCACAAGAAATCGCAGGTCCAAAATATATACAGAAAATTTATACGAATTTTTACGGTGCAGCAACGAAAACAGTTTCAGGACAGCAACATCCCCAAATCTTTACCTCACTCGAATTAGAGGCTTCTCTTGGCACAAAAACGAAATAAACAAGATAAGGAGCGGTCATTACAGTAGTAATGACTTCCAAGACTCAAATAAAAGAAAAAGTACTGAAAATAAAACATTGGGTTATCTCCCAAGAGTGCTTTTCTTTAACGCCTTTGAGCTAGGCGCAGAAAATTGCGAATCAAGTAACATCAAGTGATGAAGCATCAAGCTCATAATTTGCTCTAAGAATAGAGTAAAAAGTAATTTCTTCCTTTTCCTAGGGAAGTGTTCCATACCTTTCTTGAGTGGAAATTGATATTTTATAGTGCCTTCTCTCATATCAATGATGGCACCTACAGTTCGAAGAAAGGGTCTTCCGAAAATAATAGGACATGAAGCATGGCATTCAACGTCCATAACGAGAAAATCAACGGGAACAAGGTTATTGTTAACCACAATATGAACATCATTAATCCTTCCCAAAGGTTTATTCTTAGCAACATCAGCAACAGGAACATCATAATAACACTTTTCAAGCGGTGGTAAATCAAGCATGTCATAAATCTTTCTAGGCATGATACAAATACTAGCACCTAGATCACATAAAGCATGGCAATCAAAACCATTAACATGCATATCAATGATGGGTTCCCAACCATCTTCTAACTTCTTGGGAACACAAGCTTTTTGCTTCAACTTTTCATCCCTAATTTTTATGAGAGCATTGGTAATATGCTTAGCAAAAGCAATATTTAAAGAACTAGAATTAGGAGTCAAAGCAAGCTTTTGCAAGAACAAAATAACTTCAGATATATTGCAGCCATCAACATCAAAATCATTAAAAGAAATAGAGCTATCATCCCCCACACTCCAAAAAATTTCAGCACTCTTTTGAGAAAAAGTTTTGGCAGTTTTAGGCTTTTTAACACAAGAAGTGGGAGTTTTCTCTACCCCAATCAAAGTAAGAGGATTGCTAGCATTAGGATCAACATCATTAGAGGTAGTAATGGTACATACCTTCATCTCTCTAGCCATCTCATCTTCTCTTTCCCACCTGGCATGCAATTCCGCTAACAATCTAATATTTTCATCAATTCCAACTTGAATAGCGTTAGCAGTAGCAAAAACATTGTTCTCTTTCACATAATTAGGCAACACTTTTAATTTCAGAAGTTCGACATCATGAGCAAGGCTATCAACTTTAGAAGCAAGAATATCAATTTTGCCTAACTTTTCCTCAACAGACTTGTTAAAAGCAGTTTGCTTACCGATGAAGTCCTTGAGCATTACCTCAAGCTCGGAGGGCGCGGCCCTAGTGTTGTTGTAGGAATTACCATAAGAATTACCATAACCATTACCATTGGTAGAAGGATACGGCCTATAATTGTTACTAGCAAAATTGTTCCTATAAGCATTGTTGTTAAAATTATTGTTTCTAATGAAATTCACATCAACATGCTCTTCTTGAGCAACCAAAGAGGCTAAAGGAACATTATTAGGATCAACATGAGTCCTATCATTAGCAAGCATAGCCATAATGGTATCAATCTTATCATTCAAGGAAGAGGTTTCCTCAACAGAATTTACCTTCTTACCTTGTGGAGCTCTCTCGGTGTGCCATTCAGAATAATTTACCATCATGTTGTCGAGTAGCTTTGTTGCGGTGCCCAAGGTAAGGGACATAAAAGTGCCTCTAGCAGCTGAATCCAATAGGTTTCTTGAAGAAAAAATCAGTCCTGCATAAAAAGTTTGGACAATCATCCAAGTAGTCAGTCCATGAGTGGGGCAATTCTTTATCATAGATTTCATTCTTTCCCAAGCTTGAGCAACATGTTCATTATCAAACTGAGTAAATTTCATAATATTGCTACGCAGAGATATAATCTTAGCAGGAGGATAGTATCTACCAATAAAAGCATCCTTACACTTAGCCCATGAATCAATACTATTCTTAGTCAAAGACAGCAACCAATCTTTAGCTTTTCCTCTCAAAGAAAAAGGAAACAACTTGAGCTTAATAATATCACTTTCTACATCCTTATATTTCTGCATCTCACATAGCTCAACAAAATTGTTGAGATGAGCTGCAGCATCTTCAGTACTAGCACCAGAGAATTGCTCTTTCATAACAAGGTTCAACAAAGCAGGCTTAATCTCATAAAAGTTTGCAGCATGAGCAGGTGGTGCAATAGGACTGCAGATAAAATCACTATTGTTCGTGCTAGTAAAGTCACACAACTTGGTGCTTTCAGGATTGGCCATTTCAGCAAAACGAAAGTAAACAAGTAAAAACAACTACCAAGGATTCTAATTTTTTGGGTTTTTGATATAAAACGATGCAGGTAAAATAAATAAAGTAAAGCAAAACAATAACAAAGTAAAGGATGTGTGTGCGAAAACTCCCCTCGCAAAAGTCTTCCACTCTTCCCCGGCAACGGCGCCAGAAAATTGTTGCTGGTGCCAAGTTGACGTGGGAAAGTGTAGTTGATGTGGGAGCTTCTTCTTCTTCAATCCCCGGGAACGGCGCCAGAAAATTGTTGCTTGTTGCGTGGTGAATGACCAGCTCGTTGGGAACCCCAAGAGGAAGGTGTGATGAATATAGCAGCAGATTTTCCCTCAGTTAAGAAACAAAGGTATGTCGATCAAGAGAAGAGCAGACAATAACGACTGAAGGTGATGCTTGCTAGTTTGCGACAGCTTCGGACAATTTATATATGGCGCCTCGTCCAAGCTTTGCATGCTAGCTGCAACGCGGAACCTGCACACAACACAACCAAGTACTTTGTTCCCAACTTGCGATGAGGTTGTCAATCTCACCGGTTTGCTTGAAACAAAGGTTATGAGTGTATCGAGTGGAAAACAGTAGAAGTATGCGAGTAAAGTAAACAATGCGAGTAAAGTAAATAGGTGATAGCAATATGATGAAAATAGGACCGGGGTCCACAGTTCACTAGTGGTGTCTCTCCATAAGATAAATAACACATGCTGGGTAAACAAATTACAGTTGGGCAATTGATAGAATAAAGATAAACGTGATATGTCAAGAACATCACTATGAGATTTACTCTGGGCATTACAACAAAATACATAGACCGCCATCCAACTGCATCTATGACTAATAATCCACTTGTGGCGAATCAATCTAAGAACTCCACAAGTATTAAGTTGCGAACAACAGATAATTGCATTAAGCAAAGTGTGTAATGTAAACAAAGCATATGCCCTTGAGCATATGAATGTTGTTTTCTCCCTAGTATCAACAGCACATCTACAACCTTAGAGGTTTCTGTCACTCCCCCAGGTTAAATAGAGGCATGAACCCACTATCGAGCATAAATACCCCCTGTTGGAGTCACTAGCAACTACTCGGCCAAGATAGCTACTAACAACGGAGAGCATGCAAGATCATAAACAACATAGATATAACATAAGATATATTTCAGTATAGCAACTCAATCATAACACCAATATTCATCGGATCCCAACAAACCAAACATGTAGAATTACATAACGGTGATCTCAATCATGTAGGGCAGCTCATGAGATCTAAACATGAAGCACATGGTGGAGGAGACAACCATCTAGCTACTGCTATGGACCCATAGTCCAAGGTAGACTACTCACTCATCGCTTCGGAGGCAAGCATGGCAATGAAGAAGACCTCCGGTGGCGATTCCCCTCTCCGGCAGGGTGCCGGGAAGAGCTTCTGGACCCTCCCGATCTTTGGGTCGACGGCGGCGGCGGATCGCGATGTGTTCTGGAAAAGTGATCGGGTACTTAGGTTTTTCCCGTCGGGGGGTCTTTATAGGCGAAGGGGCGATGTCAGGAGTGGCCCCAGGCCCCCTCACACCATGGCGGCGCGGCCAGGGCCTTGGCCGCGCCAGCCAGGTGTGAGCATGTCCTGTGGCCCCTCTCCTACTCCTCTTCGGATCTCTGGAAGCTCCCAGACAAAATAAGACTTCAGGAACTTGTTTCGTCCAATTCCGAGAATATTTCCTGTGTATCACTTCTGAAACACAAAATTAGCAGAAAACAGGGAACTAGCACTGTGGCAACTTGTTTGTAGGTTAGTTCCGGAAAATGCATAAAAGTGCCACGAAGTGTAACAAAACAGTAGGCAAATGGTGTAAAAACAAGCATGGAGTATCAAAAATTATAGATACGTTGGAGACGTATCAATCATCAGCGGGTACGTCCGCTTTCTATTTAGGCCACAACCCGATGAAGATCCGCGTTAGCACGCGGTTAGCCAGCTCGAAGATCTCTTGGATAGATATCCAATTCGACTCCAGCAAGTTCACTGCGGCCATCAGAGGGTCATCGTCCAGCTGCAAAGATGCCGAAGACACCCCAGTATGTTCTACAAACAACCAAGGAGGGGAAGACAGAGAAAAAGCACACATCAGCAAGTATAAGAATTTTCTCAACTCAACAAAGAAGGGCAAGGCATGGTATTTACCTCCAGCAAGAGCCGACATTTTATTCAGGCATTTAGTTACAGTCTGATCTCGCTGGATACGCTCCTTGTTAGCATCAGCAAGGGCTTTCTCTGCTTTCTTCGCCCTAGCCAATGCTGATTTAGTGGACTTCTTGGCAGTGGTTTTTGCAGCAGTGGCGGCATCAAAAGCTTTTCTGGAAGCTTCAAGTTCAGCTTCCAAAGACGAAATGCAAGCATTAGCTGCCGCCAAATCATCTGTAGCACAAGAAGAGGAAATAAAACTCAATAAAAGAGTCACAGAAGCGCAAAGGTAGGCAAATAAAAGATACAGGATAGCAAAAAGCTTACCATGAGAAGACCTCGCCGCTTTCAAAAATTCGACACATTCATTACCCAAGGAGACGAACTTTTTCAGCAAAGTCTGTCCAAGGCAGGGTATGAGAAGAGTATTTCAAAGCTAGTAAACAACAGAAATATATGGTACTTACATCATCAGTGGGAATAACTGGCCGAGGAGAGTCAAAAGAAGTACTCACAGCTGACGCTTTCTTCGGGCGTTTGGAAGCACGAGAACCAGCCTTCTTGGCAGCAGATTCTGGTGATTTAGGCACCACAGCCGCCTCTTGTGAAGGTGGTTCATCGACAATAGGAGCATCAGTAACAGGGGCAGTGGCAGCAAATTTCTTCGGGTCCTCGTTATCACTGAAAGAGAAGCAAAAGGTAAGGTAAAGCACTATGTCCAAGTCGACAGAAAAAAGAGTGTATGCAAAATTCAGCAAAAAAATCACGAGTCCAGGGCATCGAAGAGCTCTTCGTCTTCCTCTAGAATAGAGGCCTCCCTGGTCACATTTTTGTGAGCGGAGGTACTCGAAGAAAGGAGCTCCGCCGTACGTTTCCTATTCTTATCGAGACCAAGGTCTTCGAAAAGTGCAGGAGGAGGCGACATAGTCGAACTGGTCCCTTCCAACGAATCTTCGGCTTCATCTCTGTCTTGGCTGTCCTCAGCCTCGGGGGCTTCGGATGCAGCAGAAACAGGCACATCCTGAATGGCTCCTTCCTCTGGAAGAGGAGGGCAAGAAACAAGGGACTGGTGATCCTGGAAGGAAAACAAGTCGACAGTTATAAGAAAAACAATGATAAGATAAAAGAAGATGAATAAATAAAGACAACACACATACCGCAGGCAAGGAATGCTCGGAGTCGAAGTAACTAGCGGCCAAATCCGCAATTTCATGATCTTTAGTGAGAGTAGTAAGAGCTCTCACTCGCTTGTCGAGATCCTTCTTCTCCATAAGATCGTCAGATACTCGAGAAGAATCTCCCAAGCCAGAAAATGACCACAGTTTGGACAGACGATGCTGTAGGGGTTGAAGTCGACGTTGCAGGAAAAACGCCATAAGTTGAGTACCCGAAAGCGCACCTCCTCTACCACTCTTCAGAGCTTGGATGCGGGCTAGCAGCGATTTGATTTCTTCCATCTCAGTTTCCGTGGGAGGCGAATCCCAAGTGGTCAACTTCTTCAGTTCTTTAGAGGCATCAAAAGGGGCAATGCTGTAACATCCCAGGATGTGAGGCTAGAAATAGAGAGGAAACAGTTGTGTGCATTGCATTCATGCATAGAAAATCTGGGAAATTTTCGCGCTTTTAATAAAAACCTGTCAAAGTGATTGAAGCTTCTCTTGAGTTGATGGAATTGAAGTAGCTCATCAACTAAAGTGCGATAAGCCCCAACATGACCCTCGTTAACAACCTTGTTTTGGGTAGAGATAAGTACAACAACTAAAAGAGATGAATGTGAGGAATGATTAATCTGCTAACACATCACCTTAGGACCTTATATCCAATCCTACCATGATCACATGGTATTTCTTAAACCTAAATCATTGAAGCCATTCCTAGCTTAAAGGAAGAAAATGATGTCTACACACACTTCTGTTCTTGTAGACAGTGTTGGGCCTCCAAGTGCAGAGGTTTGTAGAGCAGCAGCAAGTTTCCCTTAAGTGGATCACCCAAGGTTTATCAAACTCAGGGAGGAAGAGGTCAAAGCTATCCCTCTCAAGCAACCCTGCAATTACGATACAGAAAGTCTCTTGTGTCCCCAACACACCCAATACACTTGTCAGATGTATAGGTGCACTAGTTCGGCGAAGAGATAGTGAAATACAAGTGGTATAGATGATTATAAGTAGCAAATGTGATTTGAAGTAAATATCGCTGCGAGCAAACATGTAACAAAATAGGAAGTTGATACGTCTCCAACGTATCTATAATTTTTGATGCTCCATGCTTGTTTTTACACCATTTGCCTAATGTTTCGTTACACTTCGTGTCACTTTTATGCATTTTCCGGAACTAACCTACTAACAAGTTGCCACAGTGCCAGTTCCCTATTTTCTGCTGTTTTTGTGTTTCAGAAGTGATACACAGGAAATATTCTCGGAATTGGACGAAACAAGTTCCTGAAGTCTTATTTTGTCCGGGAGATTCCAGTCATCCGAAGGAGAGTAGGAGAGGGGCCACCAGGGGCCCTCACACCAGGCTGGCGCGGCCTAGGGCCTGGCCGCGCCGCCATGGTGTGAGGCCACCTGGCTCCACCTCTGACATCACCCCTTCGCCTATAAAGACCCCCCGACGGAAAAAACCTAAGGACCCGATCACTTTTCCAGAACACATCGCGATCCGCCGCCGCCATCGACCCGAAGATCAGGAGGGTCCAGAAGCTCTTCCCGGCACCCTACCGGAGAGGGGAATCGCCACCGGAGGTCTTCTTCATCGCCATGCTTTCCTCCGGAGCGATGAGTGAGTAGTCTACCTTGGACTATGGGTCCATAGTAGTAGCTAGATGGTTGTCTTCTCGACCATGTGCTTCATGTTTAGATCTCATGAGCTGCCCTACATGATTGAGATCACCGTTATGTAATTCTACATGTTTGGTTTGTTGGGATCCGATGAATATTGGTGTTATGATTGAGTTGTTGTACTGAATTATATCTTATGTTATCTCTATGTTGTTTATGATCTTGCATGCTCTCCGTTGTTAGTAGCTATCTTGGCCGAGTAGTTGCTAGTGACTCCAAGAGGGGGTATTTATGCTCGATAGTGGGTTCATGCCTCTATTTAACCTGGGGGAGTGACAGATACCTCTAAGGTTGTAGATGTGCTGTTGCTACTAGGGAGAAAACAACATTCATATGCTCAAGGGCATATGCTTTGTTTACATTACACACTTTGCTTAATGCAATTATCTGTTGTTCGCAACTTAATACTTGTGGAGTTCTCGGATTGATTCGCCACAAGTGGATTATTAGTCATAGATGCAGTTGGATGGCGGTCTATGTATTTTGTTGTAATGCCCAGAGTAAATCTCATAGTGATCTTCTTGACATATCACGTTTATCTTTATTCTATCAATTGCCCAACTGTAATTTGTTTACCCAACATGTGTTATTTATCTTATGGAGAGACACCACTAGTGAACTGTGCACCCTGGTCCTATTTCCATCATATTGCTATCACCTATTTACTTTACTCGCACTGTTTACTTTACTCGCATACTTCTACTGTTTTCCACTCGATACGCTCATAACCTTTGTTTCAAGCAAACCGGTGAGATTGACAACCTCATCGCAAGTTGGGAACAAAGTACTTGGTTGTGTTGTGTGCAGGTTCCGCGTTGCTACTGGCCGAAGACGAGTCAACAAGTATCGTTAAACGGCGCCCTTGTTGGAGTGTTACTAAGCCAGTCCGCATCACCTTCAGTCGTTATTGTCTGCTTTTCTCCTGATCGATATAAACCTTGGTTTCTTAACTGAGGGAAAACTTGCTGCTATATTCATCAAAACCTTCTCTTGGGGTTTCCAACTGGCTGGTCATTTACTTCATCAACTACACGCCAACAAGTTTTCTGGCACCATCATCACCGCGCCATCAACAAGTTTTCTGGCGCCGTTGCCGGGGAGATTCCAACATCAACTATATTTTGCCCCATCAACTTGGCACCATAAAACAGCAAGCAAGTTTTCTGGCGTCGTTGCCGGGGAAGAGTGGAAGACTTCTGAGAGGGGAGTTTTCACACGCACATCCTTTACTTTGTTATTGTTTTGCTTTATTTTATTTATTTTTCCTGCATCGTTTTATATCAAAAACCCAAAAAAAATTAGAATCCTTGGTAGTTGTTTTTACTTGTTTACTTTAGTTTTGCTGAAATGGCCAATCCTGAAAACACCAAGTTGTGTGACTTTACTAGCACGAACAATAGTGATTTTATCTGCACTCCTATTGCACCACCTGCTCCTGCTGCAAACTTTTATGAGATTAAGCCTGCTTTGTTGAACCTTGTTATGAAAGAGCAATTTTCTGGTGCTAGTACTGAAGATGCTGCAGCTCATCTCAACAATTTTGTTGAGCTATGTGAGATGCAGAAATATAAGGATGTAGAAAGTGATATTATTAAGCTCAAGTTGTTTCCTTTTTCTTTGAGAGGAAAAGCTAAAGATTGGTTGTTGTCTTTGACTAAGAATAGTATTGATTCATGGGCTAAGTGTAAGGATGCTTTTATTGGTAGATACTATCCTCCTACTAAGATTATATCTCTGCATAGCAATATTATGAAATTTACTCAGTTTGATAATGAACATGTTGCTCAAGCTTGGGAAAGAATGAAATCTATGATAAAGAATTGCCCCACTCATGGACTGACTACTTGGATGATTGTCCAAACTTTTTATGCAGGACTAAATTTTTCTTCGAGGAACCTATTGGATTCAGCTGCTGGAGGCACTTTTATGTCCCTTACCTTGGGCGCCGCAACAAAGCTACTCGACAACATGATGGTAAATTACTCTGAATGGCACACCGAGAGAGCTCCACAAGGTAAGAAGGTAAATTCTGTTGAGGAAACCTCTTCCTTGAATGATAAGATTGATACCATTATGGCTATGCTTGCTAATGATAGGACTCATATTGATCCTAATAATGTTCCTTTAGCCTCTTTGGTTGCTTAAGAAGAGCATGTTGATGTGAATTTCATTAGAAACAATAATTTTAACAACAATGCTTATAGGAACAATTTTGCTAGTAACAATTATAGGCCGTATCCTTCTACCAATGGTAATGGTTATGGTAATTCTTATGGTAATTCCTACAACAACACTAGGTCCGCGCCCAGCGAGCTTGAGGTAATGCTCAAGGACTTCATCGGTAAGCAAACTGCTTTTAACAAGTCTGTTGAGGAAAAGTTAGGCAAAATTGATATTCTTGCTTCTAAAGTTGATAGCCTTGCTCATGATGTTGAACTTCTGAAATTAAAAGTGTTGCCTAATGATGTGAAAGAGAACAATGTTTTTGCTACTGCTAACGCTGTTCAAGTTGGAATTGATGAAAATATTAGATTGTTAGCGGAATTGCATGCCAGGTGGGAAAGAGAAGATGAGATGGCTAGAGAAATGAAGGTATGTACCATTACTACCTCTGATGATGTTGCTCCTAATGCTAGCAATCCTCTTACTTTGATTGAGGTAGAGAAAACTCCCACTCCTTGTGTTAAAAAGCCTAAAACTGCCAAAACTTTTTCTCAAAAGAGTGCTGAAATTTTTCGGAGTGTGGGAGATGATAGCTCTATTTCTTTTAATGATTTTGATATTGATGGCTGCAATATATCTGAAGTTATTTTGTTCTTGCAAAAGCTTGCTTTGACTCCCAATGCTAGGTCTTTAAATGTTGCTTTTACTAAGCATATTACCAATGCTCTCATAAAAATTAGGGATGAAAAGTTGAAGCAAAAAGCCTCCGTTCCCAAGAAGTTAGAAGATGGTTGGGAACCCATCATTGATATGCATTATAATGGTTTTTATTGCCATGCTTTATGTGATCTAGGTGCTAGTATTTCTATCATGCCTAGAAAGATTTATGACATGCTTGATTTACCACCGCTTGAAAAATGTTACTTTGATGTTCCTATTGCTGATGTTGCTAAGAAGAAACCTTTGGGAAGGATTAATGATGTTCTTATTGTGGTTAACAATAACCTTGTTCCCGTTGATTTTCTTGTTATGGACATTGAATGCCATGCTTCATGTCCTATTATTTTGGGAAGACCCTTTCTTCGAACTGTAGGTGCCATCATTGATATGAGGGAAGGCACTATCAAATATCAATTCCCACTCAAGAAAGGTATGGAACACTTCCCTAGGAAAAGGAAGAAATTACTTTTTGACTCTATTCTTAGAGCAAATTATGAGCTTGATGCTTCATCACTTGATGTTACTTGATGCGCAATTTTCTGCGCCTAGCTCAAAGGCGTTAAAGAAAAGCACTCTTGGGAGATAACCCAATGTTTTATTTTTAGTACTTTTTCTTTTATTTGAGTCTTGGAAGTCATTACTACTGTAATGACCGCGCCTTATATTGTTTATTTCGTTTTTGTGCCAAGAGAAGCCTCTAATTTGAGTGAGGTAAAGATTTGGGGATGTTGCTGTCCTGAAACTGTTTTCGGTGCTGCACCGTAAAAATTTGTATAAATTCTCTGTATATCTTTTGGACCTGCTATTTCTTGTGCATATGCCCCAGGTTATATACAAACTTTCGTTAGTTGAACACTTTTTGATCTGAGCAACAGAAAACCCCTCAAAAATTCGTCCTTTGTCAGCTGTTCTATTTTGACAGATTTCTGCCAATATTTGTGTTTGCCGCTTTATCGCTTTCTTTTGAGTTCTTTTGATCACGGAACTTTTGGGGAGGTTGCTACAGTAGTATGTGCTATATATGTGGTAGTTTTGGGTTGAAACCTGAAGCAAAAAGAGGTTGATTATATGTTATGCCTACACTAATGTTGCTAATAGATTTGTGTTTAGTTTTGTATGAAAGAAGTTTTCAAGTGTAGGGATTGGAGAATGATGAGATGAGTTGAAGAATGGACAAAAGCTCAAGCTTGGGGATGCCCATGCATCACCCCAAGAAATATCCAAGAAGTACAAGCGTCAAAGCTTGGGGATGCCCCCGAGGCACCCCTTCTTCATCGGCAAAAATCAGGTCACCTTTCAAGACACTATATTTTTATTGCTTCATGCACTATGTGTTTTTCTTGGAGCGTCAGTTGTTTTAGTTTTCTTAGTTAGTTTAGTTTGTTTGCTGCAATAAATGGTTGGACCCCAACAAATTTCCTTTAAAAGAGATGTACTCGTTTTCATTTGCCAAGAACACTCTGTTTTTCATTCTTTCAATTTCACCGGGTGTTCTTCTTTTTCCGCTACTGCTTTTGGTTTTCGTTTTCGCCTTGATTTGCGTTCAGACCTTGTCATATCTTTTCATCAAGGTGTATTTTTGCCTCTGATCTTTATTGGTTTTCATCAAAAGAGGTGTTTATAAAAATTTCAAATGGTGTTGGAAAAGAGAAAAAGCTTTGTGCAAAATAGTGGTACAAGAAGGAGCTTGTGTAGACTGCGGCTTAGGCTTTTTCATGTCATGCTTGATGTCTTTTTGATAGTATGCTTAGTGGTTTTGCTGTAGCATGACTTGTCTCAAATAACTGAGATTGCTTAATGAGCCTTTGAAAAAATCATGCGTTGTTTTTAATTGTATGGAAGCATTATTTTGGTTTCTCCTTGATGCTTTATTTGGGTTGACTTGGCGCATGCTCACACATGTTAGACTCTTACAAATTCACCAATAGCCTCTATGATCACTTAGTTTTTGACTTTTGATGCCATCTTATGCTTCTTTTAATGTCGCTTTGTCGCTTTGCATGATTATGGCCATTATTGCTCTCTTAGATGGTCGCTCCCAGTCTTTTGCTAGCCCTCGCCTTGTACTGAGTATGAGCTCTACTCATGCATCCAACTCCCAGTAAAGCTCTCACGAACCGGAAGGCACACTTTACTTTCTCCTGTTCTTAAAATTTTGACATTGTGGTCTCTTATGTTGAGTTGTTATGCTTGCAAGTTGTAAGTTGGAGACTAGCCCAGCTATGCAGTCATGGGCAAGCTTTCAACATTGCACTTCTTATTTGAGTTGATATCATGATCTTTTGTTTATGGATGCCCGCGGTGTGAAATGAATTGGGAATCTTGTGGGGATCATGGAGTTTGTATATGTGTTGGGGAAACGCCGGGCCGCTAATCTAAGCCATGCATAATGCATGGTGGAAATTTGCAGCATACCCATGGTGAACATTCGACGACGCATCTCACAATAAAAAGCTAAACAAATGGCAAATAAAAGAGATGTCGAGGTGTTCATTGTCTGCTTGTCCTGTCATTTTGATGTGGGCTTGTTCCATGTCATCGGGCACGGAGGTACCCCGTTGGCGGTTCTCAATGATATGCATATATTTACAATGACAAGAGCCTTGCTTGGGACTCTAAGTAAAGTAGCATGAGGTTTGGGTACTCGTATTCACAGGACACGAGGTTTTCAACTTATGATTTGTCAAGCATATGCATCATAATTGTTCTCGCATTAACTTTAACCATTCAAGATGCTTATGATGGGGCAATGAGAGCTCAAAGCCGGTAAGTACCATAATTTTTGAAGGTTATAAAACTTGCAATCACTGCTTCCCTCTGTGAAGGGCCTTTCTTTTACTTTTATGTTGAGTCACCACCTTCTATCTTTATGCACCATTAAGAGAGCATAGTTGTCATTCTTAGTATAATGTGCATTGTCCCAAAGTTTTCATTGATTGATTCATATTGTTGGTTTCACTTGTTCTCAAATTATTTGTATCTAGTCGCCCTCTTAAACTTGAAGGTGTCCTATGCATTTATGTTTTGCTCTCTTTGAAGGACAAGCTGAAAACCATTTGTATGTTTTTCCTTATGATTTGAACACACGTTTGACTTTCATTGTTTCATTTTCATGATCTTTTGTTTGTGTTCATTTTCATGTTTACAACATGGTTGCTAAGTTCTTATTGTCAAGATTATATCTTCATGCCCATGTTTTAAGTTCTTATGATCCCAGCTCACAAATGCTTACATATATGATCAAGATTGTGTAGGTGCATGTCACATGCAAATGAACACAAACAAAAGATCATGAAAATGAAACAATGAAAGTCAACCGTGTGTTCAAATCATAAGGAAAAACATCCAAATGGTTTTTAGCTTGTCCTTCAAAGAGAGCAAAACATAAATGCATAGGACACCTTCAAGTTTAAGAGGGCGACTAGATACAAATAATTTGAGAACAAGTGAAACCAACAATATGAACCAATCAATGAAAACTTTGGGACAATGCACATTATACTCAGAATGACAACTATGCTCTCTTAATGGTGCATATAGGTAGAAGGTGGTGACTCAACATAAAAGTAAAAAGAAAGGCCCTTCGCAGAAGGAAGCAGTGATTAAACATGTGCTAGAGCTTTTCATTTATTGCAGCAAACAAAACAAAAGAAAACTGAAAACAAAAACAACTGACGCTCCAAGAAAAACGCATAGTGCATGAAGCAATAAAAATATAGTGTTTTGAAAGGTGACCTGATTTTTGCCGATGAAGAAGGGGGTCCCTCGGGGGCATCCCCAAGCTTTGACGCTTGTACCTCTTGGGTATTTCTTGGGGTTATGCATGGGCATCCCCAAGCATGAGCTTTTGTCCATTCTTCAACTCATCTCATCATTCTCCAATCCCTACACTTGAAAACTTCCTTCATACAAAACTAAACACAAATCTATTAGCAACATTAGTGTAGCATAACATAGAATCAACCCTTTTTGCTTCAGATTTCAACACAAAACCACCACATATAAAGTATAAACTACTGTATCAACTTCCCCAAAAGTTCCGTGATCAAAAGAACTCAAAAAAAAAGCGATAAAGCGGCTAACACAAATATTGGTAGAAATCTGTCAAAACAGAACAGCTGACAAAGGTCGAATTTTTAGAGGGTTTTCTGTTACTCAAATCAAAAAGTGTTCAACTAATGAAAGTTTGGATATAACCTGGGGCATATGCACAAGAAATCGCAGGTCCAAAAGATATACATAGAATTTTCACGAATTTTTACGGTGCAGCACCGAAAACAGTTTCAGGACAGCAACATCCCCAAATATTACCTCACGCAAATTAGAGGCTTCTCTTGGCACAACAACGAAATAAAAAGGATAAGGAGCGGTTATTACAGTAGTAATAACTTCCAAGACTCTAATAAAAGAAAAAGTACTGAAAATAAAATAATGGGTTATCTCCCAAGACTGATTTTCTTTAACGCCTTTGAGCTAGGCGCAATAATTTGCAAAGATGCTCATGTGGGCGCCATATAAGAGCTTGAGGCAAAGGCGCCATATAGGAACTTAAAGCAATAGAGAGCATCAAAAAGCAAGTATGGAACATATTTAAATCTAAACCACTTCCTATGAAAAATAGTCTTGTAAAGTGACAAGTCATGAAAGCGCAAAGCAAAAAGCATAGGAAGGCAAAACAAGTACAACTTCAAGAATTGCAACATAAAGAGGAGAAACTCAATATTGTTGAGATCCATCAAACCATGTTTCCCTCTCTCATAATAACTTTCAGTAGCATCATGAATAGAATTAACAATATAACTATCACATAAAGCTTCCCTATCATGAGCCACATGCATAAAAGAATTAATACTCACCACAGGAACAATAGTAGTAGGAGCAAATTCAATAGAATAATTATTCTCATCACCATAATCATCAAAAATAGGAGGCATATTGTAATCATAACTAATTTTATCCTCAATAGTAGGTGAACTAAAAATATTATACCCATCATCATAACCATCATAAACTAGAGGTTTAGTATCATCACAAGCTAAAGAACAGCTATTTCGCAAAGCATATTCTTCAAACATATCATCATAAGAAGGAACATCACATATGGGAGATAAAATATTATCAGAACAAACTTTCTCCACTAAAGCTGGGGAACTAAAAATATCATGCTTAACAAAACCAGCTTCCCCAAGCTTAGACTTTTCTATAGCATTAGCATTAACGGTGTTCAAAGCATTCATACTAACAACACTATTAGCATGCAAATTAAGCTCCAAAGGTTTTTCAATTTTCTCTTCAAACACTTCATATCTAAACTCAGGAAAAAGACTACAGAACTCTTTATTTTCCATTAAGCCTAACTAGTGAAAATAAAAACAAGAAACAAAAAGATATAATTGCAGAATCTAAAGGAAATAACTCCGAGCACTCACACAGGAGGATGCGAGTACCTTTTACCTTACCTCCCCGGCAACGGCGCCAGAAAAGAGCTTGATGTCTACACACGCTTCTGTTCTTGTAGACAGTGTTGGGCCTCCAAGTGCAGAGGTTTGTAGAGCAGCAGCAAGTTTCCCTTAAGTGGATCACCCAAGGTTTATCGAACTCAGGGAGGAAGAGGTCAAAGCTATCCCTCTCAAGCAACCCTGCAATTACGATACAGAAAGTCTCTTGTGTCCCCAACACACCCAATACACTTGTCAGATGTATAGGTGCACTAGTTCGGCGAAGAGATAGTGAAATACAAGTGGTATAGATGATTATAAGTAGCAAATATGATTTGAAGTAAATATCGCTGCGAGCAAACATGTAACAAAACAAGAAGTAAACGGTGTGCAATGCTTAGAAACAAGGCCTAGGGATCATACTTTCACTAGTGGACACATTCCCAACAAATATAACATAATTGAACAAATAAATAACTTCTCTTCACTATGGTACTCTGAATTACTCTCCTATTGAATAACACTAATCATTGCATAGGGCTACGAAGCACTCCTCAAAGTTCATCAAGTACTTGACAAACACCACTCATAGAGATATCCAAATCAAATCACAACTCAAGATAGATATTATTGCAACTTAGACCAAGTACTAACACGGTGCACACACTGTCAACATTACACCATGAAAGGAGGAATAGATCACTTCAATACTATCATAGTGATAATTATTCTCATAATCCATAAAAGATCATAATCGTAGCCTAGACCAAGTACCACCATGATGCACGCACTGTCACCGTTACACCATGGCAGGAGGGATAGATTACTTTAATAACACACTAGAGTACACATAATGAAGAAGAGTAACATCTACTTATTCAACATGATACAAAGCTCACGATCACATAAAGATCACATCATGGGAGAGAGAGAGGTGAACCACATAGCTACCGGTAGAGCCCTCAGCCCCGGGGGAGAACTACTCCCTCCACATCATAGGAGACAGCAAGGTTGATGGAGATGGCGGTGAGGTCGATGGAGACGGCGGAGACGGCGATGGAGACCGATGGAGATGGCTCCGGGGGCACTTCCCCGTCCCGGCAGGGTGCCGGAACAGAGACTTCTGTCCCCCGAAATTTGTCTTCGACGGCGGTGGAACTGCGGAACTCTTTCTGGAAAATTGCCGACTCCCTTAGGGTTTTCCGTCCCGAGGCTTTATATAGGTGAAGGGGCGTCGTCAGGAGTGGCCCCAGGCCTCCTCACACCTAGGCGGCGCGGCCAGGGCCTGGGCCGCGCCGGCCTAGTGTGAGGCTGGCCTGTGGCCCCTCTCCTTCACCTCTTCGGATCTCTGGAAGCTTCTGGGCAAAATAAGACTTCAGGAACTTGTTTCGTCCAATTCCGAGAATATTTCCTGTGTATCACTTCTGAAACACAAAAACAGCAGAAAACAGGGAACTAGCACTGTGGCATCTTGTCAATAGGTTAGTTCCGGAAATCGCATAAAAACACCACGAAGTGTAACGAAACACAAGGCAAATGGTGTAAAAACAAGCATGGAGCATCAAAAATTATAGATACGTTGGAGACGTATCAGACAACACAAGTCTTACCTTGACTCTTAATCTACTTTATTCTGATATCTTGATTATCATAATCTTTCACATCTAAATCCATTTATCTCCAAGACAAGAGGAGAGAGTCTATATCAAATCCAATATCATTCCTATCTCTTGAGATAGAACCATAGGGTATAATTCGGAAGCTTCAGAAGAGGGAGAGACTAACCTAGTACCAAGATGGTTAGAGGAGTTTACAATAGAGTTTAACTACTTAAATAATTATCCAGTACTTCTGGGTATTATATAATTCACTCTTAAACTTGTTACCAAAATTGGTAAACCACAAGGTCTAAAGTGCATAAAAGCCACACATTCTTATTTAAATCATAACTTATTAACTATATGAGATATAACAAAACTAAACTCATTTACATTACATTAAATAGTTCAAACTATTTGAATAAAAATAACTGTGATCATTTTGAAACTCTTATGATCATGCCCTGGTGAAATCAAATAGAATCATTTGAAATTTGAACATGACCTTTGCTAACCTGGATATTTTGAGCACAACTTATAATAGGAACAAATAAGATATGACAATATGCATAATTCACAATAACATGATCATTTCAAATATGAACTTTGGAAGTTAAACTTCCAAACAATTAATACAACATCAATTGATAACAATTCAATTATGAATTAAAAATATGTACAAGAATATAAAATGATTCAGCCACAAGTCCATTTAGTGCCAAATGCCACTTGGCTGTGCAAAATAAAGATTATTAGAGGATAATCATCATGCCACCTAGGATAGTTATCCACTTCAAAATATCTTCCTATACTTGAACCCCAAGTAATGCACTTCAAAATATCTTCCTATACTTGAACCCCAAGTTATCCACTTGAAAATATCTTTCTATACTTGAACCCCAAGTAATGTTCATAGTTATCCACTTAAAAATATCTTCCTATACTTGAACCCCAAGTAATGCACTTCAAAATATCTTCCTATACTTGAACCCCAAGTTATCCACTTGAAAATATCTTCCTATACTTGAACCCCAAGTAATGTTCATAGTTATCCACTTGAAAATATCTTCCTTTACTTGAACCCCAAGTAATGCTCATGCATGAGAGCTTAACAACAAGTAGCTTACTCACCTTGCTCAAACAAGAGTCATCACTTGAGGTGTCAACTTGTGGTGAGCATCAAAATGCTATAAAAGGAACCCCTTGGCATCCATTTTAACACCATAAAATCATGGTATGAGGACACCAAAGAATTTGGGCCATTTAATACATTAGATAGGACCAAGAAACACCACCATCACACCAGCAACACCACCATCACACCAGTAACACCACCACACAATCCACCCTGCTCATGAGTTGAGCAATAGGGCAGGATTCACCACCACCAGCACCACCACAAGAACCAAACTAGCAAGACCAAGATCAAATGGTTACTTAGTTCAATTAGGAACTAGGTCAAGTAGCTAGGAGGTGTAGGCATGCCACAAGACGCAGGTTTATCAGATTTCCTGAAGAATAAGCTTCACAAGACCACCAGGTTGGTCTAGTATGAGAGGAGAGGAGTGTAGTTAATGGGAAAAGAGAAGAACTCACCATAAGCAAGAGAGATATATGCCTCTGATCTGAAATCATCTACTAAAAACATATACATGGTCCAGGGGCATATCACTTACATCTAAATAATCATATGAGCACCAAGAACAAACAAGTAAATTACTTGGAAGCAAATCAAACCCAGAAAATGTAGAGTAGCTATTCATATCATGCATATGTCTGTACCAAGAAATTACTATCAACATATGCATAATATTCATACACCTACCCTTGCATAACAAAGGTTAGAACATTATCTGTAGCTGCAATTAGTTAGTGAACACACCAATAGTTAATTGTGTGAATGCTTATATAGCCTAGCATGTTAAGATAAATTAGTAAACACTCTAATGCCTCACTTACACATCATTGAGATGCATCTTTGCATATAGCCAAATCAAATAGATGCCCATTGTTATGGAAACCATATGGACAACCTTGCTTTGTATCCAAGTTTGCATTAGGCAAGTAACTAGATATGTGGGAGAAGACCACAAGTTTATATCTTGGTTGATGGTTTAGACTTGAAGCTATGGCACATTAGTCTCATCTGAGGAGTGAGTACTACTTTCTTAATAGGGTAATTCAATCATAGCAAATCCCATTTCCTTTATCTATCCATGTGGGACATATTCTAATATTCCTAGTTTATGGATCACCTTAGGATCATGAGTAAAACCCTAGAATCACATCCTATATTTTAAACCATGGATTGTGTCCACACCATAAACATTCTTAATATCAACCATATTATTTATCCAGTGATTAACTTGAACATATCAATAAGTGCATGAGTCTTAATATCAAATAAAAAGCATCATGTTCATGGGTACACATACCTTACTAGGAAATCAAATGCTAGCAACTATTTTAAATCATAGTTTTCCTTTCATTCAAGTACAAATATAGTGTCTATATACTCTTAAGAAAACTATCCAAGTTCTTAGAAAAATAAGTGGAACCTTAAAATGGAATATTTAAAATCATCTCTACTAAGACTCTTAATAAAGAAATCCTAACCAATCTGATAGTGTCATGTACTAATGCCCCTAAACATTGTCTTAGTACCTCATATTATCCTATATAGAATACTTGGGGAACTTTATAAAAGTCCCAATTTCTAAATTCTGTAAAACAGATTTGAATTCCAATTAGCATTATAGTATTCAAAATAGAAAATAGAAAAGAAAACAAAACAGAAAAAAGGTGGAAGCGGCCAATGGACCGCAGACCACTTGGCCAGCCCAACAAGCCGGGCCAACATACCGTTTCGGTATTAGGCTGGCAGCCGGGACCCACGCGGTGGAGAAGGTCATCTTCTTCCTCTCCACCTGCGTGAGCTCGACACTCCGCCGGCGACCCCATGTCGACACCGTCACCGTGACCCCCCTTGCAGATATTTGCTGGACGCCGCGTAATCGATCTCATCCCCTCCGCGTCTACTAGCGAGTTCACGAGGAGATTCGTGCCCGAAACCCTAATCGAAACCGCCGCCGTATCCAGGCCGTCGCCGGCGAGTAAAGGACGAGAACGACCTCGTCGTCCTCTATAAAACCTCCGGGAGCTCCTACGTGAAACCCTAGCTCATCGGTATCCATTCAATCGTCCCCGCGCCCCCTCTAACTTCTCCACCAAGCCGCAGCACCTCGCCGGAGTTCATGTCATGACCGATGATTAGCGACCACCATGAGCTCCACAAGTGTGTCGACGAGGAGCGCCTCATCCTCTGGATCCTCTCGGTGGAGTGGCGCATCAAGGGAGGGCCAGAGCTGGGAGAATTTCACCGATTTCTCCTATAGGGGTTCGCTGGAATCCGCGAAGCCAAGCTCCTCTCCGGTCACCATTGTTCGAATTAACTGCATCATCGGCTTTAGGGTGAGCTTGCGCCTATCTAGAGCTTTGATTTACATCATAGTCTGATTTGTAGCTTGATGCCGAATATCGCCGTCGTGCTCCGCCGCAGTAGTGGTTCGCCGGAGCTACTCCGGTGACCATTTTGTGGTGGCGCTGCTACCAATCGACTCGTCGTGCCATGATGGTTTGATCACACCTATCTGTGCATCCCGGGGAGGGCTAAATCGTCGTCTCCGGCGATCACCGGTGTTGAGCCGCTCCCAGTCAACTTCTTGACTGGTCCGTGCCTGCATGGCATCTGACGTGGACCATAGCCCCACTAGTCAGTGACCTGGGTTAGGGTTAGGATCGGTATCGAAAGGTTTTCTTTGTTAATTAGAATTCCAGAAAATAACTCATTAGAAAAATCATATCTATTTCATTTTAAATCAAAAAAATGCATATGATATACCAAAATGATCACAAAAATGAGATCTATCTGTCTATACTATAATATCCTATACCTATGTGGAATATTTTTGAGTGAGATTCGAAAACATGTTTAAGTACTATTTTTGAATATGAATATGAAACAAATTTAGGAATCAAATAACTTTTCTGAATGAGAAATGAATGTTTATAAGCTCAAATTAGTTTATTGAAACAACATTTCATTATTTAAGTTTAGTACTTTTAAAACTTTAATATTAGTATTTAAAATCCTAAAACTATTTCCCTAAATAATTTTAAATACTAAAATCAAGAAAGATCCTAAATAACTATTGGCTTGTATTAAAATCTATTTTCAATTATATTCTAGTAATTGAAAATTGTCTTATTAAGAGTTACTTTCAATCATGAGAATGTCTACAATCAATTTAGGAATCATTTAAAATTATGATTCAAACCCTACTGTCTAAGAATAAAAGAACTTGTGTTTTATTAATCACTTCAACCTTCCTATAAAGTAAATGACCACTAAAAGGTAATTTTGTACCAAATGTCCATTATGGATTATGTTCTTCAAAAGTTCTTCTTTTAAGAACATATCAAATAAGCATTTCACCAAACCATGGCCTTTCTAAATAACAATTGTTTAGATATGCTAAGATTGTTGTCAACCCTAAAACTGCTTAGATATTGCAATATGCTTACCTTACTTGACTTTGCATATCCATGATCAACCAAGTGCTTGCTAATTATAAGATGCAACTTAAAAGTGTTACCTTCATGTCTTCACCATTAGCCATCATTCTCTTGTAGTAAAAAATGATTATAAAACCCTAAAACAATAGCTCTTGTTATAGTCTTATTCTTTTAATATCACCTGATAGTGATCTAACCTAAAATGCTTAACAACCATGTTATGGTGTGATTTAAAAGTGCAACACATCATAAATCAATCACCATAATTCAAAGATAACAAATCATTGGGGTTAGGTTACGCTTAGAGTGATGCATATTATATCTTATGCATATCATGCTGCAGATTTCTAACATCATCCCTACCGGATGATGGTTGCTATTTCAGAATTGGGATTTCTATCGTATCGAAGACCCTGACTCACATAATCTTGCAGTCAGAAAGGCAAGTTCACTCTTGCTCATATCTCTTGTTTATCTTTAACAAAGTACTTGCAAATATACCGGTGGTATTATTATTATGATTGCATTTAAAAGCAAAGGTTCTGCTTTTCTTGAATGAATATGACTAGTGGTTAGCAACCATGGTGGTTGTCGACCTAGGAAGGTGGGCAGTGGGACCATGGTAAGAGTATGGTGGAGGTCCCACTGTAACTGGAATGTTCACCTAGGATTAATAACCAATGTCGCCAGTGATTCTTGTGCCATAAAATACGGTCAACCATAGGGTCTGGAATGGGACGGAAGAGTCAGCTGTATCTTTTCCCTCTTG
The DNA here is from genome assembly GCA_007115705.1 of Dactylis glomerata. Taxonomy (NCBI): domain Eukaryota; kingdom Viridiplantae; phylum Streptophyta; class Magnoliopsida; order Poales; family Poaceae; genus Dactylis; species Dactylis glomerata. Next base: position 4,758,367 of record QXEO01001034.1, read on the forward strand.
CATATCAATGGACGCGCTGTTTCGGAGCAGTTTTCTCCCTGCGAGGAGCTTCGGGATGGGTGGAATCCCCCTAATGATTCCATGATTCTGGCGGTCTATGATGGATTGCGGCAACGACGGGGGTAGAGTGCCGAGGCCGGTGTTACCCAAAGTGCGTAACCAAACCGGTGGGGGTAACTCATTGTCAGAAAGGACAAGTATGCCGAGGTCGGCAACTACCAAAGTGTAGAACGGCGAGGGTAGCAAACCGAAGTTGGAGCCGCAAAAGGGTGGGTATGCAAGGTCGCGAGAAGGAACAGTGATTGGCTCGGATCTTTGGCCGGGCCCCACACAAAGGAAGTGTGGATGAGCATCAAACTCGGATGTGCAACAAGGCTTTGATCTCTTATGGGTACAAGTGACCACCTCTACAGAGTGTAAGAAAGTATCTGGATTCTCCCTGTTCCGGGAAGGAGCTGTGAACACGGCAGGAAAGGAGCCCATCGAAGCTCTAATCAACCTGTGAAGGCTGACGGACATAGTTCTTCTGAATAAAAGCAACCTCTTGAAGAAATGTTTATGAAAACTTGCATTGCCAAATGACTCTTGGGTCTAAGGCTGTAGCTAGTGCATAAAACACCTTATTCCCTATATGAACTTGCTGGGTAACGCTCGTTACTCACCCCACTCCCTCGTAACCCTTGCTTAGATTAGAGGCAGCACAGGAGGCAACCTCGAGACACTAAAGATGAAGATGCAGTCCTCGGCCAATGTCAAAGCTAGCAATGGAGTCAACGACTACGCCAAGCTTGGTGGAAAACTAGAATAGGAGTAGAAGGGACCCAATTCCCTAATCCTAGAACCTAAGTAGCTAGGGTAGTTCTGTAGCAAGCCAACTGCATTAGTGAAGCTCTAGTTGAGTCTTCAATGTATTCTTTCTCGTTTGTAGTCGCCAGGACTAAACCTCTACCTGTTGAGGAAGTTCTGAAGCTCTTCTGTATGATGAAATTTGTAATCCTATGCACCTACCTTGGACCTGCGATGTTTCTGTTGTACCACTCTGATTGATGTAATACTAGTGAGACAGTGTTTCATTGGTGTTATGTCAACGACTTGCATACTACACATGCAGTGGTATGCTGGGTCACCACAAATGTCGTACTGGTCAGAGGAAGAGACTTTCCGGTCTTTGATGTAAAACCAGTTCTTCCTCCAACCTTGTACTGAGGCAGCCATGGAAAACTCTAGATACTGAGATTCAGCACGGATGGAAACAACAGCCCCGCCCAGCTCAGGCTTTTTTGATAAAGCGACACTGGGGCGGAGACGAAAGAGAAATTTCCAAAGAAGAAAATGGGGCTCGATCCCCAGGAAAGACTCACAAAGGGTAATGAAACAAGCAATGTGAAGAATTGAGTTTGGTGTGCGCTGGTGAAGCTGCACACCATACACGAAGAGATGACCACGAAGGAACTCGTGGGAAGGGAAAGAGAGACCACGCAAGAGAAAAGCAAGAAACATCACCCGAAAGCCGCTCGGGGGCTTGGGGATGCGCTCGGTGCTAGGAAAGATGACCTGATCATCATCGGAGATGAGGCCATCAGCCTGGGCCTTGTCCAGATCCTTCTGCTTGAAATCAGAAGGCACCCAGCTGGTCGCTCAATTGGCAGTGTTGCTCTTGCCCATCTTGTTCTTCTGTGCAAGAGTCTTCACACGCATCTACAACTTGCGCACGGGGGCTATGCAGGAGCTCAGAGGGGTGCAAGGTTTGCAGCAATGGTGGCGACGGCAGAAGCGAGGAGCTGGTAAACAGTAAATTCCCTACTCTCCCCCTTATATAGCTTCTTGATGAAGGAACGTGGGCTGAGACGTGGCGCAAGGAGCAGAAACGGCAGCCCACTAACGGGCAGGGAAATTGCGAAATTACCGCGCTGCCCACGAATAACGGTCAGCGTCAAGTCAAAAATACATACAGAGTAATTATATTAGTGATGTCACGAGAATTCGAGTAACGGGAAATAAAGACTATGACAGTGGTGGACACTAGTAGGGAAAACATTCAGGAAAAAGTCTGGTGTGACATATCTGCGTATTGATGATGACCAAGGAAGTCGACAAAAAATTGACAAAAAAGGTACAGAGGATCAAAGAAGAAAAACTCATTCTTTGAGTCTATACCCAAACATATTCGACTATAGCCTCGGGGGCTACTACCATCGGGAGCGCTGAGCGCGCACCCGACGATATTATCAACTAAAGCTACGATTTGATGAAATAAAAGTAGGCACAATATCTTTGAGCTTATACTCGAAATAAGATTTTTTTTTTGACTATAGCCTCGGGGGCTACTCCCATCGGGAGCGCTGGGCATGCACCCGACGATGTTTTTTATGAATAATGGAGCAGAAAAGACGAAAGAAGATTTGGGAAGCATCATTACTACCATCGGAAGGGAGTTTTTATCAATCAAGGTTGAATAACCCGAATATTTTGTATATTGAAATAGTCAAACAAGGCTGCGACATATGATTCTCGAGTTGTGTCATCGTGACAAAACTTGAATGCCGTGGTTGAAACATATCACGAAGGTAAGACCCCGGGATCCATCCTGTGTGGCCTGGTATACGCACATGGATGCGCTCTGCTGGTATTTATCTGTGTCTACGATGCAAAGAAAATCCTGGTGGACGCACTGGGTACCCTGAAAACCACTGGGATTCATTCTTTGTAAGGCCTAAATGCGGCAAAAGAATGGGTTTGACCGGTTTCCCGAATTCAAATCCAAGGGGATTGAATATGAAGTAGGTGACAAGTATCTGTTCGGGCAGTTAACTGGCCTCTTGATCCGTCAGAGTTGTCAGGCTTGTTCATCAAAACCCCTTGTGAGACATCATAATAAAAAGATAAGTCGAAAGACCAAGTCGAAGATTTGAAGATATGAAAAAGTCAAGTATTAATCAAGTCGAAGATTTGAGATTCAACCCGAATCTACAATTCTGGTAGAATCTCGGGGGCTACTGACAAGGGTATAGATGATAGAGCCCGTCAGTTGAGTACCCCTGAGGCCCGTTAAGTTAGGCCCAATTGTAAAGCTAGTCGAAATACGAGTTGATGTCGTATGTCGATACTGTAATCTGTATCGGATCCCTCCCGATCCTTGAGACCTGGCCACCTATATATAGGGGCCAGGAGAGGACGGTGAGGGACAGATTGAAAGCAAGCCAGGTTAACACCCACGTTTACTTTCGGTATACACCTTGTTTGACTGATTTTACCTTCGAGTTCATCCGATGCCCTATCTCCCCGATCCTAAGTCCTTCATCTAGGACATTTGTCGAGTTAACCCTCGTCAATAGGATAAATCAGGAACTCATCGCCAAGCATAAGAAGGAGACTGCAGAGCTCTGGGATGACATCTTGTCACTCTATGAGACCACCAACAAATTACAAGCACAACTCTACGACTTGCAAAATCAAAACTGTGAGTATGAGGCTATGTTTAAGCAAATGAGTGTTACTGCCAGTTTCAGGATATTGGAGACCAAGTCATCCTTTCTTGATGGGGAACCTCTGCCTTGGAAGTCTGATGATGATAAAGATTCACCACCACCACCAAAGGAGTAACTCATCATTGGTATTGGCATCCCCTTAGCCTGTTCCAAGCTTGGGGGAGTGCCACGGTATCATATCATTACCTTTTACCCATTTACTTTTCAAGTAGATTCATATCATGAATAGAGAAGTTATCTTATAGGATAGTTTGCAGCGTGGAAGTATCCCTCATTTAGTTGGTTATCTATGTATCCCTTGGTGCGAGTTGCGGTTATGAAATATTAATGAGAAGTCTTATCATTTACTTTCTGCACACTCTATGTTAGTTTGCAATTTTTCTTATATGATTAGTCTTGTTGATTAGTATTGGTATCACTTTGGGAGCATGAGTAAATCTAGTTGGTTTTGGCAAACTTAGCAATGGTCAGTAGCAACATTACTTTGAGGCTTGAGTAGAAAAGAGGGAAATACTTGTAGATACATCATTTCAGCTTTCCTTCATGATTGGCTCATAAGCATTAGTATTCTCAAGTTAAGATCGTTTGTACTTTCAAGGAAGTTGGCATGATTGTTTTCTATCACATGTATGTTTGTTTGTTTCATTCAATTCTTCTGCTTGCTACCTAGCCTTGCTAGCCAAAAACCTGTACTGAGAGGGAATACTTCTCGTGCATCCAATCCCCAAAAACCGAGTTACTTCCAAAGAGTCCACTATAAATTCTTATGCATAGTATTTCAAGCCATTCCAAGTAAATTTTCATGTGCTACCTTTCAAATACTTTTCATTTTGTGCCACTGTTTTCAGCTCATGAGGACGTAGTGGTTGAGTTTGTTATCTTCCATACTAAATTAAGTACCCCTTGACTCGCATGCTTCATCTGCTTGTCACTAATTTTGCAAGGGAGCTGGTCAGACCATTATAACAAAAAAAAAGGCACTCCTCCATGGTTTGTGAAAGTTGGTGGGCACCCGATGGAATCGGTTAGCCATGGTTTGTGAAATGAAAAGTGGGGAGGAGTGCCAAACTATAAAAGAGCATATAAATTTAAATGCCTCTACAACAATTCAGAACCGCTCTCACTTGTTTAGTATGGAAGATGGCAAGAACTCCGTTACTAGTCGTTGACAAAAACAACCACTTCTCAAAACAAATTTTATCTCTATTTTACAAATGAAAAGCTCTACCACATCTTTAATCCCTGCTTCCCTCTGCGAAGGGCCTATCTTTTACTTTTATATTGAGTCAACCCATTCATCTCTATCTCAAGCAATCATTTGAGTTCTCGTGTTTCAATCATCCCTATGTTGATTTATTCAATCTTGTTTCATGTATTCCTTTGTTTGGTATGATGCTTTTATCTGAAAGAATATATCTTTCAAAGCTATCGATGACTGTAAAGAGTTTGTTATGATTGAGCATGTGATTTTTGCTTTGTAAGCTCTGATATAAAAGGCTCCGAGCGAAATATAAGTACAATCTGTTCATTGTTCTCTGACCAAGAACAAAGGTTTGCCATCACTAATCATGATTTACCTTATGCACCTTTATTGTGATTCCCTTTGCTCATTGCAAGTTAAATTATATGAAGGAAAGTTGTTGTCTATTATGACTTGTGCTTTGGTAAGTGTGACGCTTCTTGTCCGTATTTTATTTATCGACACTTCACTCCATAAACCTGTGGTCATGTTTACCGAGTTCAGTTTTCGCTTGGGGACAAGCGAGGTCTAAGCTTGGGGGGTTGATACGTCCATTTTGCATCACTATTTTATATCAAAATTTGATGTTATTCATTGATATATTTCATATTTAGAGATGATACTTATGTTGTTTCCTCTGTTTTTGCATGATTGATGATTATTGGAGAGCTCACTTCTGACGTCAGGATTCTGCTGGAAAAAGGACCGTCAAGACACCATATTTCTGAAGATCAGCAATTCCAAGAAAATACCCAGAAATTCATATTTCATCGGAAGACGAAAATAGCCAGAAGGAGAGGGCGAGGTGAGCCACCAGGGACCCACACCACTAGGTGGCGCGGGCCAACTCTGGGCCGCGCCACCCAGTGGTGTGGCCGCCCTGGCTATTTAACCAGTGGTTGTACACAAGGTATCATATAAATTTTTCCTACAAGAATCGTGTCCTCCAAAATTCAGCCATTCTGACGGTGAGCTCTCACAACATCATACACAATCCATAGTCATATACTCCCTCCCTCTGACCCATATTATCTTTTATAAATACGAATGTACCTAAATAAATATAGGTTGAAGCGAGTAATTTATTTGCGTACCATAGTGCATAGTGAAGTAAGAAGAATGTCAACACCTACGTTGCACACAACACGTGTTGACACAACCGACCAAAAGTTCATGCATTCGAATTTCTTTATTTCTTTATTTGGAAGGGACCTTTTGCGGCTCACAAAGCACCCGTACATTTGTAGATAGGAGTGCTACTTTACAGAGCTTTCCCAAAGGGTAACTACACCAAAATGAACTGGGTCAATGTTACTCACAACGAATCAATGTTTTTTTATGGCATCCAACTTCGATGCCATCAAAACAAGTATTTCATTAGCTTGCCCACACATCGGTCACAGAAATCACAACCACAAAGGAGCGCCACGAACAAGATCATGATCATCACGATTTTTTTTTAATAGTGCACTTTTTTGTAGCATTTACAGAACTAGGATTCTTATGATGCTAATTACAGAACTAGGGTAGCATTCCATCCGGCGGACACGAGAAGAACATATTGCATCCGCCGGATGCGATACCCTGGTTTCGAGGTGGCCGACACCAGCCAGGCCTGCTGTCGGATCCGGCGGATACGATAGGAGCCTGTCGCGTACGGCGGTCGCGACAGGTGCAGCGTTTGCTACACACACCCAACCGGCCACCCATTTATCTGTTTTAGGCAACGCGCACCCGAAAACTCGTTATTTTCATTACTTTGTATTGTTTTTAGTCGCGACAAATATTTCGGATGTTTTATCTATGAGTAATATTTCTGAATATATATTGGAAGTAACATTTATATTAATATAGAAAGTGCGTGATACATCGGTATTACATACCGCAAACTAAAATATAGAAAGTGTGTGATACATCGGTATTACATACCGCAAACTAAAATAGAAATACATGATTCGGGATCACTAAAATTAAGATAGAAATATAGTATGAATAACTAAGGCTTGGCGACTCTCTTGCCCTTTGTTGAAGAAGCTTTTTTGGCCTAGTCGCTAGGCATGAAGTGGTCGTCGTCGTCGAGGTCGTCTTCGTCGCTCCACCATGAAGGTGCAGTTCCTTTGCCCTTGCAAGCAGCACCCTTGGGCTTGGACGAGGTAGATTCTTTGCTCTTCGATGACGCCCCTTTCTTCTTGGCCCAATCGTTAGGCATGAAGATATCTTCATCTTTGTGGCTGTCGTTGATCCAGAGCGCGATATGTTAAACCCACCAGCTCATATCTTCTCCTCTCTCCTTTATATCTGTCTAGTGCCCATTGATCTTGATAAGTTCTGCCTGGACCTCCTTCTAGGTGTGAGATGGGCCTGTTGACTTGCTCTGATTGTAATCATATGTGACCTCAATGAGATCGCTAGGGCTATTGACAAGCTCGTCAAATGGAACAAGCTCACGGTTCCTTCTATATCTACAGGCTGCCTTGAAAACCTCTACGAACATAACTGTTTTCCAACTACGATTGGGAGGCGCCATGTTGGGCAAGATACAATGAGCTAGAACTGAAGTTTAGGTGGTCTTATATAGGACTTGAAGAATAAAAATGGCGGGAAAGAAGACACGGAATGCAGAAGGCGGGAAAGAAGAAGCGGGAAAGGAGTTGGCGGGAAAGAACAAGCGGGAAAGGAGTTGGCAGGAAAAGCGGGAAAGAACAAGCTGAAAAAACGAGCGGGAAAGAACGAGCGGGAAAGAATAGGCGGGAAATAAGTTTGCTGGAGAAATCGAGCGGGAAAGAAGTTTGCAGGAAAGAACGAGCGAGAAAAAAATTGCTAAAAATAACGAGCGGGAATGGAGTTGGCGGGAAACAACTAGCGCGAAATAATAGGCGGGAAAGAACGAGCGGGAAAGAATAGACGGGAACAAATAGTCGGAAATAAATCGTGACAAATATATGTGTCGCATACATCATCGGATAGTAGTACAATGAGAACCACAAACATGCTTAGAAATACATGTCTAATACGAATGTGCATACAAATTATTAGGATACAAAGATACAAAGATCACATAGATCATCGACGGCGCGGAGCACGTGGTGGTCCTCGTGGCGGAGGCGTCGTCCATCCATACCTGTTAGGGGCCGCTCGATAGTACTGAGTGCTATCGACCTCCTGGTTGCCGGTCTGTGACTGCTGTGTGGGATCAGGTGGATGAGTAGTAAGCAAGGCCATATAACCACCCATAGAGTCCGAGTTAATATCGTTGTCACCAGTCATCCAAGTCGATCCCTGCATAGGCGACGTCCCTCCCTGTGCTGTAGCGTGCAATGCAACAAAATCTATTAGGAAATTACGGCTATGTATAACTTAAGAAATACAACAACTGTGAACTGCATGTACCTTCTGGCATGGCCATCTGTGGACTATAACCAAAAATCTGCTGCGCTATGCCTCCATACTGCTGCTGGCTCAAGTAGTCGTACTCCGGCTGCTGCACATAGCCTGAACCTCTAGGCTGGTAAGGATCGGGCTGCTGCTGATGCTGCCAAGCTGAACCTTCAGCCTCGTAAGGATCAGGCTGCTGATGCTGCCAAGCTGAACCTTCAGCCTGATCAGGAGCAGGCTGATGGTGAGGCCCAGCTGAACCTCCAGCCTGGTAAGGATTAGGTTGCTGCTGATGCTGCCAAGCTGAACCTCCAGCCTGATCAGGAGGAGGTGGCCTCTGTCTCGACGTGGAACGCCGCGTAGCTGAACGTCTAGGCTCAACAGTAGAAGGTGGCCCCATACTCCCCTGTGGATCAAGACGTGGACGTGGTGCATGCCTGAGAGGGGCTGGAGGCGTAGGCACTTCTGGATACCGCGGTGGACGCGGTGTCCAAGTATGAGGGTCCATTTGTCCACTTCTCTGACGAACATCGTCTGTAGTACGACAAATGAGAGTGGAGTAAATAGAACGTAGCTTCTTCTCCACCTTGTCCAGAAAGGTGACAACGGGCTGGCGTGGAATTAGAGCCGCCGTAGACTGAGATCGTGCAAAGTGGTAAATATCATTAGCGGCTTTGTGAACCTCATCGGCCTACAAAAATAGAACAAAAAATAATGTGTACGATTAGCTACAAAATAGAGAGTTTAGCATATCAACATTTAATTGTAATAACTTACAGCTTGTATTCTTGAGCCTCCTGAAGATCCTGCCTCATACATGTCACATAGTGCAGGTTCGAAATATCCATTGGGGTCTTTTGCCTTAGTGAGAAATGTGCGGGTACATCGGCCATACCTGGTATAATACTGATCAAAGAGTACAGGAGCAAATGGCACATCTGAGGACCAAACATTATTCCGCGCAGATTCCCACTCTCTAATATATTTCCCAACAAATGTTAGCCACTTCTCCACGGTCCTATTCGTGCCCTTCCTTTTTAACCTGTTTTTTAATAGTGGCTAACATTTATTGGGAAATACATTAGAGAGTGGGAATCTGCGCGGAATAATGTTTGGTCCTCAGATATGCCGTTTGATTCTGTACTCTTTGATCAGTATTATACCAGGTATGGCCGATGTACCCGCACATTTCTCACTAAGGCAAAAGACCCCAAGGGATATTTCAAACCTGCACTATGTGCCATGTATAAGGCAGGATCTTCAGGAGGCTAAAGAATACAAGCTGTAAATTATTACAATTAAATGTTGATATGCTAAACTCTCTATTTTGTAGCTAATCGTACACATTATTTTTTGTTCTATTTTTGTAGGCCGATGAGGTTCACGAAGCCACTAATGATATTTACCACTTTGCACGATCTCAGTCTACGGCGGCTCTAATTCCACGTCAGCCTGTTGTCACCTTTCTGGGCAAGGTGGAGAAGAAGCTACGTTCTATTTACTCCACTCTCATTTGCCGTACTACAGACGATGTTCGTCAGAGAAGTGGACAAATGGACCCTCATACTTGGACGCCGCGTCCACCGCGGTATCCAGAAGTGCCTACGCCTCCAGCCCCTCTCAGGCATGCACCACGTCCACGTCTTGATCCACAGGGGAGTATGGGGCCACCTTCTACTGTTGAGCCTAGACGTTCAGCTACGCGGCGTTCCACGTCGAGACAGAGGCCACCTCCTCCTGATCAGGCTGGAGGTTCAGCTTGGCAGCATCAGCAGCAGCCTGATCCTTACCAGGCTGGAGGTTCAACTGGGCCTCACCATCAGCCTGCTCCTGATCAGGCTGGTGGTTCAGCTTGGCAGCATCAGCAGCAGCCTGATCCTTACGAGGCTGGAGGTTCAGCTTGGCAGCATCAGCAGCAGCCTGATCCTTACCAGCCTAGAGGTTCAGGCTATGTGCAGCAGCCGGAGTACAACTACTTGAGCCAGCAGCAGTATGGAGGCATAGCGCAGCAGATTTTTGGTTATACTCCACAGATGGCCATGCCAGAAGGTACGTGCAGTTCACAGTTGTTGTATTTCTTAAGTTATACATAGCCGTAATTTCCTAATAGATTTTGTTGCATTGCACGCTACAGCACAGGGAGAGACGTCGCCTATGCAGGGATCGACTTGGACGACTGGTGACATCGATATTAACTCGGACCCTATGGGTGGTTATATGGCCTTGCTTACTACTCCTTCACCTGATCCCACACGGCAGTCACAGACCGGCAACCAGGAGGTCGACAGCACTCAGTACTATCGAGCGGCCCCTAATAGGTATGGATGGACGACGCCTCCGCCACGAGGACCACCACGTGCTCCGCGCCGTCGATGATCTATGTGATCTTTGTATCTTTGTATCCTAATAATTTGTATGCACATTTGTATTAGACATATATTTCTAAGCATGTTTGTGGTTCTCATTGTACTACTATCGGATGATGTGTGAGACACATATATTTGTCACGATTTATTTCCGACTATTTGTTCCCGCCTATTCTTTCCCGCTCGTTCTTTCCCGCCTATTATTTCGCGCTAGTTGTTTTCCGCCAACTCCATTCCCGCTCGTTATTTTTAGCAAAATTTTTCCCGCTCGTTCTTTCCCGCAAACTTCTTTCCCACTCGATTTCTCCAGCAAACTTCTTTCCCGCCTATTCTTTCCCGCTCGTTCTTTCCCGCTCGTTTTTCTAGCTTGTTCTTTCCCGCTTTTCCTGCCAACTCATTTCCCGCTTGTTCTTTCCCGCCAACTCCTTTCCCGCTTCTTCTTTCCCGCCTTCTGCATTCTGTGTCTTCTTTCCCGCCATTTCTATTCTTCAAGTCCTATATAAGACCACCTAAACTTCAGTTCTAGCTCATTGTATCTTGCCCAACATGGCGCCTCCCAATCATAGTTGGAAAACAGTTATGTCCGTAGAGGTTTTCAAGGCAGCCTGTAGATATAGAAGGAACCGTGAGCTTGTTCCATTTGACGAGCTTGTCAATAGCCCCAGCGATCTCATTGAGGTCACATATGATTACAATCAGAGCAAGTCGACAGGCCCATCTTGCACCTGGAAGGAGGTCCAGGCAGAACTTATCAAGATCAACGGGCACTGGACAAATATAAAGGAGAGAGAGGAGAAGATATGAGCTGGTGGGTTTAACATACCGCGCTCTGGATCAACGACAGCCACAAAGATGAAGATATCTTCATGCCTAACGATTGGGCCAAGAAGAAAGGGACGTCATCGAAGAGCAAAGAATCTACCTCGTCCAAGCCCAAGGGTGCTGCTTGCAAGGGCAAAGGAACTGCACCTTCATGGTGGAGCGACGAAGATGACCTCGACGACGACGACCACTTCATGCCTAGCGACTGGGCCAAAAAAGCTTCTTCAACAAAGGACAAGAGAGTCGCCAAGCCTTAGTTATTCATACTATATTTCTATCTTAATTTTAGTTATCCCGAATCATGTATTTCTATTTTAGTTTGCGGTATGTAATACCAATGTATCATGCACTTTCTATATTTTAGTCTGCGGTATGTAATACCGATGTATCACGCACTTTCTATATTAATATAAATGTTACTTCCAATATATATTCAGAAATATTACTCATAGATAAAATATCTGAAATATTTGCTGCGACTAAAAACAATACAAAGTAATCAAAATAACGAGTTTTCGAGTGCACGTTGCCTAAAACAGATAAATGGGTGGCCGGTTGGGTGTGTGTAGCAAACGCTGCACCTGTCGCGGCCGCCATACGCGACATGCTCCTATCGTATCCGCCGGATCCGACAGCAGGCCTGGCTGGTGTCGGCCACCTCGAAACCAGGGTATCGCATCCGGCGGATGCAATATGTTCTTCTCGTGTCCGCCGGATGGAATGCTACCCTAGTTCTGTAATTAGCATCATAAGAATCCTAGTTCTGTAAATGCTGCAAAAAAGTGCACTATAAAAAAAAATCGCATGATCATCAACACCATTGCTCCGGAGCAGGCATGATCATCAACACCATTGCTCCGGAGCAGGCAGTTTCCATGCCGTCCTATCTACCTACCTCTAAATCCCAGCCATTTAGACGAGAGAGTGACGCACTCGATGATGATCTCAGTACATAGGACAGCAACCCATCAGGACAGCAACACCTCCTGCCACAGCAGCTTGCGCCCATGTCCACCGACCCTTCAGCCATAGACAAACGAGGAAAGTCAGATACGAAAAGCAATGAGGAACAATAATTTCACCAAGAAATGAACAAACAGATCAGGTCCACAAAGAACACAGAATGCACTCTAGAGGTGCATTTCTTGGGAGCACTAGCATTTTCATTAACAAGTACGGAGTATACTAGTTGTAGTGAGAAGTGAGAACTGCAGTGAGATCTGAAATCTCCAGATCTACTATCTCTTGCTAAATCCCAAGGAGAGCATCGGTTGAATTGCGACACGGGAGTTCTGTAATTCCAGAAAGCACTAAACAGTTTTGTGTAATCTGAGAAATCCTGTCGAACTCCGACCAAAAGTGCGGTACTAGGGAGAGCTTTAGAATCTTGTTGATGGTGACGGAGGGGTCACCTAATTTTGAAGGTCAAAATCAGCATGATCCACTTTGCCGGTTTGCGGAATCGGCATCACTGTGGAGTATACAACTACGAAGCAAATTTTCTAATCACATAATCTGAATCTCGTGCAGACAGACCGTGGTCAACCTAGAGCATGTGCACGCTCGAGTGGAAAAGCAACGATAAATGATGCAATCAGCAAAAGTGCCATCTCTTTTCAAGACCAAAAGATCGTTGCATTAACCATACGAGCATGAAGAATCGATATAGTAGAAGAAGAGCAGAGGAGCTCACCGTAGGCTTCGGCGACGCGGCCGAGATGTCGTAGTAGCCGCTGTCTCCGCCGGTGCCGTTGTACCCGCCGCCGCCACCACCGGGGACGTGCGGAGGGTTGTACGAGAGCGGGTAGACCGGCGTGCTGTCGGGATTGAACAGACCGTAGTTGCGCTCGGAGGCCGGCCCGGGCTTGGTGTTCTCGTTGTAGAGCGCGAACACGTACACGCGCAGCGGCACGGCGGGCTTGAGCGGCGTGCCCTTCCACTCCGCCACCAGCCGCATCAGGTTGCTGTTGTACCTTGCCGCGTACTGCGGCGTCGCGGCCTTCTCGTTGGCGTCCCCGGCGGAGGGCCATCCCGTCTCGGAGACCCGTATCTCGACCACCCGCGCCGCGGCGGCGTTGGCCGCCGCGATGGCGTGGTACGCGGCGTCGATCTGCGCGACGAGGAGGTTGGGGTAGTGGAGGCCGGTGTTGGCGTCCGGGACGCCGGCGTAGCTCGGCTCGAGGAGCGCGTACTCCAGGTGGATGCCCTTGGGGTCGTCGGAGTAGGCGAAGTAGGGGTATGCGTTGACGAGGAACGGGGAGCCGGTCCTGGCGTGGAAGTCGAGGATGGGGCAGAGGTAGGGGAGGAGGTCCTTGCGGAAGGCCCCCGCGGAGGGCGGGTAGGAGACGCCGAGGACGCCGAGGTTGTGCGCGGTGGTGACGGCGATCTGCTTGTCGAGGCTGGCCGCGGCGAGCGCGTCGTGGAGGGACTGCATCGCCGGGAGCAGGTTGCGGGTGTAGGCCGTGTTGTTGCCCGTGAGCACCTCGTTGCCGACGGTGAGCGCGACGATCTTGGTGTCTGGTAGGTAGGGCTGGATGTTGGCCTTGAGCCAGGACGTGGCGCCAGCGGGGTCGGCGACCGTGGCGAGGACCTGGTCGGGGACGCCGACGTAGAGCTCGATGCCGGTCCTGGCGAAGGCGCGCAGCGTGGCGGGGTCCGGGTCGTAGAGGCGCACGCGGCCAATGCCGAGGTTCTGGAGGAGCGGCAGCGCGGCCTGCGGCGGCGGGAGGTTGGTCCCGACGCGGCCGTAGTTGATGCCCAGCAGCGGCACGAACGCTTCCGAGGCCGGCACCAGCGCGAGCGCGAGCACGCACAGCGCCACGGCGAGATAGGTGCCGCGGGTGCGTTGCGGTCGCCGGCAGCCGGTGGCGAGCGCCATTGGAGGGAGGAGTGGAGTGGAGCTGGGTGAGATGTGCACGGCCGGGCTCGGGTTTTTGACTGGGGAGTGATTGATTGGAGTGGAGGAGCTGATATTTGGGGGCAGCAGATGATGCTGGTGAAGTTACCACCTAAGATGGGATGGGCAGGAGGACGATGCCACTAGAGCCTCGAGGTAAGAAATTTTACTTTTACCCGCACGATGCATAGGTTTGTGGGGCCTGAAGACAGCGAAACGATTTTGTTTGATACGCGTGTTTATTTGCTTCCCAGCAATGCAGCCGTTACTAGTTGGACTGGAATCCAATGGACGGCAGTAGAGAGACTGGCCGTGGACCCGTGCCGCCACAACGGCTGTATTTTCCGGGGCACCCGCGCATGGGAAACGTTGGTGGGTACTGCACGACAGCGCCGTACACGTGACTGACATGCAGTGATGAGGGAGACGAGCCACGCTTGTCGACATGACGAATCTGGCATTTCCAAGGTTTTTCTAGCACTAGCAGTAGAAGAAAAGAAGAAATTGATTTCCTTTAACAGTTCTTTTTTTTATAGCGGGGAGTAAAGGACGGTTTTTTTTTCGATAAAGAAAGACGATTTTCTCACAGGGCATGGAAACAAGAAGTTTTTTTTTTCCTTTTTTAAACACATTACAAACATATACCCGTGCATGCACTCGTTTCTATGAACGTACGCACGCACACCTTACCTCTATGAGCATCTTCGAAAGATTGAGTCGATGGATAAATCTTCGAAAGATTAAGTCGGTGGATACATCTTTGATAGATTGACTCGGCGGATCGGGTCTTGAGATTGACGAAATCACCGCATGCGTCTAGCTATCGACGGGAACGTCGCCTCCAACTAAAAGAATATTCTGCCTTTATGAGATACACAAATATCAAACCTGGGTGATAGCGGTGCTAACCGCTCAGTTGGGAACCCCAAGAGGAAGGTATAATGAGCACAGCGGCAAGTTTTCTCTCAGTATGAAACCAAGGTTTAATCGACCAGTAGGAGAAAGAAACCACTTCTAAAGGTTGATGATAGCTGGCTTTGGCGACATCTTCAGAGAATTTATATATGACGCCTATTTGGGGCGTAGCATTGGCGCCAGTAGCAACGTGGAACCTGCACACAACACAACCAAAATACTTTGCCCCAACTTGCAGGGAGATTGTCAATCTCACTGATTTGCTGTAAACAAAGGATTAAACGTATCATGTGGTAATAGATGTTTGTTTGCAAGAAAGTAAATAATGCTTGTAGAAAGTAAATGGTAATATGAATGTAAAAGAATGGACCGGGGTCCATAGTTTACTAGAGGTGTCTCTCCATAAAGATAAATAACATGCTGGGTAACAAATTACAGTTGGGCAATTGACAGAATAAAGAAAGCAAGCAATGCATGTACATGTCATGAGGATCACTATGAGATTCACTTGGGCATTACAACATACTACATAGACCGTAATCCAACTGCATCTATGACTAATAATCCACCCGTCGGATATCATCCGAACAACTGTTGGGTATTAAGTTGCAAGTAACAGATTATCGCCTTAAGCAAAGTGAGTAATGTAAACAATATAAATGTCCTTGAACACAAGATTGTTATTTTCTCCCTAGTAGCAAACATCTACAACCTTAGAAGTTATTGTCACTAACCCAGATTACTAGAGACATGAACCCATTATCGAGCATAAATACTCCCTATTGTAGTCACTAGCATCTACTCGGCCAAAATATCTATTAGCAACGGAGAGCATGCAAGATCATAAACAACATAGAGATGATAAATCACAAATCAACTTGACATAGTACTCAATATTCATCGGATCCCAACAAACACAACATATAGAATTACATAACGATGATCTTGATCATGATAGGCAGCTCAAAAGATCTAAACATGAAGCACATGGAGGAGAAAACATCCATCTAGCTACTGCTATGGACCCGTAGTCCAAGGTAGACTACTCACACATCACTCCGGAGGCAGGCATGGTGATGAAGAAGGCCTCCGGTGGTGATTTCCCTCTCCGGCAGGATGCCGGGAAGAGCTTCTAGACCCTCCCGATCTCGCGTCGACGACAGCGGTGGCTTATCGTATGTTTTCTGGAAAAGAGTTCGGGCATTTAGGGTTTTCCCGTCGAGGGGATTAAATAGGCGGAAGGGCGATGTCAGGAGGTGGACCAGGGGGTCACACCCCCTGGTGGCGCGGCCTAGGGGTGGCCCGCGCCACCATCGGGTGTGGCCGCCCCTTGGTCCACCTCCGGCTCTCCTTTGGACTCCGTCTTCGTGTCAGGTAATTAGG
The DNA here is from genome assembly GCA_007115705.1 of Dactylis glomerata. NCBI lineage: Eukaryota > Viridiplantae > Streptophyta > Magnoliopsida > Poales > Poaceae > Dactylis > Dactylis glomerata. The sequence continues at coordinate 4,774,852 of QXEO01001034.1, forward strand.
GACTTCAGCTTTTGTTTCGTCCAATTCCGAGAATATTTCCTGTGTAACTTTTCTGAAACACAAAAACAGCAGAAAACAGGGAACTGGCACTGTGGCATCTCGTTAATAGGTTAGTTCTGGAAAATGCATAAAAATGCCACAAAGTGCAAACAAAACACAAAGCACATGGTATATAAACAAGCATGGAGCATCAAAAATTATAGATACGTTTGAGATGTATCAAAGCATCCCCAAGCTTAACTCCTTCTCGTCCTCGAGTAGGTAAGTGATAACAAAACAATAATTTTTGAGGTGACATGCATCAACACAATCTTGATCAAAACAATGTAAAGCATTGAGTGTTGAGATCAAAGTACTCTAAACATGCGCATACAAGATATAATCTTGACAATAGAACTTAGCAACCATGTTATAACATGAAAAGTAACACAAACAAAAGATCATGAGCGATAATGCATTGAAAGTCAATTGTTTGTTTCGAGTATATAGAAAAACATAGCAAAGTGGTATTCAGCTTATCCCTCATGGAGTAGCAAAGCATAAATGCGTAGGACACCTTCAAGTTTAAGAGGGCGACTAGATACAAATAATTTGAGAACAAACAAAACCATAATCATGAATCAATCAATAATAAATTTTGGGACTATGCACATTATACTCAGAATGATAACTATGCTCTCTTAGATGGTGCATAAAGGTAGAAGGTGAAGACTCAACATAAAAGTAAAAGAAAGGCCCTTCGCAGAGGGAAGCAGTGATTTAATATGTGCTACAGCTTTTCATTTGTAAAGCAGAGATACAAATTTGTTTTGAGAGGTGGTTGTTCTTGTCAACGACTGGCAATGGGGTTCTTGCTATCTTCCATACTAAACAAGTTCAGAGAAATTGGCACATTTGTGCTCTTTTATAAAGCTTGGCACTCCTCCCCACTTTTCTTTTCACAAACCATGGCTAACCGAATCCTTCGGATGCCCACCAACTTTCACATACCATGGAGGAGTGCCTTTTTTCTTTTCTTTTTCTTTTTTTTCTTTTTTTCTTTTTTTTAGAGGTTACAATATGGAAGATAGCAAATCCGACCAGTATGTCCTAATGAGATGAAAACAGTGTCACAAAATGAGAAGTAGTTTGAAGGGTTTTTTGAAAGGTAGCACATGAAAATTTACTTGGAATGGCTTGAAAATACCATGCATAGGAATTTATAGTGGACTCTTTGAAATAACTTGGTTTTTGGTAGTTGGATGCATGAGAAGTATTCCCTCTCAGTACAGATGAAGGCTAGCAAAAGACTGGGAGCGACCAACTAAGAGAGCAATAATGGCCATAATCATGCATAGCGACAAAACATTATTAACCAAAGCATAAAGTGGTATCGCAAGTCAAAAACCAAATGATCATAGAGGCTTAAGGCGGCTGCTTAAAGTCAAACATGGTGTAAGCATGCGCCAAGTCAACCCAAATAAAGCATCAAATGAGAATACCACAATAATATGCTCCCATATAATAAAAACAACGCATGATTCTTTCAAATGCACATTAAGCAATCTCAGTCATTTGAGACAAGTCATGCTACAACAAAAACTAGTAAGCATATAATCAAAATAACATCAAGCATGACATGCAAAAGTCTAAGCCACAGTCTAAACAAGTTCCCATTTGTACCACTATAAGCATGAAACTTTTTACTCTTTTCCAACACCAATCAACCTTTTTGAAACAACTCTTGAAGATGAAAAGCAACATAGACCAGAGGTCTAAACACACCTAGCTACAAAGAACTAACAAGTTCTGAACAAAAATCAAGGCAAAAAATGAAAGCTAAACGCAGTACTAGAAAAAGAGAACACTCGTTTAACAATAAGAGTGAAAACTAGAGTGTTCTAGGCAATGAAAATGGAGTATGTCTTCTCTAAAAGAAACATGTTGGGGTCCAACCATTTATTGCAGCAAACAAAACAAAAGAAAACTGAAAGCAAAAATAAAGACGCTCCAAGAAAAACGCATAGCATATGAAGCAATAAAAATATAGTGTCTTGAAAGATGACCTGATATTTTGTTGATGAAGAAGGGGTGCCTCGGGGCATCCCCAAGCTTTGACGCTTGTACTTCTTGGATATTTCTTGGGGTGACATGGGCATCCCCAAGCTTGAGCTTTTTTCCATACTTCATCACATCTCATCGTTCTCCTTTCCCTACACTTGAAAACTTCCTTCATACAAAACTTCACACAATTCTTATTAGCAACATTAGTGTATGCAATATAGTAAAACCACTCTTTGGTTCAGTTTCAACTCAATTATAACACCCATTAAAACATAAGCTACTGTAGCAACTTTCTCAAAAGTTCCATGATCAAAAGAACTCAAAAAGAAAGAGATCAAGAGGCAAACGCAAATAGTGGCAGAAATCTATCAAAACAGAACAGCTGATAAAGATCGATTTTTTGGAACTCTCTTGTTGCTCAAATCGAAAAGTGCAAAACTAATGAAAATTAGACAATAACCTGGGGCATGTGCACAAGAAATCGCAGATCAAAAAGACGTTCTAATAATTTTCACGAATTTTTATGGTACAGTGCAGAAATCTGTTTCAGGATAGCAACTTCTGCAAATCTTACCTTCCTCCAATTAGAGGTTCTTCTTGGCACAAAAACAAAATAAAAATAATAAGGAGAGGTCATTACAGTAGTAATAACTTCCAAGACTCAACAAAAAGAAAAAGTATTGAAAAGAAAACATTGGGTTATTGATACGTCTCAAACGTATCTATAATTTTTGATGCTCCATGCTTGTTCTTACACCATTTTCTTTGTGTTTTGTTACACTTCGTGGCGTTTTTATGCATTTTCCGGAACTAACCTATTAACAAGATGCCACAGTGCCAGTTCCCTGTTTTTTGCTATTTTTGTGTTTCAGAAAAGTTACACAGGAAATATTCTCGGAATTGGACGAAACAAAAGCCGAACCTCCTATTTTTACCGAAGCTTCGCGAAGACCAAAGATGAGACGGAGGGGGGCCAGAGGCTGGCCACACCACAGGGGGGCGTGGCCCAGCCCCTGGCCGCGCCCACCCATGGTGATCCCGCCTGATCCACCTCCTGACGACGCCCCTTCGCCTATAAAGACCCCTCGTCGGGAAAAGCCTAAGGGACAGATCGCTTTTCCCAGAAACATACTGCAAGCCGCCGCCATCGTCGAATCGAGATCGGGAGGATCTAGGAGCTCTTCCCGGCACCCTGCCGGAGAGGGGAATCCCTACCGGAGGCTTTCTCCACCACCATGGTCGCCTCCGGAGTGATGTGTGAGTAGTCTACCTTGGACTATGGGTCCATAGCAGTAGCTAGATGGTTGTCTTCTCCACCATGTGCTTCATGTTTAGATCTTGTGAGCTGCCCTACATGATCAAGATCATCTTTATGTAATCATACATGTTGTGTTTGTTGGGATCCGATGAGTATTGGTACTATGTCAAGTTGATGTGCTGAATTATATCTTATGTTATCTCTATGTTGTTTATGATCTTGCATGCTTTCCGTTGCTAGTAGCTATCTTGACCGAGTAGATGCTTGTAACTCCAAGAGGGAGTATTTATGCTCGATAGTTGGGTTCATGCCTCTATTTAATCTAGGGGAGTGACAGTTGCCTCTAAGGTTGTAGATGTGCTGTTGCCACTAGGGAGAAAACAACATTTTTGTGTCCAAGGACATTTGCTTTGTCTACATTACGCACTTTGCTTAATGCGATTATCTGTTGTTCGCAACTTAATACTCAAGGGGTCTTCGGATGATATCCCCGCGAGTGGATTTTTAGTCATAGATGTAGTTGGATTACGGTCTATGTATTTTGTCGTAATGCCCAGAGTAAGCCTCATAGTGATCCTCGTGATGTATGTACGTTATCTTTACTCTATCAATTGCCCAACTGTAATTTGTTTACCCAGCATGCTTTATTTATCTTATGGAGAGACACCTAGTGAACTATGGACCCCGGTCCAATTTCCTTTACATTGCTTTACCATTTTACTTTACTCGCACTGTTTACTTTTACTTGCAAACTATTATCCTTTTTCCACTCGATACGCTCATACCTTTGTTTACAGCAAACTGGTGAGATTGACAACCTCATCGTAAGTTGGGGGCAAAGTATTTGTTTGTGTTGTGTGCAGATTTCATGTTGCTGCTAGGTGAAGACATACCAACAAGTTGTCTGGCGCCATTGTTCGGAGTGTCACTAAGCTAGCAAGCATCACCTTCTTAAGTTTGGCTTTCTCCTACTGGATTGATAACCTTGGTTTCATAACTGAGGGAAGACTTGCTGCTATGCTCATCATACCTTCTCTTGGGGTTCCCAACTGGTCAGTTATTTACATCATCAACACCGCACCATGAGTTATCTCCCAAGAGTGCTTTTCTTTAACGCCTTTGAACTAGGCGTACAAAGTGGAAATCAAGTATTTTCAAGTGATGAAGCATCAAGTTCATAATTTGCTCTAAGGATAGAGTCAAAAAGTAACTTATTTCTCTTTCTAGGGAAGTGTTCCATACCTTTCTTGAGTGGGAATTGATATTTAATGGTGCCTTCCTTCATATGAATAATAGCACTAACAGTTCTAAGAAAAGGTCTTCCCAAAATAATAGGACAAGAAGCATTGCATTCAATATCCAAAACAAGGAAATCAACGAGAACAAGGTTATTTTTAACCATAATAAGAACATCATTAATCCTTCCCAAAGGTTTCTTCTTAGCAACATCAGCAAGAGGAACATCAAAATAACAATTTTCTAATGGCGGTAAACCAAGCATATCATAAATTTTTCTAGGTATAATAGAAATACTTGCACCAAGATCACATAAAGAATTACAATCAAAATCATTCACATTCATCTCAATGATGGGCTCCCAACCATCTTCTAACTTTTTAGGGATAGAAACTTTTTGCTTCAACTTATCCTCTCTAATTTGCATGAGAGCATTCATAATATGTTTTGTAAAAGGAACATTCATAGAACTAGCATTAGGACTTCTAGAAAGATTTTGCAAGAAAAAAATTACTTCAGAAATATTGCAACCATCAACATCAAAATCATTAAAGGTAGTAGAACTATTGTCTCCCATACTCCAAAAAAATTCAGCACTTTTATTAGAAAAAGTTTCTGCAGTTTTAGGCAATTTTGCACAAGGAGTAGGGATTTTCTCTACACCAATCACTCCACCATTAAAAACAGGAAGTTTGATAGTATTTGAAACAACATAACTAGTGGTGGTAATAGTACAAACCTTCATATTTCTAGCCATCTCATCTTCTCTTTCCCACCTAGCATGCAATTTTGCTAACATCCTAATATTATTATCAATCTTAACCTAAATGGCATTCAAAGTCTTGCTTTCTTTCACATCATGAGGCAAAACCTTTAGTTTCAAAAGTTCAACATCAAAAGCAAGGCTATCAACTTTAGAAGCAAGAACATCAATTTTATCCAACTTTTCCTCAATAGACTTATTAAAAGCAGTTTGTTTACTAATGAAGTCCTTGAGCATGACTTCAAGATCAGAGGGCGCGCTCCTATTATTGTTGGATGAACTACCATAGGAATTACCATAACCATTACCATTGGTAGAAGGATACATCCTATAATTGTTGCTAGCAAAATTATTCCTATAAGCACTGTTGTTGAAATTATTATTTCTAATGAAGGTTACATCAACATGCTCTTCTTGAGCAACTGATACGCCTCAAACGTATCTATATCTTTTGATGCTCCATGCTTGTTTATGCACCATTTGCTTTGTGTTTTGTTACACTTCGTGGTGTTTTTATGCATTTCCGGGACTAACCTATTAACGAGATCCCACAATGCCAGGTCCACCTCCTGACACCGCCCTTCCACCTATATATTCTCCTCGATGAGAAAACCCTAAGGCCCCCGATCAATTTTCCAGAAACATACTGCAATCCGCCACCGTTGTTGATGCGAGATCGGGAGGGTCTAGAAGCTCTTCCCGGCACCCTGCCGAAGAGGGGAATCACCACCGGAGGCCTTCTTCATCACCATGCCTCCCTCTGGAGTGATGTGTGAGTAGTCTACCTTGGACTACGGGTCCATAGCAGTAGCTAGATGGATGTCTTCTCTTCCATGTAATTCATGTTTAGATCTTGTGAGCTGCCTATCATGATCAAGATCATTGTTATGTAATTCTACATGTTGTGTTTGTTGGGATCCGATGAATATTGAGTACTATGTCAAGTTGATTTGTGATTTATCATCTCTATGTTGTTTATGATCTAGCATGCTCTCCATTGCTAGTAGATATCTTGGCCGAGTAGATGCTAGTGACTCCAAGAGGGGGTATTTATGCTCGATAGTGGGTTCATGCCTCTGGTAACCTAGGGAGTGACAACAACTTCTAAGGTTGTAGATGTGCTATTGCTACTAGGGAGAAAACAACAATCTTGTGTTCAAGGACATTTGTATTGTTTACATTACACACTTTGCTTAAGGCGATAATCTGTTGCTTGCAACTTAATACTCAACGGTTGTTCAGATGATATCCGGCGGGTGGATTATTAGTCATATATGCAGTTGGATTATGGTCTATGTATTATGTTGTAATGCCCAAGTGAATCTCATAGTGATCTGATACGTCTCAAACGTATCTGTAATTTTTGATGCTCCATGCTTGTTTATGCACCATTTGCTTTGTGTTTTGTTACACTTCATGGCGTTTTTATGCATTTTCCAGAACTAACCTATTAACGAGATGCCACAGTGCCAGTTCCCCATTTTCTGCTATTTTTGTGTTTCAAAAAAGTTGCACAGGAAATATTCTCGGAATTGGACAAAACAAAAGCTGAAGTTCCTATTTTTCCCGATACGAGACGGAGTCCAAAGCAGAGACGAAGGGGAGCCAAGGGGCGACCACACCATAGGGTGGCGCGGCCTACCCCTAGCCCGCGCCACCAGGTGGTGAGGCCATGCTGTGGCGGTGTGTGATAGTGTAAATCACCGTCCAGTTGGGAACCCCAAGAGGAAGGTTTGATGAGTATAGCAGCGAGTTTTCCCTCAGTAAGAAACCAAGGTTTGTCAGTCCAGGAAAAAGCCAAACGTCTGAAGGTGATGCCCGCTAGCTTCGCGACAGCTCCGGACAATTTATATGGCACCTCGTCCAGGCTTTGCTTTGCAAGCAGCAATGTGGAACCTGCACACAACACAACCAAATACTTTGCTCCCAACTTACGATGAGGTTGTCAATCTCACCGGTTTGCTTGAAACAAAGGAATGAGCGTATCTAGTGGAAAGCAATAATAGTATGCGAGAAAGTAAACAGTGCGAGTAAAGTAAACAGGTGATAGCAATATAAAGGAAATAGGACCGGGGTCCACAGTTCACTAGTGGTGTCTCTCCATAAGATAAAATAACACATGCTGGGTAAACAAATTACAGTTGGACAATTGATAGAATAAAGACAACGTGCATATGTCGAGAGGATCACTATGAGATTTACTCTGGGCATTACAACAAGATACATAGACCGCCATCCAACTGCATCTATGACTAATAATCCACTTGCGGAGAATCAATCCGAGAACTCCACAAGTATTAAGTTGCGAACAACAGATAACTGCATTAAGCAAAGTGTGTAATGTATGATCCGCCGCCACCGTCGACCCGAAGATCGGGAGGGTCCAGAAGCTCTTCCCGGCACCCTGCCGGAGAGGGGAATCACCACCGGAAGTCTTCTTCATCGCCATGCTTGCCTCCGACGCGATGAGTGAGTTGTCTACCTTGGACTATGGGTCCATAGCAGTAGCTAGTTGGTTGTCTTCTCCACCATGTGCTTCATGTTTAGATCTCGTGAGCTGCCTTACATGATCGAGATCACCGTTATGTAATTCTACATGTTGTGTTTGTTGGAATCCGATGAATATTGGTGTTATGATTGAGTTGATGTGCTGAATATTATCTTATGTTATCTCTATGTTGTTTATGATCTTGCATGCTCTCCGTTGTTAGTAGCTATCTTGGCCCAGTAGATACTAGTGACTCCAAGAGGGGGTATTTATGCTCGATAGTTGGGTTCATGCCTCTATTTAATCTAGGGGAGTGACAGAAACCTCTAAGGTTGTAGATGTGCTGTTGCTACTAGGGGGAAAACAACATTCATATGCTAGAGGGTATATGCTTTGTTTACATTACACACTTTGCTTAATGCAGTTATCTGTTGTTCGCAACTTAATACTTGTGGAGTTCTCGGATTGATTCGCCACAAGTGGATTATTAGTCATAGATGCAGTTGGATGGCAGTCTATGTATCTTGTTGTAATGCCTAGAGTAAATCTCATAGTGATCCTCTCGACATATGCACGTTGTCTTTATTCTATCAATTGCCCAACTGTAATTTGTTTACCCAGCATGTATTATTTTATCTTATGGAGAGACACCACTAGTGAACTATGGACCCCGGTCCTATTTCCTTTATATTGCTATCACCTATTTACTTTACTCGCACTGTTTACTTTACTCGCATACTATTATCACTTTCCACTCGATACGCTCATACCCTTTGTTTCAAGCAAACCGGTGAGATTGACAACCTCATCGTAAGTTGGGAACAAAGTATTTGGTTTTGTGTGTGCAGGTTCCACGTTGCTACTGGTTGAAGACGCGCTAACAAGTTATCGTTAACGGTGCCCTTATTAGAGCATCACGCAGCTAGTGGGCATCACCTTCAGTCGTTTGTCTCTCTCCTACTGGATTGATAACCTTGGTTTCATAACTGAGGGAAAACTTGCTGCTATATTCATCAAAACCTTCTCTTGGTGTTTTCCAACTGGCCGTCATTTTTACTTCATCAACTCGGCCCCATCAAAGGGGCAGCGTCAGAAGTGGGCCAGGTGGCCCTCACCACAGGGCGGCGCGGCCAGGGGCTAGGCCGCGCCCCCTGGTGGTGAGGCCACCCCCTGGCTCCGTTCCGTCTTCTCTTCGGTTCTCTGGAAGCTTCGGTAAATTTCTAGATGTTCGTCTTTTGTTTTGTCTAATTCTGAGAATATTTCCTATGTAACTTTTCTGAAACACAAAAACACCAGAAAATAGGAAACTGGCACTGTGACATCTTGTTAATAGGTTAGTTCCAGAAAATGCATAAAAATGCCACGAAGTGTAACGAAACACTAAGCAAATGGTGTAAAAACAAGCATGGAGCATAAAAAATTATAGATACGTTTGAGACGTATCAGCATCCCCAAGCTTAACTCCTGCTCGTCCTCGAGTAGGTAAGTGATAACAAAAGGAATAATTTTTGAGGTGACATGCACCTACACAATCTTGATCATCTATGTAAGCGTTGTGCGCTGGGATCAAAAGAACTTAAAACATGGGCATGAAAGATATAATCTTGATAGAAGAAACTTACCAACCATGTTATAACATGAAAATGAACACAAATGAAAGATCATGAAAATGAAACAATGAAAGTCAAACGTGTGTTCAAATCATATGGAAAAACATACAAATGGTTTTCAGCTTGTCCTTCATGAGAGAGCAAAACATAAATGCATAGGACACCTTCAAGTTTAAGAGGGCGACTAGATACAAATAATTTAAGAACAAGTGAAACCAACATCATGAATCAATCAATGAAAACTTTGGGACAATGCACATTATACTCAGAATGACAACTATGCTCTCTTAGACGGTGCATAAAGGTAGAAGGTGGAGACTCAACATAAAAAGTAAAAGAAAGGCCCTTCGCAGAGGGAAGCAGTGATTGCAAGTTTTATAAACCTCCAAAAATTATGGTACTTACTAGTTTTGAGCTCTCATTACCCCCATCATAGGCATCTTGAATGATTAAAGTTAATGTGAATACACTTATGCTGCATATGCTTGACAAATCATAAGTTGAAAACCTCGTGTCCCATGAAGTACGAATACCCAAACCTCATGCTACTTTACTTAGAGTCCCAAGCAAGCTCTTATCATTGTAAGTATCCACGTATCATCGAGAACCGCCAACGGGGTACCTCCATGCCCGATGACATGGAACATACCCACATCAAAATGACAGGACAAACAGACAATGAACACCTCGGCATCTCTTTTATTTTCCATTGGTATAGCTTTTTATTGTGAGATGCGTCGTCGAATGTTCACTATGGGCATGCTGTAAATTTCCACCATGAATTATGCATGGCTTAGATTAGCGGCCCAGGCGTTTCTCTAACACGTATACAAACTCCATGATCCCGCAAGATTCCCAATTCATTTCACATCGCGAGTATCCATAAACAAAAGATCACGATATCAACTCAAATGAAAGATAGTGCAATGTTGAAAGCTTGCCCCATGACGGCATGGCTGGGCTAATTTCCAGCTTACAACTTGCAAGCATAACAACTCAACATAAGAGAGCCACAATGTCAAATTTTAAAACGAGAAAAGTAAAGTGTGCCATCAGGTTCGTGGGAGCTTTACTGACCAATTTTCGCATAACACCAAAAAGAGTTTATTTTGAAGGATAGATAAAAGCAAGTCAAATGTACTTTGGAATAGCAAATTGCTAATAGGTATGTATGGTGGACACATTGGAACAACTTGGTTTTTAGGAGTTGGATGCACGAGTAGAGCTCATACTCGGTACAAAATGGGGGCTAGCAAAAGACTGGGAGCGACCAACTAAGAGAGCAATAACGACCATAATCATGCAAAGCGACAAAGCAACATTAAAAGAAGCATAAGATGGCATCAAAAGTCAAAAATAAATGATCATAGAGGCTTATGGCGAATTTATATGAGTCAAACATGTGTGAGCATGCGCCAAGTCAACCCAAATAAAGCATCAAAGGAGAAAACCAAAATATTGCTTCCAAATAATTAAAACAACGCATGATTTTTTTCAAAGGCTCATTAAGCAATCTCAGTCATTTGAGACAATTCATGCTATAGCAAAACCACTAAGCATACTATCATAACGATATCAAGCACGACATGCAAAAGCCTAGGCCGCAGTCTACACAAGCTCCTTTTTGTACCACTTTTTTTTGCATAAAGCTTTTTCTCTTTTCCAACACCATTCAAACTTTTTTGAAACAACTCTTTTGAGGAAAATCAACATGGACCAGAGGTCAAAATACACCTTGATGCAAAGATATAACAAGATCTGAACACAAATTAAGGCGAAAAATGAAAGCTAAACGCAGTTCTAGAAAAAGAGAACACTCGTTGAACGATAAGAGTAAAAAACGGAGTGTTCTTGGCAAATGAAAAGCAAGGCAACTTCTCCAAAGGAATTTGTTGGGGTCCAACCATTTATTGCAGCACACAAAACTAAACAAAACTAAAAACTAAAAACAACTGACGCTTGTAACGCCCCACCTTTGGATTAAGGTGGAACACCTGTGTTAAGTGCTATTCCCTGGATCACTGATAGCACCACAGTACAAAATATAGTATTCATTGCATAGTATCAAATATTACAACGTGGATCCAGATACATAAGTCTTCAAATCTTACAAACCAGCTTAGTCACATGGACTAGCTCAAATATCAGAGTTCAACATAACATAAACACAACAGAAACTAGGGTAGTAGTGAGCCTTCATCTTCACCATGTGCCACATGCAGTCATGTTGGAATGTAGAATCGAGATCCTATCAACTCACTCCTTATCAGAATATCCTGCACATTTGAATATGCAGCCCCATGAATGGGGGTCAGTACAATGATGTACTGGCAAATGACACATATTTGGTGGCTGTTGTGAAAGAGCTATCTACATGATATTTGGCTGGTGGATCTTTTGGGCTAATTTGCATAAAGCCAATTTTGTCCTACAATTCTTTCTCAAAACTTTCTTTCAAAGTTTTATATTTTTAAAGGGTCGAAATAACCCCCAAATACAACATACTAGCTAGGTATGTAGCACTGGGCGAAACTCAACAAAGTCGGAACAACAGAAACCACCACCCCTCGGAGTGAATGGCCCTGAGCCCCTAACCTAAGAGTTTCTAGTCAAATTTTAATCATTCAGAAATGGTGATGAGATTCTTCCGTACATTCCATGTCTAGAGACTCAAATTGTCCATAACCGGGGACACGGCTAATCGATTAGTTTGACACCCTGCAGGGGTTGTGCACTTTCACCTTAAGACCCATTCTACCCAGAGAGAAGAATGAGACAAGACCTTTCAGAAGGAGAGAGCAACCATACTGGCAAGATCCATTCCCAACCTATAATTTTGCTACCAACCCATATCTTGCACACAAGTTGAACCCTCACATCTTAATCAGCCAAGACATAGCCCATATTGTCATAAAGCTGCACTGGAAGTACTCTAAATCATGGAAGACATGGTAACCTCTTTATTCCTGAGTGGCATTCCACAAGTGAACCCCCAGACGATGACAACTACACAAATCCTGGGTTAATAGCCAGGTGTGTAGCCCTGGGTAGCCACTCAACATCGCCTCCGTCAACAAACCAATCCACCCAGGTGTTTCATTTTAGTTGAAGTTCTTAATTTATTCACAAAACACTTTTAACAAGTGATCATAGCATGGCATCAATATTTTTCAAAGTATTTAGCATCCTAACAGGTAGGGTTTAAAGGATAGCTACACACTACTAGGATCTAAGCATTTTGTAAAACAGTTGAATGTTCCACCTATCATGCATACTACTGAAAACACTAATGCAGTAATAAAAGTGGGTAGAAGTATGTGTGTCACTTGCCTTTTAAAGCTTAAACCCTTTCTCTTCTCTCAACAAAACGTATGGCTCTTCAAACCAATCTATAACATAGAGATACATAGAGTAAACACACCACACCAAAGCAACAAATCAAGCAAGACAAGCAAATGAAAAGGATTGGTTTAACATTTTTAAATTTCTTATGATTTCTGTGATGAGAGAGATATGGCTTGAAGCTTGGCTTACAAGATATGGATTGGGAGTTTGGATGGCAAGTTCAATGATTGGAAAGAATGATCCTTCAGGATACATTGTAGTGATAAAGATCTTGTGATTGGCATAAGCAAAGATAGAGTTTAGAGATGACTCATGTGGGTAGATTCACATGAGTATAGAATAGTGCAACAGAACACTACTAAATAAAGTGTGATAACACTTACTCTAATTAGTATATGTTACACTTAGGCTTGGGGTTAAACAAGTATGAAGGGTATTTAGAAAGATGGTGGCTTCTTGGTCACAAGATTTCCTTGGACAAGAGATTTTAATTAAGCTAGGGTTATAGTCTCAAGATTGGGCCATGTCAATGTTTAAATTCCTCTTTGAAGAATTTAAACTAGGTTTGTTTTATAGTTTCAAGAATGGTATCTGATTTGAATGGTTTATGATATGTGTGACATGGAGTGAAGTGTACTACCACAAATAGCAAGGAAAACCTAAATAGGTCCTACTACACATTACTCAAATTACTCAAATGTAATTTGAATATTGTGAACTAGTCCACAGGAATAGATGACATGATATTGGGTGATGATCAAGATGAAACATGATAGGAATAAATAGGTATGATCATATGATCCATTTTTGTAAAAGGAATCATATTGAAAAGAATTATTGAATTAATTCTATAATGAAGATACTCAAATTCTCATACTTGAATTTGAATATTTGCAAGGTGTTTAAATAATTTTGGATAGTGATGGTACTGGGTAGAGGTCAGTAACACAAAGCTACTACAAGTGGTTTCACTCCAAAATCATTTTTAGAATTCAAATGATGATCAAAATAGCGATTTGGTTAAATTTAACAGTAGAAAGTTTATGCACATTTCAAGTTTGAATTTTTCTGATTCCAGAGTGTTCTACATGTTCTGAGGAATCCATAGACTACAAACTTGTAGCAATTGGATCTACAGAACAAAAGTTATGAATTAAATGGTGTTTATAAGACATTTTTGCCATTTAAAATTAATTTCAAAACTTTGTACAGTACCACTAAGATATTATTGCATAAATGGATTCTACTGTTTCCAAGAATTCCAGGCATATCAAGTTTGCAAAATTTGGCCAAGTGGTTTATTTTCTATGGATTTTACAAGTTGCAGCAGAAATCTGGAATTTGAATTCGAATTTAAAATAGGATTTGACCGGGGAGGGGTTGACTGGTCGACGTGGCGCAACGCGATAGGCCGATACCGATTCGGTTAGGGAAAGAACTTGGGCCGTTAGATTTTAAGTTGATCGGACGATCCAGAAACACTGGTACCCCTTCGGTTAAGTCGTGTAATCCGAACCACTTGATCTGAATCTAACGGCTCGGTTCGAAGGCTCACTGGAGAGGAGGAGTTCCGATCACCGGCGTCGGTTGGCGGCCCTGTTGCCGACGATGGCGATGGTCCCAGTGACCTCTGGCGAAGGGGAAGGCTAAGACGAGATGCAGGAGGGCACGGCAAAGTCGATTACGTGATCAAATTCGTCGTTTGCTTCCTGGGTTGCCAGAGAAAGGCGAACGGAGGGGTTCCAGGGTGCGACGGCTCGGAGGTGGGCGTTGACATTGCTATCCTGCATGAAGATGACGAGGAAAGGGGATGAGAAGGTGCGCACAGGAGAGGGAAGAAGAGATTTACTGAGAATGGCGGCGCTTGCTCTCTGGTTTGACGGCAGGGGCGCAAAACGGCGGCGGTGATGGAGATGCTCCGACGAGCAATTACGGCATCCCGTGGGCTTCTCTGGTGGTGTCGTGTGAGGGCAAAAGGAGAGGACGAGATGGGGAGTATGAGGGGTGGTTCACGGGAGCAGTTGGGGCTCTGGAAAGCGAGGGGGAATAGGGGATCGTGCGGGCTCCGGGTGCGTCGGTTCCCAGGAGAGGAGAAGAGCGGTTAGAGGTAGGAGAAAGGCCTGACTGGTGGGGCCCACCTGTAAGAGAGAGAAGGGAAAAAATAGGGTACCGGTTTGGTTTAGGAGTAGTTGGGCCGGGGGCTTGTTTCCATATTGGGCCAGACTGGCCTCTTCGGTCCAAATTCCTTTGCTTCTTTTTTTCTTCTTTCATTTATTCTTTTCTGTTTTCATATTTCTTTTGTAACTTTTGCATAAAAGCTTCAAATTGAATCAACCCAATTTCTAATATTTAGTAATATTCAACACTACAAAATAAAACAGTGAAGAACATGATTCCATAAATAAACAAGATTTCTATTAACACTTTATAAATTTAGCCTATGAGGCTTTATTGCCTAACATAGAAAGAAATTAGGGCTTTAAAAATGCTTTCTTTTAAATTCAGAGGATGACTCTAATAAAATAACATTTGAGCTTTATTTAAAACACATTTTTTTGAAATGCAAAACTTTATTTGGTATTAAACCCTTTTGTTAATAATTCCTTTGCAGGTATGCTTGCATAAGATTTGAATGCATGCAAAATAATATTTTGAAAATTTATTTTCTCAAAATAATTCCTCAAGCAACAGAGGAAAGTTTCAAAAAAAAAATTGTAATTCATTATTTTAAATAAACTCAAAAGTTTTAAATCCTTGTGAAAATTCAATCAATGCAAATAAAATAATTTTTTATTCCACAATTTGATAAAAACTCGGGATGTTACAACTCTCCAAGAAAAACGCATAATGCATGAAGCAATAAAAATATAGTGTGTTGAAAGGTGACCTGATTTTTGCCGATGAAGAAGGGATGCCTCGGGGGCATCCCCAAGCTTTGACGCTTGTACCTCTTGGATATTTCTTGGGGTTCATGGGCATCCCCAAGCTTGATCTTTTGTCCATTCTTCAACTCATCTCATCATTCTCCAATCCCTACACTTGAAAACTTCCTTCATACAAAACTAAACACAATTCTATTAGCAACATTAGTGTAAGCATAACAATGAATCAACCCTTTTTGCTTCAGGTTTCAACTCAAAACCACCACATATAAAGCATATACTACTGTAGCAACTTCTCCAAAAGTTTCGTGATCAAAAGAACTCAAAAAGAAAGTGATAGAGCGGCAAACACAAATATTGGCAGAAATCTGTCAAAACAGAACAGCTGACAAAGGTCGACTTTTAGAGGGTTTTCTGTTGCTCAAATTAAAAAGTGTATATCTAATGAAAGTTTGGATATAACCTGGGGCATATGCACAAGAAATCGCAGGTCCAAAAGATATACTGAGAATTTTCATGAATTTTTACGGTGCAGCACCAAAATCTGTTTCAGGACAGCAACATCCCCAAATCTTACCTCACTCAAATTGGAGGCTTCTCTTGGCACAAAAACGAAATAAAAAGGATAAGGAGCGGTTATTATAGTAGTAATAACTTCCAAGACTCAAATAAAAGAAAAAGAACTGAAAGTAAAAACATTGGGTTATCTCCCAAGAGTGCTTTTCTTTAACGCCTTTGAGCTAGGCGCAGAAAGTACGAATCAAGTATTTTCGAAAGAAGCATTAAGATCAACCGTAGGAGTCTTTTCAACAATGAATTGAATTGTGTCCAAATGATTTTTTGAGTATCCCTTGTAATCACGCTTTGGTACACTACTTTCATCAAAAGATTTTCAGGACAAATCCAACTAAAATTCTTCTCCAAAGCATCATGAATTCCTACAAGTTTACAAGGTATTGGTACTCTAAAATCTTCATTGGTTGTACCAACAACCTCTACAGGCGAGCCAAGCTTATTAAATCTCTTAAAAACTTTCCTAGCTTCTAACATGTGAACTAAATAAGCAGAAGCAACTTCATAACTGGGAGCAAGCTCAGCCAAAGACTTTTCCTCAACATCTTTATGCATGCTAATATGATTAAAGAACTCCTCAATATTACTTTTCCCAATAATAGAACCTCTACCTACTAAGAGGTCCTCCAAAACGTAATTAGGGAACAACATAATTAACTAAGAGTAAAGAAATAACAACTATAAAGGATACTATTTTTTGTGTGTTTTTGATAAAACAATGCAAGTAAAAATAAAGTAAAGCAAAACAATAAACAAAGTAAAAGATGTGCGTGCGAAACTCCCCTTGCAGAAGTCTTCTTTTTTCCCGGCAACGGCGCTAGAAAAATCTTTGCTGTGGCAGTGTGTGATAGTGTAAATCACCATCCAGTTGGAAACCCCAAGAGGAAGGTTTGACGAGTACAGCAGCGAGTTTTCCCTCAGTAAGAAACCAAGGTTTGTCAGTCTAGGAAAAAGCCAAATGTCTGAAGGTGATGCCCGCTAGCTTCGCGACAGCTCCGGACAATTTATATGGCGCCTCATCCAGGCTTTGCTTTGCAAGCAGCAACGTGGAACCTGCACACAACACAACCAAATACTTTGCTCCCAACTTACGATGAGGTTGTCAATCTCACCAGTTTGCTTGAAACAAAGGAATGAGCGTATCGAGTGGAAAGCAATAATAGTATGCGAGAAAGTAAACAGTGCGAGTAAACTAAACATGTGATAGCAATATAAAGGAAATAGGTCCGGGGTCCACAGTTCACTAGTGGTGTCTCTCCATAAGATAAAATAACACATGCTGGGTAAACAAATTACAGTTGGGCAATTGATAGAATAAAGACAACGTGCATATGTCGAGAGGATCACTATGAGATTTACTCTGGGCATTACAACAAGATACATAGACTGCCATCCAACTACATCTATCACTAATAATCCACTTGCGGAGAATCAATCCGAGAACTCCACAAGTATTAAGTTGCGAACAACAGATAACTGCATTAAGCAAAGTGTGTAATGTAAATAAAGCATATGCCCTTGGACATATGAATGTTGTTTTCTCCCTAGTGGCAATAGCACATCTACAACCTTAGAGGTTTCTGTCACTCCCCCAGATTGAATAGAGGCATGAACCCAACTATTGAGCATAAATATCCCCTCTTGGAGCCACTAGTATCTACTCGGCCAAGATAGCTACTAACAGCGGAGAGCATGCAAGATCATAAACAACATAGAGATAACATAAGATAATATTCAGCACATCAACTCAATCATAACACCAATATTCATCGGATCCCAACAAACACAACATGTAGAATCACATAACAGTGATCTCGATCACGTAAGGCAGCTCACGAGATCTAAACATGAAGCACATGGTGGAGAAGACAACCAACTAGCTACTGCTATGGACCCATAGTCCAAGGTAGACTACTCACTCATCGCGCCGGAGGCAAGCATGGCGATGAAGAAGACCTCTGGTGGCGATTCCCCTCTCCAGCAGGGTGCCGAGAAGAGCTTCTGGACCCTCCTGATCTCAGGTCGACGACGGTGGCGGATCGTGATGTATTCTGGAAAAGTGATCGGGCGTTTAGGTTTTTCCCGTCGGGGGGTCTTTATAGGCGAAGGGGCAGCGTCAAAAGTGGGCCAGGTGGCCCTCACCACAGGGCGGTGCGGCCAGGGGCTGGGCCGCGCCCCCTAGTGGTGAGGCCACCCCTGGCTCCGTTCCGTCTCCTCTTCGGTTCTCTGGAAGCTTCGGTAAATTTCTGGATGTTCGGCTTTTGTTTCGTCCAATTCCGAGAATATTTCCCGTGTAACTTTTCTGAAACATAAAAATAGCAGAAAATAGGGAACTGGCACTGTGGCATCTTGTTAATAGGTTAGTTCCGGAAAATGCATAAAAATGCCACGAAGTGTAATGAAACACTAAGCAAATGGTGTAAAAACAAGCATGGAGCATAAAAAATTATAGATACGTTTGAGACGTATCAGGCCACCTGGTCCACCTCCTGACACCGCCCTTCCACCTATATATTCTCCTTGATGAGAAAACCCTAAGGCCCTCGATCAATTTTCCAGAAACATACTGCAAGCTGCCGCCGTCATCGACGCGAGATCGGGAGGATCCAGAAGCTCTTCCCGGCACCCTGCCAGAGAGGGCAATCACCACCGGAGGCCTTCTTCATCACCATGCCTACCTCCGGAGTGATGTGTAAATAGTCTACCTTGGACTACGGGTCCATAGCAGTAGCTAGATGGATGTCTTCTCCTCCATGTGCTTCATGTTTAGATCTTGTGAGCTGCCTATCATGATCAAGATCATCGTTATGTAATTATTCATGTTGTGTTTGTTGGGATCCGATGAATATTGAGTACTATGTCAAGTTGATTTATTGATTTATCATCTCTATGTTGCTTATGATCTTGCATGTTCTCCGTTGCTAGTAGATATCTTGACCGAGTAGATGCTAGTGACTCCAAGAGGGAGTATTTATGCTCGATAGTGGGTTCATGCCTCTGGTAACTTGGGGGAGTGACAACAACCTCTAAAGTTGTAGATGTGCTATTGCTACTAGGGAGAAAACAACAATCTTGTGTTCAAGGACATTTGTATTGTTTACATTACACACTTTGCTTAAGGCGATAATCTGTTGCTTGCAACTTAATACCCAATGGTTGTTCGGATGATATCCGGCGGGTGGATTATTAGTCATAGATGTAGTTGGATTACAATCTATGTATTATGTTGTAATGCCCAAGTGAATCTCATAGTGATCCTCATGATATGTACATGCATTTGTTTGCATTCTTTATTCTGTCAATTGCCCAACTGTAATTTGTTTACCCAGCATGTTATCTATCTTATGGAGAGACACCTCTAGTGAACTGTGGACCCCGGTCCATTCTTTTACATTCATATTACAGTTTACTATTTACTCGCATTATTTACTTTCGTGCATACTATCTTTTACCACACGATACATTTAATCCTTTGTTTACAGCAAACCGGTGAGATTGACAACCTCACTGCAACTTGGGGCAAAGTACTTTGGTTGTGTTGCATGCAGGTTCCACGTTGCTGCTGGTGCAAAGCTACACCCCAGATAAGGCGCCATATATAAATTGTCTGGAGGTGTCGCCAAGCTAGCGAGCATCAACCTTCAGAAGTTGGTTCTTTCTCCTACTGGTTCGATAAACCTTGGTTTCATACTAAGGGAAGACTTGCTGCTGTGCTCATCATACCTTCCTCTTGGGGTTCCCAACTGGGTGCCTAACACGCACTATCAAGCAATTTTTCTGGCACCGTTGCCGGGGAGAAAGAGGATTTCTACAAGGGAAGTCTCTCACTTCCAATCTTTTACTTTGTTATTGTTTTGCTTTACTTTATTTTTGCTTGCATTTTTTTTATCAAAAATACAAAAAAAATTAGTTCCTTTATAGTTGTTATTTTTTTACTTGTCTGCTTTTAGTTTTTGCTAGAATGGGTACTCCTGAGAACACCAAGTTGTGTGATTTTACTAGCAACAATAACAATGATTTTATCTGCACTCCTATTGCGCCACCTGCTCCTGAGGCAAATTTTTATGAGATTAAACCTGCTTTGTTGAATCTTGTTATGAAAGAGCAATTTTCTGGTGCTAGTACTGATGATGCTGCAGCTCATCTCAACAATTTTGTTGAGCTATGTGAGATGCAGAAGTATAAGGATGTAGATGGTGATATTATTAAGCTTAAGTTGTTTCCTTTCTCTTTAAGAGGAAGAGCTAAGGATTGGTTGCTATCTTTGCCTAGAAATAGTATTGATTCTTGTGTTAAGTGTACGGATGCTTTTATTGGAAAATATTATCCTCCTGCTAAGATTATAGCTTTGAGAAGTGATATTATGAAGTTTAGACAGTTTGATAATGAACATGTTGCTCAAGCTTGGGAAAGAATGAAATATTTGATAAAGAATTGTCCCACTCATGGACTGACTACTTGGATGATTATCCAAACCTTTTATGCAGGACTAAATTTTTCTTCAAGAAATATTTTGGATTCAGCTGATGGAGGTACCTTTATGTCCATCACCTTGGGCGCCGCAACAAAGCTTCTTGATAATATGACGGAAACTTATTCTGACTGGCACACCGAGAGAGCT
The DNA here is from genome assembly GCA_007115705.1 of Dactylis glomerata. Lineage (NCBI taxonomy): Eukaryota > Viridiplantae > Streptophyta > Magnoliopsida > Poales > Poaceae > Dactylis > Dactylis glomerata. Next base: position 4,795,671 of record QXEO01001034.1, read on the forward strand.
CCACAAGGTAAGAAGGTAAATTCTGTTGAAGAAACCTCTTCCTTAAGTGATAAGATTGATACTATTATGGCTATGCTTGTTAATGATAGAGCTCATGTTGATCCTAAAAATGTTCCTTTGGCCTCTTTGGTTGCTCAAGAAGAGCATGTTGATGTGAACTTCATTAGAAATAACAATTTCAACAACAGTGCTTATAGGAACAATTTTGCTAGCAACAATTATAGGCCGTATCCTTCTACCAATGGTAATGGTTATGGTAACTCTTATGGTAATTCCTCCAACAACACTAGGGGCGCGCCCTCTAATCTTGAAGTCATGCTCAAAGACTTCATCAGTAAACAAACTACTTTTAATAAGTCTATTGAGGAAAAGTTGGGTAAAATTGATGTTCTTGCTTCTAAAGTTGATAGCCTTGCTCTTGATGTTGAACTTCTGAAACTAAAGGTTTTACCTCATGATTTGAAAGAAAGCAAGACTTTGAATGCCATTCAGGTTAGAATTGATGAAAATGTTAGGATGTTAGCTGAATTGCATGCTAGGTGGGAAAGAGAAGATGAGATGGCTAGAAATATGAAGGTTTGTACTATTACCACCACTAGTGATGTTGTTTCAAATGCTAGCAATCCTCTTACTATGATTGGTGTAGAGAAAATTCCTACTCCTTGTGTTAAAAAGCCTAAATCCACAGAAGCTTTTTCTAATAAAAGTGCTAAAAAAATTCAGAGTATGGGAGACAATAGCTCTACTTCTTTTAATGATTTTGATTCTGATGGTTGCAATATCTCTGAAGTAATTTTGTTCTTGCAAAAGCTTGCTTTAAGTCCTAATGCTAGTTCTATGAATGTTGCTTTTACAAAGCATATTACTAATGCACTCATGCAAATTAAGGAGTAAAAGTTGAAACAAAAGGTTTCCATTCCTAAAAAGTTAAAAGATGGTTGGGAGCCCATCATTGATATGAATGTGAATGATTTTGATTGTCATGCTTTATGTGATCTTGGTGCAAGCATTTCTATTATGCCTAGGAAGATTTATGATATGCTTGGTTTACCACCGCTTGAAAATTGTTATTTTGATGTTCCTCTTGCTGATGTTGCTAAGAAGAAACCTTTGGGAAGGATTAATGATATTCTTATTATGGTTAACAATAACCTTTTTCCCGTTGATTTCCTTGTTTTGGATGTTGAATGCAATACTTCTTGTCCTATTATTTTGGGAAGACCTTTTCTTAGAACTATTGGTGCCATTATTGGTATGAAGGAAGGCACAATTAAATATCAATTCCCACTCAAGAAAGGTATGGAACACTTCCCTAGAAAGAGAAAGAAATTACTTTTTGACTCTATTCTTAGAGACAATTATGAACTTGATGCTTCATCGCTTGACCTTACTTGATTTCCACTTTCTGCGCCTAGCTCAAAGGCGTTAAAGAAAAGCACTCTTGGGAGATAACCCAATATTTTCTTTTCAGTACTTTTTCTTTTTGTTGAGTCTTGGAAGTTATTAATACTATAATGACCTCTCCTTATCATTTTTATTTTGTTTTTGTGCCCAGAAGAACCTCTAAGTGGAGCAAGGTAAGATTTGGGGAAGTTGCTGTCCTAAAACAGATTTCTGTGCTGTACCGTACAAATTCTTGAAAATTCTCAGAACGTCTTTTGGATCTGCGATTTCTTGTGCACATGACCCAGGTTATTGCCAAACTTTCATTAGTTTCGCACTTTTCGATTTGAGCAGCAGAAGATTTTCAAAAAAATCGATCTTTACCAGCTGTTCTGTTTTGACAGATTTCTGCCACTATTTGTGTTTGCCTCTCGATCGCTTTCTTTTTGAGTTCTTTTGATCACAGAACTTTTGAGAGAGTTGCTACAGTAGCTTATGCTTTAACGGGTATTATACTTGAGTTGAAACTGAACCAAAAGAGTAGATTTACTATCATGCTTACACTAATGTTGCTAATAGAATTGTGTGAAGTTTTGTATGAAGTACGTTTTCAAGTGTAGGGAAAGGAGAAAGATGAGATGAGATGAAGTATGGACAAAAGCTCAAGCTTGGGGATTCCCATGTCACCCCAAGAAATATCTAAGAGGTACAAGCGTCAAAGCTTGGGGATGCCTCGAGGCACCCCTTCTTCATCGGCGAAAATCAGGTCATCTTTCAAGACACTATATTTTTATTGCTTCGTATTCTATGCATTTTTCTTGGAGCGACTTTACTTTTGCTTTCAGTTTTCCTTTGTTTTGTTTACTGCAATAAATGGTTGGACCCCAACATATTTCTTTTGGAGAAGATGCACTCTATTTTTCATTGCCAAGAACACTCTAGTTTTCACTCTTATCGTTCAACGAGTGTTCTCTTTTTCTAGTATTGCATTTAGCTTTTGTTTTTCGCCTTGATTTTTGTTCAATTTTTTTTATTTTGTTTGTATCAAGGTGTGTTTAGACCTCTGGTCTATGTTGGTTTTCATCTTTAAGAGTTTTTACAAAAAGGTTGATTGGTGTTGGAAAAGTGAAAAAAGTTTCATGCCTATAGTGGTACAAATGGGAGCTTGTTTAGACTGTGGCTTAGAGTTTTGCATGTCATGCTTGATGTTATTTTGATAGTATGCTTAGTAGTTTTTGATGTAGCATGACTTGTCTCAAATGACTGAGATTGCTTAATGTGCCTTTGAAAGAATCATGCGTTGTTTTTATTATATGTGAGCATATTATTGTGGTTTTCTCCTTTGATGCTTTATTTGGGTTGACTTGGCACATGCTTACACCATGTTTGACTTTAACAAGTCTCCTCTAGCCTCTATGATCATTTGGTTTTTGACTTGTGATACCACTTTATGCTTTGGTTAATAATGTTTTGTCGCTATGCATGATTATGGCAGTTATTGCTCTCTTAGTTGGTCGCTCCCAGTCTTTTGCTAGCCTTCATTTGTACTGAGAGGGAATACTTCTCGTGCATCCAACTCCCAAAAACCAAATTTTTTCGTTGTGTCCACCATATCTACCTATTCGCAATTTGCTATTCCAAGTACATTCAACTTGCTTTTATCTATCTTCCAAATTAAACTTTTTGTTATGTGAAAATTAGTCAGCATGAACCTGACGGCACATGTACTTTCTTGCACTTAATAAACTTGACCATTGTGGCTCTCTTATGTTGACGTCATGCTTGCAAGTTATAAGTTGGGAGTTAGCTCAGCCATGTCGTCATGGGGCACGCTTTCAACACTGCACTTACTATTATTTAGTTGATATCATGATCTTTTACTTATGGATACCTGTGATGTGAAATAAGTTGGAAACTTGTGAGCTCATGGAGTTTGTATATGTGTTAGAGAAATGCCTGGGCCGCTAATCTAAGCCATGCATCATTCATGGTGGAAATTTACATCATGCCCATAGTGGACATTCGACGACGCATCTCAAAATAAAAAGCTATACCCAATGGTAAATAAAAGAGATGCTGAGGTGTCCATTGTTTGTTTGTCTTGTCATTTTGATGTGGGCTTATTTCCATGTCATCGAGCAAGAGGTACCCCATTGGCGTTCTCAATGCTACATGTATGCTTACAATGACAAGAACTTGCTTGGGACCTAAGTCGAGTAGCATGAGGTTTGGGTATTCGTATTTCATGGGACATGAGGTTTTCAACTTATGGTTTGACAAGCATATGCTTTATAATTGTACTCGCAATAACCTTAACCATTCAAGATGCCTATGATGGGGGCAATGAGAGCTCAAAGTTAGTAAGTATCATAATTTTTGGAAGGTTTATAAAATCTTGCAATCACTACTTCCCTCTGTGAAGGGCCTTTCTTTTACTTTTATATTGAGTCTTCACCTTCTACCTTTATGCATCATCTAAGAGAGCATAGTTGTCATTCTGAGTATAATGTGCATAGTCCCAAAATTTATTATTGATTGATTCATGATTATGGTTTCGCTTGTTCTTAAAATATTTGTATCTAGTCAACCTCTTAAACTTGAAGGTGTCCTATGCATTTATGTTTTGCTACTCCATGAAGGACAAGCTGAATACCACTTTGCTATGTTTTTCTATATGCTTGAAACACACACTTGACTTTCAATGCATTATTACTCATGATCTTTTGTTTGTGTTACTTTTCATGTTATAACAAGGTTGCTAAGTTTTATTGTCAAGATTATGTCTTTTATGCCCATGTTTAGAGTACTTTGATCTCAGCACTCAATGCTTTACATCGTTTGATCAAGATTGTGTTGGTGCATGTCACCTCAAATATTATTGTTTTGTTATCACTTACCTACTTGAGGACGAGCGGGAGTTAAGCTTGGGGATGCTTGATACGTCTCAAACGTATCTATAGTTTTTGATGCTCCATGCTTGTTTATGCACCATTTGCTTTGTGTTTTGTTACACTTCATGGCGTTTTTATGCATTTTCTGGAACAAACCTATTAACGAGATGCCACAGTGCCAGTTCCCTGTTTTCTGCTATTTTTATGTTTCAGAAAAGTTACACAGGAAATATTCTCAGAATTGGACGAAACAAAAGCAGACGTTCCTATTTTTCCCGATACAAGACGGAGTCCCAAGCAGAGACAGAGGGGAGCCAAGGGGCGACCACACCATAGGGTGGTGCGGCCTACCTCTGGCCCGCGCCACTAGGTGGTGAGGCCAACTGGTCCACCTCCTGACACCGCCCTTCCACCTATATATTCTCCTCGACGAGAAAACCCTAAGGCCTCCGATCAATTTTCCAAAAACATACTGCAAGCCGTCGTCATCGTCGACGCGAGATCGGGAGGGTCCAGAAGCTCTTCTCGGCACCCTGTCGGAGAGGGGAATCACCACCGGAGGCCTTCTTCATCACCATGCCTGCCTCCGGAGTGATGTGTGAGTAGTCTACCTTGGACTACGGGTCCATAGCAGTAGCTAGATGGATGTCTTCTCCTCCATGTGCTTAATGTTTAGATCTTATGAGCTATTTATCATGATCAAGATCATCGTTATGTAATTCTTCATGTTGTGTTTGTTGGGATCCGATGAATATTGAGTACTATGTCAAGCTGATTTATCATATATATTTTGTTTATGATCTTGCATGCTCTCCGTTGCTAGTAGATATCTTGGCCGAGTAGATGCTAGTGACTCCAAGAGGGAGTATTTATGCTCGATAGTGGGTTCATGCCTCTGGTAACTTGGAGGAGTGACAACAACCTCTAAAGTTGTAGATGTGATGTTGCTACTAGGGAGAAAACAACAATCTTGTGTTCAAGGACATTTGTATTGTTTACTGATGCGGCACGGTGTTGATGTAATTTCACCGTCCAGTTGGGAACCCCAAGAGGAAGGTATGATGAGCACAGCAGGAAGTTTTCCCTTAGTAAGAAACCAAGGTTTATCGTATCCAGGAAAAAGCCAAACTCCAGAAGGTGATGCTTGCTAGCCTAGTGACTTCCAACAAGGGCGCCGTTTACGACACTTGTTAGTGCGTCTTCAACTAGTAGCAATGCGGAACCTGCACACAACACAACCAAATACTTTGCTCCCAACTTACGATGAGGTTGTCAATTGATACGTCTCAAACGTATCTATAATTTTTGATGCTCCATGCTTGTTTCTACACCATTTGCCTTGTGTTTCGTTACACTTCGTGGCGTTTTTATGCGATTTCCGGAACTAACCTATTGACAAGATGCCACAGTGCCAGTTCCCTATTTTCTGCTGTTTTTGTGTTTTAGAAATGCTACACAGGAAATATTCTCGGAATTGGACGAAACAAGTTCCAGAACCCCTATTTTTCCTGGAAGAGGACCGAAGACCGAACAAGAGTCGGAGGGGGGCCAGAGGGCAGGCACACCATGAGGGGGTGCGCCCCCCTCCTGGCCGCGCCCAGGAGTGGTGAGGCCCCCCTGGTGGCCCTCTGACGCCGCCTCTCCGCCTATTTAAAGCCTTCCGAAGTCCAAACCCTAAATCAATCGGCGTTTTTCCCAGAACAGTTCCGCAGCGCCGCCGCCATCGAAGACAAATTTCGGGGGACGGAAGTCTCTGTTCCGGCACCCTGCTGGGACGAGGAAGTGCCCCCAGAGCCATTTCCATCGGTCTCCATCACCGTCTCCGCCGTCTCCATCGACCTCACTGCCATCTCCATCGCCGTTGCTGTCTCCTATGATGAGGAGGGAGTAGTTCTCCCCCGGGGCTGTGGGCTCTACCGGTAGCTATGTGGTTCACCTCTCTCTCCCATGATGTGATCTTTATGTGATTGTGAGCTTTGTATCTAGTTGAATTGTTAGATGTTATTATTCAGATATTATGCTACTCCCGTGCTTTATTATTGTAAACTCCGGAGACACCTCGTATCGTAATGGGAAGGTGACTAGTGTGCTCATTATGTGTGTCTTTTTGGTTAATGTCTCTATGAATTGTTGGTGTTTGTTGGAACCATCTAGTGCGTTCACGGTGATAGTGTGGGACAATCTAGTTTGGGTACATACGGACTTTGAGGAGTGCTTCGTAGCCCTACACGTGATTAGTGTTCGTTTTCCATTGGAGAATTGTTTTGAGTTGCATATGGATGATAGTATCTATTGGTTCAATTATGTTATATTTGTTGGGAGTGTGTCCACTAGTGAAAGTATGATCCCTAGGCCTTGTTTCCAAGCATTGCACACCGTTTACTTTCTGTTTTGTTACATGTTTGCTTGCAGCGATACTTATTTCATATTACATTTACTACTCATAATCATCACTACTACTTGTATTTCACTATCGCTTCGCCGAACTAGTGCACCTATACATCTGACAAGTGTATTGGGTGTGTTGGGGACACAAAAGACTTTCTGTATCGTAATTGCAGGGTTGTTTGAGAGGGATAGCTTTGACCTCTTCCTCCCTGAGTTCGATAAACCTTGGGTGATCCATTTAAGGGAAACTTGCTGTTGTTCTACAAACCTCTGCACTTGGAGGCCCAACACTGTCTACAAGAACAGACGCATGCGTAGACATCAAGCATTTTTCTGGCGCCGTTGCCGGGGAGGTAAGGTAAAAGGTACTCACATCCTCCTGTGTGAGTGCTCGAAGTTATTTCCTTTAGATTCTGCAATTATATCTTTTTGTTTCTTGTTTTTATTTTCACTAGTTTGGCTTAATGGAAAGTAAAGAGCACTTTAGTTTTTTCCTGAGTTTAGATTTGAAGAGAAAATTGAAAAACCTTTGGAGCTTATTTTGCATAGCAATGTTATTAGTACGAATGCTTTGAATACCGTTATTGCTAATGCTATAGAGAAGTCTAAGCTTGGGGAAGCTGGTTTTGTTAAGCATGATATTTTTAGTTCCCCAGCTTTAGTGGAGAAAGTTTGGTCTGATGATATTTTATCTCCCATATGTGATGTTTCTAATGATGATTGTGCTCCTCATCCTTTTAAAATACCTATAAAAATTGTCGACCGTGCTATGAATAACTGCTATTTAGGAGATGGAACTGTCCATCCTGGTGATCATTTGCTCTTTATACATGAATTATACGAGTTGTTCCAGTGTGCTGGTATTTCAATGAACCAAGTTAAGAGGAAGCTATTTTCTCTATCACTGAAGGGCAGAGCTGCGGAATGGTATAAAACACTGAAGGATGGCCGACCTATTGATTGGGAGGAAATTGCATCTCTCTTTTATTCTAAATTCTATCCTTCTAGTGAGGTTTATAAAGATAGGAATTAGATTTATAATTTTCATCCGCATGAGGGAGAAAGCATTGCCCAAGCATGGGGAAGATTGAAGTTACTAATGCACAAATGTCCTATTCATGATCTTCCCCGTAATATTGTTATTAATAATTTTTTATGCAAGGTTTTCAGGATATTACAAGGACTATCTAGATGCATGCTTTGATGGGTCTTTCACAAGCAAGAATGTTGACACCAAGTGGGATCTGCTTGAAACAATTCAAAACAATATTGAAGGTTGGGATAGCGACAAAGGTAAAGGATCAGGTATAAATTACGAGTTTGATTGCATTAAGTCTTTCACTAAAACTGCTGATTTTCAAGAGCTTAGTGCTAAGTATGGTCTTGATTCTCAAATTATGATTGATTGTTTTAAAGCCTTTGCTTCTCATATTAATGTTTGATACGTCTCAAATGTATCTATAATTTGTGATGCTCCATGCTTGTTTTTGCACCATTTGCCTTGTGTTTCATTACACTTCGTGGCGTTTTTATGCGATTTCCAGAACTAACCTATTGACAAGATGCCACAGTGCCAGTTCCCTGTTTTTTGTTGTTTTTGTGTTTCAGAAAAGCTACACAGGAAATATTCTCGGAATTGGACGAAACAAGTTCCAGAAGTCTTATTTTTCCCGGACGAAGGACGAGGACCAAACGAGAGCCGGAGGCGGGGCCAGGGGCTACCCACACACCAGGGTGGCGCGGCCCTGGCCGTGCCCCCTATGTGTGAGGCCACCCTAGCAGCCCCCTGATGACGCCCCTTCGCCTATATAAAGCTTCGGGACGGAAAACCCTGGGGGAGTCGGCGTTTTTCCCAGAATAGTTCTGCAGCGCCGCCGCCGTCGAAGACAAATTTCAGGGGACAGAAGTCTCTGTTCCAGCACCCTGCTGGGATGGGGAAGTGCCCCCGGAGCCATCTCCATCGGTCTCCATCGCCGTCTCCGCCGTCTCCATCGACCTCACCGCCATCTCCATCAACCTTGCTGTCTCCTATGATGAGGAGGGAGTAGTTCATCCCCGGGGCTGAGGGCTCTACCGGTAGCTATGTGGTTCACCTCTCTCTCTCTCCCATGATATGATCTTTATGTGATCGTGAGCTTTGTATCATGTTGAATAAGTAGATGTTACTCTTCTTCATTATGTGTACTCTAGTGTGTTATTAAAGTAATCTATTCCTCCTACCATGGTGTAATGGTGATAGTGCGTGCATCATGGTGGTACTTGGTCTAGGCTACGATTGTGATCTTTTATGGATTATGAGAATAATTATCACTATGATAGTATTGAAGTGATCTATTCCTCCTTTCATGGTGTAATGTTGACAGTGTGTGCACCGTGTTAGTACTTGGTCTAAGTTGCAATAATATCTATCTTGAGTTGTGATTTGATTTGGATATCTCTATGAGTGGTGTTTGTCAAGTACTTGATGAACTTTGAGGAGTGCTTCGTAGCCCTACGCAATGATTAGTGTTATTCAATAGGAGAGTAATTCAGAGTACCATAGTGAAGAGAAGTTATTTATTTGTTCAATTATGTTATATTTGTTGGGGTGTGTCCACTAGTGAAAGTATGATCCCTAGGCCTTGTTTCCAAGCTTTGCACACCGTTTACTTGCTGTTTTGTTACTTGTTTGCTTGCTGCCATTTTTATTCCAGATTGTATTTACTACTTGTAATCATCCATACCACTTGTATTTCACTATCTCTTCGCCGAACTAGTGCACCTATACATCTGACAAGTGTATTGGGTGTGTTGGGGACACAAGAGACTTTCTGTATCATAATTGCAGGGTTGTTTGAGAGGGATAGCTTTGACCTCTTCCTCCCTGAGTTCGATAAACCTTGGGTGATCCACTTAAGGGAAACTTGCTGCTGCTCTACAAACCTCTGCACTTGGAGGCCCAACACTGTCTACAAGAACAGACGCGTGCGTAGACATCAAGCTCTTTTCTGGCGCCGTTGCCGGGGAGGTAAGGTAAAAGGTACTCGCATCCTCCTGTGTGAGTGCTCGAAGTTATTTCCTTTAGATTCTGCAATTACATATTTTTGTTTCTTGTTTTTATTTTCACTAGTTAGGCTTAATGGAAAACAAAGAGTTCTTTAGTCTTTTTCCTGATTTTAGATTTGAAGAGAAAATTGAAAAACCTTTGGAGATTATTTCGCATAGCAATGTTATTAGTACGAATGCTTTGAATACCGTTACTGCTAATGCTATAGAAAAGTCTAAGCTTGGGGAAGCTGGTTTTGTTAAGTATGATATTTTTAGTTCCCCAGCTTTAGTGGAGAAAGTTTGCTCTGATGATATTTTATCTCCCCTATGTGATGTTCCTATGCCTGTTACCTATGGTAGTGATCATGATTGGGAAAAGCACTCTACTTTTGATATTGAAAATCTGTTTGGTACCAATTCTAAGGTTAATAATTGTTGTACCATTAGTGCTATCCATGTTCCTTCTTATGATGATATGTTTGATGAGTATGCTTTGCGAAATAGTTGTTCTCTAGCTTGTGACGATACTAAACCTCTAGTTTATGATGGTTATGATGATGGGTATAATATTTTCAGTTCACCTACTATTGAGGATAAAATTAGTTATGATTACAATATGTCTCCTATTTATGATGATTATGGTGATGAGAATAATTATTCTGTTGAATCTGCTCCTATTACTATTGTTCATGTGGGGAGTATTAATTCTTTTATGCATGTGGCTCATGATAGGGATGTTTTATGTGATAGTTATATTGTTAGTTCTATTCATGATGCTACTGAAAGTTATTATGAGAGAGGGAAACATGGTTTGATGGATCTCAACAATATTAAGTTTCCCCTCTTTATGTTGCAAATCTTGAAGTGGCACTTGTTTTATCTATCCATGCTTGCTACTATGTGCCTCATTGATTTATTTTCTTACAAGATTCCTATGCATAGGAAGTGGTTTAGATTTAAATGTCTTTCATATCTGCTTTTTGATGCTCTCTATTGCTTTAAGTTCCTATATGGCGCCTTTGCCTCAAGCTCTTATATGGCGCCCACATGAGCATCTTTGCAAATTACTGCGCCTAGCTCAAAGGCGTTAAAGAAAAGCACTCTTGGGAGATAACCCATTGTTTATTTTTCAGTACTTTTTCTTTTATTTGAGTCTTGGAAGTTATTACTACTGTAATGACCTCTCCTTATCCTTTTTATTTCGTTTTTGTGCCAAGAGAAGCCTCTAATTTGAGTGAGGTAAAGATTTCGGGATGTTGCTGTCCTGAAACTATTTTCGGTGCTGCACCGTAAAAATTAGTGAAAATTCTCTGTATATCTTTTGGACCTGCGATTTCTTGTGCATATGCCCCAGGTTATATCCAAACTTTCATTAGTTGAACACTTTTTGATTTGAGTAACAGAAAACCCCTCAACAATTCGACCTTTGTCAGCTGTTCTGTTTTGACAGATTTCTACCAATATTTGTGTTTGCCGCTTTATCGCTTTCTTTTTGAGTTCTTTTGATCACGGAACTTTTGGGGAAGTTGCTACAGTAGTATATGCTTAATATGTGGTGGTTTTAGGTTGAAACCTGAAGCAAAAAGGGTTGATTCAATGTTATGCTCACACTAATGTTGCTAATAGAATTGTGTTTAGTTTTGTATGAAGGAAGTTTTCAAGTGTAGGGATTGGAGAATGATGAGATGAGATGAAGAATGGACAAAAGCTCAAGCTTGGGGATGCCCAGCACTCCAAGAAATATCCAAGAAGTACAAGCGTCAAAGCTTGGGGATGCCCCCGAGGCACCCCCTTCTTCATCGGCAAAAATCAGGTCACCTTTCAAGACACTATATTTTTATTGCTTCATACACTATGCGTTTTTCTTGGAGCGTTAGTTGTTTTTGTTTTCAGTATTAGTTTAGTTTAGTTTGATGCAATAAATGGTTAGATCACATCATGTTTCTTTTGGAGGAGATGCACTCGTTTTCATTGCCAAGAACACTCTAGTTTTCACTCTTATCGTTCAACGAGTGTTCTCTTTTTCCGCTACTGCTTTTGGTTTTCGTTTTTGCCTTGATTTGCGTTCAGATCTTGTCATATATTTTTATCAAGGTGTATTTTTGCCTCTGATCTTTATTGGTTTTCATCAAAAGAGGTGTCTATAAAAATTTCAAATGGTGTTGGAAAAGAGAAAAAGCTTTGTGCAGAAAAGTGGTACAAGAAGGAGCTTGTGTAGACTGCGGCTTAGGCTTTTTCATGTCATGCTTGATTCCTTTTGGATAGTATGCTTAGTGGTTTTGCTGTAGCATGACTTGTCTCAAATAACTGAGATTGCTTAATGAGCCTTTGAAAAATCATGCGTTGTTTTTATTGTACAGAAGCATTATTTTGGTTTTCTCCTTGATGCTTTATTTGGGTTGACTTGGCGCATGCTCACACATGTTAGACTCTTACAAAGTCACCAATAGCCTCTATGATCATTTAGTTTTTGACTTTTGATGCCATCTTATGCTTCTTTTAATGTCGCTTTGTCGCTTTGCATGATTATGGCCATTATTGCTCTCTTAGTTGGTCACTCCCAGTCTTTTGCTAGCCCTCGCCTTGTACTGAGTATGAGCTCTACTCGTGCATCCAACTCCTAAAAGCCAAAGTTTACCAAAGTGTCCACCATACATACCTACTAGCAATTTGCTATTCCAAGTAAATTTGACTTGCTTTTATCTTCTCTTCAAATTAAACTCTTACCAGTGTTATGCGAAAATTGGTCAGTAAAGCTCTCACGAACCGGAAGGCACACTTTACTTTTTCCTGTTCTTAAAAATTTGACATTGTGGTATCTTATGTTGAGTTGTTATGCTTGCAAGTTGTAAGTTGGATACTAGCCCAACCATGCTGTCATGGGGCAAGATTTCAACATTGCACTTCTTATTTGAGTTGATATCGTGATCTTTTGTTTATGGATGCCCGCAGTGTGAAATGAGTTGGGAATCTTGTGGGGATCATGGAGTTTGTATATGTGTTAGGGAAGCGCCTGGGCTGCCAATCTAAGCCATGCATAATTCATGGTGGAAATTTGTAGCATACCCATAGTGGACATTCGACGACGCATCTCAAAATAAAAAGCTAAACAAATGGTAAATAAAAGACATGTCGAGGTGTTCATTGTCTGCTTGTCCTGTCATTTTGATGTTGGCTTGTTCCATGTCATCGGGCACGGAGGTACCTCGTTGGCGGTTCTCGATGATACATATATACTTACAATGACAAGAGCCTTGCTTGGGAGTCTAAGTAAAGTAGCATGAGGTTTGGGTACTCGTATTCACGGGACACGAGGTTTTTGACTTATGATTTGTCAAGCATATGCATCATAATTGTTCTCGCATTAACTTTAACCATTCAAGATGCTTATGATGGGGGAAATGAGAGCTCAAAGCCAGTAAGTACCATAATTTTTGAAGGTTTGTAAAACTTGCAATCACTGCTTCCCTCCGCGAAGGGCCTTTCTTTTACTTTTATGTTGAGTCACCACCTTCTATCTTTATGCACCATTAAGAGAGCATAGTTGTCATTCTGAGTATAATTAGCATTGTCCCAAAGTTTTCATTGATTGGTTCATATTGTTGGTTTCACTTGTTCTTAAATTACTTGTATCTAGTCGCCCTCTTAAACTTGAAGGTGTCCTATGCATTTATGTTTTGCTCTCCATGAAGGACAAGCTGAAAACCATTTGTATGTTTTTCCTTATGATTTGAACACACGTTTGACTTTCATTGTTTCATTTTCATGATCTTTTGTTTGTGTTCATTTTCATGTTATAACATGGTTGCTAAGTTTCTTCTATCAAAATCATATCTTTCATGCCCATGTTTTAAGTTCTTTTGATCCCAGCGCACAACGCTTGCATACATGGTCAAGATTGTGTAGGTGCATGTCACCTCAAAAATTATTTCTTTTGTTATCACTTACCTACTCGAGGACGAGCAGGAGTTAAGCTTGGGGATGCTGATACGTCTCAAACATATCTATAATTTTTGATGCTCCATGCTTGTTTTTGCACCATTTGACTTGTGTTTCATTACACTTCATGGCATTTTTATGCGATTTCCGGAACTAACCTATTGACAAGATGCCACAGTGCCATTTCCCTGTTTTCTGCTGTTTTTGTGTTTCAGAAAAGATACACAGGAAATATTCTCAGAATTGGACGAAACAAGTTCCAGAAGTCTTATTTTTCCCGGACGAAGGACAAGGACCAAACGAGAGCCAGAGGGGGGCCAGGGGCTGCCCACACACCAGGGCGGCGCGGCCCAGGGCCTGGCCGCGCCCCCTATGTGTGAGGCCACCCTGGCAGCCCCCTGACGACGCCCCTTCGCCTATATAAAGCCTCGGGACGGAAAACCCTGGGGGAGTCGGCATTTTTCCCAGAACAGTTCCGCAGCGCCACCGCCGTCGAAGACAAATTTCGAGGCACAGAAGTCTCTGTTCCGGCACCCTGCCGGGACGGGGAAGTGCCCCCGGAGCCATCTCCATCGGTCTCCATCGCCGTCTCCACCGTCTCCATCGACCTCACCGCCATCTCCATCAACCTTGCTGTCTCCTATGATGAGGAGGGAGTAGTTCATCCCCAGGGCTGAGGGCTCTACCGGTAGCTATGTGGTTCACCTCTCTCTCCCATCATATGATCTTTATGTGATCGTGAGCTTTATATCATGTTGAATAAGTAGATGTTACTCTTCTTCATTATGTGTACTCTAGTGTGTTATTAAAGTAATCTATTCCTCCTGCCATGGTGTAACGGTGACAGTGCGTGCATCATGGTGGTACTTGGTCTAGGCTACGATTGTGATCTTTTATAGATTATGAGAATAATTATCACTATGATAGTATTGAAGTGATCTATTCCTCCTTTCACGGTGTAATGTTGACAGTGTGTGCACCGTGTTAGTACTTGGTCTAAGTTGCAATAATATCTATCTTGAGTTGTGATTTGATTTGGATATCTCTATGAGTGGTGTTTGTCAAGTACTTGATGAACTTTGAGGAGTGCTTCGTAGCCCTATGCAATGATTAGTGTTATTCAATAGGAGAGTAATTCAGAGTACCATAGTGAAGAGAAGTTATTTATTTGTTCAATTATGTTATATTTGTTGGGGTGTGTCTAATGCGTGGAGAATGACCAGCCCGTTGGGAACCCCAAGAGGAAGGTATGATGAGTATAGCAGCTGGTTTTCCCTCAGTTAAGAAACCAAGGTTTATCGTTCTTGGAGAGGAGAGACAAACGACTGAAGGTGATGCTTGCTAGTTTGCGACAGCTTCGGACAATTTATATATGGCGCCTCGTCCAAGCTTTGCTTGCTAGCTGCAACGCAGAACCTGCACACACACAGCCAAGTACTTTGCGACCAACTTACGATGAGGTTGTCAATCTCACCGGTTTGCTTGAAACAAAGGTTATGAGTGTATCGAGTGGAAAACGGTAAAAGTATGCGAGTAAAGTAAACAGGTGATAGCAATATGATGGAAATAGGACCGGGGTCCACAGTTCACTAGTGGTGTCTCTCCATAAGATAAATAACACATGCTGGGTAAACAAATTACAGTTGGGCAATTGATAGAATAGAGATAAACGTGATATGTCAAGAAGATCACTATGAGATTTACTCTAGGCATTACAACAAAATACATAGACCTCCATCCAACTGCATCTATGACTAATAATCCACTTGTGGCGAATCAATCTGAGAACTCCACAAGTATTAAGTTGCACACAACAGATAATTGCATTAAGCAAAGTGTGTAATGTAAACAAAGCATATGCCCTTGAGCATATGAATGTTGTTTTATCCCTAGTTGCAACAGCACATCTACAACCTTAGAGGTTTCTGTCACTCCCCCAGGTTAAATAGAGGCATGAACCCACTATCGAGCATAAATACCCCCTCTTGGAGTCACTAGCAACTACTCGGCCAAGATAGCTACTAACAACGGAGAGCATGCAAGATCATAAACAACATAGAGATAACATAAGATAATATTCAGTACAACAACTCAATCATAAACACCAATATTCATCGGATCCCAACAAACCAAACATGTAGAATTACATAACGGTGATCTCAATCATGTAAGGCAGCTCATGAGATCTAAACATGAAGCACCTGGTGAAGAAGACAACCATCTAGCTACTGCTATGGACCCATAGTCCAAGGTAGACTACTCACTCATCGCTCCGGAGGCAAGCATGGCGATGAAGAAGACCTCCGGTGTCGATTCCCCTCTCCGGCAGGGTGCCGGGAAGAGCTTCTGGACCCTCCCGATCTTCGGGTCGACGGCGGCGGCGGATCGCGATGTGTTCTGGAAAAGTGATCGGGTACTTAGGTTTTTTTCTGTTGGGGGGTCTTTATAGGCGAAGGGGCGATGTCAGAAGTGGGGCCAGGGGCCCTCACGCCATGGCGGCGCGGCCAGGCCCCTGGCCGCGCGAGCCACGTGTGAGGGGGCCTGGTGGCCCCTCTCCTACTCTCCTTCGGATGACTGGAAGCTTCCGGGTAAAATAAGACTTCAGGAACTTGTTTCGTCCAATTCCGAGAATATTTCCTGTGTATCACTTTTGAAACACAAAAACAGCAGAAAACAAGAAACTGGCACTGTGGCAACTTGTTAATAGGTTAGTTCCGGAAAATGCATAAAAGTGCCACGAAGTGTAACGAAACAGTAGGCAAATGGTGTAAAAACAAGCATGGAGCATCAAAAATTATAGATACGTTGGAGACGTATCAAGCATCCCCAAGCTTAACTCCTGCTCGTCCTCGAGTAGGTAAGTGATAACAAAAGAATAATTTTTGAGGTGACATGCACCTACACAATCTTGATCATGTATGTAAGCATTTGTGAGCTGGGATCATAAGAACTTAAAACATGGGCATGAAGATATAATCTTGACAATAAGAAACTTAGCAACCATGTTGTAAACATGCAAATGAACACAAACAAAAGATCATGAAAATGAAACAATGAAAGTCAAACGTGTGTTCAAATCATAAGGAAAAACATACAAATGGTTTTCAGCTTGTCCTTCAAAGAGAGCAAAACATAAATGCATAGGACACCTTCAAGTTTAAGAGGGCGACTAGATACCAATAATTTGAGAACAAGTGAAACCAACAATATGAATCAATCAATGAACTTTGGGACAATGCATATCACACTAAGAATGACAACTTTGCTCTCTTAATGGTGCATAAAGAAAGAAGGTGGTGACTCAACATAAAAGTAGAAGAAAGGCCCTTCGCAGAGGGAAGCAGTGATTGCAAGTTTTATAACCTTCAAAAATTATGGTACTTACCGGCTTTGAGCTCTCATTGCCCCCATCATAAGCATCTTGAATGGTTAAAGTTAATGCGAGAACAATTATGATGCATATGCTTGACAAATCATAAGTTGAAAACCTCGTGCCCCGTGAATACGAGTACCCAAACCTCATGCTACTTTACTTAGAGTCCCAAGCAAGGCTCTTGTCATTGTAAATATATGCATATCATTGAGAACCGCCAATGGGGTACCTCCGTACCCGATGACATGGAACAAGCCCACACCAAAATGACAGGACAAGCAGACAATGAACACCTCGACATCTCTTTTATTTGCCTTTGTTTAGCTTTTTATTGTGAGATGCGTCGTCGAATGTTCACCATGGGTATGCTGCAAATTTCCACCATGAATTATGCATGGCTTAGATTGGCGGCCCGGCGTTTCCCTAACACATATACAAACTCCATGATCCCCACAAGATTCCCAATTCATTTCACACCGCGGGCATCCATAAACAAAAGATCACGATATCAACTCAAATAAGAAGTGCAATGTTGAAAGCTTGCCCATGACAGCATGGCTGGGCTAGTCTCCAACTTACAACTTGCAAGCATAAGATCTCAACATAAGAGACCACAATGTCAAATTTTTAAGAACAGGAAAAAGTAAAGTGTGCCTTCCGGTTCGTGAGAGCTTTACTGACCGAATTTCGCATAACACTGGTAAGAGTTTAATTTGAAGAGAAAATAAAAGCAAGTCAAATTTACTTGGAATAGCAAATTGCTAGTAGGTATGTATGGTGGACACTTTGGAAAACTTTGGCTTTTAGGAGTTGGATGCACGAGTAGAGCTCATACTCAGTACAAGGCGAGGGCTAGCAAAAGACTGGGAGCGACCAACTAAGAGAGCAATAATGGCCATAATCATGCAAAGCGACAAAGCGACATTAAAAGAAGCATAAAATGGCATCAAAAGTCAAAAACTAAATGATCATAGAGGCTATTGGCGACTTTGTAAGAGTCTAACATGTGTGAGCATGCGCCAAGTCAACCCAAATAAAGCATCAAGGAGAAAACCAAAATAATGCTTCCATACAATAAAAACAACGCATGATTTTTTCAAAGGCTCATTAAGCAATCTCAGTTATTTGAGATAAGTCATGCTACAGCAAAACCAGTAAGCATACTATCAAAAATACATCAAGCATGACGTGAAAAAGCCTAAGCCGCAGTCTACACAAGCTCCTTCTTGTACCACTATTTTGCATAAAGCTTTTTCTCTTTTCCAACACCATTTGAAATTTTTTAAGACACCTCTTTTGATGAAAACCAATAAAGATCAGAGGCAAAAATACACCTTGATGAAAAGATATGATAAGGTCTGAACGCAAATCAAGGCGAAAACGAAAACCAAAAGCAGTAGCAGAAAAAGAAGAACACTCGGTGAAATTGTAAGAATGAAAAACGGAGCGTTCTTGGCAAATGAAAAGCAAGGCAACTTCTCCAAAGGAAATTTGTTGGGGTCCAACCATTTATTGCAGCAAACAAAACCTAACCAACTAAGAAAACTAAAACAACTGACGCTCCAAGAAAAACACATAGTGCATGAAGCAATAAAAATATAGTGTTTTGAAAGGTGACCTGATTTTTGCCGATGAAGAAGGGGTGCCTCGGGGGCATCCCCAAGCTTTGACGCTTGTACTTCTTGGATATTTATTGGGGTGATGCATGGGCATCCCCAAGCTTGAGCTTTTGTCCATTCTTCAACTCATCTTATCATTCTCCAATCCCTACACTTGAAAACTTCCTTCATACAAAACTAAACACAAATCTATTAGCAACATTAGTGTAATCATAGCATATAATCAACCTCTTTTTGCTTCAGGTTTCAACTCAAAACCACCACATATATAGCAAATAATACTGTAGCATCCTCCCCAAATGTTCCATGATCAAAAGAACTCAAAAGAAAGCGATAAAGTGGCAAACACAAATATTGGCAGAAATCTGTCAAAACAGAACAGCTGACAAAGGTCGAATTTTTGAGGGGTTTTCTGTTGCTCAAATCAAAAAGTGTTCAACTAACGAAAGTTTGGATATAACCTGGGGCATATGCACAAGAAATCGCAGGTCCAAAAGATAAACAAAGAATTTATACGAATTTTTACGGTGCAGCACCGAAAACAGTTTCAGGACAGCAACATCCCCAAATCTTTACCTCACTCGAATTAGAGGCTTCTCTTGGCACAAAAACGAAATAAACAAGATAAGGAGCGGTCATTACAGTAGTAATGACTTCCAAGACTCAAATAAAAGAAAAAGTACTGGAAATAAAATATTGGGTTATCTCCCAAGAGTGCTTTTCTTTAACGCCTTTGAGCTAGGCGCAGAAAATTTGCGAATCAAGTAACATCAAGTGATGAAGCACTAGGATCAGCGCGTGCCTTACGTCTTCCTTTCTTACCTTTGTTCTTGACTCTAGGAAAGACATGTCTATTGCAAGGTGGAGAGATAAACCTTATATTGCCTTTTCCCACATCAATGACGGCGCCCAGGAGCTTCAGGAGGGATCTTCCAAGTGTGATTTGTCCTTTCCCTACACATTCAATAACAAGATAATCAGTAGATATCATTCTTCCTAGGACTTTTGTAAAATCTCCTTCAGCTATTCCAATGGGAAATATAGTGGCATTGTTAGTAAGAGAAATTCCTTCTCCCCCCTCAGAAAGCTTCCAAAGGCTCAAAGATTCATAGATATCCTTTGGCATGAGACAAAATTCAGACATAATATCACAACGAGCATGAAAATTTTCACCACTAATGGTGATTTTTACCATAGGATACCAACTCGAAGGTTCAGTATTTGCTGGCACATAATCAAAATGCTGGCGCAAAGTATTGTAGCAAGAATTCAAACTAGCAGTGCGAGTCTCAAGAGTATCAAGTCTATTAAAAATGCACACAAGAGAGGAATCAAAATAGGTTGGCATGCTATAAATTGTAATCAACTTTTTTATAATATTGAAGGCTTGATCTCCATCACAATGAAGGAAATCTCCTTCTGCAGTAGCATCCAAAGCATATCTATAATGAAGAGCAAGTCCAAAGTAAAAGCTACTAAGAAGCAAACTCAAAGTCATTTTAGGTTCAGTTTTCCATGCCAATCATAAATTCTAGACCAAGCTTCTTTAAAACTTTCCTCATCCCTTTGTTTAAAAGTGAAAATCATATCCTCGGGCGACATAGTAGTAGCAACTGAACTAGACATAATAAACTAAAGTAAAGAAATAGCAACTACCAAGGATTCTATTTTTTTGGGTTTTTGATATAAAACGATGCAGGTAAAATAAATAAAGTAAAGCAAAACAATAACAAAGTAAAGGATGTGCGTGCGAAAAACTCCCCTCGCGGAAGTCTTCTACTTCCTCCCCGGCAACGGCGCCAGAAAAACAGCTTGATGCGTGGAGAATGACCAGCCCGTTGGGAACCCCAAGAGGAAGGTATGATGAGTATAGCAGCTGGTTTTCCCTCAGTTAAGAAACCAAGGTTTATCGTTCTTGGAGAGAAGAGACAAACGACTAAAGGCGATGCTTGCTAGTTTGCGACAGCTTCGGACAATTTATATATGGCGCCTCGTCCAAGCTTTGCTTGCTAGCTGCAACGCGGAACCTGCACACACACAGCCAAGTACTTTGCTCCCAACTTACGATGAGGTTGTCAATCTCACCGGTTTGCTTGAAACAAAGGTTATGAGTGTATCGAGTGGAAAACAGTAAAAGTATGCGAGTAAAGTAAACAGTGCGAGTAAAGTAAACAGGTGATAGCAATATGATCGAAATAGGACCGGGGTCCACAGTTCACTAGTGGTGTCTCTCCATAAGATAAATAACACATGCTGGGTAAACAAATTACAGTTGGGCAATTGATAGAATAGAGATAAACGTGATATGTCAAGAAGATCACTATGAGATTTACTCTGGGCATTACAACAAAATACATAGACCGCCATCCAACTGCATCTATGACTAATAATCCACTTGTGGCGAATCAATCCGAGAACTCCACAAGTATTAAGTTGCGAACAATAGATAATTGCATTAAGCAAAGTGTGTAATGTAAACAAAGCATATGCCCTTGAGCATATGAATGTTGTTTTCTCCCTAGTAGCAACAGCACATCTACAACCTTAGAGGTTTCTGTCACTCCCCCAGGTTAAATAGAGGCATGAACCCACTATCGAGCATAAATACCCCCTCTTGGAGTCACTAGCAACTACTCGGCCAAGATAGCTACTAACAACGGAGAGCATGCAAGATCATAAACAACATAGAGATAACATAAGATAATATTCAGTACAGCAACTCAATCATAAACACCAATATTCATCGGATCCCAACAAACCAAACATGTAGAATTACATAACGGTGATCTCAATCATGTAAGGCAGCTCATGAGATCTAAACATGAAGCACCTGGTGGAGAAGACAACCATCTAGCTACTGCTATGGACCCATAGTCCAAGGTAGACTACTCACTCATCGCTCCGGAGGCAAGCATGGCGATGAAGAAGACCTCCGGTGTCGATTCCCCTCTCCGGCAGGGTGCCGGGAAGAGCTTCTGGACCCTCCCGATCTTCGGGTCGACGGCGGCGGTGGATCGTGATGTGTTCTGGAAAAGTGATCGGGTACTTAGGTTTTTTCCGTCGGGGGGTCTTTATAGGCGAAGGGGCGATGTCAGAAGTGGGGCCAGGGATCCTCACGCCATGGCGGCGCGGCCAGGCCCCTGGCCGCGCGAGCCACGTGTGAGGGGGCCTGGTGGCCCCTCTCCTACTCTCCTTCGGATGACTGGAAGCTTCCGGGTAAAATAAGACTTCAGGAACTTGTTTCGTCCAATTCCGAGAATATTTCCTGTGTATCACTTCTGAAACACAAAAACAGCAGAAAACAGGAAACTGGCACTGTGGCAACTTGTTAATAGGTTAGTTCTGGAAAATGCATAAAAGTGCCACAAAGTGTAACGAAACAGTAGGCAAATGGTGTAAAAACAAGCATGGAGCATCAAAAATTATAGATACGTTGGAGACGTATCAGTGTCCACTAGTGAAAGTATGATCCCTAGGCCTTGTTTCCAAGCTTTGCACACCATTTACTTGTTGTTTTGTTACTTGTTTGCTTGCTACCATTTTTATTCCAGATTGTATTTACTACTTGTAATCATCCATACCACTTGTATTTCACTATCTCTTCGCCAAACTAGTGCACCTATACATCTGACAAGTGTATTGGGTGTGTTGGGGACACAAGAGACTTTTTGTATCGTCATTGCAGGGTTGTTTGAGAGGGATAGCTTTGACCTCTTCCTCCCTGAGTTCGATAAACCTTGGGTGATCCACTTAAGGGAAACTTGCTGCTGCTCTACAAACCTCTGCACTTGGAGGCCCAACACTGTCTACAAGAACAGACGCATGCATAGACATTAATGTTCCTAAAGGAAATGGGGACGTGTATCATGAACCTTTTAAGGACACTTGCATAGAAAGTGATATTGTTATTGATGATTGCAATAAACATGCTCAAACTTCTAAAAGTCCTATTTCTTATAAGCATGCTAATTTTTGTAGAGTACATAGACCTTGTGAACAGAGCTACAACAAGGAAGATTATTGTGTCCACCACGCAAATGAAGAAACCCGGATGTGGTACAAGGCTATAGGCGAGCTCGGTAAAAAGGTTTGTAAGCTTTATCCTTTTCTTTGTAAATATTGCAATGACATAGGTTGTTTTAATTTCCAATGCCCAAGCCCTAATAGTTACTCTTCTAGTATCGCAAGTTTGTATTGTGATGACAAGATTACTCTCAATCAGCATGATGAGCTCACTTTGTTCTTGGCGTGTGAAGAGATATCTAGAAAGATTTCTTTGGTAGACATGAATGATGTTGATATTAATAGCACCCTTCGTGGTTGTCGTCTCTATTGTGCTAAAGATTGCCTCACAAATACTTACATACAAAATCTTACAAAACATGACGTTTTGCCAAGCTATGACAGGACTAATAGATGTTTCTATCTTATTAATAGAGATGAGGAATCCTCCAAAGTTTCTTCTGTTGTTTCTATCAGCAAACCAGATTATGTGGAAAAGATGCCTTTCCCTCCTAAAGGATATGTGGAGAAGATGCCCTTCAAGTCTCTCCCTCCTAAAGGAGAGAGTAAGAAGAGTATGAAGAATAAGAAGAAGAGGAGTAAATGGCGAGAGGACACGGTATCTTCCTCTAAGCATTATGATCCTGCTATAAATTATGATAATTCTGATTGGGATGATGTTCCCATGCCTGTTACCTATGTTAGTGATCATGATTGGGAAAAGCACTCTACTTTTGATATTGAAAATCTTTTTGGTACCAATTCTAAGGTTAATAATTGTTGTACCATTAGTACTATCCATGTTCCTTCTTATGATGATATGTTTGATGAATATGCTTTGCGAAATAGTTGTTCTCTAGCTTGTGATGATACTGAACCTCTAGTCTATGATGGTTACAATGATGAGTATAATGTTTTCAGTTCACCTACTGTTGAGAAGAAAATTAGTTATGATTACAATATGCCTCCTGTTTTTGATGATTATGGTGATGAGAATTCTTCTTCTGTTGAATCTCCTCCTACTACGATTGTTCATGTGGGGAGTATTAATTCTTTTATGCATGTGGCTCATGATAGGGATGCTTTATGTGATAGTTATATTGTTAGTTCTATTCATGATTCTACTGAAAGTTATTATGAGAAAGGGAAACATGGTTTGATGGATCTCAACAATATTGAGTTTCCCCTCTTTATGTTGCAATTCTTGAAGCTATACTTGTTTTGCCTTCCTATGCTTTTTGCTTTGCACTTTCAAGACTTGTCTCTTTACAAGACTATTTTTTATAGGAAGTGGTTTAGATTTAAATGTGTTTCATATTTGCTTTTTGATGCTCTCTCTTGCTTCAAGTTCTTATATAGCGCCTTTTCCTTAAGCTCTTTTATGGCGCCTACATGAGCATCTTTGCAAATTACTGCGCCTAGCTCAAAGGCGTTAAAGAAAAGCACTCTTGGGAGATAACCCATTGTTTATTTTCAGTACTTTTTCTTTTATTTGAGTCTTGGAAGTTATTACTACTGTTATAACCGCTCCTTATCCTTTTTTATTTCGTTTTTGTGCCAAGAGAAGCCTCTAATTTGAGTGAGGTAAGATTTGGGGATGTTGCTGTCCTGAAACAGTTTTCAGTGCTGCACCGTAAAAATTCGTGAAAATTCTCTGTATATCTTTTTGACCTCCGATTTCTTGTGCATATGCCCCAGGTTATATCCAAACTTTCATTAGTTGAACTCTTTTTGATTTGAGCAACATAAAACCCTCTAAAAATTAGACATTTGTCAGCTGTTCTATTTTGACAGATTTCTGCCAATATTTGTGTTTGCCGGTTTATCGCTTTCTTTTTGAGTTCTTTTGATCACGGAACTTTTGGGGAAGTTGCTACAGTAGTATATGCTTTATATGTGGTGGTTTTGAGTTGAAACCTGAAGCAAAAAAGGGTTGATTTAATATTATGCTTACACTAATGTTGCTAATAAATTTGTGTTTAGTTTTGTATGAAGGAAGTTTTCAAGTGTAGGGATTGGAGAATGATGAGATGAGTTGAAGAATGGACAAAAGCAAAAGCTTGGGGATGCCCACGCACCCCAAGAAATACCCAAGAGGTACAAGCGTCAAAGCTTGGGGATGCCCCCGAGGCACCCCTTCTTCATCGGCAAAAATTAGGTCACCTTTCAACGCACTATATTTTTATTGCTTCATGCACTATACATTTTTCTTGGAGCGTCAGTTGTTTTTGCTTTCAGTTTTCTATGTTTTGCTTGCTGCAATAACCGGTTTGATCACATCATGTTGTTTTGGAGAGAGACTTACTCCGTTTTTCATTGCCAAGAACACTCTAGTTTTCACTCTTATCGTTCAACGAGTGTTCTCTTTTTCTGCTACTGCGTTTAGCTCTTGTTTTTTGCCTTGATTTTTGTTCAGATCTTGTTATATCCTTGTATCAAGGTGTATTTTGACCACTGGTCCATGTTGTTTTTCATCAAAAGAGTTGTTTATAAAAAGTTCGAATGGTGTTGGAAAAGAGAAAAAGCTTTATGCAAAAAAGTGGTACAAAAAGGAGCTTGTGTAGACTGCAGTCTAGGGTTTTGCATGTCGTGCTTGATGCTGTTTTGATAGTATGCTTAGTGGTTTTTCTGTAGCATGACTTGTCTAAAATGATTGATATTGCTTAATGAGCCTTTGAAAAAATCATGCTTTGTTTTTATTATTTGGAAGCATTATTTTGGTTTTCTCCTTTGATGCTTTATTTGGGTTGACTTGGCGCATGCTCACACATGTTGGACTCATACAAAGTCGCCATTGCCTCTATGATCATTTAGTTTTTGACTTTTGATGCCATCTTATGCTTCTTTTAATGTTGCTTTGTCGCTTTGCATGATTATGGCCGTTATTGCTCTCTTAGTTGCTCGCTCCTAGTCTTTTGCTAGCCCTCATTTTGTATTGAGTATGAGCTCTACTCGTGCATCCAACTCCTAAAAACCAAGTTGTTCCATTGTGTCCACCATACATACCTATTAGCAATTTGCTATTCCAAGTACATTTGACTTGCTTTTATCTATCCTTCAAATTAAACTCTTTTGGTGTTATGCGAAAATTGGTCAGTAAAGCTCTCACGAACCTGATGGCACACTTTACTTTTCTCGTTCTTAAAAATTTGACATTGTGGCTCTCTTATGTTGAGTTGTTAAGCTTGAAAGTTGTAAGTTGGAAATTAGCCCAGCCATGCCGTCATGGGGCAAGCTTTCAACATTGCACTATCTTTCATTTGAGTTGATATCGTGATCTTTTGTTTATGGATACTCGCAATGTGAAATAAGTTGGGAATCATGCGGGATCATGGAGTTTGTATATGTGTTAGAGAAACGCCTGGGCCGCTAATCTAAGCCATGCATAATTCATGGTGGAAATTTACAGCATACCCATAGTGAACATTCGACGACGCATCTCACAATAAAAAGCTATACCGATGGTAAATAAAAGAGATGCCGAGGTGTTCATTGTCTATTTGTCCTATCATTTTGATGTGGGCTTGTTCCATGTCATCGGGCACGGAGGTACCCTGTTGGCGGTTCTCGATGATACATATATATTTACAATGACAAGAGCTTGCTTTGGACTCTAAGTCAATTAGCATGAGATTTGGGTATTTGTATTTCATGGGACACGAGGTTTTCAACTTATGATTTGTCAAGCATATGCATCATAAGTGTATTCGCATTAACTTTAACCATTCAAGATGCCTATGATGGGGGCAATGAGAGCTCAAAGCTAGTAAGTACCATAATTTTTGAAGGTTTATAAAACTTGCAATCACCGCTTCCCTCCGCGAAGGGCCTTTCTTTTACTTTTATGTTGAGTCACTACCTTCTATCTTTATGCACCGTCTAAGAGAGCATAGTTGTCATTCTGAGTATAATGTGCATTGTCCCAAAGTTTCATTGATTGATTCATGATGTTGGTTTCGTTTGTTCTTAAGTTATTTGTATCTAGTCGCCCTCCTAAACTTGAAGGTGTCCTATGCATTTATGTTTTGCTACTCCATGAGGGACAAGCTGAAAACCATTTGTTATGTTTTCCATATGGTTGAAACACACACGTGACTTTCATTGTTTCATTTTCATGATCTTTCCTTTGTGTTTCTTTTCATGCTAAAACATGGTTGCTAAGTTTCTATTATCAAGATTATATCTTTCATGCCCATGTTTTAAGTTCTTTGATCCCAGCACTCAATGCTTACTTCGATGATCAAGATTGTGATGGTGCATGTCACCTCAAAAATTATTCTTTTGTTATCACTTACCTACTCGAGGACGAGCAGGAGTTAAGCTTGGGGATGCTGATACGTCTCAAACGTATCTATAATTTTTGATGCTCCATGCTTGTTTCTACACCATTTGCCTTGTGTTTCGTTACACTTCGTGGCGTTATTATGCAATTTCTGGAACTAACCTATTGACAAGATGCCACAGTGCCAGTTCCCTATTTTCTGTTGTTTTTGTGTTTCAGAAATGCTACACAGGAAATATTCTCGGAATTGGACGAAACAAGTTCCAGAACCCCTATTTTTCCTGGAAGAGGACCGACGACCGAACGAGAGTCGGAGGGGGGCCAGAGGGCAGGCACACCATGAGGGGGCGCCCCCCCTCCTGGCTGGACCCAGGGGTGGTGAGGCCCCCCTGGTGGCCCTCTGACGCCGCCTCTCCGCCTATTTAATGCCTTCCAAAGTCCAAACCCTAAATCAATCGGCGTTTTTCCCAGAACAGTTCCGCAGCGCCGCCGCCGTCAAAGACAAATTTCAGGGGACAGAAGTCTCTGTTCCGGCACCCTGCCGGGACGGGGAAGTGCCCCCGGAGCCATCTCCATCGGTCTCCATCACTATCTCCGTCGTCTCCATCGACCTCACCGCCATCTCCATCGTCGTTGATGTCTCGTATGATGAGGAGGTAGTAGTTCTCCCCCGGGGCTGAGGGCTCTACCGATAGCTATGTGGTTCACCTCTCTCTCCCATGATGTGATCTTTATGTGATCGTGAGCTTTGTATCTAATTGAATTGGTAGATGTTATTATTCAGATATTATGCTACTCCCGTGCTTTATTATTGTAAACTCCAGAGACACCTCGTATCGTAATGGGAAGGTGACTAGTGTGCTCATTATGTGTGTCTTTTTGGTTAATGTCTCTATGAATTGTTGGTGTTTGTTGGAACCATCTAGTGCATTCACGGTGATAGTGTGGGACAATCTAGTTTGGGTACATACGGACTTTGAGGAGTGCTTCGTAGCCCTACACGTGATTAGTGTTTGGTTTCCATTGGAGAATTGTTTTGAGTTGCATATGGATGATAGTATCTATTGGTTCAATTATGTTATATTTGTTGGGAGTGTGTCCACTAGTGAAAGTATGATCCCTAGGCCTTGTTTCCAAGCATTGCACACCGTTTACTTTCTGTTTTGTTACATGTTTGCTTGCAGCGATACTTATTTCATATTACATTTACTACTCATAATCATCACTACTACTTGTATTTCACTATCTCTTCGCCGAACTAGTGCACCTATACATCTGACAAGTGTATTGGGTGTGTTGGGGACACAAGAGACTTTCTGTATCGTAATTGCAGGGTTGTTTGAGAGGGATAGCTTTGACCTCTTCCTCCCTAAGTTCGATAAACCTTGGGTGATCCACTTAAGGGAAACTTGCTGCTGTTCTACAAACCTCTGCACTTGGAGGCCCAACACTGTCTACAAGAACAGACGCGTGCGTAAACATCATCAATCTCACCGGTTTGCTGTAAACAAAGGTATGAGCGTATCGAGTGGAAAGCAATAGTAGTATGCGAGAAAGTAAACAATGCGAGTAAAGTAAACAGGTGATAGCAATATAATGGAAATAGGACCGGGGTCCACAGTTCACTAATGGTGTCTCTCCATAAGATAAATAATACATGCTGGGTAAACAAATTACAGTTGGGCAATTGATAGAATAAAGACAACGTGCATATATCGAGAGGATCACTATGAGATTTACTCTGGGCATTACAACAAGATATATAGACCGCCATCCAACTGCATCTATGACTAATAATCCACTTGTGGCGAATCAATCCGAGAACTCCACAAGTATTAAGTTGCGAACAATAGATAACTGCATTAAGCAAACCGTGTAATGTAAACATAGCATATGCCCCTTGAGCATATGAATGTTGTTTTCCCCCTAGTGGCAACATCACATCTACAACCTTAGAGGTTTCTGTCACTCCCCCAGATTAAATAGAGGCATGAACCCACTATCGAGCATAAATACCCCCTCTTGGAGTCACTAGCAACTACTCGGCCAAGATAGCTACTAACAATGGAGAGCATGCAAGATCATAAACAACATAGAGATAACATAAGATAATATTTAGCACATCAACTCAATCATAACACCAATATTCATCGGATCCCAACAAACACAACATGTAGAATTACATAACGGTGATCTCGATCATGTAAGGCAGCTCACGAGATCTAAACATGAAGCACATGGTGGAGAAGACAACCATCTAGCTACTGCTATGGACCCATAGTCCAAGGTAGACTACTCGCTCATCGCGCCGGAGGCAAGCATGGCGATGAAGAAGACCTCCGGTGGCGATTCCCCTCTCCGGCGGATCGCAATGTGTTTCTGGAAAAGTGATCGGGTATTTAGGTTTTTCCCATCGGGGGGTCTTTATAGGCGAAGGGGCGGCGCCAGAGGTGGGCCAGGGGGCCCTCACCACAGGTGGGCGTGGGCCAGGGGTAGGCCGCGCCCCCTGGTGGTGTGGCCTCCCTGTGGCCCTTCTCCGTCTCCTCTTTGGTTCTCCGGAAGCTTCGGTAAATTTCCGGATGTTCGGCTTTTGTTTCGTCCAATTCCGAGAATATTTTCTGTGTAACTTTTTTGAAACACAAAAATAGCAGAAAATAGGGAACTGGCACTGTGGCATCTTGTTAATAGGTTAGTTCTGAAAAATGCATAAAAATGCCACAAAGTGTAATGAAACACTAAGCAAATGGTGTAAAAACAAGCATGGAGCATCAAAAATTATAGATACGTTTGAGACGTATCAGCATCCCCAAGCTTAACTCCTGCTCATCCTCGAGTAGGAAAGTGATAACAAAAGAAATAATTTTTGAGGTGACATGCACCTACACAATCTTGATCATATATGTAAGCGTTGTGCGCTGGGATCAAAAGAACTTAAAACATGGGCATGAAAGATATAATCATGTTATAACATGAAAAAGAACACAAACAAAAGATCATGAAAATGAAACCATGAAAGTCAAACGTGTGTTCAAATCATATAGAAAAACATACAAATGGTTTTCAGGTTGTCCTTCATGAGAGAGAAAAACATAAATGCATAGGACACCTTCAAGTTTAAGAGGGCGACTAGATACAAGTAATTTAAGAACAAGTGAAACCAACATCATGAATCAATCAATGAAAACTTTGGGATAATGCACATTATACTCAGAATGACAACTATGCTCTCTTAGACGGTGCATAAAGATAGAAGGTGGTGACTCAACATAAAAGTAAAAGAAAGGCCCTTCGCGGAGGAAAGCAGTGATTAAACATGTGCTAGAGCTTTTCATTTGTAAAACAGAAAGATAAAAATTGGGTTTTGAGAGGTGGTTGCTTTTGTCAACGACTGGCAATGGGGTTCTTACTATCTTCCATACAAAAATGAAGCAAGTTTTTGAGAGAGATTGGCACTTTTTGTGCTCTTTTATAAAACTTGGCACTCCTCCCCACCTTTTTTTCTTTCACAAACCATGGCTAACCGATTCTATCGGGTGTCCACCAACATTCACATACCATGGAGGAGTGCCTTTTTTTTGGAATAAGCAATATGGAAGATAGCAAATCCGACCACTACGTCCCCATGAGCTGAAAACAGTGTCACAAAATGAGAAGTATTTTGAAGGTTTTTTTCAAAGGTAGCACATGAAAATTTACTTGGAATGGGTTACAAATACCATGCATAGGAATTTATAGTGGACACAATGGAACAACTTGGTTTTTAGGAGTTGGATGCACGAGTAGAGCTCATACTCAGTACAAAATGAGGGCTAGCAAAAGACTGGGAGGGACCAACTAAGAGAGCAATAACGGCCATAATCATGCAAAGCGAAAAAGCGACATTAAAAGAAGCATAAGATGGCATCAAAAGTTAAAAACTAAATGATCATAGAGGCAATGTCGACTTTGTATGAGTCAAACATGTGTAAGCATGCGCCAAGTCAACCCAAATAAAGCATCAAGGAGAAAACCAAAATAATGCTTCCAAATAATTAAAACAACGCATGATTTTTTCAAAGGCTCATTAAGCAATCTCAGTCATTTGAGACAAGTCATGCTACAGTGATGACCCACAAGTATAAAGGATCGCAACAGTCTTCGAGGGAAGTAAAACCCAAATTTATTGATTTGACACAAGGGGAGCCAAAGAATATTTATAAGCCTTAACAGATGAGTTGTCAATTCAGCTGCACCTGGAAACAAACTTGCTCGCAGCGGTTTATCAGTAGCAACAGTTTCATAGTGGTGATAGTAGTGAAACAGTAACAGTAATAGTAAAATAAAAGCGGTAATAGTAGCAATAGTAACTAGTAGGATGGAATACTGTAGGCATAGGGATGGATGTATGGGCGTTTGATATCCCACAAGTATAGGGGATCATGTGTAGCCTTTTCGATAAGTAAGAGTGTCGAACCCAACGAAGAGCTAAAGGTAGGATAAATATTCTCTCAAGTTCTATCAACCACTGATACAACTCTACGCACACTAAACATTTATATCATCTAGGAAATAAAACTAGAGCAACGATTTGGGTATGAGAGATAGCTTTGCAGGATAATAAATACAAGAAAGTAATTATTAGTGCTGCAGCAATAAGATATACTAAGTAACCATAAACTAACAGTACCATGAGTGTGTAAAAGTGATGGTAATAGTGGTGGCTTTGTCTAAGTTCAATTAGTGAATAAATCGGGTTCATTGTCTTCGATGCAGTTTTCTATGTGGGAGAGGCTAAATATATAAACACTTCACTACTTGGAAATACAAGTACTATATGATTGGATTGTTAGCAAGCATCCGCAAATACTAACAATGCATTAAGGTTTCCCCAACCATAGTCTTAAGTTAATGGTCCTCTTACTCCCATACGTGCAACGTTCCGGTTCACGTCCTCAGGTTTCTGTCACTCCGGCAGAACTTTCCCCTTTCTCTTACACATACTACAAACCCTATAATGTTTAATCCATGTGCGCATAAATATAATGGACACCAAAGGATAGTACCATATCAACATACAACTCTAATGAACCAAAGACATTCAACAAATCAATCTAAGAACAAATAAACTATGAAAACATGATATATATCATAGGATAAATATTATAGCATCAAACACCATGTTTACATAGGACGGTACAGAGGTGTGTGGGAGGATGAACCACTGCATATGTGATGGAGATAGCGGTGAAGATGGTGGAGAGGAGCAGCGAGGGCGCGGGCGGCAGCGGCGTGGCAGCAGCGGCGTGGGCGGCGGCGCGGGGGACTCCTTCCCCGCCGCCGGCATCATGGGGGAGCGCCGCCCCTTAGCCCCCTTCCTTCATGGCTTCATGGGAGCCCTCCCCCATGGAGATGAGATCCATGGGGGAGGCAAAAACGTGGCTCTGGTGGCTGCAAATTCGTGGGTGGAGGTGTCTCCCACGAGCTAGGTTCCCCCTTTATATAGTCTCTCGGATTCCCGTCTCTCCATCTTGGGCTGCAATGGAGCGGGCTTATCTCGGCCGTCCGGACTCGGAATCAGGTGAATTTTATGTCCAGAACGTTCGCCGTGAAATTGCCTACAACTTTGTAATTGAAGAGTTTTCCGTTTGATGCAGTCTTAAACCCATAACGTGACCATCTTCGAAAAGAGTTCTGTCACAGATTTTTGGAAAGTCACAATTTGACTTCAACAAGGTTTCCACTTGTATTCTTGGTAATTCCTACACATCAAAGTGTAAAACAAGAACATTGTGCAATTTTGCAACTATTAGTAGGTTAGTCCAAATAAATCATAAAAGTGTCACAAAGTGTAGACAAAACATATAGCAATTGGTGTAAAGCAAGCATGGATCATCAAAAATTATAGATACGTTTGCAACGTATCAACATCCCCAAGCTTAACTCCTGCTCGTCCTCGAGTAGGTAAGTGATAACAAAAGAATAATTTTTGAGGTGACATGCACCATCATAATCTTGATCATCTAAGTAAAGCATTGAGTGCTGGGATCAAAGAACTTAAAACATAGGCATAAGAGACATAATCTTGACAATAAAAACTTAGCAATCATGTTATAACATAAAAAGAAACACAAACGAAAGATCATGAATAATGAAACAATGAAAGTCAAACGTGTGTTCAAATCATATGGAAAAACATAACAAGTAGTTTTCAGCTTGTCCTTCATGGAATAGCAAAACATAAATGCATAGGACACCTTCAAGTTTAAAATGGCGACTAGATACAAATAATTTAAGAACAAGTGAAACCATAATCATGAATCAATCAATGATAAACTTTGGGACTATGCACATTATACTCAGAATGGCAACTATGCTCTCTTAGATGGTGCATAAAGGCAGAAGGTGGAGACTCAACATAAAAGTAAAAGAAAGACCCTTCGCAGAGGGAAGCAGTGATTGAACATGTGCTAGAGCTTTTCATTTGTAAAACAGAGAGATAAAAATTGTGTTTTGAGAGGTGGTTGTTTTTGTCAACGACTAGCAATGGGGTTCTTACTATGTTTCATACAAAAATGAAGCAAGTTTTTGAGAGAGAGATTGGCACTTTAGTGCTCTTTTATAAAGCTTGGCACTCCTCCCCACCTTTTTTCCTTTCACAAACCATGGCTAACCGATTCCATCGGGTGCCCACCAACATTCACATACCATGGAGGAGTGCCTTTTTTTTGGAATTTAGCAATATGGAAGATAGCAAATCCGACCACTACGTCCCCATGAGCTAAAAACAGTGTCACAAAACGAGAAGTGTTTTGAAGGTTTTTTGAAAGGTAGCACATAAAAATTTACTTGGAATGGCTTGCAAATACCATGCATAGGAATTTATAGTGGACACATTGGAATAACTTGGTTTTTGGGAGTTGGATGCATGAGTAGAGCTCATACTCAGTACAAAGTGAGGGCCAGCAAAAGACTGGGAGCGACCAACTAAGAGAGCAATAACGGCCATAATCATGCATAGCGACACAACATCATTAAGAGAAGCATAAAATGGCATCACAAGTCAAAAACCAAATAATCATAGAGGCTAATGGCGACTTTGTAAGAGTCAAACATGTTGTAAGCATGCGCCAAGTCAACCCAAATAAAGCATCAAAGGAGAAAACCAAATAAATGCTTCCACATAATAAAAACAACGCATGATTTTTTTAAAGACTCATTAAGCAATCTCAGTCATTTGAGACAAGTCATGCTACAGCAGAAATCACTAAGCATACTATCAAAACAACATCAAGCATGGCATGAAAAATTCTAAGCCACAGTCTAAACAAGCTCCTTTTTGTACCACTTTTTTGCATGAAACTTTTTCTCTTTTCCAACACCATTCAAACCTTTTTGAGACAACTCTTTTGATGAAAAACAATATAGACCAGTGGTCTAAATACACCTTGATACAAAGATAAAACAAGATCTGAACAAAAATCAAGGCGAAAAACGACAGCCAAACGCAGTTCTAGAAAAAGAGAACACTCGTTGAACGATAAGAGTGAAAACTAGAGTGTTCTTGGTAATGAAAAACAAAGTATATCTCCTCCAAAAGAAATTTGTTGGAGTCCAACCATTTATTGAAGTAAACAAAATAAAAGAAAACGGAAAGCAAAAGTAAAGATGCTCCAAGAAAAATGCATAGAATATGAAGCAATAAAAATATAGTGTGTTGAAAGGTGACCTAATTTTTGCCGATGAAGAAGGGGTGCCTCGGGGGCATCCCCAAGCTTTGACGCTTGTACCTCTTGGATATTTATTGGGGTGACATGGGCATCCCCAAGCTTGAGCTTTTGTCCATACTTCATCTCATCTCATCATTCTCCAATCCCTACACTTGAAAACTTTCTTCATACAAAACTTCACACAATTCTATTAGCAATGTTAGCATAAACATAATAGTAAATAAACCCTTTTTGGTTCAGTTTCAAACTAAAAATCACCACATATAAAGCTTATACTACTGTAGCAACTTCCTCAAAAGTTCCGTGATCAAAAGAACTCAAAAAGAAAGCGATCGAGAGGCAAACACAAATAGTGGCAGAAATCTGTCAAAACAGAACAGCTGACAAAGGTCGATTTTTTCGAGGACCTTCTGTTGCTCAAATAGGAAAGTGCAAAACTAATGAAAGTTTGGACATAACCTGGGGCATATGCACAAGAAATCGCAGGTCAAAAAGATATCCTGAGAATTTTCAAGAATTTTTATGGTGCAGCACCGAAATCTGTTTCAGGACAACAACTTTCTCAAATCTTACCTCACTCAAATTAGAGGTTCTTCATGGCACAACAACGAAATAAAAAGGATAAGGAGCGGTTATTACAGTAGTAATAACTTCCAAGACTCAAATAAAAGAAAAATTACTGAAATAAAACATGGGTTATCTCCCAAGAGTGCTTTTCTTTAACGCCTTTCAGCTAGGCACAAAATAGAGAACCAAACAAAGAAGCAAAACAAAAGAAACTGTTTTTGTTGTTTTTAAATTATAAGTGAAAGTAAAGAAGCAATAAGAACAAAATAAAGAGCCTAATAAAACTAAAGAAGATAAAACCAAGACATATAAAAGCAACTATAATACAAGTTAACACAATACAATATCATGTGGATGGGTAATATAGAGTATGAAGGAGACAACCTCATGTTAGTTGATGAATAGGGGGATGACTTGGGCATCCCCAAGCTTAGATGATTGTATCTTCTTGGACATGTTCTTGAGATGCACCTAAACATCCCCAAGCTTGAGCTCTTGTGTCTTCTTGTTCATCTCTTATCACCATATTGATTAGAACTTATAAGCTACATCCACATAAAACTTCACAAAACTCATTAGTAGGGTTAGTACTCATTAAGTAAAATCCACTCATGTTCAAGCATTGACAAGTTTCATAATCTATACTCAACATTAGCCACTGTATATACTAAGGTGTTCATGATTTCCATTGTCCGTCGAAAAACTAATGAAACTAATAACACCAAGTACAATATTGAATAAACTAAGAAATCTGTCAAAACTGAACAGTCTGTAAAGATGATACTCAACAAGATAATTAGGTAGCTCAAATCGAAAAACTCCAAACTAAAGAAAGAGAGATCGTAATCTCAGGTTTATGCACAAAAAAAATTCAGATCAAAACATTATTCTGAGATTTTTCACGATTTTTTATAGTGAAGCACAGAAATCTGTCTAAACAGAACAGTCGGTGAAAATTGAATTTTTTGAGACAGCTACGTAACTCAAATCAGAAAAAGTTAGTCTAATGAAAGAAATATAATAAGCATTACTTTGCACTCAAGAAATTTCAGGTCAATATCACGTTCTGGTGATTTTAAATATTTTATACGGTAAAGCACAGAAAATCTGTTTTCAGCAAAGCAAAATTATCAACTTCCAAGTAACTAGGAACTACAATTATCACTTTACTTTTATGGTACAAAGGAATATGTATAATATATACAATATATACAAGTTTTTAACTGAAAAGCTTCCATGGGAAGATTTGTTTTGGTTTCATAGGCATGAACACAAGTGTTCAAGGTCGACCCCCACTTAACAATTACTCATCTTTCCAATCACTTTCCTTTAAAAAAAAAAATTTAGGTAGCAAGTACAACTAATTTTTTTTGTAATTCGCATTCCCTATCCATACTAAGATAGAGAACAACTTAAAACTGAAAGTAAAAACTACTTAGAGATAACGCAAACAAGTGCACACAAGAATATGCACCCACACGCTAGAGCTCCCCGGCAACGGCGCTAGAAAAGGTCTTGATATCCCACAAGTATAGGGGATCGTGTGTAGCCTTTTCGATAAGTAAGAGTGTCGAACCCAACGAGGAGCTAAAGGTAGGATAAATATTCTCTCAAGTTCTATCAACCACTGATACAACTCTACGCACACTAAACGTTTGTATCATCTAGGAAATAAAACTAGAGCAACGATTCGGGTATGAGAGATAGCTTTGCAGGATAATAAATACAAGAAAGTAATTGTTAGTGCTGCAGCAATAAGATATACTAAGTAACCATAAACTAACAGTACCATGAGTATGGAAAAGTGGTGGTAATAGTGGTGGCTTTGTCTAAGTTCAATTAGTGAATAAATCGGGTTCATTGTCTTCGATGCAGTTTTCTATGTGGGAGAGGCTAAATATATAAGCACTTCACTACTTGGAAATACAAGTACTATATGATTGGATTGTTAGCAAGCATCCGCAAATACTAACAATGCATTAAGGTTTCCCCAACCATAGCCTTAAGTTAATGGTCCTCTTACTCCCATACGTGCAACGTTCCGGTTCACGTCCTTAGGTTTCTGTCACTCCGGCAGAACTTCCCCCTTCCTCTTACACATACTACAAACCCTATGATGTTTAATCCATGCGCGCATAAATATAATGGACACCAAAGGATAGTACCATATCAACATACAACTCTAATGAACCAAAGACATTCAACAAATCAATCTAAGAACAAATAAACTATGGAAACATGATATAGATCATAGGATAAATATTATAGCATCAAACACCATGTTTACATAGGACGGTACAAAGGTGTGTGGGAGGATGAACCACTGCATATGTGATGGAGATAGCGGTGAAGATGGTGGAGAGGAGCAGCGAGGGCGCGGGCGGCGGCGCGGGGGACTCCTTCCCCGCCGCCGGCTTCATGGGGGAGCGCCGCCCCTTAGCCCCCTTCCTTCATGGCTTTATGGGAGCCCTCCCCCATGGAGATGAGATCCATGGGGGCGGCGAAAACGTGGCTCTGGTGGCTGCAAATTCGTGGGTGGAGGTGTCTCCCACGAGCTAGGGTTCCCCCTTTATATAGTCTCTCGGATTCCCGTCTCCCCATCTTAGGCCGCAATAGAGCGGGCTTATCTCGGCCGTCCAGACTCGGAATCAGGTGAATTTTATATCCAGAACGTTCGCCGTGAAATTCCCTACAACTTTGTAATTGAATACTTTTCCGTTTGATGCCGTCTTCAACCCATAACGTGACCATCTTCGAAAAGAGTTCTGTCACAGATTTCTGGAAAGTCCCAATTTGACTTCAACAAGGTTTCCACTTGTATTCTTGGTAATTTCCTACACATCAAAGTGTAAAACAAGAACATTGTGCACTTTTGTAACTATTTGAGTGCTTTTCTTTAATGCCTTTGTGCTAGGCGCAGAAAGTGCGAATCAAGTATTTTTGAAAGAGGCATTAAGATCAACTGTAGGAGTCTTTTCAACAATAAATTGAATTGTGTCCAAATGAGTTTTTGAAGATCCTTTATGATCACACTTTGGTACACTACTTTCATCAAAAGGATTTTCAGGATAAATCCAACTAAAATTCTTTTCTAAAGCATCATGAGTTCCTACAAGTTTACAAGGTATTGGGACTCTAAAATCTTCATTGGGTGTACCAACAACCTCTACAGACGAGCCAAGCTTATTAAATTTTTTAAAAACTTCCCTAGCTTCAATGGCCACATCTCTAAATTCTATGCGCAAAGTTTCCAAGATAAAGGCTTTCTTTTTCAGGATCCTCAATATCATGAAGCTTAAGAAACATGTATTGCATAAAAGGATTAAGGCTAGCAAACCTAGCTTCCAACATGTGAACTAAATAAGCAGAAGCAACTTCATAACTAGGAGCAAGCTCAGCCAAAGACTTTTCCTCAACATCTCTATGCATACTAATATGATTAAAGAACTCCTCAATGTTACTTTTTCTAATAATTGAACCACTACCTACTGAGAGGTCCTCCAAAACGTACTTAGGGAACAACATAATGAACTAAAAGTAATAAAGTAACAACTATAAGGGAAACTAATTTTTTTTTGTTTTTGATAAAATGAAGCAAGTAAAAATAAAGTAAAGCAAAACTTAAAACAAAGTAAAGGATGTGCGTGCGAAACTCCCCTTGCAGAAGTCTTCTTTTTCCCCGGCAACGGCGCCAGAAAAAGTCCTTGATGCGGCACGGTGTTGATGTAATTTCACCGTCCAGTTGGGAACCCCAAGAGGAAGGTATGATGAACATAGCAGGAAGTTTTCCCTCAGTAAGAAACCAAGGTTTATCGTATCCAAGAAAAAGCCAAACTCTAGAAGGTGATGCTTGCTAGCCTAGTGACTTCCAACAAGGGCGCCATTTACGACACTTGTTAGTGCGTCTTCAACTAGTAGCAACACGGAACCTGCACACAACACAACCAAATACTTTGCTCCCAACTTATGATGAGGTTGTCAATCTCACCGGTTTGCTGTAAACAAAGGTAAGAGCGTATCGAGTGGAAAGCAATAGTAGTATGCGAGAAAGTAAACAATGCGAGTAAAGTAAACAGGTGATAGCAATATAATGGAAATAAGACTGGGGTCCACAGTTCACTAGTGGTGTCTCTCCATAAGATAAATAACACATGCTGGGTAAACAAATTACAATTGGGCAATTGATAGAATAAAGACAACGTGCATATATCGAGAGGATCACTATGAGATTTACTCTGGGCATTACAACAAGATACACAGACCGCCATCCAAATGCATCTATGACTAATAATCCACTTGTGGCGAATCAATCCGAGAACTCCACAAGTATTAAGTTGCGAACAACAGATAACTGCATTAAGCAAAGTGTGCAATGTAAATAAAGCATATGCCCTTGAGCATATGAATATTGTTTTCCCCCTAGTGGCAATAGCACATCTACAACCTTAGAAGTTTCTGTCACTCCCCCAGATTAAATAGAGGCATGAACCCACTATCGAGCATAAATACCCCCTCTTGAAGTCACTAGCAACTACTCGGCCAAGATAGCTACTAACAACGGAGAGCATGCAAGATCATAAACAACATAGAGATAACATAAGATAATATTCAGCACATCAACTCAATCATAACACCAATATTCATCAGATCCCAACAAACACAACATGTAGAATTACATTACGGTGATCTCGATCATGTAAGGCAGCTCACGAGATCTAAACATGAAGCACATGGTGGAGAAGACAACCATCTAGCTACTGCTATGGACCCATAGTCTAAGGTAGACTACTCACTCATCGCGCCGGAGGAAAGCATGGCGATGAAGAAGACCTCCGGTGGCGATTCCTCTCTCCGGTAGGGTGCCGGGAAGAGCTTCTGGACCCTCCCGATCTCGGGTCGACGATGGCGGCGGATCGCGATGTGTTTCTAGAAAAGTGATCGGTATTTAGGTTTTTCCCGTCGGGGGGTCTTTATAGGCGAAGGGGCGGCGCCAGAGGTGGGCCAGGGGGCCCTCACCATAGGTGGGCGCGGGCCAGGGGCAGGCTGCGCCCCCTGGTGGTGTGGCCGCCCTGTGGCCCTTCTCCGTCTCCTCTTCAGTTCTCTGGAAGCTTCGGTAAATTTCTGGATGTTCGGCTTTTGTTTCGTCCAATTCCGAGAATATTTCCTGTGTAACTTTTCTGAAACATAAAAACATCAGAAAACAGGGAACTGGCACTGTGGCATCTTGTTAATTGGTTAGTTCCGAAAAATGCATAAAAATGCCACGAAGTGTAACGAAACACTAAGCAAATGGTGTAAAAACAAGCATGGAGCATCAAAAATTATAGATACGTTTGAGATGTATCATTTACATTACACACTTTGCTTAAGGCAATAATCTGTTGCTTGCAACTTAATATCCAACGGTTGTTCGGATGGTATCCGACAGGTGGATTATTAGTCAAGATGCAGTTAGATTACGATCTATGTATTATGTTGTAATGCCCAAGTGAATCTCATAGTGATCCTTATGACATGTACATGCATTTGTTTGCATTCTTTATTCTGTCAATTGCCCAACTGTAATTTGTTTACCCAGCATGTTATCTATCTTATAGAGAGACACCTCTAGTGAACTGTGGACCCCGGTCCATTCTTTTACATTCATATTACCGTTTACTATTTACTTGCATTATTTACTTTCTCGCAAACTACTATCTTTTACCACACGATACGTTTAATCCTTTGTTTACATCAAACCGGTGAGATTGACAACCTCACTGCAAGTTGGGGCAAAGTACTTTGGTTGTGTTGTGTGTAGGTTCCACGTTGTTGTTGGTGCAAAGCTATGCCCCAGATAAGGCGCATATATAAATTGTCTGAAGTTGTCGCCAAGCCAGCGAGCATCAACCTTCGGAAGTTGGTTCTTTCTCCTACTGGTTCGATAAACCTCGGTTTCATACTGAGGGAAGACTTGCTATTGTGATCATCATACCTTCCTCTTGGGGTTCCCAACTGGGTGCCTAACACGCACTATCATGATCCTCATGACATGTACATGCATTGTTTGCATTCTTTATTCTATCAATTCCCCAACTGTAATTTGTTTACCCAGCATGTTATTTATCTTTATGGAGAGACACCTCTAGTGAACTATGGACCCCGGTTCATTCTTTTACATTCATATTACCGTTTACTTTTTATAAGCATTATTTACTTTCTCGCAAACAAATATCTTTTACCACATGATACGTTTAATCTTTTGTTTACAGCAAACCGGTGAGATTGACAACCTCGCTGCTAGTTGGGGCAAAGTACTTTGGTTGTGTTGTGTGCAGGTTCCAAGTTGCTGCTGGTGCCAAGCTAAGCCCCAGATAAGGCGCCATATATAAATTGTCTGGAGGCATTGCCAAGCCAGCTAGCATCAACCTTCGGAAGTTGGTTCTTTCTCCTACTGGTTCGATTAAACCTTGGTTTCATACTGAGGGAAACTTGCTGCTGTGCTCATCATACCTTCCTCTTGGAGTTCCCAACTGGGTGGCTAGCACCGCAGAATCAAGCACTTTTCTGGTGCCGTTGCCGGGGTGAAAGAGGATTTCTGCAAGTGGAGTCTCTCGCTTCCAATCTTTTACTTTGTTATTGTTTTGCTTACTTTCTTTACTTTATTTTTGTTTGCATCTTTTTATAAAAAATACAAAAAATAGTTTCTTTTATAGTTGGTGTTTTGTTACTTTTACTTTTTAGTTCATTATGTTGTTCCCTAAGTACGTTCTGGAAGACCTATTAATAGGTAGTGGTTCTATAATTGGGAAAGATAACATCGAGGAGTTCTTTAATCATGTCAGTGATGTCTATGCACGCTTCTGTTCTTGTAGACAGTGTTGGGCCTCCAAGTGCAGAGGTTTGTAGAACAACAGCAAGTTTCCCTTAAGTGGATCACCCAAGGTTTATCGAACTCAGGGAGGAGGAGGTCAAAGCTATCCGTCTCAAGCAACCCTGCAATTACGATACAAGAAGTCTCTTGTGTCCCCAACACACCCAATACACTTGTCAGATGTATAGGTGCACTAGTTCGGTGAAGAGATAGTAAAATACAAGTAATATGGATGGTTATAAGTAGTAAATGTAATCTGAAATAAATATCACTGCGAGCAAACATGTAACAAAACTGAATGTAAACGGTGTTTCAATGCTTAGAAATAAGGACTAGGGATCATACTTTCACTAGAGGACACTCTCAAAAAAGATAACATAATTAGAAACATAAATATCTATCTTCACTATGCTGCTCTAAACTGTTCTCCAATGGATAACAAACACTAATCATGTGTAGGGCTACGAAGCACTCCTCAAAGTTTGCATTTCCCCAAATTAGATTGCCCCACACTATCACCTTGAGCGCACTA
Organism: Dactylis glomerata; assembly: GCA_007115705.1. Lineage (NCBI taxonomy): Eukaryota > Viridiplantae > Streptophyta > Magnoliopsida > Poales > Poaceae > Dactylis > Dactylis glomerata. The sequence continues at coordinate 4,838,233 of QXEO01001034.1, forward strand.
GATGGTTCCAACAAACACCAACAATTCATAGAGACACTAGCCAAAGAGACACATATAATGCGCACACTATCACCTTCACATCATGGTACAAGATGTCTCCGGAGATTACAATAATAAAGCACTGGAGTAGCATAATATATGAAGAATAGCATCTACCAATTCAACTAGATACAAAGCTCATGATCACATATAGATCACATCATGGGAGAGAGAGATGAACCACATAGCTACCAGTAGAGCCCTCAGCTCCGGGGGAGAACTACTCCCTCCTCATCATGGGAGACAGCAACGTCGATGGAGATGGCGGTGAAGTCGATGGAAACGGCAGTGGAGGCGATGGAGTCAATGGCGATGGCTCCGGGGGAACTTCCCCGTCCCGATAGGGTGCCGGAACAGAGACTTCTGTCCCCCAAAATTGGTCTTCGACGGCGATGACGCTGAGGAACTTTTTTGGGAAAAACACCGATTTTTTCAGGGTTTCGGCTTCGGAGGGTCTTAAATAGGCAGAGAGGCGGTGTCAGAGGGCGGCCAGGGGCCCCACACCACCCCCTGGCGTGGCCAAGGGGGGGCACCACCCCCTGGTGTGGTGGGTCCCTGGACCCCCTCCGGCTCTCCTTCGGTCTTCGTCTCGCATCCGGAAAAAATAGGAGGTTCGGGCTTCGTTTCGTCCAATTCTAAGAATATTTCCTGTGTAGCTTTTCTGAAACACAAAAACAACAGAAAACAGGGAACTGGCACTATGGCATCTCGTCAATAGGTTAGTTCCGAAAAACGCATAAAAATGCCACGAAGTGTAACAAAACACAAAGCAAATGGTGCATATACAAGCATGGAGCATCAAAAATTATAGATACATTTTTGGGACGTATCAGTCAGTAAGCATAAAGATTTTGATGATAGATATTTAGCCAAACATGCTCCTAGTTATGAAGTTCCAGCTGCTTATTTAGTTCACATGTTGGAGGCTAGGTTTGTTAACCTTAATCCCTTTATGCAGCAAATGTTTCTTAAGCTTCATGATATCGAAGACTCCAAAAAGAAAGATTTTATTTTAGAGACTTTGCGTAAAGAATTTAGGGATGTTGTTATAGAAACTAGGAAAGTTTTTGAGCATTTTAATATGCTTGGCTCACATGTAGAGGTTGTTGGTACAAATAAGGAAGAAATCAAAGTACCAATTCCTTTCAAACTCGTAGGGATGCATGAAGCTTTGGAAAAGAATTTTGATTGAATTGTTCCTAAAAACCCTTTTGATGAAAGTAGTGAACCCAAGAGTGTTCATAGAGGGTCTTCAAAAACTCATTTGGATAAAATACAATTCCTTGTTGAAAAGACTTCTGCTATTGATCTTAATGCATCATTCGAAAATACTTGATTTCCACTTTCTGCGCCTAGCTCAAAGGCGTTAAAGAAAAGCACTCTTCGGAGATAACCCAATGTTTTTTGTTTAGTAATTTTTCTTTTTGCTGAGTCTTGGAAGTTATTACTATTGTAATGACCTCTCCTTATCATTTTTATTTTGTGTTTGTACCAAGAAGAACCTCTAATTGGAGGAAGGTAAGATTTGGGGAAGTTGCTGTCTAGAAACAGATTTCTGCGCTGTACTGTAAAAATTCGTGAAAATTCTCAGAACGTCTTTTTGATCTGCAATTTCTTGTGCACATGCCCCAGGTTATTGCCAAACTTTCATTAGTTTTGAACTTTTCGATTTGAGCAACAGAATATTTTCAAAAAAATCGATCTTTACCAGCTGTTCTGTTTTGACAGATTTCTGCCACTATTTGTGCTTGCCTCTTGATCTCTTTCTTTTTGAGTTCTTTTGATCACGGAACTTTTGAGGAAGTTGCTACAGTAGCTTATGCTTTAATGGGTATTATACTTCAGTTGAAACTAAACCAAAAGGGTGGATTTACTATCTTGCTTGCACTGATGTTGCTAATAAGAATTGTGTGAAGTTTTGTATGAAGGAAGTTTTCAAGTGTAGGGAAAGGAGAATGATGAGATGAGATGAAGTATGGACAAAAACTCAAGTTTAGGGATGCCCATGTCACCCTAATAAACATTCAAGAGGTACAAGCATCAAAGCTTGGGGATGCCCCGAGGCACCCCTTCTTCATCGGCAAATATCAGGTCATCTTTCAAGACACTATATTTTTATTGCTTCGTATACTATGCATTTTTCTTGGAGCATCTTTATTTTTGCTTTCAGTTTTATTTTGTTTTGTTTTCTGCAATAAATGGTTGGGCCCCAACATATTTCTTTTAGAGAAGATGCACTCCATTTTTTATTGCCAAGAACACTCTAGTTTTCACTCTTTTCGTTCAACGAGTGTTCCCTATTTCTAGTCCTACGTTTAGCTTTCATTTTTCATCTTGATTTTTGTTCAGAACTTGTTAGTTCTTTGTAGCTAGGTGTATTTAGAACTCTGATCTTTATTGGTTTTCATCTTTAAGAGTTGTTTCAAAAAGGTTGCTTGGTGTTGGAAAATAGAAAAAAGTTTCATGCCTATAGTGGTACAAATGGGAGCTTGTTTAGACTGTGGCTTAGACTTTTGCATGTTATGCTTGATTTTATTTTGATTATATTCTTAGTAGTTTTTGTTGTAGCATGACTTGTCTCAAATGACTGAGATTGCTTAATGTGCCTTTGAAAGAATCATGCGTTGTTTTTATTATATGGGAGCATATTATTGTGGTATTCTCCTTTGATGCTTGGGTTGACTTGGCGCATGATTACACTATGTCTGAATTTAACCAGTCGCCTTAAGCCTCTATGATCATTTGGTTTTTGACTTGTGATACCACTTTATGCTTTGGTTAATAATGTTTTGTCGCTATGCATGATTATGGCCGTTATTGCTCTCTTAGTTGGTCGCTCCCAGTCTTTTGCTAGCCTTCATCTGTACTGAGAGGGAATACTTCTTGTGCATCCAACTACCAAAAACCAAGTTTATTTCAAAGAGTCCACTATAAATTCCTATGCATGGTATTTTCAAGCCATTCCAAGTAAATTTTCATGTGCTACCTTTCAAAAAACCTTCAAAATACTTCTCATTTTGTGACACTGTTTTCAGCTCATGGGGACGTAGTGGTCGGATTTGCTATCTTCCATATTGTAATCTTTCAAAAAAAGAAAAAAAGAAAAAAGAAAAGAAAAAAGGCACTCCTCCATGCTATGTGAAAGTTGGTGGGCACCCGATGGAATCGGTTAGCCATGGTTTGTGAAAAGAAAAGTGGGGAGGAGTGCCAAGCTTTATAAAAAAGCACAAATTTGCCAATTTCTCTCAAAACTTGCTTAGTATGGAAGATAGTAAGAATCCCATTGCCAGTCGTTGACAAGAACAACCACCTCTCAAAACAAATTTTTATCTCTGTTTTACAAATGAAAAGCTCTAGCACATGCTAAATTTCTGCTTCCCTCTGCGAAAGGTCTTTCTTTTACTTTTATGTTGAGTCTTTACCTTCTACCTTTATGCATCGTCTAAGAGAGCATAGTTGTCATTCTGAGTATAATGTGCATAGTCCCAAAATTTATTATTGATTGATTCATGATTATGGTTTTGCTTGTTCTTAAATTATTTGTATCTAGTCACCCTCTTAAACTTGAAGGTGTCCTATGCATTTATGTTTTGCTACTCCATGAGGGACAAGCTGAATACCACTTTGCTATATTTTTCTATATGCTTGAAACGAACAATTGACTTTCAATGCATTATTACTCATGATCTTTTATTTGTGTTACTTTTCATGTTATAACATGGTTGCTAAGTTCTATTGTCAAGATTATATATTTTATGCCCATGTTTAGAGTACTTTGATCTCAGTACTCAATGCTTTACATCGTTTGATCAAGATTGTGTTAGTGCATGTCACCTCAAAAATTATTGTTTTGTTATCACTTACCTACTCGAGGACGAGCAGGAGTTAAGCTTGGGGATGCTTGATACGTCTCAAACATATCAATAATTTTTTATGCTCCATGCTTGTTTATGCACCATTTGCGTTGTGTTTTGTTCCAGTTCATGGCGTTTTTATGCATTTTCCGGAACTCACCTATTAACGAGATGCCACAGTGTCAGTTCCCTATTTTCTGCTATTTTTGTGTTTCAGAAAAGTTACACAGGAAATATTCTTGGAATTGGACGAAACAAAACCTGAAGTTCCTATTTTTTCCAACATGAGACGGAGTCCAAAGCAGAGACGGAGGGGGGCCAGAGGGCAGCCACACCATAGGGTGGTGCAGGCCACCCCCGACCGCGCCACCAGGTGGTGTGGACCACTTCTCCACTGATGGCTTGTAAGTAACAGCCCGTTGGGAATGCCAAGAGGAAGGTATGATGAGCACAATAGCAAGTTTTCCCTCAATTGTGAAACCAAGGTTTATCGAACCAGTAGGAGAAAGCCAAACTTCAGAAGGTGATGCTTGCTAGCTTCGCGACACTCCAGACAATGGCGCCAGAAAAATTGCTAGTGCGTAGTTGACGTAGGAGCTTCTTCACCTAGCAGCAACATGTAACCTGCACACAACACAACCAAGAACTTTGGTCCCAACTTACGATGATGTTGTCAATCTCACCGGTTTGCTGTAAACAAAGGATTGAGCGTATCGAGTGGTAAAAGGATAATAGTATGCAAGTAAAAGTAAATAGTGCGAATAAAAGTAAAATGGTATAGCAATGTAAAGGAAATTGGACCAGGGTCCACAGTTCACTAGCGGTGTCTCTCCATAAGATAAATAACAACATGCTGGGTAAACAAATTACAGTTGGGCAATTGATAGAATATAGATAATGTACATATGTCATGAGGATCACTATGAGATTCACTCTGGGCATTACGACAAAATACATAGACCATAATCCAACTGCATCTATGAGTAATAATCCACCCTCCAAATGTCGTCCGAGCAAACATTGGGTATTAAGTTGCAAACAACGGATAACTGCATTAAGCAAAGTGCGTAAAGTAAACAAAGCAAATATCCTTGGACACAAGAATGTTGTTTTCTCCCTAGTGGCAATAGCACACTACAACCTTAGAGGTTTCTGTCACTCCCCCAGATTACTAGAGGCATGAACCCAACTATCGAGCATAAATACTCCCTCTTGGAGTCACTAGCATCTACTCGGCCAAGATATCTACTAGCAACAGAGAGCATGCAAGATCATAAACAACATAGAGATAACATAAAGATATATATTTAGCACATCAACTTGACATAGTACCAATACTCGTCGGATCCCAACAAACACAACATGTATGATTACATAAAGATGATCTTGATCATGTTGGGTGATGCGGCACGGTGTTGATGTAATTTTACCGTCCAGTTGGGAACCCCAAGAGGAAGGTATGATGAGCACAGTAGCAAATTTTCCCTCAGTAAGAAACCAAGGTTTGTCAGTCCAGGAAAAAGCCAAACTCCAGAAGGTGATGTCTGCTAGCCTAGTGACACTCCAACAAGGGCGCCGTTAACGATAACTTGTTAGCGCGTCTTCAACTAGTAGCAACGCGGAACCTGCACACAACACAACCAAATACTTTGCTCCCAACTTACGATGAGGTTGTCAATCTCACCGGTTTGTTGTAAACAGAGGTATGAGCGTATCGAGTGGAAAGTAATAGTAGTATGCGAGTAAAGTAAACAGTGCGAGTAAAGTAAACAGGCGATAGCAATATAAAGGAAATTGGACCGGGGTCCACAGTTCACTAAAGGTGTCTCTCCATAAGATAAATAACAACATGATGGGTAAACAAATTACAGTTGGGCAATTGATAGAATAAAGATAACGTGTATATGTCGAGAGGATCACTATGAGATTTACTCTGGGCATTACAACAAAATACATAGACCGCCATCGAACTGCATCTATGACTAATAATCCACCCATGGGGATATCGTCCGAACACCCCACAAGTATTAAGTTGCGAACAACAGATAACTGCATTAAGCAAAGTGTGTAATGTAAACAAACCATATGCCCTTGGGCATAAGAATGTTGTTTTCTCCCTAGTGGCAACAGCACATCTACAACCTTAGAGGTTTCTGTCACTCCCCCAGATTAAATAGAGGCATGAACCCAACTATCGAGCATAAATACCCCCTCTTGGAGTCACTAGTATCTACTTGGCTAAGATAGCTACTAACAACAGAGAGCATGCAAGATCATAAACAACATAGAGATAACATAAGATAATATTCAGCACATCAACTCAATCATAACACCAATATTCATCGGATCCCAATAAACACAACATGTAGAATTATATAACGGTGATCTCGATCATGTAAGGCAGCTCACAAGATCTAAACATGAAGCACATGGTGGAGAAGACAACCATCTAGCTACTGCTATGGACCCATAGTCCAAGGTAGACTACTCACTCATCGCGCCGGACGCAAACATGGCGATGAAGAAGACCTCCAGTGGCGATTCCCCTCTCTGGCAGGGTGCCGGGAAGAGCTTCTGGACCCTCCCGATCTCGGGTCAATGACGACGGCGGATCGCGATGTGTTTCTAGAAAATTGATCGGGTACTTAGGTTTTTCCCGTCGGGGGGTCTTTATAGGCGAAGGAGCAGCGTTAGAGGTGGACTAGGGGGTCTCACCCATAGGGGGCGCGGGCCAGGGGCAGGCCGCGCCACCCTATGGTGAGGCTGGCCCCTGGCTCGGCTCCGTCTCCTCGTCGGTGTTTTGGAAGTTTCGTTTAATATCTGGACGTTCGGCTTTTGTTTCGTCCAATTCCGAGAATATTTCCTGTGTAACTTTTCTAAAACACAAAAACAGCAGAAAACAGAGAACTGGCACTATGGCATCTTGTTAATAGGTTAGTTACGGAAAATGCATAAAAACGCCACGAAGTGTAACGAAACACTAAGCAAATGGTGTAAAAACAAGCATGGAGCATCAAAAATTATAGATACGTTTGAGACGCATCAGCATCCCCAAGCTTAACTCCTACTCATCCTCGAGTAGGTAAGTGATAACAAAGAAATAATTTTTGAGGTGACATACACCTATACAATCTTGATCATCTATGTAAAGCATTGAGTGCTGGGATCAAAAGAACTTAAACATGGGCATGAAAGTGTTGAATGCATAATTTGGCTACTAGGTATTTATGGGCCAAATTAACTTAGATGTGTCTTAGATAAATCATTGATTGACATGTAATTCTAAACTTGCTGTTTAGTTTAAAATACAGGCTTAGTTAAAGTGTAATGCAGATGCAATAGTGGAAGATCAAGCAAGCAAAGCTAGGTATTTACCACGACAAATATATCAAGTTTTGCATGGACAGCGGATACCGAGGACAAGCCCTTTGAAGATTCAGATATACGCTGAGCTACAAAGATGATGCCATGCACGGACGGACCGGTTGTAGCAAAACTCAGGTACCAAGCTCTGAAGGTTTAAGTCACGTAATGCAAAGTGCAATAGGTAAAATCACATGCACGAGAGCTGAATCGTATTGTCTATTGCGATCCAGAGTCTGGCTAGAATAGTTTAAGTCTTGTACGTGAACATGACCTATATTGATACGTAGCAAAGAGATTTGGTAGGTAGATATTTATGGTAACCGAATTAAGATGAAAAGATCCTATTCGGTTTAGCTTTGGAGAGTTTATTCCTGTCACGCCCTGTATCGCAAAGTCCTGCACCTATTTAAAGGTCCTGGCCGATTGAAGAACCCAACAATCGATCTATCAACATATCGCATCTACTTTTATTTACGTTTCTCTCTTTTATCGTTTTCTCTTGCCATGCCCTAGCAGCCCTAAGGTTTGGTTCATCTTTGCCGTTTTGCGCTGAAAAGCGGTCGTCTCTCCTCCACGAAAGCAAGGAGGTCTTTGTTGCTTTGCTCGGAAAGCATCCGTTCGTCATCACGAAAGCACGGCGATTATCCTGGTGTTGCGCGGCAGTTTTGCGTGCCAACACAATTGGTGACTCCGCTGGGGACGAGGCATCGAGCGGTCTCCGGCCCGTTCCTGCTACGTAAAGAGCGTCATCAAGAAGCTGCAGTCTACAAGGGTAACATGAATTCTCAATCTCCTTTTGTAGATGCAAATAATTCTTATGCTGAAGTTGCTAGATTCTTTAATATGAGTACTGTATCGGCTAGCCCTAATTCTTGCTATGTGCAAACGCCGATTCAAAATAATCTGCATCCTTCAACTTGTTATAATTTTGACAATTTGCAGCATGTATATACAAACTCTCATGCATCGGCAACCCCAGAAGTTTATATGCCAATGAATAACGTGATGAGTTCAGTTAACCAATATGAAACATCCAATGTTATATATTTCAATAGCATGCAAAATAATGTTTCATCCTTTTATTCATTGGCAAATAATTTACAATATTTTGGTTCACCTTCGCACATGCCGATGGACAGAGAAATTAGCCATAATACTACTAATTGTTTGAACAATTATTCTCAACCATCGTATGATGCACCTTATGTTACTAACTTTTCAGCACCATATGCAACTCCAAATACTCATTATTCGGCTGCACACCTTCACAGTACTTACGGCCGAATAAGTGAAAATTCAATAGAAGATCATGTGCCTTCTTCTAATACTGTAGCATGTGGTACATCCCCTAAACAACTGCAGAATTTCGGTAGCACCCAATTGTCATTGCCGAAAAATACTGAAAGATTCGAGGGAAGAACATCAGAGGAGTGGGCTGATTTATATCTGAAATCTTGTGAAAATCTTGCAAAAAAGCTTATCGAAGTCAGAGCTATGGAAGCCAACCAGCAGAAAAAGGGTCACTCGGTCAGTACGGCTAATTTGGCTAAGGCTGAGTTGAACAATGCACGTGCTGATTCAAATCAACAAAAGATGGCTGACACGTCTGCCGCGACCGACTTAGTTCAAGCAAAATTAAATTTTGGTAAAGCTAAGTCGGACACACACGCCGAGTTTGTCAACCCGGTAGATACAAGTTTCGCTGAGCAAGAACATGGTGAAAGTGAAATAGCTACGCTTGATTTTTCTGGATGTAAGGGATCTTACGTGTTGCCCTATGAATTTCGTGCCAAAGAAATTGATGAGCATCCACAAAATAAAAATATAGTGGAACCATCTTCGATTGAAAAGGAGCATCAAAGTGAAGAAGCACAAAATCCAGAAAATAAGGAAGACAAGAAGTTGGAAAATCATCAAGAGGTGGAACAAGATATTGTTCAGGTCATCCAACGACCGTACTCTCCTAATGTGATCGATTTTGACAACAAGAAAATACTTATTCGGTCATATCAGACCGAATCTACCAAAGGGAAAAATGTTGTCATTGATATTAATGCTGCACCGAGGATGATAAAAAATTCAGAAGTAGTAGTGTCAAAAAGAAATGAAAGAAACAAACAGGTAGCTTCAAGACCAAAGCCGATTGTTAAGCAGTTGTTGGACAAATACACTCAGCGCAAGGATAGCCATATGTTTAATCGGCTTGGAGGTACTAAGTGTTATAGGTCTCCATCTGGACCTAGGGGTCATAAGAGTCGGCGAGCTAACTCATATGTCCGGCAGCCGTATTTTGCAATGGAACTGGCACACTGGGGCTGTGCACCTTCTGTTTATCCACGGTTTCCTTCGCAGAGTTTTAAGCATTGGGCGCCATACCGCACAAGGCCAGGAGTTTATTTTCAACAGGAGTATGTTTCGCAGAGGTATGTGTTCAGACCACACTTTCATGAGGAAGGAGCTCGGTTCAATCAGAAAGCTAGGTCACATGATGCTGCTGTGATTCGAGGAAACAGATCACCGGTAGGTAGTGCAGATGGTAAGAACTATAAGGGAAACCACAAGTTTGTTTGGGTACCAGTGAAGCATGCTGAACATAAGTCTGTAGAAAGTTCAGTGGATTTAAATGTTGCACATAGTCTGAAACGTGCAGAACACCAGACAGCTGAATGTGTTGTTTCTAATCCAGAAACACGTGAATTTGATAGATCAGTTTCTGGTTCAGGTCAAGGGAAAGCTGCCGGTACAGAAGGGAAATGTGTAGATAATACACTCTTTGCTTCCTCTAGTACACGTACAAGTCTGAAGTCTGAATCTGCTATTGTGCATTCTGATTTGGTCATGAGAGGCTACAGTTTAGGAATATATAAGAATGTATCTCCAATGGGTTTCAAGTCTAGCACTATACAACGTTGGCTTTCAAGCAATAGAACCAGCCAGAAAATTAAAGGTAGTAGTGTATCTAACCAGTGGTGAATGTTTTTGGCCAAGCATGGATTATTTGTCCCGCGAACATCAGTACACAGTGCATACAGGAAAAATTACAGGGGCGGTCGCAAGCTTGAGTGGCTGCCGGTAAGGACTTCTCCTAAGGCCAGTTGTACCATTGTGAGCCATCGTGCAGAAAGTTTGAATGGGTCTGATGGTGATCATGGTTTGGAACCAGGGGAATCAATAATAGCTGACGGCGGCAGTGGTGTAGCACAACAGAAAAAAGGATCTTATCTGGTTCAAAAGAGGGCTACATTGGAGCTTAGCTTGCTACATTTACACGATAATTTAAGCTATGTAGAAAATGAGGTTACATGTGATGGAGCTAAGCCTAGCTGCACAGAGAATATTGTAAAGAAATTCACTAACCTGAATGTTGATTTGGATCCTAGTGTGCGGAAATATTCCGAGAATGCAGCTGTACGTCCCCATACTAGTGACTCAGCTCATGTATCTTCTGATGTATACGTGAGAAGCAGCAGGAAATTTGAGGCTAGTGATTCATTTAATCAGCAGAAAATGTTTTCGGCCAAGGAAAAATTATTTGCCCCGCGAACAACAGTAAGTCAGTATAGGCCGAGAAACTTGGGGGGCAACGGTATTAAGTCAGTTGCACATGGTACTAAACCGGGACCTCAATGGTGTCCGACAGGACTCACACACACTCAGAAACGGCGGATATAGCGACTGCGAGCTTTGCTAATTCCAGAAGAAATAGCCAAGAAAAAGTGTGATGAGTGGTTCAATAGAGGAAAATGGTGCCTCCGAAAGTGACTTGGAGAGTGAAGCGCATCATGATAGAGGAAAATAAAAATGTGGATGACACAGTTTCTGCTCGAAATTATGAAAATAGTAGAGATGCACCTACTGGTATGGATATTGATAAAGGCGGATAATCCAACCTGCATCACGTTGACAGAGGCATCGGTTGAGTTGCAATACGGTGAAATATTATTTTTGACCGATGCTATTGATAAGTGGTCGCAAAGACGTGATGAAGAATATCATTCCGGAAAGAGCGATATGCATGAAAGAAGACGATAGGAAGGAGTACGTCATTGCATACTTAAATCGTCGTTTGCTCGACACCGAGGCTCGGCACGTGTTTATTGCAAAGTTATTATTGTCTTTATATTATACATATACTAAATTTCGGCTTTATCTACTTTCTATTATATGTGTGAAAACTTGCCAGCCGACAATTTAAATATTTATGTTGGAACGACCGATTCTTAGTGATATGATGGGAAAGTGGGCTTATGTGCTAATAGACTGTGGTTTAGTATGAATCGCAGCGTGTTATGAGAAATCAAGTTATTGCCGATTTTATTACTGATCATATGATTAAGGATGATTAAATATTACTTAATTACATTAGGGTTTGCCCATGTATATAGGATCTTTATTTTAAAGAATCGGTCTGTAGGGAAAAAATATGGCATCGGTCATGTATTAGTTTACATAGCAATGATGTTTGGATATACTAAAGTTTCTAGATAGTTTCATGGCCAATCATATTTCTAGAGGATAAATCTGGAGCTAATTTCTTATCCCAGCGGGCATCCGGTTACCATTTAGCAAAGTGGAATTCTTGTATTGCAAAGACCGATGCTAGGTGCTCTTGAAAACTAGTGCACCCGGTGAATGCTAGTTTGGTGCAGCCGTGCAGCTGGTTCTGATTAAGTTCAACAAAGTAGTACATGGCAGTCTTAATTCGGTACATTGGTCACAAATAACCTAATTAGCAAGTGATTTAGACTCGGTTGATTTGAGAGCACCTGTGATTAATTATTTTAAGGGTTCCAATCAAACGAAAGATAGAAAATTCGGTAAATGATTGCCGAGTTGGGAAGGCCCATATAGATTTGTAGAGATCGTTCCTCAAAATCCATGTTTGATACAATCTTTGCAGGGAGAGAAGTTGTCCAAAGTTCTAAATAGAAAATATTTGAAGAAATATTATCCTAGCATGTCGATGTAGGCTTGGTGATACAATGGCCGATATCTTGTTTGAAATATCGCCCTAAGAAAATCTAGTTGATAAGTTATTAATTTGGTGTCGTAATAAGCAAAAATTTGGCCAACGTATTCTCTGAACATAGCCTAAGAAATTATATGGCTGGAGTTATTGGCATCGTCCTGAGGAATTGCAAATGTGTTTTTGGTCAATTCAATCGTACCAAAAACGGGGGGCATGTGTTGAATGCATAATTTGGCTACTAGGTATTTATGGGCCAAATTAACTTAGATGTGTCTTAGATAAATCATTGATTGACATGTAATTCTAAACTTGCTGTTTAGTTTAAAATACAGGCTTAGTTAAAGTGTAATGCAGATGCAACAGTGGAAGATCAAGCAAAGCTAGGTATTTACCACGACAAATATATCAAGTTTTGCATGGACAGCGGATACCGAGGACAAGCCCTTTGAAGATTCAGATATACGCTGAGCTACAAAGATGATGCCATGCACGGACGGACCGGTTGTAGCAAAACTCAGGTACCAAGCTCTGAAGGTTTAAGTCACGTAATGCAAAGTGCAATAGGTAAAATCACATGCACGAGAGCTGAATCGTATTGTCTATTGCGATCCAGAGTCTGGCTAGAATAGTTTAAGTCTTGTACGTGAACATGACCTGTATTGATACGTAGCAAAGAGATTTGGTAGGTAGATATTTATGGTAACCGAATTAAGATGAAAAGATCCTATTCGGTTTAGCTTTGGAGAGTTTATTCCTGTACGTCAAGTCACGCCCTGTATCGCAAAGTCCTGCGCCTATTTAAAGGTCCTGGCCGATTGAAGAACCCAACAATCGATCTATCAACATATCGCATCTACTTTTATTTACGTTTCTCTCTTTTATCGTTTTCTCTTGCCATGCCCTAGCAGCCCTAAGGTTTGGTTCATCTTTGCCGTTTTGCGCTGAAAAGCGGTCGTCTCTCCTCCACGAAAGCGAGGGGGTCTTTGTTGCTTTGCTCGGAAAGCATCTGTTCGTCGTCACGAAAGCACGGCGATTATCCTGATCATACTACAGTTTATCTTTATTTTCTCTATCGTTTGTTTCGTTCTTTATCGTTCTTCTCTGCCATGCCTTAGCAGCCCTAGGGTTTTGTTGATCTTTGTCGTTTTGTCCTGAAAAGCGGTCGGCTCTCCTCCACGAAAGCGAGGGGTCTTTGTTGCTTTGCTTGGAAAGCATCCGTTCGTCGTCACGAAAGCACGATAGCTATCCTGGTGTTGCGCGGCAGTTTTGCGTGCCAACAGAAAGATATAATCTTGATAGAAGAAACTTAGCAACCATGTTATAACATGAAAAAGAACACAACGAAAGATCATGAAAATAAAACAATGAAAGTCAAACGTGTGTTCAAATCATATGGAAAAACATACAAATGGTTTTCAGCTTGTCCTTCATGAGAGAGCAAAACATAAATGCATAGGACACCTTCAAGTTTAAGAGGGCGACTAGATACAAATAATTTAAGAACAAGTGAAACCAACATCATGAATCAATCAATGAAAACTTTGGGATAATGCACATTATACTCAGAATGACAACTATGCTCTCTTAGATGGTGCATAAAGATAGAAGGTGGTGACTCAACATAAAAGTAAAATAAAGGCCCTTCGCAGAGGGAAGCAGTGATTGCAAGTTTTATAAACCTTCAAAAATTATGGTACTTACTATCTTTGATCTCTCATTGCCCCCATCATAGGCATCTTGAATGGTTAAAGTTAATGCGAATACACTTATGATGCATATGCTTGACAAATCATAAGTTGAAAACCTCGTGTCCTATGAAGTACGAATACCCAAACCTCATGCTACTCGACTTAGAGTCCCAAGGAAGCTCTTGTCATTGTCAGTATACATGTATCATCGAGAACCGCCAACGGGGTACCTCCGTGCCCGATGACATGGAACAAGCCCATATCAAAATGACAGGACAAACAGACAATGAACACCTCGGCATCTCTTTTATTTACCATTGGTATAGCTTTTTATTGTGAGATGCGTCGTCGAATGTTCACTATGGGCATGCTGTAAATTTCCACCATGAATTATGCATGGCTTAGATTAGCAGCCCAGGCGTTTCTCTAACAAATATACAAACTCCATGATCCCGCAAGATTCCCAACTTATTTCACATCGCGAGTATCCATAAACAAAAGATCACGATATCAACTCAAATAAGAAGTGCAATGTTGAAAGCTTGCCCCATGACGGCATGGCTGGGCTAATTTCCAACTTGCAATCATAACAACTCAACATAAGAGAGCCACAATGTCAAATTTTAAAGCGAGAAAAGTAAAGTGTGCCATCAGGTTCGTGAGAGCTTTACTGACCAATTTTTGCATAACACCAAAAAGAGTTTAATTTGAAGGATAGATAAAAGCAAGTCAAATGTACTTAGGAATAGCAAATTGCTAATAGGTATGTATGGTGGATACATTGGAACAACTTGGTTTTTAGGAGTTGGATGCACGAGTAGAGCTCATACTCAGTACAAAATGAGGGCTAGCAAAAGACTGGGAGCGACTAACTAAGAGAGCAATAACGGCCATAATCATGCAAAGCGACAAAGCAACATTAAAAGAAGCATAAGATGGTATCAAAAGTCAAAAACTAAATGATCATAGAGGCTTATGGCGCCTTTGTATGAGTATAACATGTGTGAACATGCGCCAAGTCAACCCAAATAAAGCATCAAAGGAGAAAACCAAAATAATGCTTCCAAATAATAAAAACAATGCATGATTTTTTCAAAGGCTCATTAAGCAATCTCAGTCATTTGAGATAAGTCATGCTACAGCAAAACCACTAAGCATATTATCAAAAAGACATCAAGCATGACATGCAGAAGGCTAGGCCGCAGTCTACACAAGCTCCTTTTTGTACCACTTTTTTGTATATTTTTTTTTCTCTTTTCCAACACCATTTGAACCTTTTTGAAATAACTCTTTTGATGAAAACCAACATGGACCAGAGGTAAAAATACACCTTGATGAGAAGATATAACAAGATCTGAACAAAAATCAAGGCGAAAAACGAAAGCTAAACACAGTTCTAGAAAAAGAGAACACTCGTTGAACGATAAGAGTGAAAAACGGAGTGTTCTTGGCAAATGAAAAGCAAGGCAACTTCTCCAAAATAAATTTGTTGGGGTCCAACCATTTATTGCAGCAAGCAAAACTAAACTAAACTGAAAACTAAAACAACTTACGCTCCAAGAAAAACGCATAATGCATGAAGCAATAAAAATATAGTGTGTTGAAAGGTGACCTGATTTTTGCCGATGAAGAAGGGGTGCCTCGGGGGGCATCCCCAAGCTTTGACGCTTGTACCTCTTGGATATTTCTTGGGGTGACATGGGCATCCCCAAGCTTGAGCTTTTATCCATTCTTCAACTCATCTCATCATTCTCAAATCCCTACACTTGAAAACTTCCTTCATACAAAACTAAACACAATTCTATTAGCAACATTAGTGTAAGCATAGCAATGAATCAACCCCTTTTTTGCTTCAGATTTCAACTCAAAACCACCACATATAAAACATATACTACTGTAGCAACTTCCCCAAAAGTTCCGTGATCAAAAGAACTAAAAAAGAAAGCGATAAAGAGGCAAACACAAATAGTGGCAGAAATCTGTCAAAATAGAACAGCTGACAAAGGTTGAATTTTTAGAGGGTTTTGTGTTGCTCAAATCAAAAAGTGTATAACTAATGAAAGCTTGGATATAACCTCGGGCATATGCACAAGAAATCGCAGGCCAAAAGATATTCTGAGAATTTTCACGAATTTTTACGGTGCAGCACCAAAATCTGTTTCAGGACAGCAACATCCCCAAATCTTACCTCACTCAAATTAGAGGCTTCTCTTGGCACAACAACGAAATAAAAAGGATAAGGAGTGGTTATTACAGTAGTAATAACTTCCAAGACTCAAATAAAAGAAAGGGATTTCTATTTTCGTGCCCTCAGGTCCTTAGTTGTACTCAGTTTTCCCTAGCTCCTTAGTTTTTCCTCAGTTTTCCCCAAGCCCTTGTTTGAAACCCTCAGAAGGAGCTCGGACGGGAGGATTCCCGTTTAGTTGACCGTTCCATGCTGACGTGTGGGGCCATGTCATGTGGGGCCGCATCGCATGGGGCTGGTAGAAAGGGACCGCATGGGACAGGACAAGACCGCATTTGGTTGTACGTGAGAGCGCGGTTCTGTCTCTCTCGGCCCAAATTGGCATTTTTCAGAGCGTCTTTTTCCCCTCTCTCTGTAACAGTTCTCTCTCTTTTCACCAAATTAGTATCAAATCTAGAGAAGCTTCTATTTCTGTCTTTCTTCAATGATTGTTGTCTTTTGGCCCTCGTTTTTTGCCCAATATAGTAACAAATCTAGTAGCAAATCTAGAAGCTAGTATAGGATAAATTTACAGCAGCATAATAAATCCAGAAAACTAAGTATAATACATAAACTGCATACAGCAGCCAAAAGCAGCCAATAACGATGTTAATGTTCACAACAAACTAAGCTGAAAATAATAATACAAGACGCAATGTATGGCCAATATGAAGATTAGGATACCCCAGGATGAATGAATCTGTTCTTCATTCATCATATATTTCGTCATCGCTACATTCCATGAGATGAAGGAAATATTCACTGAACTCCTTCCGTCTGCAGTGTGCAGCCAATACATCCTCCAAACGGTATGGCCTTTGTTCATTTCTCAGACCGTAGTATCCTAATCTATCCACACGTCGTGGCCACTCATCCCAGGCCTTTCTATCATCAAAGTACTCTCTGATATAACCCAAATCCATGTAGTAGATGCAGCCAGGTCGAAGTGTCGGGTGCACTATGGTGTCAACGGAGATACACCGGATATAATTGACAAAGAAGGCACGACTGCCAATGTTACTGACGACATGGAGAGAGCGGCTCTCAGTGTCCACGCGGTACACCAATGGTTGACCTTCCTCCAAATGCCTGTTGTCAATGCTGCCGCCCAACAACACAAGCAGCAGATCACCATCTGACTTCACAAGGTAGAACTTGGAATCATTTCCAAGTTCTGGAAATGAAAATAGTGTCTCCATATTGACAGTGCTCGCGCGCTACTCCAACTGGACATTGTTGGTGCACACTAATTTTCTGACCTCAAAACTGTTCACAGCTATTGCATACAATTCACCATTGAACAGGGTAATGCAACACAGAGAATGGTGCTCGATCAAAAATCTTCCTTCTCCCCAATCTTCATCTATATCCTTAGTTGGAGTGCTCTCATTGACCCAAGCAATTTCCATGGGGTAACATGTGCAAACGAAGACCATAGTCGGGGACTTCATTACAGCGACTGACTCCACAATAACATATGGCATCTGCGCCTCAAAAATAGTGTTCAATGTCTTTGTGAGGGGGTTCTGAAGCCGTATCTTGTGCGGCTGGTTCTTCTGGGCAAGCACGATGACGCCACGGCAAAAGCCGACGAAGTAGTATCTAAAAAATATTGATGAAGATAACATTCAGCACTAAGATGTTTACGATTGAAAATAAAAATAGATTAACTCTATAGATATGGAGGAATTTGAACCTTACATGAACTTCCATTAGATCGATGGTGACGTAGCGGGATGTGCGGAGGTTGAGGAAGGAGAACTCAGCGGCGCGTGGAAGGGCGTGTTCTACCATGATCCATTTGTGCAGGTGCACGTCGGGCTCAGGTAAATCTGAGCGCCAATTTCTACAAACTTGCCTCAAAGCAAAGTAGGTGTCCACGTACTCCTCGTTCGCCAGTAAGCAGTCGCCGATCTTGTGAAGTGGTCCGTCACCCTGAAGAGAGGCCCAGTTCACGGAGGCGCCGCGCTTGGATGCGTCGCCCTCGGAGGCGACGGGCTCGGCGGCGACGGCCTCGGATGCGACGGGCTCGGCGATGACGGGCTCGGATGCGATGGGCTCGGAGGCGATGGGCTCGGAGGCGATGGGCTCGGAGGCGACGGGCTCGGGGGCGACGGCCGCAGGCGCATTCTTCTTCTCCATCACCGGCAGGGGAGCACGCGTAGGGCGGTTGGGGTTTTTTCGATTTGGAGAAGGTGATGGGACGTGAGAGGCGTGGTTGCGTGCGTGAGTGAGAATGAGACTGTGTGCAGAGGGAGGGAGAGAGGGGCTCTGTACAGGCAAAGTGACGGTTCGTCTCAGCAGTTTCTCAAAAAAACTAGACATTTGGTCTCAACACGCGTCCGTGGTACTGCACGTCTGCACCATTACGTGTACTCAGTTCTACCCTCGAGTCTTACACTAAAAAAATATCTGTACTCAGTTTTTCCCTCGAGTACTAAAACTGGCTAGTGCAATATACTCAGTTTTACCCTCAAGTGGCTGGTCAACAGAGAGTCAACAAATGAGATTAAGCTATCTAATTGAGTCATTTCATGCGCACAAAAATTCAAAAAAATAAAATCATAGTGCCTCCTACTCATGGAGTCTTGTTATGCGACCTGCCACATAGGAAATCATAACAATCATATATAAATCAAGTTTTAACACAAATGGCCACTTCTCAAATCACTAGTAGCTATGAAGGTTCGTGGCTTTCCACTCAAACCCCTTCTCAAAACATCTATACCCAAAACATAGTTTGTCTGAATGAGGCCATAATTTTCACATTCATGTATATTTGAATTGCTAATACTTTGGGGTAGGCCAACCTGAGTTCCATTGTACAAAACATGTGTTTTTCTTTTTCTAAATCTCTTATTTGAATTCCTTAGCCTGTTTACTATTTACTTGCCCTTGGATCCTTGATACTACTCAGTTTTACCCTCTCCCTTCTCACAGAAGCCCAAACTTGGCCTGATTGGTCGAGCTGTTGTCACACGGATTGTGCCCACCTACCATCGATCCTATGATCTAACGGGCAGGATAACCCCTCTTTCTCTCTCATCATGGCCACCCTCTCTCTATCTGTCGGTGGCAAACTACTACCCCTCTATGTATGCTAAATAACGAGTTTGCCACCAGATTCAACAAGTTTGGTAATCACGAATTTTTTGTAGGCATTACTTTTCACGGTAAAATGACAAACTATCACGAATTTCCATTTCTTGTAGGCATTACTTTTCATGGTAAAATGATAAACTATCACAAATTTCAATTTCTTTTAGGCATTACTTTTCACGGTAAAATGATAAACTATCACGAATTTCCATTTCTTGTAGGCATTACTTTTCACGGTAAAATGATAAACTATCACGAATTTCCATTTCTTGTAGGCATTACTTTTCACGGTAAAATGATAAACTATGACGAATTTCCATTTCTTTTAGGCATTACTTTTCACGGTAAAATGATAAACTATCATGAATTTCCATTTATTTTAGGCATTACTTTTTTGTTGAGATATAAACCCCCACAACGGTCATCTCCTCCTTAATTTATTATGTAAACCCCACAACGGTCATCTCTACCTTAATTTATGGTGTAAACCCCATAACGGTTATCTCTCCCTTATAAACCCCCACAACGGCCATCCCTCATGTCAATAGGTTCTGCCTCTCTCTTCTTCGTTCACATACACTTGATCCATTGCCATGGCTTCAACGTCTCGGACGCCGAGGGGAAGGGGAAGGGGCGGTCGGGGTGGTGGATCATCATCATTGCCACCACCACCGTCAACACTGCCATTGATCATAGAGGAGTTCTTAATCGTCATCTATGAAGACCCTTTGGCCAAGAAGGTACGTACGCGTTCCCACATATATGATGCATGTGATTAATTATGTGCATGTTCTAAAAAACCTTTAATTTCAAACAATCGGCGCTCGATCTCTTTGCAGGCACTCCCAAAAAAGTTTGCGGACTATCTTGACGGCCAAGAGCCCGCTAAGGTGTATCTGCGAGCAGCTGACTGCGGTCCTCATCTCTGGACCGTGGAGATCCTATTTGACGGACAAGGCCGGATGTACCTCGACAAGGGCTGGAAGAATTTCGCCATCGCGCACGGTGTGGATTTCGGCTGCATCCTACACTTCAAATATGAAGGTGATGATGTGCTCACAGTGAAGGTGTTCGACGGAACAATGTGCAGGAAGTACTACTACACGGACGACGAAGACACTGACGATGAAAGCGACGACGACGTGAAGCCATGCATCCATCCCCTTTAGATAAGGGGATTATGACCAAGAATATATATGTAGCTTCATATGCATCGATTTAGCGATCTAGCTATTTTCTATATATTATGCATGTAAAAATAATATCGCAATTTCCACCATGATTCGAGCACCACAGCCTCCAAACGATGCCGATGCCGATATCGGCATGGTCAGAACGGCTATGCATGCTTGCCGCCACTGCTAGGTCAGCGTCGGGATGCACCCTCAATCCCGTCCCCTCATTCGATCACCGACACACCAGAGATACCGCCGAGGCCAATGACGAACGTACATGCTGATGCCAATGCCGAACATGCACGCCGCTATGGGCATGGCCACGCCGCCCCGCTATGCTGGACACCACAAACCACCGCGAGTCTTTCCCTTCGCCACCACACTCCCCCAGCACCCATCTATACACGCCAGAAAGGAGAGACACTAGTTTTCTCTACATTGCTCGCGTTCGTGTCCGACATCGTCAGTCAAAGTGTTGAGGTCGTCGTCGATGTCCTCGACCATTTCTTCTCTTCTTTGCATGGTTAAACGCGTCTAGTTCATATCTATCTAATGCGTCTGGTCTCGCCTCATGCAGTTCTTTATGAACGTCGATCTCATCTCGGCACCCCGCATGCCACCTCCTCCGTGCCATCGCTGTAGAGCTCCGTATAAAAATCTAATCCTACCCGTGTATTGCCCCTTGTATCAGCGTCATGGCCCCACTTGTCATTCGATATACCAAAGCCCCACTCGTCCGTGTTTTGGTCAGGGATACGGCGATGCTTACGGTCAAACAAAGATGGATGGTCTGATGTCTCTTTGAAGGCTCTACGTGGCCCCACTTGTCAGCAGATAACGGTCAAAGTTGTTGACCCGTCGGGCAACCGGCCGTTACAGCACTTGTGAGGGTTTCAGACAAGGGCTTGGACAAAACTGAGGAAAAACTAAGGAGCTGGGGAAAACTGAGTACAACTAAGGACCCGAGGGCACGAAAATAGAAATCCCTAAAAGAAAAAGAGCTGAAAGTAAAACAAGGGGTTATCTTCCAAGAGTGCTTTTCTTTAACGCCTTTGAGCTAGGCGCAGTAATTTGAGAAGATGCTCACATAAGAAATATGAATTGAAGCAAAAGAGAGCATCAAGGAGCAAATATAAAACACATTTAAGTCTAACCCACTTTCTATGCATAGGAATCTTGTAAGAAAATAAATCAAAGAAGCACATAGTAACAAGTATGGGTAGATAAAACAAGAGCAACTTCGGAACTTTCAATATAAAGAGAGGTGTTTTAGTAACATGAGAATTCCAACAACCATATTTTCCTCTCTCATAATAATTTTCAGTAGCATCATGAACAAACTCAACAATATAAATATCACACTCATCCTCCTTTATTAAGCATGGAGGGCTATCAAATAAGGTATTAGTTAAAGAGTTACTCTTATTGGGAGGTAGACATGGTTAGCTCCATTCTTCCTCCTCTTGATCATCACTCTCCTCCTCATTGTCATCCAATGAGCTTCCAGTTTCAGCAATTTCTTCTTCCATAGGCTCCTTCAAGGCACTAGTCTCTTCCTTTGGAGAGCATCTATTAAGATATTTAAGAATATAGCCATTTTCTTCCTTGTAATTATCAAAGCAAAATTTAAGTATATCATAAACCTCATATTTATAAGGTGCATCATCAGTATTTTCAAGAAAATAAGCAAGTTCAAATGCACCCTTCCAAGCAATAAATTCTTCAATTTGTTCCACATCATAAAAGTCATAATTTCCATTAATATAAGAAGATATGGTAACATCATCATTATACTCACATTGAAAAGGGAGGTGTTTATACCTCCTACAACAACAAGATCTATCAAAGCAATAAGTAACATTATAAGTAGAGCACACATCTAGCAATGATATACAATTTATCAATTTGTTCCCATAAGTGTTTCCCTTTTTGTGACAAGTGGTGTTCCTCATAATATTTTTGTTGCTCTTCCGTGAACCCACCTTGCCAAAAAGAGTTAGTTTCAAAGAAACCAACCATTGATAAAAAGCATGATAAAGCAAGACAATAATAGACCAACAAAAATAACAACTATAGTAGGAACTAATTTTTGTGTGTTTTTGATAAAACGATGCAAGTAAAAATAAAGTAAAGCAAAACTTAAAACAAAGTAAAGGATGTGCATGCGAAACTCCCCTTGCAGAAGTCTTCTTTTCCCCGGCAACGGCGCCAGAAAATTAGCTTGATGCAGCACGGTGTTGATGTAATTTCACCGTCCAGTTGGGAACCCCAAGAGGAAGGTATGATGAGCACAGTAGCAAATTTTCCCTCAGTAAGAAACCAAGGTTTGTCAGTCCAGGAAAAAGCCAAACTCCAGAAGGTGATGTCTGCTAGCCTAGTGACACTCCAACAAGGGCGCTGTTAACGATAACTTGTTAGCGCGTCTTCAACTAGTAGCAACGCGGAACCTGCACACAACACAACCAAATACTTTGCTCCCAACTTACGATGAGGTTGTCAATCTCACCGGATTGTTGTAAACAGAGATATGAGCGTATCGAGTGGAAAGCAATAGTAGTATGTGAGTAAAGTAAACAGTGCGACTAAAGTAAATAGGTGATAGCAATATAAAGGAAATTGGACCGGGATCCACAGTTCACTAGTGGTGTCTCTCCATAAGATAAATAACAACATGCTGGGTAAACAAATTACAGTTGGGCAATTGATAGAATAAAGATAACGTGCATATGTCGAGAGGATCACTATGAGATTTACTCTGAGCATTACAACAAAATACATAGACTGCCATCCAACTGCATCTATGACTAATAATCCACCCACGGGGATATCGTCCGAACACCCCACAAGTATTAAGTTGCGAACAACAGATAACTGCATTAAGCAAAGTGTGTAATATAAACAAAGCATATGCCCTTGGACATAAGAATGTTTTTTCTCCCTAGTGGCAACAGCACATCTACAACCTTAGAGGTTTCTGTCACTCCCCCAGATTAAATAGAGGCATGAACCCAACTATCGAGCATAAATACCCCCTCTTGGAGTCACTAGTATCTACTTGGCCAAGATAGCTACTAACAACGGAGAGCATGCAAGATCATAAACAACATAGAGATAACATAAGATAATATTCAGCACATCAACTCAATCATAACACCAATATTCATCGGATCCCAACAAACACAACATGTAGAATTACATAACGGTGATCTCGATCATGTAAGGCAGCTCACGAGATCTAAACATGAAGTACATGGTGGAGAAGACAACCATCTAGCTACTGCTATGGACCCATAGTCCAAGGTAGACTACTCACTCATCGCGTCAGAGGCAAGCATGGCGATGAAGAAGACCTCCGGTGGTGATTCCCCTCTCCGGCAGGGTGCCGGGAAGAGCTTCTGGACCCTCCCGATCTCGGGTCGATGATGGCGGCGGATCGCGATGTGTTTTTGGAAAATTGATCGGGTACTTAGGTTTTTCCCGTTGGGGGGTCTTTATAGGCGAAGGGGCAGCGTTAGAGGTGGGCCAGTGGCAGGCCGCGCCGCCCTATGGTGAGGCTGGCCCCTGGCTCGGCTCCATCTCCTCTTCGGTGTTCTGGAAGCTTCGTTTAATATCTGGACGTTCGGCTTTTGTTTCGTCCAATTCTGAGAATATTTCCTGTGTAACTTTTCTGAAACACAAAAACAGCAGAAAACAGGGAACTGGCATTATGGCATCTTGTTAATAGGTTAGTTCTAGAAAATGCATAAAAAACGCCATGAAGTGTAACGAAACACTAAGCAAATGGTGTAAAAACAAGCATGGAGCATAAAAAATTATAGATACGTTTGAGACGTATCATAGGGCAGCTCATAAGATCCAAACATGAAGCACATGGTGGAGGAGACAACCATCTAGCTACTGCTATGGACCCGTAGTCCAAGGTAGACTACTCACACATCACTCTGGAGGCGACCATGGTGGTGGAGAAGGCCTCCGGCAGGGATTCCCCTCTCCGGCAGGGTGCCAGGAAGAGCTCCTGGATCCTACCGATCTAGCTTCGATGACGATGGCGGCTTGCAGTATGTTTCGAGGAAAAGCAATCCGTCCTTTAGGTTTTTCCCGTCGAGGGGAATTTATAGGCAAAAGTGCAGCGTCAGAAGGTGGGCCAGCCGGCCTCACCATGTGGTGGCACGGCCAGGGGCTGGGTCGCGCCACCCTATGGTGAGCCTGGCCCCTGGCCCCCCTCCGTCTCAACTTTGGTCTTCATGAAGCTTCGGTAAAAATAGGAGGTTCGGCTGTTGTTTCGTCCAATTCCGAGAATATTTCCTGTGTAACTTTTCTGAAACACAAAAATAGCAGAAAATAGGGAACTGGCACTGTGGCATCTTATTAATAGGTTTGTTCTGGAAAATGCATAAAAACGCCATGAAGTGTAACAAAACACAAAGCAAATGGTGTATAAACAAGCATGGAGCATCAAAAATTATAGATACGTTTGAGACGTATCAAGCATCCCCAAGCTTAACTCCTGCTCATCCTTGAGTAGGTAAGTGATAACAAAAGAATAATTTTTGAGGTGACATGCACCATCACAATCTTGATCATCTATGTAAAGCATTGAGTGCTGGGATCAAAGAACTTAAAACATGGGCATAAGAGACATAATCTTGACAATAAAAACTTAGCAACCATGTTATAACATGAAAAGAAACACAAACGAAAGATCATGAATAATGAAACAATGAAAGTCAAACGTGTGTTCAAATCATATGGAAAAACATAACAAATGGTTTTCAGCTTGTCCTTCATGGAATAGCAAAAGATAAATGCATAGGACACCTTCAAGTTTAAGAGGGTGACTAGATACAAATAATTTAAGAAGAAGTGAAACCATAATCACGAATCAATCAATGATAAACTTTGGGACTATGCACATTAAACTCTGAATGGCAACTATGCTCTCTTAGACAGTGCATAAAGGTAGAAGGTGAAGACTTAACATAAAAGTAAAAGAAAGGCCCTTCGCAGAGGGAAGCAGTGATTAAACATGTGCTAGAGCTTTTCATTTGTAAAAGAGAGAGATAAAAATTGGTTTTGAGAGGTGGTTGTCTTTGTCAACGACTAGCAATGGGGTTCTTACTATCTTCCATACAAAAATGAGCAAGTTTTTGAGAGAGAGATTGGCACTTTGGTGCTCTTTTATAAAGCTTGGCAGTCCTCCCCACCTTTTTTTCCTTTCACAAACCATGGCTAACCGATTCCATCGGGTGCCCACCAACATTCACATACCATGGAGGAGTGCCTTTTTTCTTTTCTTTTTTTCCTCTTTTTTTCTTCTTTTTGGAACGAAACAATATGGAAGATATCAAATCCGACCACTATGTCCCCATGAGCTGAAAACAGTGTCACGAAATGAGAAGTATTTGAAGGTTTTTTTTGAAAGGTAGCACATTAAAATTTACTTGGAATGGCTTGCAAATACCATGCATAGGAGTTTATAGTGGACACATTGGAATAACTTGGTTTTTGGGAGTTGGATGCACGAGCAGAGCTCATACTCAGTACAAAATGAGGGCTAGCAAAAGACTAAGAGCGACCAACTAAGAGAGCAATAACGGCCATAATCATGCATAGCGACAAAACATCATTAAAAGAAGCATAAAATGGCATCACAAGTCAAAAACCAAATGATCATAAAGGCTTATGGCAACTTTGTAAGAGTCAAACATGTTGTAAGCATGCGCTAAGTCAACCCAAATAAAGCATCAAGGAGAAAACCAAATAAATGCTTCCATATAATAAAAACAACGCATGATTTTTTTCAAAGGCTCATTAAGCAATCTCAGTCATTTGAGACAAGGCATGCTACAGCAAAAGCTACTAAGCATACTATCAAAATGACACCAAGCATGGCATGAAAAAGTCTAAGCCACAGTCTAAACAAGCTCCTTTTTGTACCACTTTTTTGCATGAAACTTTTTCTCTTTTCCAACACCATTCAAACCTTTTTGAGACAACTCTTTTGATGAAAACCAACATAGACCAGTGGTATAAATACACCTTGATAAAAAGATAAAAAAAGATCTGAACAAAAATCAAGGTGAAATAACAAAAGCTAAACGCAGATCTAGAAAAAGAGAACACTCGTTGAACGATAAGAGTGAAAAATAGAGTATTCTTGGCAATGAAAAACAAGGTACATCTCCTCCAAAAGAAATTTGTTGAGGTCCAACCATTTATTACAGCAAACAAAACAAAAGAAAACTGAAAGCAAAAGTAAAGATGCTCCAAGAAAAATGCATAGAATATGAAGCAATAAAAATATAGTGTGTTGAAAGGTGACCTGATTTTTGCCGATGAAGAAGGGGTGCCTCGGGGGTATCCCCAAGCTTTGACACTTGTACCTCTTGGATATTTCTTGGGGTGACATGGGCACCCAAGCTTGAGCTTTTGTCCATACTTCATCTCATCTCATCACTCTCCAATCCCTACACTTGAAAACTTCCTTCATACAAAACTTCACACAACTCTATTAGCAACGTTAGCATAAACATAATAGTAAATTAACCCTTTTTGGTTCAGTTTTAAACTCAAAAACACCACATATAAATCATATACTACTGAATCAACTTCCTCAAAAGTTCCGTGATCAAAAGAACTCAAAAAGAAAGCGATCGAGAGGCAAACACAAATAGTGGCAGAAATCTGTCAAAACAGAACAGCTGACAAAGGTTGAATTTTTCGAGGACCTTCTGTTGCTCAAATCGAAAAGTGAAAATCTAATGAAAGTTTGGATATAACCTGGGTCATATGCTCAAGAAATTTCAGATCAAAAAGATATTCTGAGAATTATCACGAATTTTTACGATGCAGCGCAGAAATCTGTTTCAGGACAGCAACTTCCCCAAATCTTACCTCCCTCAAATTAGAGGTTCTTCTTGGCACAACAACGAAATAAAAATGATAAGGAGCGGTTATTACAGTAGTAATAATTTCCAAGACTCAAATAAAAGAAAAAGTACTGAAAAGAAAACATTGGGTTATCTCCCAAGAGTGCTTTTCTTTAACGCATTTGAGCTAGGCGCGGAAAGGTGGAAATCAAGTAATATCAAATGAGGCATTAAGTTCATAATTTGCTCTAAGAATAGAGTCAAAAAGTAATTTCTTCCTCATTCTAGGGAAGTGTTCCATACCTTTTTTGAGTGGGAATTGATATTTGATGGTGCCTTCCTTCATATCAATGATGGCACCTACAGTTTGAAGAAAAGGTCTTCCCAAAATAATAGGACATGAAGCATTGCATTCAACATCCAAAACAAGAAAATCAACGGGAACAAGGTTATTGTTAACCATAATAAGAACATCATTAATCCTTCCCAAAGGTTTCTTCTTAGCAACATCAGCAAGAGAACATCAAAATAACACTTTTCAAGCGGTGGTAAACCAAGCATATCATAAATATTTCTAGGCATAATAGAAATACTAGCACCTAGATCACATAAAGCATGGCAATCAAAACCATTAACATGCATATCAATGATGGGCTCCCAACCATCTTCTAACTTCTTGGGAATAGAAGCCTTTTGTTTCAACTTTTTCTCCCTAATTTTCATGAGAGCAATTGTAATATGATTTGTAAAAGCAACATTAATAGAACTAGCATTAGGACTCAAAGCAAGATTTTGCAAGAACAAAATAACTTCAGATATATTGCAGCCATCAACATCAAAATCATTAAAATAAATAGAGCTATCATCTCCAATACTCCAAAAAAATTCAGCACTTTTTGTAGAAAAAGTTTTTGCAGTTTTGGGCTTTTTCGCACAAGGAGTAGGAGATTTCTCTACACCAATCAAAGTAAGAGGATTGCTAGCATTTGGAGTAACATCATTAGAGGTAGTAATAGTACATACCTTCATCTCTCTAGCCATCTCATCTTCTCTTTCTCACATGGCATGCAATTCTGCTAGCATCCTAACATTTTTATCAATTCTAACTTGGATGGCATTAGTAGCAGCAAAAGTATTGTTTTCTTTCACATCATTAGGAAACACTTTTAGTTTCAGAAGTTCAACATCAAGAGCAAGGCTATCAACTTTAGAAGCAAGAATATCAATTTTACCCAACTTTTCCTCAACAGGCTTGTTAAAAGCAGTTTGCTTACCGATGAAGTCCTTGAGCATGACTTCAAGCTCAGAGGGTGCGGCCCTAGTGTTGTTGGAGGAATTACCATAAGAGTTATCATAACCATTACCATTGGTACAAGGATACGACCTATAATTGTTGCTAGCAAAATTGTTCCTATAAGCACTGTTGTTGAAATTATTATTTCTAATGAAGTTTACATCAACATGCTCTTCTTGAGCAACCAAAGAGGACAAAGGAATATCATTAGGATCAACATGAGCTCTATCACTAGAAAGCATAAGCATAATAGCATCAATCTTATCACTCAAGGAAGAGGTTTCCTCAACAGAATTTACCTTCTTACCTTGTGGAGCTCTCTCGGTGTGCCACTCAGAATAATTTACCATCATGTTGTCAAGAATCTTTGTTGCGGCGCCAAAGGTAAGGGACATAAAAGTGCCTCCAATAGCTGAATCCAATAGATTTCTTGAAGAAAAATTTAGTCCTGCATAAAAGGTTTGGACAATCATCCAAGTAGTCAGTCCATGAGTGGGACAATTCTTTATCATAGATTTCATTCTTTCCCAAGCTTGAGCAACATGTTCATTATCAAACCGTCTAAACTTCATAATATCACTACGCAAAGCTATAATCTTAGCAGAAGGATAGTATTTTCTAATAAAAGCATCCTTACACTTATCCCAAGAATCAATACTATTTCTAGGCAAAGATAGCAACCAATCCTTAGCTCTTCCTCTTAAAGAGAAAGGAAACAACTTAAGCTTAATAATATTACCATCTACATCCTTATACTTTTGCATCTCACATAGCTCAACAAAATTGTTGAGATGAGCTGCTGCATCATCAGAACTGGCACCAGAAAATTGCTCTTTCATAACAAGATTCAACAAAGCGGGTTTAATCTCATAAAAATTTGCCTCAGGAGCAGGTGGCACAATAGGAGTGCAGATAAAATCATTGTTTTTTGGTGCTAGTAAAATCACACAACTTGGTGTTCTCAGGAGTACCCATTCTAGCAAAACTAAAAGCAAGCAAGTAAAAGAAACTATAAAGGAACTAATTTTTTTGTATTTTTGATAAAACGATGCAAGCAAAGATAAAATAAAGCAAAACAAAAACAAAGTAAAAGATTGTGTGTGAGAGACTCCCCTTGCAGAAGTCTTCTTTCTCCCCGGCAACGGCGCTAGAAAAAATACTTGATGGCTTGTAAGTAACAACCCATTGGGAACCCCAAGAGGAAGGTATGATGAGCACAGTAGCAAGTCTTCCCTCAGTTGTGAAACAAAGGTTTATCGAACTAGTACGAGAAAGCCAAACTTTAGAAGGCGATGCTTGCTAGCTTCGCGACACTCTAGACAATGGTGCCAGAAAAATTGCTGGTGTGTAGTTGACGTAGGAGGTTCTTCACCTAGCAGCAATGTGGAACCTGCTGATACGTCTCAAACGTATCTATAATTTTTGATGCTCCATGCTTGTTTTTACCCCAAGAGGAACTAATTCTACATGTTGTGTTTGTTGGGATCCGATGAATATTGGTGTTATGATTGAGTTGAAGTACTGAATTTTATCCTATGTTATCTCTATGTTGTTTATGATCTTGCATGCTCTCCGTTGTTAGCAGCTATCTTGGCCAAGTAGTTGCTAGTGACTCCAAGAGGGGGTATTTATGCTCGATAGTGGGTTCATGCCTCTATTTAATCTGGGGGAGTGACAGAAACCTCTAAGGTTGTAGATGTGCTGTTGCTACTAGGGGGAAAACAACATTCATATGCTCGAGGGCATATGCTTTGTTTACATTACACACTTTGCTTAATGCAATTATCTGTTGTTCGCAACTTAATACTTGTGGAGTTCTCTGATTGATTCGCCACAAGTGGATTATTAGTCATAGATGCAGTTGGATGGCGGTCTATGTATCTTGTTGTAATGCCCAGAGTAAATCTCATAGTGATTCTCTCATCATATGCACGTTGTCTTTATTCTATCAATTGCCCAACTGTAATTTGTTTACCCAGCATGTATTATTTTATCTTATGGAGAGACACCACTAGTGAACTGTGGACCCCGGTCCTATTTCCTTTATATTGCTTTCACCTATTTACTTTACTCGCACTGTTTACTTTACTCGCATACTATTATCACTTTCCACTCGATACGCTCATACCCTTTGTTTCAAGCAAACCGGTGAGATTGACAACCTCATCGTAAGTTGGGAACAAAGTATTTGGTTGTGTGTGTGCAGGTTCCACATTGCTACTGGTTGAAGACGCGCTAACAAGTTATCGTTAACGGCGCCCTTGTTAGAGCATCACGTAGCTAGTGGGCATCACCTTCAGTCGTTTGTCTCTCTCCTACTGGATTGATAACCTTGGTTTTATAACTGAGGGAAAACTTGCTGCTATATTCATCAAAACCTTCTCTTGGGGTTTTCCAACTGGTCCGGTCATTTTTACTCCATCATCACATCAACTCGGCCCCATCAAGTTTTCTGGCGCCGTTGCCGGGGAGGAAGAAGACTTCTGCAAGGGGAGTTTTCGCACACACATCCTTTACTTTGTTTTAAGTTTTGCTTTTACTTTATTTTTACTTGCATTGTTTTATCAAAAATACAAAAAAATTAGTTCCTTTTATAGTTGTTATTTTTGTTGGTCTGTTATTGTCTCGCTTTATCATGCTTTCTATCAATGGTTGGTTTCTTTGAAACTAAATCTTTTTGGCAAGGTTGGTTCACGGAAGAGCAGCAAAATTATTATGAGGAACACCGCTTGTCACAAAAAGGGAAACAATTATGGGAACAAATCAATAGATTGTATATCATTGCTAGAAATGTGTGCTCTACTTATAATGTTACTTATTGCTTTGATAGATCTTGTTGCTGTAGGAGGTATAAACACCTCCCTTTTCAATGTGAGTATAATGATGATGTTACCATATCTTCTTATATTAATGGAAATTATAACTTTTATGATGTGGAACAAATTGAAGAATTTATTGCTTGGAAGGGTGCATTCGAACTTGCTTATTTTCTTGGAAATACTAATGATGCACATTATAAATATGAGGTTTATGATATACTTAAATTTTGCTTTGATAATTACAAGGAAGAAAATGGCTATATTCTTAAATATCTTAATAGATGCTCTCCAACGGAAGAGACTAATGCCTTGAAGGAGCCTATGGAAGAAGAAATTGCTGAAACTAGAAGCTCATTGGATGAAAATGAGGAGGAGAGTGATGATCAAGAGGAGGAAGAATGGAGCTACCCATGTCTACCTCCCAATAAGAGTAACTCTTTAACTAATACCTTATTTGATAGCCCTCCATGCTTAAAAAGGAGGATGAGTGTGATACTTATATTGTTGAGTTTGTTCATGATGCTATTGAAAATTATTATGAGAGAGGAAAATATGGTTGTTGGAATTCTCATGTTACTAAAACACCTCTCTTTATATTTAAAGTTCCGAAGTTGCTCTTGTTTTATCTACCCATACTTGTTACTATGTGCTTCTTTGATTTATTCTCTTACAAGATTCCTATGCATATGAAGTGGGTTAGACTTAAATATGTTTTATATTTGCTCCTTGATGCTCTCTTTTGCTTCAATTCATATTTCTTATGTGAGCATCTTCTCAAATTACTGAGCCTAGCTCAAAGGCGTTAAAGAAAAGCACTCTTGGGAGATAACCCAATGTTTTTACTTTCAGTTCTTTTTCTTTTATTTGAGTCTTGGAAGTCATTACTACTGTAATGACCTCTCCATATCATTTTTATTTCGTTGTTGTGCCAAGAGAAGCCTCTAATTTGAGCGAGGTAAGATTTGGGGATGTTGCTGTCCTGAAACTGTTTTTGGTGCTGCATCGTAAAAATTCGTGAACATTCTCTGTATACCTTTTGGACCTGCGATTTCTTGTGCATATGCCCCAGGTTGTATCCAAACTTTTATTAGTTGAACACTTTTTGATTTGAGCAACAGAAAACCCCTCAAAAATTCGACCTTTGTCAGCTGTTCTGTTCTGACAGATTTCTGCCAATATTTGTGTTTGCCGCTTTATCGCTTTCTTTTTTAGTTCTTTTGATCACAGAACTTTTGGGGAAGTTGCTACAGTAGTATATGCTTTATATGTGGTGGTTTTAGGTTGAAACCTGAAGCAAAAAGGGTTGATTCTATGTTATGCTTACAGTAATGTTGCTAATAGATTTGTGTTTAGTTTTGTATGAAGGAAGTTTTCAAGTGTAGGGATTGGAGAATGATGAGATGAGTTGAAGAATGGACAAAAGCTCAAGCTTGGGGATGCCCATGCATTACCCCAAGAAATATCCAAGAAGTACAAGCGTCAAAGCTTGGGGATGCCCCCGAGGCACCCCTTCTTCATCGGCAAAAATCAGGTCACCTTTCAACACTATATTTTTATTGCTTCATGCATTATGCGTTTTTCTTGGAGCGTCAGTTGTTTTTAGTTTTCAGTTTAGTTTTGTTTTGTTTGCTGCAATAAATGGTTGGACCCCAACAAATTTCTTTTGGAGAAGTTGCCTTGCTTTTCATTTGCCAAGAACACTCCGTTTTTCACTCTATTCGTTTCAACGAGTGTTCTTCTTTTTCTAGAACTGCGTTTAGTTTTCGTTTTCGCCTTGATTTGTGTTCAGATCTTCTTATATCTTTTTATCAAGGTGTATTTTTGCCTCTGGTCTATATTGGTTTTCATCAAAATAGGTGTTTATAAAAAGTTTGAATGGTGTTGGAAAAGAGAAAAAGCTTTATGCAAAAAAGTGGTACAAGAAGGAGCTTGTGTAGACTGTGGCTTAGGCTTTTTCATGTCATGCTTGTTGTCTTTTTGATAGTATGCTTAGTGGTTTTGCTGTAGCATGACTTGTCTCAAATAACTGAGATTGCTTAATGAGCCTTTGATGCTTTATTTGGGTTGACTTGGCGCATGCTCACACATGTTAGACTCTTACAAAGTTGCCAATAGCCTCTATGATCATTTAGTTTTTGACTTTTGATGCCAACTTATGCTTCTTTTAATGTCGCTTTGTCGCTTTGTATGATTATGGCCGTTATTGCTCTCTTAGTTGGTCACTCCCAGTCTTTTGCTAGCCTTCATTTTGTACTGAGTATGAGCTCTACTCGTGCATCCAACTCCTAAAAACCAAGTTTGCCATTGTGTCCACTATAAATTCCTATGCATGGTATTTGTAAGCCATTCCGAAGTAAATTTTCATGTGCTACCTTTCAAAAACCTTCAAAACACTTCTCGTTTTGTGACACTATTTTCAGCTCATGGGGACGTAGTGGTCGGATTTGCTATCTTCTATATTGCTTATTCCAAAAAGAAAAAAAGAGAAAAAAAGAAAGAAAAAAGGCACTCCTCCATGGTATGTGAATGTTGGTGGGCACCCGATGGAATCGGTTAGCCATGGTTTGAGAAAGGAAAAAAGGTGGGGAGGAGTGCCAAGTTTTATAAAAAGAGCACAAAAGTGCCAATCTCTCTCTCAAAAAATTGCTTCATTTTTGTATGGAAGATAGTAAGAACCCCATTGCCAGTCATTGACAAAAGCAACCACCTCTCAAAACCCAAGTTTTATCTCTGTTTTACAAATGAAAAGCTCTAGCACATGTTTAATCACTGCTTCCCTCCGCGAAGGGCCTTTCTTTTACTTTTATGTTGAGTCACCACCTTCTATCTTTATGCACCATTAAGAGAGCATAGTTGTCATTCTTAGTATAATGTGCATTGTCCCAAAGTTTTCATTGATTGATTCATATTGTTGGTTTCACTTGTTCTTAAATTACTTGTATCTAGTCGCCCTCTTAAACTTGAAGGTGTCCTATGCATTTATGTTTTGCTCTCCATGAAGGACAAGCTAAAAACCATTTGTATGTTTTTCCTTATGATTTGAACACACGTTTGACTTTCATTGTTTCATTTTCATGATCTTTTGTTTGTGTTCATTTTCATGTTATAACATGGTTGCTAAGTTTCTTCTATCAAGATTATATCTTTCATGCCCATGTTTTAAGTTCTTCTGATCCCAGCGCACAACGCTAACATATTTGATCAAGATTGTGTAGGTGCATGTCACCTCAAAAATTATTTCTTTTGTTATCACTTACCTACTCGAGGACGAGCAGGAGTTAAGCTTGGGGATGCTGATACGTCTCAAACGTATCTATAATTTTTGATGCTCCATGCTTGTTTTTACACCATTTGCTTAGTGTTTCGTTACACTTCGTGGCACTTTTATGCATTTTTCGGAACTAACTTATTAACAAGTCGCAATAGTGCCAGTTCCCTATTTTCTGCTATTTTGTGTTTCAGAAAAGTTACACAGGAAATATTCCGGAATTGGACGAAACCAAAGCCAGTCGCCCAGAATTTCACCGAAGCTTCCAGAAAACCGAAGAGGAGATGGAGTGGGGCCACGAGGGCCCCACACAACAGGGCGGCGCGGCCAGGGGCTAGGCCACGCCCCCTATGTGTGAGGTCGCCTCGGTCCACTCCTGACGATGCCCCTTTGCCTATAAAGACCCCCGATGGGAAAAACCTAAATACCCAATCACTTTTCCAGAACACATCGCGATCCGCCGCCGCCGTCGACCCGAAGATCGGGAGGGTCCAGAAGCTCTTCCCGGCACCCTACCGGAGAGGGGAATCGCCACCGGAGGTCTTCTTCATCGCCATGCTTGCCTCCGAAGCGATGAGTGAGTAGTCTACTGATACGTCTCCAACGTATCTATAATTTTTGATGCTCTATGCTTGTTTTTACACCATTTGTCTACTATTTCATTACACTTCGTGGCACTTTTATGCATTTTCCGGAACTAAGCTATTAACAAGTCGCCACAGTGCCAGTTCCCTGTTTTCTGCTGTTTTTGTGTTTCAGAAGTGCTACACAGGAAATGTTCTCGGAATTGGACGAAACAAGTTCCTGAAGTCTTATTTTTCTCGGAAGATTCCAGAGATCCGAAGAGGAGTAGGAGGGGGGCCACGAGGGCCCCACACACCAGGGCAGCGCGGCCTGGCCCCTGGCCGCGCCCCCTATGTGTGAGGGTGTCTCGGGTCACCTCTGACGATGCCCCTTCGCCTATAAAGACCCCCCGACGGAAAAAACCTAAGTACCCGATCACTTTTCCAGAAAATATCGCGATCCGCCGCCGCCGTCGACCCAAAGATCGGGAGGGTCCAAAAGCTCTTCCCGGCACCCTGCCGGAGAGGGGAATCGCCACCGGAGGTCTTCTTCATCGCCATGCTTGCCTCCGGAGCAATGAGTGAGTAGTCTACCTTGGACTATGGGTCCATAGCAGTAGCTAGATGGTTGTCTCCTCCACCATGTGCTTCATGTTTAGATCTCATGAGCTGCCCTACATGATTGAGATCACCGTTATGTAATTCTACATGTTTAATTTGTTGGGATCCGATGAATATTGGTGTTATGATTGAGTTGCTATACTGAAATATATCTTATGTTATCTCTATATTGTTTATGATCTTGCATGCCCTCCGTTGTTAGTAGCTATCTTGGCCGAGTAGTTGCTAGTGACTCCAAGAGGGTGTATTTATGCTCGATAGTGGGTTCATGCCTCTATTTAACCTGGGGGAGTGACAGACACCTCTAAGGTTGTAGATGTGCTGTTGCTACTAGGGAGAAAACAACATTCATATGCTCGAGGGCATATGCTTTGTTTACATTACACACATTGCTTAATGCAATTATCTGTTGTTCGCAACTTAATACTCATGGGGTGTTCGGATGATATCCCCGGGAGTGGATTATTAGTCATAGATGCAGTTGGATGGCGGTCTATGTATTTTGTTGTAATGCCCAGAGTAAATCGCATAGTGATCTTCTTGACATATCATGTTTATCTTTATTCTATCAATTGCCCAACTGTAATTTGTTTACCCAGCATATGTTATTTATCTTATGGAGAGACACCACTAGTGAACTGTGGACCCCGGTCCTATTTCCATCATATTGCTATCACCTGTTTACTTTACTCGCACTGTTTACTTTACTCGCATACTTTCACTGCTTTCCACTCGATACGCTCATACCCTTTGTTTCAAGCAAATCGGTGAGATTGACAACATCATCGCAAGTTGGGAACAAAGTATTTGGTTGTGTTGTGTGCAGGTTCCACGTTGCTGCTAGCAAAGCAAAGCTTGGACGAGGCGCCATATATAAATTATCCGAAGCTGTCGCTAAGCCAGTCCGCATCACCTTCAGTCGTTTGTCTCTCCTCTCCTGATCGACAAACCTTGGTTTCTTAACTGAGGGAAAATCTTGCTACTATATTCATCACACCTTCCTCTTGGGGTTCCCAACGGGCTGGTCATTTACCACGCATCAAGCTCTTTTTCTGGCGCCGTTGCCGGGGAGGAAGTAGAAGACTTCTGCGAGGGGAGTTTTTCGCACACACATCCTTTACTTTGTTTTAAGTTTTGCTTTACTTTATTTATTTTACTTGCATTGTTTTATATCAAAAACCCAAAAAAATTAGAATCCTTTGTAGTTGTTTATTATGTCTAGTTCAGTTGCTACTACTATGTCGCCCGAGGATATGATTTTTACTTTTAAACAAAAGGATGAGGAAAGTTTTAAAGAAGCTTGGTCTAGAATTTATGATTGGCATGGAAAAACTGAACCTAAAATGACCTTGAGTTTCTTCTTAGTAGCTTTTACTTTGGACTTGCTCTTCGTTATAGATATGCTTTGGATGCTACTGCAGAAGGAGATTGCCTTCATTGTGATGGAGATCAAGCCTTCAATATTATAAAAAGTTGATTACAATTTATAGCATGCCAACCTATTTTGATTCCTCTCTTGTGTGCATTTTTAATAGACTTGATACTCTTGAGACTCGCACTGCTAGTTTGAATACTTGCTACGATAATTTGCGCCAGCATTTTGATTATGTGCCAACAAATTCTGAACCTTCGAGTTGGTATCCTACGGTAAAAATCACCATTAGTGGTGAAACTTTTCATGCTCGTTGTGATATTATGTCTGAATTTTGTCTTATGCCAAAGGTTGTTTATGAATCTTTGAGCCTTTGGAAGCTTTCTTAGGGGGGAGAAGGAATTTCTCTTACTAACAATGCCACTATATTTCCCATTGGAATAGCTGAAGGAGTTTTTACAAAAGTCCTAGGAAGAATGATATCTACTGATTATCTTGTTATTGAATATGTAGGAAAAGGATAAATCACACTTGGAAGATCCCTACTGAAGCTCCTGGGCGCCGTCATTGATGTGGGAAAAGGCAATATAAGATTTATCTCCCCACTGTGCAATAGCCATGTATTTCCTAGAGTCAACAGCAAAGGTAAGAAAGGAAGACGTAAGGCACCCGCTGATCCTAGCACTTCATCACTTGATGTTACTTGATTCGCAATTTTCTGCGCCTAGCTCAAAGGCGTTAAAGAAAAGCACTCTTGGGAGATAACCCAATGTTTTATTTCTAGTACTTTTTCTTTTATTTGAGTCTTGGAAGTCATTACTATTGTAATGACCTCTCCTTATCTTTTTTATTTTGTTGTTGTGCCAAGAGAAGCCTCTAATTTGAGTGAGGTAAAGATTTGGGGATGTTGCTGTCCTAAAACTGTTTTTGGTGCTGCACCGTAAAAATTTGTATAAATTCTATGTATATATTTTGGACCTGCGATTTCTTGTGCATATGCCCCAGGTTATATCCAAACTTTCGTTAGTTGAACACTTTTTGATTTGAGCAACAGAAAACCCCTCAAAAATTCGACCTTTGCCAGCTGTTCTGTTTTGACAGATTTCTGCCACTATTCGTTTTTGCCGCTTTATC
This sequence comes from Dactylis glomerata, assembly GCA_007115705.1. Taxonomy (NCBI): domain Eukaryota; kingdom Viridiplantae; phylum Streptophyta; class Magnoliopsida; order Poales; family Poaceae; genus Dactylis; species Dactylis glomerata. The sequence continues at coordinate 4,876,587 of QXEO01001034.1, forward strand.
GCTTTCTTTTGAGTTCTTTTGATCACGGAACTTTTGGGGAAGTTGCTACAGTAGTATATGCTATATATGTGGTGGTTTTGGGTTGAAACCTGAAGCAAAAAGAGGTTGATTATATGTTATGCTACACTAATGTTGCTAATAGATTTGTGTTTAGTTTTGTATGAAGGAAGTTTTCAAGTGTAGGGATTGGAGAATGATGAGATGAGTTGAAGAATGGACAAAAGCTCAAGCTTGAGGATTCCCATGCATCACCCCAAGAAATATCCAAGAAGTACAAGTGTCAAAGCTTGGGGATGCCCCCGAGGCACCCCTTCTTCATCGGCAAAAATCAGGTCACCTTTCAAAACACTATGTTTTTATTGCTTCATGCACTATGCGTTTCTCTTGGAGCGTCAGTTGTTTTAGTTTTCTTAGTTAGTTTTGTTTTGTTTTCTGTAATAAATGGTTGGACCCAACAAATTTCCTTTGGAGAAGTTACCTTGCTTTTCATTTGCCAAGAACGCTCTAGTTTTCACTCTTATCAAAAACCGAGTGTTCTTCTTTTTCTGCTACTGCTTTTGGTTTTCGTTTTCGCCTTGATTTGTGTTCAGACCTTGTCATATCTTTTCATCAAGGTGTATTTTTGCCTCTGATCTTTATTGGTTTTCATCAAAAGAGGTGTCTTAAAAAAATTTCAAATGGTGTTGGAAAAGAGAAAAAGCTTTATGCAAAAAAGTGGTACAAGAAGGAGCTTGTGTAGACTGCGGCTTAGGCTTTTTCATGTCATGCTTGATGTCTTTTTGATAGTTTGCTTAGTGGTTTTTCTGTAGCATGACTTGTCTCAAATAACTGAGATTGCTTAATGAGCCTTTAAAAAAATCATGCGTTGTTTTTATTGTATGGAAGCATTATTTTGGTTTTCTCCTTGATGCTTTATTTGGGTTGACTTGGCGCATGCTTACACATGTTAGACTAATACAAAGTCACCAATAGCCTCTATGATCATTTAGTTTTTGACTTTTGATGCCATCTTATGCTTCTTTTAATGTCGCTTTGTCGCTTTGTCGCTTTGCATGATTATGGCCATTATTGCTCTCTTAGTTGGTCGCTCCCAGTCTTTTGCTAGCCCTCGCCATGTACTGAGTATGAGCTCTACTCGTGCATCCAACTCCTAAAAACCAAAGTTTTCCAAAGTGTCCACCATACATACCTATTAGCAATTTGCTATTCCAAGTAAATTTGACTTGCCTTTATTTTCTCTTCAAATTAAACTCTTACCAGTGTTATGCGAAAATTGGTCAGTAAAGCTCTCACGAACCGGAAGGCACACTTTACTTTTTCTCGTTCTTAAAAATTTGACATTGTGGTCTCTTATGTTGAGTTGTTATGCTTGCAAGTTGTAAGTTGGATACTAGCTCATCCATGCTGTCATGGGGCAAGCTTTCAACATTGCACTTCTTATTTGAGTTTATATCGTGATCTTTTGTTTATGGATGCCCGCGGTGTGAAATGAATTGGGAATCTTGTGGGGATCATGGAGTTTGTATATGTCTTAGGGAAATGCCTGGGCCGCCAATCTAAGCCATGCATAATTCATGGTGGAAATTTGCAGCATACCCATGGTGGACATTCGACGACGCATCTCAAAATAAAAAGCTAAACAAATGGTAAATAAAAGAGATGTCGAGGTGTTCATTGTCTGCTTGTCCTGTCATTTTGATGTGGGCTTGTTCCATGTCATCGGGCACGGAGGTACCCCGTTGGCGGTTCTCGATGATACGCATATACCTACAATGACAAGAGCCTTGCTAGGGACTTTAAGTTGAGTAGCAGGAGGTTTGGGTACTCGTATTCACGGGACACGAGGTTTTCAACTTATGATTTGTCAAGCATATGCATCATAATTGTTCTCGCATTAACTCTAACCATTCAAGATGCTTATGATGGGGGCAATGAGAGCTCAAAGCCGGTAAGTAACATAATTTTTGAAGGTTATATAACTTGCAATCACTGCTTCCCTCCGCGAAGGGCCTTTCTTTTACTTTTATGTTGAGTCACCACCTTCTATCTTTATGCACCATTAAGAGAGCAAAGTTGTCATTCTTAGTATAATGTGCATTGTCCCAAAGTTTTCATTGATTGATTCATATTGTTGGTTTCACTTGTTCTCAAATTATTTGTACCTAGTCGCCCTCTTAAACTTGAAGGTGTCCTATGCATTTATGTTTTGCTCTCTATTAAGGACAAGCTGAAAACCATTTGTATGTTTTTCCTTATGATTTGAACACACATTTGACTTTCATTGTTTCATTTTCATGATCTTTTGTTTGTGTTCATATTCATGTTATAACATGGTTGCTAAGTCTTTATTGTCAAGATTATATCTTTCATGCCCATGTTTTAAGTTCTTATGATCCCAGCTCACAAATGCTTACATACATGATCAAGATTGTGTAGGTGCATGTCACCTCAAAAATTATTCTTTGTTATCACTTACCTACTCGATGACGAGCAGGAGTTAAGCTTGGGGATGCTTGATACGTCTCCAACGTATCTATAATTTTTGATGCTCCATGCTTGTTTTTACACCATTTGTCTACTGTTTCATTACACTTCGTGGCACTTTTATGCATTTTCCGGAACTAACCTATTAACAAGTCGCCACAGTGCCAGTTCCCTGTTTTCTGCTATTTTTGTGTGTCAGAAGTGCTACACAGGAAATGTTCTCGGAATTGGACAAAACAAGTGCTGAAGTCTTATTTTTCCCGGAAGCTTCCAGAGATCCGAAGAGGAGTAGGAGGGGGCCACGAGGGCCCCACACACCAGGGCGGCGCGGCCTGGCCCCTGGCCGCACCCCCTATGTGTGAGGGTGCCTCGGGCCACCTCTGACGATGCCCCTTCGCCTATAAAGACCCCCCGATGGAAAAAACCTAAGTACCCGATCACTTTTCCAGAACACATCGTGATCCGCCGCCGCCGTCGACCCGAAGATCGGGAGGGTCCAAAAGCTCTTCCCAGCATCCTGCCGGAGAGGGGAATCGCCATCGGAGGTCTTCTTCATCGCCATGCTTGCCTCCGGAGCGATGAGTGAGTAGTCTACCTTGGACTATGGGTCCATAGCAGTAGCTTGATGGTTGTCTCCTCCACCATGTGCTTCATATTTAGATCTCATGAGCTGCCCTACATGATTGAGATCACCGTTATGTAATTCTACATGTTTGGTTTGTTGGGATCCGATGAATATTGGTGTTATGATTGAGTTGCTATACTGAAATATATCTTATGTTATCTCTATATTGTTTATGATCTTGCATGCCCTCCGTTGTTAGTAGCTATCTTGGCCGAGTAGTTGCTAGTGACTCCAAGAGGGTGTATTTATGCTCGATAGTGGGTTCATGCCTCAATTTAACCTGGGGGAGTGACAGAAACCTCTAAGGTTGTAGATGTGTTGTTGCTACTAGGGAGAAAACAACATTCATATGCTCGAGGGCATATGCTTTGTTTACATTACACACATTGCTTAATGCAATTATCTGTTGTTCGCAACTTAATACTCATGGGGTGTTCGGATGATATCCCCGGGAGTGGATTATTAGTCATAGATGCAGTTGGATGGCGGTCTATGTATTTTGTTGTAATGCCCAGAGTAAATCGCATAGTGTCTTCTTGACATATCACATTTATCTTTATTCTATCAATTGCCCAACTGTAATTTGTTTACCCAGCATATGTTATTTATCTTATGGAGAGACACCACTAGTGAACTGTGGACCCCGGTCCTATTTCCATCATATTGCTATCACCTGTTTACTTTACTCGCACTATTTACTTTACTCGCATACTTTCACTGCTTTCCAGTCGATACGCTCATACCCTTTGTTTCAAGCAAACTGGTGAGATTGACAACCTCATCGCAAGTTAGGAACAAAGTATTTGGTTGTGTTCTGTGCCGGTTCCACGTTGCTGCTAGCAAAGCAAAGCTTGGACGAGGCGCCATATATAAATTGTCCGAAGCTGTCGCTAAGCCAGTCCGCATCACCTTCAGTCGTTTGTCTCTCCTCTCCTGATTGACAAACCTTGGTTTCTTAACTGAGGGAAAATCTTGCTGCTATATTCATCACACCTTCCTCTTGGGGTTCCCAACGGGCTGGTCATTTACCACGCATCATCTACCTTGGACTATGGGTCCATAGCAGTAGCTAGATGGTTGTCTTCTCCACCATGTGCTTCATGTTTAGATCTCATGAGCTGCCTTACATGATTGAGATCACCATTATGTAATTCTACATGTTGTGTTTGTTGGGATCCGATAAATATTGGTGTTATGATTGAGTTGAAGTACTGAATTTTATCCTATGTTATCTCTATGTTGTTTATGATCTTGCATGCTCTCCGTTGTTAGTAGCTATCTTGGCCAAGTAGTTGCTAGTGACTCCAAGAGGGGGTATTTATGCTCGATAGTGGGTTCATGCCTCTATTTGATCTGGGGGAGTGACAGAAACCTCTAAGGTTGTAGATGTGCTGTTGCTACTAGGGGGAAAACTACATTCATATGCTCGAGGGCATATGCTTTGCTTACATTACACACTTTGCTTAATGCAATTATCTGTTGTTCGCAACTTAATACTTGTGGAGTTCTCGGATTGATTCGCCACAAGTGGATTATTAGTCATAGATGCAGTTGGATGGCGGTCTATGTATCTTGTTGTAATGCCCAGAGTAAAACTCATAGTGATCCTCTCATCATATGCACGTTGTTTTTATTCTATCAATTGCCCAACTGTAATTTGTTTACCCAGCATGTATTATTTTATCTTATGGAGAGACACCACTAGTGAACTGTGGACCCCGGTCCTATTTCCTTTATATTGCTATCACCTGTTTACTTTACTCGCACTGTTTACTTTACTCGCATACTATTATCACTTTCCACTCGATACGCTCATACCCTTTGTTTCAAGCAAACCGGTGAGATTGACAACCTCATTGTAAGTTGGGAACAAAGTATTTGGTTGTGTGTGTGCAGGTTCCACGTTGCTACTGGTTAAAGACGTGCTAACAAGTTATCATTAACGGTGCCCTTGTTAGAGCATCACGCAGCTAGTGGGCATCACCTTGGTTTCATAACTGAGGGAAAACTTGCTGCTATATTCATCAAAACCTTCTCTTGGGGTTTTCCAACTGGCCGGTCATTTTTACTCCATCATCACATCAACTCGGCCCCATCACCTGCACACAACACAACCAAGAACTTTGCCCCCAACTTACGATGAGGTTGTCAATCTCACCGGATTGCTGTAAACAAAGGATTGACCGTATCGAGTGGTAAACTATGCAAGTAAAAGTAAACAGTGCGAGTAAAAGTAAAACGGTATAGCAATGTAAAGGAAATTGGACCAGGGTCCACAGTTCACTAGCGGTGTCTCTCCATAAGATAAATAACAACATGCTGGGTAAACAAATTACAGTTGGGCAATTGATAGAATAAAGATAACGTACATATGTTATGAGGATCACTATGAGATTCACTATGGGCATTACGACAAAATACATAGACCGTAATCCAACTGCATCTATGCCTAATAATCTAGCCTCTGAATGTCGTCCGAGCAAACATTGGGTATTAAGTTGCAAACAACGGATAACTGCATTAAGCAAAGTGCATAAAGTAAACAAATCAAATGTCCTTGGACACAAGAATGTTGTTTTCTTCCTAGTGGCAACAACACATCTACAACCTTAGAGGTTTCTGTCACTCCCCAGATTATTAGAGGCATGAACCCAACTATCAAGCATAAATACTCCCTCTTGGAGTCACTAGCATCTACTCGGCCAAGATATCTACTAGCAACGGAGAGCATGCAAGATCATAAACAACATAGAGATAACATAAAGATATATATTCAACACATCAACTTGACATAGTACCAATACTCATCGGATCCCAACAAACACAACATGTATGATTACATAAAGATGATCTTGATCATGTAGGGTAGCTCACAAGATCTAAACATGAAGCACATGGTGGAGGAGACAACCATCTAGCTACTGCTATGGACCCGTAGTCCAAGGTAGACTACTCACACATCACTCCGGAGGCGACCATGGTGGTGGAGAAGGCCTCCGGCAGGGATTCCCCTCTTCGGCAAGGTGCCGGGAAGAGCTCCTGGATCCTCCCGATCTCGCTTCGACGACGGTAGCGGCTTGTAGTATGTTTCAAGGAAAAGCGATCCGTCCTTTAGGTTTTTCCCATCGAGGGGAATTCATAGGCGAAAGGGCAGCGTCAGAAGGTGGGCCAGCCGGCCTCACCATGTGGTGGCACGGCCAGGGGCTGGGCCACGCCACCCTATGGTGAGCTTGGCCCCTGGCCCCCTCCGTCTCTTCTTCGGTCTTCGCGAAGCTTCGGTAAAAATAGGAGGTTCGGCTTTTGTTTCGTCCAATTCCGAGAATATTTACTGTGTAACTTTTCTGAAACACAAAAACAGCAGAAAACAGGGAACTGGCACTGTGGCATCTTGTTAATAGGTTAGTTCTGGAAAATGCATAAAAACACCACGAAGTGTAACAAAACACTAAGCAAATGGTGTATAAAAAAGCATGGAGCATCAAAAATTATAAATACGTTTGAGACGTATCATCCACCCCCTGACATCGCCCTTCCGCTTATATATTCTCCTCGACGAGAAAACCCTAAGGGCCCGAACTATTTTCCAGAAAACATACTGCAAGCCGCCATCATCGTCGATGCGAGATCAGGAGGGTCCAGAAGCTCTTCCCGGCACCCTGCCGGAGAGGGGAATCACCACCGGAGGCCTTCTTCATCACCATGCCTGCCTCCGAAGTGATGTGTGAGTAGTCTACCATGGACTACGGGTCCATAGCAGTAGCTAGATGGATGTCTTCTCCTCCATGTGCTTCATGTTTAGATCTTGTGAGCTGCCTATCATGATCAAGATCATTGTTATGTAATTCTGCATGTTGTGTTTGTTGGGATCCAATGAATACTGAGTACTATGTCAAGTTGATTTGTGATTTATCATCTCTATGTTGTTTATGATCTTGCATGCTATCCGTTGCTAGTAGATATCTTGGCCGAGTAGATGCTAGTGACTCCAAGAGGGGGTATTTATGCTCGATAGTGGGTTCATGCCTCTGGTAACCTGGGGGAGTGACAACAACTTCTAAGGTTGTCGATGTGCTGTTGCTACTAGGGAGAAAACAACAATCTTGTGTTCAAGGACATTTGTATTGTTTACATTACACACTTTGCATAAGGCGATAATCTGTTAACCTGGTAACCTAGAGCCATTGCCAAGCCAGCTAGCATCAACCTTCGGAAGTTGGTTCTTTCTCCTACTGGTTTGATTAAACCTTGGTTTCATATTGAGGGAAAATTGCTGTTGTGCTCATCATACCTTCCTCTTGGGGTTCCCAACTGGGTGGCTAGCACCGCCAAATCAGCAACCAAAGAGGCTAAAAGAACATTACTAGGATCAACATGAGCTCTATCATTAGCAAGCATAGCCATAATGGTATCAATCTTATCACTCGAGGAAGAGGTTTCGTAAACAAAATTTACATTCTTACCTTATGGAGCTCTCTCGGTGTGCCACTCGGAATAATTTACCATCATATTATCTAGGAGCTTTGTTGCGGCGCCCAACATGATGTACATAAAGGTACCTCTGGCTACTAAATCCAAGAGATTTCTTGAAGAAAAATTTAGTCCTGCTTTAAAGGTTTGGATAATCATCCAAGTAGTTAGTCCATGAGTGGGACAATTCTTTATCAAAGATTTCATTCTTTCCCAAGCTTGAGCAACATGTTTATTATCAAACTGTTTAAACTTCATAATATCACTTCTCAAAGATATAATATTAGCAGGAGGATAATATTTTCCAATAAAAGCATCCTTGCAGTTAACCCCAAGAATCAATACTATTTCTAGGCAAAGATAGCAACCAATCCTTAGCTCTTCCTCTTAAAGAGAAAGGAAACAACTTAAGCTTAATAATATCTCCATCGACATCCTTATAATTTGCATCTCACAACAAAAATTTTGAGATGAGCTGCATCGTCATCAGTACTAACACCAAAAAATTGCTCTTTCATAACAAGATTCAACAAAGCAGGTTTAATCTCATAAAAATTTGCCTCAGGACCAAGTGGCGCAATAGGAGTGCAGATGAAATCATTGTTGTTTGTGCTAGTAAAGTCACACAACTTGGTATTCTCAGGAGTACTCATTCTAGCAAGACTAAAAGCAGACAAGCAAAAATAACAACTATAAAGGAACTAATTTTTTTGTATTTTTGATAAAAAAGATGGAAACAAAAATAAAGTAAAGAAAGTAAGCAAAACAAAAACAAAGTAAAAAGATTGGAAGCAAGAGACTCCCCTTGCAGAAATCCTCTTTCTCCCCGGCAACGGCGCCAGAAAAAGTGCTTGATAGCGGTGCTAACCACCCAGTTGGGAACCCCAAGAGGAAGGTATGATGAGCACATCGGCAAGTTTTCCTCAGTATGAAACCAAGGTTTAATCGACCAGTAGGAGATAGAAACCACTTCCGAAGGTTGATGCTAGCTGGCTTTGGCGACAGCTCCAGAGAATTTATATATGGCTCCTATTTGGGGGCGTAGCTTTGGCGCCAGCAGCAATGTAGAATCTGCACACAACACAACCAAAGTACTTTGCCCCAACTTGCAGTGAGGTTGTCAGTCTCACTGGTTTGCTGTAAACAAAGGATTAAACGTATCGTGTGGTAATAGATGTTTATTTGCAAGAAAGTAAATAATGCTTGTAGAAAGTAAACGGTAATATGAATGTAAAATAATGGACCGGGGTCCACAGTTTACTAGAGGTGTCTCTCCATAAAGATAAATAACATGATGGGTAAACAAATTACAGTTGGGCAATTGACAGAATAAAGAATGCAAGCAATGCATGTACATGTCATGAGGATCACTATGTGATTCACTTGGGAATTACAACATAATACATAGACCATAATCCAACTGTATCTATGACTAATAATCCACCCGCCGGATATCATCCAAACAACCGTTGGGTATTAAGTTGCAAGCAACAGATTATCGCCTTAAGTAAAGTATGTAATGTAAATAATACAAATATTCTTGAACACAAGATTGTTGTTTTCTCCCTAGTAGCAACAGCCCATCTACAATCTTAGAAGTTATTGTCACTCTCCCAGATTACTAGAGGCATGAACCCACTATCAAGCATAAATACTCCCTCTTGGAGTCACTAGCATCTACTCGGCCAAGATATCTACTAGCAACAGAGAGCATGCAAGATCATAAACAACATAGAGATGATAAATCACAAATCAACTTGACATAGTACTCAATATTCATCGAACCCAACAAACACAACATGTAGAATTACATAACGATGATCTTGATCATGATAGGCAGCTCACAAGATCTAAACATGAAGCACATGGAGGAGAAGACATCCATGTAGCTACTGCTATAGACCCGTAGTCCAAGGTAGACTACTCACACATCACTCCGGAGGCAGGCATGGTGATGAAGAAGGCCTCCGGTGGTGATTCCCCTCTCCGGCAGGGTGCTGAGAAGAGCTTCTGGATCCTCCTGATCTCGCATCGACGACGGCGACGGCTTGCATTATGTTCTCTGGAAAAGAGTTCGGGCATTTAGGGTTTTCCCATCGAGGGGATTAAATAGGCGAAAGGGCAATGTTAGGAGGTGGACCTGGGGGTCACACCCCCTGGTGGCGCGGCCTAGGGGTGGCCCGCGCCACCACCAGGTGTGGCCGCCCCTTGGTCCGCCTCCGGCTCTCCTTTGGACTCCGTCTCCGTGTCAGGTAATTAGGGAATTCAGCTTTTGTTTCGTCCAATTCCGAGAATATTTCCTGTGTAACTTTTCTAAAACACAAAACAGCAGAAAACAGGGAACTGGCACTGTGGCATCTCGTTAATAGGTTAGTTCCAAAAAATGCATAAAAATGCCACGAAGTGTAAACAAAACACAAAGCAAATGGTATATAAACAAGCATGGAGAATCAAAAATTATAGATACCTTTGAGACGTATCACTGGGGTATGAACTCTGGTGGGCTAAGGTACAACCACCCTCCACCCTAAAGGATTTATGCACCAGTCAGTTAAACCAAAAGTCTGAACTAAAGGAAAGAGGCTAGTCAGTGTATTTATATTTAACACTCCCCCTCAGGCCTAGGCTATTTTAGTCCTTGGCGTGGGTTCGGTGTTGGCCGCAGGATCATTTTCTTTTTGTTTTTAATCTATGCGAGAAGGGTCTCGAACTCGAGACCTCTTTGCTTAGATACCATAAAGGATTTATGCACCAGCCAGTTAAACAAAAAGTCCGAACTAATGGAAAGAGGCTAGGCAGTGTATTTATATTTTACACACCCAACCTCAGGTTGGTTCTTGTTCCTTTTTTATCGATAGCACAACAATGGCGCGACTCGATCTGGTTTATCCTTGGAGGACCATGGTCGAGTGCCTATTGGGCGCTTGCGCCTACGCGCTATGGCTAGCATGCTGCCCTGTCCCCATCACTCAGACATTGGGGAGGCGACCTAGAGCATGGTGGGGTGGCCTTATCCTCCGAACGTGGTCGGCTCGTTTGGGCTTGGTGTGGGGGATCTTTGGATCCCATGCCAAGTTATAGCGGTTGTCCTTCCGATGACGAGTTCGGGGAGACGTGACAGCCAATGAAAATCGAGCCTCAACCTCGGTCTTGGCGAACAATGATAGCGTCACTTGGCATCGTAATCTTGTCAAAGGCATCGTCTTTGCCGGTTGTGTCACTTTAATCGGGCTACTCCTGGGAAACCCCAGATCTGGGTCTTCTGGGTCTGATGATGGCATCACCAGCATCGCTACCCCCTGTGGGCATCATTTTTGGAGTAGATATCGGCCGGAGTGGTGCTGCTCCATGGGAAACCCCATATCTGGGTCTCCCAGATCGGACGATGGCGACAGGCCACACCGTTCCTTCCCACATCGACGATGGTGGGTCGCGGCGGCGTGGTGCTGTGGAGTCTCGATGGAAGTTACGCATTATGCTATATGCACGGGAAGAGGCAGAATCGGCTGGCGCTGTGGTGGCGTCGACATCAAGCCTGGTGAGAGGCTTCTCTTTTTTCTAACACCCTGGAGATGGGTTCACGGAAAGAGAGGTGGAAGTGACCTCCGGAGCGTGTGCATAAGGCGCTTTCTTTAGATATTACTAAGAATCGGCGATGATGGAGGCCGAGGCACAAGGCCTGGTCTAATACTCTAGTGTTGTACAAGCTTGGTGGTGCTTTGACACCTTTGTTTTGTTGCTTCAATTTATATGATTGTTGTAAGGCTTCTTGTCAGTTTTTTTTTGAATAATTGAAATAAAGGAAGGTCGTATGCATCTCTTCGATATAGAGGCTAGGACAACCCCATTTTTAAAAAAATCCAACCAAGAGGTTAGTACATATGAAATGGCATTTTTGCCTTAATCAATATTTTGGTACAAATGACACTAGAACTAGGAGACATATGAAACCTAGAAGTGTGTAATCATTTTTCGCCCCACAAGTACAAATGGGATGATGAATGGGAACCTCAAATTCAAAAAGAAGAAAAGTGCCAGTGAGCTTCACAACATGTTTTTACAGTTGTTTGCGTCATATGTACGTGACAATGTTGAGGGGGGTTTCTTGTTGTTCAAGACAAGATGAATGACCATATCTAAAGCCTTCCTACACATATTTACTGCAAATTTAGGGTAAAAAGTCCATTGAAAATGATCTTGTTTGATGTATCTCTGCAAGTCAAAATCAATCTATTATTTCAAAAAAAAATCTGGTCGAGTTGTAATATTTAGACTATATTCTGGTATGATTCCGGATGAGGTCCAATACGTCTTGTATCTCATCTAAAATCACTTTGAAATGAGTGTGGAATATTCTAAAATTGTCGAAATATTGTCTGGAATCCAAACCAACTTTTGATGATCACAAAAAGGGTCAAATGGCTAAATTTTAATTGGACCTTTATAAGCCGCCCTTCTTCCCAAAGGTGTACCCATCGGCTGAGCGAAAACAACTATTTATCCACCCCCTCCCCTCTACTCCATTGTTGAGCACAACAAAAACTTGAGATCTTCCAATTCCTCCATCCAAATTCAATTTCTTTTGAGGAATCAAGAGAGATCCGGATATATATTTCCACCAAGCCAAATCGTGATTATCTCACGAGTTCATCAGGTTGCTTATTACTTTTAGGTTTGTTGGAAAACCATTGGTTGCTAGGTCACCCAAAAGCTTCTGAGTTGTGGTTGTGCTTCGAGAAAATCTACATGGATCACGAGATAACATTAAGGAGTACTCTTATGATTGAGCTCCTACTTTTAGAGGAGGATTAAGGAGAAGAAGGTGAGCTTTCATAGCTTTCAGGGTTCTTCGTGGTAACACGCACCGATGCTACCAAGTTGATGAAGTAAATAACCGGCCAGTTGGGAACCCCAAGAGAAGGTTTGATGAATATAGCAGCAAGTTTTCCCTCAGTTAAGAAACCAAGGTGTGTCGATCAGGAGAAGAGCAGACAATGCGACTGAAGGTGATGCGAACTGGCTTAATAACACTCCAACAAGGGCGCCGTTTACGACACTTGTTGACTCATCTTCGACCAGTAGCAACGTGGAACCTGCACACAACACAACCAAGTACTTTGTTCCCAACTTGCGATCAGGTTGTCAATCTCACCGGTTTGCTTGAAACAAAGGGTATGAGCGTATCGAGTGGAAAACAGTGAAAGTATGCGAGTAAAGTAAACAGTGCGAGTAAAGTAAACAGGTGATAGCAATATGATGGAAATAGGACCGGGGTCCACAGTTCACTAGTGGTGTCTCTCCATAAGATAAATAGCACATGCTGGGTAAACAAATTACAGTTGGGCAATTGATAGAATAAAGATAACATGATATGTCAAGAAGATCACTATGTGATTTACTCTGGGCATTACAACAAAATACATAGACTGCCATCCAACTGCATCTATGACTAATAATCCACTTGTGGCGAATCAATCCGAGAACTCCACAAGTATTAAGTTGCGAACAACAGATAATTTCATTAAGCAAAGTGTGTAATGTAAACAAAGCATATGCCCTCGAGCATATGAATGTTGTTTTCTCCCTAGTAGCAACAACACATCTACAACCTTAGAGGTTTCTGTCACTCCCCCAGATTAAATAGAGGCATGAACCCACTATCGAGCATAAATACCCCCTCTTGGAGTCACTAGCAACTACTCGGCCAAGATAGCTACTAACAACGGAGAGCATGCAAGATCATAAACAACATAGAGATAACATAAGATATATTTCAGTATAGCAAATCAATCATAACACCAATATTCATCGGATCCCAACAAACCAAACATGTAGAATTACATAACGGTGATCTCAATCATGTAGGGCAGCTCATGAGATCTAAACATGAAGCACATGGTGGAGGAGACAACCATCTAGCTACTGCTATGGACCCATAGTCCAAGGTAGACTACTCACTCATCGCTCCGAAGGCAAGCATGGCGATGAAGAAGACCTTCGGTGGCGATTCCCCTCTCCGGCAGGGTGCCGGGAAGAGCTTCTGGACCCTCCCGATCTTCGGGTCAACGGTGGCGGCGGATCGCGATGTGTTCTGGAAAATTGATCGGGTCCTTAGGTTTTTTCCGTCGAGGGGTCTTTATAGGCGAAGGGGCATCATCAGAGGTGGCCCGAGGGGCTCTCACACATAGGGGGCGCGGCCAGGCCCCTGACCGCGCCGCCCTGGTGTGTGGGGCCCTCATGGCCCCCCTCCAACTTCTCTTCGGATCTCTGGAAGCTTCCGGGAAAAATAAGACTTCAGGAACTTGTTTCATCCAATTCCAAGAATATTTCCTGTGTGTCACTTCTGAAACACAAAAACAGCAGAAAACAGGGAACTGGCACTGTGGCGACTTGTTAATTGGTTAGTTCCGGAAAATGCATAAAAGTGCCACAAAGTGTAACGAAACAGTAGGCAAATGGTGTAAAAACAAGCATGGAGCATCAAAAATTATAGATACGTTGGAGACGTATCAAGTATCCCCAAGCTTAACTCCTGCTCGTCCTCGAGTAGGTAAGTGATAACAAAAGAATAATTTTTGAGGTGACATGCACCTACACAATCTTGATCATATATGTAAGCATTTGTGAGCTGGGATCATAAGAACTTAAAACATGGGCACGAAGATATAATCTTGACAATAGAAACTTAGCAACCATGTTGTAAACATGAAAATGAACACAAACAAAAGATCATGAAAATGAAACAATGAAAGTCAAACGTGTGTTCAAATCATAAGGAAAAACATACAAAAGGTTTTCAGCTTGTCCTTCATGGAGAGCAAAACATAAATGCATAGGACACCTTCAAGTTTAAGAGGGCGACTAGATACAAATAATTTGAGAACAAGTGAAACCAACAATATGAATCAATCAATGAAAACTTTGGGACAATGCACATTATACTAAGAATGACAACTTTGCTCTCTTATGGTGCATAAAGAAAGAAGGTGGTGACTCAACATAAAAAGTAGAAGAAAGACCCTTCGCAGAGGGAAGCAGTGATTGCAAGTTTTATAGACCTTCAAAAATTATGTTACTTACCGGCTTTGAGCTCTCATTGCCCCCATCATAAGCATCTTGAATGGTTAGAGTTAATGCGAGAACAATTATGATGCATATGCTTGACAAATCATAAGTCGAAAACCTCGTGTCCCGTGAATACGAGTACCCAAACCTCATGCTACTCAACTTAGAGTCCCAAGCAAGGCTCTTGTCATTGTAAGTATATGTGTATCATCGAGAACCGCCAACGGGGTACCTCTGTGCCCGATGACATGGAACAAGCCCACATCAAAATGACAGGACAAGCAGACAATGAACACCTCGACATCTCTTTTATTTGCCATTTGTTTAGCTTTTTATTGTGAGATGCGTCGTCGAATGTCCACCATGGGTATGCTGCAAATTTCCACCATGAATTATGCATGGCTTAGATTGGCGGCCCAGGCGTTTCCCTAACACATATACAAACTCCATGATCCCCACAAGATTCCCAATTCATTTCACACCGTGGGCATCCATAAACAAAAGATCACGATATCAACTCAAATAAGAAGTGCAATATTGAAAGCTTGCCCCATGACAGCATGGTTGGGCTAGAATCCAACTTACAACTTGCAAGCATAACAACTCAACATAAGAGACCACAATGTCAAATTTTTAAGAACAGGAAAAAGTAAAGTGTGCCTTCCGGTTCGTGAGAGCTTTACTGACCAATTTTCACATAACACTGGTAAGAGTTTAATTTGAAGAGAAGATAAAAGCAAGTCAAATTTACTTGGAATAGCAAATTGCTAGTAGGTATGTATGGTGGACACTTTTACAAACTTGGCTTTTAGGAGTTGGATGCACGAGTAGAGCTCATACTCAGTACAAGGCGAGGGCTAGCAAAAGACTGGGAGCGACCAACTAAGAGAGCAATAATGGCCATAATCATGCAAAGCGACAAAGCGACATTAAAAGAAGCATAAGATGGCATGAAAAGTCAAAAACTAAATGATCATAGAGGCTATTGGCGACTTTGTAAGAGTCTAACATGTGTGAGCATGCGCCAAGTCAACCCAAATAAAGCATCAAGGAGAAAACCAAAATAATGCTTCCATACAATAAAAACAACGCATGATTTTTTCAAAGGCTCATTAAGCAATCTCAGTTATTTGAGACAAGTCATGCCACAGCAAAACCACTAAGCATACTATCAAAAAGACATCAAACCACGACATGAAAAAGCCTAAGCCGCAGTCTACACAAGCTCCTTCTTGTACCACTTTTTTGCATAAAGCTTTTTCTCTTTTCCAACACCATTTGAAATTTTTATAACCACCTCTTTTGATGAAAACCAATAAAGATCAGAGGGAAAAATACACCTTGATGAAGAGATATGACAAGGTCTGAATGCAAATCAAGGCGAAAACGAAAACCAAAAGCAGTAGCGGAAAAAGAAGAACCCTCGGTGAAATTGTAAGAATGAAAAATTGAGTGTTCTTGGCAAATGAAAAGCAAGGCAACTTCTCCAAAAGAAATTTGTTGGGGTCCAACCATTTATTGCAGCAAACAAAACTAAACTAACTAAGAAAACTAAAACAACTGACGCTCCAAGAAAAACACATAGTGCATGAAGCAATAAAAATATAGTGTTTTGAAAGGTGACCTGATTTTTGCCGATGAAGAAGGCGTGCCTCGGGGGCATCCCCAAGCTTTGACGCTTGTACTTCTTGGATATTTCTTGGGGTGATGCATGGGCATCCCCAAGCTTGAGCTTTTGTCCATTCTTCAACTCATCTCATCATTCTCCAATCCCTACACTTGAAAACTTCCTTCATACAAAACTAAACATAATTCTATTAGCAACATTAGTGTAAGCATAACATATAATCAACCTCTTTTTGCTTCAGGTTTCAACACAAAACCACCACATATATAGCATATACTACTGTAGCAACTTCCCCAAAAGTTTCATGATCAAAAGAACTGAAAAGAAAGCGATAAAGCGGCAAACACAAATATTGGCAGAAAACTATCAAAACAGAACAGCTGACAAAGGTCGAATTTTTGAGGGGTTTTCTGTTGCTCAAATAAAAAAGTGTTCAACTAACGAAAGTTTGGATATAACCTGGGGCATATGCACAAGAAATCGCAGGTCCAAAATATATACATAGAATTTATATGAATTTTTACGGTGCAGCACCGAAAACAGTTTCAGGACAGCAACATCCCCAAATCTTACCTCACTCAAATTAGAGGCTTCTCTTGGCACAACAATGAAATAAAAAGGATAAGGAGTGATAATTACAGTATTAATGACTTCCAAGACTCAAATAAAAGAAAAAGTACTGAAAATAAAACATTGGGTTATCTCCCAAGAGTGCTTTTCTTTAACGCCTTTGAGCTAGGCGCAGAAAATTGCGAATCAAGTAACATCAAGTGATGAAGCATCAATTACCTCAGTAGACTCTTTGGAGGTTCCCGAAGATGATTCAACCTGCAAGTCACCCTTAGAGGAACTAAGAGTCTTACCAATTTTAAGAACATGTTGAGGTTTAAGCGCAGAAACCTTGGGAACATACATAAATTTTTGCTCTTTTCCGACAAACACTTTCTCTTTCTTAAATTTAAGAGAAGAGAAGATTAAGCTAAGAGTTTCCATAGACTCCTCTAGTTTACCAATCCTTAAGTTTTGATTATCAAGAGTAGTGCTAGCCTCTAAAACGGTAATTCTCTTACCAATGTTTTCTATTAATTCACTAACGCGGCTAGCATTTTCTAGGATACTTGGCAAACTTTTCTCTAAAGAGCTGAGCTTTTCTACCACCTCCTCCAAGGTGGTCTCGGTTTTAGCAACATGAATAGGTGGTATTCCCACTAAACTTTCAATTATAGTGCATGCTTCTCCAGTGGGAGTACCCAGAAAATTACCTCCTATAAGAGTATCGAGAACATACCTATTCCAACTAGATATACCAACATAAAAATTTCTAAGGAGGATCGTGGTAGAGTGCTTTTTTGTACACCTATGATGGGTATTGTTAATACGGTACCAAGCATCTTTTAAGCTTTCTCCTCCTTGATGCTTAAAACTACGAACTTCTACTTCAGGATTACTCATTTTAGCAAAACTAAAAGCAAACAAATAAAAACAGCTACCAAGGATTCTAATTTTTTTGGGTTTTTGATATAAAAGATGCAAGTAAAAATAAAGTAAAGCAAAACAATAAAACAAAGTAAAGGATGTGCGTGCGAAAAACTCCCCTTGCAGAGGTCTTCCACTCTTCCCCGGCAATGGCGACAGAAAAGAGCTTGATGCTACCGAGTTGATGAAGTAAATAACCGGCCAGTTGGGAACCCCAAGAGAAGGTTTGATGAATATAGCAGCAAGTTTTCCCTCAGTTAAGAAACCAAGGTATGTCGATCAGGAGAAGAGCAGACAATGCGACTGAAGGTGATGCAGACTGGCTTAATAACACTCCAACAAGGGCGCCGTTTACGACACTTGTTGACTCGTCTTTGACCAGTAGCAACGTGGAACCTGCACACAACACAACCAAGTACTTTGTTCCCAACTTGCGATGAGGTTGTCAATCTCACCGGTTTACTTGAAACAAAGGGTATGAGCATATCGAGTGGAAAATAGTGAAAGTATGCGAGTAAAGTAAACAGTGCGAGTAAAGTAAACATGTGATAGCAATATGATAGAAATAGGACCGGGGTCCACAGTTCACTAGTGGTGTCTCTCCATAAGATAAATAGCACATGCTGGGTAAACAAATTACAGTTGGGCAATTGATAGAATAAAGATAACGTGATATGTCAAGAAGATCACCATGTGATTTACTCTGGGCATTACAACAAAATACATAGACCGCCATCCAACTGCATCTATGACTAATAATCCACTTGAGGCGAATCAATCCGAGAACTCCACAAGTATTAAGTTGCGAACAACAGATAATTGCATTAAGCAAAGTGTGTAATGTAAACAAAGCATATGCCCTCGAGCATATGAATGTTGTTTTCTCCCTAGTAGCAACAGCACATCTACAACCTTAGAGGTTTCTGTCACTCCCCCAGATTAAATAGAGGCATGAACCCACTATCGAGCATAAATACCCCCTCTTGGAGTCACTAGCAACTACTCGGCCAAGATAGCTACTAACAACGGAGAGCATGCAAGATCATAAACAACATAGAGATAACATAAGATATATTTCATTATAGCAACTCAATCATAACACCAATACTCATCGGATCCCAACAAACCAAACATGTAGAATTACATAACGGTGATCTCAATCATGTAGGGCAGCTCATGACATCTAAACATGAAGCACATGGTGGAGGAGACAACCATCTAGCTACTGCTATGGACCCATAGTCCAAGGTAGACTACTCACTCATCGCTCCGGAGGCAAGCATGGCGATGAAGAAGACCTCCGGTGGCGATTCCCCTCTCCGGCAGGGTGCCGGGAAGAGCTTCTGGACCCTCCCGATCTTCAGGTCGACGGCGGCGGCGGATCGCGATGTGTTCTGGAAAATTGATCAGGTCCTTAGGTTTTTTCCGTCGGGGGGTCTTTATAGGCGAAGGGGCATCGTCAGAGGTGGCCCGAGGGGCTCTCACACATAGGGGGCGCGGCCAGGCCCCTGGCCGCCCCGCCCTCGTGGCCCCCCTCCAACTTCTCTTCGGATCTCTGGAAGCTTCCGGGAAAAATAAGACTTCAGGAACTTGTTTCGTCCAATTCCGAGAATATTTCCTGTGTATCACTTCTGAAACACAAAAACAGCAGAAAACAGGGAACTGGCACTGTGGCGACTTGTTAATAGGTTAGTTCCGAAAAATGCATAAAAATATCACGAAGTGTAACGAAACAGTAGGCAAATAGTGTAAAAACAAGCATGAAGCATCAAAAATTATAGATACGTTGGAGACGTATCACGCACTCTCCAACCATGGCGTAGATTCCCTTCGAAAAACCAAACAATGACGTACATCATCTTCTCCGCGTACCTCGATTATATAAACACTAGTGCTTCCTTTTCTTATTTTCACCAAGGACATAAAAGTCATATTATGTTTCAAAATTTCAGATGTTTTTTTTGCTTGCTAATTTTATATGTGGTCTACAAGAATTTGCTCTAGATGACTTAGATATGGTCGGAGATACAATTAGAAGCTATTGTACAAGTCAAGATCATGTTATTAGTCAGCTATAGATCCTTTTTGCTTTTTATATGCTCCTTGTGAACGAGTGTGGATTTTTTGTAGCTCGAGCTACACATAGCTCGTTTTTTAAAAAAAATAAAAAATGCCAGTTTAAAGTTTCTAAAAAATCTGAAATTTATTCTAGATATGGATAATGTTGAGATCTACAAACATGTAAAGTTTCAATTTGAAATTCCTTATATTCGAGGATCCACAAAAATGAAAAAATCTGACAAATTTTGATGTTCTAAAAGTTTACACTATTTATTACTATGTCTGTCAGATTTTGTTATTTTTACACATCCAATATTATAAGGTATTTTGAGTTAAAGTTTTGCAAGTTTGTAGATCTCAACATTATTCATATCTAGAATTAATTTCATTTTTTTATAAACTTTTAAATGCGTTTTTTCAAAAAAATTTAAAAAACGAGCTATATGTAGCTCAAGCTACATTTATAGTTTTCACCTTGTGAACACTGTAAATACTTTATAGTGTTGATATAATGATTATAGAGGTGAATTTCCATGCTTTACCACGTACCCGGGAAATGATTTTGAGAATGAAAGTGCATACACAGTGGAATTGATGACTTCTTCACAGGTATAATCATCAGCTCGTTTTATTTTTTGAGAGAAAAATATCAGCTCGTTGATGAAAGGGGCGAGCTAGACCCATTGGTGATGATGACTAATGAGTGTGGTCTATATATTTCTCTTGGCCCATAGGCTAATAGGACATCAAAATGATGTTGGGTCAGCGCTAGAATGATGCTGTTGGGTCGATTGAGAACGTGAGGTGCTGGGCTGGGGATTGTGGATTTCTATAGTCCGAGCTACATATAGTTTAGTTTTTTTTACAAAATTTAAAAATGGCATTTTCAAGTTTCAAAAACTTATGTAAAAAAAATAGATGTAGACAATGTTGTCTTCTACAAACATGCAAATTTTTATCTTAAAATAACTTATATTAGAGGCTCCATTAAAATAATAAAATCTGACAGATATTGAAGTTTTGAAAGTCTACACTGTTCATCATTACGTATGTCAGACTTTATTATTTTTGCACAGCCCAATCTAGAAGGTATTTGAGTTAAAAATTTGCGCGTTTGTGGATCCCAACACTGTCTGTATATAGATTTATTTCTAGATTCTTTTGAAACTTTCAAATACCCTTTTCAAATTTTCAGAAAATGAGCTATGTGTAGCTTGAGGTACATTTGTGCTTTTCCCTAGGGGCACCTATGCACCACCCACCAGCCGCTGCATACCTGGGCGGCCCAGTTCCTTTTTTCTTTTTTTCTGTATTTTCTGTTGAGTTTTTTTTTAATCTGAGCATATTTCAAATTTTGAAGAAATTTCAAAATCTAAAGAGATTTCAAAATTTGAATGGATTTCAAAATTTAAAAAAAATTCCAAATCTGAATGGATCCCAAATTTTGTGAGAATTTTGAAATTTGAACGAAAAGCACATTTGATCAAACTTTAAAATTTGAACAAAAAGCGAAATTTAAACAAATTCAAAATTTGAACGAATTTCTTAATTTGAACAAAAATTAAAATTTGAATGAATTTCTTCCAAATTCCAAACAAATTTAAAATATTTGAACAAAATTTCAAATTTAAATATTTTAAAAAAAATTGTAAAAGAAAGACAAAAAAACTAAACTGAAAAAGGGAAAAAGAAAACAGAGAAAAAAAGAAGAAAAAAAGACATGACCAGGTCAACAGGGCCGGCCCACACCGTGCGCGAAGTGTGCGGCGCGGTGCAAGCGCCGACCCGGTCGGAGCATAGGATTCGCCTTTTTCTTGGGTTTATGTCTGTATCCATCTTTTTTCTACACGTGCTCCGTTCAATCTTAAGAAGACCCAACCAACCTTTGTGGTTATTAAAAAGGCTAGCGTCAATATAAAAGGCCGGAAGCTAATACAGTAGGCAGCTCATACAGAAACTGAAACAATGGCCTCGTAGTAGTCGAGCCCATATAAAAAACCAATGGTATAGGCCCAATAACGCAAATACAAAACAAAATTTGTAATGCAACTGGATTATTTACACTCCAAAAAAAACTGGATTATTTCGTTTCCTTGTATTTTCGCGATCCATACTAATTTGAAGTTGGGGACAGTATACAGTTATAGATTTACAAAGGGTACAGCTCCATTTTTTCAGTAGAAGGGTACAGGTCCATATGCGCAATTTTGTAACGTGTTGAACTAATATAAGCCAAGCTTTTGAGCAAGATCGTTGGACAATTGGTAGTTGATCGATTGATGTCTTTGCCCTGCATAAAAAGCGTGTACACCAACTATACTTCTGGAACAAAATATTCAAATTTTCAAAAGCTCATCTAATACCGCGTCGAGCTAATACAACGACCTCCATGGTTCGTTCGACGGAGCTAGTAACCGGCAAGGCAATCATGATCCAATGACGACGGGCATTGATATTGCAGGTGAGAGTCGCCGTCCTGTTAATCATCGACGAACCTTGGCGGTAGCAGCAGCAGCCTCTCCGTATGCAGTAAATTTTGGCTCACGGTCACGGAGCATCAGATTCATCGCCCTGTCCGTCAGACGCATTTCAATCAGCACCAGTCCGGCAGTACGACGTCGTGCAGATGAATGACCCTCGAATCCAAATTCGCACAGCTGAATCAGACTGTGCGAGCACAGCTTGTTCCGTCGACAGAGAGAGGACAGGATGCAGAATAGCTGCTTCCGCCGACGAGTCGACCATCGAGCCAGGAGCCGTAGGCCGTAGCCTGCGGTTAAAACACGGCGTACTGAAGATCGTACAGAGTTACCTCTGCTTGAAATGAGGCGCATCTCTCACGGTCGCTCAACGACCGCACATCAGTGTCACTGTCAGGCCGTGCAAATGTGCAACGCCAATTGACAGTACTTCCTGACATAACACTCGATCTTGGATCACTCATCATTCGGATCAGGGGTCAGGGATCGTCTTAAGCAACCCACCGCATTCCGGTGTACACCCAATTGGAATATACTGACGTCGCCGCGCGCACACCCTAACAGACGCAACCGAACAGATGGACATAGTGATAAGAGCATCTCCACTCGCCCCTAAAGGCCTCCCAAACGGCATTTGGGGGCGCCCGCGCAGATAACTTCGCCCAGTCGTGCCCTCCCATGCGTTTTTTCCATCCGGCGCATTCGATCTAAACCCTGTTCATGGGGGGCAACCGGGGGCGTTGGCTGGACGCGTGGCTCGCCGTGTGGCTCACTGTCAGCGGCACGACCGACGCTTCGTCGTCTCCACTCGTCTCATCTCCCGTGTCCACTCGGAGACGCGTCGGCGGGAAATGAATGCCATGTCGCGCGCTTCCCGTCCCTTCTGCTTCGTTTTCCCGCCTCGTTTTCGGCTATAAATAGCTCATCGCCTCGCCGGTATGTTCACATCCTCCAAACCGCCGGTAGAAAATGCCTCGCCGTCGCTTCACAACCTACACCATGCTCCCTCGAGGCGGTTCCGGCGCGCCACCACCACACCGTCCCCACCTCCACCGCCGCCGCCGCTGCAGGACCAAGCTCCGTCGCAGGGCGAGGAGGAGGACTCCGACGAGGAGGAGTTCCTCGCCCAGCTGCCGACGGACGCGGAGGCGGAGGAGGCCGCCGCGGAACAGACATCGATACTAGCGTCGTTTGAGACACAGCGCCGCGACCGGGCGGCGCAGGATCTCATGGCCGCCGAGAGGAGGGCGACAACGGCAAGGCTGGCGGAGGACCATGCTGCCGCCCGCGCCGACGCCCATCGCCGCAACATCGAAGCGGCGAGGGCTGCGATGGCGGAGGCTGAGCAACGCCTCTTCCGGGCGGACATGACTGGAGGGATCGCGACGGTGGCGGCGGAGCGCCAACGCCGCGAGCATCAGTACCCTCTCCCCTCCTTCGACGCATCAGCGCAGTGAGAGGAGGAGCGCCACACCTTCACCTCCTTCCTCGAGGAGGCCGAGCGCGACCGCCGCCAGCACGCGGTGAGGAGAACCGTCGCCGCCGCGGGATGGTTTCCGGCCGCCGGTCCGATGATGGAGCTGGGCCGTCCAACGCTCCACCGTCACCACCATCGGGCGCATCAGGAGCCGACGCCGCTGGCGGGGACTCCGACGAAGACCACCTCTTTTAGTTTATTTCATATTTCGACGTATTATGTAAAAACCATCTATATTTCAATGAAATCTATGTAGTTTGCTAAATTTTGTCGAGTTTAAATTTTGGGATGGGGGGCACGGCTGGAAAACCGCCACCCCATACCAAAATCGGCGCCCCCCCCCCCCCCACCCCCCAAACGGGCTCAAAAACGCTTGCGCCGGTCACTGTTTGGGAGGGAGGGGGGGGGGGGGAGGCGAGTGGAGATGCTCTAAGCCTCTAATGTTCTCCGTACTAGCAACTAGCATGGTGTAAATAGTTTTTTGTGCTCACCAAGTCTTTAAGAAAAGCTCTGATCAGTTGGAACTGGTCCATCAAACTGAGTGGACTGACTTGATGTGAGGCATTTAGTTGGCGAGTGCCAATCTACAAAGGGTTGGGTTGGGTTTGAGCCATTGGTTACGAGTATAGGACGAGGGAGAGCCAGCTTTATCGTTAAGTACTGGCTTATCTGCTTTGTTTTCAGCCTGACAGCGATTCATTCACCAACCGAGGAATTGCTATGATTAAGAATAATGGTAGCCGATTAAACTTGATTAAGGTTAGAATGATTGCCCGTGATATCTATGATTAAGGTTCTCCTTTAGGAAACACGGCTATCAGAAGACTAAACTGTTCGATTTGGTTATCTGAATTGAAATGATCAGATTCAGCCCGTTTATTTGCTTAAAAGAACTGCGGGAATATGAAAGTCAACACCATGGGGTTCTTCACGATCACAACTGACAAACCAGCGCACTGTGACGCATGCGCGCCGTTGATGGCACGCTTGCTTGAGATCCGACCGCCAGGCCGACGGTCCAGACTTGCCACCTGCAGCCGGTCCAATCTGTCCGCGGGGAAATCGCAGAGGTCACAGCATCACGTACGGAACGATGCTCCCTCGGCGGCCTTGCGCTCGCCGAAGCCATGCTGGTCATGGTGACGTGCACCAGGTCGAGGTCCGTGGCTGGCATGGCGCGTAGGTGTGCGTGTGTGTAGTGCTCCTGCTGTGTGTGTGTGCGTGTGTGGCGTGGGTGAGCAGAGGAGAGGATCAGGTTCAGGCATAGCAGACTGACCGCGTTGATCACGTGAGCGCTCAATATGGGCGCGAGCCGGAGCATGCGGATCATGGCGAGGTGGGTGCGTTGATGGGGAAAAATAACATATATGCCATGTGTACTTCCTTCTAAAAACCCTGATGGGGAAAAATAGGAGGTATGACATATATCATATGTAAATATTGCAAAGAGTGCAATATGATGTGCCACTGAAAACTCCTTTAAAACCCAATGGGAAAAATACAAGGAGAAAGCAATATGAAATATCTAAACACTTGTATTTATATTGTCTCATTAAAAACCTCTATGAGAAATCATTAGGAAAAACTTATCAAGGGAAAAAGAGTACAATATATATGATCTGAAGATCATCAACATGTTATAATTAGGGAGTCTACTCCCCCTGAATTGTGCAAATATCAAAGTTGTCTTATACCAATTCCACGACATAGTCATGGAAAACAAAATATGGTAATTAAAGACATTGTGAATAAATCTGTTAGATTCTCACAAGATTTATTTGCAAAAAACAATATGCCCACTTTGGGAAATACTATTTTACTAGCAGTTTGCTTTGCAATATTGTTCTCTATATAACCTACATGCATTTGAGTAATACAAGTGTGCATTATCTTGATAGATATGGTAGGTGATTCTATTGAATCCTAACCACATCATTATGAATGTGGTTAATCATTCTATGAAGCCATATAAACTGATGTTTCAAAGTAAATTAATTATTCCAGAATGATTAATGAGGGTAGACTATAGAGTCTATTATGAAGATATCCTTGAGAAGGATCTTCTAGTGAGTTCAGTCCATGATATGGCATTTATTGGGATCAGTTGATTATAGCCAATATATGTATATCACATGATGGTCAAACCTTGATGTTCCTGAAGGAATTAATCAAGATATTTAGTGCCTTGAAGATACCAAAGGATATTACTTCACCCAATGTTTGGTTGGCTTTTGCACTTTACTAAACTGACAACAAAAATATTGTCACATATGATGTATTTTGTGAGGTATGGAACTACAGGTACCAACTTCATCATTGATACCATTAATGAATGGTTTGTACCTTGATAGGGATAGCATGACCATATGTGTTGATATGGTTTATCCATATTTACTTTCTACCACATTTTATGGATACATGAAGACTGAAATACATGTATTCCCGAGGGGATATACTTAAGTTGTGAACCCGATTGGTAGTTGGTTTAATACAAATTTCTATCATAAGATGATTGTAAGCACCTTTCATGTACATAATTCGATGATAAAGTCATCTACATGTACAAAGGTCATGTATAATCCAATTAGAGATTTTGTTTATGACTATATGTAAGCAATTATCATTATTTGAGTAATCCATTTGAAGAAGGATTTCTCTTGGTCAGTTGTACCATATAATTTTTCTGACCATCTCTTCAAGTCATAGAGTGACTATTGAAGATTTACAAAAATACAAGTTGCGATTTTCTTTTGGATTTAAGCCCAGAAGGGACTTTAATATTGGTATCCAAAATGAGTGATCCATATGTCTATGGATCCATCAACTGCATTAATAGTTTATTTGTAACTGCCAATAATAGTAATATCGAAACTTAATCCACATATACCAAGAGGGTATGTTGCATCATAATTGATGTCGGGTCTCTGCGTTAACCCTTGTGCTACAAGCCTCGCTTTTTCACCACCTCATTATTTTCGTTATTAATGAAAAGTTATTGATCTTCTAGAGGAAAGATCCATATGAGGAGTAGGTATTATTAAGGTAGATACCTCTCTTTTGTTGAGCGAGTGCTATTCTTATTTAATTGCTTCCTTCTAGTTGAACCAATATACGAGTGCATGAGGCACTCTGCCATGGACTTTGGTTCAGGGCCCTAAAGGTTTTAGCAATTTTAAGAATAAATATATGTCAACAAATGTAGGCTTTTATGTTAAATGATTCTGTTGAATCAATGGATTTGTGGAAATATCATTTACGTCATTTAACTCCTCATGATTTCCCATAACAATGTAGTCAACGTGCTTCGATGTCCAACACTTAAAATTGTGTGCACATTTGTGTTGGTTTGGATGATGCGCATCCATTTTGTGTTATTCAACTTGAGGTTGAATTACATTTACAGTTTGAGGATATCATTTCCTCTTTATCCGCGGAAGCATATGAGAATTTAAATCCCATGTGATAAGATTTCTCCCCCTTTTGCTCTCATTTGGGGAGAAGAGTGGTTGAATTAGGTACCTTCACTCATGTTGCATATTGGTTGCATGAATAATATGATGTAGTAATATCTTTATTCTCTGTAAATGTATGTGGCAGATTTGCAATGTGTTGCAAATTTATGATTGAACTTCATGTTCACTTTTTTTTAAGTACGTGAATATGAGGACTGAATGTCTATGACATTTTTACTTTATTTATCGGCATTCTTTGTGGTACTAATCTCCCTCTAATACCAAAAATGTCCTTATTACAAATGCAATCAACGTACGGACTATCAATAACTCCCTTGTTAGGGTCAAGTATTTGACGGATAATACCTTAGTTATTTCTCACATAGATCCCAATTTGATGTGAGAGCCCATGATGTACGTTGGGGTGGTGATATCAGTATATGACTGAATTATCGCAGATAGGAAATACTTTTCTGATATCCACGTACTTACTGCAAGGGGAAGCAGTATGATATGCAGTTATTATGATCTTTATTAGATTTGCGCCATGTAAAGACGCATGTCTCCAACAAGAGGTTGGTGTAATTCAATTTTCTTGATATGGTCATTTAATTAGTTACTCTTTTGATAAAGAGTTTAGTTGCACCATTTTGGGTCTGTACATGAGGTACTTAGTAAAATCCTAAATGATCATTAAGATGACATCCACATGGTCTTAATCCATGTCTTAGGATAATTTGCTCTAATTTGATAATTGAGAAATTAATTTAGTAAGATCATGGGTTTGAGGAGATTAGAGAACCTCGTAAGGCCATCTATAGGATGCGCCTATGGATACCATGTTCTTATATGACCCATATAATGGTTGAATAGTCCACCGTTATCTTCTTGTGTACATTCAAGAATTTGAGTGGCACATTTCTAATTTTAAGGTGAGAGAGCCTTAAAAATAAATAATTTTCTCATGGCACATGTGGTGCACATAAAATTTGAAGACTTGAGAATTTTGCAACTTTTAAGTTGTGACCAACAAGATCGTTGATAACTTTTTGTATCATCCCTATGATGGGGTGACTAAGGCGATTATGCCAAATGTTAAATTTATCAACATTTTGATTAATTACTTTGTACGCAACAAAATTAGTATGAATTTGGTTCATACATTAAATTGTCATGTCTAAAGAACATGATATTATTGGACAATATACCACATGAAGTAGTATATTTATAGGCCAAGTGACATAATGGGATAATTATGAGACTAAACAAGGTCATCGAAATGTCTTGGAAATTTTATTCCTCAATCAAATTATTATTGCAAAGGAGTATACCTCCTACCAGATTATACTTACGCTCTCATTCTGATGAAGATTATAAGTACAATCAGCAACCATATTATATTCTGGTGCTTATCGAAGTGAGCTTCGAAGTTATCCCATTGAACTCATATTAATTGATGCATTTATGGCTTAACCTAACCAATGATTTGGGAATTTGGAAATGCATATGTATGATGATTCATACAATAACATATTTGATAAACTTGATAGTTAGCTTATCCCTTTTAATAAGGTTCACTTTGTTTCTGTTTGTCATGTTACCTCAACTTTACATTAATTTCTCATGGTTCATTTTGAACCAAGGAGATTTGTAGTTCATTGACTACTAGTATGAATTTCAGGTAATTGTATATCACCGTAGGGTGTATTTAATGATTCTTCAGAAGAAGTTATCATATAGTTTTAGCCTGAAATAAATACAATAATGCTGATGCATTATTATCAAAGGACGATGTAAAGTACATTAGCGGTTTTGATCAGATCTTTATAACATTTTTCTGATCAGAAAATATCAACTTTGAGTTGATTATATAAACAACAGAAAGAGGGAAAAAAACCCGCAATGTAGTAGAAGTCCTCAAAAGTGTTTGAGAAACTATTACCATTACATTTATGCATCATATATCTCCTTGATGGAGATTTATAGGAAAATCGATATTTAATCAATTTCTCTCATGTAATGTGAGTTCAACAATTTCCACTAATGGGAATGATAGCCATGTCCTGCATGAGATGATCATGCAACTCATTTACTATGTTAGTAAATTTAAATTTATGAAAAATGCTCTAAACGAGCATATGTTAATGGTCAAGATGATTCTGTAATGACCATAGGGTAGACATTCAATGTTGAGACATCAAATGTTATTTATATCAATGTTTTGGAATTTATTACCAAAGTGATGGGTGATATTATATTTTGCACCAAAACATGGATATATACCTTTGACATTGGTTATTCACGGTGAATATAATTATCATCATATGACATAGAAATAGTAGTTTGTGAGAAATAATGGACTATGTCTTGATAGACATTAGAACCATGTCCAATAATTATAGATCCCATATCTTACCAATGTAATAGAAGCATGAAATAACCATGCATAAATTGTTTTTACTATGATGGTAAAATTTACTTTGGTAAACAACAAGCATGTTCTAGAGAAACATTTTGAAATTTAAGCAGATGCTTATAAGTCATATATGTGTAGATCTTTGAATTTCAAGTTAACACGTTGTAGATAATCTCCTTTTTTTTGGAGTACATCTCTCAGTAGTAGGAAGCATAGTCTGACATGTGTCAGTAGATGCCTTATCCTATTACCTTGTGTTATATTTTGACATTGACTCATTCAGAAGAGCACTTTGTAGGTAATCTTATTATCGTAATGATGAATAAGTATGCCTCGCAGTAATGGATAATCTGCACTTTATGCAGTAGATGCCATCACCTTGTGTTTCACGAATAATATTCGAGATAGTCACATAAATTTTTATCTCATAATTTATTAATGAGAAATTTTGCACGAAAAATTAAATTTCAAGTGCAAAATTAAATTGTTGTACCAAATAACATGTTATAGAATGCTAGAGGCAAATATATTAATAACATGTTATATTACATATTTTTAAATTATATTAGACAGAAGGTCTAGAATTATCAAATGTCGATTTTACCTCGTATTTTGCAAGAAAATTAGTTTTCAATTGCAAAACAAGGTTATTGTACTAAAATGCAAGTTATAGAGAATGCTAGAGGCAAATGCACCGAAGGTGTCAAAATTTGAACAATATGATGGCATATAGTTTATACCCATGCAATATATAAGGACGAGAGGGCGCCACAAATAGTTTAGTCTGATGACTAAGCGCCTAAGTCACCGATTTACAATTAGCCAAACGGCTGAAATAGAGTAACACGAAGAATGTGAAATAAATAATCTGTAAGCATGTGGGCTTCAAATGTGAAGTAGTAGAAACTGCGAAATTCAAATAGCCCGAGGGCTGAACTGAAATAAAGTACTCTGCCTGATGGCGTGAAGTGTAAAACAGTACAAAACTGATTGCTAATCTGTACAGACTAGATAGTGTGCTGGTTTATCACTAAGTTACGGAGACATTTGCAATTTCACAACATAGAAGGATTAAATAGCAAACATGGCGAAGAGATAAGGCTCCCTATCGCATCGTCTTTGCTGTGTACTTACGAACCAATTGATTCGTCTCAGCCTCCTTGCACAGAGCGCATCGCCGGGCGACGCGGGATGCCGTCTTTGCTCCAGAGAGCCGAAGGGCGTAGTGCGCGGCAAGACCATTGATTGAAGCCCCCTCCGTGCTGGGAGGAATCAGGCCGAGGACCGTGGCGGCGGGCGCCGCCGCGCCGTGCGCAAGGGCCGAGCCGAAGGCTGTGTGGTGCGCCGCCGTTGGAGGCCTCCTTCGTCTCGCATACGCGGTCATCTGCCGGGAGGAGCATTGCCGGAGACGGATTGGCGCCTCCATAGGCCGATTCCCGATGTGACATGCTCGGAGGAGCAGCACCAGGGGGCGTTGCCGTGCATCTTAGGGAGCCAGGGCTGCAAGCACTGCAGCGCGCAGGCGGCGGTAGCACCGCCGGAGCATCGCCGGGCCTGGGTTACCTTGTTATGAAGGTAAGTTGTCGACGACGAATCGACGATGCCTCCCTCCACTGGTTCCTTCTATTTGCCTTTTCATTCTTGTGACTGGAACTCGCTCTTGGTAGAGTTCTAGCGTGCGTGATAACGTGTTTGAAGTAAAGGATTGAGAATGAATCTCTACTTTATTGATCAAGAAGTTGGCTATATATACAGTTTGAACAGGTGCCATTAAGGCGGTAATTACAAGTCGCGTCTGCCTGAAGGGGCGTAACGTCTGTACGGTGTTTGTCCAAAAGTAACTGCCTAGTTAGCTTAAGACCTAAGCTAAATCTATTTCTAACAATTTTTTCGTTGAGAATACCCAACCCATTTCACAACTGAGATCTAGATAAACATACTAGAACTAGAAGCTGGAAAATCCAAAGCAGATGAGATGGCAAAGACGACGACGTACCTCGAGACCTAGCTAGCTGCCTAGCTCGCTCGCGTACCATGATGGCCGTCTCAGCTCGCAACGAAAAGCAGGAGGGGCGTCAGTCACGAGGTCGTAATACCATGCCACGCCATTCGATAGCAGTCAGTCACCAGTTGCGGCGCTAGCAGCCCGTGCCGCCCGCGCGGCGTCGCCACCTGGCAGGAACGGCGCAACGAATAAGAGAGGGCACGTTCTTCCAGGGCCGGATCTATGTTACGCGGGCCCCTCGGCCAAGTTAGCGGTACGAGACCTAAGTCTAATGTATATGGATCTTAAGTTAGTGGCATGGACCCTAAAGCTGGAAGTAGGAACGATCGACGAGGTATGATTACGATCGGCTGCGAAAACCGCGAGGAGTCGAGTCAGCGACGCAGCCCGCACGGTACGTGCTGGGCCGGGCCTTGCAGTTTGTTTTTGACATATATAAAAATATATATAGAAGGGTATACAAAATTATGGGCCTCCTCCTGATATGGGCCCCTGGCCGCCGCACAAGGTCGCATAGGCTCAGATCCGGCCCTGCGTTCTTCTCGGAGAGATGATTGCCCCGCGTTCACATCCTTGTCGCACGCCCGATCGAGACTTCGACGTGGTACACCGTAACGTAAGGATTCTCTATCCGGTGGACGCATCCTGCCGACGCAAATGGTTTGTTTTAATTTGTTTGCGTCAAGGGTAGGATATATTTTGCGTCGCGGTCCGGTGCGTCTGACTGGCGCGCCTAGCGGTACGACGCATCATGTCCGACGCTTTGTGGCAGGTGATGGCCAGCATTTGGTCGACGTTGGCCATGCGGCCAAGTGAAAACTAGGATAGAGCTAGAATAATTAAATTAAAAAGTAATTTATTAATATAAATACTTTACAACAACATAGTTTGACATGAAATTAAAATATTATTCATATCACATCAAATTAAGTGGATTAACCATGTTGGTTTTCCGCAAAGGTCCAAATATACTTAATCAAATCAGTTTGAAGCCGATCATGCATGTGGCGATCATGCAAATTTTTTATGGTATGCATGAACTGCTCCCAAGATGCCACCCCTGCCGCTGGCTCAGCCAACTCACCCTAAAAATCCCAGCCTTGGTCATAGATGATGTCACCCCGCTCGTTCTCAATGATCATGTTGTGCATGCTCACATAAGCAGTCATCATATTCCACATCCTCTCCGGGCTCCAACTTCTAGCAGGGTATAGCCTAGCTTGGCTGAAGCACACCAAACGCCCGCTCTACATCCTTCCTAGCTGCCTCTTGCTCTTTAGCAAATCTTTTGCATTACTCATCTGCAGGGTTGTGCACTGTCTTCACAAAGGTTGGCCAAGAGGGGTAGATACCGTCAGCTATACCTGGGCATTTTCTTGGGCCGGGCCGGGTCGGGCCAGAAAAAAGCCCGATGCATAATTCTGCTGCCCAGGCCTAGCCCGGCCCGACTGTCGGGCCGGAAATTTCTGCCCAGGCCAGGCCCGTTGAAGCTTTTTCCTGTCGGGCTATCGGGTCAGGCCTTCCTTAAATGACTGATTTCCTCTGCCTAGGCCCGGCCCGACTAGACAGTCGGGCCAAGATCTGCCTGCCCAGGCCCGACCATTGGGCCAAAATCTGCGGCCCATGCCCGAGATTTTCAGGCGGGGCCGGGCCGGGCTGCCCATGCTCAGATCTACCGTCAGCTAGATAATAATCCTTATCATAAGGGTTACCATTGATCTCATAGGAAATCTGAGGAGCAGTGCCACGGTAAGCCTAGAAAATACTGGAGAGCGATGCAGCACATTGATATCATTGTTTGAACTGCCATACCAAAAAAGGAGTGCCAAATCCAAAGTCCTGTGAGGCAACAACCTCAAATATAACGGTGTACCCCTCCTTATGCCCTTTGAACTGCTCTTGCCAACCAAATGGACAGTTCTTCCACTGCTAATGCATGCAGTCAATGCTGCCAAGCATCCTAGGAAACCCCCTACTCTTGTTGATGGACAAGAGGCGGGCAATGTCATCCATGTTTGGCTCTCTCAGGTAATATTCGCCAAAAACTACAATAACATCCTCGCGAAACCTATACATGGCTTCATGGCATGTGGACTCGCTCATGCGTATGTAATCCTCAATAAGATCACCTGGCACTCCATATGTAAGGTGCCGAACGGCCGCGGAACATTTTTGGTAAGAGAAGAAGCCGATCTTACCCGTGCAATCATACTGGGCCTCGAAGTAGTCATCATAGTCTTTGACGCTATTAAGAATGATCAGAAACAGTTCTCTAGACATCCTATAGCGACGATAAAATTCCTTTGCTTTATATATCGGCATGATTGGGTGGAAGTAGTCCTTGTATAGGCGCACATGGCCAGCTTCTCGATCGCGATCGACGTTGCCCTCCCGCTTCTTGGATGAGCCACCTCTGCGAGGTGGCATCAGGAAGTGCTCGTTCACCATGATGGCAGCGACCAAAAGAAGCTCGGTCTCGCCGTCCGAGTCCTCATCAGACTATGACATGAGCATATTGTCGAAGTATGCCTTGGCTGCGACCCTTTGACTGCTACTGCTCATATACAAGGAAAGCGGAAACCGTGGTCAATGTCCACGCCACCGCCAACTACGGCAGAAGCTGAGAAGACCGACGAACATACCTTCCTGGGCAAATGGTCGAACAGGTTGTGGACAGCGGGCAGCAATGTGCCCCGAGCACCTCGCCTGTGCACCGTTGCAGGTTGACGCGGCTTGTCAGCGGCGAGATGAGGCGGCAGCTTCCGCGGCCTCGACTGGTACGGCGGCGGTGGCTGGCGTGGCAGCGAAGAAGGGGGGCAAGGGTCTGAACGCTTTGGATAGTGGGATTGGCCAACTATTTCTGGGGTCGCTGGCGGGAGGGCGGACGCTGGAGGACGCGCGCGCTGTCTGGGCCAACGTAAACCTGGTCCAAATTTGGGCCAACGATGGATCGGGCCGGACGCGTTCATACGAATACGTCGCACCGCTGGGAAGGGCGCTGGCGACACGCCGGTCCGGTCGGACGCTTTTAAACGCGCGCGAACACGATGCGTCGACCCGGTGGAGATGCCCTAACGCGCGAACAGTTGGACAACGCTCGTACTATGCGTCTATGTCTCCCTTCCCCTGCACCGCTGCACGTACGAACCGTCTGCGATGTCGGCACGTGATCAAGAGCTGGGATTTAGAAGCAGTACAAGTGCTGACTGGCGAAGAGTTGATCATAGCGTCGGGTACAAGCTTCCTGCAAAATCTGAAGCGAGTGCAAATGTGGCATGCAATCTCATATACTACGGACTTATTATGTCTGGTCATCAGCCAGCGAGCAAATGCGGCATACAATCTCTACTATAAGTTTGCTAAACGACTGGTTGGTACGTCCGTCGTCGTCACTTTTTCAATTAGCCCCTCAGAATTTTGATAATCAACCCGAAGTCCAGTTTCGTCGACCACCGCTGGTCAGAGAAGAGGAATCGCCGGCGTCCTAGCACCACGGACCGGCGGCGGCGAGGAGATGGACACCGGAAGGCGGCGTTGCAGCTCCTGAGAATGCCCTCTTTCGACTCCCACAAACAGGAGCAAGCCAGACTCTCCAACGGGCTCTCCGCTCGGCGTGCTGCCTCTTCACCATGTCGCGCACCTCTGCTGCCTCCACCGTGTGGATCTCGATGGAGGGGAGAGGACGCACTGAGGAGAGGTGGAAAGGGGGGCCGCAGCCTGCTGCTGCTGAAGCTTCCTCCCAAATCCGCAGAGATGCTCCAAGCAAGTCGATGGAGTCGTCGTTGCCTCCGAGCAAAGAGCCTGTCCCAAGTAGCCGATACTGGAGTCAACCATCGCGGCAGTGGCAGATGTACGCGGTGGATCAGCACCACGTGCTATGCAAGCTGAGCGGTCAGCTTGAATGATTGTGTCCGAGTCTGAAGCTCTGAACCGTGTATTCTGGTGATTTAGCAAATCAGAAAGCTTCTGCATTTATAATTGTGCATTTGTTGTGTTGATTGGAAAAAGATTAGGCGTGTACATCTCCTACCTTTCTGTGATTTCTAGATGATTAAGTCTCTAACATATGCATCATATTAGATGTTATACAGCTGAAGTGTTTTGTGAGTAAGAAAGAGCTGAAGGAAATTATTCAGCAGAGATGGTGCCCGCCTCATTCTGACATTATAAAGTTCAATGTCGATGGTGCATTAAGGGAAGGCCAAAACTAGGGAGGCTAAGGACTTATAGACAGGAATAATACTGGAGAAATAATTGAGTTGAGAGATAAATGTACAGGTGGCATACACGATGCTTTTACTGCTGAGCTTAAAGCAGTTGATGAGGTTCAGCATTGCTACCGATTTGGGATTTATCAGAGCAGAAATAGTGCAAACGAAAGAAATAAAAAAACTAGGACTGCCCAACTTATTAACGTAGCGCTAAACAGCCGTGGGCAAATAGATTTTTCCTTCTGTGATTAAAGATCTCAAATTCAAAAAAAAAACTTGGTTTTCTATATGCACAGTAAAAAGCTATTGAAGATCTGCAAATGCAGCAGCACATGAACCTGCAAATCTTTGTGTATGTTGTAACCTTAATTCTTATTTTAGTTCTGATTTATTTTAAATTCTTAAGCAAATTCCATCATTTTGGTTCAAATTTCTATCATTTTTTTTCAAATTTTAATATTCAAATCTTTGCTCATCCCTCTATTGGGCACTAGGCAGAATGATTAGTGCCAAAGAGGACCACATTGAACAGTCCATGATGTCACAGGGAAGAAAGAGAGAGAAGATTTTTTTAAACATCCCGTAGCAACGGTAATGTGACGGTAGGTTGGTTGGTACGTACGTCCCCGTCCGTCGGTCGATCTGGGCTGGCCCAATAAACAACGGAAACGTTTTTTCTTTCGTTGAGCTCGTCGTCCGTCGAGTATGGTTTCCTTTGTTTCGTCAACGGCTGAAGAGACCGTGACCTACTCAAATCAAACTCTGGAAAATACAAGCAAGGGCTCAAACGAGTAGCATCGGGTACAAACTACAAACATACTCAAACAAGCAGGCTATGGTATTCCCACATAAGCAATACGATGAGGCTAAACATACTCGAACAAGCAGGCTATGGTATTCCCACAGAAGCAATATGATGAGGCCTTGATTAACGCGTGCCGCGATTCTTCAAAAAATCCAATCGTGCGCCTCTCCTCCCGAATCCCGATGAAAGACGCAGCCGCCGCCGGATCGATGAGGGGGCAGGGCATACCACGCCCGGCGAGCGCAGATCGCTCCTGGATGTTGGAAGGCACCGGGCTCTAAGACATGGCCATCCATGGGCGAGCATCAGCGCACGGCAGCGAGGACGAACAGACTTTGGCCCCTTATTAAGAATTTGCAAACAATCCTCCAGCATCTTCGCGCGATTGTCTCTTCTCTCCTCAACAGCGGCGGACACCGGCGTGTGCAGGCGAGGTCGGTCTCCAGGATGGAGTCAAGGACCCACAACTCTAAGATAGGCGGAGCTGTGGTGTAATCCATCCCGCCGCCGTCCAAATCAATGCACCGCTGACAAATCGGTCAGTCAACCCACAGTCCTCGTTCGTGTCTTGCACGATAAAGTAAGGGTAGGACATCAACACACGAGAGACCACACATCCCCGACCACCGCTGCCACTCAACGTCTGCATCGCAAGCGGGAGGTCGTGGCGCCCGTCCGGCGGCGGTGAACATGTCAGCCCCCCGTCGCCCTCATCTGCACCTTTCGCCGAACGTACGCGCTTCGTGGCCGCTCGTCTGAGATTCGCGGCCGCCCGCCCATGGTCGACTGGTCAAGTTATCCCGAAGGCTAGAGCGCTGCCGTACCCATCGGCCGCTTTTCAATTCAGTGGCGGCTCATGCAAGTCTTGAGGAGCGAGATCGAGCCAGCAACACGAGAAGAACATGGAGTTTGGCAATGTGCGATATTTTCTCATTTGATATTTTGGCAGGGTACAATTGCAATCTGACACTTCAGGAAAGTAGAGAAACAATTGTTCAGAGATTGCTGAGTGGACTGTGTGGTTTGCCGCTTCAGCTTTGGTACCAGTCAGGGACGGCCCAAATTGTGGGGATCGTCATCTTGCAAGTGTACCTCTGTCATATCATTTGATGGATATAAAATTGTGCAGATTACCTCAAATCTACTCCCATTGTCTGAATCTTGATCAATTGGTAGACAACCTGAAACCAGTCAATTTCCTCCAATTTGTTGCTATACAGACACGGATCTAACTATCATTGTGTAGTGGTAGTTTCAAGTTTTCTCTGGTGGTTTTGCTTATTCAAGTTGCAAACTTGCTATTGTTTCCAAAATCTTCTTGGATAAATTTTTATAGCCTCGCAATTATCACTCCGTAGCGAAGCACGGACAATGTGCTAGTATGCTTTAATATGTGGTGTGTTTGAGTTGGAAACTGAACCAAAGGAGTAGATTTACTATTGTGCTTACACTAATGTTGCTAATAGAATTGTGTAAAGTTTTGTATGAAGGAAGTTTTCAAGTGTAGGGATAGGAGAATGATGAGATAAGATGAAGTATGGACAAAAGCTCAAGATTGGGGATGCCCATGTCACCCCAAGAAATTTCCAAGAGGTACAAGCGTCAAAGCTTGGGGATGCCCCCGAGGCACCCCTTCTTCATTGGCAAAAATCAGGTCATCTTTCAAGACACTATATTTTTA
The DNA here is from genome assembly GCA_007115705.1 of Dactylis glomerata. Lineage (NCBI taxonomy): Eukaryota > Viridiplantae > Streptophyta > Magnoliopsida > Poales > Poaceae > Dactylis > Dactylis glomerata. The sequence goes on from QXEO01001034.1 coordinate 4,914,919, forward strand.
TTGCTTCATATTCTATGTGTTTTTCTTAGAGCGTCTTGACTTTTGCTTTCAATTTTTTGTTGTTTTGTTTTCTGCAATAAATGGTTGGACCCCAACAAATTTCTTTTGGAGAAGATGTACTCAGTTTTTCATTGCCAAGAACACTCTGGTCTCATCTACATCTACCATGGACACGTTGGACAGCCCAGAGCGATGAACCATCATGCATGGAGCGTTCGGAGTGTTGTTTTTCTTTAGTTCTCAGTTGGTGAAGCCACTTTGTAAATACATCATTTGATTATCCAAATTACCCTTGGCACTTTTACACGGGGACAAACAATCAATTCACGTCAACAGCAATAATCACAGGAAAAAACAAACACGAAAAGAGCTATCATGGAGACATCAATTCACGGAAATCATGGAAATACATCAATCTCGACGCCAAATCAATCTTCCCGAGAACAAAACAATCACGGAAGATCACACATAGCTGTCGCCGTCGTCGTTCCCGGATATCTGGATGCCACCGTCGTCCACGGGTAGCCTCCCTTGGGCAGTAGAGTATATCTGGACGCCGCCGTCGTCCAAGGGTAGCCTCCCTTGGGCAGTAGAGTATGGACTGTGCCACCCGCCAAGACCGTGGACCGTCCGGACGCGCCTCGCGTGCAGGTTCATGAGGTCGACAAGCTCACCTTTGTCTCCGCGTAGACCGGAGCCCGTGCCCGCGGCCGGCACGCTCCCAACTCGACACGGCGGCGCCCTTGCCCGCGACCTCCCGGCGTGGCTCGCTGTGCAGCCGTCGCGCTCCAACATGATGCGGCGGCGTCGTACCTGCGACCTCCCGGCGCGGCTCGCTGTGCAGCCGGCACGCGATGGCGCGGCCGTCCAGCACGCAATGGCACGGTCGTCCAGCACGCGATGGCGTGGCCGTCTAGCACGCGGCGGCGGCCCTCAGCCTGCATTGTCGCGGCAGCGCCCGCGGCCAGACCACCCGCGCGACCGCGGCCCTTAGAAGAGGTAGCCCCGGTGTCGACCTGACCGGAGGCGTGACGGCGCCCTCCATACGCCTGGGGTCGCACGGCTCACGTCCTTTCGGCGTGCCAGCGGTCATGTCTGCAGCATCCGGCGTGGTGCTGCTCCAAGCGGCCACCCCACAGGACTACGGCATTTACCCTGCCAGAGGATAAGGGTGGGGTACACCAGAAGAGGAGATCAGAAGGTCGACGATGGCGGCGATTATGGCGATGCAAGAAGCCCTAGGGCGTCGGGGACCAAGAGCCCGGCCGCAGGCGAGCGTCGCTGGACGGTGCTCCATGGCAAAGCTACGCAGGGAAGCAGCGGAGCAGTAGCAGCGCGGCAGGGAAGCACTAGCAGGGAGGGGGCCGAGCAGTAGTAGGGCGGCGGCGGAGCAGGAGAAGGGAGGACATAGACAATCACCCCACGAGCGTGGTACCCCACCGTGTCCACCGCCACCACGGACTCCCAACCAACAATCCCCATATAGAGCAAGGGAACCGCCGGACCTACAGATACCCACCCACCTACGGCGCCGCCGCACTGGCCTTCTGTCTGACTGAGGCTGGGGATGGGGAGGCTCGAGAAAGTTGGAGAATGGTGCGCCCTATCTTGACCGCTCCCAATAACTCTCGTTCTTGCTTGACCTGCGTCTGTACATCTCGGTCCAGGAAGCCGCCTCCTCCATCTATCCCGTGAGTCCACGTCGCAACCACCAGGTCACCCTTTGACGCTAAAAAAAACAAGTAACCCGCACGCTTTGTATTGTCGGCTAGGTCTACGCCGAGCTAACTGTATTCGTTCTTGTGGTGACCCAGCATACCACTGCATGTTGTAGTATGCAAGTCATTGACATAACACTCGTGAAGTACCATTTCACAAATATTACATCCCTCAGAGTGGTACAACAGAAACATAGCGGTCTTTATTCAAGCACTTAATATTACAAGCCACAAACTTATAAAGGACTCCAGTTCCTCCTCGGTCCAAAGAGGAACAGTTCCTCCTCGGTCCAAAGAGGAACACTAGTAGGTTCTACTTTGATGCTACAAACCTTAACTAGGACTGTTAGAAGTAAGCTAAACATGAGAACGGGCTTAAGTCACTTTATTCTATAAGGTTTATGTGACTCAAGCTACTACCCTATACTACTAGTTGTCGGCCTCCTCCTCGGTTCCTTCGTTGTTTCCATAAGCTATGGTGTAATCCACGCCTTCGACTCTACCGGAAAGGTCCGGTTCTTCATAATAGACTTCCTCGTGGTCCTCCGATGCTCCTTCAGTTTCCGCGTTCTGGCCCTCCAAGTCTAAGCAAGGGTTAAGAGAGAATGGGGTGAGTAACGAGCGTTACCCAACAAGTTCATTTAACAGGATAGAGGTGTTTGATGCACTAGCTACGACCATAGACTCAAGAGTCTTAGGTCAAATGCAGTTTTCATAATCATTTCTTCAAAGATTGCTTTTATTTAAAAGAACTATGTTCGTCAGTCTTCACAGGTTGATTAGATCTTCGATGGGCTCCTTTCCTGCCGCGTTCGTAGCTTCTTCTCGGAACAAGGAGTATCTTGATACTTTTTGTACACTCTGCAGAGGTGGTCACTTGTACCCATGAGAGATCAACACTTTGCTGTACAACCGGGCGTACTTTCCCGTCCATACTTCTTTTGTATGGGGCCCAGTTGATGATCCAAGCCAATCACCGTTCTTCTCCGCGACCCCGCAGACCCACCCTTTTGTAAGTCCATTGATGCGTGGTAAATAACCAGCCCGTTGGGAACCCCAAGAGGAAGGTGTGATGAATATAGTAGCCGATTTTCCCTCAGTAAAGAAACCAAGGTATGTCGATTAGGAGAGGAGCAAACAAACGACTGAAGGTGATGCTGACTGGCCTAATAGCACTCCAACAAGGGCGCCGTTTACGACACTTGTTGACTCATCTTCAACCGGTAGCAACGCGGAACCTGCACACAACACAACCAAATACTTTGCTCACAACTTACGATGAGGTTGTCAATCTCACCGGTTTGCTGTAAACAAAGGAATGAGCATATCGAGTGGAAAATGATAATAGTATGCGAGTAAAGTAAACAGTGCGAGTAAAGTAAGCAGGTGATAGCAATATAAAGGAAATAGGATCGGGATCCACAGTTCACTAGCGGTGTCTCTCCATAAGATAAAATAATACAAGCTGGGTAAACGAATTACAGTTGGGCAATTGATAGAATAAAGATAACGTGCATATGATGAGAGGATCACTATGAGATTTACTCTGGGCATTACAACAAAATCTATAGACCGCCATCCAACTGCATCTATGACTAATAATCCACTCACGGGGATATCGTCCGAACACCCCATGAGTATTAAGTTGCGAACAACAGATAATTGCATTAAGCAAAGTGTGTAATGTAAACAAAGCATATGCCCTCGAGCATATGAATGTTGTTTTCCCCCTAGTAGCAACAGCACATCTACAACCTTAGAGGTTTCTGTCACTCCCCCAGATTAAATAGAGGCATGAACCCACTATTGAGCATAAATACCCCCTCTTGGAGTCACTAGCAACTACTCGGCCAAGATAGCTACTAACAACGGAGAGCATACAAGATCATAAACAACATAGAGATAACAAAAGATAAATTTCAGTACTTCAACTCAAGCATAACACCAAATTCATCGGATCCCAACAAACCAAACATGTAGAATTCATTAACGGTAATCTCAATCATGTAGGGCAGCTCATGAGATCTAAACATGAAGCACATGGTGGAGAAGACAACCATATAGCTACTGCTATGGACCCATAGTCCAAGGTAGACTACTCACTCATCGCTCCGGAGGCAAGCATGGCGATGAAGAAGACCTCCGGTGGCGATTCCCCTCTCCGGCAGGGTGCCGGGAAGAGCTTCTGGACCCTCCCGATCTTCGGGTCGACGGCGGCAGCGGATCGCGATGTGTTCTGGAAAACTGATCGAGTCTTTAGGTTTTTCTCGTCGGGGGGTCTTTATAGGCGAAGGGGCATCGTCAGAAGTGGACCGAGGCGGTCTCACACATAAGGGGCGTGGCCCAGCCCCTGGCCGCGCTGCCCTGGTGTGAGGGCACCTCGTGGCCCCACTCCATCTCCTCTTCGGTTCTTTGGAAGCTTCGGTAAAATTCTAGGCGAATGGCTTTGGTTTCGCCCAATTCCGAGAATATTTCCTGTGTAACTTTTCTGAAACACAAAAACAGCAGAAAACAGGGAACTGGCACTGTGGCAACTTGTTAGTAGGTTAGTTCCAGAAAATGCATAAAAGTGCCACGAAGTGTAACGAAACACTAAGCAAATGGTGTAAAAACAAGCATGGAGCATCAAAAATTATGGATACGTTGGAGACGTATCAGCATCCCCAAGCTTAACTCCTGCTCGTCCTCGAGTAGGTAAGTGATAACAAAAAAAATAATTTTTGAGGTGACATGCACCTACACAATCTTGATCATCTATGTAAGCGTTGTGCGCTGGGATCAAAAGAACTTAAAACATGGGCATGAAAGACATAATCTTGATAGAAGAAACTTAGCAACCATGTTATAACATGAAAATGAACACAAACAAAAGATCATGAAAATGAAACAATGAAAGTCAAACGTGTGTTCAAATCATAAGGAAAATCATACAACTGGTTTTCAGCTTGTCCTTCATGGAGAGCAAAACTTAAATGCATAGGACACCTTCAAGTTTAAGAGGGCGACTAGATACAAATAATTTAAGAACAAGTGAAACCAACAATATGAATCAATCAATGAAAACTTTGGGACAATGCACATTATACTAAGAATGATAACTATGCTCTCTTAATGGTGCATAAAGATAGAAGGTGGTGACTCAACATAAAAGTAAAAGAAAGGCCCTTCGCGGAGGGAAGCAGTGATTGCAAGTTTTATAGACCTTCAAAAATTATGGTACTTACCGGCTTTGAGCTCTCATTGCCCCCATCATAAGCATCTTGAATGGTTAAAGTTAATGCGAGAACAATTATGATGCATATGCTTGACAAATCATAAGTTGAAAACCTCGTGTCCCGTGAATATGAGTACCCAAACCTCATGCTACTTTACTTAGAGTCCCAAGCAAGGCTCTTGTCATTGTAAGTATATATGTATCATCGAGAACCGCCAACGGGGTACCTCCGTGCCCGATGACATGGAACAAGCCCACATCAAAATGACAGGACAAGCAGACAATGAACACCTCGACATCTCTTTTATTTACCATTTGTTTAGCTTTTTATTTTGAGATGCGTCGTCGAATGTCCACTATGGGTATGCTGCAAATTTCCACCATGAATTATGCATGGCTTAGATTGGCGGCCCAGGCGTTTCCCTAACACATATACAAACTCCATGATCCCTGCAAGATTCCCAATTCATTTCACACCGCGGGCATCCATAAACAAAAGATCACGATATCAACTCAAATAAGAAGTGCAATGTTGAAAGCTTGCCCCATGACGACATGGTTGGGCTAGTCTCCAACTTACAACTTGCAAGCATAACAACTCAACATAAGAAACCACAATGTCAAATTTTTAAGAACGAGAAAAAGTAAAGTGTGCCTTCCGGTTCGTGAGAGCTTTACTGACCAATTTTCGCATAACACTGGTAAGAGTTTAATTTGAAGAGTATATAAAAGCAAGTCAAATGTACTTTGGCAAACTTGGTTTTTAGGAGTTGGATGCACGAGTAGAGCTCATACTCAGTACAAGGCGAGGGCTAGCAAAAGACTGGGAGCGACCAACTAAGAGAGCAATAATGGCCATAATCATGCAAAGCGACATTAAAAGAAGCATAAGATGGCATCAAAAGTCAAAAACTAAATGATCATAGAGGCTATTGGCGACTTTGTAAGAGTCTAACATGTGTGAGCATGCGCCAAGTCAACCCAAATAAAGCATCAAGGAGAAAACCAAAATAATGCTTCCAAACGATAAAAACAGCGCATGATTTTTTTCAAAGGCTCATTAAGCAATTTCAGTTATTTGAGACAAGTCATGCTACAGCAAAACCACTAAGCATACTATCAAAAAGACATCAAGCACGACATGCAAAAGCCTAAGCCGCAGTCTACACAAGCTCCTTCTTGTACCACTTTTTTGCATAAAGATTTTTCTCTTTTCCAACACCATTCAAAATTTTTATAAACACCTCTTTTGATCAAAACCAATAAGGATCAGAGGCAAAAATACACCTTGATGAAAAGATATAACAAGATCTGAACGCTTATCAAGGCGAAAATGAAAGCTAAATGCAGTTCTAGAAAAAGAAGAACACTCGTTGAAATTGTAAGAATGAAACACGGAGTGTTTTTGACAAATGAAAAGCAAGGCAACTTCTCCAAAGGAAATTTGTTGGGGTCCAACCATTTATTGCAGCAAACTAAACTAAACTAAACTGAAAACTAAAACAACTGACGCTCCAAGAAGAACGCATAATGCATGAAGCAATAAAAATATAGTGTCTTGAAAGGTGACCTGATTTTTGCCGATGAAGAAGGGGTGCCTCGGGGGCATCCCCAAGCTTTGACGCTTGTACTTCTTGGATATTTCTTGGGGTGATGCATGGGCATCCCCAATATTGAGCTTTTGTCCGTTCTTCAACTCATCTCATCACTCTCCGATCCCTACACTTGAAAACTTCCTTCATACAAAACTAAACACAAAGTTATTAGCAACATTAGTGTAAGCATAACATAGAATCAACCCTTTTTGCTTCAGGTTTCAACCTAAAACCACCACATATTAAGTCTATACTACTGTAGCAACTTCCCCAAAAGTTCCGTGATCAAAAGAACTCAAAAAGAAAGCGATAACGTGGCAAACACAAACATTGGCAGAAATCTGTCAAAACAGAATAGCTGACAAAGGTCGACTTTTCAGAGGGTTTTCTGTTACTCAAATCAAAAAGTGTTCAACTAATGAAAGTTTGGATATAACCTGGGGCATATGCACAAGAAATCGTAGGTCCAAAAGATATACAAATAATTTTCACGAATTTTTACGGTGCAGCACCGAAAAACTGTTTCAGGACAGCAACATCCCCAAATCTTACCTCACTCAAATTAGATGCTTCTCTTGGCACAACAACGAAATAAAAAGGATAAGGAGAGGTCATTACAGTAGTAATAACTTCCAAGACTCAAATAAAAGAAAAAGAACTGAAAGTAAAAACATTGGGTTATCTCCCAACAGTGCTTTTCTTTAACGCCTTTGAGCTAGGCGCAGAAAATTGCGAATCAAGTAATAATGAAAGAGGCATCGGGATCCACTATAGGAGTCTTTTCAACAATGAAGGAAATTGTGTCCAAATGAGTTTTTGAAGATCCTTTATGATCACTTTTTGGTACACTACTTTAATCAAAAATGTTTTCAGGACAAATCCAACTAAAATTCGTTTCCCAAGCATCGTGAATTCCTACAAGTTTATAAGGTATTGGCACTCTAAAATCTTCATTGGGTGTACCAACAACCGCTACAGGTGAGCCAAGATTATTAAATTTCTTAAAAACTTTCCTAGCTTCAATTGCAACATCTCTAAATTCTATGCGCAAAGTTTCCAAGATAAAAGCTTTCTTCTCAGGATCTTCAATTTCATGAAGCTTAAGGAACATGTATTGCATAAAAGGATTAAGGCTAGCAAACCTAGCTTCTAACATGTGAATTAAATAAGCAGAAGCAATTTCATAACTAGGAGCAAGCTCAACCAAAAAAAATTCCTCAACTTCCTTATGCATACTAATATGATTAAAGAACTCCTCAATGTTACTTTTTCCAATAATCGAACCACTACCTACTGAGAGGTCTTCCAGAACATACTTAGGGAACAACATAATGAACTAGAGATAAAGAAATAACAACTACCAAGGATTCTAATTTTTTTGGGTTTTTGATAAAACGATGCAAGTAAAATTAAATAAAGCAAAAGCAAAACTTAAAACAAAGTAAAGGATGTGCGTGCGAAAACTCCCCTCGCAGAAGTCTTCTACTTCCTCCCCGGCAACGGCGCCAGAAAATGTGCTTGATGCATGGTAAATAACCAGCCCGTTGGGAACCCCAAAAGGAAGGTGTGATGAATATAGTAGCAGATTTTCCCTCAGTAAAGAAACCAAGGTATGTCGATCAGGAGAGGAGCAAACAAACGACTGAAGGTGATGCTGACTGGCCTAATAGCACTCCAACAAGGGCGCCATTTACGACACTTGTTGACTCGTCTTCAACCGGTAGCAACGCGGAACCTGCACACAACACAACCAAATACTTTGCTCCCAACTTACGATGAGGTTGTCAATCTCACCGGTTTGCTGTAAACAAAAGAATGAGCGTATCAAGTGGAAAATGATAATAGTATGCGATTAAAGTAAACAGTGCGAGTAAAGTAAGCAGGTGATAGCAATATAAAGGAAATAGGATTGGGATCCATAGTTCACTAGCGGTGTCTCTCCATAAGATAAAACAATACAATCTGGGTAAACGAATTACAGTTGGGCAATTGATAGAATAAAGATAACGTGCATATGATGAGAGGATCACTATGAGATTTACTCTGGGCATTACAACAAAATACATAGACCGCCATCCAACTGCATCTATGACTAATAATCCACTCACGGGGATATCGTCCGAACACCCCATGAGTATTAAGTTGCGAACAACAAATAATTGCATTAAGCAAAGTGTGTAATGTAAACAAAGCATATGCCCTCGAGCATATGAATGTTGTTTTCCCCCTAGTAGCAACAGCACATCTACAACCTTAGAGGTTTCTGTCACTCCCCCAGATTAAATAGAGGCATGAACCCACTATCGAGCATAAATACCCCCTCTTGGAGTCACTAGCAACTACTCGGCCAAGATAGCTACTAACAACGGAGAGCATGCAAGATCATAAACAACATAGAGATAACAAAAGATAAATTTCAGTACTTCGACTCAAGCATAACACCAATATTCATCGGATCCCAACAAACCAAACATGTAGAATTACATAACGGTGATCTCAATCATGTAGGGCAGCTCATGAGATCTAAACATGAAGCACATGGTGGAGAAGACAACCATCTAGCTACTGCTATGGACCCATAGTCCAAGGTAGACTACTCACTCATTGCTCCGAAGGCAAGCATGGCGATGAAGAAGACCTCCGGTGGCGATTCCCCTCTCCGGCAGGGTGCCGGGAAGAGCTTCTGGACCGTCCCGATCTTCGGGTCGACGGTGGCGGCGGTTCGCGATGTGTTCTGGAAAACTGATCGGGTCTTTAGGTTTTTCTCGTCGGGGGGTCTTTATAGGCGAAGGGGCATCGTCAGAAGTGGACCGAGGCGGTCTCACACATAGGGGGTGCAGCCCAGCCCCTGGCCGCACTGCCCTGCTGTGAGGGCACCTCGTGGCCCCACTCCGTCTCCTCTTCGGTTCTCTGGAAGCTTCGGTAAAATTCTGGGCGACTGGCTTTGGTTTCGCCCAATTCCGAGAATATTTCCTGTGTAACTTTTCTGAAACACAAAAACAGCAGAAAACATGGAACTGGCACTGTGGCAACTTGTTAGTAGGTTAGTTCTGGAAAAAGCATAAAAGTGCCACGAAGTGTAACGAAACACTAAGCAAATGGTGTAAAAACAAGCATGGAGCATCAAAAATTATGGATACGTTGGAGACGTATCATCCATCCTCCCCTATACCACATATGCAGACCGATTGGCGCACTGGTCCTCCCCTTTACACTATGGACGCTCCCATGGGTAGACCGTTCCGGACCCAGATGCCCGCTCCTATACAATATGGGTAGACCGATCCGGATGACTCTTACAATCCATCATAGACCAATTAGCTAGTTTGTCCCCCCTATACTATAGGCAGACCGAACAGGAAACGCATTTTCCCCCTTTGCACTATAGTATCCCGAACAGGACAACCCTAGACTACTGATCCGTTGGCATGCGAGAGGGAAAAGATACAGCTGACTTCTCCGTCCCATTCCAGATCTCATGGTTGACCATTATTTACGGTGCTAGAATCAGTGGCGACATTTGTTATTAGTCCTAGGTGAACTTTCCAGTTGCAGTGGGACCTCCACCATACTCATATCATGGTCCCACTGCCCACCATCCTAGGGCAACAACCTTTGCGGTCGAAACCACTATTCATATTCATTAGTAAAAACAAACCTTTTACTTTGAATGCATTAATAATAATACCACTGGTATATTTGCAAGTAATTTGCTAAAATTAAACAAGAGATATGAGGAAGAGTGAACTTGCCTGCAAACTGCAAGGTAGTGCAGTTGGATTTGTTGAAGTGACCCGGGACCTAGGGTTCTGGAAAAAAGCATCATTGTCCGGTAAGGGCAATGGTTAAAGATTCAAAAATGCATGCTTTATGGTGTGTTTAATTTATACCCCCCTGAAGTGATTTATTTATTTGCTAGGCTTTATATATTCTTTTTATGATTTTAAAGAATATATGTTAAGGGTAATTTCATTCAAGGATATTCATCAAATATTCTTGAATGGAATTTATTTTTAAAGAGTTAAGAATTACCAGATTTTTCTTAAATGGCTAACCATTTTTAATATTTTCAGAAAATCAATTAACTTCTTTTCCTTTTGTGCAAATGACTCATGTGATTATTTTATTTAACAATTGAGTTCAAAATTCCTATAAGGGCTGAAAATAGCTATCTTTTATTTTTAGTTATTTTTAGGTATTTTCTGGATTTATTCTAGGCAGATAAGGGTTTTTTCTAGACTTTTAGAATTAATTAAAACAAAAACTGGTGCTGACAGCCTGGGCCCACTGGTCAGGTCAACCCGAGTGGGCTTGACCGGACCAGCCCGGCCCAGCTGGCCCCCCCCCTCACTCTCTCCCTCACTCGGTCACGACCTAACCCTAATCCTCTCTGGCGATCTCGAATCGCCGATGACTCCCTCGTCCGATTCCGGCGAGTTTCGGCGAGTTCCGCCGCCGCCCTATGGGGCAATCGCTCTGCCTCGTCGAGTGCTTCCATCTGACCATGGGGGTTCGTCGACCTCGCCTCCTTTCATCGCCATCGCCTCTGAGCTTCGCCCAGTGGAACTTGCCCTCGAGGCTTGATCTGCTTCGGCTGGCCTCGCTGGAGCTTCTGCCCCCGCCTCTCGGTGCTTGCGGTGGCACCTTTGTCGCTTCGTCGGTTGGACGACGAGCCTGTAACCCTGACGTCGCCCCCAGGTGTTGTGCTTGGCCTCTCGGCCGTGAGCATGATGCCGCTCCTCGCCGTCGCAACCTCTGGACGGTGGCCTCCCTGCCACAACCGTGGCTGCGCCGACGGTGTTGCTGCCATGACCTTCTTCCTCGCTTCACTGCGAGCTCACCTATGAGTTCAATTTCTTCTCCCTTGTCTCTGTGTTCATGTTGTGGTGGCCTGGCCAGCGAGCCAGGCATGCTTGCCTTCTGCTGCTGCGCCATGCTTGAGCTTGTGATGCTATCCTAGAGCTTCTATGTTGGTCACTACTTATTGCTGCTGTTAGCTTCAGTGCAAAGTTCAGTTAAGACTTGCTTAGCTGAGTTTGTGTGATTTACCTAGCATGCTTCCCCTGTGATGGCTGGCTTGATCATGCTGTACATCTGCTGCTACTGTTAGTTTCAGTATAAGATTCAGTTAAGAGTTTCTTAACTGAATCTCCAGAATTCAGTTAGCTTGCTATCCACCCTATTTGTGCTATTAACTTGGCCATCTGGTGGTGTGCTTATTATCCAGTGTTCAAGTGATGTTTTTATGACCTGCAGTGTGAACTGCTGTCAGTTAAGTCATGTTATGACTGTCTTGCTGGATTATTTGTGATAGTGTGTAGACAGTACCTGCCCTCTGTTGCCAGTTCATATTTATGCTGATGATTGATTTCATGATGCCATAAGCATGATGAGCTTAAGCTTGCTATAACTTGTGCAGAGATATATTTTTGTTGATTTTATATGAACTGAAATGAGTTTCAGTGATGATTTGTTGTATGAAGCAATTCATGCTTGAATAGTATTCTGCTAGTGGCTTTGTTTGCTTCCTATAGCATGTTATCTAAATAACAGCAAGTAACTGTTACTTATTAAGTTTAGTTGTGTTTCCTCCATGTGAGGTACACAATTGTTTCTTGATAATTTAACTGGATGGCTGCTGTTGATGTGATGCTAAAGCATGCTTGGTGGCTTCTCATTAGTGGCAAAATCATCATTTTGGGCAAGCTATAATATTGATAAGAACAGATTCACATGATGATCTTAGTCCTGGCCTATGATGCATGGTCTGAGGCTTTACTCTTGATGGTGCATGTTGATTTGCTTTCCAGTTAACTAAATCTTCCTATGAAGGTTATACAGAGCATCTCTCTGTAAGTCTGAGGAGAAAAACCTCCCCAAAACCTCCTAAGTGTTGCACTTGGTAGAAGGGTTTGGTGGTGTGTGATTCTTTCTTACTGTTTATCTTGTTTATGTAAGAATCTTGATGCTTGCAATGATTTGGTCATTGATAAGCAAGTTCTATTGTACCTTGGTCCTGTGCTGGCTTTTATGAGTGGCTAGTGGTGATGTTGGTGATGCTCTTGCTTGATCTTGATCAGTTTCCCCTTGTACTTGCTCTGCTCCTCCCAGGTGGCTTGCCCTGCACCTCCTTGTGCTTGGCTCCCCTCCTTGCCTGCCCTGCACCTCCTTGGTGCTTGGCCTGCTCCTTGCTGCTTCTGATCTTGTTTAAGTAACCATATTTACTGGCTTTGGCTATTGGTTTTGGTTTGGTGAGGTGAATTCACCCTTGATGCTCAGCTCATGAGCAGGGAGAACTTTGTGAGTGTTGGCTATGATTGCTCACAGTGGTGTGTGAGTGAACTGTGCTGGTGCTGTTGCTGCTATGCTGGTGATGCTGTGTTGGTGATGCTGGTCGACTAGGGTTCTTGGTCGACCAGTTTCACACACAGTGATCCTTTTTATACTTCCCCCTGAGTTCTGGTGTTTTGACACCTCCCTGCATTCACTTGGTGACTATGCTGCTTGCTAGCTGGGTGGCTTGGCCGGCCAGCTTGGTCCTTGGCTGATATTTTGAGAATGAGTCATGTTGATAAGACCAACACTTTGATGATTATCAACAGTATTTTCATTTTAAACTATTACTGCCACTTGTATTACCCTTGGTGGCATTTCTCTTTGCATTTCCTTTGTGTGCAGGTGACAAGAAGAATTAAGAAGAAAAGAAAGAAAGATTGAAGATCAAAGTAGTTTAGGATCTAGTCTAGATTCTTACTTGTATTCATTTTCTTTTCTTCTTTATTTTTCTTTTTGGTTTCAAATTGTAACATTATGTTAATGTTAGCTATTGTAATATTCTTTTATTCTCAAACTTTGTAAAGACAATGTATATTGTGTTGTTTATTAATAAAGTCCAAGGTTTTTCTTATTTGAAATGTTTATCCTTTCTAAATGTGCCTTTTGAATTCAAATTTAAGTTCATAATTCAAATTCAAGTTTTGAATTCAAATGATCTTCTTAGGTTTTAGCTAATCAACTTCATTGCTTCCCACAAGCAGTAGATCAAAAGAGGTCATGTCAATTTCTTTCGCACTCCGAGAGTTCACCATCCCCTCTCGAAGAGAGATTCGATCACTCTTAGGTTTTAGTGATAAAAGCGTGAAAAAATCCTATAATTTCAGATGCTATGCACAAAAACCCTCTATTCTACCCCGAAGTTGTCCTACGTGCTGGGATATTACAGACTTCCCCCATTAACAAAAACTTCGTCCCGAAGTTTGGGGTAAGGTGTACCTGAAGAATTCTGGATAGGCTGTCCTTAGATCTTCTTCCTTTTTCGAGGTAGCTTCTCTTTCTGGGTGATGTTTCCATTGCACCTTGCAATACTTGATGGCCCTGTTACGGAGTTGCTTCCATTTTTCTGCTAGAACCTTTGACGGCTCCTCAACATAAGTCAAATCTGCTTGTAATTCCACGTCTTCATAGGATATGGTCTCATCTGGTATCTTCATACACTTTCGAAGTTGTGAAGAATGAAACACATTATGAACCTTGGATAGCTGCTTTGGTAGCTCCAATTCAAATGCTACTCCTCATTGTTGACTTAGAATCTTGAATGGTCCAGTGTATCTTGGGCTGAGTTTTCCCTTGACTCCAAAATGTACTCCCTTCATTGGGCTAACCCGAAGATAAACCATGTCTCCAACTTGAGGTTCCCATATCCTCCTCTTTAAGTCTGCATAACTCTTCTGCCTACTTTGAGCAATCTTTAATCGATCTCGGATGATGTCAATGGCATGCTGCCTTTCCTTCACATAGTCCGGATGAAATTCCTTGCCGGCTCCCATTTCATACCAGCAGATGGGTGATCGGCACTTTCTTCCGTAGAGTGCTTCAAATGGTGCCATTTGGATGCTACTTTGGTAACTGTTATTATATGAAAATACTGCCAGTGGTAGATGTTCTTCCCATGATCCTCCAAAATCCAATGCACATGCTCTAAGCATATCTTCCAAAATCTGATTGGTTCTTTCTGTTTGTCCTCCTGTCTGTGGATGATAAGCAGTGCTGAAGTCTAACCTGGATCCTAGAGCTTCATGTAACTGTTTCTAGAAAGCTGAGGTGAATACGGACCCTTTGGTACTCCATGTTTGCTCACAATTTCCTGAACATATAAGTTTACTAACTTCTCTCCAGAATCTTTTTGATTAACGGCCAAGAAATGTGCACTTTTTGTCAATCTGTCCACAATAACCCAAATCATGTCCTTCTTCTTTGGTGTCAATGGTAATCCTGTGATAAAATCCATTCCAATCTCTTCCCATTTCCACTCAGGAATATCCAATGGTTGCATGAGTCGAGCGGGACTTTGGTGTTCCGCTTTTACCCTTTGACAAGTATGGCATTCGGACACGAATTTAGCTATTTCTCGCTTCATGTTGTTCCACCAAAATAGTTCCTTAAGATCCATGTACATCTTGGTACTCCTCGGATGTATTGAATATGGAGTTTCATGTGCCTCTTTGAGTATCAACTGTTTGATTTTGGGTATGTCTGGCACACATATTCTATTATGAAACCAGAGTGAGTTGAAATCACCTAAACGAAACTCAGACGGTCTTCCCTCTTCAATCCTTCGAATTTCTTCCTCAATGAATGGATCTTCACTTTGTCGGCGGAAGATTGTATACTTTAAATCACTTTGCCTTTCCTCCATCACCTTCATAGTAGACAAACTGCCCAAAGATTTCACTTCTAAACATTGAATTTCTAACCTTTCCAGATCCATAAGCAATTCTTTAGGAAGTTCTCGGCTTATTGGCTGAGTATCTGTACTTTTCCTACTCAACGCATTGGCTACCACATTAGCCTTCCCTGGAGTATAGTTGATGGTTAAATCATAGTCCTTGATCAATTCTAACCATCATCGCTGCTTCATATTCAACTCTTTCTGAGTAAAGAAATATTTGAGACTCTTATGGTCCGTATAGAGTTCACACTTAGCTCCATACAGAAAATGCCTCCATCCTTTCAATGCAAACACCACGGCTGCTAATTCAAGATCATGTGTTGGGTAGTTAACCTCATGCGGTCATAATTGCCTAGACCCATAAGCGATAACCTTTCTGTCTTGCATCAACACACTTCCAAGTCCATTCTTGGATGCGTCACAATAAACCGTGTAGTCCTTGCCGGTTTCTGGTACGGCTAACACAGGTGCTGTGGTTAACTTATCTTTAAGTGTCTAAAAACTAACCTTACACTCTTCCGACCACACAAATGGTGTATTCTTTCGGAGCAACTTTGTCATTGGTCCAGCAATCTTGGAGAACCCTTCTATGAACCTTCTGTAGTAACCTGCCATTCCCAGAAATCCTCTAATCTTCTTGACATTCTTTGGTGCTTCCCATTCCAAAAGAGATGCTACTTTGCTTGGATTTACTGCTATGCCCTCCTTGCTAATCACATGCCCGAGAAACTCTACTTGGTCCAACCAAAATTCACACTTACTAAACTTGGCATACAACTGATGTTCTCTCAGAATCTGTAGAGCAATCCTCAAATGTTTGGCATGTTCATCTTTTTCCTTTGAATAAATCAAGATATCATCGATAAAGACTATCACAAACTTGTCCAAGTAAGGCATAAAGATCTTATTCATGAGATTCATGAAAATGGCTGGTGCATTAGTCAATCCAAAAGGTACGACCAAATACTCATGATGTCCGTACCTAGACACAAAAGCTGTCTTTGGAACATCCTCCTTCTTGATCTTAATCTGGTGGTATCCGGATCAAAGATCTATCTTGGAAAATACTCCGGCTCCCCTGACTTGATCAAATAAGTCCTGAATTCTGGGTAGAGGATACTTGTTCTTGATTGTAACATTATTGAGGTTCCTGTAATCTCCACACATTCTGCGTCCTCCATCCCGCTTATCCACAAATATCACTGGTGTACCCCAAGGTGAAATGCTTTCTTGTATGAATCCTTTCTGCTCTAACTCATCCAATTGTTCCTTTAACTCAACTAACTCCTTAGGTCCCATCTTATATGGTGCCTGGGCTATAGGTGCTATTCCTGGGATCAAATCAATAGTGAACTCAATTTCTCTGTCTCGTGGCATACCTAGTAATTCCTTTGGAAACACATCTTGGAATTCATTGACCATCTTGGAATGTCTTCAATTTTAGCTTCCTTCAAAGTATTTAGATGTAGTTGAACTTCAATATGTGCATGACGGTCACCTTGATAAACTATCCTTCCTCCTCCTGGACATCTAAGTGACACAGTTTTCTCCTTGAAATCTATCTGGGCTCCATTCTCCTCTAACTAATCTATTCCAAGGATCACAGCCATATCCTTCATAGGGATAAGAAAAAGATCGACAAGATAGATGCAATCGCTGATCATGATGACCTTCTCTTGCTTGAGGTGTGTGACTAGAATCGTTCCCCCCGCAGATAAAACAGTGATGGGGTATTCTAACTTATTGCAAGTAAGTCCAACTCTTGCGAAATGAATGAAGTAGTTGCACCAGTATCGAAAAGTACTTTGCCAGGATGAGATAGGATTTGAAGCGTACCTATCACGGTTTTCTCTGAATCATTCACTTCCTCCTGGCTGGTGCAATTTAATTTCCCATAGGGTCAAGATCTCTTGCCTGCACCATTTCCTCCTGAATTACCACCTCGGTTAAATCCTCCTCCGGTTGCCTTCTTTCCCCATGCAGCTCTATTAGGACATTGATTCTTCATATGTCCCTCTTGATTGCAACCATAATAGATTATTTTGGGCCTTTGACAATCCTTTGCCAGATGTCCCCTGGCTCCGCACTCATGACAGGTGATTTTGTCTCTAGGGTTTCCTCCTCCGCCTCCCCGAGGTAACATTCCCCGACTTGGCGGTCGTGGCTTGAAACTAAGATCTGCAGTTGGTTTGTTGACTGGATATCTTCTGGGTTCCAACTTGGCTTTCTTCCGGCGTTCCTCCTGAACTTGCTTGAAATCATCTTCCATGGTGATAGCTGCATCAACAAGTTCTTGGAAATCTGCTGCCTTTAACATTCTAAGTTGCATCTTGGCCATTGGGTGCAAAACGCTCATGAACCATTTCTTTCTCTTCTCATCCGTGTTCACTACATCCGTAGCATAACGTGATAGAAGAGTGAATTCCTTGACATACCTCATAATGGTCTTGTCTTTCTGTTCTAAGTTGTCAAACTCTCTCCTCTTCAATTCCATGATACTTTCTGGTACATTCGCCTCTCTAAACTTCCTCTTGAATTCCTCCTAGGTGAATACCCTTCCTGGAGGATGTATTGCCACAATATTGTCCCACCAGGCCGCTGCGGGTCCACATAACAGATGAGTGGCATACCTAAGCTTCTCGCTGTCGCTGCAATTCACGGTGTTGAGCTTCCTCTCGGTATCCAACAACCAGTCCTCGGCATCCATTGGTTCCGGTGCTGATGCAAATGGAAGTGGTCTTGTGTTCAGAAAGTCTGCCAGTGTGACTCCATGCACTCCTTCATTCCGTCCTTCACGGTTGTGATCCATCATATCCTGCATCATCTTCGACTGACACTCAATGAGCATCTGTTGCCTTTCATCTGCCATCCTCATATATTGGGCAAAATCTTGTTGTGTCAGAAATGGTGGTGGTGGTGGTAAAGGTTCCCTTGCCGCTGCATTGGCTGCCTCCTCAGCCTTGGCTTCGGTCTCCATCCTCTGTTGCTCGGATTCCTCATCAACTACCGTCGCCATTTTATCCCCCTAACCCTGTTACATCAAGCGAAACTCATAATTACACCATGCTCATGCTTTCTGAGCTCAATTTCATGCACAGTGTTAGTCACACAATAAAATCCAAATAAAACATAGCCAAATCACACCAAACATATACCATGTATATACGTGGGTAAAAGTAACATAGTGTTACACACTGCCCCGTGAGTAGCTACACTCACTTATTCCCATTGTGAAAGCAAATACTACATAATACACATATGGTACATATGTTACACATATCGCCTCCTTATCGATGGTGGTCTTCTACGGGTAGTCGAACTCCCGATACATCCCCGGTGTCCATCCAGTCGCTCGGGATGTCCTCCTGACTGAAGCAGGGGTAAAAGATGACTCCGCCGGTATATAGTCGAGATCGGGTGTAGGGCCTAAGTTGAAGTTAGTCATCCCCAGATAACCGCTCAACGATGGGTATACAACCTCGGTGGCACCTCTCTCCACCTTTGGCCTCGAGCATTCTCCACGCTCCATATAGCTCGGTAACTCCCCCTCGGCATCCGACTCTATCTCTATGGGCTTCCCCGCCACGTCTCCGGCGCGGTGAACAACCCTAAACTGACTCGTGACCTCGTGCTCCAAATCGCATGGAATCGGATCTCCAGCCGTCCCCATATACTCACCAAAACGCCAACCCATGGAGTTGCCCCCAAAACTGTCGTTATGGGCCATTCCCCACGACTCCAAACCTGCCTCATATCCGACTACAGTCGAGCCGTGTGCAAAATGTGCTGGTAGCATCTCCGGTTCGGCCTCGGGCTCGAACTCCCGCTCCTCGGGATCGTCCTCCTCATCTAAAGTGATAAAGTCTCTAGCAGAGAAAGCTGGAGTAGGTGCTCGTGGTGGTCGAGAAGTCTCCCCCGTACGCCATGGAGTCGGTGTTGGCTCGGTGATCTCCTCCACTAGACTCTGTATCTCACCAACTAGAGCTCTGTGGACGTGATAGAACACACTAAGCAGATGCTTACACCTGTCCATGTGCTCTGCTGCAGCATGTGGGTGTCTCTTCGCAAACTTGTAACTATCCCGAAGAGGATCTACTCCTTCCTCGTCGTGTGGGATGTGCGTGAACTTAGTACCTAATAACTTCTCCATTTTGTGTTCACGGATATCAGTGATGGCTTTCATGACTGCTATCTTATATGCTGTACTAACCGTGCAGGCTTCTCCGGCTGGCATGACCACACTCATGCCCAATTTGGCAGGAAGCATGATTCCTACCATGTACTTCTGAAAGACTCTACCCTCATAATAAGCATACTTCTTGACAGGGATACGGGTTTCACACCCGCACTCCTGTAGGATGCCCCGTAGCAGATCGGATAGCTTCCCATCATACTCATCCAACGTCACATCTCGAACTTGCACGGTCCTTGATGGATTGGTGCGTGCCATCCTGGCAGTATATATAAAAGATAAAAATTAGTATATGATGCATCATCATAGTAACCATAAAGAATTGTAACACTAAAAAGTATGACTTTGTTATTCTCAAGTGAATAACATCATGACCATTTTAGAGAACTCTTTACTATTCCTATTTGACTCCTACAGGTCATTCCCATTAACTAGGCGTCCATCCTAAGGTCAAAGCTTTTGCTCTGATACCAACTGTGGTGACCCAGCATACCACTGCATGTTTTAGTATGCAAGTCATTGACATAACACTCATGAAGTACCATTTCACAAATATTACATCCCTCAGAGTGGTACAACAGAAACATAGCGGTCTTTATTCAAGCACTTAATATTACAAGCCATAAACTTACAAAGGACTCCAGTTCCTCCTCGGTCCAAAGAGGAACACTAGTAGGTTCTACTTTGATGCTACAAACCTTAACTAGGACTGTTAGAAGTAAGCTAAATATGAGAACGGGCTTAAGTCACTTTATTCTATAAGGTTCATGTGACTCAAGCTACTATCCTATACTATTAGTTGTCGGCCTCCTCCTTGGTTCCTTCATTGTTTCCATAAGCTATGGTGTAATCCACGCCTTTGACTCCACCGGAAAGGTCCGGCCCTTCATAATAGACTTCCTCGTGGTCCTCCGATGCTCCTTCAGTTTCCTCGTTCTGGCCCTCCAAGTCTAAGCAAGGGTTAAAAGGGAATGGGGTGAGTAACGAGCGTTACCCAACAAGTTCATTTAACAGGATAGAGGTGTTTGATGCACTAGCTACGACCATAGACTCAAGAGTCTTAGGTCAAATGCAGCTTTCATAATCATTTCTTCAAAGATTGCTTTTATTTAAAAGAACTATGTTCGTCAGTCTTTACAGGTTGATTAGAGCTTCGATGGGCTCCTTTCCTGCCACGTTCATAGCTCCTTCCCAGAACAGGGAGTATCTTGATACTTTTTGTACACTCTGCAGAGGTGGTCACTTGTACCCATGAGAGATCAACACTTTGCTGCACAACCGGGCATACTTTCCTGTCCATACTTCTTTTGTATGGGGCCCAGTTGATGATCCAAGCCAATCACCGTTCTTCTCCGCGACCCTGCAGACCCACTCTTTTGTAAGTCCATCCTCCCCTATACCACATATGCAGACCGATTGGCGCACTGGTCCTCCCCTTTACACTATGGACGCTCCCATAGGTAGACCATTCCGGACCCAGATGCCCGCTCCTATACAATATGGGTAGACCAATCCGGATGACTCTTATAATCCATCATAGACCAATTAGCTAGTTTGTCCCCCCTATACTATAGGCAGACCGAACAGGAAATGCATTTCCCCCCTTTGCACTATAGTAGCCCGAACAGGACAACCCTAGACTACTGATCCGTTGGCATGCGAGAGGGAAAAGATACAGCTGACTTCTTCGTCCCATTCCAGATCTCATGGTTGACCGTTATTTACGGCGCTAGAATCACTGGCGACATTTGTTATTAGTCCTAGGTGAACTTTCCAGTTGCAGTGGGACCTCCACCATACTCATACCATGGTCCCACTACCCACCATCCTAGGGCAACAACCTTTGCGGTCGAAAACACTATTCATATTCATTAGTAAAAACAAACCTTTTACTTTGAATGCAGTAATAATAATACCACCGGTATATTTTTAAGTAATTTGCTAAAATTAAAGAAGAGATATGAGCAAGAGTGAACTTCCCTGCAAACTGCAAGGTAGTGCAGTTGGATTTGTTGAAGTGACCCGGGACCTCGGGTTCTGGAAAACAGCATCATTGTCCGGTAAGGGCAATGGTTAAAGATTCAAAAATGCATGCTTTATGGTGTGTTTAATTTATACCCCCTAAAGTGATTTATTTATTTGCTAGGCTTTATATATTATTTTTATGATTTTAAAGAATATATGTTAAGGGTAATTTCATTCAAGGATATTCATCAAATATTCTTGAATGGAATTTATTTTTAAAGAGTTAAGAATTACCAGATTTTTCTTAAATGGCTAACCATTTTTAATATTTTCAGAAAATCAATTAACTTCTTTTCCTTTTGTGCAAATGACTCATGTGATTATTTTATTTAACAATTGAGTTCAAAATTCCTCTAAGGGCTGAAAATAGCTATCTTTTATTTTTAGTTATTTTTAGGTATTTTTCTCGATTTATTCTAGGCACATTAGGGTTTTTTCTAGATTTTTAGAATTAATTAAAACAAAAACTGGTGCTGATAGCCTGGGCCCACTGGTCAGGTCAACCAGAGTGAGCTTGACCGGACCAGCCCAGCCCAGCTGGCCACCCCCTCACTCTCTCCCTCACTCGGTCACGACCTAACCCTAATCCTCTCTCGCGATCTCGAATCGCCTACGACTCCCTCGTCCGATTCCGGCGAGCTCCGGCGAGCTCCGCCGCCGCCCTATGGGGCAATCGCTCCGCCTCGTCGAGTGCTTCCATCTGACCGTGGGGATTCGTCGACCTCGCCTCCGAGCTTCGCCCAGTGGATCTTGCGCTCGAGGCTTGATCTACTCCGGCTGGCCACGCTGGAGCTTCTGCCCCCGCCTCTTAGTGCTTGCGGTGGCACCTTCGTCGCTTCATCGGTTGGACGACGAGCCTGCAACCCCGATGTCGCCCCCAGGTGTTGTGCTTGGCCTCGCGGCCGTGAGCATGATGCCGCTCCTCGCCGTCGCAGCCTCTGGACGGTGGCCTCCCTGCCACAACTGTGGCTGCGCCGACGGTGTTGCCGCCAAGACCTTCTTCCTCGCTTCACTGCGAGCTCACCTATGAGTTCGATTTCTTCTCCCTTGTCTCTGTGTTCATGTTGTGGTGGCCTGGCCAGCGAGCCAGGCATGCTTGCCTTCTGCTGCTGCGCCATGCTTGAGCTTGTGATGCTATCCTAGAGCTTCTATGTTGGTCACTACTTACTGCTGCTGTTAGCTTCAGTGCAAAGTTCAGTTAAGACTTGCTTAGCTGAGTTTGTGTGATTTACCTAGCATGCTTCCCCTGTGATGGCTGGCTTGATCATGATGTACATCTGCTCCTACTGTTAGTTTCAGTATAAGATTCAGTTAAGAGTTTCTTAACTGAATCTCCAGAATTCAGTTAGCTTGCTATCCACCCTATTTGTGATATTAACTTGGCCATCTGGTGGTGTGCTTATTATCCAGTGTTCAAGTGATGTTTTTCTGACCTGCAGTGTGAACTGTTGTCAGTTAAGTCATGTTATGACTGTCTTGCTGGATTATTTGTGATAGTGTGTAGACAGTATCTGCCCTCTGTTGCCAGTTCATATTTATGCTGATGATTGATTTCATGATGGCATAAGCATGCTGAGCTTAAGCTTGCTATAACTTGTGCAGAGATATATTTCTGTTGATTTTATATGAACTGAAATGAGTTTCAGTGATGATTTGTTGTATGAAGCAATTCATGCTTGAATAGTATTCTGCTACTGGCTTTGTTTGCTTCCTATAGCATGTTATCTAAATAACAGCAAGTAACTGTTACTTATTAAGTTTAGTTGTGTTTCCTCCATGTGAGGTACACAATTGTTTCTTGATAATTTAACTGGATGGCTGCTATTGATGTGATGCTAAAGCATGCTTGGTGGCTTCTCATCAGTGGCAAAATCATCATTTTGGGCAAGCTATAATACTGATAAGAACAGATTCACATGATGATCTTAGTCCTGGCCTATGATGCATGGTCTGAGGCTTTACTCTTGATGGTGCATGTTGATTTGCTTTCCAGTTAACTAAATCTTCCTATGAAGGTTATACAGAGCATCTCTCTGTAAGTCTGAGGAGAAAAACCTCCCCAAAACCTCCTAAGTGTTGCACTTGGTAGAAGGGTTTGGTGGTGTGTGATTCTTTCTTACTGTTTATCTTGTTTATGTAAGAATCTTGATGCTTGCAATG
Source organism: Dactylis glomerata (assembly GCA_007115705.1). Classification (NCBI taxonomy): domain Eukaryota; kingdom Viridiplantae; phylum Streptophyta; class Magnoliopsida; order Poales; family Poaceae; genus Dactylis; species Dactylis glomerata. The sequence continues at coordinate 4,938,551 of QXEO01001034.1, forward strand.
ATTTGGTCATTGATAAGCAAGTTCTATTGTACCTTGGTCCTGTGCTGGCTTTTATGAGTGGCTGGTGGTGATGTTGGTGATGCTCTTGCTTGATCTTGATCAGTTGCCCCTTGTACTTGCTCTGCTCCTCCCAGGTGGCTTGCCCTGCACCTCCTTGTGCTTGGCTCCCCTCCTTGCCTGCCCTGCAGCTCCTTGGTGCTTGGCCTGCTCCTTGCTGCTTCTGATCTTGTTTAAGTAACCATGTTTAGTGGCTTTGGCTATTGGTTTTGGTTTGGTGAGGTGAATTCACCCTTGATGCTCAGCTCATGAGCAGGGATAACTTTGTGAGTGTTGGATGTGATTGCTCACAGTGGTGTGTGAGTGATCTGTGCTGGTGCTGTTGTGCTGGTGCTGTTGCTGCTATGCTGGTGATGCTGTGCTGGTGATGCTGGTCGACTAGGGTTTTGGTCGACCAGTTTCACACACAGTGATCCTTTTTATACTTCCCCCTGAGTTCTGGTGTTTTGACACCTCCCTGCATGCACTTGGTGACTATGCTGCTTGCTAGCTGGGTGGCTTGGCCAGCCAGCTTGGTCCTTGGCTGATATTTTGAGAATGAGTCATGTTGATAAGACCAACACTTTGATGATTATCAACAGTATTTTCATTTTAAACTGTTACTGCCACTTGTATTACCCTTGGTGGCATTTCTCTTTGCATTTCCTTTGTGTGCAGGTGACAAGAAGAATTAAGAAGAAAGGAAAGAAAGATTGAAGATCAAAGTAGTTTAGGATCTAGTCTAGATTCTTACTTGTATTTATTTTCTTTTCTTCTTTATTTTTCTTTTTGTTTTCAAATTGTAACATTCTGTTAATGTTAGCTATTGTAATATTCTTTTATTCTCAAACTTTGTAAAGACAATGTATATTGTGTTGTTAATTAATAAAGTCCAAGGTTTTTCTTATTTAAAATGTTTATCCTTTCTAAATGTGCCTTTTGAATTCAAATTTAAGTTCATAATTCAAATTCAAGTTTTGAATTCAAATGATCTTCTTAGGTTTTAGCTAATCAACTTCATTGCTTCCCACAAGCAATAGATCAAAAGAGGTCATGTCGATTTCTTTCGCACTCTGAGAGTTCACCATCCCCTCTCGAAGAGAGATTCGATCACTCTTAGGTTTTAGTGATAAAAGCGCGAAAAAATCCCGTAATTTCAGATGCTATGCACATTCGGCATCTGCATAACAAGATGCACACCGCCAAAATGGAGTAGACTCTTTTTCTTAAAAGTTCAAGCTCAAGTCCACTTGGGTAAACAACTCAAGGAATGGAGCAGACCCTTTTTCTTAAAAAACATAACGCAATACTATCAAATACAACTGAAATCAGGCAACAACAATATATCACATCAACTCGAGCAGAGGCGCATCCATGTATAGTTCAGTAGTTGTGAGGGTGTATGACCCCTACTCAAATTTGTAGACCTTATAGAATTTGTTCATACTCGAAGGATTTTTTATTTAATTTATACTAAAAGTCCATCACTCTTCTAAATCGTCCCTACTAAAATGATTGTCTCCTTGATACGTCTCAAACGTATCTATAATTTTTGATGCTCCATGCTTGTTTTTTACACCATTTGCTTAGTGTTTCGTTACACTTCATGGCGTTTTTATGCATTTTCCGGAACTAACCTATTAACAAGATGTCACAGTGCCAGTTCCCTATTTTCTGCTATTTTTGTGTTTCAAAAAAGTTACACAGGAAATATTCCTGGAATTAGATGAAACAAAAGCCGAACGTCCAAATATTAAACGAAGCTTCCAGAACACCAAAGAGGAGACGGATCCGAGCCAGGGGCCAGCCTCACCATAGGGCGGCGCGGCCTGCCCCTGGCTCGTGGCCCCTATGGGTGAGACCCCCCTGGTCCACCTCTGACGCTGCCCCTTCGCCTATAAAAACCCCCCGACGGGAAAAACCTAAGGACCCGATCAATTTTCCAGAAACACATCGCGATCCGCCACCGTCGTCGACCCGAGATCAGGAGGGTCCAGAAGCTCTTCCCAGCACCCTGCCAGAGAGGGGAATTGCCACCGGAGGTCTTCTTCATCGCCATGCTTGCCTCCGGCGCGATGAGTGAGTAGTCTACCTTGGACTATGGGTCCATAGCAGTAGCTAGATGGTTGTCTTCTCCACCATGTGCTTCATGTTTAGATCTCGTGAGCTGCCTTACATGATCGAGATCACCGTTATGTAATTCTACATGTTGTGTTTGTTGGGATCCGATGAATATTGGTGTTATGTTGAGTTGATGTGCTGAATCATATATCTTATGTTATCTCTATTTTGTTTATGATCTTGCATGCTCTCCGTTGTTAGTAGCTATCTTGGCCAAGTAGATACTAGTGACTCCAAGAGGGGGTATTTATGCTCAATAGTTGGGTTCATGCCTCTATTTAATCTGGGGGAGTGATAGAAACCTCTAAGGTTGTAGATGTGCTATTGCCACTAGGCAGAAAACAACATTCTTATGTCCAAGGGCATATGCATTGTTTACATTACACACTTTTCTTAATGCAGTTATCTGTTGTTCGCAACTTAATAGTCACGGGGTCCTCGGATGATTCCCCGTGGGTGGATTATTAGTCATAGATGCAGTTGGATGGCGGTCTATGTATTTTGTTGTAATGCCCAGAGTAAATCTCGTAGTGATTCTTGCGACATATGCACGTTATCTTTATTCTATCAATTGCCCAACTGTAATTTGTTTACCCAGTATGTGCTATTTATCTTATGGAGAGACACCACTAGCGAACTGTGGACCCCGGTCTAATTTCCTTTATATTGCTATCACCTATTTACTTTACTCGCATTGTTTACTTTCTCGCATACTACTATTGCTTTCCACTCGATACGCTCATACCTTTTGTTTACAGCAAACCGGTGAGATTGATAACCTCATCGTAAGTTGGGAGCAAAGTTATTGGTTGTGTTGTGTGCAGGTTCCGCGTTGCTACTAATTGAAGACGCGCTAACAAGTTATCGTTAATGGCGCCCTTGTTGGAAGTCACTAGGCTAGCAAGCATCACCTTCTGGAGTTTGGCTTTTTCCTACTGGATTGATAAACCTTGGTTTCTTACTGTGGAAAAACTTATTGCTGTGCTCATCATACCTTCCTCTTGGGGTTCCCAACTGGACGGTGATTTACATCAACACACCGCTGATGACCCACAAGTATAGGGGATCGCAACAGTCTTCGAGGGAAGTATTACCCAAATTTATTGATCCGACACAAGGGGAGCCAAAGAATATATGTAAGCCTTAACAGATGAGTTGTCAATTCAGCTGCACCTGGAAACAGTTTTGCTCGCAGTGATTTATCAGTAGCAACAGTTTTATAGTGGTGACAGTAGTGAAATAGTAACAGCAGTAGTAAAATAGCAGCGGTAATAGTAACAGTAGTAAACAGTAGGAACAAATACTGTAGGCATAGGGATGGATTACGGACGTTGCATGGATAAGATAATTCATGAAATCAATGAGACATGGGCATTGCAGATAAATAATGATAAAGGATCCTAGTACAAACAATCATAGGCATGTGTTCCGTATATAGTCGTACGTGCTCACAAGGAGAAACTTGCACGACATCTTTTGTCCTACCAGCCTGTTGCAGCAGGGCCTCAAGGGAAACTACTGGTAATTAAGGTACTCCTTTTAATAAAGTACTGGAGCAAAGCATTAGCACTCGGTGAACACATGTGATCCTCACATCGTAGCCATCCCCTCCGGTTATCCCAATTTCTGTCACTTTGGGCCTCGGGTTCCGGACAACAATATGTGTATGCAACTTGTAGGTAAGACCATAAACAACAAGTATCATCATAGAAATAATAACATGTTCAGATCTGAAATCATGGCACTCGGGCCCAAAGTGACAAGCATTAAGCACAACAAGTTGCAACAATGTCATAGGCACTAAATAAAGATACTAGGCACTATGCCCTAACAATCTCATATCAAATTACATGAATGATCTCATCCAATCCCTACCATCCCCTCACCTACAGCGGGGGAATTACTCACACATGGATGGGGGAGTCATGGATGGTCGATGGAGGAGCGTCGGTGATGATGGTGATGAAGATCTCCTCCGAATCCCCGTCCCGGCAGGGTGCCAGAACGGAGTTTCTGGTTCCGAATCGCGGTTTCTGATGGTGGCGGCGTAGCGGAAGTCTATCTGGGAAAAACGCCGTCTCCCTGATATTATTATGTCAGGGGGTATATGTAGGTGAGAGGGGAGGTCGAGAGGGCTGCTGGGGCCTCCTCACGCCAGGGTGGCGCGGCCAGGGCTGGGCCGCGCCACCTGTGTGTGAGGGCCCCTCGAGCCTCCTCTCCGTCCCGTCTTCTGGCTCCGTGGGTCTTCTGGTGAAATAGGATTTTTGATGATTTTTCCTGAATTTTTACTGAAAGTTGGATTTCTGCACAAAACGAGACACCAGAGCAATTCTGCTGAAAACAGCGTCAGTCCGTGTTAGTTGTATTCAAAACACACAAATTAGAGGAGAAACAATAGCAAAAGTGTTCGGGAAAGTAGATACGTTTTGGACGTATCAACTCCCCCCAAGCTTAGCTATTTGCTTGTCCTCAAGCAATTCAGTTAACAACTGAGAGCGATAAAAGAAACTTTCACGAACACATTTGCTCATATGATGTATATATACTAACTATGTGATCAAGTACTCAGGCAATTCATAATAAGAAATATGCAACTAATGTCACCTCATAGTCAAGCAAGCTATGAAAGAGTGCCAATGCACTAATAACAAGTAACAAGTACATAAGAAGCTACAAGATTGTAATATGCATAAATGATATGAAAGAGTGGTATCCCGCTTGCCTTTATTTGTGGAGCAAAACATAAATGCTGAGGCACCTCTGAAGTTCATGGGAAGACTAGAAGTAGAAATATCAAAGATACAAGCATCAAAGTTATACCACAATTAACCGTGTTCTGGGACAAGCACATTACACTAAGAATAACAGCTATGCTCTCAAGAAGTGCTTAAAAGTTAGAAGGTGAAGACTCAACATAAAAGTAAGAGATAGGCCCTTCGTAGAGGGAAGCAGTGATTTAACATGTGCTAGAGCTTTTCATTTGTAAAACAGAGATAAAAATTTATTTTGAGAGGTGGTTGTTCTATGTCAACGACTAGCAATGGGGACTTGCTATCTTCCATAATAAACAAGTGAGAGCGGTTCCGAGTTCTTTGAAATTTTGGCACATTGGTGCTCTTTTATAAAGTTTTGGCACTCCTCCCCACCTTTTTCCTTTCACAAACCATGGCTAACCGATTCCATCGGGTGCCCACCAACTTTCACATACCATGGAGGAGTGCTCTTTTTATTTTCTTTTTAAATTAAGATTATAATGGTCTGACCAGCTCCCTTGCAAAATTAATGACGAGCAGATTAAGCTGCCTAGTCGAGGGGTACTTAATTTAATATGGAAGATAGCAATTCTGACCACTACGTCCTCATGAGCTAAAAACAGTGGCACAAAATGAGAAGTAGTTGAAAGTTTTGAAAGGTAGCACATGAAAATTTACTTGGAATGGCTTTCAAATACCATGCATAGGAATTTATAGTGGACTCTTTGGAAGACTTGGTTTTTGGTAATTGGATGCACGAGTAGAGCTCATACTCAGTACAAGTGAAGGCTAGCAAAAGAGTGGGAAGCGACAATCGAGACAGCAATAACTATCATAATCATGCTTGCGACAAAACAAAATTAATATAGGCATAAAAATGATACAAAAACTCTGAGGCAATTTAGATCATCGAGGCTTAATTGACTTTTTGTTTAGTCATATGCATGCTTGAGCATGTGCCAAGTCGATTCAAATGAAACTTTTCAGAGGTGGATACCACAATAACATACCATATTATGAATAAAACAATGCATGCAAGCATCTACATGACATGCTACAAGCTATTAGTAAATTGAAACTAATCATATGAAAGCAAGAACTACAAATCATCCATTAGATAACATATACCTTACATGAACCAACTAAGCATGTCCACATAAATGAGTATATGTACAAAAATGAAAGCAAATAGAGTTCATACCAGCCTCCTACCACATCTCGGATTGTCGTATGTCGTCATTATTGCTCTTCACTTGTGTGGCTTGAATAATATAAAGTGAATACCAAGCTCCAATGGAGTAACGGGAGACTGAACTCTGCAACAAGCTTTACAAAACCGAAGAAGAACAACAAATATTTTTGGGGTTTTCGATTTTTGAAACAGGAACAGAAGGAAATAGCAAACAAAGCAAAATATTTTTGGATTTTTCAAATGGCAAACCGAAAATAGCAAGTAAAGCAAACCAAAGGTAGCAAACTAAAAAGACAAACGAAGAGAAAGAACGGAAATATTTTTGGTCTTTTTTGTGTTTTGGAAAGCAGAAGTAAGAACGAGAACAATAAAGAAGGCGAAACATGGATATACAAAGGTCCGACAAAATATAATATGTAGATGAGTGCATCATCGGCGTACCTCCCCCAAGCTTAGGCTTTTGGCCTAAGTGGAGATCAATCCCAACTCGGCCAACTCGGCCATGAGGTGGCGCCTCCGTAGTGTGACGAAGAAGCACCATCATCCTGATATGAGCTCGAGGACGCCCCGGAGTGGTACGTGGTGAAGTGATAGGCCGGCTCCTCCTCTTCCTCCTGGACCACCGCACCGTGTTGGATATTGAAATCAAGCAACCTAAGCTGATCGTCCAAATCCTCCTTCGTGCGCGACCATGGCCTCACGTGGATGCTGAACAAGTTAGGCTGAGGCAAGGGAACTTCCCTTTCCTCTCCATCAATAAATAATATCCTGTAAACTAATTTCCCTGCACAAGAGTTAGCAGTAACAAAATGATGGAGTTTCATGGCAGCAAGATCAAGCCTCTGTGGAGCCAACAATACATCATTAGGAGCAATAGAAAGTCCTAGCTCAGCAACAATGCGCGCGGCAATAATACCTCCATAAATAGGTCCCCTAGCGGCTAGGCGACGAGCAATAATAGCACCAAGGCTATACTTCCTACTAACATCAAGAGCGGTAGCTAGAAAAGCTAAATGATAGTTGGAGATATTGCTAGTGTTTTCTCTACCAAGTACACTGGTTGCAAGATAGTAAGTAAAATATCTAATAGCTGGGAGCTAAATGTTTCTTATCTTGCCACGCTGTGCGGTGCGGTCATCATCATTGGTCACCCCTCGGTAAAGCTCCAACAAATCAGCAGGGTGATTTTGTATCCTCTTGGCCGTTCCAAACATGGGAATACCTAAAATAGAACAAAACCTCCCCAAAGGCATGGTGATAGACTTATCATAAATCTTAAATGCAATGGAAGGATTGAAATGAGCGTTAGTAAATTTAAAACTTTCAACGAAAGTCTTTGTAAGCATAGCATATTGGTCACTTTCATCTGTCATGTAAGCAGTCAACCCAACCCTGTTAATAAGGAGCAAGAAATCATCAAGAATCCCTGCATCACTCAAAAAGTTAATACAAGGGAAGGTGGATGGATGTGCATCTCCATCGTCCCCTTCAAGGTTTGGTGACATGAGATCCTCATTATAAGACATCCTATATTGAGCAGTGGATCTTGAGGGCCTTGATGACCTTGGTGCATCACTTTCAAACACTTCTCCATATGTGAAGTTGTCCATCTCCTTTCTCTGAATTTTTTAACAAACTCATAAAAGGTGATTTTAAGACAAGCAAGAGTAGGAAACTACTATAGTGGGTTACTAGAGAGCTAACATGCATCAAAATAACAATTCTAAGCAATAGAACAAGCATGCATACTCATTTATCCTGTCACCTATAATGCTAAAATACACAAGAAATACTTCACCAAAAGAAATTCTACTTGGACAAGTGGAGGAGTCACATACCGGAGAACAAATGCTCCAAATCTCAGCAGAAATGTTGGGCTGAGCAAGGAGATCGAAAAATCGAGGTGAAGAACAGCAAGAACTCGGGTTTGAGCTGGGTGTGTCGTTGTTTTCGGGAGAGAGAAAGAGCAAGGGAGGAAGAGATAAGTGAGGGGCCAGGTGGGGCCCTCTCACACCAGGGTGGCGCGGCCAGGGCTGGGCGCGCCACCTATGTGTGAGGTGGCGTGGCAGCCCCTCCTGGTGCCTCCCAGGTGTCTCTCTGCCCCATTTTTGACATAAAAATTTATAAAGCATTTTCTGGAATTTTTTGAGAAACTTTATTTTCGAGGATTTTTTTCAGAAATTGGCATATCGATAAAAACTCAGAAAAATGAAGATAAAATGATTTCAAGCAAATCAAAACTAAGCATGCAGCAGCTCTGAGATACTCTTAATCATGTAACTAAACTAAAGGAACAAAATTGATGAAAGTAAATACAAGTGAGGTGGAGTGGATGCGGTGAAAACGAAGTTTCGTTCATATAAAATCACTTTGTTAACAAGGTTGATCAAGTCTTGTTCCCAAACTAACTTTATATGAGGCAAAACTTTGCACTTCACTAAATGCTTATGTTACCTCAACTTTGATAGGTATAGTCCCAACCATAACAATTTGATATTCTTCCTTGGGCTTTTGCTCTGAACAAATAATTTGACCAACTTTGATGGTCTCAACATGCTTGATTGAATTTAGAGCATTCTTCCTATCAATCTTCTTGGGAAAATAAACCGTGTACTCTTTATCATTGACATTGAAAGTTACTTTTCCTTAATTGCAATTAATAACAGCACCTGTAGTGTTTAGAAAAGGTCTCCCAAGAATAATAGACATATTATCATCTTCAGGCATTTCCAACACAACAAAGTCAGTTAATATTAAACAACTGTTAGCAACTTGAACAGGAACATTTTCACATATACCAATAGGAATAGTAGTAGACTTATCAGCCATCTGCAAAGATATATCAGTTGATACTAATTTTTCTAAATCAAGTCTCTTATAAAGAGAAAAAGGCATGACACTAACTCCAGCTCCCAAATCACATAAAGCAGTTCTAACATAGTTATTTTTAATGGAGCAAGGAATAGTTGGTATACCTGGATCTCCAAGCTTCTCTGGAACTTTACCATCAAAAGAATAATTAGCAAGTAGTGTGGAAATTTCCTCACTAGGAATTTTCCTTTTGTTAGTGACAATATCTTTCATATACTTTGCATAAGGAGGCATTCTAATAGCATCAGTCAAAGGAATTTGCAAAAATAAAGGTCTCATCCATTCACAAAACCTGTTGTAGTGTTCTTCTTCCTTGGACTTGTGTTTCTTACTAGGAAAAGGCATTGGTTTCTATACCCAATGTTCTCTCTCTTTACCATGCTTGTTGGCAATGAAGTCTTTTTTGGTGTACTTTGCATTTTTATCAATCTTTTCTGGTTCCTCTTCAACTTCTTCTTTATCGGAAGCATCTCCTGGTTCAGTTTCAGCATCAGAAATAGAAACACTGTTAGGATCTTTACCTGCATCAGAGGATTCTGCAGTTGTTTTATGCTTCTTCTTCTTCTTCTTCTTAGAAGGAATATCATCACTTGCAGTTCGTTGAGAATCTTGCTCGACCCTCTTAGGATGTCCTTCAGGATATAATGGATCTTGAGTAGCAGCGCCACTTCTTGTGCGTATTTCACATGCTTGCTTCTCTCTTGCGGCATTAACTAGCAAGTCTTTTTGCACCTTGGTAAGCTGATCAATTTGTGTTTGAACCATTTGAAAATGTTTAACAAGTATCTTCACATCATTGGCGGTTCTCTCCACAATATCCTGCAACTTGTTAATAGCTCTAGAATTTTCCAACAAATGAGTATGCACCATTCTATTAAAATTTTCTTGCTTAACAATGAAATTATCAAATTCATCTAAGCATTGATCAGGAGGTTTAGAATAAGGAATATCTCTTTCATCAAAGCGTTGGAGAGAGTGTACCTCAATAGTAGATGAGTGAGGGATTGGCTTACATAATTCTTCTATAGGAGGTAAATTCTTCACATCTTCGGCCTTAATACCTTTCTCCTTAAGAGATTTCTTAGCTTCCCTCATAACTTCATCATTTAATTCAATCATCCCTCTCTTCTTCGGCGTAGGCTCTGTAGATGGCGCAGGGGTTGGTGCTGGTGTTGGCTCAACTAAAGTCCAATCATCATGATTCCGGCTTATTTTAGCCATTAATTCTTCAGCTTCAGCCGGAGTTCTTTCCCTGAAAACACAACCAGCACAACTATCCAAATATGACTTAGATTCATCCGTTAGTCCATTATAAAATATATCAAGGAGTTCATTTTTAGGCAATGGTTCTTTAGGCAAAGCTCTAATTAAAGAACAAAACCTTGTCCAAGATTCAGGCAATATCTCTCCTTTTCCCAGTTCAAAATCAAAGATTTTCTGCACAGCAGCATGTTGAGCACTAGCAGGAAAATATTTCTGAAAGAAAGCATTAACCAAAGCAATAGGACTAGTAAGAGATCTAGGAGACAAGCTATTAAACCAAGTTTTAGCAGCATCTTTCAACGAGAAAGGAAAAATCTTAGCAACAAAGTAAGTGCGGAGCTTAATATCATCAGAAAACAAATTACTCAAAGTAGAAAGCTCATTCATGTGCCCCATAGCACTCTCATCTTTAGTACCACAAAAAGGAGTTTTCTCAACAATAGATATGTAAGATAAATCCAAAGAGAAATCATAATCCTTGTCTCTAATATTTATGGGAGAAGCAGGAAACTTAGGATCAGGAGACAAATTATATCTAACAGAACGTCTTGCAAGAAGTTCTCTAACATTACCAACATTACGAGCAGCACGTGCTTCAGCAATAAAATCATCATTAAGCTCAATATAAGCATCATCATCATAATCATCACTAGGACATTCCCTAGACTCAGGTGAACTAACAGGTGTAACAGTGGTGTTTCTCAACTTAGCTCTAGCAATAGTAGCATCTAAAAAGGAACCTAGTGAACCACTCTCATCAAGCACAGTAGAAGCATCATCTAAATTATCAGTGGCATTTTCAATCTCAGCAGAAGTAGTAGCAGTAGCGTGTGGGTGTGGTGGTGTAAGCAACTTGCTCATAACGGATGGCGAATCAAGAGCAACAGAGGTGTTGAGAGTCGTAACTCTTCTTGTAGTGGATGGCAATATAGGAACTTTTCCATCACGAGGTTTACCCATGATGAAAGGATTGCAGCGAACAATATGAATACCAAGTGAACTTACAAATAAAGCTATGCTCCCCGGCAACGGCGCCAGAAAATAGTCTTGATGACCCACAAGTATAGGGGATCGCAACAGTCTTCGAGGGAAGTATTACCCAAATTTATTGATTCGACACAAGGGGAGCCAAAGAATATATGTAAGCCTTAACATATGAGTTGTCAATTCAGCTGTACCTGGAAACAATCTTGCTCGCAGTGGTTTATCAGTAGCAACAGTTTTATAGTGGTGACAGTAGTGAAACAGTAACAGCAGTAGTAAAATAGCAGCGGTAATAGTAACAGTAGTAAACAGTAGGAACAAATACTGTAGGCATAGGGATGGATTACGGACGTTGCATGGATAAGATAATTCATGAAATCAATGAGACATGGGCATTGCAGATAAATAATGATAAAGCATCCTAGTACAAACAATCATAGGCATGTGTTCCGTATATAGTTGTACGTGCTCACAAGGAGAAACTTGCACGACATCTTTTGTCCTACCAGCCTATTGCAGCAGGGCCTCAAGGGAAACTACTGGTAATTAAGGTACTCCTTTTAATAAAGTACCAGAGCAAAGCATTAGCACTCGGTGAACACATGTGATCCTCATATCGTAGCCATCCCCTCCGGTTATCCCAATTTCTGTCACTTTGGGGCCTCGGGTTCCGGAAATAATAACATGTTCAGATCTGAAATCATGGCACTCGGTCCCAAAGTGACAAGCATTAAGCATAACAAGTTGCAAAAATGTCATAGGCACTAAATAAAGATACTAGGCACTATGCCCTAACAATCTCATATCAAATTACATGAATGATCTCATCCAATTCCTACCATCCCCTCACCTACAGCGGGGAAATTACTCACACATGGATGGGGGAGTCATGGATGGTCGATGGAGGAGCGTCGGTGATGATGGTGATGAAGATCTCCTCCGAATCCCCGTCCCGGCAGGGTGCCAGAACGGAGTTTCTGGTTCCGAATCGCGGTTTCTGATGGTGGCGGCGTAGCGGAAGTCTATCTGGGAAAAACGCCGTCTCCCTGATATTATTATGTCAGGGGGTATATGTAGGCGAGAGGGGAGGTCGAGAGGGCTGCTGGGGCCTCCTCACGCCAGGGTGGCGCGGCCAGGGCTGGGTCGCGCCACCTGTGTGTGAGGGCCCCTCGAGCCTCCTCTCCGTCCCGTCTTCTGGCTCCGTGGGTCTTCTGGTGAAATAGGATTTTTGATGATTTTTCCCAAATTTTTACTGAAAGTTGGATTTCTGCACAAAACGAGACACCAGAGCAATTCTGCTGAAAACAACGTTAGTCGTGTTAGTTGTATTCAAAACACACAAATTAGAGGAGAAACAATAGCAAAAGTGTTCGGGAAAGTAGATACGTTTTGGACGTATCAACCGCCACCAGCAAGAATTTTTCTGGCGCCGTTTCCGGGGAACGAAGAAGAAGAAGCTCCCACGTCAACTACATTTTCCCACGTCAACTACGCGCCAGCAAAGAATTTTTCTGGCGCCGTTGCCGGGGAAAAATAAGACTTCTGCAAGGGGAGTTTCGCACGCACATCCTTTACTTTGTTTTAGTTTTGCTTTTACTTTATTTTTTCTTGCATCATTTTATCAAAAACACAAAAAATTTAGTTTCCTTTATAGTTGTTATTTCTTTACTTTTAGTTCATTTTGTTGTTTCCTAAGTACGTCTTGGAGGACCTCTCAGTAGGTAGTGGTTCTATTATTAGGAAAAGTAACATCGAGGAGTTCTTTAATCATATTAGTTTGCATAAAGATGTTGAGGAAAAATCTTTGGCTGAGCTTGCTCCTAGTTATGAAGTTGCTTCTGCTTATTTAGTTCACATGTTGGAAGCTAGGTTTGCTAGCCTTAATCCTTTTATGCAACACATGTTTCTTAAGCTTCATGATATTGAAGACGCCGAAAAGAAAACTTTTATCTTGGAAACTTCGCGTAGAGAATTTAGAGAAGTTGCCATTGAAGCTAGGAAAGTTCTTAAGCGTTTTAATAAGCTTGGCTCGCATATGGAGGTTGTTAGTACAAACAATAAAGAAACCCAAGAACCAATACCTAGCAAACTCTTGGGATTGCATGAGGCTTTTGAAAACAATTTTGATTGGATCTGTCCTGAAAATCTTTTTAGTGATTTGAGTGAACCAAAGCATGATCACAAGGGGTCTTCAAAAACTTGTGGATGTAATACAATTCCTTATTGAAAAGACTTCTACAATGGATCTTAATGCCTCTTTCCAAAATACTTGATTTGCACTTTCTGCGCCTAGCTCAAAGGCGTTAAAGAAAAGCACTCTTGGGAGATAACCCATTGTTTTACTTTTAGTTCTTTTTCTTTTATTTGAGTCTTGGAAGTTATTACTACTGTAATAACCGCTCCTTATCCTTTTTATTTTGTTTTTGTGCCAAGAGAAGCCTCTAATTTGAGTGAGGTAAGATTTGGGGATGTTGCTGTCCTGAAACAGATTTCGGTGCTGCACCGTAAAAATTCGTGAAAATTCTCAGAATATATATTTGACCTTCGATTTATTGTGCATATGCCCCAGGTTATATCGAAACTTTCATTAGTTATACACTTTTTGATTTGAGCAACAGAAAACCCTCTAAAAATTTGACCTTTGTCAGCTGTTCTGTTTTGACAGATTTCTGCCACTATTTGTGTTTGCCTCTTTATCGCTTTCTTTTTGAGTTCTTTTGATCACGGAACTTTTTGGGGAAGTTGCTACAGTAGTATATACTTTATATGTGGTGGTTTTGAGTTGAAATCTGAAGCACAAAGGGGTTGATTCATTGCTATGCTTACACTAATGTTGCTAATAGAATTGTGTTTAGTTTTGTATGAAGGAAGTTTTCAAGTGTAGGGATTGGAGAATGATGAGATGAGTTGAAGAATGGATAAAAGCTCAAGCTTGGGGATGCCCACGCACCCCAAGAAATATCCAAGAGGTACAAGCGTCAAAGCTTGGGGATGCCCCCGAGGCACCCCTTCTTCATCGGCAAAAATCAGTTCACCTTTCAACACACTATATTTTTATTGCTTCATGCATTATGCGTTTTTCTTGGAGCGTCAGTTGTTTTAGTTTTCAGTTTTGTTTAGTTTTGTTTGCTGCAATAAATGGTTGGACCCCAACAAATTTCTTTTGGAGAAGTTGCCTTGCTTTTCATTTGCCAAGAATACTCCATTTTTCACTCTTATCGTTCAACGAGTGTTCTCCTTTTCTAGAACTGCATTTAGCTTTCGTTTTTCACCTTGATTTGTGTTCAGATCTTGTTATATCTTTTCATCAAGGTGTATTTTGACCCCTTGTCCATGTTGGTTTTCATCAAAAGAGTTGTTTCGAAAAGGTTTGAATGGTGTTCGAAAAGAGAAAAAATTTGTGCAAAAAAGTGGTACAAAAAGGAGCTTGTGTAGACTGCGGCCTAGACTGTTGCATGTCGTGCTTGATGACTTTTTGATAGTATGCTTAGTGGTTTTTCTGTAGCATGACTTGTCTCAAATGACTGAGATTGCTTAATGACCCTTTGAAAAAATCATGCGTTGTTTTTATTATTTGGAAGCATTAATTTGGTTTTCTCCTTTGATGCTTTATTTGGGTTGACTTGGCGCATGCTCACACATGTTAGACTCATACAAAGTTGCCATAAGCCTTTATGATCATTTAGTTTTTGACGTTTGATGCCATCTTATGATTCTTTTAATGTTGCTTTGTCGCTTTGCATGATTATGGCCGTTATTGCTCTCTTAGTTGGTCGCTCCCAGTCTTTTGCTAGCCCTCATTTTGTACTGAGTATGAGCTCTACTCGTGCATCCAACTCCTAAAAACCAAGTTTGCCAATGTGTCCACCATACATACCTATTAGCAATTTGCTATTCCAAAGTACATTTGACTTGCTTTTATCTATCCTTCAAATTAAAATTTTTGGTGTTATGCGAAAATTGGTCAGTAAAGCTCTCACGAACCTGATGGCACACTT
Organism: Dactylis glomerata; assembly: GCA_007115705.1. Taxonomy (NCBI): domain Eukaryota; kingdom Viridiplantae; phylum Streptophyta; class Magnoliopsida; order Poales; family Poaceae; genus Dactylis; species Dactylis glomerata. The sequence goes on from QXEO01001034.1 coordinate 4,953,769, forward strand.
TACTTTTCTGGCTTTTAAAATTTGACATTGTGGCTCTTTTATGTTGAGTTGTTATGCTTGCAAGTTGTAAGTTGGAAATTAGCCTAGCCATACCGTCATGGGGCAAGCTTTCAACATTGCACTTCTTATTTGAGTTGATATCGTGATCTTTTGTTTATGGATACTCGCGATGTGAAATAAGTTGGGAATCTTGCGGGATCATGGAGTTTGTATATGTGTTAGAGAAACGCCTGGGCCGCTAATCTAAGCCATGCATAATTCATGGTGGAAATTTATAGCATGCCCATAGTGAACATTCGACGATGCATCTCAAAATAAAAAGCTATACCAATGGTAAATAAAAAAGATGCCGAGGTGTTCATTGTCTGTTTGTCCTGTCATTTTGATGTGGGCTTGTTCCATGTCATCGGGCACGGAGGTACCCGTTGGCGGTTCTCAATGATACGTGTATACTTACAATGACAAGAGCTTACTTGGGACTCTAAGTCGAGTAGCATGAGGTTTGGGTATTCGTACTTCACGGGACACGAGGTTTTCAACTTATGATTTATCAAGCATATGCATCATAATTGTATTCGCATTAACTTTAACCATTCAAGATGCCTATGATGGGGGCAATGAGAGCTCAAAGCTAGTAAGTACCATAATTTTTGAAGGTTTATAAAACTTGCAATCACTGCTTCCCTCTGCGAAGGGCCTTTCTTTTACTTTTATGTTGAGTCACCACCTTCTATCTTTATGCACCGTCTAAGAGAGCATAGTTGTCATTCTGAGTATAATGTGCATTGTCCCAAAGTTTTCATTGATTGATTTATGATGTTGGTTTCACTTGTTCTTAAATTACTTGTATCTTGTCACCCTCTTAAACTTGAAGGTGTCCTATGCATTTATGTTTTGCTCTCTCATGAAGGACAAGCTGAAAACCATTTGTATGTTTTTCCATATGATTTGAACACACGTTTGACTTTCATTGTTTCATTTTTAGGATCTTTTGTTTGTGTTCTTTTTCATGTTATAACATGGTTTCTAAGTTTCTTCTATCAAGATTATATCTTTCATGCCCATATTTTAAGTTCTTTTGATCCCAGCACTCAATGCTTACATAGATGATCAAGATTGTGTAGGTGCATGTCACCTCAAAAATTATTTCTTTTGTTATCACTTACCTACTCGAGGACGAGCAGGAGTTAAGCTTGGGGATGCTGATACGTCTCAAACATATCTATAATTTTTGATGCTCCATGCTTGTTTTTACACCATTTGCTTAGTATTTCGTTACACTTCATGGCGTTTTTATGCATTTTCCGGAACTAACCTATTAGCAAGATGGCACAGTGCCAGTTCCCTGTTTTCTACTGTTTTTGTGTTTCAGAAAAGTTACACAGGAAATATTCTCGGAATTGGACGAAACAAAAGCCGAACGTCCAGATATTAAATGAAGCTTCCAGAACACCGAAGAGGAGATGGAGTCCAGCCACGGGCCAGCCTCACCATAGGGCGGCGCGGCCTGCCCCTGGCCCACGCCCCCTATGGGTGAGACCCCCTGGTCCACCTCTAACACTGCTCCTTCGCCTATAAAGACCCCCCGACGGGAAAAACCTAAGGACCCAATCAATTTTCCAGAAACACATCGCGATCCGCCGCCGTCGTCGACCCGAGATCGGGAGGGTCCAGAAGCTCTTCCCGGCACCCCGCCGGAGAGGGGAATCGCCACCGGAGGTCTTCTTCATCGCCATGCTTGCCTCCGGCGCGATGAGTGAGTAGTCTACCTTGGACTATGGGTCCATAGCAGTAGCTAGATGGTTGTCTTCTCCACCATGTGCTTCATGTTTAGATCTCGTGAGCTGTCTTACATGATCGAGATCACCGTTATGTAATTCTACATGTTGTGTTTGTTGGGATCCGATGAATATTGGTGTTACGTTGAGTTGATGTGCTGAATCATATATCTTATGTTATCTCTATGTTGTTTATGATCTTGCATGCTCTCCGTTGTTAGTAGCTATCTTGGCCAAGTAGATACTAGTGACTCCAAGAGGGGGTATTTATGCTCGATAGTTAGGTTCATGTCTCTATTTAATCTGGGGGAGTGACAGAAACCTCTAAGGTTATAGATGTGCTGTTGCCACTAGGGAGAAAACAACATTCTTATGTCCAAGGGTATATGCTTTGTTTACATTACACACTTTGTTTAATGCAGTTATCTGTTGTTCGCAACTTAATATTCACGGGGTCCTCGGATGATTCCCGTGGGTGGATTATTAGTCATAGATGCAGTTGGATGACGGTCTATGTATTTTGTTGTAATGCCAGAGTAAATCTCATAGTGATCCTCGCGACATATGCACGTTATCTTTATTCTATCAATTGTCCAACTGTAATTTATTTACCCAACATGTGCTATTTATCTTATGGAGAGACACCACTAGTGAACTGTGGACCCCGGTCTAATTTCCTTTATATTGCTATCACCTGTTTACTTTACTCGCATTGTTTACTTTCTCGCATACTACTATTGCTTTCCACTCGATACGCTCATACCTTTTGTTTACAGCAAACCGGTGAGATTGACAACCTCATCGTAAGTTGGGAGCAAAGTTATTGGTTGTGTTGTGTGCAGGTTCCGCGTTGCTGCTAATTGAAGACGCGCTAACAAGTTATCGTTAACGGCGCCCTTGTTGGAAGTCACTAGACTAGCAAGCATCACCTTCTGGAGTTTGGCTTTTTCCTACTGGATTGATAAACCTTGGTTTCTTACTGAGGGAAAACTTATTGTTGTGCTCATCATACCTTCCTCTTGGGGTTCCCAACTGGACGGTGATTTACATCAACACACCGCCACCAGCACTCCTCCATCCTGAACATGAGACATCGAGGTTGCACATAGCCAATTATTTAAAAGAAAAGGAAAAAGGCAAGATCTACGACACATTGTCACCAACAACAACATCAACCAATGCCTCGGCAACAAATGAGAGTGATAAGTTTTTTCAAAAGCAACATATGAAAGGTAGCACCAGTGTCATCATTGTCGGATCCGTTTAAAAACTAAATCATGAGTTTTCACTTTTGAGAACAAATTTCATGCAATGACTTAAGCAAGTTAGGGATGATAAATGCCATTATTGTCAAATCAAGGGTTTTCACCCCAGAGCTCCACTCCAGGTACTCAAGTAGCACCATGAAAACCTCAACCATGTTGTGCTGATGGATTCACTTGGCCATCACCTCCATTCCTTAACTTTGACATGTCCAGCAAAATGGACACCTATACTTCCGTACTCCTTGTGTCCTAGTCCTCTCGGCAGCGAAATGCAAAATTTCGGCGCACGAGAACCATGGAACATGACATCTCGCAACATTTTCAACATGAATATTGGGCCTTCCGACCAATACTCACCCGCACAGTTCTAACGATGCCACAGTACCAATTTTTTTGCCCATATGAGCTTGCTGTCAAGCGGCGGCAAGAGTAACAGGCACCGTTGAAAGCAACATTAAGGATACTTCTATCATATCCATATTGTCCTCGCCATCGGCAGGCGAAGATCACAGTAGCAAGAGGGATTAAGATCACCACCGTCGCCCGCCGAGCAGGCCTTACCTATCGGCCTCCTCCGACAACAACTGGGTGGAACATGGAGAAGGAAGACAGGGATGGCAGCTCAGGTTTCATCTGCTAACCCCGTGGGCGACACAAGCGTGAGGTGCCCTAATTATCATAGAAAACAAGATGGAGCGGATTAATGACACTATTTTAGATAAAAGGCACGATGTGCCCGACTTTAAATTAATAAAGCCCACATATAAGAGTTTACAAGCCAACACTCTGTCAACGGAAAGACAGAGACAAATAAAGTTCAACAAGAACAGCCACACTGGCCGGCCAACACAGCTAGGGAGTTTAACGATTAGAACTTGATATAGCACACAGCTGATGAGAAAGTTTAGCTCTGCACCCACAAAAGTAAACATCTACTCTTAGCGCTGGCTTGCTGGGGGCGACGGGGGGGGGGAGGGGGGAGTAGGTGCTGGCGAAGAAGGATCTTGAGACAAGAAGATCAGTTCATCCAGCATCACCCGATCCTTATCATTTTAAAGTTGGCGCCACAGCTGCAAAGAAAGGATATTTTTGAAAACACAGTCAGCAGGAGAATCACGATCGTTTTTTCAGTTGGATGCAAAATGCATAAATAAGTTTATTTCTACTATATATAAACCTAGGAAAACTGATATTGAGAAATCTGCCTTACCGAATCATTGCCAGAAGAAAAGTAAGATGATCATCTTCCGGTCAGAGCAACACGCTGGCGAAGTCGTCCTGCCACTCATCCACCAGCCACACGCGTCTGATACGACCACACGCTAGACCGGATCAGATCCACCAGCCATGCAGCTATCGCGTCCGCCGTGCTCGATAGGAGCTAATCGTGTCCGGCGGATAGAAAGGTGTCTTAGATTTGAAAAATACTAAAATATAATAGTATTTCTAAAATTGCTGAAATAAATCGCAATATTAAAGAAAAAATTCGCAATATTACATGCATGCGCTAATGTAATTAATGTTTCTTCCATCTGGACGTGTCGGCTCTCATGAGTTCGTGAAGGGACCACTCTTATACTGAAAGAAATGCTGGTCGACGTTGCGAGAGCACGCGTATCGGGTGTTGCAGAAATCCATGGCGTATCATCTGGCGGTCCAGTTTTTCCGGCGGTCTTCTTCGTCCGCACGCACGCACGCGCTCGCGAGGACGAGGCCGGACCCGGGCCACGCGAACTCTCCTCGATCCATCTACAGATAAACTATATCCCCGATCGACCCCGCTCGTTCACGAACAGTTCGTCTGAGATCGACAACACTGCAGCATTGCCATCCGGCTGCATACCTGCATCACGCAGTCGACAGTACACGTATCTATCTTGCGCTACTTCTGTTTGGTTATTATCGGTCCCCTGTTCTCGTACTGTCTCACTCTCACCTATACTCATACTAGCTAGGAAAGCGCGGCTTGCCGCGCGCTTGCCCAAGCAAATATAAAAAATATTATAAAAAAGTTAAATTAAGAGAGGCTAAATTTTTAATCAACATAAACAATAGATCGTAGCGGTAATATCATGCTCATACTTCACTTTTTGATAACAAAATGTACAAAACAACAACCACCATTTGGGCCGCCAGGTTTTGCAAAGCTAACCAGAGAGAACGAAAATGATGAAGCACTACAATCTACCATCAAACAACTTTTAGGAAAACCTTAAGAACTTGAGTTTATGTACATAGGACCTACTTGTGATCACGATCATGAAGAATAACACATAAAACGGTATAAAAAGCAGATGACTAATCATATCAGGTACTTGGAAAGGTTCAATTAGCAAAAAAGATTTTCATTATTAACTCATCATAAACCTATTTTCATGGAGTGGCAGGAATAAGTCCTTGAATACGAAAAGTCTCGACTTCTTAATATGGTATCTAGTAAAAATAACACATGAAGTAGTGCTAGTTAACATCATACCAATTTGGTAGAGCATATTTACCTTGAAGGTTACTGCTTTCAGCACCCAAAGTAGTCGTTGAGATGGCCGACGCCATTGTCGGCTCAGGAGTTGATAAACCTAAGCAATCTCGGTAAGACATAGGGAAACATAAAAGTGAAGAACCATTAAGACACGCCAATATGCCTCTCAAGTTGGTGCTTATATTTCCGCCCCCAAATGATGCAGAATGGTCACGTTGCTTTGAGTAGAAGCGGATGGAGAAAAATATCCTTTTGCGGATTCATGGAGAGATAAATTTTGTGAGGAACCATGGAGAAAACCACAAGAGATCCAAGAAAATTTAGCCCTAACATAGGTCCATACACTACTCAATTACCAACAATCACACAGTATTACAGTCCAGAAATGAATCAAAATATAGTAGTACAGAATAAATGTATTATGCAGTCAAAATCTGCAGAAATAGGATCAATTCTGTTAAGAACAGAGCTTCTTATTTTTAATAAAGTTATTCATTAATTGGAGCATCTTCTGAAGACCTGCCTAGGACAAAAATCCCCATGTCAATCTAAGTCATGATATCTAAATTTTCTTGAGAAAAAAGGAGTTGATCATAGATTTGCTGGACTCTTATGCTTACAAAGTGACAATCAATGGATCAACTTTATATTGTAATTTTTCACATAAAAGAAATGTGCGAGACAAGTCAAATCGTATGTATGGAGTTATTTTCAATGTTCTAAATAGCACGCTATAGCACGGTATAGTGTTCTGAGCAATGACTCACTAAATGAATGTGTGTACAAATGTACAATCTTCCGCTATAGCACCATATAGCTTCGCTATAACGTATTTTAAGAGCTGCCTCTATTTGTCATACCACGCTATTTTTTACCTTGGTTATTTTGCAGAAACTAAACCATGCACGTAACAGTATCTGGCATTAAACAAGACGTACGTGAAGGTGATAGAGACAGACACCTTTTTTCATCATAACAAAACAAACTCTTAGATTGTTCCCTAATTCCCTTCCTACTATGGTACACATGATCATATATAGTCCATTCGCATTTGATCTGAAGGAAAAGTACTGCTGAAAGTTGAAAAGCATGTGTATGGTATTTAGCATATTTTACTTAAACATGCCACCTTCATATGGTGTTATAAAAGAAAGAATGCAAAATTACCGATTTCATCTAAAATAGATATAACTAAGACAAAATAGAAAACGTGTTTTACTACAATTTATGGACTGTAATTTAGGAAATGAAAACCAATGTATTCTCTTTATCTGGTAAGATTTTTTGTATATGAAATGAGCAAGACAAATCAAGTCATTCATGTCATATTGGTCCAAAAACAGAAATCCATATATACAAAGTCTTCTTCCAAAAGCAGATACATGGATTTTCTCTGAAAACGAATCCATTAAATTCTTGTTTTGTTATTCAGTAAAGCATGCAGGTGGAAATCAGATATGGTACTCAATTTCAAAAATCATGATACTGACCCAAATATGAGTTTAGCCCGTGTATAAGTGACTTCGGCAAAAATAAAGATAGCAGACATGTAGCATATCTGAACCTACATACGCTACCCTCGTGTAGTATTGCAAAGAAACAGTACATATAATGTCCCTAAATATAGAGATAGGAATAATAAGCATGAAAGTATGAAAAGTAGCAATTAGATGTACTAAAAACCTAGTGATATAATTGATTGCTGAAGTGTGTCTAATTCATGCAATGATGTGTGTTGCAGTTCATTAAAGGAAGTCATATAGAAGAGGCGAGGAAACATACAGAGAATCTGGTAACACAATGACAAAATATTTTCCTTCCCAAGCACTCCTGGTTAGTTCCGATAGCATGATCTCATATGTTCCACCTCAAGAGAGTGAACAGACACTGCCACTTAGTAATTAACATCAGACTGATATACCTCAGGCCCAAATAAGATCTGCAAAAATTATACGAAATTGCACAGTAAGTACAGGCTAGCAGAAATTGCAGCTTCCACATATATCTAAGAAATGAGATTAGAGGATGCATAGTAGCTGGAAAGCTGGAGGATGGGGAGAAGCAGAACCTGAAGCCTGCTGATGGAACAACCTTTGGTAGCTGCCTCCCGTTGCTGACTTCTAGCCCAGGCTTAAGGTTGGCACGAAATACTCCAAAGAAAACTGTAAGCAGTAGAACAAAAGACGAATACTGTAAAAGAGGGGGAAAAGTACCATCTTCAGTCCACATTTTTAGCTAGCCTTCGTAATGGATCATATCACTTGTGCTAATATATGAAGAACACTGATGCTGGCACAAAGTTAGAAGCCACACCTTGCGTAGAATATCTATTTCTTGTTAGTGATGACATTGGCTTTTGCTCATGGCAGCAATTGAACTGCACTTCAAGTTGCTGGCCTATCTGCACTTCCAGCCAAGCTCATGATCCATTCTACTTCTTAAGTTGCATGAGAGAATCCCCTCACAAGAAAAAGGAAAATTAAGAAACCTGCAAGCATTTTCCAAAAAAGTAACCTGCAAAACTATGAACACGTGGGCGAACCTGGACTGAGCTTCATGCTGCCCTCATGGCACAGAGGGGGCTCACTGACGATTGGATGCAGAAGGTTGGGCGTTTTCTCCCTGTAGAAGAAGTTCACGGTAGTGGCATGAAATCAATCATCGGTAAAATTCCTCTACACGATCATACAATAGAAATCAATTCAACTATGGAAATATATCCCTTAATGACATCAATAATTTCATCTGCCAATTTATTTAACTATGATACAGCTGACAACTGAAGAAATGCACATGACACTACATCAGCGACAAGAAATGATCCGAATGCAAAGTACTGCATCCTTTGAAGATGACTCGGTATCTCATTGGCATATCATGGTGAATAAGTAGCAGAAAAGGAGGCGAGTTTTTCTCCTCAATGACATTACCAGCTACAAAATCATATCAAACAGAATAAGGGACCAGAAGTTTAGGTACACACGAACAAAATTGATCATTAAATCTTCAGTCCAAAAAATTATAACATAATCTTCAAACAAAAGCTCTGCTGAGAAAAATAACAAAGTACAAGATGTACAACTTGATTATGAAAGCTACCAGATGTTCTTTTTGGACATGAATGGTTTAGTAACTACACAAGTGCCAGTACCAGTTTCATTTTAAATTTTAATCATAATGATCAACATATAGACTTGTTAACCGAGAAAGAGAAAGTACAAAACAATAAAATAAAAAGGTACCAAATGTAGTTTGACCTTGGTAGGCGGTAGCAAGGAAGAGGGATCTGACTGAAATAGCATATCTGAACAGATGAAACTGCAAGAAAGTCGACATGGATCCACGATCAGGACAGCCAGGTGTACCTCAACTGCAAGCGAACCAAGGGAGGATCAAGCTGGCTTGAGATCAGATGAAAGCAGAAAGGAGATCTATTAACTAAGTAGTAAGTAGGAAAGGCATTCCACTTCTTAAAAGAACATGGTTAAAATAAAATGATATTATGAACACCACATACTGGAAATAGTTGGAGTCTAACACAAATAGCTAAAATGAAAAGGTGTAGAGTCTACATCCTTAGCCATCAATAATGTCTCAATCCATGCATCCTCTAAAAAAAATAGTCATGCAATTGGTGCCAAATGGAGTAGAACGTAAAAGTTTCATTTTAGAACTAAGAATATTGGCTGTCATGTGATCAATAGAATATCTAAATAGATCTTAAGAAAGGGGTAGGCACATCATTGTTTACCATCATAGCTAGTTGCATTACATAAGCAAACATATTTGAATGGCAGCTAAGAAAGATGCAGCTATGTTACTATTGACTATCAAAGTTTTTCACATTACAGAAGCACAGTTGCAGAGCATGATCAATACATACTGAACCATCCTATTAAAATGAATCCAGAGTCTATAATATGTTAGATTATTGAGCATTCTTTTGGTTCTGACATTGTTTTCTTTACTCTTGTTCATTGCTTGCCAAGAAAGGAACAAAGTCAGTACTATGTCAAGTTAGTTTAACTGTAGATAACAGCCTCTCTGCCATCTGAATTATAGATTGCTCCTACAGACAATGGACTGATAAAGGAAATGGCCCAAGCAAGCACATTAAAATCTCTTCAATGTTGTCGATGCTCATTCCTGTGATCAATTTTCCACATCTATTGATTTGGCTTTGGAAGCCAACCACATGGATATTATCTTGCTATCTAATACACCGATGAGAACAAAATTTTAATTTAGATTTCTAATACAGTATAGTTGAAATTCATATAATCCTCCTATATATAGAACAACCAAGCTGATTAAATTTGACATCTCCATGGTCTAATAGCACAATCTCGTCTCCACCCGTCCTAATTGCTGCAAGGGTATTCACACGAAAACCCCGATAGCTGACCTGCACAAATATTGGAAATTAGGTTCAATATGGTGCTTTCAGATCCATCAACCAATGTAGGAAAGAGGACAAACGTATATGTTGTTCAGGGGAGGAAGGGGTGGTGCGCATCGCACATGAGCTCACCAGCAGTGGTTCTCGAGGAGAGTAGAGGATGCAACTAACACCAAGCCATCTAGATTCTGAAACCTTATACCGTGCTGCAATACCGTGAAATAAGGGAACCTTTGTTTCTATCTGCGTACATTAGGCAATCCAAAAATTATGAATGGTGGAATTTGAAAACAACATGCAATGAACAATATAGATGAAAAATGGTGACGAATTTAGCTAGCCAAGCTAACTAAGTATTTTTTACATGTACACCAAGCTAAAATGCTTAAAATTGTAGTCTGACCTGGAAGCCAAACTCTTGATAAAATCATCTCAACAAATCAAGAAAGAAATGTTTATCCACAAAGAAAATCTAATAATCTGTAGCAGATTGCAATCCATGGATTGATGCAAATCAATCCCAAATGAGTGAGCAAGACAAACCCTGAAACAAACACAGCAGGTAAGTCGACTACCTAATGCTGGCATCAATTTAAATTCAGGGAGAAAAAAGGATGGTGTGCAAACAGGAAAACAGCCCTCAGAAAGGAACATCTGATGAAAAATGCAAGGCCAAAGACGAGACGGAAGGGGTAAACAAAGATGACTTCTCGCTGCACATTCTTAAACTGAATCTATTTTACAGAAGCTAAGAAACTACATCTAATCACCTTGACCACCGGTGACGCGGCTGCTCCACCGCGTGATGCGCTCACCGGCGCTCGTTGTCGCTTCGCATCACTGAAGTCAAATGAAAATTGTAGCTGCGTAATGTTCACATATTGTATATTTTTCCACAAAAAAAGAGAACTTACCATCCAGTCCAAGCTTCAGTCCAAATCGTAGGCTTGTCGGGTCTATTCGGAGAAAATGCATCACAACAAAAACCATTGCATGCATTTATCTGTCCAAAGGACAAGATAACTGTAATTTAGGGGGAAAAAATAACAAAAGAGATAATATGCAAAATTTCACAGTATCAACAAGCTTTGAATCCTTTCTAAATGCTAATTACGAACATGTTCAACAAAAAATAGTACTGCTGCTGCTCTACGGCATCTGCATCTGGCCATTTCTACCTATGCATCTACACCTGGCCAAACCATAGGACGTCCAGATACAACTGCTGCCCAAATACACAGAGAGATAGAAGAGAGGAGAGGAGATCTAGACTCACAAATAATGGAGGATTTGGTGTGTTGCTGCCAATGGAAGACGTGCTGCCGAAGGTCGAGCTCCTCGTGTAGGCTCCTTCCACTGACTAGTATCCAGGAAGCTAACATTTACAAACCATCTCCTCAGGAAAGCTACAGTATCGATTCATCTCCATCAACACATTCGTCAGTCAGCACGGAAAACCTGGAACACTTGAATTCTGCAAACAAACCCAATAAGACACATGATTAGACACTTGTGAAGTATTATAGGGGGATGCATCTATCTGCTTCGACACCAGGAAACTATTTATTATCGAATGTGTGACTCAATGCAAGCAGGTAAATCATCAAACTACCAGGCACGTTACTGAAATTAAAAAGCAAATCTAACTATACATATCTTGCAACAGGACAACTAAGAAAGAGATGGTCAATCGTTCTATGAAGCAACACACTTTATTTATTAAAGGCAAATAACAAGAAACCTTAATCCTCAACAGAGTGTTCAAGTAACAGATCCTTCCTACACAAAGGCTAAATAAGCCAGTATTACTACATCTTACTACAATCCGCACATTTAGGCAACAAAGTTAAAATGCCATAACTGAATCTAGATAAATCAAATTTCCCCACATAAAAAGCATGAAACAAAGACATTAACTCATCACATATCAAAGGCCAGAAATGATGATAAAACTCTAGGGATAGCCCATCAGGACCAATGGCTTTCTTATGCTTCATCTGGACAAAAACGGAGATCCTAGATTCACAAGTTGTGACAGACCGCCTAGCCTCGCATTTTGCAACTCTCTCATTTAGCCGCACACCCAAATCAAGAACAGGTCGTAAGTATTTCTTACCTAACTCTGCCTATTTAGATTTTCTTACCTAACTCTGCCTATTTAGTTACTCAGAAGGCGATGCAGGAAACTGGCAGTCATCATTGTAACACCACGCAGCTCCAAGTATCTATGCAGTAGCTGTTGAAGCATCACACTGCACAACAAAAAAAATCAATAAACAGTTACAAATCCCAAATCCAACAGTCAGGGATATTGGAATAGCAAGTCAAATACAGTTTCGTAAATGGAGTTCATGCCCTCAAAGGAAAGTGAATACTCCTCTTTATCATCTTCCCCAACACTGAGCCTCATGTACACTGAATCAACCCTTACCTCACTTTGGGATGCAGTACACCTAAACATGCTCAGTGAGCCACCCCTTGGCCTGGAGTCATGGAGCATCACAGTGGGGAAATGCACTTTTACCTGCTCTGTGGAGTCCTCAAATCCTCAGCTGAGCAAGAACTGGCACAAAATAAGAGATGCAAATATCAGAGAGAGAGAGAGAGAGAGAGAGAGAAGAGAGCAGACGAGATCAAGACTCACAAATAACAGAGGATTGGTGTGTTGCTGCCAATGGAAGACGTGCTGCCGAAGGTCGAGCTACTCGCGTAGGCTCCTTCCGCTGCCGCTTCCAGGATTCCTCCTGTTGGCAGGGAGAGGCTGAGGGGCGGCCGTGGTTGCTGCCGGCTGACCTCCGTCGTTGGCCTCCACCTCGGGCCCCTTCACGTGCCGACGCTGCAAGAAACCCTAGAATATCTGCAGCCGTCCTCTGCCTCCGCCGCCTGCTGGATGTCCCCCGAGATCCATTCCTCCCCTCCTCCGTCGGATCTATCGCTCCCCTTCTCCGTCTGCTCCTCTAATATCCACCGCCGCCTGCTCCATTCCTCCGCGCGCCGCCAGCCGCCACACGATGGGGGAGAGACGAGCGAAAAAAGAGGAGGGGAATGGGGGGATAGGGTTTCGGGTGTGCGCATAGAGACCCTCGCTACCCATGGCGACGCCATCGCTGTAGCGAGCGTACCTGACGGTGCGCCGCCGGTCGCCACGCGCGTACGGCCTGGGAGGAGAAGGACGAAATGAGACTTGAAAAGACGATTTTGCCCCTAGCCACTCAGCGAAAACACAGGGATAGCCACCGCATCTCTCTCCTCTCTTTTCCATCCACACAGGAAGCCACGAGGAGGCCCTCACCGACAAACGGGCCACGCACGACGCTGGCCCCGCACCTCAGTGACCGTGGCTGAATTGCTTCTCAGGGAAGGTAGATTTTCTAAGCTAAAGTGGAGCTGCAATGGACGGCCAGGATGCATCCCACGCTGGATCGAAAGGCTGGGACAACACATGGCCTGAGAGTAGAGGGTTCCTTGCGGCTATATTTTGATGAATGAATGGACGTAATACTGCTGTAATGTATAGTGCTCCTGATAGGAGATTCAGTGCAACGGTAGTTGAGCACAACACCTAGGTGCAGTGCAGCTGCCTTGTCAAACTTCTGCATCTACGGCCTTAATTTTTCATGTCATGATCAAATATACACCATCAAGCTTGAGTGCCTTAATTTCCTCAACCAGATAGAGCCGCTGATCGAGCCGTTGGTGTCTTCATGCTGTTTTAGGCTGGTGCCGTTAGAGGATGCTTTGTCCCATTCCCAACCGCTGCAGCTTGAAATTGTTAAACGTTTCAAAAGGCGTGAGTGAATCGAGCCAAATCGGTGGCACAATGATTGAGATGATTCTGCAAATTAAATATACTGAACGACTGCCATTTGGCGTGGTCTTTCTCGATCACAGAATCGCAGACACGCGTGCTGCGTTCGCGCATGAAACCGACGAAAATCATGTAAGAGCAAGTACAACGGGATTTTTTTTTAATAGTGCAGTTTTTGTCAGCATTTTCAGAAGTAGTATGATTGCTTTGGCTATTTGGAATCTAGCACACCATTGTATCCGGCAGATACGATTAGTACTTCTTGCATCCGCCGGATGCGAGAAGTTGATCTGCCGCGCCTGCTCTCGCGCTTGGTCCTGCCGCGCCTGCTGTCGCGCCTGGCAGACACGACAAGGCCTTGTCGCGGCCGGCGGATCCGACTACTTCTTTTTCTGCTAAGCGCACCCGGCCGACTTGTTTTAGACAACTACTAACTGTTTTCATTACTTTGTATTGTTTTTAGTACCGGCAAATATTTCGGAAGTTTTATCTTAGAGTAATATTTATGAATATATATTGGAAGTAATATTTATATTAAAAAAGAAAATGCGTGATACATCGATATTACATACCGCAAACTAAAATATTGAAAGTGCGTGATACATCGGTATTACATACCGCAAACTAAAATAGAAATACATGATTCGGGACAACTAAAATTAAGATAGAAATATAGTACGAGTAACTAAGGCTTGGCGACTCTCTTGCCCTTTGTTGAAGAAGATTTTTTGGCCAAGTCGCTAGGCATGAAGTGGTCGTCGTCGTCGAGATCGTCTACGTCGCTCAACCATGACGGTGCAGTTCCTTTGCCCTTGCAAGCAGCGCCTTTGGGCTTGGACGAGGTAGATTCTTTGCTCTTCGATGACGCCCCTTTCTTCTAATACGTGACAAATATATGTGTCTCATACATCATGGGATAGTAGTACAATGAGAACCAGAAATATGCTTACAAATATATTTCTAATACGAATGTGTATACAAATTATTAGGATACAAAGATATGATGATCACATAGATCATCGACGGCGCGGACCACCACGAGGTATGGATGGACGACGCCTCCGCCACGAGGACCACCACGTGCTCCGCGCCGTCGATGATCTATGTGATCATCATATCTTTGTATCCTAATAATTTGTATACACATTCGTATTAGAAATATATTTGTAAGCATATTTCTGGTTCTCATTGTACTACTATCCCATGATGTATGAGACACATATATTTGTCACGTATTAGAAGAAAGGGGCATCATCGAAGAGCAAAGAATCTACCTCGTCCAAGCCCAAAGGCGCTGCTTGCAAGTGAACGGATCGTATGGGCACCTAGAGGGGGGGTGAATAGGTGCTACTCAAATTTTAATTCTTTTTCAATTAAGGCTTGACACAAAGGTAAATTCTCTAGATATGCAACTAAGGTGAATTTACCTATATGTCAACTAGCAAGCTAAACAAGATACAATAAGTAAAGGCAATAAAGGATAGAGGTAACCGAGAGTGGAGCACACGGAGACACGGATGTAATTCCCGTAGTTCCTTCCTTTTTAGGGGAAGTACGTCTACGTTGGAGGGGTGTGGTTGCCACAAAGGCCTAACCAACGCCACAAAGGCTCACCCTATTCTCCGGTGCAAGCTTCCGCCACAAAGGCCTAGCTCACTTTCCACTAAGGGATTCCTCAAGGCGGAACCGGCCTTTACAATCTTGGGGCACGCATCCACAACCGAATTGGAGGCTCCCAAGCACAACACAATGCTGTCAAACAACAAGTAGCAATATATCAAATACACAAACAAGGTCTTGGGACACAAGGGAACCCAAGACACAAGGGCCCTCAAGCAAATGAGAGGGGAAATCAAATCGCTTCGGTGAGGATGTAGATGATGGTCTTCTCCTTCGATTCTCCAAAGATCAAGAGCTTTGGTGGGTTGAGGGAGGAGATCTAGTTGATTTGGTGGCTCAACAATGGTGGTCTTCTTCTTTTTGGACGAGCTACTCATTGGGGAAGAAGGTGGGGGGTATTTATACCCCCCCCCCACAAATCAGACCGTTGCCAGCCAGAAAGTCCGGCTAAAGCCGGAGATAAGTCCGGCTAAAGCCGGTCACACCGGCTAAAGCCGGCCTCCAGGCCGGCTAAAGCCGGTCTGAAATATCCGGCCCTGCCGGAAATAGCCGGACAAATACCCGGGTTTGTCCAGAGACGCAATGCCCCTTTCGAAATCGAGCAGTCCGGCTATAGCCGGTCTGGGGACCGGCTAAAGCCGGCCTTCCTGGCCAACTTTTATATGGAACTTCTCCCTGAGCCTATTTGCACCATTTCCTCGAGAGTTTCCTCTGGACAATAATAAATACCAAGTATAACATAGGAAACCCAATATCTTGTGCAAGAATATTATAAAATCCTGCAAAGCATAATCACACATTAATAGATAATGTATTGTTAACAAACGCCAAAATCAATTAGGCGGGAAATGCTATTTCAATCTCCCCCTTTTTGGTGTTTGATGACAATACATAATTTTGCATGTTTCAAACGATATAAAATATAGACGGAGCTTCCCCTTGCTATGTGCCTTATTTTAAATTTGTATTTGAATACAAAGACACATCAACAATAAGAACTCCCCCTAGATTTTATAATGTGAGCCATATATGCACAAGATATATGATAATTCAATAGCACATAATCAACAAACATATAATATGACAAGATATAGCAAGTATGATCAATAACGATAAACATAAGATCTACTACACATAATAAGCATAGTTCAACACAGTTCAACACATAGTAGTAGGTAGATGATAAGTTCAACCATGGGACACAAGCGAGTAAGCACACGATATAAGAGCTTGTGACCCAACCAAATCCAAATGGAGAACCACAAATCCAAATGGAACACATGCAAATGGGACATTCTCCCCCTTTGGCATCAAGACGCCAAAAAGGGAGACCACAACACGAGATCACTCATCAACATCATCGAAGTCCTCATCTTCCTCATCATCATCTCCTTGATCATCGTCTTCTTCCTCTTCATCATCATCTCCATCTTCTTCCTCATCTTCTTCATCAACGGCTTTCTTGCCCTTGGAGGTGACTTCGGCTAACTCCTTCCAATCAAAAGTTGATCCTTCATTCCACTTGCCAAAAGAAAAGGTGTCCTCGGATAGATCTTGCTCTTGGGACTCTTCTTCATGGCTAGCACCTTTGCCCTTCTCCACAGCCCTCAAACGAGCATCCAACTCCCTTTGCTTCGTGGAAATGTGCTTTCGGTCCACATAGTCCTTGTATTGAGTTTGACGCACATCATTATTCATGCAAAACAAAGCCCTTTGCCACCACTTGAGCTTCTTCATCTCTTGAGCCATTCCACCACTTGGTGGATCCGCATTCTTCCTCCTAGAACCACTAGCATAGATGTTGCCACCCAACACATCACTCGAAGAGGGATAAGCACTTGAGGTGCCAGACACCAAATGAGCGGTCTTCTTGTAGAACTTGTTGGGCTTGTGCACTTCCAACTCTTCATCAAGCAAATCTTGCTCAATCTCAAAGTCTCCTTCAATGCCTCTGTCAATGATGAGCCTCATGATAAATGGAGCATAAGGAGGGATCTTCCTATCAAGCATAGCAATCTTCATCTCCATGAAGATGAAGTACATCACATCGAGCTCCATCCCTTCACAATCTCTTCCGGCCTCGAAGACAAGACGAGCATGGTGGAGTAAATGCACAAGTCCACCTCTGATAGAGTCATTGTTGCCCCCACTTGGAGCAATGTTGGCACGAAACATCCGAAGCAGAATATCATAGAGGGGAAGGAGATTTGCAGTCTCTCCTGCTTTGCCCCCTGGACCATACAAACACTGGATCTTCCCTTTGTTGTACTCTGTGGTGTCAAGATGCAAGCGGGCACCTCTAGGTCGATGTATGCCATCAAACCTATAGCCCAAAAGCTGCCCGAAGCGAGAGATGGTAGAGCTCTTCCTCACTTCTCCTGACATCCAAGTGAACCCAACCTCATCCCTAGTGTCAAACTCCAAGGTGGCAAAGAACTGCTGGATCAAACGAGGATTATAGTCTTGCCTGAAGACCATCAACCTGTGCAAACCCAACTTCTGAGTGACCCAGAGAGCATCAGCAAAGTACTCATCCTTGGACAACGATGCAATGTTGGTGAACTTCATAGGGCAAACCTTCGTGCTCATGGTCTCATAAATCTGCTCAAAAATCCTCTGATGCTCTGACCGGTAGAAGGAACCACTGACAATGTCCCTAGGCATGGAGTAGAACTTCTGTTCACGAAACTCACGGTACTCTTGCTTGGACAACTTCTTGAGATCATCAATGTTAGCAAACAACGATTTCTTCTTCCGTTCTTCCAACCGCTTCTTCTTCATAGCAGCGGTCATCTGTGCATCGTGATGCTCTTGTCGGCGGGCAAGAGAGGGATCAACATAGCGAGACCTCTTGGGTCGAGAACCACCTGCAAACAGCACATAGGTAGAAAGCATAGAGAATGAGCATGCATGCCAGAAGAACAAAGACAATAGCCCAGAACGAAAATATGGAGCAAAGTGGTGATCTACACCGGCTATTTCCGGCCTGGCACCGGCTTTAGCCGGTCTGACCGGCTTTAGCCGGCCTGACACCGGCTATAGCCGGACCAGATGAACACTGCGAGAAATATCATGGGTTGGCCACCACACTACTCCACAGCTTTCGATCTACACTAATCCCAGCAAGACAAATGAGCCAAACACTCCCAATGTACCAAGAACTACCCAAGAGTTTCTAACCCTAACCCTAGAGAGCACCTAGGGAGAGAGAGAGAGAGGAGGGATGGGTACCCTGATCCATGGGAGAGGTGCCGGAAATGAGTGGCCGGCCGGAGATGGGGCTCCGGCGACCGGAGCGACGAAGAACGGCGGCGGCGGCGGGCTAGGGAGTGGAGGCGGCTGGAGAATAGAGAGCGTGGGGATAATGAGGTAACCCCTCACCCCACAGCCCTAAGGAGGAAAAAGTCGTCCCCCACGCAGAGGCCGGCTTTAGCCGGTGTAGGGACCGGCTATAGCCGCCCCACCGGCTATTTCCGGACAAAGTTCGGCAATAGCCGGCCTAGATTGCCAAAAACAGGAAAGCTGGAATATGAGCTTCTGGACATGCAAGAGAGAGATGCTTTGGCTTTAGATAAGTGGGCTTAGGACAGAAAACAAGCATGGAGTGGTTCTCGGCACTTGGCATTGCAAAACACAATAAATCTTTGGAAAATCCAATGCAAGTGCCTTCCCATTTCAAGATAAGAGACAATGACGAAAAAGCTCAATAAAACTCAAATAGAATTTGCAAGGAATCAACTCTTCGAAAAGAAGAGGTCGGTGGCCGAGGCCACCATGTATGAGTGTTATGGCATTGGACCGCGAAGATATATCTTGGATCCATAACCAATACTCGTCATTGAAACTCACATATCACAAAAATGATAGAAAGAGAACAATTTTGTCACTATTGGCATTATGGGGGGAGGGATAGCCCAATTAATTAGGACCGCACTCCCCCTATCTCCATGCCCACACCTAAACCAAACAAGTATTGAAGAATAGGTGTATTTGCAAGATGCTCAAGCCACACTCCTTGAATCAATGATATTTAGCTCATTCCTCAAATATCCAAATCTTGCTTCATCAAGGGGCTTCGTGAATATATCGGCAAGTTGATCCTTGGTGCTTACATATGCAAGCTCAATATCACCACGGGCAACATGATCTCTAATAAAATGATTCCGGATCTCAATATGCTTGGTTCTTGAATGTTGCACCGGATTATAGGCTATCTTGATAGCACTCTCATTGTCACATAAAAGAGGCACTTTGTCACAATTGACACCATATTCCTTTAAAGTTTGCCTCATCCATAACAATTGAGTGCATCCACTTGCGGCGGCAATATATTCGGCTTCGGCGGTGGAGAGAGATATACAATTTTGCTTCTTAGATGACCAACACACCAAAGACCTACCAAGAAATTGGCAAGCTCCGGAGGTTGATTTCCTATCATCCTTGTCACCGGCCCAATCCGAATCTGTGAAGCCACAAAGAGAGAAATCCGAGCCTTTGGGATACCAAAGCCCATAAGTTGGGGTATGAACCAAATATTGAAAGATTCTCTTAACCGCCATAAGGTGGCTTTCTTTAGGAGCGGCTTGATACCTTGCACACACACCTACACTCAACACAATATCGGGTCTAGATGCGCAAAGGTAAAGCAAAGAACCGATCATAGAACGGTATACCTTTTGATCCACATCTTTACCATTGGGATCAAGCTCAAGATGACATTTTGTGGCCATTGGTGTGGCGGCCCCATTTAGTTCTTTCATCTTGAACCTCTTGAGCATGTCTTGGACATATTTGGCTTGATAAATGAAAGTCCCTTCTTTCAATTGCTTGATTTCAAAACCAAGAAAGAACTTCATTTCGCCCATCATAGACATCTCAAACCTATCGGTCATAAGCTTTGAAAATTCATCATTAAAAGCTTTGTTAGTAGAGCCAAAGATAATATCATCAACATATAGTTGGCATACGAAAAGCTCCCCATTGACCCTCTTAGTAAAAAGAGTAGGATCGATTTGCCCAACTTTAAACCCACGGTCTACCAACAACTCCCTAAGGTGCTCATACCACGCACGTGGGGCTTGTTTAAGGCCATAGAGTGCCTTATGGAGTTTGTAGACATGGTTAGGAAAGTTGAGATCCTCAAACCCCGGGGGTTGCTTAACATACACTTCCTCTTTCAATGGACCATTAAGAAATGCACTTTTAACATCCATTTGTTGCAACTTAAAATTATGATGAGTGGCATATGCAAGAAAGATACGGATGGACTCAAGACGAGCCACGGGAGCATAAGTCTCTCCAAAGTCAATGCCTTCAACTTGAGAGAAACCTTGAGCAACCAATCTTTCCTTGTTCCTCATAACAATTCCATGCTCATCTTGCTTGTTCTTGAATATCCACTTTGTGCCAATCACATTGCGGCACTCCTTTGGCTTCTCCACTAACACCCATACATTATTGCGCTTGAAGTTGTTGAGTTCTTCATGCATAGCATCCAACCAATCCGGATCTTCAAGTGCTTCAAATACTTTCTTGGGTTCAACCATGGAGATATAAGCATGATGAGAGCTAAATTGTGCCAATTGACGCCGGGTTGACACTTTGCTTCTTAAATCTCCAATAACCCTCTCAAGGGTATGACCTTTAAGTTCCAAGTCCCTTTCAACTCTTTTCTTGCGACGGGCTTCGATCTCCTCATTTGACCTTGGAGGAGTCACTTGATCATCTTGATCATTTTGGTCCCCGTCTTGACCATCAAATTGACCTTGATCATCATTATCTTCATAAGTAGGTTGATCTTGGTCATGTGAAGAATTGGGGGCGGTTGAAATAACTGGAGAGGATGGTGGTGCCCCTTCTTCTTCATGAAGGTCCTTGTCTTGTTCTTCGGTTGGTGCATTAGTTGCTTCCTTGGGAGAGGCTTGTTGAGCTTGTGAAGATGAAGGCTCCACTTGAGTAGAGCATAGTCCTTCCCGGTCGGCCACAAGGTGTCCCTCAATGGGGCAGAAAAATCCCACGCCCATTCTTTCTATGGCTTCTCGAGGTATTTCATCATCTACATCACAAGAAACAACATCTCGCCCCCCTTGGGAGCCGTCATTCTCTTCGAATACCACACTACAAGATTCTTCAACACGTCCGGTGGACTTGTTGAAGACTCTATAAGTGTGGGATTCGGCACCATAACCAACAAAAATACCTTCTATTGCTTTCGGATCAAATTTACCTAAACGAACTCCTTTTCTTTGAAAGAAACACTTACACCCGAAAACCCGGAAGTAGGAGATGTTGGGCTTGCTTCCGGTGAGTATTTCATATGGAGTCTTGTTTAGGCCTTTGCGGAGGAAGAGCCGGTTTGAAGAGTGACAAGCTGTAGAGATAGCTTCGGCCCAAAAGTTGTATGGAGACTTAAACTCCGCCAACATGGACCTAGCCATATCCATAAGAGTCCGGTTCTTCCTCTCGGCTACACCATTTTGTTGAGGGGTGTATGCAGCGGAATATTGATGACGTATCCCCTCATCACTAAGAAATCCATTTAAGGTGTAGTTCTTGAACTCCGAGCCATTGTCACTTCTAATTGCCAAAATAGTTTGCCCATGTTGACGTTCAACTTCCTTGGCAAAGTCGATGACGGTTTGTTGAGTCTCACTCTTATGCTTGAAGAAGTAGACCCAAGTATATCTTGAATAGTCATCAACAATCACCAAACAATATTTCTTCCCACCAAGACTTGCATGAGAGGGAGGACCAAAAAGATCCACATGAAGGAGCTCCAAGATCCTCTTGGAAGAAATGATAGTCTTGCTTGGGTGGGGAGAATCATGCATTTTTCCTAGAACGCAAGCCCTGCAAACACGATCTTTGGCAAAAGAAACATTCTCTTTTAGTCCGAGTATGTGGCCACCCTTGTGAAGGCTTTGCAAAGTTCTCATATTGACATGGGCTAGTCGGCGATGCCAAAGCCAACCCACATCGGCCTTTCCAAATAAACACATTGCACTTGTAGTGGTTTTCCCCGAAAAGTCCACCACATACAAGTTATTTTCAATGTGTCCAACGAAAGCGACCTTTAGAGACTTGCTCCACAAGAGTACCACAATATCATTATCAATGAAGACGGCAAAGCCCATCTTACCAAGTGCACGAACTGAAAGTAAATTGTAACCTAGGGTCTCAACAAGCATGACGTCCACAAGGGAAATATCCGGTGCGACCACCACCTTGCCAAGACCCAATACCTCGGATTGTGACATGTCTCCATAAGTGACGGTTATGTGGTTGTCATTTGGTCTCATCTCCATCATAATCTCCTTGCTTCCGGTCATATGACTTGTGCATCCACTATCAAGCACCCATTTTGATCCACCGGAAGCATAGTCCTACAAGAGATCATTGCTTGGTTTTAGGTCCCCATTTTTCAATGGGTCCTCTTTTGTTAGCAACAAGGGTCTTTGGAACCCAAATAGACCAAGCAATATAACCATCATTTGGACCAACATATTTTGCATAAACATCACCATAATAATCACGAAATAAAACATAGTGAGGGTTAGCAATTCCCGCATGATCACCATGAGTGGCTTTGCCACCCACAATAGGATCCTTCTTTGCTTGAGCGGGCTTGGTCTTCTTTTTCTTGTTGTTCTTCTTCTTCTTCTTTGAGACATAGCCAATCCCCGTTTTATCACCAAATGCCTTTTGCTTACTCAAAAGGTCATTCAAGTTTTTCTCACCTATGGGAATGGAGGACTTGGCAAGCTCAACTTTCAACCTAGCATTTTCTTCAATAACATTTGCATGATCACAAGTAGAAGTAGAAGAACTAGGCACATTATTCTTAGTCAATTGAATTTGAAGTTGTTCATGTGACTTGGTAAGAATAGAGTGTTCACTTTTCAAGGCCTTGTGAGCCTTGTCAAGATCTTCTAAATCCTTAACAAGTATATCATGACCAACCCAAAATTCAACCTTTTCCTTTTTAAGCATTTTTACTTTAGCACGAGCATGATCTCGCTCTTTAATGAGTTTGGAAACAACTTCATTATTAGCTTCCTCAATGGAATCGAGCTTCTCTTCAAGAGTTGCTCGTTCCTCTTGCTCTTCTTCAAGAGACTCGGTTAGTGAGGCAATATCTTGAGCATATTCTTTTTCAAGCCTCATTTGTTCATCTAGTTTTTCAAGAGTTTTACCATATTGGCTCAATAGACGTTCAAAGTGAATCTTATGAACACCATCTACACTAGACACATAATCATCAAAAGCAATAATTTCTTCCTTTACTCTAAGACTAGCAAGATCATTCAAGGAAGCATCATTTGTCTTAGAGGAAGAGAAAGATGTGGGTGATACCTCGGAAGATTTGGCTAGAAGGCACTTGAAGTTCTTGACAAGAGAGTCCTCATTGGGGGATTCAAAGAGTGATGTTGAGGAAGTGGAGGTGGTTGCCATTGCGGCCATCTCACTAGTTGTAGTTTCTTCTTCTTCACTCTCACTTGCGGAGTACTCTTCTTGAGTCAAGAACACAAACTTTGGTTGTTTCTTCTTTGGTCCACCCTTCTTCACAAATGGCTTCTTGGATGGTGACTTGGTCTTGCTTTTGAAGATGAGCTTTCCACCATGGTCTTCTCTCTTCTCATAAGGGCACTCGGCAACAAAGTGAAATCTATCATTGCAATTGTGTAGCAAGTCCTCACCCTTTGACCATTGTTGTCATTCCTTTGATAGCCACTTGACTTGCTTCTTCTTTGATTGCCTTCTTTAGCCTTGTGAGGATCAACCCAAAAGGTTTTTCCATAGAAGGCCATGTGCTCATTGTACTCATGTCTTATGTCCTCGGGACACATCTCTAGCCTTGCTTCAATGCTTGTTTGAAGAGGAACCTCTTTCTCAAGCACACTAGCCTTTAATGCAAGATTGGAGCTTCTTTGCATTCCAATGGCACGAGCACGAGCATCTTCCGCATTTTGTGCGGAAACCTTGTAGGCTTGAATCTCTTGCATCACTTGATTGGAGGTCATCTCATTGAAGTTGTGCTTTCCTTGAACACTCTTCACATCCGCGGGCTCATATGGAGTGAGAGCAAGAATGTACTTCATCTTGATCCACTCATCATCAATATGGTGAGCACCGAGGTTCTTGAAGGTGGTAGCAATAGCCTTGAGTCTTCTATACATCTCTTGATGATCCTCACCATCCATCATGAAGAAACCCTCCGCTTGATTTGAGAAGGCAATATATCTTGTTTTCTTCATGCTCTCATTGCCAACAAAGACGTCGGAGAGTCCTTGCCAAGCTTCTTTGGCGGTGGAGAAATGTTGGATGTGAGGCAAGTCCTTGGACCCAACGGCGACTTGAATCATGTGGAGAGCGGTAGCATTGAGTTGACTATCGACCGTCTCTCTTCTTGTCATGTTGTGTGGATCCACGGCCTTGAATCCTTCCTCAACGATCCTCCAAAGCTCGATGCAAGAACTGCGCATATGAGAGATCATTTGATATTGCCATTGACCAAAGTTTAATGCATCAAGCTTAGCTGGGTCTCCTCTATGGTTAATATGAGGATGAGGAACCGGCGGGTCGGGTGAATACCAATGAGGGAATTCACCTTTCCCGTCGCCCTTGGTGGAAGACTTAGCATCGCCATTTTTGTCGGCACCCTCCTCATCTATCCCCACATTCTCCACTTGTGGAGTAGCGGGTTTTTCCGGAGGTGGAGAGGCATTAGTAGTTTTAGCTTGCATGAGTTGCGCTATCATTTCACGCAACTCACTTATTTGAGATGTCATGGAAGTCATGGATGATTCCAAAGATTTGAACTCATCCATAGAGACTTGACCCGAGCCCTCTTTAGGTGGAGGATCCATACTCTTAGGCGGTTAAGCCCGAAATAAGAGCCGAGGCTCTGATACCAATTGAATGGATCGTATGGGCACCTAGAGGGGGGGGTGAATAGGTGCTACTCAAATTTTAATTCTTTTTCAATTAAGCCTTGACACAAAGGTAAATTCTCTAGATATGCAACTAAGGTGAATTTACCTATATGTCAACTAGCAAGCTAAACAAGATACAATAAGTAAAGGCAATAAAGGATAGAGGTAACCGAGAGTGGAGCACACGGAGACACGGATGTAATTCCCGTAGTTCCTTCATTTTTAGGGGAAGTACGTCTACGTTGGAGGGGTGTGGTTGCCACAAAGGCCTAACCAACGCCACAAAGGCTCACCCTATTCTCCGGTGCAAGCTTCCGCCACAAAGGCCTAGCTCACTTTCCACTAAGGGATTCCTCAAGGCGGAACCGGCCTTTACAATCTTGGGGCACGCATCCACAACCGAATTGGAGGCTCCCAAGCACAACACAATGCTGTCAAACAACAAGTAGCAATATATCAAATACACAAACAAGGTCTTGGGACACAAGGGAACCCAAGACACAAGGGCCCTCAAGCAAATGAGAGGGGAAATCAAATCGCTTCGGTGAGGATGTAGATGATGGTCTTCTCCTTCGATTCTCCAAAGATCAAGAGCTTTGGTGGGTTGAGGGAGGAGATCTAGTTGATTTGGTGGCTCAACAATGGTGGTCTTCTTCTTTTTGGACGAGCTACTCATTGGGGAAGAAGGTGGGGGGTATTTATACCCCCCCCCCACAAATCAGACCGTTGCCAGCCAGAAAGTCCGGCTAAAGCCGGAGATAAGTCCGGCTAAAGCCGGTCACACCGGCTAAAGCCGGCCTCCAGGCCGGCTAAAGCCGGTCTGAAATATCCGGCCCTGCCGGAAATAGCCGGACAAATACCCGGGTTTGTCCAGAGACGCAATGCCCCTTCCGAAATCGAGCAGTCCGGCTATAGCCGGTCTGGGGACCGGCTAAAGCCGGCCTTCCTGGCCAACTTTTATATGGAATTTCTCCCTGAGCCTATTTGCACCATTTCCTCGAGAGTTTCCTCTGGACAATAATAAATACCAAGTATAACATAGGAAACCCAATATCTTGTGCAAGAATATTATAAAATCCTGCAAAGCATAATCACACATTAATAGATAATGTATTGTTAACAAACGCCAAAATCAATTAGGCGGGAAATGCTCTTTCAGCAAGGGCAAAGGAACTGCACCGTCATGGTTGAGCGACATAGACGATCTCGACGACGACGACCACTTCATGCCTAGCGACTTGGCCAAAAAATCTTCTTCAACAAAGGGCAAGAGAGT
This sequence comes from Dactylis glomerata, assembly GCA_007115705.1. Taxonomy (NCBI): domain Eukaryota; kingdom Viridiplantae; phylum Streptophyta; class Magnoliopsida; order Poales; family Poaceae; genus Dactylis; species Dactylis glomerata. The sequence goes on from QXEO01001034.1 coordinate 4,980,326, forward strand.
CGCCAAGCCTTAGTTACTCGTACTATATTTCTATCTTAATTTTAGTTGTCCTGAATCATGTATTTCTATTTTAGTTTGCGGTATGTAATATCGATGTATCACGCACTTTCAATATTTTAGTTTGCGGTATGTAATATCGATGTATCACGCATTTTCTTTTTTAATATAAATATTACTTCCAATATATATTCATAAATATTACTCTAAGATAAAACTTCTGAAATATTTGCCGGTACTAAAAACAATACAAAGTAATGAAAACAGTTAGTAGTTGTCTAAAACAAGTCGGCCGGGTGCGCTTAGCAGAAAAAGAAGTAGTCGGATCCGCCGGCCGCGACAAGGCCTTGTCGCGTCTGCCAGGCGCGACAGCAGGCGCGGCAGGGACCAGGCGCGAGAGCAGGCGCCGCAGATCAACTTCTCGCATCCGGCGGATGCAAGAAGTACTAATCGTATCTGCCGGATACAATGGTGTGCTAGATTCCAAATAGCCAAAGCAATCATACTACTTCTGAAAATGCTGACAAAAACTGCACTATTAAAAAAAATGTTTCTGATATAATATATTTAGATATGTTTTAATATCTAGATGTGAAAGAATGGTATTAGTGATCGGAGGAAGTAGTATATTTGTGTTTAGTTGGAGGAGAGAGGATATGGGAGAGAAGAGAAGTGAGCTCTGATGCAAGAGCTAGCTATAACACGTGCTCTTTGTGAGAGTGTCAAGTGGGCCATACAACCATAAAGTAGTACACTTTTATAGTTAGTTATTGTATATATTAACTATAAAGTTGGTTATAGATGACCTGAGAATAACTTATAGCCAGTTGCCGGTTGCCGGCTGTACTATTGCTCTTGCTCCAACTAGTTTACCACGTACCGATGGGGTCAAGGTGTAAACTGTAAAGGCCAGATTCACCAGAGCATCGAAGGGGTTCGCTCTGCACTGCCCACGTAAATATAGGCATGCATATAGTACTGGTGGGCGCAAGGCACGAGTTCATGGCCGATACGGGTCGTGTCGACGTAGAAACTTACCAAGTCTCGATGGCCCCGCCCGGTCGGTACACGCCAATCTCCTACGCCTGTCGATGTGTTCGGTTCCAGAACCAGGAGGAATGGAACGGAATGGTTCCGTTCCTAGGAGGCATTCTCGTGTTCGGTTCGGTCGCGGAATGGAATGGAATGGTTCCACGGAATGGAATATTCTCCAGAGATGCGGAATACACACATCCGCCCAAATCGGCCGGACGCGGCCGGACGCGGTGGAACGGAGATTACGCTAATCAAGTTTAGCTCTAATTAATCAAGTTTAGCAATAATTAATCAAGATTAGGCTATAATTAATCATGTTTAGCAATAATTAATTATGATTAGAAATAATTAATCAAGATTAGGAATAATTAATCAAGTTTAGCAATAATTAATTATGTTTAGTAATAATTAATCCAATTTAGAAAATAAATAATCGCGTTTAGAATAATTTCATTCTCATTCCATTCCGTTCCATTCCATCCCATTCCAAAACCGAACACAGGGATGGAACCGTTCCGTTCCTCGAATTTTTCCAAACCGAACAAAAAATGGAACCATTCCATTCCCTAGGAACGGAACCATCCCATTCCGTCCGCCCCGGTTCCAGAACCGAACACATCCGAATTCATGCTTGCAACGGGACGGGAGTTCAGTCGGGCATCGGGCTCTGCAATCTGCAGCGGCTGCGGGGGGACTGCCCGTCGTTATTGTAGCCAATAGACGTTCTGAGGCCATCTTCAGCGGGCCGACACATTCTGTCGATGTAAAAATGGTCCGTTCTGTTCTGTTTGCGTTGAGGATATGACATATTTTGCGTCGCGGTGCGGCCTGCTTGGCCGGCGCGCACAGCGGACCGAAGCATCCTGTCCGGCGCATGTTTTTTTAATTGTTTGAAATTTAAATTAGAATCAAAATACACGCGAATTTAACTAAACTGGCATTGATAGAAACGAAATTTACAATGATTTTTTTTAAAAAAAAAACCCTAAAAACTATTCCGCCCGCAACTGCGCCGCCGCCAGCTACTCGTCGTCGTCGGAGACGAGGTCGACGAGGACCTCCTGCTGGGGCTGCGGCGGCGGGTTGATGACCACCCCCTGCGGGTGGTCATGGCGACACTGGCGGCGCGAAACTCCGGGCGGCGGCGACACCTCCTCCATTGCCGCCTCCAAGGCCTGCTGGAAGAGGGCCTCCTCGTCGTAGCCGCCGGCCACGAGTGCCTGGTACTCTCGGGGCAGGTCCCCGCCGCCCGGCGGCACATCCTCCATTGCCGCCTCCGTGACGACGTGGTAGTTCTCGTCGTCTTCGTCTTCCTCGTCGGGGGGGGGGGGGACTCGGCGACCGCGTGCGCCTCCCACGGCTGGAAGTCGTGGTGGCGGGTGGTGCGCCGTGTGCTTCCAGTTGAGGAAGTCCTACCAGTACCGCCTGTTCCGGTACTTGTGGTCCCCCCGCATCGAGTGGGGGATGTTGCGGATGCGGCAGCGCATCTCCACATCCAGCCTCGGGCCCACCGGCGGCGTCGGCGGAACCGGCACCCTAGCAGGTTTGAGGTGCCAGCCGTGAGGGAGGGAGACGTCGGGGTGGTCGACGCTCTGGTTCGCCCCCCAGAGCGCCTCGCACTCCTCGAGGCGCACGTAACAGCGATCTCGCTGCCGCGGTGGGGACTGATCGATGGTCGACCCTCGCCCCACGTAATCCTCCGGCCGAGGCGCTGGTGGTAGCTGGTGAAGAAGAGGCGCCGACGTTGGCGGGGAGGGGGCCCTGCCGCTCCGGCGCGTGCCGCGGCTGGACGACGCCTCGCGGTCGTTCTTCCTCTTCCGCGGCCAGGAAGGCATCTTCATCGGCTTCGGCGTCTGGTGGTGGGTGTGGGTTGCTCTGGTGGTGTGTGCGGGAGCGGCGCCAGAGCGCGCCCACTTATAAAGCGCAGGACGGCCACCGCCTGCGCAGCGCCTAGAGGCTTCGCCATCAATGCTGGCGCAGAAGCTCAGGCGCCATCGCGTCGGTCAGCGGCCAGCGCCTGAGCTTCTGCGCCAGCATTGATGCTGTTGCGTGTTCCAGCGTCACGCGCAACGCAGGCGTCAGCGTCAAGTCACATCTGTTTTGCTGCCATGTGGCCCCGCGATGTTTGCGGGTGGACACACGCGTCGTCCAGCAGCGTCCGAGCCGACACAAACCTGCCGCAAATTTGGGCCAAGGATGGGTCGGGCCAAACGCATCGATCCGATTGCGTCGCACCGCTGGAGCGTGCGAAACCGGTGCGCCGATCCGGTCGGACACGCGTGGACACGATGCGTCGGTCCGTTGAAGATACCGTGATGCAGCTACAGCAGGCTGCGTACGTGCTGGCGACCACGTCAATGTACCTGTTTGGACCGTAGCAAAAATAGTTTCATTGTAAAAAAAACTAGAGCATGTCCCGTGTGCCGATACAACACTAGCAGCACCAAATCTCAAAAAAAAAACACTAGCAGCACCAATTATGTAGCTAGTAGAATTATTCTTCTTTGGACAGTATAGGAAGGCTGAAGCTGCAAGGGCAGGCACGGCGTGCAACATAAGCAACGGTTGGATTCTAATAGACTGTTACCATATAGTACTATAGTATAAGTACCCCCGCATAGTCCTACCTTAGTTTCTTTTAACCAATCTTAATCACACATGCCGAAACAAGCTGTCGCTTTGTCCTTTGCACGCTTTCTCCGTCCTATGTCGTAAGGAAGCACACAATGTAGGAGTAGGCTACAATGTTTTTTCGACGAGACGGAGCATGTATCTAACATTGACTTCAGAATACGGGTAGGGTTTGGAGTTAGCTCTTCATGCACGTTAAACATGCGGGAAGCTTAGCGCGGAGGCCACCATTTCCATCGACCACCTAACCCAATTCGTGCATTTTTGGGCCCGCATCCAAAGTATGCATCTTCACGAGGACGTGGAGGATGATATTACTTGGAAGCTCAACGCCAACGAAGAATACACGTCGGCCTCCGCATATAAGTTGCAATTCTTTAGCCTTGTGGAGTCTAGCATGGAAAAGATTATTTGGAAGCCTTGGGCTACGCCCAAAGCCAAGAACCATGCGTGGTTGGCCTTTAAAAGTAGGCTTTGGACGGCGGATAAATTGAGGAGACGTGGTTGGGAGAATTGTGGCTTATATCCACTTTGCAAGCATACCGAGGAAAATCATGACCACCTCTTTGTGCATTGCCGTTTCACCGTTAGGATTTGGGAGCTCCTTAAGGAGGCTTGGCATCCAAGGAGTGTTTCCACGACATTGGGGGGGCCTCAATATTCAAGATTGGTGGTCCGCCTTGGTGGAGGGGCCGAGCCCCCATAGAAGAGGGTTGGCTACATTGGCCTTTACTAACCGTTTGGGAAATTTGAAAGGAGCGTAATGCTAGAGTTTTCAACCATAAACTCTCCCCGACGTTTGTTGTTTATGATAGGATCAAATATGAGGCGAGACTTTGGGTCACTGCCAGGGCGAAGCGGTTGGGTGATTTGATGCCGGAAGAGTAATCCTTGTAATACTTAAATTTTAATTTTCTTATAAACATCTCCTTAATTAATTAAAAGGGGGAAAGCTTTTGCCCTTGTTTTCAAAAAAAAAATGCCACAGCTGAGCTAGCGTACATACTAAGATCATGCATTCATGCAGATGCATGTACACCAGCTGTATATTTTTTTTGACACTGTAATCCGCTCTTTATTCATAAGATAAAAACAAGTTACAAGTTACGAACGAACAGACCTTACAGAACTGAAAAGATAGGATAAACCTATGCAAAAAACCAGCGTATATCCTCCTCCTTCGACACCACCAAAGCGAACGCCAAATGGACGGAAGACAGATCACCACAACACCCGAGCTCGACGCGGCTCCATCGCCGGGCGTCGTCGGTAATACCTATGTACACACTATGGACACGTATAAAGTAGTCAAGAAATATCCAGAGGGTGTGGCACACTCCAAATTTTTCTCTCAGCATCACATATAATACAGTGCCTTACTGAAAAGAAAAATGTATATAAAAAATTAAGACTTGGAATATATAGCTTATTAAATATGTTTGAAGTTGTCGCAAATTGCAATACAAAAAGCTGGGAAGATTAAAATTGTCTTACATGAACAAATACAACATGAGTAGAAAATTATCAGTCTACGCTACGCCTTAGCACATATTCTCTATTATATACAAAAAGCAATATGCGGGGAGTTTAACATATGCACCGTGTCAATCCATATCATCAATATTAATTTAATAGTTAGATACAAATATAAGGCTAAGATTTTGTGAAAGATTTGTAATTATGTAATATGTTAAGCACGATTTATGTTGAGAAGGTCTCGCCTCTTGGACATGGATGCTCTTAATTAAGCAACGTTCGTTAAATATGTACTTTCATAAGACTATAACTATAGTCGTGTGTGTTAAAACTACAACCATGTACTCTACGCGCCATACATGGAACCACGTGTTGTGTTCCATAATCAAGCAGTCAACATTTGGAATATACTTCATAAAACCATAACTAGCTCCATTCATTTAAAAAAAAATCATGTCGCGTAATATACTAGCACCCTTGGCTGAAATGTGATAGCTGTAAAAAATATATTGTCTGGAACATGGTGGAAAAAGCATAGGAGTTGCTAGGATGTGGAGAGATTACAAAATAATTATAAAAAATAAAGTGATTAGTAAGTACTTTTCTGTTTTTATTTATCTTGCAATTTGATTTTAATTATAATTTAATTTTATAAAGTTTGACTAAAGATGTACTAAAACTTATCAACACTCATACTACCAAATCCATACAATATGAAAATAAATTTTATAATGATTCTAAAAATAATGATTTCACATTTTAGTTGTTGATTTTTATCCTATATTTACTCAAAAATTATAAATTTTGGTTTTGAATAAACCGAGTATGCAAGGTAATTATGAACGGGGGGAGTACATCTTTTCTGTGATTGATTCAACATGAATGAAAAATGTATTCTCAAAATAGCGGTAGGAGCTTGTCATGGTATAATTTCCAAAAGAAAATAGTTTTTGCAACTTATTCTCAATTTATCTCACATTGCAGAGAAACTCTTTCAACCCTCGACGTAGCAACTCCTAAGATCAATACCAACTTGATAGGTCTATATAATCATGAATCACTTGTGTGGATTTGTGTGTCCACAAGCTTAATAGACGCCATCACCCCTGCTCCACACTAGGGATCATCCCCGACACACCCTTCCCTGCGCCTCCTCTTGTCATGCCATCACCAGCAACATGATTACCAAAAAGTTACACCAAGGGTGGGTAGTTATGCACGAGAACCTCTTGATCACTGCGAACCCAAACAAAAAGAATGGACGGGAAGTACAACTGGAGCGATGGGGAAACATTGATCATGAGGAAATTCCCGTGGGAATATTAGAAAAAATTATCTAGATGACAGACTCAAAGGAGAATAGCTCGCTGTGACTATGCAAATTGTGTTTCGCTGTGACTATGCAAATTGTGTAAGAGACCAACTGTTTCATTGTGACTCCATGCCAGTTGTGGTGTAGACTTGATTACCAATGACAGTGATAATAATTCAACAAAGAACTCTGAAAACCATCCCCGGCTAGGATTATTTAGAGTACGATTTTTTGCGATACAGTAATGCTTGTATGTAATATGAGAAATGGATATTTGTGAGTCAAAAATTATGAACCACCCGACCTGAATATTGCGATACTTGCAATTATAAAGGACAAAATATATTTTGATCAAATTGCAACATATCGTTCGAAAAATTACTAACTTCTACTCCCTCTGTCCCGTTATATGTTGCGTACAATTTTTTAGTCAAAGTCAAACAATGAAAACTTCGACGAAGTATATGGCAAAATATTGTCATCCACGATACCAAATGTAGGTTATATGAAAGTATATTTTATGATGGTTCTAATAACATTGATTTGGTATTATAGAAGCTGATATATTTGCTTTATACTTGCTCAAACTTAACAAAGTTTAACTTCAACTTAAAATTATAGGCAACATAAATTGGGACAGAAATGATGATGATAAATGTAACAGACAGAAAATGATAAAATGTATCGGTTCTTTCCCGCCAGACACGCATTTCGTTCGTCTGTACTCGTACACGCCCGCTGATAATGAAAGGCCGAAGAGACAAACTAGCTACTCCATCAATTCCCCTGTAGTGGACCTTGCAACCAACAAAGGCTTGACCGCCAGGCAGAGCATGGACACAGCAGGTGCGCCCAAAACGGAACAACTCCAACGGAGGGAGCATCAAGCAATGGCAGATAGATCACCAACCAGTCAACCACCCGCGACGTTGCCATCGCGCACGCATATATCCTTCTCACCCCGTGTCCATATATGTACCCTGCGCGTGGTCAGATGAAGCATCCAATATCCAGAAGATTTGAAGTTTCTAAAGCTCATCTAATGCCGCGTTGAGCTAAATCACTCCTTCAAAAGTTGCAACGACCTCCATTGTTAGTTTGACGGAGCTAGTAACCGGCAAGGCAATCATGATTCAATCACGACGGGCATTGATTTTGAAGGTGAGAGTCACTGTCCTGTCAATCATCAGCCGACCTTAGCGGCAGCAGCAGCCTCACCGTATGCAGTTAATTTTGGCTCACGGAGCAGGCGTTGCAGGCATCAGATTCATCGCCCTCACTACAACGCGGTATTAGATATGAGGCACTTTGAAGTGCCCCTAATGTTAAATAATGTGTCCCTAATATTTTTTAGAGGCACTTTGAAATATGCCTCCTTTACTCATGCCCCTAAAATTTTTTGGGGCATTTTCATTGAAATGCCCCAAATTAAATCTAAATAGGGGCATTTTGATTGACTTGCCCCAAAATCTTTTAGAGGCACTTTGATTGAAGTGCCCCAAAAACTTTTAGGGACACTTCAATCAAAGTGCCCCAAAAACTTTTAGAGCCACTTTGACAAAGTGCCCCAAAATGCAATTAGGGGCACTTTGATTAAAGTGCCCCAAAATGCAACTAGGGGCACTTTGATCAAAGTGCCCCAAAATGCAACTAGGGACACTTTGCCCCTGCCTAGCAATTTTCAATTAGAGGCAACAGAGCAAAAATGCCACAATATATCAACAAAGGCAATATAAACAATAATGCATGCACATAAACCGATTGTAACCAAATGTATTCAGTACTGGAATACATGCACTGGAAATCTCATATATTTCAAGTACCATAACTGGAAGTCTCATATATTTCAAGTAACATAACAATGACAAGGTCTACATGAACGATATGGTAATGTGGAATAACAACAAATCTGCAATACATGCACATAGTCTGCAATTTTGCATACTGTCTCATCATGCAAGATATGGTAGTCCCCTGGTAAAGCCTAACCTACTTGATGATCTGATATTCTGCTATTGAAGCTATTCTTGTCTGGAACTGCAAAATAAAAAATAAACCAATTCACCGCCATAACAGGAAAAGATAGTGCGACATTATACTACCAAATTTAGTTCAAACTGCCAGACCATGAGCATATCAAGTAATATAACACAATATAGGCATTAACACGTGAACTGAGTGATTTCCTGGCCTCTACTTCTCCATAAAGTTGAACTTGTGAAAAGTTTCTTCATTGTAAATAAAAAGGGAAGTTTCTATGTTGTAAATAAAAAAAGCATCACACAAAAAGCTTGACAGTTACTGACCATTTCAATGGATGACTACTGAAAATAAACTGGTTTCTAACATACGTTTTATATGGTGGATAACTGGTTCATAACCATTAGTTGGTTCCCCTCGCAGGCATATAAAGCCCAACGTTTATTTGCTGTAGATCGCTTCTAATGCCCAAAAAAATTAACACTCATTTAGAAAGAATACTCCATAATACTGAAATTAGTTCAGTCTAGAGTGATAATAGCCTAGTTTGGTGCAAGAATGAGGTGCATGATACTGCAGTCATGTGTGCTCATAATGATATTTGAAGACTTACTTTTAAAATAAAATCAATCACCTCCAGAATGACAGATAGACATATATCACTGAGTTTATCAAAAGGTTGCCTACCTCGGAGTCACTACTTGTCCGCAAAAGGAGTTGAGTGTCTAGGAAGGTAATGAAAGAAACAATAGGCAGATTGATGAATGATAAAGGCACATGGTATATAGTAATGCACTAACCGCGAATTATTGTAGGTTCTCTCTCACTATGGTCCCATTGGCTGGTTTTAAGGGGAGGCAAACTAATCAATATGTTGTAAAGGAATCTTGGTTCCAAATTTTGGGACATAAATGTATGCTTCCAATTCCCACATGGGCATTGGTGCACGCCATACAACCACTAAAGTAGTAAGCAAAGATAACCGAAAACACGTACACAGATATAAATCAATATTGAGATAAACATGCTCTAGCAGTTTCTATGATCAGGAAACCAAAAGGGTTTAGGAATATATCTTATAACATGTGAATCGCTGTTATCATCTTGAAGTTGTCTAAAAACCAAAAAATCATTCGCTGCTCATCAAACTGCAACGAAAAACTATTGAACTGTAAATGGCAAAATGTCACAGAAGACATCAATCCAATTAAGAGAAGTCTGTTTATGCCCATATTAAACAAATATATCTTAAATGTGGTTGCAAGTTTTTTTGACAACCAAACAATATCTGCCATCAAACTTCACTGAAACAACCTCTACTCTGCCTAATACATGCTCGAGACAGATGACAATGCATAATGTCAAGCAAGTTGGCATATCAAGGGTAAAACAAACATGATCAGAATATCTTAAAAAATAACCCAGGAACATGGGGGGAACTATCATACTTACAACATCTTTCTGTCAGGAGCCCGACATCTCTGAAATTGTGCATCGTTGTGACCATCTAAATCCACGACAATTTTTCTTGAGAAGATGCAGCAGCAAGCTTGCTTATGTAAACTCAAATTAGGCGAACTATTCCGGACCACAATGTATTGACACGTGTTGTTAGCAGGAGGAACCTGGTGAGATAAAAAATCGCTAGTGAACAGTTACAAAGTCACGGAGAGCTTGCTAAGTTGTTTAGCCTTTCTATAGTTTATTAGGTGGGCAATAACAGTAAAAACATCAGAGAAAATAACGACCTTGGGTGTGATTTCCTAGGGAAGATCAAGAGTTCATGACAGTATGGAAAAAGGACGATAACATGTAAGAGGGTATGAGAATAATACCTACTTACAACTGATTGCGGAGAACCTCAAACTTTATTTTCTGTTACAAACAAACAAAAAAGAATATAAAGCTTTGCTTGTAAGATACTGCCTCCGATCGAAAATAAGTGTCGGTGATTTTGTACTAACATAGTATAAAGTTTGTACTAAGTCCCTAACAATTATTTCCGATCGGAGGGAGTAGATAATAAACATGCACGATAGAACATTCAGAAGATGATAAAAGAGGTGCCAAGGACCTGTTCACTAATAGCTTCTTTTTGGTGTTTGGTTAGGATTATTCTAGCCACATCGACACTCTCAAATTGTTGAATGCACTGCTTCATAATTGCCTCATGTTCAGTTAGTATGTATCTCAGACTTTGAAAAGGCACGGGCAGTTAGAAAATAAGTTGAAATCCACATTGAATGGACTCAATAAATCCACCTATTTCAAGTTCTTATGAACTGGATAAGACAATATTGTAATTGTAGGGAAAAGATAATAATGTAATTTCAGGGAAAAAGACTTCAGCTAGCAACAAATGCTACTGTATACCTATCTACCTTGCAAACACTATCATTCTAAAGGATCAAGTTCCCATATTCAGAGAATATACTTCATAAATTTCTCATGGTATATTGGTATGAGTATTTTGCTACTTAGCTTACATTAGCTGCCCACTGCCATAAGAACAATCAAAATATACCAAAATCATGACATATTTCATCTGTCTATCAAATTAAATGGAAAGAACAAAGAAGTCAGCACATTATGCATAAATATATGGAAAATGAACATTCATGGATAAGCTTAAGCTAAAAAAATAACATTACTTATTCATCTATGAAAGATATCAAGAGAACTCTGGAGTGCAAACTCTGGTGGTCTTATATTTGATTGAGCTTTGAATTTTAGAAAATTAGTTTGACCTACTAAAGCATGTACCTTCTTCATTTTTAATGGTGAAAATTGAAAGAACATTCTTTGATACTTGTCAAATAGACCATCTGGTCCCAGTCAAAATCACTTGGAATGGGTTTTCTAATACTTTATTAAAGAAGTTAATGCAGAATAACATGATCTATTGAATATACTCTATTTAGTTCACATCTTATCAACTAAATAGAGCAGTAGTCATAACAACAGGAATATGATCATCAAGGAGTGTTGCAATCAGGTTTGCCTTTGTAGTAATTAGTACTATGGCAATATAAATAAAACATGCACATCTTATCACATCACCTAGACCAAATCTAGTTGTTATGACTACTACTCTATTTAGTTGTCTCAGAAAGAACAGAAAATCCCCTTTACTTATGATATTCAGTTAACAAAAAATCACTACCAGGCATATATATATTGACACCAAGAACTAATGATGTACAGAATTGTTTGTTTTCTCTCGAGTACTCTTTTCTCTCAGAAGATAGTTTACAGCAACAAACAAAGCAGCAGCTAGCAACAAGTTGTGGATAAGTTAGGGGTCAATTTTCACTTATTTCTGAAGTAAAAAATAGAATATATTTACTCCAAAGCAGTAAATGGTGACAAAAGGCCTATAAGTGTGATATGTATAAACTAGGAAATATTACTCTCCTACACCTCTAACGAGCAAGCATACACTTATCAGTATCCGGATAACTATACTGTAGAGTTAACAAACAGAAGTTGCTTGCAATTTCGTCTTCTTACTAGAATACAAAAAAAAATATACATGTCGAATACGTTGTAGCATTAGAAGAACAAGTTGTAGCATTATAACGAACACGTCACTAATCACATGTATACTTTCACGTGTGCCACTAATCACATGTATACTTTCACGTGTGCCACTAATCACTTGTCTAACTTTCACGTGTTACCCAGCAAAAATAAACCTAAATACATATCAATGGCCGGTATAGCATTAGAACAAACAGGTTGTGGGCAACAATTGTATTAAAACAAGTTTGAAGGGAGGGAAATCACCAGATATGGATGGGATGAGAGAGAGAGAGCAGGGAGAAACAGTGGTTACCTTTGTAGCATGGTCGTCGTTAGTCGATCCGTAGTCGAGGCAGAGGCTGGGCTAGTCACAGCCTACCACGGCACCAAGGGCGGGAGGCCACGGCCAGCCCGGGTAGTAGAGGTGGCAGTAGCACCCCAACACCAGGGACTCGAGCTTGCAGGGAGGGGGCGCCGTGGTAGCGTAGTAGGAGAAGCCGGGGCGCGGGAGGGTTAGGGTTAGGGTTTCGCGTGGTCGCGCGTAGGGGCGCGAACGAGCTCCGCATCGGCGGGGAAATGGAGGAGGATAGAGAGGCGGAGCAGCGCCAACGAGCAGCGGGACGGGATGTGGCCGGAGACGGCCACGGCGAGGGCAGGCGACGGTGGCCTGGGCGCAGGCGTGCGTGCGTGTCTAGGAAGGGGAACGAGAGGATGGGAAGATGAGACTTGAGGGTGAGGGAATAGGGGATCGGGCTGGGGTGGTCACCTGGTCCGGCTGGATAAGATGGGCCGGCCTTCTAGGTCAACTGGACCGGCCGAAGTCACAATTTAACTAGCCCAATTAAACCAAATGTTCTTTATTTTTTCTCTTAGTTTAAAACTCCAAACCTTTTAAGTTATAACTATTGCGACGGGAGAGAAATCATCGAGATTGCAATTGACCACTGCTACACTAGCGAGACCTAGGCATTCACCATCCCTTTTAATTCCAGTAAGACGACGCAGGTTAGAATAAACTTTTGGATGTAAAATGTTGGCACAACCCAAAGTTTGATCCAAAATCAATCAACCTGATAAAGTATAGACTTATCAAAAAAGATAAGACACAGCTATCCGGATGCATGTAATAAAATTTTAAAGTACACAAATAAATCAAATCTCAAGGCACTCGATTTGGAACATTTTCCTTGCTTTCTTAAGTCGGTTATCAAAATCCTCAACAATGTTTAATTTGACATTGTGATCCATTCTCTCTAATAATATAAAAATAAAAGTTTCTAATCCACTACTCAGATTGTTCAAACAACAAATAAGAAATGATGCATAATGTGTAATTTTGTAATTTAAAAATTCCTGAACCAACAGTCAACTGGGAGGCCTAAAATTAGAAACAAATACATCTCTATGAAATTATCAATACACATAAATGGTGTAATTTAAACTTATATATAGCCATGCCATCGAATTCACCTTTGTCCATCTTTTAGGAAACAATAAATATCGTTGGCCCGCCATCTTCAGGAGGTCAAATTTGCACTTTCTTGTCTTTGAGCCACCGTTGCACCTAATGAGGTGAGGCGGCAACTTCCGCTCCCCGTCCTCCCTAGGCCTGAAGCGAGATGATTTAAACATCAGAAACAACTTAATGTTAGTCACACATCCACCATTGACAAAAATTTGGCTTTTAAACTCTTAAAAAAATCCATCTTGAACTCCACGAGGAAGAGGGATACGCGAGAAACAGAGAGATATGGGACGACACATGAGAGAAAGAGGGCGGCGGCGATGCTCGCGAGGGATAGGGCGGCGCCGACGACGAAGACGGTTGTGGCGACACAGACGGTGGTGACGAAGCGAGGGAGAGGGCGACATGCGAGCGAGGCGAGCGACGAAATGCGAGCAACGTGAATAGGACCGACCGACATGTCCGAACTTAGGGGCAAAATTGGAAATCTGATATATGTCGCTAGCATTATGATGGCGCGGTGATGGTGTGTGAAATTAATGAAGTAAATGACCGGCCAGTTGGAAAACCCCAAGAGCAAGGTGTGATGAATATAGCAGCAAGTTTTTCCCTCAGTAAGAAACCAAGGTTATCAATCCAGTAGGAGGACAAAATACGACTGAAGGTGATGCCCACTAGCTGCGTGATGCTCTAACAAGGGCGCCGTTAATGATCTCTTGTTAGCGCGTCTTCAACCAGTAGCAACGCGGAACCTGCACACAACATAACCAAATACTTTGTTCCCAACTTATGATGAGGTTGCCAATCTCACCGGTTTGCTTGAAACAAAGGGTATGAGCGTATCAAGTGGAAAGCAATAGTAGTATGCGAGTAAAGTAAACAATGCGAGTAAAGTAAACAGGTAATAGCAATATAAAGGAAATAGGACCGGGGTCCACGGTTCACTAGTGATGTCTCTCCATAAGATAAAATAATACATGCTGGGTAAACAAATTACAGTTGGGAAATTGATAGAATAAAGACAACGTGTATATGATGAGAGGATCACTATGAGATTTACTCTGGGCATTACGACAAGATATATAGACCGCCATCCAACTGCATTTATGACTAATAATCCACTCACGGGGATATCGTCCGAACACCCCATGAGTATTAAGTTGCGAACAACAGATAATTGCATTAAGCAAAGTGTGTAATGTAAACAAAGCATATGCCCTCGAGCATATGAATATTGTTTTCCCCCTAGTAGCAACAGCACATCTACAACCTTAGAGGTTTCTGTCACTCCCCTAGATTAAATAGAGGCATGAACCCACTATCGAGCATAAATACCCCCTCTTGGAGTCACTAGCAACTACTCGGCCAAGATAGCTACTAACAACGGAGAGCATGCAAGATCATAAACAACATAGAGATAACATAAGATAAATTTTAGTACATCAACTCAAGCATAACACCAATATTCATCGGATCCCAACAAACCAAACATGTAGAATTACATAACGGTGATCTCAATCATATAGGGCAGCTCATGAGATCTAAACATGAAGCACATGGTGGAGAAGACAACCATCTAGCTACTGCTATGGACCCATAGTCCAAGGTAGACTACTCATTCATCGCTCCGGAGGCAAGCATGGCGATAAAGAAGACCTCCGGTGGCGATTCCCCTCTCTGGCAGGGTGCCGGGAAGAGCTTCTGGACCCTCCCGATCTTTGGGTCGACGGCGGTGGCGGATCGCGATGTGTTCTGGAAAACTGATCGGGTACTTAGGTTTTTCTCGTCGGGGGGTCTTTATAGGCGAGGGGGCATCGTCAGGAGTGGACCGAGACGGTCTCACACATAGGGAGCGCGGCCAGGGCCTGGGCCGCGCCACCCTGGTGTGTGGCCACCTCGTGGCCCCACTCTGTCTCCTCTTCGGTTCTCTGGAAGCTTCGGTAAAATTCTGGGTGACTGGCTTTGGTTTCGTCCAATTCTGAGAATATTTCCTGTGTAGCTTTTCTGAAACACAAAAACAGCAAAAATAGGGAACTGGCACTGTGGCGACTTGTTAATAGGTTAGTTCCGGAAAATGCATAAAAGTGCCACGAAGTGTAACAAAACACTAAGCAAATGGTGTAAAAACAAGCATGGAGCATCAAAAATTATGGATACGTTGGAGACGTATCAGCATCCCCAAGCTTAACTCCTGCTCGTCCTCGAGTAGGTAAGTGATAACAAAAGAAATAATTTTTGAGGTGACATGCACCTACACAAACTTGATCATGTATGTAAGTGTTGTGCGCTGGGATCAAAAGAACTTAAAACATGGGCATGAAAGATATGATCTTGATAGAAGAAACTTAGCAACCATGTTATAACATGAAAATGAACACAAACAAAAGATCATGAAAATGAAACAATGAAAGTCAAACATGTGTTCAAATCATAAGGAAAAACATACAAATGGTTTTCAGCTTGTCCTTCATGGAGAGCAAAACATAAATGCATAGGACACCTTCAAGTTTAAGAGGGAGACTAGATACAAATAATTTGAGAACAAGTGAAACCAACAATATGAATCAATCAATGAAAACTTTGGGACAATGCACATTATACTCAGAATGACAACTATGCTCTCTTAATGGTGCATAAAGATAGAAGGTGGTGACTCAACAAGAAAGTAAAAGAAAGGCCCTTCGCGGAGGGAAGCAGTGTTTGCAAGTTTTATAAACCTTCAAAAATTATGGTACTTACCGGCTTTGAGCTCTCATTGCCCCCATCATAAGCATCTTGAATGGTTAAAGTTAATGCGAGAACACTTATGTTGCATATGCTTGACAAATCATAAGTTGAAAACCTCGTGTCCCGTGAATACGAGTACCCAAACCACATGCTACTTTACTTAGAGTCACAAGCAAGGCTCTTGTCATTATAAGTATATACGTATCATCGAGAACCGCCAATGGGGTACCTCCGTGCCCAATGACATGGAACAAGCCCACATCAAAATGACAGGACAAGCAGACAATGAACACCTCGACATCTCTTTTATTTACCATTTGTATAGCTTTTTATTTTGAGATGCGTCGTCGAATGTCCACTATGGGCATGCTGCAAATTTCCACCATGAATTATGCATGGCTTAGATTGGCGGCCCAGGTGTTTCCCTAACACATATACAAACTCCATGATCCCACAAGATTCATAATTCATTTCACACCACGAGTATCCATAAACAAAAGATCACGATATCAACTCAAATAAGAAGTGCAATGTTGAAAGCTTGCCCCATGACGGCATGGATGGGCTAATCTCCAACTTACAACTTGCAAGCATAACAACTCAACATAAGAACGAGAAAAATAAAGTGTGCCATCCGGTTCGTGAGAGCTTTACTGACCAATTTTTGCATAACACTGGTAAGAGTTTAATTTGAAGAGTAGATAAAAGCAAGTCAAATGTACTTTGGAATAGCAAATTGCTAATAGGTATGTATGGTGGACACTTTGGCAAACTTGGTTTTTAGGAGTTGGATGCATGAGTAGAGCTCATACTTAGTACAAGGCGAGGGCTAGCAAAAGACTGGGAGCGACCAACTAAGAGAGCAATAACGGCCATAATCATGCAGAGCGACAAAGCGACATTAAAAGAAGCATAAGATGGCATCAAAAGTCAAAAATTAAATGATCATAGAGGCTATTGGCGACTTTGTATGAGTCTAACATGTGTGAGCATGCGCCAAGTCAACCCAAATAAAGCATCAAGGAGAAAACCAAAATATTGCTTACAAACGATAAAAACAACGCATGATTTTTTCAAAGGCTTATTAAGCAATCTCAGTTATTTGAGACAAGTCATGCTACAGCAAAACCACTAAGCATACTATCAAAAAGACATCAAGCACAACATGCAAAAGCCTAGGCCGCAGTCTACACAAGCTCCTTCTTGTACCACTTTTTTGCATAAAGCTTTTTCTCTTTTCCAACACCATTCAAAAAAATTATAAACACCTCTTTTGATGAAAACCAATAAAGACCAGAGGCAAAAATACACCTTCATAAAAAAGATATAAGAAGATCTGAACACAAATCAAGGTGAAAATCGAAAGCTAAACGTAGTTCTAGAAAAAGAGAACACTCGTTGAAACGATAAGAATGAAAAACGGAGTGTTCTTGGCAAATGAAAAGCAAGGCAACTTCTCCAAAGGAATTTGTTGGGGTCCAACCATTTATTGCAGCAAACAAAACTAAACTAAACTGAAAACTAAAAACAACTGACGTTCCAAGAAAAATGCATAATGCATGAAGCAATAAAAATATAGTGTCTTGAAAGGTGACCTAATTTTTGCCGATGAAGAAGGGGTGCCTCGGGGGCATCCCCAAGCTTTGACGCTTGTACTTCTTGGATATTTCTTGGGGTGATGCATGGGCATCCCCAAACTTGAGCTTTTGTCCATTCTTCAACTCATCTCATCATTCTTCGATCCCTACACTTGAAAACTTCCTTCATACAAAACTAAACACAAATCTATTAGCAACAATAGTGTAAGCATAACATAGAATCAACCCTTTTTGCTTCAGGTTTCAACCTAAAACCACCACATATTAAGCATATACTACTGTAGCAACTTCCCCAAAAGTTTCGTGATCAAAAGAACTAAAAAAGAAAGTGATATAGCGGCAAACACAAATATTGGCAGAAATCTGTCAAAACAGAATAGCTGACAAAGGTCGAATTTTTAAGGGGTTTTCTATTGCTCAAATCAAAAAGTGTTCAACTAATGAAAGTTTGGATATAACCTGGGGCATATGCACAAGAAATCGCAGGCCCGAAAGATATACAGAGAATTTTCACGAATTTTTACGGTGCAGCATCGAAAACTGTTTTAGGACAACAACATCCCCAAATCTTACCTTGCTCAAATTAGAGGCTTCTCTTGGCACAAAAACGAAATAAAAAGTATAAGGAGAGGTCATTACAGTAGTAATAACTTCCAAGACTCAAATAAAAGAAAAAGAACTGAAAGTAAAAATATTGGGTTATCTCCCAAGAGTGCTTTTCTTTACGCCTTTGAGCTAGGCGCACAAAATTGTGAATCAAGTAACATCAAGTGATGAAGCATCAAGCTCATAATTTGCTCTAAGAATAGAGTCAAAAACTAATTTATTTCTCTTTCTAGGGAAGTGTTCCATACCTTTCTTGAGTGGAATTGATATTTGATGGTGCCTTCCCTCATATCAATGATGGCACCTACAGTTCGAAGAAAGGGTCTTCCCAAAATAATAGGACATGAAGCATTGCATTCAACATCCATGACAAGAAAATCAACGAGAACAAGGTTATTGTTAACCACAATAAGAACATCATTAATTCTTCCCAAAGGTTTCTTCTTAGCAACATCAACAATAGGAACATCATAATAACACTTTTCAAGCGGTGGTAAATCAAGCATATCATAAATCTTTCTAGGCATAATAGAAATACTAGCACCTAGATCACATAAAGCGTGGCAATCAAAACCATTAACATGCATATCAATGATGGGTTCCCAACCATCTTATAACTTCTTGGGAACAGAAGCTTTTTGCTTCAACTTTTCATCCCTAATTTTCATGAGAGCATTGGTAATATGCTTAGTAAAAGCAATATTTAAAGAACTAGCATTGGGAGTCAAAGCAAGCTTTTGTAAGAACAAAATAACTTCAGATATATTGCAGCCATCAACATCAAAATCATTAAAGGAAATAGAGCTATCATCTCCTACACTCCGGAAAATTTTAGCACTCTTTTGAGAAAAAGTTTTGGCAGTTTTAGGCTTTTTAACACAAGGAGTAGGAGTTTTCTCTACACCAATCAAAGTAAGAGGATTGGTAGCATTAGGAGCAACATCATTGGAGGTAGTAATGGTACATACCTTCATCTCTCTAGCCATCTCATCTTCTCTTTCCCACCTGGCATGCAATTCTGCTAGCATCCTAACATTTTCATCAATTCTAACTTGGGTAGCATTAGCAGTAGCAAAAGGATCAGGCTTAGCGGACATTCTGTTAACCAAAGAAGATTGCACATTAGACAAAGATGAAATATCGGTTTCAGCTTTGGAAACCTTAGCTTGTAACTCAGGAATAGCCTTGTTCAAATTTTCAAGTTGATGACTAATAGTCCTCAACAGAGCTGATTGCTCCTCCATAGTCTTAGTGAAAGCCCTGTTCTGCTCATATTGCGCCTGCATAAAATTCTTGGTAGACTTTTCAAGTTCAAAAATTCTTTCTTCACTAGGCATTTTAGGTCTACCAAGATAGCTATTATCACCATTAGAAGGAAACGACCTATAATTGTTACTAGCAAAATTGTTCCTATAAGCATTGTTGTTAAAATTATTATTTCTAATGAAGTTTACATCAACGTGCTCTTCTTGAGCAACCAAAGAGGCCAAAGGAACATTATTAGGATCTACATGAGTCCTATCATTTGAAAGCATAAGCATAATAGCATCAATCTTATCACTCAAGGAAGAGGTTTCCTCAACAGAATTTACCTTCTTACCTTGTGGAGCTCTCTCGGTGTGCCATTCAGAGTAATTTACCATCATGTTGTCGAGAAGCTTCGTTGCGGCGCCCAAGGTAAGGGACATAAAAGTGCCTCCAGCAGCTAAATTAAGAAGGTTCCTCGAAGAAAAATTCAGTCCTGCATAAAAAGTTTGAACAATCATCCAAGTAGTCAGTCCATGAGTGGGACAATTCTTTACCATAGATTTCATTCTTTCCCAAGCTTGAGCAACATGTTCATTATCAAACGGACTAAACTTCATAATATTGCTACGCAAAGGTATAATCTTAGCAGGAGGATAGTATCTACCAATAAAAGCATCCTTACACTTAGCCCATGAATCAATACTATTTTTAGTCAAAGACAACAACTAATCCTTAGCTTTTCCTCTCAAAGAAAAAGGAAACAACTTAAGCTTAATAATACCACTTTCAACATCCTTATATTTCTGTATCTCACATAGCTCAACAAAATTGTTGAGATGAGCTGCAGCATCATCAGTACTAGTACCAGAAAATTGCTCTTTCATAACAAGGTTCAACAAAGCAGGCTTAATCTCATAAAAATTTGCAGCAGGAGCAGGTGGCGCAATAGGAGTGCAGATAAAATCACAATTGTTTGTGCTAGTAAAGTCACATAACTTGGTATTTTCAGGAGTAGCCATTCTAGCAAACTTAAAGCAGACAAGTAAAAACAATTACAAATGATTCTAATTTTTTTGGGTTTTTGATAAAACGATGCAATTAAAAATAAAGTAAAGCAAAACTTAAAACAAAGTAAAGGATGTGCGTGCGAAAACTCCCCTCGCAGAAGTCTTCTTCCTCCCCGGCAACGGCGCCAGAAAAACTTGTTGATGGCGCGGTGATGGTGTGTGAAATTAATGAAGTAAATGACCGGCCAGTTGGAAAACCCCAAGAGCAAGGTGTGATGAATATAGCAGCAAGTTTTTCCCTCAGTAAGAAATCAAGGTTATCAATCCAGTAGGAGGACAAAATACGACTGAAGGTGATGCCCACTAGCTGCGTGATGCTCTAACAAGGGCGCCGTTAACGATCTCTTGTTAGCGCGTCTTCAACCAGTAGCAACACGGAACCTGCACACAACACAACCAAATACTTTGTTCCTAACTTACGATGAGGTTGTCAATCTAACCGGTTTGCTTGAAACAAAGGGTATGAGCGTATCGAGTGGAAAGCAATAGTAGTATGCGAGTAAAGTAAACAGTGCAAGTAAAGTAAACAGGTAATAGCAATATAAAGGAAATAGGACCGGGGTCCACAGTTCACTAGTGGTGTCTCTCCATAAGATAAAATAATACATGTTGGGTAAACAAATTACAGTTGGGCAATTGATAGAATAAAGACAACGTGCATATGATGAGAGGATCACTATGAGATTTACTCTGGGTATTACAACAAGATACATAGACCGCCATCCAACTGCATCTATGACTAATAATCCACTCACGGGGATATCATCCGAACACCCCATGAGTATTAAGTTGCGAACAACAGATAATTGCATTAAGCAAAATGTGTAATGTAAACAAAGCATATGCCCTCGAGCATATGAATGTTGTTTTCCCCTAGTAGCAACAACACATCTACAACCTTAGAGGTTTCTGTCACTCTCCCAGATTAAATAGAGGCATGAACCCACTATCGAGCATAAATACCCCCTCTTGGAGTCACTAGCAACTACTCGGCCAAGATAGCTACTAACAACGGAGAGCATGCAAGATCATAAACAACATAGAGATAACATAAGATAAATTTTAGTACATCAACTCAAGCATAACACCAATATTCATCGGATCCCAACAAACCAAACATGTAGAATTACATAACGGTGATCTCAATCATGTAGGGCAGCTCATGAGATCTAAACATGAAGCACATGGTGGAGAAGACAACCATCTAGCTACTGCTATGGACCCATAGTCCAAGGTAGACTACTCACTCATCGCTCCGGAGGCAAGCATGGCGATGAAGAAGACCTCCGGTGGCGATTCCCCTCTCCGGCAGGGTGCCGGGAAGAGCTTCTGGACCCTCCCGATCTTCGGGTCGACGGCGGCGGCGGATCGCGATGTGTTCTGGAAAACTGATCGGGTACTTAGGTTTTCCTCGTCGGGGGGTCTTTATAGGCAAAGGGGCATTGTCAGGAGTGGACCGAGGCGGTCTCACACATAGGGGGCGCGACCAGGGCCTGGGCCGCGCTACCCTGGTGTGTGGCCACCTCGTGGCCCCACTCCATCTCCTCTTCGGTTCTCTGGAAGCTTCGGTAAAATTCTGGGCGACTGGCTTTGGTTTCGTCCAATTCCGAGAATATTTCCTGTGTAGCTTTTCTGAAACACAAAAACAGCAGAAAACAGGGAACTGGCACTGTGGCGACTTGGTAATAGGTTAGTTCCAGAAAATGCATAAAAGTGCCACGAAGTGTAACGAAACACTAAGCAAATGGTGTAAAAACAAGCATGGAGCATCAAAAATTATGGATACGTTGGAGACGTATCACATTACGGAACTTGACCCTGATTTCGTTTCGCGACCTAGAAAAGTGGACGGAGGGAGTAATTTTTTTCCTCATAGTTTAAAACTCCAAAACTTTTAAGTTAAAATTTGTAGCACTCTAAAAATAATCCAAAATATTTTCTTGTGATGTTGTTTGTAATTTGCGAGCTATAAGTTTTTTAGAGTAGTTCTGAAAGTGCCCCGAAAGCTATGAGCTTTTAGGGCATTTTCAAAAGTGCCCTGAAAGCTATGATCTTTTAGGGCATTTTAGAAAGTGTCCTGAAAGCTATGAGCTTTTAGGGCATTTTAGAAAAGTGCCCTAGAAGCTATATAGCTTTTAGAGCATTTTTAAAAAAGTGTCCTAAATGTTATATAGCTTTTAGGGCATTTTCGAAAAGTGCCTTAAATGCGTGAGCTTTTAGGGCATTTTTTAAAAATACCCTAAAATAGTGTCAATTAGGGGTTATTTGACAAAAAATGCCCTAGATTGAAGTTTTTAAGGGCACTTAAAAAAATGCCCCTACCAAAACTTTTGAGACATCTGAAAATACCTCAAAAGTACCCATCTTTTAGGGCATATATTAAAGTGCCCCAAAAGTAGCATCTTTAGGGGCATTTCAATCAATGTGCCCCAAAAGATTGCTATCTTTTGAAGCATTTTTTTAAAATGCCCCAAAAACCTTCTAATTAGAGGCACTTTGACCAAAATGCCTCAAATATATATAAATTAGAGGCAGTTTGATCAAAGTGTCCTAAATTAGAACTTTTTAGGGCACTTTAAAAAATGTCCCTACCAAACGTGCCCCTAAATGCACACCGTGCCTGTGACCCTGTCCGTCAGATCGAGTTCAGTCAGCACCAGTCCAGTAGTACGCCGTGCAGACGAATGACCTTGGGATCCAAATCCGAACAGCTGAGCCTGTGCTCGAACAGTTTGTACCATCGACAGAGAGAGGACACTACAGGATGCAGAATAGCTGACCGCCGACGAGTCGACCGTGGAGTCAGGGGCCGTATACACCTTCGGTTAAAACACAGCGTACTGAAGAAGTGAAGATCGTATAGAGCTCCTAGTCGTGTGATTGAAATGAGGTGCATCTCTCACAGTCGCTCAACAAGACAACAACCGCGCATCAGTGTCACTGTCAGGCCGGGCTTTCTTTTGGGCGGCGGCGGATAAAGTTTCCGGAGGAAAATGCAAGGTGAAATGGAGTATTGTTTGTAGGCCTAAAGAAAAGGGGGGGCTCGGAATTCTCGACCTTGACAAGTTCGCAAGGGCACTTAGGCTAAGATGGCCGTGGCTTCGTTGGAAAGACCCCTCCAAGGCTTGGATTGGGAATGAGCACCCTTGCAATGACGCGGATATGGAGTTTTTCTACGCGGCAACCATAATCACCATTGGGGACGGAAAAACGGCAAATTTTTGGCACACGCCTTGGCTTCAAGGGAGAAAGCCTAAAGACATCGCCCCATCCATCTTTGCCATCTCCAATCGCAAAAACTTCACGGTGCGGGAAGGGTTACAACAAGACTTTTGGATCAACAAGCTAGACTCCCACAAGATCTCCACACCAAACCATATTGGTGAGTTCGTTGAGCTTTGGGCTTTGGTCAATGAGATAAACCTACATGAGGACACCAAAGATGACATCAAGTGGAAATTCACCGCCAATGGAGAATACTCGGCGGCTTCGGCTTATAGCGCCCAATTTGAGGGCATGGTCAACTCGTTCATGATGGAGGCGGTTTGGAAGACTTGGGCTCCGCCCAAGTGCAAGCTCTTCGCGTGGCTAATCTTGCAAAATCGGGTGTGGTCGGCCGACCGCCTACAAAGGCGGGGTTGGCCTAATTGCGGGAATTGCCAACTATGCAAGCGGGTACCCGAAACGGCGGCCCACATCCTCTTCAAGTGTCGATACTCCTTGAGAATTTGGAACTCCATCATTCATTGGCTTGGAATCACTTTGGTGGACACCGCAACTTGGGCTAACCACGACTCGGTGAAGGAGTGGTGGATGAGCTTCATCTACTCCAATGGCGTGCGGAGGAAATCTCTTGTCACCCTTATCATGCTTGTCTCTTGGGAAATTTGGAATGAGCGCAACGCTAGGGTGTTCCGGAACATCGCTATGCTCCCTAATATTGTTGTAGAAAAAATTAGAGGTGAAGCGGCTCTATGGAGCTTAGCGGGGGCCAAGAACTTGAGCTCAATAATGCCGCGAGAGTGAGGTCATTTGTCCCGAGCTTGGCTCGGTTGTAAAACTTTCTAAACTCCTTCTTAATTAATGAATGGGGCAAAGCTTTTGCCCCCTTTCACCAATTGATACTTGAGTTAGCGCGTTCCTGGCATAACACTCGACCTTGGGTCACTCATTACACACGATTGGAATGTGCTGACGTTGCCGCACGAACAGACGAACAGACTCAACAGCACAGATGAACATACTGATAATAATGTTCTCCGTACATTGTGCTAGAATGGAGTAAATAGTTTTCTGTGCTAACCAAGTCTTAAAGAAAAGCTTAGATCAGTTGGAACAGGTCCATCGAACTGACTGGTTTGAGTTAAAGTGAGGCATTTAGTTGGCGAGTGGCGATCGCCAAAGGGTTGGGTTTTTGCCATCGGTTACGCGTATAGGACGGAGGGAGCCAGCAGCTTTATCGTTAAGTACAGGTTTATCTGCTTTCATTTCACCCTGACAGCGATCCATTCACCAACCGAAGAATTTGCCCTCTTGCCGGCCAAGAACGATTGTAACCGATTAAACTTGAAGGCTTCGAATGATTGCCCGTGAGGCCGTGATATCTTTGATTAAGGATGTTTTGTTAGTCCGCACTGTTGAGATCTACATATCTGTATAGGTTTGCTTGGTAGTTTTCTTGTACGGCAAGGCTTGTAATCTGTATGCCTCCTATATATATACGTGACAGCCGGCCCTATTGAAGCTGTGCAATTCCCCATAATCTCTCTACACGCACGATCTAAATGCATCTCTAGCGGAGCTCGTAAACCGTCGATCCCTAAACCGCGAGTAGAGGGCACCGTTCTCATGAGAACAGGTTGTTAGCCGCGCGGCGCAGATCAGAACCCTTATAATTAAACTATAATTTTTTTAAAAAAATTAACGCAAGAATTTTGCAACGATTTTCATCATTCATCACATAGATCCATCAATATTTACAAAATTCTGCTACAATACTCCAATTCTAGCATACCCATGGGTAACCAAACCCTGCCGCGCCGATTTTCACCAAAATTTGGCCCCGAGATAAACTCACCGGGGCCTACGGGCGCGGCAGAGGGCGGCGACGGCGGTGGCCTACTCGTCGTCGAGGTCGATGATCTCCTTGATGCGGCGAGTGGCCGCCTCCGCCTGCCACTGCTCTTAGTCACGGACGAGGGCGACGCCGACACGCGCCTCCAGCGTCGCCCGCTACCTAGCAGCCTCGGCCTCCACCTTCGAGACACGCCGCGCGAGCTCGAATGCACGCCACTCGGCCTCGTCGCCGTCGGCAATGAATCCCTCCGGGCCAAGGACCCGTGGCCTCCGACTCCTTCACCTCCTCCATCTCCTCCCAGTCAACTCGTCCTCGAAGGACGGAGATCTGGCTCGCCGCCGCAAGGACGAGCCCGCCTCCCAGCCGCCCGCATAGGGTAGCAGCGACGGCGGTGGACGGAGGCCAGGGTTCGTTCATTCCTTGGGCGGCGTGCTTCTTCGCGTCCACGAAGCGGACGAGCTTCTTGCGCTCCTCCCCCGACGGGGAGCCGCCGCCGGACGAGCTCCCACGGGGCGACGAGGAGCCACCGCCGGAGGAAGAGCCACCGCGGTATTAGTCGCCTTGCCTAAACATGACGCTCTGGATCGGCACCAGTAGTAGCGGGGATTGCTCGCCGGAGTTGGGTAGCTGCCCCACGACGGAGAGGCAGAGGGAGTGGTTAGGCGGCGGAGGGAGTGGGGTTTCAACCTGTATAGTTGACCCCGACCGCTACTTATATCGGTCGCGGCTCCGCGAGAACGGGCCGCGTAAAAAGTTTATGGGCCGAGCCGCAAGTACACGCTCTGATCGGTGCCAAAAAATTTGCGAACCCATAAACTCGCCAGAATAATACTGCACTAGTGGAAAACGGGCCTTTGGCCTGGACCCTTTAGTCCCGGCCGCAATCTGGGCCGGGACTAAAGGCCCGGCCACGTCGCCCCAAAATCGCCTAGCCGCCCGGGAGGCTTTGGTCCCGGCCCGTAACGAGCCTTTAGTCCCAGTTTGAGACACAAACCGGGACTAAAGGGCTATGCGCTGAGCGGCCCGCATGTGCGCCCCCTTTAGTCTCGGTTTGTGTCTCAAACCGGGACTAAAGTCCTCTGCCTATATATATGGCCGTAGCCCCTCTCTCCCCTCTTCCTTGCATTTTTCTTGGATGGAAGAGTGTGGGTGTGTGCTAGCTCTCCATTTTTCTTGGATGCACCAGAGGTGTTTGTTGAAATGTGTGTTAGAGCGATGCCGCTTCAGTTCACCGAACACAACTACGATATGAGATGACCGAGCCACGCTTAAACCTCTTCCTCTTTATTTCCACTTATTCTAAAAGGTTAGCAACTATATTTCCTCGTTTAGACCGTGCGGTACTAATTTTTAGGATTGTGATTGTGTTTGATATACTGTCGTATGACGCAGATGAGCCATCCATGGATGTACGGTGATCGACGCACAACCGCTTACAGAGAAGGCGTGCATTCTTTTCGAGATGCGGCCGATGCGAACAAGCATGGTGGTGGCTATATGTTTTGTCCATGTGTTGAATGTCAGAATGAGAAGGATTACACTTTCTCAAGAGTCATTCAGAGCCACCTGCTTCGGTCCGGTTTTATGTCGGGCTATAATGTTTGGACCAAGCACGGAGAAAGAGGGGTTATGATGGAAGACGACGATGAAGAAGAAGAGAACGATGATGACAACTACCAATCTATGTTCCCTGAGTATGCTGATACCGCAATGGAAGACAATGAAGAAGAAGAGCAGGGTGAAGAACGGGAACCAGATGAGCCCGCTGATGATCTTGGCCGGGTCATTTCTGATGCACGGCGAGGCTACGACACAGAAAAGGAGAGGTTGCAGTTCGAGCAGATGTTACAGGACCACAACAAATTGTTGTACCCAACTTGTGAAGATGGCCAGAAGAAGCTGGGTAGCACACTGGAATTGCTGAAGTGGAAGGCAGAGACCGGTGTGACTGACTCGTCATTCGAAAAGTTGCTGGTACTGATGAAGAAGATGCTTCCAAGAAAGAACGAATTACCCGCCAGCACGTACGAAGCAAAGAAGCTTGTCTGCCCTCTAGGGTTAGACGTGCAGAAGATACATGCATGCCCTAATGACTGCATCCTCTACCGCGGTGAGAAGTACGAGAATATGGATAAATGCCCGGTATGCACTGCATTGCGGTATAAGATCAGAAAAGATGACCCTGGTGATATTGAGGGCGAGCCACCCAGGAAGAGGGTTCCTGCCAAGGTGATGTGGTATGCTCCTATAATACCACGGTTGAAACATCTGTTCAGAAATAAAGATCATGCGAAGTTGTTGCGATGTCACATGGAAGATCGTATGAAAGATGACAAGTTGAGGCACCCCGCTAATGGTCGGCAGTAGAGAAAAATAGAGAGAGTTCCCGAGATTTGCAGGTGACGCAAGGAACTTATGGTTTGGTCTAAGTACAGATG
Organism: Dactylis glomerata; assembly: GCA_007115705.1. Taxonomy (NCBI): domain Eukaryota; kingdom Viridiplantae; phylum Streptophyta; class Magnoliopsida; order Poales; family Poaceae; genus Dactylis; species Dactylis glomerata. The sequence goes on from QXEO01001034.1 coordinate 5,008,505, forward strand.
GCATGAATCCTTTTGGGGAGCAGAGTTGCAGTCACAGCACCTGGCCCGTTACTCTATGTATCTACAACCTTCCTCCTTGGTTGTGCATGAAGCGGAAGTTCATTATGATGCCAGTGCTTATCCAAGGTCCAAAGCAACCCGGCAAGGACATTGATGTGTACCTAAGGCCATTAGTTGATGAACTTTTACAGCTGTGGGCCGAACCAGGTGTACGTGTGTGGGACGAGCACAAACAAGAGGAATTTGACCTTCGAGCGTTGCTTTTCGTAACCATCAATGATTGGCCTGCTCTTAGTAACATTTCAGGACAGTTAAACAAGGGAGACAGCATGCACGCACTGTTTGGATCAGACAGAAAGTATATATCTGGACAAATGTAGGAAGAATGTGTACCCGTACAATCGTCGTTTTCTTCCGCCCAAGCATCCCTTAAAGAAAAAAGGCAAGCATTTCAATGGCAAGGCAGAACCCCGGGGAAGCCTGTCACCCGTACTGGTGCTGAAGTATTTGATATGGTCAAAGATTTAAAAGTAATCTTTGGAAAGGGTCCTGGCAGCCAACCTGTTCCTAACGTCCCTGATAAGCGCGCACCCATGTGGAAGAAGAAATCTATATTTTGGGAGCTACCCTATTGGGAAGTCCATGAGGTCCGCTCCGCAATCGACGTGATGCACCTAACGAAGAATCTCTGCGTGAATATTCTAGGCTTCCTGGGCTTGTATGGGAAGTCAAAAGATACACCGGAAGCACGGGAGGACCAGGAACGTCATAAAGGAAGAGATGGCATGCATCCAGGGCAGTTTCAAGGGCGTGCCAGCTACGCTCTTACCAAGGAAGAGAAGGAAATCTTCTTTGAAGTCCTTTTCAGTATCAAGGCCCCGACTGGCTTCTCGTCGAATATAAAGGGAATCGTAAATATGAAAGACAAAAAATTCCAAAACCTAAAGTCTCATGACTGCCACGTGCTTATGATGCAATTGCTTCCGGTTGCATTGAGGGGAATTCTACCGGAAAATGTTCGCCTGGCAATTGTGAAGGTATGTGCATTCCTCAATGCAATTTCTCAGAAGGTAATCGATCGAGAAAGTCTATCAGGATTACAGATTGATGTGGTCCAATGTCTGGTCAGCTTCAAGTTGTTGTTCCCGCCATCCTTCTTCAATATAATGACACACCTCCTAGTTCACCTAGTCAAAGAGATTAGAATTCTCGGTCCTGTGTTTCTACACAATATGTTCCCCTTCGAGAGGTTCATGGGAGTCTTAAAGAAATATGTTCGTAACCGTGCTAGGCCAGAAGGAAGCATCTCGAAGGGCTATGGAACAGAGGAGGTCATTGAGTTTTGTGTGGACTTTCTTCCTGACCTTAAGCCGATTGGTGTTCCTGAATCTCGGTATGAGGGTAGGCTGACAGGAAAAGGCACACTAGGAAGGAAAGAAAAAGTATGTATGGACGGGCATTCTTTCTCTCAAGCACACTACACAGTTCTACACATTTCCACCGTGGTGGCTCCGTATATCGTGAGACACAAGAATATTCTACGCTCCGAAAACCCGGGGAAGGCTGACTCTTGGATTAAAGGGGAACACGAGCAGACTTTCGGCAGTTGGTTGCAGACACATCTCATGAATGATGACACCGTTGGAGATCAGCTGTACTGTTTGGCCAGGCCACCATCTTCGACTATATGTACTTTCCAAGGGTACGAGATAAATGGGAATACATTTTACACGGTTGCCCAAGATAAAAAGAGCACCAACCAAAACAGTGGTGTCCGCTTTGATGCAACAGACGAGAATGGGCACTGTTTGGAAACATATTACGGGTACATAGAGGAGATATGGGAACTTGACTATGGACCTACTTTTAAGATCCCTTTGTTTCGGTGCAAATGGGTGAAGCTGACAGGAGGCGGGGTAGTTGTAGACCAAATGTACGGCATGACAACAGTGGATCTCAACAATCTTGCGTACATGGACGAACCATTCGTCCTAGCCAATGATGTCACTCAGGTTTTCTATGTGAAGGACATGTCTACAAAAATGAGAAAAAGAAATCAGCAAAAGAAGACATCGTCCGATGAGCCAAAGCGCCACATAGTTCTTTTAGGGAAAAGAAACATCGTGGGAGTAGATGACAAGACAGACATGTCAGTAGATTATAATAAGTTTCATGAAATTGCGCCCTTCAAAGTGAAAACTGACCCAAGCATCCTACTGAATGATGAAGATTCTCCATGGCTACGACCCAGAAGAAAACAGAAATAATAGATAGGAATGTTGGTGCAATAATGTAATAATGTATTAAACATTTTATGTAATGCATGTATGAAATGTACTAAACCTTTATTTAAGGAGCATGCATGTATGACAACCTTTAGTCCCGGCTGGAGGGTGCAACTGAGACTAAAGCTGTCGGCAGGATAAGGACGCATGGGTAACCTTTAGTCCCAGCTGGTGGGTGCAACCGAGACTAAAGCTGTCAGTAGGATAAGGATGCATGGGTGGATGCACTGCTCGATGAGATAAAGCATGTAGTGCACGACGCCCCTGTCGGAGGAACAAGACAAAAGTAGAAGCGGCGCCGTGCCTATAAAAGGAGCATCGATACGCCGTGGCAAGCACAGCTCTAAGGTAGGGAGAGTTTCATCCCCATGGATGGAGGAAAGGGTTGGGAAATCTCCCGTGGCAGAGCTTCTCAAAGATGTCGTTGGTGCTCACGCCCTACGGCATCTTCGGAAGCTCTGCCTCGGAAAAATTTCCCTGCAAGCCCGTGAAAGACTCCATCTCCTCTAACAGTTATGGAGGAAAGGGTTGGGAAATCTCCCGTGGCGGAGCTTCTCGAAGATGTCGTTGGTGCTCACACCCTACGACATCTTCGGAAGCTCCGCCTCAGAAAATTTTCCCTTCAAGCCCGTGAAAGACTCCATCTCCTCTAACAGTGTTGCGTAAAGGGTTGGGAAACCTCCCGTGGCGGAGCTTCTCGAAGATGTCGTTGGTGCTCACGCCCTACGGCATCTTCGGAAGCTCTGCCTCAGAAAAATTTCCCTTCAAGCCCGTGAAAGACTCCATCTCCTCTAACAGTGTTGCGTAAAGGGTTGGGAAACCTCCCGTGGCGGAGCTTCTCGAACATGTCGTTGGTGCTCACGCCCTACGGCATCTTCGGAAGCTCCGCCTCGGAAAAATTTCCCTTCAAGCCCATGAAAGACTCCATCTCCTCTAACAGTGTTGCATAAAGGGTTGGGAAACCTCCCGTGGCAGAGCTTCTCGAAGATGTCGTTGGTGCTCACGCCCTACGGCATCTTCGGAAGCTCCGCCTCGGAAAAATTTCCCTTCAAGCCCATGAAAGACTCCATCTCCTCTAACAGTGTTGCGTAAAGGGTTGGGAAACCTCCCGTGGCGGAGCTTCTCGAAGATGTCGTTGGTGCTCACACCCTACGGCATCTTCGGAAGCTCCGCCTCGAAAAAATTTCCCTGCAAGCCCATGAAAGACCCCATGCAAAAAGAATATTAATCAATATAGTTTTTATTGAAAATGGCAAAATAGTTAATAGTTTGGATAGTTAAAATACTTAATTTTGAAAATAGAAAATAGTTTTGAATTAGTTATTCAATTTCAAACACTTTTCATATTCATAGTTTTGTCAAATTCTAAAATATACAAAAAGAATATTAATCAATATAGTTTTAATTGAAAATGGCAAAATAGTTAATAGTTTGGATAGTTAAAATAATTAATTTTGAAAATAGAAAATAGTTTTGAATTAGTTATTAAATTTCAAACACTTTTCATATTCATAGTTTTATCAGATTCTAAAATATACAAAAAGAATATTAATCAATATACTTTTAATTGAAAATGGCAAAATAGTTAATAGTTTGGATAGTTAAAATAATTAATTTTGAAAATAGAAAATAGTTTTGAATTAGTTATTAAATTTCAAACACTTTTCATATTCATAGTTTTATCAGATTCTAAAATATACAAAAAGAATATTAATCAATATAGTTTTAATTGAAAATGGCAAAATAGTTAATAGTTTGGATAGTTAAAATAATTAATTTTGAAAATAGAAAATAGTTTTGAATTAGTTATTAAATTTCAAACACTTTTCATATTAATAGTTTTGTCAAATTCTAAAATATACATTAGTTATTCAATTCAAAATTAAAAATTCATATTTAAAATGAAAATCTGAAAAAATCCCTTTAGTCCCGGCTGGATCCACTAACCGGGACTAGGGGGGGGGGGGCTCGGGCGCGAACTGAAACCGCCCCCCAAACCCTTTAGTCCCGGCTGGCGTCTTCAACCGGGACTAAAGGGGGGCCTTTAGTCCCAGTTGGAGCCACCAACCGGGACTAAAGGGGGGGTATATAAGCCGCGCCCCCCCTCTCTTCTTCCCCAACACTTAGCCGTTTCCCGGATTTACGTGCGCGAGGAGCCTTCTCTGGATCGTTGCGGTCGCCCTTCGGATTGAGCCGCCGCCGCTCCGCCGCTTCGCCGGTCACTCGCCGCGCCGCCGAATCGCGCCGCCGAATCACGCCGCCGAAGCCCGCAGACACCGACGGCTTCCGTCGTCGATTCCGGTGAGCACCGGCCTCCTCTCGACACCGTTCTTCTTCCTCTAGCTCGTCTCATCGCCCCGCTCACCGTCCGCGTCTTCTTCCCTCCCAGGACCCACTGCAGCAGCGAGAACGCCCACCGTCTGGCCGCCCTCGTCGGAACCCTAGCCAGCGACGGTGAGCCCTCTCTTTTCTCCCTCTTCTTTCTCTAGCCGTCAGATTTCGATCAAACGGCTCACAGCTATGACTTAAAACGAACCGGTACGAACCGATCTGGGGCGTCAGATCTGCATAAGATCCAACGGCCCAGAGGCCTGATCTGCCCGAAGCGGTATCGGCTACTCCCGTGCCACCACGTGTCGCGCCCAGGACGGCCGAATTTCTATTTTCGTTTTAAATCGATTTAAATCTCTGAAACCTTGTAAAAATCATAGAAAATGTTTTGTTAATCCGTTTTTAATGAATAATATGTCGTTGGAATCCTTAGGACATGTAGAACTTACCTGTACGGTTAGTTTACTAAGTTTTCAAATAAAGTTTGAATCAAATTTCAGAATGAATTAAACCCTAATTCTATATTGTTCATTCAATATCTTTTGTTCTACAAATCTAAATTTCATACTTTTGTAGTCTATGGAATCCTTGTAACTTGTAGAACGTTTTATAATCAAACTCACATACTTTTCAATCAAGCATGCACTTGGTGCAGTTTGAAGGTTTTTTTATAATTTGTTAATTATTAGGGTTAGCAAAATTAGGTTATTTAGAATTAGGTTATTTAGAATTGTTAGGTTATTTTAGTTTTAGAATTAGTATTATTATTAGTTTGTTAGGAGTATTTATTTTTAGATATTAAGTTATTTGTTAGTTAATTTAGTTAGTTAATTGTTTGTTAGGAGTACTTAATTAGTTTAGAGTTAGAAGTATTTAGAAGTATTTTTTTAGTTAGAAGTATTTTTTAGAGTTATTAGTATTAGTTTAGTTAGAAGTATTTTTTTAGAGTTAGAAGTATTTAGAAGTATTTAGTTATTAGTATTAATTGAAATACAAATGTCGGTATTTTGCAGAAAAACTATGGATCCACATAGTAGGAACCTAGAAGAGGAAGAACTTCTCGAGGATATAATCAACGATGCCCCCGACGTTGAACCAGCTGAATCTCCGTCGTCGTATCTGAACCCCTCCGGAGATGGAATGGAGGTCGACCGACACGAAGATGAAGCCGAGGGGGCAGGCGATAGCTCCGATGACGGAGAAGGTGATAGCTCCGCTGATGGAGAAGCCGGTGGAGAAATAACGAAGTCCGGCGAGGTATACATATGAAGTTTGGCAATCAGTTGTAATATTGGAGATAGCTCTATATTGTATACATATACATTAATTTGACGAATGTTTCTCCCTCTTAGGCCTCCACATCGAGCAAAGCTACGAAATGAGGCCCGACTAAGAAGTTGGATGCACGGACGCATTACACCTTTGAGGTGATATTGCCTACGGGCGAACCCAAGCTTCCTAAGAATGTTGCTGACACATTCAAGAAGCAATGCGGAGTTCTTGTTAGGGATCACGTCCCGATCAGCGTTCGGGAGTGGAACAAGCGCAAAGGGGCAGCCGATAGTGACTATGTCGCCGACAGGTACAAAGATAATCTTTGGAATGATCTCATGTCACATTTCAACCTGCCAGAATGTGAGAATGAAGACGCCGCAAAAAAACGGAGGGCCAAAGTCAAGCAGTGGACTCTAAAGAAGATGGCCGAACTGTTCCGTAGCTGGAAGAAGAAGCTATGGAAAAACTATCTGAAGACAAAGAAAGTGCCAGTATTCGAGGGGTATCTAGCCAAGCAGGCGAATCACTGGAAGATATTTCAGGAGTACAAGCAGTCAGAAGATGCCAAGACATTATCAGAAAAGAACAAGAAAAATGCCGACAAGAAGAAATATCACCACACGCTGGGGCCATGGGGCTATGAGACTGCCATCCCAAAGTGGGATAAGAAAGAGCAAGATATGCTAGCTAAAGGCATCATACCTGAACCCATCCGTGATGAGTGGGAATTGAGAGCAAGAAATTGGTTCCTTGCGCATGGTGGTTCGTACGACGAAGAAACAGGGGACCTTATCTGCAGTGATGGTCTTAGGATACCCAGGGAGAATTGGAAAAAGATAGTGAAAGAAATTAAAGAGGGAAAAAGACAGTTCACTCCAGATAGAGAGAAAGATTTGCTCACACTGGTCCTCGGCAATGACGACCATGGAGGACGAACGCGAGGCTTCGGTCCTGCTTACCCGTGGTGGCTTGGGTTTGCCAGAGACCAAGACACTTACAGAAGCCGAGCGAGAGCAAAGAAGCGACATCAGGATGAGGAGAATGACAAGTTCAACCAGATGCTTGCCAGGCTTAACGAGCAACAGTAGCAGATTGACGAGCTTAGAGGAGTAGTGCGCCAGGAAGATCCTGCACTCGATATTACCGGCGCCCCATCTAAGCGCAAAAGCAGCATGGCTGAATCTGAGGCCCCGACCAACGATGCACGAAGAATGATAGAGGGCGGTCCCGGCTACCCCGTGGATGGAATCAAGGAGTCAACATCATGTGAACTCCATCAGAGAATTAAGAACATATCCATGAAGGTGGTCGTCGGACAAGCTTTACCTTCTGGCCCTGATGTACGCTGGCATGGCCGTGAGATTCCAGCTGGCTATGCTAAAGTCGGGGTGGATGAAATCGTGTCGGGGTTTCATGATATGGAGCTTGACATAGCTGGACCCAAAGATGAGAGGACACTCGGAGAAGTACTGGGTGGAGTCATCCTATGGGACAAGAACTACATCAAGCTTCCAGGCTCGGCCCCAAGGACAACACTGCCTCTGAGTCGTCGCAGGTCACCTACACCTCCATCACCTCCAAGCCCTCCACATGACGACGGCCACCACAACACGAGTCCATCTCGATCACCGCCGCCGGACTTGGGTCGGCCGTCTCCGCCACCGCCCGCTAAGGATACTAAGCGGAAGCGTGCCAGCAAGAACGCTCCGTCGATGAGTTCTAAGCGACGGAGCTCCCCAAAGCGCAAACTGTCGCCCCTCCCAAAGGTACCTCATGCTAATCTTCCCATCGGACCTTATGATCGTACCGATGAGGAAAACGCCAGGATAGCAAAGGAATATTATGATGCGCAGATGAAAAAGAAGGAACCCGAGCCCCGCCCGGAATACACCGAGAAGCAAATAGCATATGCAAAATACTTACTGACCCTTCCATCACAGTATGACTTGCACCATAAGCCTGACGACTATACACGCACATTGCAGAAGGAAGGGAAAAAGAGCAGATCACGTGCAAGTGCAAGTGGGAGCAAATCAAGTTCAACTACAAGCAAAAAAGATCAGACGTTCCTCAGCTTGGACAACAGGCCAAACAGTCGATCCCACCCCTCAGGGTGTTACCCGAGAATGTTCCCTCTCTGGTGCAGGGGCAAGATTTGGAATTAGCAAAGAAGTGGGCGGCTGAATGGGGTATAAGTGTTGAAGACGTTCTGGCTTCCCAAGACGACAGGTTACCCAAGGCTGTGGTAGCCCCTAAGCCGCAGTTTGTCATGGGAGCGCCATTGGTCAGCAAAGATAAGTTTGATGATCTCCCAACAAATATGCGTTACTTGCATACATGGTACTTAAGTGAAGCAAAGAATGGGAGAACGATGATCGTGGCGCGTGTCCCACGGGAGTACTACGGCCATCCCGAAGACATCCATATCGACTTTGATGAACTCTTCCAGATGTACAATGCCGACGCCCTCGACAAATCGCTTATGAGTTGCTATTGTCTGTAAGTTTTTTAATTCGTTGTCTACATATAACTTGTTCAGTTATTTCAATTCATTGTCTACATATAACTTGTTCCGTTCTGACTTGTACTCTATTATGCAGAATGAAGATTCTGGAATGTAAAAGTAGGAACATCCTAAATATTGGGTTTATTGACCCAGATAAAATACATATAAAGACGCTAACTGATAACCCCAAGGAGACGGAGGAAAACCTTCTAAGGTTTCTAACAGATCAAAATTTCTGTGACCACATACTGTTTCCATACAACTTAATGTGAGGGTCTTACTCTGTTGTGTCCATTCACTTATAAGTGTAATTGATAAGTTACTGACACATATATATATATACATGTGCAGCTACCACTGGATTCTGTTGGACATTCAAATTGATAAGGGAAGAGTTGATGCCTTCGACCCATTATCGAGACCCTTGGAACAGTTCCAAAGCCTGCAGGACATGCTCCAAGGGTAATTTCAATCATTCTTGCGCTCTATCAGTCTCTTTCGATGATTTTCTGATATATCAATTAATGAAAAACTTAGCAAATCATTTTCCTTGTCGGGCAGGGTTTGGAAGCGGTTCAAGTGCGTGACTGACGGTATCGAGCATGAGAAGCTGACGTTTAGAGCGGCTCAGGTAAGTAGTAGTATGATAGACTTCTATTTTCAATACATTTATGATGCTAGATTATTATTTTGATTATATTCTATTCTCGTAAAGTGCGACCAGCAGCCACGGGGGACGCATCTATGTGGATACTACGTTTGTGAGACCATTCGCACGTTTACCTCTGAGCACAAGGATTACAGATACGGCGTAAGCAATAAACATTCACACCTCTATTTTTACCCATCATTCTTTGTTATCATGATTGACATTCATATTCATCTCCTCTTCTTATATAGTACACGGCCATGTGGGAGAAGTACCTACCAGAGCAACGCGCGATTGCTGTTGCAGAGGAGCTAGCGACCTTTCTGAGGACAGAAGCTATAGACGACAAAGGACGATTTAGTGTAGCTAGGGGCCATTACTGATGTTGGTCCATGTAATCGAATAGACGGGCTCTAGTCCCGATAATTCCGATCTCCATATAATTGTATATATATGCTCGCTTGTAAGATAAGTTAATCTTATATATATGCATAAACTAATTCCCGAACACCAAACAAGGCACCAAACGAGGCATCACGTTAATCCCCCGAACACCTAAACCCTAAAACCCCTAAAACGATAAAACAAAAAACAAGATCTGCAGAAAATCTTTAGTCCCGGTCTGTGTTACGACCCGGGACTAAAGGGCCTGCCCCTGAGGGCGCTCCCAGGCGCCCACATGGAGCTCCTTTGGTCCTGGCTTGGAACAGGGCCGGGACTAAAGGTTAGGCCTTTAGTCCCGCCTGTTTGGTCCCGGTTGGGGAACCGGGACTAAAGCCCCTTACGGGCCGGGACTAAAGCCCCTGTCCCCACTAGTGCTGGTTTGGGGTGTTTCGGCTCCGCTACGGATGTTCCAACGGTTTAATTTGGTTGTCTGGACTTAATACATGCAAGTCATGCTACTTTTGTTTTGCTTAGAAGAACGGTGGGTATGACATCGGAAGAAATGAAGTCAGCACCATGGGGTCCAGTCTGGGCACCTGCAACCGGCCGGCCCCATCTGTCCGCCGGAGAGTAAATTACAGAGAGGAAGCGAAGGCTCGGCCGATGCGCTAGCCGCATCGGCGATCACCAACACCGGCGTGGAAAACCGTCACCGAGTTTGATACGTCGAAAACAACAAAACTGACCCATCGGACAAACTTCAGCACAAAATGAACCTAGTTTCAAACTATTTCACAGAATAACCCTTTTCAGTAGCGCCCGCACGGCCGGCGCTATACTCCGTGGCATAACACCCTAAGCCAGGGCGTTATCGTCCTCGCCACGTGGCGCAGCGGGCCCCGCATCTGACACCATAGCGCCTGAGCCTGGGGCGCTATGCCCTTAATGGGCCGGCCCACGACGGCTGCGCCGGTGCGATGCTAACCGAGGTGGGAGTTTAGTCCCACCTCGGAAGCTGAGGGAAGTTTGCACCAGCATATAAGCCGGTGTGTGAGAGGGACCCCGAGCTCCTCTCAACACACACATATGCTGCCTGACCCGTGCAGCCTACCCTTCTCTGCCCTGTGGGCCCGCCTGGCTGGGCGTGCTGCTCGCGAGTAGGGTCCACCCCGAAAACTTGTGGCCCTAGCCAGGCTGGGCGGGCTTTTTTGCTGTTTCTTTTGTGGGACCCACGGTTAGGTAGCACCCCAGCCGTCGGCGCTATGCTAATGAGGAACCGCAAAGGGTTGCCATGATCTTCCCATCTTAACCATTGACGGAGCGGCGGCCTACCAACAGAGAAATACTCCCACATCCAAACCGATAGAAGTAGCATACAACCACCTATCCCGGCTTGAGGACGGCATCTACGGCAAGCATCGTACAACTGAAAGAAAAATGCACAGATTAAAATATAGATATTTTCTCATAAGACGATAGACCGAAATATGTAAAAATTACCCTCACCTGACGGTACAAGTTGGCGAGTGCCGCTGAGCCCCAGCTATGTTTAATGTCCCAACCCGACAATGCCTTCAGCCACATCCATGGAGCAGCCCTACCTCCGGAGTCAGCAAACAAAGTCCTCGATATCACATACCAAAGGTATGCGCGTGCATACTGCTCGATCACCTCATCGCTAGCATCAGCGGGACAGTGAGCAAAGTTTTCTCTGATCCACTTGTAAGTCGCTCCCGCGGGGACCCTATCTTTGGTTGGGTCTTCCTTTTCAGGAGGAGCATTACCAATAAGAGCAAACATTAGCTCGCGCCAATTTGTAGAGTTCGTGTTGAAGCACACAGGTGCTCCATCAATGGGTAGCGCCAGGATCATCGAGACATCCTGTAGAGTGACCGTCAACTCTCCCACACGTAGGTGAAAGGTGTGCGTCTCCGGCCTCCAACGATCCACAAGAGAGGTAATCGCCGAAGGGTTGAAGTTCGGAGTAGACCGGGAGACAAGCGACACAAAAGGAAGGAGCCCTATCCTTGTAATGTACGGCGTGTACCGCTCATCATACGGCATCTCCGAGGAGGAGGCCTCGTGTGACCTAAGGCGCAAAGGACCGAAAACCTGAAATATACAAGTACAACATTAGAACTAACATGGTGTTTGTTATACAACAAAAATAACAAGGATAATTACCCGCTTATCCTCCGCCATAAGCTTCCCACGATGTTCAACGTCATAGTGTTGGTGGAGCATTGGATATGCCATCCTACATATTTCAATAATTAATAATTATACTATATTTATAGATCATTGCATCTCAACTACAAACATCAACATATTTCTTACAACCTATCCAACTAATTTCTTACCACCTATCCCAACCATCAAATAATTTCTTACCACCTAGCCCATACAAAAAAATTATACTACATACAGTACGATACAACAAAATTTTATTAGGGATTCACATATTCACATGACTAAACAAAATACAAAATCCGAAAATATACAATCCATACAATATCCAAAATACAAATTTCGAATTAATCCCTTCTAACTTCTACAACTATGAGGGCTATAGATACAAGAATCAGGAATTTTCATTCACAAATTGGAACCCAAATTTCGTAAATAGGGGATGAACTAGGGTTTCAAATAGAGGGCAAATGTGACAAATTTTGTGGATGAAATTAAGGGGATCTTAGGGGAATACCTTTAGGGAGGGGTGGAGAACGAAATCCTGGCCGGAATCGTGCAGATCTGTTGGAGATTAGATGGGGGAGGAGAGAGGAACCGCCGCCGCCATGGTCCTCTGCTTGGTCGAGTGTGTGGAGTTGGGGTTCTTGGGTGCGGGCTGGGAGCGGACCTGGTTATACCCAGGTGTGTCAGGTAGCGCCGGCCATGGGGGTGCTAAACACCAACGCATAGCGCCGGCGCGCACGGTGCTATCCTCATTAGCATAGCGCAGGCGGCTGGGGCGCTACCTAACCGTGGGTCCCACAAAAGAAACAGCAAAAAAGCCCGCCCAGCCTGGCTAGGGCCACAAGTTTTCGGGGTGGACCCTACTCGCGAGCAGCACGCCCAGCCAGGCGGACCCATAGGGCAGAGAAGGGTAGGCTGCACGGGTCAGCCAGCATATGTGTGTGTTGAGAGGAGCTCGGGGTCCCTCTCACACACCGGCTTATATGCTGGTGCAAACTTCCCTCAGCTTCCGAGGTGGGACTAAACTCCCACCTCGGTTAGCATCGCACCGGCGCAGCCATCGTGGGCCGGCCCATTAAGGGCATAGCGCCCCAGGCTCAGGTGCTATGGTGCCAGATGCGGGGCCCGCTGCGCCACGTGGCGAGGACGATAACGCCCTGGCTTAGGGTGTTACGGAGTATAGCGCCGGCCGTGCGGGCGCTACTGAAAAGGGTTATTCTGTGAAATAGTTTGAAACTAGGTTCATTTTGTGCTGAAGTTTGTCCGATGGGTCAGTTTTATCGTTTTCGACGTTCGATAAAGGGTGGCCCGACGCACGGCACGGGCATCGTAAAATACAATATCGTCTGCTCCTTCGTGTTCTTGCCACTTGCCATATGATGATATGAAAGCTGGAGTAGCGCGTAGCGTGTGCGTAATTTCTTCAAACGAGTACCAACCCAGTTCACAGCTGAGATCTAGAAAGGCATACTACAACTAGAAACTCGAAATTCCAAAGCAGATGAGATGGCAAAGGCGATGAGGTAGCTCGCGCCATGCCCATGATGGACGTCTCAGCTTGCAACGAAAAGCATGAGGGGCGTCAGTTAATAATGACTGGATGTCTGGATCAATTTCATTTCTAGGACCAAGAAAATAGACACTAGAACAACTGCATTGAACGACCGAATACATTATGTTTCAAGTTGCCTCGCATACGAACTGATGTATTTGACCTGAAGATGAGCAGCTTAGCTCAACTTCAGTTGAACAACTCAAGAAATGGAGCAGACTAATCTTTTTCCTGAGAAAAATAATGTAACAATATCAAGTGCAACTAGAATCTGCGACAACTCAATATCACGTCAACTCGAGGCGAGACGGACCCATGCATGTATAGCTGCGAGGGGGCGTGGCCCCTTCTCCATTTGTAGACTTCGGTGGAATTTGTTCATACTCGAAGGATTATTTAATTTTTATTTGTACTAAAAGTGCCATCACTCTTCTCAATTGTCCTTACTAAAACCGTCCTGAATTCTAGGCATGGAGGATGTATATAGCCAAAATATTAAAAAGAAAAGGGAAACCCAAGATCTAAGACACATGGTAACCAACAACGACACCAACCAGTGCCCTCGCAACAAATGGGCGCGAGAAGTTTTTTCCAAAAGCGATGTCTTCTCAAAGGTAACACCACACAAGTGTCGACGTTGCTAATTAGTTTTCACTCTCGAGAACTAATTTCATGCAATGTGGTAAGCAATCTATCAATTATGAAACATTATCATTTTCAGGACGTAGGTCATACCAAGGGTTTTCATCCCGGACCTCTAGTGTGACACCGAGGTAGCACTACCAAAACTTCGATCATAATGTGGTGACACATCCGCTTGGCTATCACCTCCATTCCTTCTAGCCCTATGATACGTCTCAAACGTATCTATAATTTTTGATACTCCATGCTTGTTTATGCACCATTTGCTTTGTGTTTTGTTACACTTCGTGGTATTTTTATGTATTTTCCAGAACTAATCTATTAACGAGATGCCATAGTGCCAGTTCCATGTTTTCTGCTGTTTTTGTGTTTCAGAAAAGCTACACAGAAAATATTCTCGGAATTGGACAAAACAAAAGCCGAAGTTCCTATTTTTCCCGACGTGAGACGGAGTCCAGAGCAGAGATGGAGGGGGACCAGGGGCCGCCCACACCATAGGGTGGCGCGGGCCAGGCCCTGGCCGTGCCACCAGGTGGTGGGGCCACCTGGCCCACCTCCTGACGCCGCCCTTCCGCCTATATATTCCCCTCAACGGGAAAACCCTAAGCCCCTGATCAATTTTCCACGAAACATACTGTAAGCCGCCGCCATCGTCAATGAGAGATTGGGAGGGTCCAAAAGCTCTTCCCGGCACCCTGCCGGAGAGGGAAATCACCACCAGAGGCCTTCTTTATCACCATGTCTGCCTCCGGAGTGATGCGTGAGTAGTCTACCGTGGACTATGGATCTATAGTAGTAGCTAGATGGATGTCATCTCCTCCTTGTGCTTCATAATTAGATCTTGTGAGCTGCCTATCATGATCAAGAGCATCGTTGTGTAGTTCTACATGTTGTGTTTGTTGGGATCCAATGAATATTGGTACTTTGTCAAGTTGATCTATTGATTTATCATCTGTATGTTATCTCTATGTTGTTTATGATCTTGCATGCTTTCCGTTGCTAGTAGATATCTTGGCCGAGTAGATGCTAGTGACTCCAAGAGGGAGTATTTATGCTCGATAGTGGGTTCATGCCTCTAGTAACTTGGGGGAGTAACAATAACCTCTAAAGTTGTAGATATGCTATTGCTACTAGGGAGAAAACAACAATCTTGTGTTCAAGGACATTTGTATTGTTTACATTACACACTTTGCTTAAGGCGATAATCTGTTGCTTGCAACTTAATACCCAACGGTTGCTCGGATGATATCCGGTGGGTGGATTATTAGTCATAGATGCAGTTGGATTACGGTCTATGTATTATGTTGTAATGCCCAAGTGAATCTCATAGTGATCCTCATGACATTTGTACGCTTGCTTTTTTCTATCAATTGCCCAACTGTAATTTGTTTACCCAGCATGTTATTTATCTTATGGAGAGACACCACCAGTGAACTGTGGACCCCGGTCCATTCTTTTACATTGTTATTACCGTTTGCCATTTACTCACTTTATTTACATTCTTGCAAACTATTATCTTTTACCACTCGATACGCTTAATCCTTTGTTTACAGCAAACCGATGAGATTGACAACCTCACTGTAAGTTGGGGCAAAGTACTTGGTTGTGTTGTGTGCAGGTTCCACATTGCTGCTGGTGCAAAGCTACACCCTAGAAGATGCGCCATATATAAATTGTCTATAGCTGTCGTAAAGCTAGCGAGCATCAACCTTAGGAAGTTGGTTCTTTCTCCTACTGGTTCGATAAACCTTGGTTTCATACTGAGGGAAGACTTGCTGATGTGCTCATCATACCTTCCTCTTGGGGTTCCCAACTGGGCAGTCATCTACACGCCATCAAGCAATTTTTCTGGCGCCGTTGCCGGGGAGAAAGAGGATTTCTGCAAGGGGAGTCTCTCGCTTCCAATCTTTTACTTTGTTATTGTTTTGCTTTATTTTATTTTTGCTTGCATCTTTTTATCAAAAATACAAAAAAATTAGTTCCTTTGATAGTTGGTTTTCCGTTACTTTTACTTTTAGTTCATTATGTTGTTCCTTAAGTACGCTCCGGAGGACCTTTCAACAGGTAGTGGTTCTATAATTGGGAAAGGTAACATTGAGAAGTTCTTTAATCATGTTAGTATGCATAAAGATGTTGAGGATAGATCTTTAGCCGAGCTTGCTCCTAGTTATGAAGTTGCTGCTGCTTATTTAGTTCACATATTGGAGGCTAGGTTTGTTAACCTTAATCTTTTCATGCAACAAATGTTTCTTAAGCTTCATGATATAGAAGACTCCGAGAAGAAAGATTTTATTTTGGAGACTTTGCATAGAGAATTTAAAGATGTTGCTAAGAAGAAACCTTTGGGAAGGTGTCGGTGTTCTGGATACCGGGGTATCCCGGTCCACCTGCTCCTCGGCCCAGGGGAGGAACGACGACCAAAGCCCAACGGAGAAGACCCTCATGAGGAGGCGCCTCATGAGGAGAACGACGGCTAAACAGCTAAGGACCAGAAGACCTCCTCACGAGCTGTTTCTCGTGAGGGGAAGGACCACATCCACGTCAGCTCGGCACGTTTCCGTGCTGAGCAAGAAGATAAGAGCAGAAGACTGCGTACCGTCCACGCCATCCCCGACAGGGAGGCGACCAGCTTTCACCGTGCCTGCATAAAGCGGCATAGTGGTTGTTGGCCACCCCCCTAAAAATAGGGTGGACGGTGCAGGGAGCCAGAGGAGCCCAGGGCGCGGGAGAACCAGATCCGGTGGCGGGGCACCGCGCCCCGGGCGCCGGAGATGGGAAGGCCGCCAAGGCCAAGAAGGTGGCTTCCCGCGCCGCATCTTCGCCGCGCGGGGAGCCCAGCTGCCAAATTGTCCAACGCGCTCCGGAAGACACACGCGTCTCCCTCGAGCGCCGCCGCGAAAACCACGACCGCACCATCGACGACATCGGCGAGGCTGGCAAGAACGTCAAGACCCCCGGGGACCCTATCTACAACCCCGGGTGCCTTGCTCTCACTCGCCAGCAACGCTATGTGGTCTGGCCTGACAAGTTCAAGCCGGACATCGGCGCGCGTTACAACGGGACCACCAACCCCGTCGAATTCCTCCAGCTCTACGTCGTTGCCGTTCAGGCCGCACGTGGAGATCAGCGTGCGATGGCCAATCGGTTCCCCATGGCCCTCAAAGACGCTCCGCGAACTTGGCTCATGAATCTTCCTCACGAATCCGTGACTTCATGGAAGGACTTGTGCTGTCAGTTCGTCGCCAACTTCATGCCCACGTATGAGCGCCCCGCCACTAAGAACTACCTTAAGGCGGTGCATCAGTACAAGGGCGAGACGCTTCGTCAATACATCCAGCACTTCAGCCAGATGAGGAACAAGATTCCTCGAATCTCCAATGAGAAGGTCATCTCCGCGTTCTCCACGGGCGTTTCCGACATCAAGATGAGGGAGAAGCTGTCCGTGAATGATGAGCTGACTTCCGTCATCAGGCTCTTCGAGATCGCCGACAGATGCGCCAAGGCCGAGGAGGGGAGGCTCTTCATGCACAACTTGCCGGAGGCGCTTCCCCCAAAGCCGAAGTCCAAGGACCCCAAGCGCAAGGAGGCTGCTGTCCTCGCGGCAGAGCCTGATCAAAAGCAGCGCCGTGAGGACCGCTCCGAACGCGATAAAGGTCGACGTCGATGCTACTGCATCCTCCACAAAAAGGACACCCACAATACTGACGATTGTTGGATTGTCCAGAAGTTTCATGAGGAAAATGGAGACACTAAGCGCCGTGGGAGTAGCCGCAGCCACAGCAAAGGTGGATCCCGGGGCGATCGCCGCGACGACGACCGGGATGAGGGTCGCCTCTGCGATGGTCTGTCTCGTGCAGATCCCGAGCCGCTGCCTCTGCCTCCACCGGCGAATGATCATCGGGAAGAGAACCAGGGGGGCTATCAAGAGCCGCGAGGCTTCGTCGCTTGCCTCCTGGGTGGAGCCCAAGCTCCTTTGTCTAATTGCCACTTCAAGCAGCTGTCGCGAGAGATCGCGGCAGCGCAGTGATACGTTGCAAACGTATCTATAATTTTTGATGCTCCATGCTTGTTTTACACCAATTGCTATATGTTTTGTCTATACTTTGTGGCACTTTTATGATTTATTTGGACTAACCTACTAATAGTTGCAAAAGTACACAATGTTCTTGTTTTACACTTTGATGTGTTGGAATTACCAAGAATACAAGAAGAACATTTTTCGAAGATGGTCATGTTACGGGTCGAAGGCGGCGTCAAACGGAAAACTCTTCAATTACAAAGTTGTAGGGAATTTCACGGCGAATGTTCTGGACATAAAATTCACCTAATTCCGAGTGCGGACGACCGAGATAAGCCCACTCCATTGTGGCCCAAGATGGGGAGACGGGAATCCGAGAGACTATATAAAGAGAGGAACCCTAGCTCGTGGGGGACAGCTCCACCCACAAATTTGCAGCCACCAGAGCCACGTTTTAGCCTCCCCCATGGATCCCATCTCCATGGGGGAGGGCTCCCATGAAGCCATGAAGGAAGGGGGCTAAGGGGCGGCGCTCCCCCATGATGCCGGCGGCAGGGAAGGAGTCCCCCGCGCCGCCGCCCACGCCGCTGCTGCCACGCCGCTGTCGCCCACACCCTCGCTGCTCCTCTCCACCATCTTCACCGCTATCTCCATCACATATGCAGTGGTTCATCCTCCCACACACCTCTGTACCGTCCTATGTAAACATGGTGTTTGATGCTATAATATTTATCCTATGATCTATGTCATGTTTCCATAGTTTATTTGTTCTTAGATTGATTTGTTGAATGTCTTTGGTTCATTAGAGTTGTATGTTGATATGGTACTGTCCTTTGGTGTCCATTATATTTATGTGCGCATGGATTAAACATCATAGGGTTTGTAGTATGTGTAAGAGGAAGGGGGAAGTTCTGCCGGAGTGACAGAAACCTGAGGACGCGAACCGGAACGTTGCACGTATGGGAGTAAGAGGACTATTAACTTAAGGCTATGATTGGGGAAACCTTAATGCATTGCTAGTATTTGCGGATGCTTGCTAACAATCCAATCATATAGTACTTGTATTTCCAAGTAGTGAAGTGCACGTATATTTAGCCTCTCCCGCATAGAAAACTGCATCGAAGACAATGAACCCGATTTATTCGCTAATTGAACTTAGACAAAGCCACCACTATTACCACCACTTTTTCACACTCATGGTACTATTAGTTTATGGTTACTTAGTATATTTTATTGCTGCAGCACTAACAATTACTTTCTTGTATTTATTATCCTGCAAAGCTATCTTTTATACCCGTATTGTTGCTCTAGTTTTATTTGCTAGATGATGCAAACGTTTAGTGTGCATAGAGTTGTATCAGCGGTTGATAGAACTTGAGAGAACATTTATCCTACCTTTAGCTCCTCGTTGGGTTTGACACTCTTACTTATCGAAAAGGCTACACACGATCCCCTATACTTGTGGGATATCACGCAGCCCAACGCCGGCAACCGCTTGATGAAGTGATCGACCAGCAAGATCGGTTTCGACGAGGAGGATCATCCGGCCTCCACAAAGAGTGTGGGCACAATTCCCCTCTTGTGCACGCCTACCATCAATAACATCGCCGTCAACCGTACTCTCATCGACGGAGGGGCGGGCCTCAACATCATCTCTGTCGAGGTCTTCAAGAAGATGCAGGTGCCGTAACATCGGCTCATGCCCACCCGACTGTTCTTCGGAGTGACAGAGGGTTCTACAACGCCAATCGGGTAGGTACGCCTGCCCGTCACCTTCGGCACCCGGGACAACTATAGGACAGAAAGCCTCGACTTCGACGTCACCTACATCGCGCTGCCGTACAATGCCATCCTCGGCTATCCAACTCTGGCGAGATTCATGGCGGCAACGCATCATGGCTTCAACGTCCTCAAAATTCCAGGCGCCAATGGCACGATCACCGTGCGTTGCAACGAAAAGGACGCTCTCCGATCTGTGGAGCATGTCTACCGTGAGGCCGCCACCATGTTCTCTGCTGACGAAGATCTGCTGGAACACTCCGGTGACCTCACGAGGAAGAAGTAGCTCATGTCGCAAGAGCGGGCTGCTGCAAAGAAGGCCTCTCTCGAGCCCCTCCTGCCGGGCTCGACAGGGAAGAAGTTTGCCGCATCTGCGTCGCCTACTCCAAGCGAGGACCTGGTCCATACGATGCTGGACATGAGCATTGGGGAAGCTGCGATACCCTCAGGGAGGAGGCCCCAGTTTACCCAACAGCGCTCTGCTACAAAGAAGATCCCGCTCCAGGCTGGAGGCTGTGAAAACTTCATCACCATCGGGGTAGGGCTTTCTCCCAAATTGGAAAGCGCGCTCGTCACCTTCCTACGGGCAAACTCTGACATGTTCGCTTGGACTCCGTCAGATATGCCCGACGTTCCTAGGGAGGTGATTGAGCACCACTTAGCCATGTGCCCTCAGGCGCACCCCGTGAAGCAGAAAACCAGGAAACGAGCGCAAGAGAAACAAGACTTCATCGTCCAAGAGATAGAGAAGCTAAAGAAGGCCAAGTTGATACGCGAGGTAGCACACCCCACCTGGATTGCCAATCCGGTGGTCGTTCCAAAGGCTAATGGCACTGGTCGCCTCTGCGTGGACTTCACAAGTCTCAACAAAGCCTGTCCCAAGGATCCTTATCCACTCCTAAGGATAGATCAAATCGTCAACTCCACCACTGGCTGTGACCTCCTTTGCTTCTTCGATGCCTTCTCTGGCTATCATCAAATCAAGATGGCAAGGGAGGACGAAGAGAAAACTGCCTTCATCACACCCTGCGGTGTGTACTGCTACATCTGCATGCCCTTCGGCCTGAAGAACACAGGGGCCACATTCCAAAGGCTCATGCGTAAGGCCTTGGGGGCTCAGATGGGAAGAAATGCGGAAGCCTACGTTGACGACATCGTCGTTAAGACTCGTGAGAGTCACACCTTCATTGAGGATCTGGAGGAAACCTTCGCCAACCTGAGAAAGGTAAATATCAAGCTCAACCCCGCCAAGTGCGCCTTCGGCATACAGTCGAGAAATTTGTTGGGGTTCCTCGTGTCTCATCGCGGGATAGAGGCAAACCCTGACAAAGTCAAGGCCATCGAATAAATGCGTCCTCCGCGCAATCTCAAGGAAATGCAGCGCCTCGCGGGATGCATGGCAGCCCTAGGGCGCTTCATCGCGAGGAGTGGAGAGAAGGCCTTGCCCTTCTTCAAGCTCATGAAGCGCACTGGGAAGTTCGAGTGGACTCCGGAAGCTGACAAGGCCTTTGCCGAGCTGAAGAGGTATCTCACGAGCCCACCGATCATGGTCGCCCCAACGTTCCGCGAGCCCTTGCTGCTCTACATCGCAGCAACCCCAAGAACTGCAAGCGCTGTCCTTGTCATTGAGCGGGACGCCAAGGTAATCGCCAAAGAGGGAATCGATCCTCCTTGCCCGAGGGCTCCTCCTGAGGAAAAAGCAGCAGTTTCTTCTATTCCGCAGGAGGAGCTGCCCGCTGCAACTTTGCCGACCGAGCCGCTCTCACAGAGCGACGCTCCTGAACCTCACAAGGAGAAAACTCCTGAGGACACCGCCAAGGTGCAAAAGCCCATGTACTTCGTCAGCACGGTACTACGCGACGCGCGGGAGCGCTACACCATGCAGCAAAAGCTGCTCTACACCCTGCTGATCGCTTCAAGGAAACTACGACATTACTTCCAGGGTCACCTGATCAAGGTGGTCACTGATCGGCCCCTGGAGACCATTCTACGCAACCCAAACGTCACTGGACGGGTGGCAGAGTGGGCCATGGAGCTTCAGCCCTTCGAGATCTCCTTCGAAACCACCAAGGTGATCAAGAGCAAAGCTTTGGCTGAGTTCACAGCCGAATGGACCGATCCATTCGCTGACGAGCCTCCAGAGGTAGAGTCAACGCTTCTAGGAGAAGAAGCCCCAGGCCTCTGGGTCATGCACTTCGACGGTGCCTTCAACCTCCCCGGTGCGGGGGATGGCGCCGTCCTTACCTCTCCCTCTGGGGACAAGCTCTTCTATGCCGTCCAGCTCTGCTTTAAACTAGAGCACAAGGTCTCCAACAACATCGTGGAATATGAAGGACTACTCGCCGATCTAAGGGCGGCGAATGCTTTGGGCATCAAGTGCCTCATCGTCAAGGGAGATTCACAGCTGGTCGTGAACTTCTCAAACAAGAGCTACACTCCAAAGGATGAGCACATGCCAGCTTATCTTGAGGAGCATCGGAAGATGAAAAAACGCTTCCAAGGTTTGGAGCTGAAGCACATTCCAAGAGGAGAAAATATAGAAGCGGACGAAATCGCCAAGCGCGCCTCTCATCGCCTGGCACAACCTACCAGCGTCTTCGGGGAGCACCTCTTCAAGCCATCCGCTTCTCCAACATCGATAGGATTCGACCCTCCGCCTGCCTTGCCACTGCCACCAGAGCAGGGGCCTTCGGATTGCGGGCCTCCTTCGGGTGACCGCGTCCTTCTGGCATTGGCGCGGCAGGAGGGAGTGGATTGGATACTTGAGCTTCAGGCTTTCCTCGTCAGCAGCAGGCTTCTGGAGGACGAATCGGAGGCCGAAAGGATAGTACGCCAAGCTTCGGGATACTGCGTCAAGGATGGTGACTTGTACCGGCGTCGCCTAAACGGCGTTGCTCTGAAGTGCATATTTACTCACCAGGGCCAAGAGCTTCTCCGGGACATCCACGCCGGCGAGTGCGGGCATCATGCTTCTGCTTCAACTCTCGCCGCAAAGGCGTACCGAAGCGGCTTCTACTGGCCGTCGGCGCTCGGGGACGCGGCTGAGATGGTCAAGAGGTGCGAGGCATGCCAATTCCATGCCAAGCAGATTCATCAGCCAGCGCAGGAGCTGCAAACCATCCCACTCACTTGGCCTTTTGCTGTCTGGGGGCTGGACATCCTCGGTCCATTCCCTAGAGCGCAAGGGGGCTACCGCTACCTCTACGTCGCCATCGACAAGTTCACCAAGTGGGTGGAGGTGGAGCCGGTGTGCACCATTCCGGCCAGGTCCGCAGTCAAGTTCATCTGTGGGCTGGTCTGCCGTTTTGGTGTGCCCAACCACATAATCACCGATAACGGTAGCCAGTTCACCAGCGGGCTATTCTGGGAGTACTGTGCATCAGCCGGCATCAAGATCTGCTTCGCCTCAGTCGCCTATCTCCGAAGCAATGGCCAGGCCGAGCGTGCCAATGCCAAAGTCCTCAAAGGGCTTAAAACAAGGAGCTTCAATGCCAAGCTCGAAGCCTGCGACAAAAAATGGTTAGACAACCTCCAATCCATCTTGTGGTCCATTCGGACTACGACCACCAAGCCCACCGGGGAAACTCCGTTCTTCTTGGTCTATGGGGCGGAGGCTGTTCTTCCCACCGACGTCAAGTTCGGGTCGCCAAGAGTGCTCGCCTTCAACGAGATCCGCCAAGAGGACCTCATCAAGGACCGCCTCCTCCAGCTCGAAGAAGCTCGGTGCCAAGCAGCGCTTCGCGCCGCATGGTACCAGCAAGGACTACGCCGCTACCATAGCCGCCATGTTCGGGCAAGAACTCTGGAGGTCGGCGATCTGGTGCTGAGGAGGATACTCTCTCGCGAGGGCCTGCACAAGCTGTCGCCAATGTGGGAAGGCCCCTTCAAGGTGACGCACATCGCCAGACCAGGCTCGGCGCGGCTTGAAAACCGCGGAAGGCGTGCCAGTGGGGAACCCATGGAACATAGCTCATCTGCGAAATTTCTACCCGTAGGTTCCTCATGAGGGGATAAGACCGTTGTCACGGCACTTTGTATCAGCTCAAACTACTTTTCAGCACTGATATTAAGTTAAAGCGCAGTATAGCGCCTCTGATTCGGCATGACATTAAAATGGCATGAAGTCCATTTATTTTCTGTTGTACTCCACGCGGAAGGGGGCTAGGTACGGTGTCTATGCTGGGGCCTTCGCCTAGAAAATAGCAAGCCCAAAAAACCTGAAGGGACTGACCTCTGATCAGGGGCGACAGCCCGTTATTGATCACCTCCACGTGCCCGTGGTGCTTAGTTCCTCGCGAAGTACACCGGAAAATAAAAAATCTTCGCGAAAAGTCCAAGGTGTGCCCAAGGCACCCGCTAAGGACCAGCGCCTCGTGAGCAACCCTCACGAGGGTGCAAGGACGCGTCGATGCACATAGCATCCACAGGAAGACTCCCCTCGCTCGAGGAAGGCCAAACACGGCAGGATTACTGAAGACCAAGGCCGCTCTGATCATCTTGCGAAGGAGACGCAGATCTGGAGGACAGCACCAAGCCCTTCACCTCGTGAGCAACCCTTAATGAGGTGTCGACAGTCTCTGGGCTCTCTTAAGCATCGACGCTTTCGCGTCCCTGAGGGTCCAGCTTCCATCGACGACGAGGAAGGCCCCGTGAATCGCCACACGCGGCAATTTGCTCTTAGCTGCTGGCACAGATAGTGCTGCGCCCCCTCACGACGAGGAAGGTCCCTGTGCCGGTCACAGGAGCATCTTATCGCCTTATTTTTTCGTTTTTTATCTACTTGTTTTTTGTTTTCGGGGATTTGGGGTTTTTTGTTTTCTGACTCTTTCTTCAACTACGTGTCTCAGGAATCGTGAAATGTCATCACCGGCGCCGACCCCGTCATGAGCTCTGAGGCGCAGGGAGGCCTCCCGCCGGCGCTAACAACTCACTAGGGCTCTCGAGCGTGCGGATGACCAAGACAACGATGAACGGCGAAAAGCGGAAGAACAAAACAATTAACAACGAAGATGGCATTGATAGCCCCCGGTGGGGGGAAAAGCAGAGGCACGGCGGGGCATACCCTGCCGGCACGAACTACATGACAAAAGAGGGAGGAGACTAGCTCCCCTCCCCAGAAGGCTACCATGCCAAGGCCGCCCCTTCACTCCGCCGCGGGCTGGGGGTAGGTGTGGCGGACGCTGGCGGCGGCGAAGATCCGCATCGAGGCCTCCAACGTCCCCAGCTTGAAGCGCAAGACGAGGTGTTCACCGATGCGGAGGCGGTGGCCGAGGGCAAAGGCCCTCCAGCGCCCGGAGAAGACGGCATTGCCGCCCGCTCCAAGGAGGATGTCAATAGGCCAGAGGAGCTCTGGCCTGCTCTGCTCCACCAGCGCGACCTCTCCGGAGGAAGCGCCGGCGGCGTAGATCACCCTCCGGACTGCGTCGGGCAGCCGGAGGGAGACGAAGCTCAGAGCGTTGACGACGACAAGGAGCTCCAGGAACTAGGACCCTGGAGCGACCAGGGGACCTGATACGTCTCCAACGTATCTATAATTTTTGATGCTCCATGCTTGTTTTTACACCATTTGCCTATTGTTTCGTTACACTTAGTGGCACTTTTATGCATTTTCTGGAACTAACCTATTAACGAGTTGCCACAGTGCCAGTTTCCTGTTTTCTGCTGTTTTTGTGTTTCAGAAGTGATACACAGGAAATATTCTCGGAATTGGACGAAACAAGTTCCTGAAGTCTTATTTTACCCGAAAGCTTCCAGAGATCCAAAGGAGAGTCGGAGGGGGGGCCACCAGGGCCCCACACGCAGGGGCGGCGCGGCCAGGCCCCTGGCCGCGCGGGCCCCGCGTGAGGGCGCCTGGCTCCTCCCCTGACGACGCCCCTTCGCCTATAAAGACCCCCCGACGGAAAAAACCTAAGTACCCGATCAGATTTCCAGAACACATCGCGATCCGCCGCCGCCGTCGACCCGAAGATCGGGAGGGTCCAGAAGCTCTTCCCGGCACCCTGCCGGAGAGGGGAATCGCCACCGGAGGTCTTCTTCATCGCCATGCTTGCCTCCGCAGCGATGAGTGAGTAGTCTACCTTGGACTATGGGTCCATAGCAGTAGCTAGATGGTTGTCTTCTCCACCATGTGCTTCATGTTTAGATCTCATGAGCTGCCCTACATGATTGAGATCACCGTTATGTAATTCTACATGTTTGGTTTGTTGGGATCCGATGAATATTGGTGTTTATGATTAAGTTGTTGTACTGAATTATATCTTTTGTTATCTCTATGTTGTTTATGATCTTGCATGCTCTCTGTTGTTAGTAGCTATCTTGGCCGAGTAGTTGCTAGTGACTCCAAGAGGGGGTATTTATGCTCGATAGTGGGTTCATGCCTCTATTTCACCTGGGGGAGTGACAGAAACCTCTAAGGTGGTAGATGTACTGTTGCTACTAGGGAGAAAACAACATTCATATGCTCAAGGGCATATGCTTTGTTTACATTACACACTTTGCTTAATGCAATTATCTGTTGTTCGCAACTTAATACTACTGGGGTGTTCAGATTGATATCCCCGGGAGTGGATTATTAGTCATAGATGCAGTTGGATGGCGGTCTATGTATTTTGTTGTAATGCCCAGAGTAAATCTCATAGTGATCTTCTTGACATATCACGTTTATCTTTATTCTATCAATTGCCCAACTGTAATTTGTTTACCCAGCATGTGTCATTTTATCTATGGAGAGACACCACTAGTGAACTGTGGACCCCGGTCCTATTTACATCATATTGCTATCACCTGTTTACTTTACTCGTATTGTTTACTTTACTCGCATACTATATTGTTTTCCACTCGATACGCTCATAACCTTTGTTTCAAGCAAACCGGTGAGATTGACAACCTCATCGCAAGTTGGGAACAAAGTATTTGTTTGTGTGTGTGCAGGTTCCGCATTACCTTCAGTCGTCATTGCCTCTCCTCTCCTGATCGATAAACCTTGGTTTCTTAAACTGAGGGAAAACTAGCTGCTATACTCACCATACCTTCCTCTTGGGGTTCCCAACGGGCTGGTTATCCACCACGCACAAGGACAGTCTGCTCCCACGTTAACCACACGCAGCAGTTAATTTTCTGGCGCCGTTGCCGGGGAGGAAGAGAAGACTTCTGCGAGGGGAGTTCTTCGCACACACATCCTTTACTTTGTTTTATTGTTTTGCTTTACTTTATTTATTTTACCTGCATTGCTTTATATAAAAAACCCAAAAAAATTAGAATCCTTGGTAGTTGTTATTTCTTTACTTTAGTTTATCATGTTGATCCCTAA
The DNA here is from genome assembly GCA_007115705.1 of Dactylis glomerata. Taxonomy (NCBI): domain Eukaryota; kingdom Viridiplantae; phylum Streptophyta; class Magnoliopsida; order Poales; family Poaceae; genus Dactylis; species Dactylis glomerata. Next base: position 5,035,428 of record QXEO01001034.1, read on the forward strand.
GTACGTTCCGGAGGACCTCTCAGTAGGTAGTGGTTCGATTATTGGCAAAAGTAACATTGAGGAGTTCTTTAATCACATTAGTATGCATAAGGAAGTTGAGGAAAAGTCTTGGGTTGAGCTTGCTCCTAGTATTGAAGTTGCTTCTGTTTATTTAATTGACATGTTAGAAACTAGGTTTGCTAGTCTTAATCCTTTTATGCAATACATGTTCCTTAAGCTTCATGAAATTGAGGATCCCGAAAAGAAAGCTTTTATCTTGGAAACTTTGCGCCTAGAATTTAAGGATGTCGTTATTGAAGCTAGGAAAGTTCTTAAACGTTTTAATAAACTCAGTTCGCCTATAACGGTTATTAGTACAAATGATGAGGGAGCCAAAGTACCTATACCTTGCAAGCTTTTGGGATTGTGTGAAGCTTTCGAAAATAATTTTGACTGGATCTGTCCTGAAAATCTTTTTGATGAGAATAGTGTACCAAAGCATGATCACAAAGGGTCTTCAAAAACTTATGTAGATGAAATACAATGCCTTATTGACAAGACCTCTGCTGTTGATCTTAATGCTTCTGCTGAAAATACTTGATTCGCAATTTTCTGCGCCTAGCTCAAAGGCGTTAAAGAAAAGCACTCTTGGGAGATAACCCAATGTTTTCTTTTCAGTACTTTTTCTTTTATTTGAGTCTTGAAAGTCATTACTACTGTAATGACCGCTCCTTATCTTGTTTATTTCGTTTTTCTGCCAAGAGAAGCCTCTAATTTGAGTGAGGTAAAGATTTGGGGATGTTGCTGTCCTGAAACTGTTTTTGGTGCTGCACTGTAAAAATTCGTGAAAATTCTCTGTTTATCTTTTGGACCTGCGATTTCTTGTGCATATGACCCAGGTTATATCCAAACTTTTGTTAGTTGAACACTTTTTGATTTGAGCAACAGAAAATCCCTCAAAAATTCGACCTTTGTCAGCTGTTCAGTTTTGACAGATTTCTGCCAATATTTGTGTTTGCCACTTTATCGCTTTCTTTTGAGTTCTTTTGATCATGGAACTTTTAGAGAAGTTGCTACAGTAGTATATACTATATATGTGGTAGTTTTGAGTTGAAACCTGAAGCAAATAGAGGATTGATTATATGTTATGCTTGCACTAATGTTGCTAATAGAATTGTGTTTAGTTTTGTATGAAGGAAGTTTTCAAGTGTAGGGATTGGAGAATGATGAGATGAGTTGAAGAATGGACAAAAGCTCAAGCTTGGGGATGCCCATGCATCACCCCAAGAAATATCCAAGAAGTACAAGCGTCAAAGCTTGGGGATGCCCCCGAGGCACCCCTTCTTCATCGGCAAAAATCAGGTCACCTTTCAAAACACTATATTTTTATTGCTTCATGCACTATGTGTTTTTCTTGGAGCGTCAGTTGTTTTAGTTTTCTTAGTTAGTTTAGTTTGTTTGTTTGCTGCAATAAATGGTTGGACCCCAACAAATTTCCTTTGGAGGAGATGTACTCGTTTTCATTTGCAAAGAACGCTCTAGTTTTCACTCTTATTAAAAATCGAGTGTTCTTTTTTTTCTGCTGCTGCTTTTGGTTTTCGTTTTCGCCTTGATTTGCGTTCAGACCTTGTCATATATTTTCATCAAGGTGTATTTTTGCCTCTGATCTTTATTGGTTTTCATCAAAAGAGGTGTCTTTAAAAATTTCAAATGGTGTTGGAAAAGAGAAAAAGCTTTGTGCAAAATAGTGGTACAAGAAGGAGCTTGTGTAGACTGCGGCTTAGGCTTTTTCATGTCATGCTTGATGTCTTTTTGATAGTATGCTTAGTGGTTTTGCTGTAGCATGACTTGTCTCAAATAACTGAGATTGCTTAATGAGCCTTTGAAAAAATCATGCGTTGTTTTTATTGTATGGAAGCATTATTTTGGTTTTCTCCTTGATGCTTTATTTGGGTTGACTTGGCGCATGCTCACACATGTTAGACTCTTACAAAGTCGCCAATAGCCTTCATGATCATTTAGTTTTTGACTTTTGATGCCATCTTATGCTTCTTTTAATGTCGCTTTGTCGCTTTGCATGATTATGGCCATTATTGCTCTCTTAGTTGGTCGCTCCCAGTCTTTTGCTAGCCCTCGCCTTGTACTGAGTATGAGCTCTACTCGTGCATCCAACTCCTAAAAGCCAAAGTTTTCCAAAGTGTCCACCATACATACCTACTAGCAATTTGCTATTCCAAGTAAATTTGACTTGCTTTTATTTTCTCTTCAAATTAAACTCTTACCAGTGTTATGCGAAATTCAGTCAGTAAAGCTCTCACGAACCGGAAGGCGCACTTTACTTTTTCCTGTTCTTAAAAATTTGACATTGTGGTCTCTTATGTTGAGTTGTTATGCTTGCAAGTTGTAAGTTGGATTCTAGCCCATCCATGCTGTCATGGGGCAAGCTTTCAACATTGCACTTCTTATTTGAGTTGATATCGTGATCTTTTGTCTATGGATGCCCGCGGTGTGAAATGAATTGGGAATCTTGTGGGGATCATGGAGTTTGTATATGTGTTAAGGAAACGCCGGGCCGCCAATCTAAGCCATGCATAATTCATGGTGGAAATTTGCAGCATACCCATGGTGAACATTCGACGACGCATCTCACAATAAAAAGCTAAACAAAAGGCAAATAAAAGAGATGTCGAGGTGTTCATTGTCTGCTTGTCCTGTCATTTTGGTGTGGGCTTGTTCCATGTCATCGGGCACGGAGGTACCCCATTGGCGGTTCTCAATGTTACATATATACTTACAATGATAAGAGCCTTGCTTGGGACTCTAAGTAAAGTAGCATGAGGTTTGGGTACTCGTATTCACAGGGCACGAGGTCTTCAACTTATGATTTGTCAAGCATATGCATCATAATTGTTCTCGCATTAACTTTAACCATTCAAGATGCTTATGATGGGGGCAATGAGAGCTCAAAGCCGGTAAGTACCATAATTTTTGAAGGTTATAAAACTTGCAATCACTGCTTCCCTCTGCGAAGGGCCTTTCTTTTACTTTTATGTTGACTCACCACCTTCTTTCTTTATGCACCATTAAGAGAGCATAGTTGTCATTCTTACTGTGATATGCATTGTCCCAAAGTTCATTGATTGATTCATATTGTTGGTTTCACTTGTTCTTAAATTATTTGTATCTAGTCGCCCTCTTAAACTTGAAGGTGTCCTATGTATTTTTGTTTTGCTCTCTTTGAAGGACAAGCTGAAAACCATTTGTATGTTTTTCCTTATGATTTGAACACACGTTTGACTTTCATTTTTTCATTTTCATGATCTTTTGTTTGTGTTCATTTGCATGTTTACAACATGGTTGCTAAGTTCTTATTGTCAAGATTATATTTTTCATGCTCATGTTTTAAGTTCTTATGATCCCAGCTCACCAATGCTTACTTATATGATCAAGATTGTGTAGGTGCATGTCACCTCAAAAATTATTTTTTTGTTATCACTTACCTACTCGAGGACGAGCAGGAGTTAAGCTTGGGGATGCTTGATACGTCTCCAACGTATCTATAATTTTTTATGCTCTATGCTTGTTTTTACACCATTTGCCTATTGTTTCGTTACACTTAGTGGCACTTTTATGCATTTTCCGGAACTAACCTATTAACGAGTTGCCACAGTGCCAGTTTCCTGTTTTCAGCTATTTTTGTGTTTCAGAAGTGATACACAGGAAATATTCTCGGAATTGGACGAAACAAGTTCCTGAAGTCTTATTTTACCCGGAAGCTTCCAGAGATCCGAAGGAGAGTCGGAGGGGGGCCACCAGGGCCCCACACGCAGGGGAGGCACGGCCAGGCCCCTGGCCGCGCGGGCCCCGCGTGAGGTCGCCTGGCTCCTCCCCTGCCGACGCCCCTTCGCCTATAAAGACCCCCCGATGGAAAAAACCTAAGTACCCGATCAAATTTCCAGAACACATCGCGATCCGCCGCCGCCGTCGACCCGAAGATCGGGAGGGTCCAGAAGCTCTTTCCGGCACCCTGCCGGAGAGGGGAATCGCCACCGGAGGTCTTCTTCATCGCCATGCTTGCCTCCGCAGCGATGAGTGAGTAGTCTACCTTGGACTATGGGTCCATAGCAGTAGCTAGATGGTTGTCTTCTCCACCATGTGCTTCATGTTTAGATCTCATGAGCTGCCCTACATGATTGAGATCACCGTTATGTAATTCTACATGTTTGGTTTGTTGGGATCCGATGAATATTGGTGTTTATGATTAAGTTGCTATACTGAATTATATCTTTTGTTATCTCTATGTTGTTTATGATCTTGCATGCTCTCCGTTGTTAGTAGCTATCTTGGCCGAGTAGTTGCTAGTGACTCCAAGAGGGGGTATTTATGATCGATAGTGGGTTCATGCCTCTATTTCACCTGGGGGAGTGACAGAAACCTCTAAGGTGGTAGATGTGCTGTTGCTACTAGGGAGAAAACAACATTCATATGCTCAAGGGCATATGCTTTGTTTACATTACACACTTTGCTTAATGCAATTATCTGTTGTTCGCAACTTAATACTACTGGGGTGTTCGGATTGATATCCCCGGGAGTGGATTATTAGTCATAGATGCAGTTGGATGGCGGTCTATGTATTTTGTTGTAATGCCCAGAGTAAATCTCATAGTGATCTTCTTGACATATCACGTTTATCTTTATTCTATCAATTGCCCAACTGTAATTTGTTTACCCAGCATGTGTCATTTTATCTATGGAGAGACACCACTAGTGAACTGTGGACCCCGGTCCTATTTACATCATATTGCTATCACCTGTTTACTTTACTCGTATTGTTTACTTTACTCGCATACTATATTGTTTTCCACTCGATACGCTCATAACCTTTGTTTCAAGCAAACCGGTGAGATTGACAACCTCATCGCAAGTTGGGAACAAAGTATTTGTTTGTGTGTGTGCAGGTTCCGCATTACCTTCAGTCGTCATTGCCTCTCCTCTCCTGATCGATAAACCTTGGTTTCTTAAACTGAGGGAAAACTAGCTGCTATACTCATCATACCTTCCTCTTGGGGTTCCCAACGGGCTGGTTATCCACCACGCACAAGGATAGTCTGCTCCCACGTTAACCACACGCAGCAGGACCCAGCATCTCCGCCGCTAGATGGCGGGGAGTGGCGACCACGCCGGTCGCCGGCGGGGCCACCTCCTGTGGCCTCGGACCGTCCGCGGGCGGGGAGAGGGGGCCCAGAGCAGCCTCCACCTCCCGGAGCACCCAGTCAATGCTCCCCGAGGCGCGGGGAGCCAGCGCCGCCGCCACTGGCGATGACGCGTTCAGGACGCCCCTAGGCGCTGGACCCCGAAGGGTCAGGGCACTGGAGGTCCCCGGGGCGGCGCAATTCGCCTCGCCCCGCATCGGCGCCCCAAGGCACAGGGGGGCCCCGGCGCCGGGCATCCACCGGGCGGGGATTTTCTACTTGTCTCTGCTGCCCGGGGGGCGCCCGCGGTGCTTCATCCCCGAGCTCGCTCTAGCGGCGACGGAGGACGCGGAAGGATCCATCACTTGGGGGAGTGTCGAGGAAGAAGCGGCACTGGAGGAAGAGGGTGAAGTGCCGGAGGTGTCGAGGAGGCTGTATTTAAGGGGCGCAGCCAGCATCGATGCATCAAATCTCAGCGCGGGAATCGAAGCGTTAGTGTAGCGTTTTGCAGCAAAGCGACGCGCCATCATGACCGTTGACACCTCGGGGACTGCTGCGTCGCCCGCCGTTTCATCTCACCAGCTGCGGTCGCGCCACGCATCCGTAGCCTCTGCATCTTCACATGGTCCTCTGACCACGCGTTGACGCGCGCCGTTGGAGGGCCCAGCAGCTTCTGGGGGCCCCTGGCCCTTCGCTCCCTCAAGAGGGCGCGTTCACGGGCCAGGCTCCCGGGGGCTACTGTCGGTGTTCTGGATACCAGGGTATCCCAGTCCACCTGCTCCTGGGCCCCTTCAACGGCCTAGCTTCGGCCCAGGGGAGGAACGACGACCGAAGCCCAACGGAGAAGACCCTCATGAGGAGGCGCCTCATGAGGAGAACGACGGCTAAACAGCTAAGGACCAGAAGACCTCCTCACGAGCTGTTTCTCGTGAGGGGAAGGACCACATCCACGTCAGCTCGACACGTTTTCGTGCTGAGCAAGAAGATAAGAGCAGAAGACTGCGTACTATCCACGTCACCCCCGATAGGGAGGAGACCAGCTTTCGCCGTGCCTGCATAAAGCGGCACAGTGGTTGTTGGCCACCCCCCTAAAAATAGGGTGGACGGTGCAGGGCGCCAGAGGAGGACGTCAGAGTCTGTTGCTTGTTGCGTGGTGAATGACCAGCCCGTTGGGAACCCCAAGAGGAAGGTGTGATGAGTATAGCAACAGATTTTCCCTCAGTTAAGAAACCAAGGTTTATCGTTCAGGAGAAGAGCAAACAATACGACTGAAGGTGATGCTTGCTAGTTTGCGGCAGCTTTGGACAATTTATATATGGTGCCTCGTCCAAGCTTTGCTTGCTAGCTGCAACGCAGAACCTGCACACAATACAACCAAGTACTTTGCTCCCAACTTGCGATGAGGTTGTCAATCTCACCGGTTTGCTTGAAACAAAGGTTATGAGCGTATCGAGTGGAAAACAGTAGAAGTATGCGAGTAAAGTAAACAGGTGATAGCAATATGATGGAAATAGGACCGGGGTCCACAGTTCACTAGTGGTGTCTCTCCATAAGATAAATAACACATGCTGGGTAAACAAATTACAGTTGGGCAATTGATAGAATAAAGATAACGTGATATGTCAAGAAGATCACTACGCGATTTACTCTGGGCATTACAACAAAATACATAGACCGCCATCCAACTGCATCTATGACTAATAATCCACTTGTGGCGAATCAATCCGAGAACTCCACAAGTATTAAGTTGCGAACAACAGATAATTGCATTAAGCAAAGTGTGTAATGTAAACAAAGCATATGCCCTTGAGCATATAAATGTTGTTTTCTCCCTAGTAGCAATAGCACATCTACAACCTTAGAGGTTTCTGTCACTCCCCCAGGTTAAATAGAGGCATGAACCCACTATTGAGCATAAATACCCCCTCTTGGAGTCACTAGCAACTACTCGGCCAAGATAGCTACTAACAATGGAGAGCATGCAAGATCATAAACAACATAGAGATAACATAAGATATATTTCAGTATAGCAACTCAATCATAACACCAATATTCATCGGATCCCAACAAACCAAACATGTAGAATTACATAACGGTGATCTCAATCATGTAGGGCAGCTCATGAGATCTAAACATGAAGCACATGGTGGAGGAGACAACCATCTAGCTACTGCTATGGACCTATAGTCCAAGGTAGACTACTCACTCATCGCTCCGGAGGCAAGCATGGCGATGAAGAAGACCTCCGCTGGCGATTCCCCTCTCCGGCAGGGTGCCAGGAAGAGCTTCTGGACCCTCCCGATCTTCGGGTCGACGGCGGCGGCGGATCGCGATGTGTTCTGGAAAATTGATCGGGTACTTAGGTTTTTTCCATTGGGGGGTCTTTATAGGCGAAGGGGCATCGTCAGAGGTGGCCCGAGGGGCTCTCACACATAGGGGGTGCGGCCAGGCCCCTGGCCGCGCCGCCCTGGTGTGTGGGGCCCTTGTGGCCCCCCTCCAACTTCTCTTCGGATCTCTGGAAGCTTCCGGGAAAAATAAGACTTCAGGAACTTGTTTCGTCCAATTCCGAGAATATTTCCTGTGTATCACTTCTGAAACACAAAAACAGCAGAAAACAGGGAACTGGCACTATGGCGACTTGTTAATAGGTTAGTTCCGGAAAATGCATAAAAGTGCCACGAAGTGTAACGAAACAGTAGGCAAATGGTGTAAAAACAAGCATGGAGCATCAAAAATTATAGATACGTTGGAGACGTATCAAGCATCCCCAGGCTTAACTCCTGCTCGTCCTCGAGTAGGTAAGTGATAACAAAAGAATAAATTTTGAGGTGACATGCACCTACACAAGATTGATCACATATGTAAGCGTTTGTGAGCTGGGATCATAAGAACTTAAAACGTGGGCATGAAGATATAATCTTGACAATAAGAACTTAGCAACCATGTTATAAACATGAAAATGAACACAAACAAAAGATCATAAAAATGAAACAATGAAAGTCAAACGTGTGTTCAAATCATAAGGAAAAACATACAAATGGTTTTCAGCTTGTCCTTCATAGAGAGCAAAACATAAATGCATAGGACACCTTCAAGTTTAAGAGGGCGACTAGATACAAATAATTTGAGAACAAGTGAAACCAACAATATGAATCAATCAATGAAAACTTTGGGACAATGCACATTATACTAAGAATGACAACTTTGCTCTCTTATGGTGCATAAAGATAGAAGGTGGTGACTCACCAAAAAAGTAAAAGAAAGGCCCTTCGCTGAGGGAAGCAGTGATTGCAAGTTTTATAACCTTCAAAAATTATGTTACTTACCGGCTTTGAGCTCTCATTGCCCCCATCATAAGCATCTTGAATGGTTAGAGTTAATGCGAGAACAATTATGATGCATATGCTTGACAAATTATAAGTCAAAAACCTCGTGTCCCGTGAATACGAGTACCCAAACCTCATGCTACTCAACTTAGAGTCCCAAGCAAGGCTCTTGTCATTGTAAGTATATATGTATCATCGAAAACCGCCAACGGGGTACCTCCGTGCCCGATGATATGGAACAAGCCCACATCAAAATGACAGGACAAGCAGACAATGAACACCTCAACATCCCTTTTATTTACCATTTGTATAGCTTTTTATTTTGAGATGCGTCGTCGAATGTCCACCATGGGTATGCTGCAAATTTCCACCATGAATTATGCATGGCTTAGATTGGCGGCCCAGGCGTTTCCCTAACACATATACAAACTCCATGATCCCCACAAGATTCCCAACTCATTTCACACCGCGGGCATCCATAAACAAAAGATCACGATATCAACTCAAATAAGAAGTGCAATGTTGAAAGCTTGCCCCATGACGACATGGTTGGGCTAGAATCCAACTTACAACTTGCAAGCATAACAACTCAACATAAGAGACCACAATGTCAAATTTTTAAGAACAAGAAAAAGTAAAGTGTGCCTTCCGGTTCGTGAGAGCTTTACTAACCAATTTTCGCATAACACTGGTAAGAGTTTAATTTGAAGAGAAGATAAAAGCAAGTCAAATTTACTTGGAATAGCAAATTGCTAGTAGGTATGTATGGTGGACACTTTGGCAAACTTGGTTTTTAGGAGTTGGATGCACGAGTAGAGCTCATACTCAGTACAAGGCGAGGGCTAGCAAAAGACTGGGAGCGACCAACTAAGAGAGCAATAATGGCCATAATCATGCAAAGCGACAAAGCGACATTAAAAGAAGCATAAGATGGCATCAAAAGTAAAAAACTAAATGATCATGAAGGCTATTGGCGACTTTGTAAGAGTCTAACATGTGTGAGCATGCGCCAAGTCAACCCAAATAAAGCATCAAGGAGACAACCAAAATAATGCTTCCATACAATAAAAACAACGCATGATTTTTTCAGAGGCTCATTAAGCAATCTCAGTTATTTGAGACAAGTCATGCTACAGAAAAACCACTAAGCATACTATCAAAAAGACATCAAGCACGATATGAAAAAGCCTAAGCCGCAGTCTACACAAGCTCCTTCTTGTACCACTATTTTGCATAAAGCTTTTTCTCTTTTCCAACACCATTTGAAATTTTTAGAGACACCTCTTTTGATGAAAACCAATAAAGATCAGAGGCAAAAATACACCTTGATGAAAAGATATGACAAGGTCTGAACGCAAATCAAGGCGAAAACGAAAGCCAAAAGCAGTAGCGGAAAAAGAAGAACACCCGGTGAAATTGTAAAAATGAAAAATGGAGTGTTCTTGGCAAATGAAAACGAGTACATCTCCTCCAAAGGAAATTTGTTGGGGTCCAACCATTTATTGCAGCAAACAAAACTAAACTAACTAAGAAAACTAAAACAACTGACGCTCCAAGGAAAACACATAGTGCATGAAGCAATAAAAATATAGTGTCTTGAAAGGTGACCTGATTTTTGCCGATGAAGAAGGGGTGCCTCGGGGGCATCCCCAAGCTTTGATGCTTGTACTTCTTGGATATTTCTTGGGGTGATGCATGGGCATCCCCAAGCTTGAGCTTTTGTCCATTCTTCAACTCATCTCATCATTCTCCAATCCCTACACTTGAAAACTTCCTTCATACAAAACTAAACACAATTCTATTAGCAACATTAGTGCAAGCATAACATATAATCAACCTCTTTTTGCTTCAGGTTTCAACCCAAAACCACCACATATATAGCATATACTACTGTAGCAACTTCCCCAAAAGTTCCGTGATCAAAAGAACTCAAAAAGAAAGCGATAAAGCGAAAAACACAAATATTGGCAGAAATCTGTCCAAACAGAACAGCTGAGAAAGCCCGAATTTTTGAGGGGTTTTCTGTTGCTCAAATCAAAAAGTGTTCAACTAACGAAAGTTTCGATATAACCTGGGGCATATGCACAAGAAATCGCAGGTCGAAAATATAGACAGAGAATTTATACGAATTTTTACGGTGCAGCACCGAAAACAGTTTCAGGACAGCAACATCCCCAAATCTTACCTCACTCAAATTAGAGGCTGCTCTTGGCACAACAATAAAATAAAAAGGATAAGGAGCGGTCATTACAGTAGTAATGACTTCCAAGACTCAAATAAAAGAAAAAGTACTGGAAATAAAACATTGGGTTATCTCCCAAGAGTGCTTTTCTTTAATGCCTTTGAGCTAGGCGCAGAAAATTGCGAATCAAGTAACATCAAGTGATGAAGTGCTAGGATCAGTGGGTGCCTTATGTCTTCCTTTCTTACCTTTGCTCTTGACTCTAGGAAAGACATGGCTATTGCAAGGTGGAGAGATAAATCTTATATTGCCTTTTCCCACATCAATGACGGCGCCCAGGAGCTTCAAGAGGGATCTTCCAAGTGTGATTTGTCCTTTTCCTATACATTTAATAACAAGATAATCAGTAGATATCATTCTTCCTAGGACTTTTGTAAAAACTCCTTCAACTATTCCAATGGGAAATATAGTAGCATTGTTAGTAAGAGAAATTCCTTCTCCCCCCTCAGAAAGCTTCCAAAGGCTCAAAGATTCATAAACATCTTTTGGCATGAGACAAAATTCAGACATAATATCACAACGAGCATGAAATGTTTCACCACTAATGGTGATTTTTACTGTAGGATACCAACTCGAAGGTTTAGAATTTGTTGGCACATAATCAAAATGCTGGCGCAAAGTATTGTAGCAAGAATTCAAACTAGCAGTGCGAGTCTCAAGAGTATCAAGTCTATTAAAAATGCACACAAGAGAGGAATCAAAATAGGTTGGCATGCTATAAATTGTAATCAACTTTTTTATAATATTGAAGGCTTGATCTCCATCACAATGAAGGAAATCTCCTTCTGCAGTAGCATCTAAAGCATATCTATAATGAAGAGCAAGTCCAAAGTAAAAGCTACTAAGAAGCAAACTCAAGGTCATTTTAGGTTCAGTTTTTCCATGCCAATCATAAATTCTAGACCAAGCTTCTTTAAAACTTTCCTCATCCTTCTGTTTAAAAGTAAAAATCATATCCTCGGGCGACATAGTAATAGCAACTGAACTAGACATAATAAACAACTACTAAGGATTCTAATTTTTTTGGGTTTTTGATATAAAATGATGTAGGTAAAAATAAATAAAGTAAAGCAAAACAATAACAAAGTAAAGGATGTGCGTGCAAAAACTCCCCTTGCAGAGGTCTTCCACTCTTCCCCGGCAACAGCGCCAGAAAATAGCTGTTGCTTGTTGCGTGGTGAATGACCAGCCCGTTGGGAACCCCAAGAGGAAGGTGTGATGAGTATAGAAGCAGATTTTCCCTCAGTTAAGAAACCAAGGTTTATCGTTCAGGAGAAGAGCAAACAATACGACTGAAGGTGATGCTTGCTAGTTTGCGGCAGCTTCGGACAATTTATATATGGCGCCTCGTCCAAGCTTTGCTTGCTAGCTGCAACGCGGAACCTGCACACAACACAACCAAGTACTTTGCTCCCAACTTGCGATGAGGTTGTCAATCTCACCGGTTTGCTTGAAACAAAGGTTATGAGCGTATCGAGTGGAAAACAGTAGAAGTATGCGAGTAAAGTAAACAGTGCGAGTAAAGTAAACAGGTGATAGCAATATGATGGAAATAGGACCGGGGTCCACAGTTCACTAGTGGTGTCTCTCCATAAGATAAATAACACATGCTGGGTAAACAAATTACAGTTGGGCAATTGATAGAATAAAGATAACGTGATATGTCAAGAAGATCACTACGCGATTTACTCTGGGCATTACAACAAAATACATAGACCGCCATCCAACTGCATCTATGACTAATAATCCACTTGTGGCGAATCAATCCGAGAACTCCACAAGTATTAAGTTGCGAACAACAGATAATTGCATTAAGCAAAGTGTGTAATGTAAACAAAGCATATGCCCTTGAGCATATGAATGTTGTTTTCTCCCTAGTAGCAACATCACATCTACAACCTTAGAGGTTTCTGTCACTCCCCCAGGTTAAATAGAGGCATGAACCCACTATCGAGCATAAATACCCCCTCTTGGAGTCACTAGCAACTACTCGGCCAAGATAGCTACTAACAACGGAGAGCATGCAAGATCATAAACAACATAGAGATAACATAAGATATATTTCAGTATAGCAACTCAATCATAACACCAATATTCATCGGATCCCAACAAACCAAACATGTAGAATTACATAACGGTGATCTCAATCATGTAGGGCAGCTCATGAGATCTAAACATGAAGCACATGGTGGAGGAGACAACCATCTAGCTACTGCTATGGACCCATAGTCCAAGGTAGACTACTCACTCATCGCTCCGGAGGCAAGCATGGCGATGAAGAAGACCTTGGGTGGTGATTCCCCTCTCCGGCAGGGTGCCGGGAAGAGCTTTTGGACCCTCCCGATGTTCGGGTCGACGGCGGCGGCGGATCGCGATGTATTCTGGAAAATTGATCAGGTACTTAGGTTTTTTTCCGTCGGGGGGTCTTTATAGGCGAAGGGGCATCGTCAGAGGTGGCCCGAGGAGCTCTCACACATAGGGGGCGCGGCCAGGCCCCTGGCCGCGCCGCCCTGGTGTGTGGGGCCCTCGTGGCCCCCCTCCAATTTCTCTTCGGATCTCTGGAAGCTTCCGGGAAAAATAAGACTTCAGGACCTTGTTTCGTCCAATTCCGAGAATATTTCCTATGTATCACTTCTGAAACACAAAAACAGCAGAAAACAGGGAACTGGCACTATGGCGACTTGTTAATAGGTTAGTTCCGGAAAATGCATAAAAGTGCCACGAAGTGTAACGAAACAGTAGGCAAATGGTGTAAAAACAACCATGGAGCATCAAAAATTATAGATACGTTGGAGACGTATCATCGTCCTCCACCCACTCCTGTGGACCGGTGCCACTACTCTACGAAGACCACGTCCACGAAAGACCCAAAATCTATAGCTGTCCTCCCTCCTTGGCCATGTGTGGCAACCCCTTCTCCAAGATGATAAGGGGAAGGAGGACCTGGGCGCTATAAAAGAAGGGGGAGGCCACCCCTTAGAGGGGATCCGATCTTCATCTCCGGGCTCCTAGCTAGGCTAAGTTGGTTCTTCTACCTCCAGCCAGTTAGAGCTCTGTAACCAAGACCTTGTACTCCTCGCGAGGTATCGCGTCGTAATACAAGAAGGCAGGAAGTAGGGGTTTTACCTCACCATGAGGGCCCTGAACCTGGGTAAAGCTTGGCGTCTCCCTTTCTGCAGTGCGTTGTGCGTTCAACGTCTCGAGGCTTCTGTCATCGTGTTTCGTTGCGATCCAAGATCTCTCACGTTCAGCCCCCTGCGTTCGAATCTTTGGGTCCGTCGCGTGGTACCCCGTGTTCTTGCAACATGAAATCCATCGACAGAAGGATTAATGATGTTCTTACTATGGTTAACAATAACCTTGTTCCCGTTGATTTCCTTGTTTTGGATGTTGAATGCAATGCTTCATATCCTATTATTTTGGGAAGACCTTTTCTTAGAACTGTTGGTGCCATCATTGATATGAAGGAAGGCACCAATAAATATCAATTCCCACTCAAGAAAGGTATGAAACACTTCCCTAGAAAGAGAAAGAAATTACTTTTTGACTCTATTCTTAGAGCAAATTATGAACTTGATGCTTCATCGCTTGATATTATTTGATTTCCACTTTCTGCGCCTAGCTCAAAGGCGTTAAAGAAAAGCACTCTTGGGAGATAACCCAATGTTTTCTTTTCAGTACTTTTTCTTTTTGTTGAGTCTTGGAAGTTATTACTACTGTAATGACCTCTCCTTATTATTTTTATTTAGTTTTTGTGCCAAGAAGAACCTCTAATTTGAGGAAGGTAAGATTTGGGGAAGTTGCTGTCCTGAAACAGATTTCTGCGCTGCACCGTAAAAATTTGTGAAAATTCTCAGAATATCTTTTTGATCTGCGATTTCTTGTGCACATGCCCCAGGTTATTTTCAAACTTTTATTAGTTTTGCACTTTTCGATTTGAGCAACAAAAGGTCCTCGTAAAAATCGATCTTTGTTAGCTGTTCTGTTTTGACAGATTTCTACCACTATTTGTGTTTGCCTCTCGATCGCTTTCTTTTTGAGTTCTTTTGATCACGGAACTTTTGAGGAAGTTGCTACAGTAGCTTATGCTTTAATGGATGGTTTATTTTAGTTTGAAACTGAACCAAAAGAGTAGATTTACTATTGTGCTTACACTAATGTTGCTAATAGAATTGTGTGAAGTTTTGTATGAAGGAAGTTTTCAAGTGTAGGGATAGGAGAGTGATGAGATGAGATGAAGTATGGACAAAAGCTCAAGCTTGGGGATGCCCATGTCACCCCAAGAAATATCCAAGAGGTACATGCGTCAAAGCTTGGGTATGCCCCGAGGCACCCCTTCTTCATCGGCAAAAAATAGGTCACCTTTCAAGACACTATATTTTTATTGCTTCGTATACTATGCGTTTTTCTTGGAGCGTCTTTACTTCGCTTTCAGTTTTCTTTTGTTTTGTTTGCTGCAATAAATGGTTGGACCCCAACAAATTTCTTTTGGAGAAGACACACTCCGTTTTTCATTGCCAAGAACACTCTAGTTTTCACTCTTATCGTTCAACGTGCGTTCTCTTTTTCTAGTACTGCGTTTAGCTTTCGTTTTTCGCCTTGATTTTTGTTTAGATCTTGTTATATCTTTGTATAAAGGTATATTTAGACCACTGGTCTATGTTGGTTTTCATCTTAAAGAGTGGTTATAAAAAGGTTGAATGGTGTTGGAAAAGAGAAAAAAGTTTCATGCATATAGTGGTACAAATGGGAGCTTGTTTAGACTGTGGCTTAGACTTTTGTATGTCATGCTTGATGTTATTTTGATAGTAAGCTTAGTAGTTTTTGTTGTATCATGACTTGTCTCAAATGACTGAGATTGCTTAATGTGCCTTTGAAAGAATCATGCGTTGTTTTTATTATATGAGAGCATATTATTGTGGTTTTCTCCTTTGATGTTTTATTTGGGTTGACTTGGCGCATGCTTACAATATGTTTGACTCCAACAAGTCTCCATAAGCCTCTATGATCATTTGGTTTTTCACTTGTGATACCACTTTATGCTTCGGTTAATGATGTTTTGTCGCTATGCATGATTATGACCATTATTGCTCTCTTAGTTGGTCGCTCCCAGCCTTTTGCTAGCCTTTATTTTGTACTGAGAGGGAATACTTCTCGTGCATCCAACTACCAAAAACCAAGTTTATTCCAAAGAGTCCACTATAAATTCCTATGCATGGTATTTGCAAGCCATTCCAAGTAAATTTTCATATGCTACCTTTCAAAAAACCTTCAAAATACTTCTCATTTTGTGACAATGTTTTTAGCTCACGGGGACGTAGTGGTCAGATTTGCTATCTTCCATATTGTTTTATTCCAAAAAAGAAAAGAAAAGAAAAAAGAAAAGAAAAAAAGGCACTCCTCCATGATATGTGAAAGTTGGTGGGCACCCGATGGAATCGGTTAGCCATGGTTTGTGAAAGGAAAAGTGGAGAGGAGTGCCAAGCTTTATAAAAGAGCACCAAAGTGCCAATCTCTCTCTCAAAAACTTGCTTAGTATGGAAGATAGTAAGAACCCCATTGCCAGTCGTTGACAAGAACAACCACCTCTCAAAACAAGTTTTTATCTCTCTTTTTTACAAATGAAAAGCTCTAGCACATGTTTAATCACTGCTTCCCTCTGCGAAGAGCCTTTCTTTTACTTTTATGTTGAGTCTCCACCTTCTACCTTTATGCACCGTCTAAGAGAGCATAGTTGTCATTCTGAGTTTAATGTGCATAGTCTCAAAATTTATTATTGATTGATTCATGATTATGGTTTTGCTTGTTCTTAAATTATTTGTATCTAGTCGCCCTCTTAAACTTGAAGGTGTCCTATGCATTTATGTTTTGCTATTCCATGAAGGACAAGCTGAAAACCACTTTGCAATGTTTTTCTATATGCTCGAAACACGCACTTGACTTTCAATGCATCATTACCCATGATCTTTTGTTTCTGTTACTTTTCATGTTATAACATGGTTGCAAAGTTTTATTATCAAGATTATGTCTTTTATGCCCATGTTTAGAGTACTTTGATCTCAGCACTCAATGCTTTACATCGTTTGATCAAGATTGTGTTGGTGCATGTCACCTCAAAAATTATTATTTTGTTATCACTTACCTACTCGAGGACGAGCAGGAGTTAAGATTGGGGATGCTTGATACGTCTCAAACGTATCTATAATTTTTGATGCTCCATGCTTGTTTATGCACCATTTCCTTTGTGTTTTGTTACACATCATGGCGTTTTATGCATTTTCTAGAACTAACCTATTAACGAGATGCTACAGTGTCAGTTCCATGTTTTCTGCTATTTTTGTGTTTTAGAAAAGCTACACAGGAAGTATTCTCGGAATTGGACGAAACAAAAGCCAAAGTTCCTATTTTTCCCGACATGAGACGGAGTCCAGAGCTGAGATGGAAAGGGGCTAGGGGCCGCCCACACCATAGGGTGGCGCGGGCTAGGCCCTGGCTGCGCCTCCAGGTGGTGGGGCCACCTGGCCCACCTCCTAACGCTGCCCTTCCGCCTATATATTCCCCTCTACGAAAAAACCCTAAGGCCCCGATCAATTTTTCATGAAACATACTGTAAGCCGCCGCCGTTATCGATGCGAGATCGGGAGGGTCCAGAAGCTCTTCCCGACACCCTGCCAGAGAGGGGAATCACCGCCGGAGGCCTTCTTCATCACCATGCCTACCTCCAGAGTGATGCGTGAGTAGTCTACCTTGGACTACGGGTCTATAGCAGTAGCTAGATAGATGTCATCTCCTCCTTGTGCTTCATGTTTAGATCTTACGAGCTGCCTATCATGATCAAGATCATCGTTGTGTAATTCTACATGTTGTGTTTGTTGGGATCCAATGAATATTGGTACTTTGTCAAGTTGATCTATTGATTTATCATCTTTATGTTATCTCTATGTTGTTTATGATCTTGCATGCTCTCTGTTGCTAGTAGATATCTTGGCCGAGTAGATGCTAGTGACTCCAAGAGGGAGTATTTATGCTCGATAGTGGGTTCATGCCTCTAGTAACTTGGGGGAGTGACAATAACCTCTAAAGTTATAGATGTGTTGTTGCTACTAGGGAGAAAACAACAATCTTGTGTTCAAGGATATTTGTATTGTTTACATTACACACTTTGCTTAAGGCGATAATCTGTTACTTGCAACTTAAAACCTAACGGTTGCTCGGATGACATCCGGCGGGTAGATTATTAGTTATAGATGCAGTTGGATTACAGTCTATGTATTATGTTGTAATGCCCAAGTGAATCTTATAGTGATCCTCATGACATTTGTACGCTTGCTTTATTCTATCAATTGCCCAACTGTAATTTATTTACCCAGCATGTTATTTATCTTATGGAGAGACACCACTAGTGAACTGTGGACCCCGGTCCATTCTTTTACATTGTTATTACCGTTTACCATTTACTCGCTTTATTTACAATCTTGCAAACTACTATCTTTTACCACTCGATACGCTTAATCCTTTGTTTACAGCAAACCGATGAGATTGACAACTTCACTGTAAGTTGGGGCAAAGTACTTGGTTATATTGTGTGCAGGTTCCACATTGCTGCTGGTGCAAAGCTACGCCCCAGACGAGGCGCCATATATAAATTGTAGTTGTCGCGAAGCTAGCGAGCATCAACCTTCAGAAGTTGGTTCTTTCTCCTACTGGTTCGATAAACCTTGGTTTCATACTGAGGGAAGTCTTGCTGCTGTGCTCATCATACCTTCCTTAACATGTCCAAACACAAATGGCCGTCCAACAGTGACGGGGTGAACGAGGGAGGTGGGAGACGAGGTGGTGGCTAAGGTTATATTCGTGTCAACCACGTGAGGGACGCAAGCGACAGATGCCCTAATTATCACATGAAACGGAATTGGGCATACTCCTGACACTTCTTGCTCAATTTTGTCTAGTGACGCGCGACCATTTTTCGGGTTGGAAGCATAATGCATAAATTAGTGGTTATTTATATTACTCTTCGATCCATATTATTGTTGCTAATATATATGTATCTAGATTTTAAAATATGTCTAGATACATCCATACTATTGACAAGTAATAAGAATCAGAAGGAAGGTGAGATTGTAGAATCAAGTCACAAAAATCATATTTACAAAATACGAAAAAACAACATATATACGAGCTGATGCATCTACAACTCCAAAAAAAATCAGCTAAAAATTTAATCTACACTTGGAGAAATAAAAAGACAAAATCTACTATGAATAGTGTCAGAGTTGGCTGAATAGTGTTTCACACTATTCACACCCAAATTTATCTTTTTTGTTTCTCTATTTATAGGTGGAATTTAAAGCATAAATTTTGTGCTTGCATATATAGCACAGATATGTGTTGTAATTTTTTAAAAAATATATATGAACATGCATGTTTTGTACTTTTAAAAAACTATATCTCATAGACAGGGGCGGATCCAAGGCCCCTATTACCCGGCGCTCGCCCGGGCTTCCGGCCGGCCGGAAAGGCTAATTATACTGTTCATTAAAGGAAAAATTACCATGATTAGTCTCTAAACTAAGAGTTTGCCCGGGCTTCAAAAAATTCTTGGGTCCGCCCTTGCTCATAGATCCTATCTAAAGCTAGATCCTATACAAGTCTTGCCGAGAAATCTTCATTACATTAAAACAGAGAAGGATGGAACTCATGTAAGATGATCATCTTCCGGTCAGGGCGACACGCTGGCCGAAATCGTCTTGCCACTCATCCAGTATTGCATGCATGCGCTAATGCAATGTTTCTTCCATCTAGCCGTGTCGGCCCTCGTCCTAGTGAGTTCGTGACGGGACCACTCTTACAGAAAGAAACTCTGATCGACGTTGCGAGAACACTTGTATCGGGTGTTGCAGAAATCCATGGCCGTATCTGCCGCTCCTGCTTTTCTGGTGGTCTTCTTTGTCAGCGCGCACGCGCGCGCAAGGAGGATGGACCCGCCCAACTCTCTCGACCCATCTCCTTCAGATAAACTATATACGAGCTGATGCATCTACAACTCCAAAAAAATTCAGCTAAAAATTTGATCTACACTTGTAGACATAAAAGACAAAATCTATTGGGAATAGTGTCAGATTTGGCTGAATAGTGTTTTAAACTATTCACACCCAAATTTATCTTTTTTGCCTCTCTATTTATAGGTCGAATTTAAAGCATAAATTTTGTGCTTGCATATATAATACAGATATGTGTTATAATGATTTAAAAAATATTTAAATATGCTTTGTACTTTTAAAAAGCTACTCCCTCCGTTTATAAATATAAGATGTTTTAGCTTTGTGAAGCAAATGTATCTAGACATCTTTTAATGTGTAGGTTCATACTAAAAGATGTCTAGATACAGTTGCTTCAAAAATCTAAAACATCTTATATTTATAAATGAAAGGAGTATATCTCATAGATTCTATCTAAAGCTAGATCTATACAAGTATTGCCCTGAGAAATCAGCATTACCGAGCACAACCAACAGTGAAACATAGAAGGATGGAACTCATGTGAGATGATCATCTTCCGGTCAGAGCGACACGCTCGCCGAAGTCGTCCTGCCACTCATCCAGTATTGCATGCATGCGCTAATGTAATGTTTCTTTCATCTGGCCGTGTCAGCCCTTGTGAGTTCGTGACGGGACCACTCTTACAGAAAGAAACGCAGCTTCGCCTCGAGGACTCCGGCGAGATGGGTGGCGGAGACGTCCGTGGACTGGATTGCTTTTTTCTCTTTTGTCCTAGGGTGCTTTGTGTAAAAAAGAATATCCTTATCCTTAGATAGGAGATCTCCTAGGGCTGGAATGGAAAGGACTATTCTGCAATTTGTAGCTATCACCGCTTTAATAGAATCAGCGGGGTCTTTCTAGACCCCGTCCCCTTTTGTTAAAAAAAAAAACGTTGCGAGAACACTCGTATCGGACGTTGCAGAAATCCATGGCCGTATCTGCCGCTCCTGCTTTTTCGTTGGTCTTCTTCGTCCGCACGCACGCAGGCGCGCGCGAGGAGGCTGGACCAGGGGCCCCGTCCAACTCTCCTCGACCCATCTTCTTCAGATAAACTATAAACTATATCGATCTCCCGACCCCGCCCGTTCAGGTTTGGCGACCAGTTGGTCCGAGATCGACAATACTGCAACTATGAGTTCGGCCCCAGCCCCCAGCAGCATTGCCATCCCACTGCATACTCGCATCACGCAGTCCACAGTGCACATATCTATCGTGCGCTACTTCTGTTTGGTTATCGGTCCTCTGCTCTCGTACTGTCTCACTCTCACCTATACACATATAGACGTAATACTGCTGCAATGTATAGTGCCCCTGATTAGGATCGTTGGATGCCTACATGTACCAATTAGCCAATGCAACGGTAGTCTGTCGAGCACACACTTAGGTGCAGGCGTGCAGCCCAGCGGTCTTGTCAAACCTCTGCATCTACTGCCTTAATTTTTCATGTCCTCATCAAACATTCACCATCAAGCGTGCGGACGCGGCTCCTTTGACGTTCGGCCGCCTGACGTGGAAGTGTCTGATATGCGGGGCCCTCATCTATCGGGTCCACATGACAGTGACCGAGCGTCAACATGTGGAACGTCAGGGGATCGTCTTCCCAAGCGTGAGTGTGCCTCAATTTCCTCAAACAGATAGAGCCGCTGATCGAACCCTTGGTGTCTTAATGCTGTTTTAGGCTGGCTCCGTTAGAGGAAGCTCTGTCCCAACCGCTGCGGTTCGAGGATTGAGCAAATTGTTAAACGTTTCAAAAGGCCCGATCGAGCGAATCAAGCCAAATCAGTGGCACAATGATTGAGATGACTATCCTGCGAATTAGATATACTTAACGACTGCCATTTGGCGTGGTCTTTTTCGATCACAGAATCGCAGGCACGCGTGCTGGAGCGAAACCGACGAAAATCTGATTTGGCATAGTAGTTCACAACGTACTCCGATGGGGTCAGGGTGCAAACTGTAAGGACCAGAGTCATCAGAGCATCCAAGGGCTCGGTCATGGCCACGGGAATCCAGAAACCTGCTACCCAGTCTCGATGGACCCGCCCGGCTGTCGCTTCTCTGCTTCAACGGGACGGGAGTTCAGCCGGGTAATCGGTCTCTGCATTGCGTGCAGCGGGGGTACTGACCGTCAGTAGACGTTCTGATACGGCTACAGTAGGCCGCGTGCTGGACTGCTGGCGACCGGGTCAATGTACTTGTTTGGACCGTATAGCTTCATTGTAAAAACTACTGCATGTACGTGCCGCCAATACAACACTAGCGCCACCAATTATGCAGCTACAATCGCCTTGCCTTCATCTTTGGAGTGTAGGGAGCCTGACTATACTTGAATAGTGCAGCGGCAGGCACAGCGTGCACCATAAGCAAAGCACTAGTATTAGATTCTAATAGACTGTCACTATATATAGTCTATGTTCTCCCGCATAGTATAGTACTAGAAGAATAGGGCCTTAATGGTCTACCTTAGTTTCTTAAGCACTTTGTCGCACGCTTACTGGCCTCTATCGAACTATGCATCCAGGGGAGCTGCCTCGCAGCTTTAGCTAGGTTCGGGTGGTCCAATTTAGGCTTGGATGATGTACTTTTAGGGAGGCGGTCTCTTCTGCAGGAGGCTGCCTCTTTAATACTAAAAGTGAAGAGGAAGGACAAAAGGTGAGAGAGAAAGAGAGAAACTAAAACAGCTTTTGAGGAAGAGAGAAAATATTATGGGTTGGAACAATATTTTTCACACCTATTACTTCGTTTACTTTTTAGATTCGTGCTTACGTGGGGCGGTAGCATACCACTGCCCTCATTGCTCATGTCCTTACTATGCCTCATTGACCACTCTTACTTAATCGCACATGCCAAAAAGAACTGTCGCTTTGTCATTTGCACGCCTTCTCCGGCCTATGTCGTAAGGAAGCGCACAACGTAGTACTAGGCTCTATTTCAACATCCGATTAACAATGTTGTTTCGATGAGAAGGAGCATCTATCCTACGTTGACTTTAGAATTCAGATGAGGTTCGGAGTTAGCTCTACGTGCACGTTAACCATTATCAATTTGTCGGATACACAGCTGGGCTGGTGTACGTACTAATAAGACCATGCAATGTTCGCGCGTCATCGGCAATACCTCTATATACATGATTTGACGCGCGTATAGTAGTCAGGAAATTTCCGGAGGGTGTGCCAACACTCCAAATGTCCCCCTCAACATCACATATATATAATACTAAAGAACAATGTAAATAAAGAATGGAGACTAAGAATATATAGATTACAAATATATATTTGACGTTACCACATATAGCTATACAAAAAGTTGGGAAGATTAAAATGTCTTACATCAACAAATATAACATGAGTATCCCTAAAAAAAATCCATAACATGAGTAGAAAATTATCACTGTACTCTAGGCATTAGCATATTTTCTCTATTATGTACTAAAAGCAATATAAATGGGTTTAATAGATCCATCATGTAAATCCACATCATAAAGATTGTTTTTAATAGTTAGATATAAAATATATGGCTAAGATTTTATGAAAGATCAATAGTTATGTAATATGTTTGGCACGATTTATGTTGAGAAAATCGTGTCTATATGACCCGACCTGTCTTAATTAACCAACATGTGTTAACCATGTACGTCCGCAAGACCGCAACTATATATAGTTTCGTCCGTTCAAACAACAATTGTGTACTCCAGCCGTCACGGCTAGAACTACGAGTTTAGACTTCCATCAAGCATTCAACATTCAAAGTATACTTTATAAGACCATAAAAAATATTTGTTTAAAAACCATGTCTTGTACGACACTAGCACCCTTGGCTGAAACATCATAACTGCCAAAAACGTTGTTGGTACTTGGTGTAAAAAAGGGTAGGGGTTGCTAGGATATGGAGAGATTGCAAAAATAATAATATAAAGAGTAAATTGATCGGTACGTACTTTTTCTGTAATTTATCTTGTGTTTTTGGCTTAACTAAAGTTAAATTTTATGACATTTGATTAAAGCTAAACACCAATAAATATCAACATTCAAACTACAGAATTCATACAATATGAAAGTACATTTTATAATCATTCTAGAAATATCTTTTTTTTACATTTTAGCTGCTGATATTTTCTCTTATATATTTGTTCAAACTTTGAAGTTTTATTTTGACTAAATCCACTATGCATGGTAATTGTGAACAGATGGACTACATTATTTCTATGATTGAGTACACATTAATGGCACATTTATTCTCAACTTAGCAGTAGTAGCTTGTCACAATATAATTTGCAAAAAAATATAGTGTTTGCTACTTATTCTCAAATTATTCTTCACTAGGGTCATTGCATAATTAATTCATTCACCGTATTTAGGCATTTAAACCTGCTATCTTCTAATATCATCCACAAAGGTGCCAAGTTGGAATTCAAGTCTTTCTAAATCTGTGCTTGATATTCATTAGGATCAAATTTGGCAAGACACATTACCTTGCCCGCATCAAATTGGCTGTTAAGCTCTTGGATTCAAACATGATACCATGCATATTAACCTCACCAAATCCATAAGAAGCAGATGAATTGATTGGATTCAAACATGACATGCATGCAAGCAAGCAACTCTATATTAACCTCATCAAATTGATTGTTAAGCTCTCGGATAACCCGATCAGTGACACCAAGATAGACTTTCTTCTAAAATGATCATCATTTGTTTGTGTATGATTTGTTTGTGGTCTCTGAGGAACTTAATTGTCACCCGGCAAAGGAACTTGTGTGGCATATGTGTTGCAAAATAATGTCTCCTTTGGAAATTCTTTCCATCAGTGAGACCACATTTTTTTGGTCAAGAGTATATATTAATATCAAGATGATACCAATTACACCTAGCCTCTGCAACAACGCAATATCCTAATGGTAGTACGGATGCACATAGCCAAGAAAATAAATGAAAAAAGACCCGCTACGGTGTTCCAGCCCTAGCAGCAATTATCTTTTACAACCTCAACAAGCCCCATGCTATCCTCCACAAGTGTCATGCCACTTTTGCAAGAACTACATGTTTGAAACTGACGCATATCGTCACCCAAATCATTTTGAACAGGGCAAGTAAACAATTTATGGGCCAAAAGTTTAAGGTATTAGAGTTCATGGATGACTATAACAAAAGCAGAGGTCAAAAGGTATACAAATCTCTTAAAATTAAGCAGTAGAAGCCTTGTGTAAAATTAACACACTATTATAAATTGTATCCACTTAATTATATTGGGAGAAAGTCCAGCAATAAATATTCCATTGAATAAAATAGACAACATTCTGTTATGCATAAAATGTACTACCTCCGTTCCAAAATGTAAATCTTTTTAGAAAGCTAATTTTGCATTCTACAAATGCTTATATTTTGGAACGGAGATAATACTCAATTTACAGTAGTATATGTCACTATGCACACGCATTTCGTTCGTCTGTACAAACTTGATTACCGATGACAGTGACAATCAGAAGTAGATCACTGATTTTGGTTGACTTGTATGAATATACCAGTATTGGTTGTCACGAAACAATGAGAGTTGATTTATATGGATCCAGCTCAGGCGTATGTCCATCACAAGGAAACAAGTTTTACGAGTAATTCAACACAGAAAATGCTGAGGACCATCCCTGGGGGTCATTTTAGTGTTCGTTCATATCACCGCTGTTTTTTTTTTTTTTTTTGCAATACAAGTTTGTATGGAATATGAGAAATGACTACTTGTACGTCCAAACTACGAACCACCCGATCTATATACTGAGATAGTTGCAATTACAAAAGGACGAACAGATTTCTTGATGAAACAGCATCAGCATCGTTCCAGAAATTACTATCTCTACATCAACTAAACTACAGGCACTCGTTTTCTCCGAACTCTGGACCATTTGAAAGAGCTAGCAAATGATAAATGTATCAAAGTTCTTTCCCGCCGGACACGCATTTCGTTCGTCTGTACTCTGTACTCTGTACTCGTATGGACGGCCGGAGAGACAAACTAGCTAGTCCATCAATTCCCCTGTAGTGGACCTTGCAATGCAACCAACAAATTAGGCTAGACACCCTTGCAACCAACAAATTAAGCTAGACCCCCAGGCAGAGCGTGGAGACAGCAGGTGCGCCGCGCACCCAAAATGGCACAACTCCAACGAAGGGAGCATCAAGCAACGGCGGATAGATCACCAACCACAATAGCAACAGCGCATATACTACCCCGTGTCCATATATGTACCCTGCGCGTGGTCAGATGAAGCATCCAATATCCAGAAGATTTGAGCTAAATCACTCCTTCAAAAGTTGCAACGACCTCCATTGTTCTTTCCACGGAGCCAGTAACCGGCAAGGCAATCATGATTCAATCACGACGGGCATTGATTTTGAAGGTGAGAGTCGCTGTCCTGTCAATCATCAACCAACTTAGCGGCAGCAGCAGTTATTTTGGCTCACGGAGCAGACATTGTAGGCATCAGATTCATCGCCCTGTGACCCTGTCCGTCAGACCCAGTTCAATCAGCAGTAGTCCAGTAGTACGCCGTGCAGATGAATGACCCTCGGATCCTAATTCGCACAGCCGAGACTGTGCTCGCACAGTTTGTACCATCCACAGAGAGAGGACACTACAGGATGCAGAATAGCTGACCGCCGACGAGTCGACCGTGGAGCCAGGGGCCGTATAAAACCTTCGGTTAAAAAGCAG
Organism: Dactylis glomerata; assembly: GCA_007115705.1. Lineage (NCBI taxonomy): Eukaryota > Viridiplantae > Streptophyta > Magnoliopsida > Poales > Poaceae > Dactylis > Dactylis glomerata. The sequence continues at coordinate 5,061,913 of QXEO01001034.1, forward strand.
CGTACTGAAAATCGTACAGAGCTCCTAGTTGTCTGATTGGAACGAGGTGCATCTCTCACGGTCGCTTAACGACCGCACATCAGTGTCAGTGTCAGGCCGTCCCATGCCAATTGATACTTCAGTTGGCGCGTTCCTGACATAACAGTCGATCTTTGGGGCACTCATCCTTCGGATCAGGGGTCAGGCGAACAGACGCAGCCGCACAGATGAAATAAACTGACAATGTTCTCCGTACATCATACGAGCATGGAGTAATTCCCCTGTAGTGGACCTTGCAACCAACAAATTAGGCTAGACACCCTTGCAACCAACAAATTAAGCTAGACCCCCAGGCAGAGTGTGGAGACAGCAGCTGCGCCACGCACCCTAAACGGAACAACTGCAACGAAGGGAGCATCAAGCAACGGTGGATAGATCACCAACCACCCGCAACGTTGCCATCCCAATCGCACATATTTTTCGATAACAATTATATATTAATATAAAAAAGATACTAATTACATCCAGTCTTTGCAACAACGCAGTAACCTAGTGACAATATGGATGCACACAATCAAAAGAAAAATAAATACAAAAAACAAGTCTCACTACAGTGATATATAATCCTTGTAGTAGCGAACCTAACACATATACTACACTGTGTCCATATATGTACCCTGCGCGTGCTCAGATGAAGCATCCAATATCCAGAAGATTTGAAGTTTGTAAAGCTCATCTAATGCCGCGTTGAGCTAAATCACTCATTCAAAAGTTGTAGCTGTTGCAATAATCTAGTAGATGTGATAGTGTTTTAGGTGTTGGACTGTCAGTTTCGCCAGTCTTTAGACTTAGCAGTTTATCTGCTCAGTTAGTAACGGATGGAGCCGTTGTTTGTGCGGTCTCCTCCTGGTTTGTAGGATCTCCGTGGACAGTGGACACGTAACAGATCATGCATGGGATGGCATGATCTAGTCGGGAACGTGGCGATCGCCACGACATGCTTGCAATCTCGTACAGTAGAATAATTAAAAGGAAGAGAAAACCAGAAAAGCAGTAGCTGTTGAACACTGCAAAAACTCGTGTGTCTTCTACCTCCCGTGGTCGTGTGTGTGTGAGTGATTAGGGTTCTGGGAACCAGCAACGACCTCCATTGCTCGATCCACGGAGCCAGTAACCGGCAAGGCAATCATGATTCAATCACGACGGCCCGACGGGTATTGATTTTGAAGGTGAGAGTCGCTGTCCTGTCAATCATCGACCAAACCTTAGCGGCAGCAGCAGCCTCTCCGTATGCAGTTATTTTGGCTCACGGAGGGAGCAGACATTGCAGGCATCAGATTCATCGCCCTGTGACCCTGTCCGTCAGACCCAGTTCAATCAGCAGCTCAGCATCAGTCCAGTAGTACGCCGTGCAGATGAAAAGACCCTGGAAATCCAAATTCACACAACCGAGAGCCCCGAGACTGTGCTCGCACAGTTTGTTCCATCGACAGAGAGAGGACAGGATGCAGAATAGCTGACCGCCGACGAGTCGACCGTGGAGCCAGGGGCCGTATATATAAAGCCTCCGGTAAAAAACACAGCGTGCTGAGAGCTCCTAGTCGATCGTGTGATTGAGAAGAGGTGCATCTCTCACGGTCGCTCAACGACCGCACATCAGTGTCACTGTCAGGCTGTGCAATGCCAATTGATACTTCAGTTGGCGCGTTCCTTCGGATCAGGGGTCACGCGAACAGACACAGCCACACAGATTAACATACTGATAATGTTCTCCACACATTGTACTAGCATGGAGTAAACAGTTTTCTGTGCTAACCAAGTCCTAAAGAAAAGCTTTGATCAGTTGGAACAGGTCCATCGAACTGACTGGACTGAGTTGATGTGAGGCAATTTAGTTGGCGAGGGGCAATCGCCAAAGGGTTGGGTTTCTGAAGGTTGAGGCAGCTTTATCGTTAAGTATAGGCTTATCTGCTTTGTTTTCAGCCTAACAGCTATTCATTCACCAACCGAGGAATTGCCATTTTTCCATTCAAGAATAATGGTGAAGGCTTCGAATGATTGCCCGTGATGTCTAAGATTAAGGCTCCTTGTTAGTCAACACGGCAATAGAAAACTAACTGCTCAATTTGGTTATCTGAACTGAAATCATCAGAGTCAGGCCATTTATCTATGATCACCGACACCGGAGTCCGGCGTGGAAACCCGACACCGATTTCGGTACAGGGTGGCCCGATGAACGGGTATCGTAAACTAGAATATCATCTTCCTGCCACTTGCCAGATGAAAGCTGGGTACCGCGTAGCGTGTGCGTGATTTCTTCAGACCACTACCATCCCAGTTCACAACTGCGATTTAGACTTGAGCTAGAAATTCGAAAGTCCAGGGCAGATGAGATGGCAAAGACGACGATGTACGGGCCGGCTAGCTCGCTCGATCGCGCCATGATGGACGTCTCAGCTAGCAACGAAAAGCAATACCACGCCATTCGATGTCAGTCAGTCACCGGCTACGGCGCTAGCACCCCGTGTGCCGCGCGGCGTCGCCGCCCGGCTCGGCCGGCAGGCACCGCGCGACGAACAAGAGACGGCACGTTGTTTTCCGAGAGATGATTGTCCCGCGTTCGCATCCTTGTCGCACGCCCGATCGAGGCGCTTCATGTCGGACTTGGACGTGGTACCCCGTAACGTGCTATGCCTCTGCCTCCCCTCCCCTACACGGCTACACCTGCACGACGAACGGTCTGCATTGTCGGCACGTGATCGAGAGGTGGCCCAGGTGGGATTTAAGAGAACTGGTGCTCATTGGCCAAGAGATGATTATCGCGGCTAGTACGAGCCTCGGGCCCTCCCTTGCAAAATCTGAAGCGGGTGCCGAATAACCCCCTTCTCGGACCAATTGTTTTTTTTTTTCAAAATGGGAAAGGATCCCGGTCTCTGCATCAAAATAATGTATACGGCTTTCCTTATTAAAATATTATTACAACATATTTATTACAATTTACGGATCAGCCAAACTGGATACATGAATCAGCCACTTGAAAATACAACTTGACATAGCAGGACTGAACATTAAGCAGTGAGGCGACGATCAAACCGCCACCCGAATCGGCTATATATATCATGTGCTACCGTTGCCAAACGGTTGCACCCAATATCCATATTCTGGTGGCGCTCCGCAGGCTGGAGATAGGACCACGTACGGATCCAACGGATAGCCAAAGGAATAACTTGCAAAAATAATGGAAAACGTGATTTGTTAAAGATAAAATCATTGCGCACATGCCATATAGCCCATAAAATCGTGCATGTACCCACTCTTATATGAATTTTCTCAGTTTTAGGCACACCATTCAGCCAAGTGCCAAAGAGATGACTGATATTTAAAGGAGGTGTTAAATTTAGAGCCATACGAACAATTGACCAAACAATTTTTGCAAACGGACAGTGAATGAAAAGATGTTGAACTGTTTCCTCATGATCACCAAAACAACATTTAGAACTCCCTTGCCAATTTCTTTTAATCAGATTATCTTTCGTAAGAATCTCCTTTCAATGAACAAACCACATGAAGATCTTGACTTTCAATGGCACTTTTATTTTCCATAAATATTTATGAAGGTAGCCTGTGTTACCATTCAATAAATCAAGATACATAGATTTAACTGAGTATATGCGAGAGGTAGTTAGTCTCCATCTGAATAAATCAGCTGTATCATTCAGCTGAACATCTATAACTTTGTGCGACAAATTAAGCCACTTATCCCATCGTCTACCTGTCAGAGCGCATCTAAACTCTATGTTAATTGTTAAGATGGTGTTTACTTGCTCCCAACCAAGCCCAATCTAGAACAAGTTCAAACTAACACTACAGTCCGTGAAAACGTGGCTTCTAAAAGGCCATAGTGATAAACCATCATATGGGTCTATTTCGTTTATCTTGAAGACACGAGTCGGTTGGTTCATATGGACATAGACATTGCAGATACTCTCTTCTTTAACGGTTGCAAATTGTGTGTCACAGACGACTGAAACAATTTAATCTCTAAGATCAGGAAAATAGACACTAGAACAACTGCGTTGAACGACCATGTAAGTCATGTATGTTTCTAGTTGCCTCCCATCAAAATCAAGAGTTCGGTGATGTATATAACAAGATGAGCTGCTTACCGCAACTGACACAACGTACGTCCAAACAGGCGTCTCCCCAGGCGAACGAGATCTCATCGGCCTCCCGCCGGCGCTGCTACAGATCGCCCGTCTCTGTGGTCTTTGGGCCATAGAGGCGCGGTGGATCTCGGCCCTCGTCGGTGGGAGGGCTCCGCCTCCTGTTTTGAGGGTTTCGTTCTCCGTTTCTAGGGTTAAGGTTTGTAGGGGCGGCGCTCAGATGGTGGTGACGGCGCTTCATACAATAAGGTCTCCTGGGCTTCAACCCCATCTCGGCGGCAACGTCGAGAGGATTGTGGGAGTGGTTTGGTCTGTGAGGATTTCGTTTGGCTGTGGGGATCTTCGGATCGTCAAGGAGCTTCATCGGCAGTTCTTCCTTCTTCTTCGTCTCCAGGACGGATGTGGTCTTCTTGACCAATTCGGTGACTTCCCGTCCGTAATCAACAACGTCAGGCCGACTCAGGGAGGAGCGGCAGCGGCGGCGCGCCGTCGACACGGTCTGGAGGTTGAAGATGAAGGGCTTCTCATGGATCTTGTTGTAATTTTCATTTTTCTTGAGTTGCTTTGTATTGTTTGTTGTTTCTTTTAATGCCAAAGTCCTATTCGCAAAAAAAAAAAACTCCAGCTAAGTGAAATAACTCAAGGAATGGAGTAGACTATTTTTCTCTTGAGAAAGACAATGTAATATTATCAACTACACCCAAGTCGGCAAAAATTCATTATCACATTCACATCAACTCGAGCCGAGATGTACCCATATATAGTTGTGCAGGGGCATTGCCCCTACTCAATTTTGTAGACTCCAGTGGAATACTCGAAAGATTTTTTTATTTTCAAATTTGTACTATGAGTGCCCTCACTCTTCCGAATCGTCTCTACTAAAATTATTGTCTCATCCATATTAAACTCGAGCCACCAAGGATGCACATAGCCAAATTATTGAAAAGAAAAGAAAATCCAAGATCTACGACACAATGTAACCAACAACAGTGCCAACGTTGTGATCCATTGAAAGATTAAACCATGAGTTTTCCCTTTCGAGAACTAATTGCATGCAATGTATTAAGCAAGCTAGTGATTATGAAACGCCATCATTGTCGGGACGTAAGTTATACCAAGGGCCGGTTTTCAACCCGAGCCTCTAGTGAAATAGCACCACAAAAACTTCAACCGCAGTGTGCTGACGCATCTGCTTGCCTATATTCGCCTCCATTCCTTCTTGCCTTGACATGTCCAACCACATTAAAGAACGATCATTATTTCGGGTTGGATGCATAATGCATAAATTGCTAGTGGTTATTTCTACTTCTCTCTCTGATTCTTATTATTTATTATTTTTATATGTTAATAAAAGTAGTCTTTTTACAAGATTAGATTAGGGTTTAGTAGCCATCTTCTTGTGGCCTCTGTCAATGGAGATGGCATCATCGACAATAATTGATCTCCGACCCTTCGATCGACGACGAGATCTTCCTCTCGGCGTCAATGGTGGTGTTGGAAGATTAAACTTCTTTAGGTATGGTCCTTCAGATCTTGCTTCGCCAGATCGATTTTGGATCTTTTCTCTTGGTTGCCGCGAGGAGAATTATCCTCGCAGTATTTGTCCCGGCGGCTATATCCTCGACAATGGTGATTCGTACCCTCGACTCCCCAGCGACGACGATCAAGTTGTCCGGTTATTTTGCCCTGACATACTGGTGTTGGTACTCTTGCCGATGTGGATTGACTACTTTAATGGTTGCGCGCGTGCACGTAGCCTTGGCATTGCGGCTCAAATTAAAATTATGGGAGAACCTCCATTGGTATTTACAGGTTTATGGTTTGGTATCTATCTTGGGCTGCCTTCAGAAAAGTACAAGATTGCGTCATGGAAGAAGAAAGAATTTGAAGACCTCGAAGATTTGCTAGTTTCTTTTAGACTTTATTTTGTAATCGTCAAAGACAGCTCGTGTAACTCTACCATGTACTATTTGTTGCTATAAATATATGTGGTATTGATTTTCAAAAAAAATTTAGATAATTTCGCTAAAAAATATATCTAGATAACTCCATATTAGCCACAAACAATATATTGCAGAAATCCATGGACGTATCTGGCGCGGGCGGTCTTCTTCGTCCGCACGAACTCGCGCGCTCGCGAGGAGGCCGGACCCAGGCGGCCACCTGGCCCCGTCGAGCTCTTCTCGATCCGTCTCCTTCAGATAAACAATGTCCCCGACGGCTTACACCGCCCGTTCAGGTTTTGCGAACAGTTCGTCCGAGATCGACAACATTGCAAGTATGGGTTCGGCCCCAGCAGCATTGCTATCCTGCTGCATGCTCGCATCATTCAGTCCACAGTACACGTATCTTGCGCTACTTCTGTTTGCTAACCACAGTTGTCTGTTCTCGTACTGTCTCACTCTCACCTATACTCATATGGACGTAATACTGCTGTAATGTATAGTACTCCTGATAGGAGATCAACGCGGAGCTACATGCCTACATACTCCAAGTAGCCAACGAGACGGTAGTTGAGCACGCCTAGCTGCAGTGCAGTGGTCTTGTCAAACTTCTACATCTGCGGCCTCAATTTTCCATGTCCGGATCAAACATAGACCATCAAGGGTGAAGGAGAGGGCCTTAATTTCCTCAACTATAGCCGTTGATCGAACCATTCATGCCTTGATGTGCCGTTAGAGGATGCTGTGTCCCAGCCGCTGCGGTTCGAGCTGCGAGCAAATTGTTAAACGTTTCAAAAGGCGCGAGCGAATCGAGCCAAATCGCTGGCACAATGATTAAGATGATCCTGCAAATTAGATATACTGAACGCTGCCGTTGGCGTGGTCTTTTCGATCGCAGAATCAGTCGCACGCGTGCTGCGTTCGCGCATGGACGAAACCGATGAAAATCTGATTTGGCATAGTTTACGACGTACCGATGGGGTCAGGGGCTCAGGGCATCTCCATTCACCGGACTGACGCAGTTGATTTGGACCGATTGTGTCGGATCGCAGACAGATATAGGTTGTTCTCTCTTATCTATTTAGATTGGGAGTATCCTCAATGAACAGATACATTTTTTTTTATATTACATTGTTTAAAAAATATAGATTACATAATAGGGGAGAGTTGGGTGGTTAGGAGGGTGGTTGTACCCCCAGCCCACCAGAGTTCAAACCCCAGGTTTGATATCTGTGTGTCTCATAAAGGCGGAATATTCTTTCAGTGGAAGACGACGTTCCCGTCGATAGTGAGGCGCCCGTGGTGACTTCGTCAATCTCAAGACCCGATCTGCCGGCTCAGTCTTTCGGAGGTGCTCATAGGGGTAGGGTGTGCGTGTGTGCGTTCATAGGGGTGAGTGTATGCGCGTGTATATGAGCGCTTGCGTTTGTACTGTGTTTCTCAAAAAAAAAAAACATAATAAAACCCTAAAACTAGGATCTTATGCACCGACGGTGGCCGTCTATTCGTCGTCATTGTCCTCGATGATGTCGATTTGCAACGGCGGATCCCAGGGGAACGGCCACAGCACCATCGGCACCCCCCCTTCCCCAGGCGCCGGCGCAGGAGAATGCGGCGATGGCTGCGGCGGCGTCTGCGGCTCCTCGTTGCCGGGTCAGCCTTCCCATATATGGAGCTGGACCGGAGGAGTGTGTGGCCCCTAGGGCACGGGCCGTGTTGGTGGTGGCGGCGACGGTGATGGTGGCGTGACATGGTCACCGGTCGCTGAGACGTACAACTGCACGACGAGGCCCTCCCACTGACGCAGAGGAGACGAACCAGTCGCGGTTGCTGAGGCGCATGCCTTAGACTTAGAGCGAGGGAGAAGACACGAGGCAAGGCAGTCGGAATACGTCTGAGCTAGTTTTTGCAGTGCCCAATTATATTCAGACCAATTTGGACAGCCGCCGCGATCGAATGTGTCGGGCGGGCGGCCGCCCCGGAGATGACCTCAGGGTGCAAACTGTAAAGGCCAGACTCCTCGGAGCATCCAAGGGGCTCGCTCTCTGCATATAGTACAGCTGGCCGATACGGGTCGATACGGGTCGGATACGGCTGCCATATAGTACAGCTGGCCGATACGGGTCGTGTCGACGCAGAAACTTACCAAGTCTCGATGGCCCCGCCCGGTCTCGGTACACGCCAATTCTCCTACGCCTGTCGCTTCTCTGCAATCTGCATGCTTGCAACAGGACGGGAGTTCAGTCGGGCATCGGGCTCTGCGATCTGCGTAGCGTGCAGCGGGGAGACTGGCCGTCAGTGGACGTGATACATAGGCTGCGTGCTGGCGACCGGGTCAATGTACTTGTTTGGACCGTAGCAAAAGTAGCTTCATTGTAAAAAAAACCTAGAGCATGTACGTGCCGCCAATACAACACTATAGCACCACCAATTATATGTAGCTAGTAGAATTATTCATCTTTGGAGTGTAGGAAGGCTCAAACTGCAAGCGGCAGGCACAGCGTGCAACATAAGCAAAGCACTACTATTGAGAATTTAGACTGTTAATATAGTCTAAGTACTCCCGCATAGTAGAAGAATAGGGTCTTAATAGTCTACCTTAGTTTTCTAAGCACTTTGTCGCACGCCTACTGGCCTCCATATAGCAAAGCTTGTACTATGCCTTACTATATCTGATTAACCAATCTTAATCGCACATGCCGAAACGAGCTGTCGCTTTGTCCTTTGCACGCCTTCTTCGGCCTATGTCGTAGGATGTGTTCGGTTCTGGAACCGGGTAGGACGGAATGGAATGGTTTCATTCCTAGGGCATGGAATGGTTCTGACCCTGTGTTCGGTTCGGAAAAATTTGAGGAACGGAACGGTTCCATCCTTGTGCTCGGTTTTGTTCGGTTTTTGGAGAATGGGATGGGGCAGAACGAGGTGGTGAGGTGGCATGCCGCCACCCCCCATGCCGGCACCCTGCCACGCAGCATGCCGCCACCACCGTAGGCGGCAGGCCTAGCATGCCGCCACCCATGTTGGCGGCAGGCCTTGCCACGTGGCGGCAAGCTTGATTAATTATTTCTAATCTTAATTAATTATTGGTAAACACGATTAATTATAGCCTAATCTTGATTACTTATTGCTAAACTTGATTACTTATTGCTAAACTTGATTAACCCCTGTTGGTTCCGCGTCGTCCGGCCGATTTGACCGGATCACTCCGTCCCGCGTATGAGCCGAATATTCTCTTCGCTGGGATGACTACGTTCCGTCCGGAGGCTCAACCGAACACGGAAACGAGTACTAAGGACGGAACCATCCCGTTCCATTCCGACGAATTCCAGAACCGAACACATCCGTAAGGAAGCACACAATGTAGAGGACTATGCTCTGTTTCTCCATCCGATTAACAATGCTTTTTCGACGAGAAGGCGCATCTATCCAAAGTTGACTTCTGAATTCGGATGAGGTTCGGAGTTAGTTCTACGTGCACGTTAGCCATTAGCAAAACTGCCACTGGTTGAATTTGTCGGATACAACTGAGCTGGCGTACGTACCAACGCCATGCAGGTACATACGTACACCAGCTGTATTGGGAGACGGTGCTTAAATCACTTGCTATGTTCGCGCGTCCTTGGCAATAGCTCTGTTAACATGATGGACGCGTATCGAGTAGTCAGGAATATCCAGAGGGTGTGACACACTCCAAGTTTTTCTCTCAGCGTCACATATAATACATTGTCTTACCGAAAAGAATGATGTAAATGAAATAAAATCAATATTCAGAATGTACAGCTTATCAAATATGTTTGAAATTGCCACAAACTGCAATACAAAAAGTTAGAAAGCTTAAATTATCTTACATGCATGAACAAATATAACATGAGTTGTAAAATTATCACTCTACTCTATGCCTTAAGAATATATTATCTAATATATACTAAAAGCAATTTACAGGGGTTTAGTAGATCCACCATGTCAATCCATATCATCAAAGATACTTTTAACAGTTAGATATGAAATATATGGCTAAGATTTTATGAAAGATTAGTAGTTATGATGATCACAATGTATTGGCAAGAATGTTAGACCATAAAGAAGCTATCATATCTCATTTAAGTTGGGCTAGTCTCTTTCTAGGATTCCATACCTTGGGCCTTTATGTTCATAACGACGTCATGCTTGCTTTTGGTACTCCAGAAAAGCAAATCTTGATCGAACCTATATTTGCCCAATGGATACAATCTGCTCATGGCAAGACGACATATGGGTTCGATATACTCTTATCTTCAACGAATGGCCCCGCTTTCAATGCGGGTAAAAACCTATGGTTGCCCGGATGGTTGAATGCTGTTAATGAGAATAGTAATTCGCTTTTCTTAACAATAGGACCTGGGGATTTCTTGGTTCATCATGCTATTGCTCTAGGTTTGCATACAACTACATTGATTTTAGTAAAGGGCGCTTTAGATGCACGCGGTTCCAAATTAATGCCGGATAAAAAGGATTTTGGGTATAGTTTTCCTTGTGACGGCCCAGGGCGCGGCGGTACTTGTGATATTTCTGCTTGGGACGCTTTTTATTTGGCAGTTTTCTGGATGTTAAATACCATTGGATGGGTTACTTTTTATTGGCATTGGAAACATATCACATTATGGCAGGGCAACGTTTCACAATTTAATGAATCCTCCACTTATTTGATGGGATGGTTAAGAGATTACTTATGGTTAAACTCTTCCCAACTTATCAATGGATATAATCCTTTTGGGATGAATAGTTTATCGGTATGGGCGTGGATGTTCTTATTTGGACATCTTGTTTGGGCTACTGGATTTATGTTCTTAATTTCCTGGCGTGGATATTGGCAAGAATTAATTGAGACTTTAGCATGGGCTCATGAACGCACACCTTTAGCTAATTTAATTCGCTGGAGAGATAAGCCCGTGGCTCTTTCCATTGTGCAAGCAAGATTGGTTGGATTAGCTCACTTTTCCGTGGGTTATATATTCACTTATGCAGCTTTCTTGATTGCCTCAACATCAGGCAAATTTGGTTAATTTGGTTAATTTAGTTAGTTTTTTTGTACTGTTACTGTATCAGCACCTAGTTCAATACTCTTGATAGATAGGGAGGATCCGCCTTCTTAGATTTCTTTTTCTATTTATTTTTCCATCTAGGATTAGAACCGTATACTTGGCAATAATAGAAACGGCACATTATGGCAAAAAAAAGTTTGATTCAGAGGGAGAAGAAGCGGCAGAAATTAGAACAGAAATATCATTTGATTCGTCAATCTTTAAAAAAAAAAGATAAGAAGCAAAGTTTCTCCCTTGAGTTTGAGTGAAAAAACGAAAATGCGAGAAAAATTGCAATCCCTACCGCGTAATAGTGCACCTACACGCCTTCATCGACGTTGTTTTTTGACCGGAAGACCTAGAGCTAACTATCGAGACTTTGGGCTATCCGGACACGTACTTCGAGAAATGGTTTATGAATGTTTGTTACCGGGTGCAACAAGATCTAGTTGGTAAGGATAAATACCCTTTCGTATTTGTATGGATTTCTGGAATTGATGATCCTAGAAGAGCCCTCTTTACCATTCTGTATAAATGGACTATTCTATTTGTATAGATATGGTAGAGGGGCGTATCCAACCCTCTTTTATCCACTAGTTCCCCCTCTTTAGTTTAAGAGGATAGAGCAGTTTGGTAGCTCACAAGGCTCATAACCTTGGGGTTGCGGGTTCGATTCCCACTACCGGCTCCGTACTCCCTCTTTATGATATATGCATGATATATACATCTTTTATATGGATTTTTTTTCCTAAAAGATTTTTGGTCTAAGAGTTTTTTCTCGGAACAAGAAAAGGGGGTAGAAGAAAGAATAAAATACGAAGATAAAGCGTCCATTGTCTAATGGATAGGACAGAGGTCTTCTAAACCTTTGGTATAGGTTCAAATCCTATTGGACGCAATCTTATTTCTATCTATTCTTTAAATAACTATACTAAAAACTAAGAAAACTTTTTTGCACGATTCAAATGATCAAATGAAAAATCTTTCTCAACGATCCCTCTTCTACTAACAAGAGTCGAAATGCAAAATTTATGTTTGTTGCTGAAGGGAAAACCGTTCCAGCTGTTCCTGAATAGCTTCCTTCAAAAGGATTTCCGCTTGCTCAGTGAATGTCTTGCTAGAAGATAGAATTTCTTGGAATTGAGGTTTAGTATCTTTTAGGTGTTTACGTAACTCATCCAGAAATTTATTTACCTGTTCAATCTCTAACGAATCAAGATATCCTCTCGTTCCGGTATAAATAGTAGCTATCTGTTCTTCCACTGGGAGAGGGTTTGCCTGAGATTGTTTAAGCAATTCCCTTAATCGTCGACCCCTTGCCAATTGATTCTGACTTGTTTTATCGAGAGCAGAAGCGAATTGTGCAAAGGCTTGTAACTCTGCGAATTGAGCTAGTTCCAATTTTGATTTGCCAGCTACTTGTTTCATGGCTTTAATTTGAGCCGCGGATCCTACTCTGGAAACAGAAATACCCACATTAATAGCAGGTCGAATTCCGGCATTGAATAGATCTGCAGATAAGAATATTTGTCCATCTGTAATGGAAATTACATTAGTAGGAATATAGGCAGAAACGTCTCCAGATTGAGTCTCAACTATTGGTAAAGCGGTCATACTCCCTTCGCCTAAAAGAGAATTCACTTTATGGCTATCTCTTTATTATGAAAGACCAGATTGGCCCGTTCCGCCATACAGAAGTACCCCCTTTTCGGCTGAGTAGGATTCGACAATTGCTGAGTAGGATTCGACAATGGGCCTGAGTCAGTGATTCGAAAATTTAATTAACTTCTCCTTAATCTCAATCTGAATTCGCGCGGCAAAAATGATGATACTAGGGAAATCGGAATGCCCCCCGAAAGGGGAGGGGCATCGCCGAATCTAACTTCTTTGTTTAGATAGTGTATGAATAGGCCTGACTAAATCCTTGTATGGCTTCCTCTATTTCTCTATAAAAAGAAATATGACCAAGAGTGGTTCGAATGTATATAGAACGAATTTCTTTTTTTCTATTTCCCACTATTAGATAGTGGGCATAAATCTCATGATAAGTCCCCAAAGATTCATATTGAACTTCAATCGGAACTTCTCTTGACCCAATGACGCGTTGATCCAGTTTCCATCGTAGCCACAAGGGACTGTCTAAACTGATGAGTTTCTGTCTATAAGCTCCCAGTGCATCATAAGAACTAGAAAAGTGGGGTTCTTTATCTTTCGTATTGTAATTAACTTTTTGTTTTGGATAGTTTACGCAACTATTATATCTATTTGCACAAATACCTCGGCGGTTTCCAATCGTTAATACATAAAGCCCGATAAGCATGTCTTGGGTTGGTACGCAAATAGGATCTCCGATAGCGGGAGATAAGAGATTCATATGAGAAAACATAAGTAAACGGGCTTCCGCCTGAGCTTCCAAGGATAAAGGTAGATGAACAGCCATTTGATCTCCATCAAAGTCCGCATTGAAACCCTTACACACTAATGGGTGTAAAGAAATAGTACGCCCCTCTACTAAAGTGGGTTGAAAGGCCTGTATGCCTAATCTATGCAGGGTAGGTGCTCTATTTAACAGTACAGGATGTCCTCGCATAACTTCTTGAAGTATTTCCCATACAATGGGTTCTTTTTCCCAAATTTTCCTTTTAGCAATCCTTACATTAGAAGTAGCGCGTTTCGTGATTAAATCGCGAATTACAAATAACTGAAAAAGCTTTATTGCTATCTCTAGAGGTAATCCACATTGATGTAATGAAAGCGAAGGACCCACAACAATGACAGAACGCCCCGAGTAATCGACCCTTTTCCCAAGCAGAGTCTCGCGAAACCTTCCTTCTTTACCTTCAATTACATCTGAAAGTGATTTGTATACTTTATTGTGACCATCCCTCATCGGTTGCCCGCGGGACCCACTATCAAGAAGTGTATCCACGGCTTCTTGTACCAATTTTTCCTGGCACATTACTAAATCTGCTGGCGCTAATTCACTCCTTTTTAATAGATAGGCAAGGTTGTTGTTCCGACGGATAACTCTCTTATAAAGTTCATTAATGTCCGAAGTCACTACTTTATCTCCAGACCTATAAACAATGGGTCTCAATTCGGGAGGAAGAACCGGTAATAAGCACAAAACCATCCATTCTGGTTCTACATTTGTTTGAATAAAATGTTTCGCCAATTGCATGCGTCTAATCAAAAAAACTTTTCTTATTCGTCTTTTTCTATCTTCCCATTCATCTCCACTATACCCCTCGTCTTCTAATTCCTTCCATTCGACCAAGGAATTCTCTATAATAATTCGCAAATCCAAATCTGCTAATTGTTCTCTAATAGCACCTGCCCCTGTCGCAATTTCCCGATTTCTAAATGTTGCAAAGCCTGGAGTAGAAAAAAAGGGAGAAATGCTGTGGTTACAGGATGCAATTTCCTCTTCGAATAAACCTCGTAATCGTAAAAAAGTAGGTTTTTTAGTGCTGGGCCTAGCAAAAGAGAAATCACCATATACTAGGCCTTCCAACTTCTTAAGAGGTTTATCTAAAAGATTCGCGATATAACTAGGAAGACCTTTCAAATACCACACATGAGTCACGGGACATGCGAGTTTGATGTATCCCATTTGATATCTTCGTATCCGAGAATCCACAAATTCTACCCCGCATTTTTGGCAAAATCTTTCGTCTTCGTTTTCTGCTCCACTCGCTCGAGAATTGCCACAAGCGCAAATTCCGCTTTTTATGGGTCCAAAGATTCTTTCGCAAAACAATCCATCTTTTTCTGGTTTATCGGTTTTATAATGAAAAGTAGAGGGCCTTGTGACTTCGCCAACGACTTCTCCATTAGGTAGGTTTTTGTTAGCCCAAGCCTTTATTTGTTGAGGGGAAACGAGTCCAATTTGAAGTTGTTGATGTTTATATTGGTCAATCATAAAATAGAAATAAGAAAAGAATTTATATTTATTCCGATCAAACTTCCTCCCTAGTAACCTGGAAGTTCTTCTCAGATACAAGGAAATGATTCAGTTCTAGAGCCAAAGATCGTAGTTCTCGAACGAGCACTCGAAAAGATTCTGGAGGATCCTCGTGATTAGGTATTCTTTTTCCCCAGATCGTAGCATTAAGTATTTCTTGGCGAGCTATAAGATGGTCAGATTTATAAGTAAGTATCTCTTGTAAAATATGAGCAACACCAAATCCTTCTAAAGCCCAAACTTCCATTTCTCCTACTCGTTGTCCCCCTTGCTTGGCTCTTCCTCTAACGGGTTGTTGTGTAACAAGTGAGTAGGGCCCAGTAGAACGCCCATGAATTTTCTCATCAACTTGATGAATTAATTTTAAGATATAGGACTTCCCTATTAGAACAGGTTGTTCGAAGGGGTCTCCTGTTCTTCCATCAAATATTCTGCTTTTTCCCGGGTACTCGGGTTCAAATACCCATGGATTTTTTGTTTCTTTACTGGCTTCATATAATTCTGAAAACACAAGTTTTCTTGAAGCCTCTTGCTCATATCTCTCATCAAAGGGTGCTATTCTATAATGTTTCTTTAGCAGATCCCCCGCTAATCCGAGCGAGCTTTCAAATATTTGTCCCACATTCATTCGGGAGGGTACTCCTAAGGGATTGAAGACCATATCAACAGGTGTTCCATCTTGCAAATAGGGCATATCTTGCCTAGGCAAAATTTTGGAAATGATCCCCTTATTCCCATGTCTTCCAGCTACTTTATCCCCAACTTTGATTTCACGTTTCTGTAAAATATATACACGAACCATTATGTCGAGAGGGTCCCTCTGGATCCATTTCACATCGATAACGCGCCCTCTTCCACCTATAGGTAATTTGAGAGAAGTTTCTTTTGAAGTGGATACCTCAAGGCCAAATATGGCCCGTAATAATCCAGCTTCCGCGATATACGACGATTCACTCGCTATCTGAGGCGTTAATTTCCCTACTAAAATATCACCAGTTTCTACCCAGGATCCCAACCTAATCACTCCATTTCTGTCCAAATTGCGGAGTAAATGTTCTTCTAGATGTGGTATTTCTTTAGTGATTTTTTCAGCAGAGCCTTGGCTTGTCGTATCCGTCTGAATTTCATATTTCCGGATGTGAAAAGAGGTATAAATATCCTCATATACCAAACGTTCGCTAATTAGTACTGCGTCTTCAAAATTGTAACCTTCCCATGGCATATAAGCTACTAATACGTTTTTTCCTAAAGCAAGTTCCCCCCCAACTGTAGCAGCTCCCTCTGCTAAAATTTGTCCTTTTTTAATGGATTTACCCCGTGGAACCCGCGGTTTTTGGTGCATACAAGTATTTTTGTTAGAGCGACGGTGGTTAACTAAAGGAATACTTAGAGTCTTCCCACTACTTGATAAAAGGATCTTATGACTATCAGTAGAAACGATCTTTCCCTCGCGTTCGGCTATAACGGAAACCCGCGAATCTAGAGCTGTTTGGCGTTCCAATCCAGTTCCAACAATGCACTTCTCGGACCGAGAAAGGGGAACTGCTTGCCGCTGCATATTAGAACTCATTAAAGCCCGATTCGCATCATTGTGCTCAATAAAAGGAATGAGAGAACCTCCAATAGAAAAATATTGGAAAGGAAAAATACTTCTAACATGAATCTGTTCCCATGCAATAGTCAGGAATTCTTGACGGTATCTAGCTGGAACAACCTGCTCTTCCTGAATACCTTGATTCAAGGACAAAGAATTTCCTGCTGCTATCATATAATATTCATCTCTATTTGGTGATAGATAAACTACTTGTCTCGATTTTTTTTTTTTTGCTTTCTCAGCAGATATTTCATAAAACGGGCTTTCTATGGATCCCCATAAGTGATCAATTCTCGCATGAATTGCTAAGGATCCAGTAAGTCCAACATTGATTCCTTCAGACGTGTCAATTGGACAAATACGCCCATAGTGACTCGGATGAATATCTCGGCTCCGAAAACTTGCAGTTCTCCCTGTCAACCCTCCAGGACCTAAACAACTCACTTTTCGCCCATGAACAGTTTGTGTCAATGGATTCGTTTGATCAAAAACTTGAGATAACGGGTATGTGCCAAAAAAGGTCTCATAAGTAGTTATTAATAAAATCGAAGTTGAAGTTGGAGTTACCAAAGTTTGGGGAGTCGGTTTCGATTGACGTATGAATACTCTACGGATAGTTTTTTGAACGGCATGCTGTAAACGACCAAGAGCCAGTCCGAATTGATCTTGTAACAGATCGGCAACCGAACGAATACGTTTATTTTTCAAGTGATTCATATCGTCATCGTCAAGTATACCCGTTCCAAATTTCATTCCAATCAAATGATCTGTAGCAGCCAATACATCTCGTGGTAACAAGAATGTATTGTTCTGAGGTATATCAAGATTAAGTCTCCGATTCATATTTCGTCGACCAATCCTTCCTAATTCACATTTTTGCTGAAAAAATTTCTTTTGTAATTCCTCACATAAGGACTCCGAAAATACCAGGTCCCCGCCTACACAAGCAAATTGTTGATAAAACTCCAAAATAGCTTTTTCTTTTGACTCAATCCTCTTCTTATCCTTAGCATTCGGGAAAGACAAAAAAATTTCAGGGTAGGAAACATTATCTAGAATTTCTCTTAGATTCGAACCCATAGCTGATGATAGAACTAGAATAGATATCTTTTGTTTTCTACTCACACGAGCCCATATCCTTTCTTTTTTATCAATTGCTAATTCCGATCTTCCTCCCCAATCTGATATTATAGTCCCGGTGTAGATAGAAATTCCCTTATGATCTAATTCCGAGCGGTAGTAAATACCAGGACTTAACAATATTTGATTGATCACAATTCGGTATATTCCATTTATAATAAAAGTTCCTAAGGAATTCATTATAGGAATGTTTCCAATAGAAATGGTTTGCTTTTGCACATCGAAACCGAAAATTAATCTCGCGGATACATATAATTCGGAAGAATAGGTGAGTGATTCATACACAGCATCCCTTTCTTTTATCGAGGGTTCTAGCAATTGATATCCTTTCGCAAATAATTGAAATGAAATTTCGTGATCTGGATCTTTAATTGTTGGAAACTTGTCAAGTTCTTCCGCCAGGGCTTTATTAATGAACCTACAAAATCCTTCGAATTGGATCTGACTAAATCCGGGTATTGTGGACATTCCCTCGTTTCCATTCCGGAGCATCTTAATCTTAAGTTTCCTGTTTATCAAAGAAAAATTCCATTAGCAGCCCATTCTTCATCAATCCCTATGGATCGATCTAGCAATCATGGAATCTATATTCTGTTTACTGAATCACATGAAATTCTAGGGAACTCCACATACGTATTTCATATATGTATTTCATACATATGAATAGAGACAATTTTGATGAAACTTCGAGTTTGCCAGGGGTACAAATAGAATGAAAATGAATTGATAAAACATTCCTAGAAAAAAAAATTATGCCACTTATACATGATATTCTAATCAGATTGGATGGCAAAGATTTCGCATTTTATCCCCTTTCTATTAATGTAATAAAGCCATAATTTAATATAATAAATACACTAGAAAGTTTGAGAAAGTTTGACTTTACTTCGGTTTAGAATAGCGCGCTTACTTAAAAAAAAATTGAGGATTCTTTTTTATTTTGGAGTAGTAGAATTGCTAGAAAATTGAGAATTTCCTTGTAGAATTCTAAAATAAAGTAAGTCCCTTTTTTAAGTACATGCCAATCTAGTTATCTACCTCTCCACATACCCATGCTTTTCTTTTATCGTAATTTCATTTGGACAGGCCAAGATAGTCAGGTTATACTCTATAGCAGAATCAGAGCAAATTTCCTTTTTTTATTCAAGATATTTAATGCTTTGAAAAATTAAAGCACGATTCCCCATAGAGATATGTACATAAGGGGGATCTTTGGATAATAATGATGTTCGGGGCTGGAGTTTACCTATACACGGATTAGGCATAAAGCCATAATATTTTATTATGCCATTAAAGGGAAGGGGAAGATAATACCTATTTAAGAATCGTTCACTACTGCAATAAAAAAAAAGATAGAATTCTAGTTAATGGTTCCAATTTGTTCTGAATTTTGCAGCCTGTGACTCGAAATCCACTTTTTCTCTTTTTTAATTTAAATAAATAGAAAGAAACAGAAAGTTTTTTTGTGTTAACAATGTTTGTTTTAAGATAGAATCTATCGAAGAGAATAGTGGATGAATACTTACTCTTTTCTCGATTTTCGCTCGGATTTTTTGGCGGCATGGCCAAGCGGTAAGGCAGGGGACTGCAAATCCTTTATCCCCAGTTCAAATCTGGGTGCCGCCTGATCAATAAAAAAAATACTTAGGTTTATAGTACTGATCGAACTCGAGAAATTCGTACTCTGCATAAGTTCGGGGAAGAGAGTAACTAGGCCTGCTGATACTGGGTTTTGAGAATCCATACCATAGTTCTATCCTCAAACTAGGGTTTGCTTTGGGGGTAGTGGCCCAAACGGTTACCAATAGGGATATTGGTTCGATTTGAGAATTGAAAACGACGAGGCTAAGATGTCAAAAATCTTGGTATCCAAAGAAAGGTCCCTAAGGGGCATTCTTTTTTTTTTTCAATTTAAGATTGAAGAAGGGACTCCGCGAAGGAATATCAAGATTCCCTAATTATCATATATTTCATACATTATCGTACATCTTATTTTACCTACATACACTTCTTATTTTACCTACATACACTAAAGTAAGGACTACTTATTGGAGCGAGAATCAGATTAAATAGGCCGACCCTAAATTAATTTTGGATTTGTGTTGTGGATATACTTAATTATATCCAAGCAACTCGTTTACACGTGCGCCAATGCTTTTCAAAGGAGCTTATTATGCAATGAAAATAATAGATCTTATTGCAAAATCAATGTCTTACTTCATAGATTCGAGAGAATAGGAGAACAGTAGCCTGACAAACAGTTGGTTCAGTCCGATTCAGGTGCCCATTCAGGTGCCTAATCAAACAGAACCCTGATGGATTTGCTAGTTGATAAGGTAAATATCCAACCCACTAAATGCTAGGCATAATGAGGATAAGAGCCTCCAAAAGATTTCTTTTCGTTCTATGAACTTTAAGGTGTATGAAGTCTCATAGTTAACTCTTGCAGTGGGACGATAGAGACTCCATTTCACTTAGGTTGATTTAATTTAGGCCGGAGGCAGACCTATAAGTCAAGGTAATCCTCCTTTGAAACACTTTGGTATTGCTCCTAGATAGATCATAATACAAATAATCAATCAGAGCACAGGGAGCCATCTCATTATCTTTATGTTTCCGTAAAGAAAAACTATGGCGGACTAACTGATTTTTAAATCAGTTTATGAAAGAGCCCAATGCAAAAAAATGCATGTTGGGTCTTTGAAACAGTTCGAATCATTTCGATAATAATCCGTTTGATCTGTTTTACCGAGAAGGTCTACGGTTCGAATCCGTATAGCCCTAATATGTCTTTTTTTTTAGATTTATAGAATAGAGGTAAAAGCATTACCACAGGCTCATTCATCGAGAATCAAAATCATAGAGATAGGAAAAGAAAAACGAATTGAATTTCTATCAAATTAATAGAAAGAAGGATTCCTTCCCTGATTTGAATCCCGTCCTCCTTCAAATAGGATATATCTAGACTTCCCTATAATAACTGCAATTATTTTCTCCATCTTGCGAATTACTGCCTTCTTTTAAGTATATTTAGTACTTTGCTTATATTTAGATTATCTAAATTACATTATCTAAATTGATCCACTTTAAATAGAAAAAAAAATAAAGTAAAGAGTAAATTAATAAAATAGAATATTCTCTCTCATAGTTCTGAAATAGAGTTCTTTTTTTTTTATAGTATTACTTCTCATTATACTGCATAGATTAGTCCTTCTATCGTAATTAGGTTCTAATTTAGTAGTATTCTCATTTTTATTTAATAGTCTTTTATTTTAATATGATTAAATAAAGGATAGAGCAATTCCTTTTTCTAGAGATTCTAGAGAAAGCGAGACAAAGTGAAGCGATAGAGTTTTATTTATACTTTATATAAGAATTAGATCTATACCATATCTAAATAGAATGGAAATCAAAAAGAAAGGGAGTTGGGATTCCATTGGATGCAATGCATCTTTTAAGAAGATGCAGCACAGAGCAAACAAAGGCTAAACTAAGCGCTTTTGTTTGAACAAAACAGATTCTTGTTTCACCGAGGAAAAGAGGGAAGTTCTGGATAAATTGACAATGCTGAATCGAATTGACTAATTTAAGTTCCGCCTATTCCACATTAATGGGAGTACATTATGTTTCTGCTTCACGAATATGATATTTTTTGGACATTTCTAATAATAGCAAGCCTTATTCCTATTTTGGCATTTTGGATTTCTGGGCTTTTAGCCCCGGTTAGTGAAGGACCAGAGAAGCTTTCTAGTTATGAATCGGGTATAGAACCCATGGGGGGGGCTTGGCTACAATTCCGAATACGCTATTACATGTTTGCGCTAGTTTTTGTTGTTTTTGATGTGGAAACTGTCTTTCTGTACCCTTGGGCAATGAGTTTCGACGTATTGGGTGTATCCGTTTTTATCGAAGCTTTTATTTTCGTGCTTATCCTAGTTGTCGGTTTAGTTTATGCATGGCGAAAAGGAGCCTTGGAATGGTCTTAGCTGAATATTTAGAAAAAAAAAAAAAAAAGAAGGAAAAGATTCCATGGAGACAGTTATGAATTTGATTGAGTTTCCCTTACTTGACCAAACAAGTTCCAATTCTGTTATTTCAACTACACCAAATGATCTTTCAAATTGGTCAAGACTCTCCAGTTTATGGCCCCTTCTATACGGTACCAGTTGTTGTTTCATTGAATTTGCTTCATTAATAGGCTCACGATTCGACTTTGATCGTTATGGATTGGTACCAAGATCAAGTCCTAGGCAAGCAGACCTAATTTTAACAGCCGGGACGGTAACAATGAAAATGGCTCCCTCTTTAGTGAGGTTATACGAGCAAATGCCTGAACCAAAATACGTCATTGCTATGGGAGCCTGTACTATTACAGGGGGAATGTTCAGTACGGATTCCTATAGTACTGTTCGGGGAGTTGATAAGTTAATTCCTGTGGATGTCTACTTGCCGGGCTGCCCGCCTAAACCGGAGGCAGTTATAGATGCCCTAACAAAACTTCGTAAGAAAATATCCCGAGAAATAGTTGAGGATCGAACTCTATTTCAAAATAAAAATAGATTTTTTACTACCAGTCACAAGCTTTATGTTAGGCGCAGTACTCATACTGGAACTTATGAACAAGAATTGCTCTATCAATCAGCATCTACTTTAGATATATCTTCTGAAACTTTTTTAAAATCCAAAAGTCCAGTACCTTCCTACAGATTAGTGAATTAGGAGGGATGGGGCTTTTTTGTGTAGAAAAATGAAAAGCCGGGCAATCTTTCAAACTTGCATCCGAAATGTGAAATATTTATACAAAGAGGGAGAGATGAAGACAATGCAGCAGGGTTGGTTATCTAATTGGCTAGTCAAACATGAGGTAGTTCATAGATCTTTGGGCTTTGATCACCGAGGAATAGAGACTTTACAAATAAAAGCAGGGGATTGGGATTCCATTGCTGTCATTTTATATGTATACGGTTACAATTATTTACGCTCCCAATGTGCTTATGATGTAGCACCCGGTGGATCTTTAGCTAGCGTCTATCATCTTACGAGAATACAGTATGGCATAGATAATCCAGAAGAAGTCTGCATAAAAGTCTTTGCCCAAAAGGATAATCCTAGAATTCCGTCTGTATTCTGGATTTGGAGAAGTGCCGATTTTCAAGAACGCGAATCTTATGATATGGTGGGAATCTCTTATGATAATCATCCGCGCCTTAAACGTATCCTAATGCCTGAAAGTTGGATAGGGTGGCCCTTACGTAAGGACTATATAACCCCCAATTTTTATGAAATACAAGATGCTCATTGAATGATAAGAAATTCATGTTCACTTATACAACCCAACTCCAGATTTTATTCAAGTAAAGGAATATTTTTATGTTCTGTTCCTAGATGAAATGGAATACCTATTTCTAATTAATTCCTATTATACAAAAGCAGTCCAGATAGACTGAGCAAAAAAAGGGTTTCATTTAGATTCCCTATTTTAAAAATAACATATTAATTTCCTTCATAATGAATAGAAAAATAGGATGACTCAAAGAAGTTCTCTACCACGAACTTTGTATCGCGCGCATGACTTAGCACAACAAGGAAAGTAAGATTAAGATAAGCAAGACTAAAAAAAGATTCGTCGGAATAGCAGAATATAAAATTAAGAAATGAAAAAAAATAAAGGGGAGCCTAATCTCACCTCCTTCTCTACCATAAAGAAAAGATCTATTTTTTCCTTCTCTAAAAATAAAAAGAAGTGCTTCTTTTTTTTCTTTAATTATAGACTTATTAGATGAATAAATCATACTCTATTTATATTATTAACGAATAGGTATCCCAATCCATCTCAAGGTATTTGTATCAATACCTATTCGGTAGATCTTTTTTTTTCTCTGCCAGGAACCAGATTTGAACTGGTGACACGAGGATTTTCAGTCCTCTGCTCTACCAACTGAGCTATCCTGACCTTTTCTTGTGCATCATCCTAGTAGAGTATTTGTATCTATGTCAATTAAAGGGACTAAAAAATCAATTAAATATTAAATAAAGTATTTCAAATTCTAAATTGGAAAATGAGGGGGGGGGTAGTCCTATGCATTGTACAAGGCTTACTTAATAATACTGAAAAATAGAGTAAATAACCGGGATTCCTTCCCGATACTCTAATAAAAA
The DNA here is from genome assembly GCA_007115705.1 of Dactylis glomerata. Taxonomy (NCBI): domain Eukaryota; kingdom Viridiplantae; phylum Streptophyta; class Magnoliopsida; order Poales; family Poaceae; genus Dactylis; species Dactylis glomerata. The sequence goes on from QXEO01001034.1 coordinate 5,085,915, forward strand.
AGAAATATATTCTAGGATAAGATCCATTGAGTTCTCTTCGCACTCCTTTGTGAAAGAGTAGAATGAGAAAGCTAATGAATCTTAAACCCATTGATAAAAAGAAAAAAAGAGGATAAATACTATAAGTTAGGGAATAAAGGAGGGTTTGGGGATAGAGGGACTTGAACCCTCACGACTTATAAAGTCGACGGATTTTCCTTTTACTAGAAATTTCATTGTTGTCAGTATTGACATGTAGAATGGGACTCTCTCTTTGTCCTCGTCCGATTAATCCACCTTTTTAAAGACCTCAAAACTTTGAATTGAAGGGTTTGATTACTAAATATTCGATTGGAATGGATTCACAATAATTCTAAAAAAAATTATGAATTTTTTATTTCATAATCATTTCTATTTCAAATGTCATTCTAAAAAAGAATAAAGAACCTATATTATAATATGGGTTCTGTGATTAATCGTTTGCTATGTCAGTATCTATACGTGTTTATTATATGTATAAAGCCCCTCTTTCTCGAATTTAGAAGAACTTCCACTAACAACACAACGTAATTAACTCGATTCGTTAGAACAGCTTCCATTGAGTCTCTGCACCTATCCTTTTCCTTTGTATTCTAGTTCGAGAACCCCTTTCTTTGTTTTCTCAAAACACGGATTTGGCTCAGGATTGCCCTTTTTTAATTCCAGGGTTTCTCTGAATTTGGAAGTTACCACTTAGCAGGTTTCCATACCAAGGCTCAATACAATCAAGTCCGTAGCGTCTACCGATTTCGCCATATCCCCATTTTCCTCTTCTTTGA